>BPUM01000050.1:0-1445144 GCA_020521455.1 Prunus kanzakura
GCACAGTACAAGGGATTCTTCTTTGACCTTGTCATCAGAAGCTAATTCGGTGCCGCTTTACTTCCTCAGTTTTAACACTTTGAAAAAGCATATGAATAATGTAAAGCTATAGCGATAAGACAGAGCATATCGTTTGTACGAGTGTAAGCACGAGGAGTACAATTGCAGCAATTGTAGAAACAACTTTCCATGGAGTGTTGAAATAGTCGCGCTTCAGAATAGCTTTCCGTCTGTGCCAAGGGGACTTGCAGTAGGCATTGAGTTTTTTGCAAAGACTAAAGTAATAGTTTGGCTGACAGAAACCAACCCCTTGGCCAATATGGTTAAACAGAGTGGAAACATCAACGTTGCTCCCCAGCATGCTAGATATAATTTCGTGTTCAATGAGCAAGTCGACGTCCTTTGAAGTCTTGATCATGCACCCCATGAGGAACATCAATTCTGAAATGTACTTCACTTGGTGATCGTGGCACTGTTCGAAGGCAATCAGGTTCTTGAAGACAGTTTCCGTCCAATCGTCTACCCTAAAATTCGGAATTTTGAGACATCCTCTGTTGAATATTGTATGTCAAGTAAGGACCTCGTGCTTGTTGTGGCAAACTTAACTCCAGCATCGTCTAGCGCTGTCACGCTTGGTGGGATTTCATAAACCCTATGGCCATATTCGTGCTTTTCGTCCTCCGAAGGCAAGTACTAGCACCGAATAAAATCAACAAAATGCTTCACTCCGTGGTTAACTCCAGGCACAGGTGCACGATCAGCACCAAACTTGTCAATTTTGACAGAAGCCTTGAAGAACTCATGCGTAAGCTCGACAAAGAATTTGAGATTTACTTTGGAGCTATTATCAACTAGGTCATACAAAACCTCAAGAACAAAAAAGGGAATTTGGTTCTCAATCAACAAGACATCATGGAAAACATCTTCGATCATCCGCGGCTTTCTATAAATCTGATCGCAATCGTCTACATATTCAAAAAACTGGTGCCTGATCATAAGCTCCAAGACAAAAATTGCATCCACCAGTATCAGCTCGGCAAATTCATCACTGCTTAGGTCAATGCAGTCTACATAAAAACGCCTGGCTTTTGCTTCCCACGTTCTCACAAGGCCGAGGCATTGGTCTAAGCTGAGCTCGTTTCGGCTCAAGAAGGCCTCTAAGTATTTGAGTTTAAAGATTTGCATTTGTGGGAAACTTCCTTGGTGAGAGTGGTAAGGTCCGATTGAGACCACCCGGGGTTCATAGAACCCTTCATTTCCTCTGCGAAATCTATGGGGGACTTTGTAAATACAATAATCTTGCCAAAACAATGGCGTGTCTCGCACTTTACCCTCGATTAGAATCGCCACTTCATCCCTCGGTTTCTCAACTATTACTGCTCTGCTGGTGCAGCATTGGTTGATGAAGTCTCCTCTTCCTCTTGCGTAGGGGAGAAGCCAGCGCCATCCAACAACCTTCGACAAGAATTTTATAAATTTTAATAAATAAATAAATAAAAGTCAACTCATATCCAAACAACACTAAAACATTCCAATATACATACCAGTTACCATGACCAATTTCTTCGTGAAAATACGATGTGCCTATCCCCAAAAACCCAAAAAAAAAAAAAATTATCTGGTTAAGTTTTCATCGACTACATAAAAAATTAAACAAATGAACATATAAATTAAATAAATTTGTAACTGCTAGAATGCAAAGTATGAGTCCCACTCAAGCAAGAGAAGCCGGTAAAAATTAATTATTAGATTTTTCCTAAGGTTGTGAATGGGTCTATCACTAAATCGAGTACAATGTTGTGGATGTTTCGAACTTGGGACTTGTTTCAATATATGGGAGAAGAAGTATCATGAAACTAATTGTTAGTTGAGGCAAACAGCTTGTTAGATCTGGTAATAATAAGGGAATGATATTTACCCTTAGTTATATTTCTGATCATGTTTGGAATCTCAATTACGATGAATGTTGCACTCTTTCGGGTTTATTCAGCAAGAAAAATAAAATGTCTATATGTTTGAGCAAACTAATTTATGAAACACCCTCATCACGCCCCGTACCTTTTTCCTGTTTTGGTGGGAACATCTTTGCTGTATATGAAGGTGCTCAAAACTATGTCCAAGGCTTCCTGCACAGCCTCAGCTATTACCGCTTCTCCTCTTTCCCTTCATCCTTCAAATTCAAAACATTTTAAATAAAAATAAGCATTTTAAAATAATAATAATAATAATAATATTTTGGTCACGACAAATCCTACTATCAATTTTTTTAAATCATTTTTTAACTCTAATTATTATATGAAATTTGTTACTTATTTCAGGTAGGTTAAACAAAGACCAAATTTAATAATGAAATCTTTCAACAGATTAATGTACAAAGAAATTTTGCACATATAGGCTTACCAGTTTGGCTCACTAGATGAGTCCACCTCTATTATTTTCAGGCATGGCCTTTAGACAAGCTGTGGAAGTGACTGACCTTATAATGGATGGCTATTATATATACACAATGAAAAGTTCCATATTATTCTTTGACATTGTTACAAGAAACAAACAAAGTATTATCCAAGTCGTCTTCATAACAAAAGAGAAAGGTTCCTTGCAAGATAGCTGCTTCCTATTAAAGCTGCTTTCGAATTTGGAACATTTTCGAAATTGTAAAGAGAAATACTGCTAGACTAGCAGAGAGTTAATTGGTTACTTCTTTGCTTTCAAATTTGGATCCATCGATATCGACCTATATGAACAGTTTTAGCAACATTACAGTAAATCCAACACTCATCCATGGCTGAGAATGCTTCACATGCCCACACGCAACTGATGCTAGCATTTTCTTCCCCTTTATACACTGTGAAAAGACAGATACAAACTATGACCGGTCAAGAAATCAACAAAGCATCATTCAAGGATTCTTCATTACAGGAGAGAAGGATTAATTTATCAATGATGCTAGCGCTTTCCTCCAATGATTTGTTTCTTTAATCTTTCATGGAAACAAAATTCTAGAGGGGAAAAGCCTCCTTCCAAATGACACAATTTTCTCATTTAGTAGCTGAAAAACAAATTGTAAAAGAACTTGGAAGAATAATGCAAGCTTTACATGGGAAATATAAAATTGGACTATTATTTAACCTCATCATTGTACAAAGAATTGCAAAGTTTTCAAAACAGGCCTGCAGCTATATATCTACTGCTTTGGTTCACTCCAGGTCTTACTCTCAAAGAATTCATTCAGCATGGACTCGATAGTCTCAGGATGAAACCTTATATACTTCTGTGGGTTCTTCCCATTCTCGATCATAGGCCTGCAACACAAAGCACATCCATATTAATGCCAAAAAATTAATTATGATTTCTGTTTTAAGGAACGTTAGCAAATGTGAGAAAAACATGCCCGAAACAATTGATGAATGCTCTGTAAGCAGGCAAGAGGACTTCAGCAACAGCCAGCCTCTCGCAACTCGCTGTCATGAACCATCCACTGAGATTGCCTTTGATGAAGCTCCTCAAATTGGACGTTGAAGGTCTTGAACTGATCTTTCACCATTGCTCTTGAAAGTGAACTCCTGTCACTACCTGATGAATTTCCGCTTTGGATGGTAAGACACTACAGAATCTGCATCCCACCAACAAAAACACACAAAAAAAAGGGAAGACAGAAAAAAAAAACAGAGCAGCTGAGAATGATTTTCAGCTAACACACAATCAGAAAGCTTACAATGGAGAACAAGTTTGATCAAAGAATCAAAACCATAGCCCAAGAAACCCTCTTATACTGATTCGAATGCTGTTGCACAATCCTTCGGTGTATCTGCACCCAGTCATCCCCCAACAAGTCCTTTGCTTTTGACCTGTATATAATTACTTAATAGGCAATATCAGGATGCAGATAGGATCATAATCAATCAAGACTAGATAACTGCGAACATTAAAAACAGTCATGTGTGATTGTGGCACAGTTACTCTCGACAAAGGCTTAGGTAACTAGAAAGAAAACCAAATTTTGGAATGTGGAAAAGGAAGAAATATAAATAATAACAAGTATATAACAAGGCAATAGCTTAGCTAATAGATATTTTAGTTAATATATAAATTATTGTAATAATGAACTTGATAAATTAAATATTACCCTCATAAACAATTAGAATGGAGACAAACCCTCCAAGTACCTAACAGTTCAATAAATCAGATGAATTTACCAAAAGATTGGATCGAACAATTGATACCGTTTATCAGATCATCCAGAAAGACATCAAAGTTATACATATATTTGTGAGTTCCTAGACAGGGAACAAAATAGCAAGAAGCAGAAAGCGGAGGAATCAATACTTACTTGAAGAGAAACTTTACATAGTTTATCACATAGCTTGTCAACGGATGGACAGTTCCATCAAGAACAGCAGTTTTTGTGGCATCTTTTTCAACAGCTTCTTCAAAATCTCCAAAGGTTTCCTGGGCTGTCTGAGCTAGACGTTTTGTTAAACTTATTGCAGGTTCCCGCATTTCCATGCAAGCAGGGCCAATAACTTAATCTGTTTTTCTCCATACCGAATACATTTTGGTAAGAAATATGGTTTTGGCTCTTTGTTTCTGAAATGTGTTATATACTCCTAGGATTTTAATGTTTGACCTGATAGTCCATGAAAGGAGTTTGTAGTTGCTGTGGTGGCTGTAAGTGGGTCTTTACCGGTATAGCTGATGCTGCATATGAGATTGACGTGTAGTTCAATATGAACCTGAAATGGTTTGTAATTGCTGTGATTGTAGAAGTTGAACTGGTCTTTACCTGTAGCTGATGCTGCACGTCAGTATTCATTAACCCGGATGCGGATACCCGGGATGAATTGTGGATACTAACTATGAAACCTTGTATGCTGGGCTCAACTATGCAGCCACGGACACAGTTATGAGAAATGGTAACAAAGTTTACAGTTAATTTCTTCAGCGTATTTAAGACTACTATGTTTAGTCCCAAGCTGTTTAAAATTGTATAACCTTTGTGATGAATTTACATAGATCTTGTCTCACACAAGTTCGAGGCTCTAGCTGTGAAGTGGCAGCTGATCTGTATTATGTGTTGAGAGTATTTGTCCCACATTGAAAAGTTAAGGGACCAAGCCTGAGTTTATAAGGAGTTGGGCTACTCCCCCCAAAGCCAATTGGTTTTGGGGTGGAACCTCAACTTCCTTCATGGTATCAAAGCAAGGCTTCACGTATTGGGCCCAACGACCACACGTGCTCCCACGTCACCCAATATGTGTTGTCCACGTGTTAGGCTAGAAAGTTCGCCACACGTGCGGGGGCGTGTTGAGAGTATTTGTCCCACATTGAAAATTTAAGGGACCAAGCCTGAGTAACCACCTGCAGCTTGCTGTTGCTGCTATTTTACAATGGGGTCGGGTAGGCTATTACCAATTGGGGCCTTGACAATGGCTGATTGGCGTGTGCTGATACTAAAAGATTTGCTTTGTTGTGCATGTTATGCGGATAACATGGATCGACGGTCGCTGGTTCTATGTTTCGAATTGGTCATCCCTCCATTAAAAGTGGCAAAATATGTACATTGACAATGCCTGATCTGACAGATATAAACTATATTGCTTTTTCTCATATATATAATTTTGAAAAATAATGTTCATTTGTGTTCTACACAGTTCTAGAAGAATCATGAATACAATGATGGTTCTAGAGTTGTGGAGATCATACTATGTCAGCAAGACAAAAATAATTGGAATTAGAAGAACTCTCTAGAGCAAGAACACTCATGTTGCTAGATTATGGCGGTAGAGCATGATGGCTAAACAATAGCCACAAAAATAATATTATGAAATATAAAAGTTTCTAGTATAAACTAGGGGTGGGCAATAATATCGATAACCCGAGAAACCGACCGAACCAAATTGATCGGGTTGGTTTGGTTCCATTTTTTTAGATAATTTGGTTTATTTTCAATTAAATTGGAACAAACTGGTCAATCCGGTCCGGTTTGTGGTTTGAAGTTTTCACAGTGACCGATTTACCCGAACCAAACCAGTCACTGTTCACCAACCAATATTGCAAAAATAATTGCGTAGAGTGGGTTTCGAACCCCTTGCCCCTTTTGTTGCTAGGCACTGAAGCATGCAAGTTTCTTTATAAACATTGATATAATAAGTTTATTTAACCACTTTATAGTAGAATAAATATTATAAAAAAATATTAGGATCTCTCTTTTTTCTCACCACTTGTACTCTCTCTTCTTTTGGACGACTTCTTCTTCTACTTTTTTCTTTTCTCTCTCTTCTTTCTTCCTCCTCCCTCTGTTTCTATTCCGTCACAGCTTTTTTATCTTCTTCTTCCTCCCTCTCTCTTATTCATCTCTTTCTTATTGTATGGTAATCCAACAAGAACAAAACTGTATCAGCCATTTTTACAAAGGGAATAAATAAGCTGGAGCCGTGGAGGTGGAGGGGCAAGCTACGAAGTCGTCAAGCCCATATCCTGCAAGCTCTGTCTTAGTTCTCCCACAACCTCCATCTCAGTTCCTTCACAGCCACCAGTTAATCACCAAAGTCGAGAAAACCAAACCGTTTGACCGGTTAACCGGAGTTGGTGGCTCGGCTCCGGTACCAGAAATCTCTCCATCGAAAGCTACGGTTCGACGTATGATTTTGGATAAAACCCGAACCAAATCAAACCGTGCTCAACCCTAGTATAAGCCCCACACTTGTGGTTGGAGTAAAAAAGACCAAGTCCATGTGATGTCGACAAAGAATGTCTATAAATAGGCATGCAATGCAATAAAGCAAAGTGGAATCTAACAAAAAGAACTCCCAAACTAATGGAGCCAATAACTACCCAAACAAAGCTATGTTGAGCCAATAAGCTCACCAATCTAAGCTAGGGCCAAATAGCCCAAATTAATCTAAATCAAGTGTGATGGCCAATAAGCCAATTAGCCTACACAAAGCTATGTACTATTCTCCTTCAATATAATAAAATCACTTTGTTCAACTATTTTACTATTGTCTTATTGAAGGAAGGAAGGTGATCCTAAATGGGGCAAGATGGCAGATTATGAATGGAGCGCAAGCGAGAATATGGACTGATAAATGGATTACCAACATACAAGGAGGTGTTTTGTGTCCTGCTCCTGGTGCCTCTGTGGATAAAAATGCTACTGTGGAGACCATTATTGATTGGAATTCAAGGTCATGGAAGCTGGATTTAATCCGGCCTCTAATATCTGCGGAAGAAGCTTTTGCCATTCATCGGATACCTATCGGAAGCAGCTCGGAGGTGGATCGCTTGGTGTGGCCGGATGAGAAAAATGGAAAGTACTCGGTAAGATCTGGTTATCACAACATTCATACCCATCACCACCGCAGCTCCGCGCGTAGGCCCTCTTCCTCTATGTCCATTGATCCCAGGGTCTGGAAGTTGATTTGGCACGCGGATGTCACACCAAAAATTCGCCATTTCTTTTGGAGGGCTTTAAATGGCCACGTGGCTGTTTCATCTGTTCTTTATAAGAAGAAGTTACGCAACTCTCCTTTGTGTCCAATTTGCAATGATCATGAGGAGACAATTGAGCACATGTTATTGCTTTGCCCTTGGGTTGAACCTGTTTGGTTTGGAGGCCCCCTAACCTATAGAATTGATAGGCAGCAAATCTCTTCTTTGCATACATGGTTGCGGGATTGCGTGATTACAGGTCTTAATACAAAGGAGGAAAGAAGCCGAATTATTTGTCAGATTGCATACACATGCTGGAATATATGGAAGGCTAGGAATAGAGTGGTGTTTGACAACTACACACCCCAACCCCAGCAAACTCTCAAGGCCATTCTCGATCAGGTAAAGGAAAGACTTTCTCTAAAGCAATTTATCACCCCTTCCACCATCAGATCCGTTCATTCCCCTGCCCAGGCCTCATGGGCAGCCCCTTCTGAGCCTTGTGTCAAAATAAATGTCGATGCCGCTTGGCGGAAAAGTACTTGTCGTGCGGGGGCTGGCATAATTATCCGTAATTTTGAAGGGAGATTTCTTGGGGCCAAAGCTGTGGGTTTTCAAGCAGAGAATGCTCTGGTGGCTGAGGCAACTGCATTATGGGAGGGCTGTAAGTTTGCTAAGGAGCGGGGTCACAACATGGTTTGCTTTGAGTCGGATTCTCTGGAGCTTATCAATTGTGTTCGTGGCTCTTGTGGTCTAGGGAGCTGGACTCTATTCCCAATTCTTACACTTATACGTGATGAGCAACGGTGTTTTGAAGAGTGTAGATGGAATTGGACCACCAGGAATTGTAACCAAGCGGCGGATCACCTTGCGTCGCTGGCACTATCGAGGAGGAGTACGGAAGTTTGGGCTGAACGGCCCCCCACCTCTCTTGTGCACATCCTTTGCAAAGATGGACTCCCTTGTCCTCACCATGCTTAAGTTGGCTGTTGACTGGTCTTGAATTGTTTTTGACATCCTTTTGTTTGGATTGTCTCTTCTGTCGCTTTATTCTTGATCAGCCTAATTGTTTTGTTTGTTTTATGGCTTTCCTTGCATTGTATGTTTCGTTGCATGGACAGGCTTGTTCTCCTCTGTTTGGGCATGGGCCTCTTGTTTTAGGGGTTTCCTGTGCGTTTGAATACAAGATCTTCTCGACCAAAAAAAAAAAAAAAAACCCCTTTCACACATAAACCAACAATGGGTTTCAGATCAACACACATCACACCCCCTACATTCTAACATACAATGATCCTTCATTAATCTTTCATTCCTTTCTAATTATAACATCTGTTGCTTCTCTTGTGCTGCATATATCCGAAATTGCCATACAACTCTACTTGTTTCGAGATGTGAACAGCTCATTATTGATTGTGCATTCAGGCTGGTATTTAAACTGGAGCTTGGATCTTGCATGCTCAAACAAACACAATCGATCTGTTCTCAGGCAACTCATTGTCATGCAAATTTGCTCCCAATGTTGCTTAAATTAATAAAAAATTTGTAGGCTCGTAAGTTTTCTGTGTTCTGGGTTCTCAGAAAATATGAAAAGAGGAAGAAAAAGTTGGAGAGGTTAGAGAGGCCAACCCAAGCTCAACGAATTCGGGTTGAACCCGGGTTATCCAAATTGATCATGTTAGGATCAAAGTTTATGTTATAATTAATGCTAATGTGATTGGTGAACAACAACATAAACAAGAAGTTGAATGTAAATCTCCCACTATTAACAATGTTATGTGCTTGATATTGCTTTTATAGCCCGTCTGTACGTGTCCTCAGCCCCTCATGAAATGACTCATAATCACTTTGGAGGATCCTTACAATAGTATGTACAAAAACAAACTGTATTTTGGCACACTCCCACACCAGATGGTTCTTTGGAGCATTCCTTAATGCAACTCTGCAGCTCGTATCTGCATGATTGATCAATCAGCTTATGGCACCAGTGCTCCGGGATCTTCACGGTGAGTGCATCGCCGTGAACCACTGAGCAAGTGCTGAATTCAACTGCCCAATTAAAAGGGGAAAAAAAAAACCAATAGCTGAATTATGCAAGTTATGTAACCATGAGACCCCCTAAAATAAAGAAGAAGAAAAGAATTGAAAACAATAGGTTAAATTTAATGGTGTTGAGAGAGATGGTACCTGAGACAAGAAGAAATAGCAGGATAGGGTAGAATGTGAAGGATGCTTTCATCTTCAGTACCAAAAAAAACTCAAAGCTTCATCATTGTAATTAATTTGTAAGATAAAAGAGTCCTTGAAAAAGGCTGATGTCTTGTTATATACGGTGGCCAAGATTCTTAAAGAAAATTCTGAAAAGAAGAGAAAACTGGGCTGTATTTATTTATCTGAGAGACAGAGAATCAGTTCTAAAAAAAAATTCTTTGGATAATTACAATCAGAGAAAGATCTTCTTTTGGTAAGCAACAAACGTAAAGGTTTCTCTGTTTGAAGTTGGAACCCCCAGCCCAGCTCACCTTAAATTCTTTTCTTAAACCAATACATGGTAGACTTTAGATTAAATGCTTCTGATTCTATCTTATAGGGAGTTCATCTAGTGTCACATTTAATATGAATTGTCTAGTAGAAAACACCACCTTAAAAAACAACTTTTATCCTATAACTTTGTTCAACTTTTGGCCAATTCAACAAAAATGTAGACTTGAGCCTATCGGAAATGTGCCACGCTATAAACCATGGTCATGAGTTCAAATCCCATAACACGATAGAGGACGAAAGATTACAGTTAAAACATACATGGTCCTAGGTCATGCGTTCAAATCCCCTAAGACCATAGAGGGTGAAAGATTTGAACCATACATATATACATAGCAAACAATGCCAGCTGAATCCAAAAATCTAAAAATTCACATGACTTACACGGAGTAAATAGTTTAAGCTTTGCTCATCAATCCAAAAGAACCATTTGAAGCTGAAGTTTCTCAAGTTCATACTTGCATAGAAAGTAAGCAATGTAGGATTTATGAACTTTTAAAAAATTCACATGACTTTAGACAAACCATGTGTCAGTGTTTAGATTAAGACAATTAACACAGACACAGTAGAGCCCAGAATTTAGTCCAATCTAAAACAAATATAGGTGTAAAAGAGACTGATATAATTAAACTTTGATCATTTGAAAAACCATGAGGTTGCTAATTTTTTAATGCAAAAAAGGGCAAGGTTGACCCTGCAAAATAAGCATTTCTAAAACCCAGCCACAGCTTTAAGCCAGCCAAGTGCTGGAAATAATCAGAAAAAACTTAAGCGCAACACCACAAATAATATAGGTAATTCCAGACGATTTCCACATTTGCACAAAATTGTACTTGAAAACCTCATGTATCATAAAACATTAAGCTAAGCAATTTCTGCTGCAGCAGATGAAAGTACCTCAAACTAAAGAAACCAGTCCTTGGGGATAACCAACACAACCGTAAAATAGATCTAGTAGCCTCCTTTAAGATCATTGACGACATCATATGGAATGGGAGTAACAGTTTCCATGACTGCCCCTTCAACCCTGAAACCTGGCTTGGGTCCCTTCGGCTGCCTCTTGGTGCTAATAACCTCACCCTTTGCCTTGGCCTCAGCCTTCAACTGATCATTCTTTATCTTCCTCAAACGGAATTCCTCAGTGCACCTTGAAGGCTGCACATGCTCCACACGCACATGGATCCTCTTCCTGATAATCCTGTTGCCAACCTGATATCATGCACAAGCATACAACTTGTAAACCTTCCAATAATCGATTGCAAAATAAAACATACAACAATCATTTAGCATCAGGGCAAAAGCGGGATAGAATTCCTCAAATCATGAGACAAAAGGAAACTAGATTTACGGCAATGATCAAAATTACAGTGCTCAAATTAAAGCTCCTGGTTGATCCAAGTAAAGGATTAACCTACATTATCTCCATTGTACAAAAATGGTTCTTCCTAGAATCACTAACCTACATAATCTTTTATTTCCACAAGTGAAAATAAATTAAAAACCAAATTTCCCGATCCATAAAGGAAAAACTGAATCAAACAAGTCATAACACATCCAGCAGACATGCATAAACTATATATAATCTGCACATAGCTTTCTATAGCTATTATTTCCCAATAGAAGCTGAACATTATTGACAACGTTTCTCGATCTTCCTTGCAGTGAGTTATAAACATCTGACATACAGTAAGCCATTCTCTAACAAGGTGTATTACCCAGCTTCTCATTCAGCATAAGCTAGACATCAACAGTACAATTAGCAGCTATAAACTAAAACCATCTGAAACCCACAAACCACATAAACATATACATATACATAAAATCCCCATTTCCACCTAACAACAACCACAACAATGATTGCTATAATGTACCCAGATGTCACTGAACACTGTTAAGTCGAAATCAAACCAAAAGTTCGGAAATTTCAACAAGAACCCACAAATCCAGACAACCATTCCACAGAAGCAAATCATCAAACACCATTCAAACAACAACTGAGAGTCCAAAAATGAAAATACAGAAAACCCAACGAAAATGAATCACCTGCTTGTTGATCTCCACACCGATGGCGCGCTTGGTGACGTTCCAGACGCGACCAGTACGTCCATGGTAGAACTTGTGGGGCATACCCTTGTGCACGGCGCCGTTAACCTTGACGTCGACATAGTCGCCGATCCTGTAGGTCTTCAGATAGGTTGAGAGAGGGATGTAACCCTTTTTCCTGAAGGCCCGCGAGAAGAGATCGCGAGTACGAGACCTGAGACCGTGTCCAGCCGGCATTTTGAGCTGCTCTCTCTCTAAGGTTTGGAGGTTTCTTTCTGAGAGTGGCTGCTAAAGCCCTAGACGATGAGAGTGTAGAGTATAACTCCAATTCAAACACGGGTAAGGAGAGATGCTGGAAAGCTTAATTGTATATTGATAATGTTGAACTTAAATACAACGTTACAACTTCAGACTACTGCTAAATTTAAGGACATGACTCTACTAACTTAATTCACTATTGACACTACTAATAAACTGTCCGAGTCCCGAGTCTCTGTATTTACATGTTGTGCATTTATTCGTATTTTGCAATATCTAAGCCATTCTAGTTATCTAACCGTCTAAAACATGAGACATCATTCGTTTAAAATTGTTTTTCTTTTTAACCAGGAAAACTGTTTAAAACTAATAATTTTTTTATTGTTTGAATAAAAATAAAAATAAAAACAAAAAACCAAGCGAGAGGTGAGTGGGGAGGGGGGAGGGGGCCTGCTGCAAATCATCACAGCCATTGATGATTGGAATTATTTGTTTTTCCTTTACAACAATATGCAAATGGGCGTGTGAGAGAGAGATGGCAGGTATCTTGGATGGCGTTGTGGTGGGTGTGTAAGAGTGGAGAGAGAGAGAGAGAGAGAGAGAGAGAGAGAGAGAGAGAGAGAGGATTGTATTGCGGCTTGGATGTGGTGTGGGGGTGTTTGGGTAGGGGTGGCGAAGACATTGGTGGTAGTTTTCTGGTTCTTTTAATTTTGGATTTTATGAATTTTAATTGAATTTTTAAGTTATTAGATTTTGTTTTTAAAAGTTTAATGATGTGTCATCTCTTAAGCAGTTAGATTATTCGAATGGAATGGTTGAAATGTTGCGAAATGCGGATAAATACGCAATATGTAAATGTAAAGGCTCATAATCTACTAGGAGACTCCTAAAGACTTGGTAATACAAAACAACGTGTAACATAACTTCTTATAGAATAGGATAATTAGTTTATTTAATTAAAAACAACTGCAATAACTAGATAAATTCTTAACACCCTCCCTTAATATAAACTAAATGTTCCTTGAACAATCAGTTTAGCGAGAAACCTTCAACATGCGCTACAGCTTCTGTCTTCAAGCACTATCCTTCACAGAGCAAACTCCTAACAATTTTCTTAGCTTCGAAAACATCTCTAATTTGAGAGGCTTGGTTAGAACACTGTTTTCATGAAGTTGTTGCAGTCCCACATCTGCTGCTTAGACAAATCTCAACTCTTTTCTCCTCTATAAAATGCTTCATATCTTATCCATGTTATCCCAGACATGAAGTCCAACCCTCTCCTAGGTCTTCCTAAAGAAGGACCACTGGGAATTTTTCTTGAGTGTTTAAAGTTTTTAGTCAGTGTTGGATATTTAAATTTGAAAATTTTCTAAATTTTTCGTTATTTATTATCTAAGATTTGGAAATTTCCGAAATTATTAGTCCAATATTCCGAAAATGGAAAATTTCCAAAATTGCTGAATATTTTGCATCAAAATGGAGTAATTATATTCCGAACATGTTTTGGATGGAATTCGGAATATCTATTTCCGATCCGTTCTGGCCGAATTACTTTTAGAATCGAAATTGATTTCCAGTTCCAAACATGTTTTGGATGGAATTCAGAATGTCTGTTTCCGATCTGTTCTGGCCGAATTACGGGGCTATGAACTTTCGCATTTTGAAGTCTCATTTTGTATTGAACTTGTTTTGAAGAATATCGACTGGGAATGAACTTCTCCTCTACACACTTTTTTTCCTTCTCACTCGCTCCATTTCTTTTTCATTCGAATGGTATTCAGAGTCACTTTCATCAGCCTCTCACATTATATTTTGTTCAATATGCATAATTGAACCTCATTTTGTCCAATATAGAGTGATATAAACATAAGAAAAAGAACAAGTTTTTCATTCCCAATACAAAGTTTCTAAAACTTTTACTTATTTCAACAAAGCCTATCTTACAAAATGAGGTTTAAAAAAACCTTTCTAGGGAACCTATCTTACAAAATGAGGAAAAAAAACACAACTTTCTAGGGACTTTCTTACATTTTCTTTAGTTCTACTGCACAAACCCCAAACGACAACTGACCTTCTATTCTTCAATGAAGCGTTTATTCTAATAACATTTCAAGAAACAAGACTCTACTTTATAGCAAAGAAAGGTGACCTCTCAGAGCTTTCAGTAAGTCCATTCTTGGGGCAAACCAACATCAGAACGAAGCTGGTTATAGCAATCCCCTCTGCCCATGCCCATGCCCATGCCCACGCTTTCGATAGGTTTCCTGTGCTGGATGGCTTTAATCTGCTGGATATTTCTCAACCCTGCAACAAAAACATAAACCAATAAGGAAAACAATAACTGCAAAATGAAAAATTGAGATCAAAGTATTGGATGAAACGCACAATTGACAGCCGTTGATCAATGGGGCTGCGGCCAGGCTTGGCTTTGTAGTTTTCATGTAACAATGCAGCATTCAAACTGTTCAATGGATTTCTAATTGTGTTTACTAATTCCAAGCAGTGAAAACAAACATTCAACCTATCTAGAGGTCAGCACATGCAATATTACTCAGTTTATATATATATATGGACAAGCAGACCCATCAGTCCATGTTCCAATAGAGATTACCATTAATGAATAGGTCCACCCAAAATATAAAACAATGGGTTACTATTCTGCCTAAACAAGGTGCTTCAAGCATATGAAGAACCACTCAACAATTTTTCTCAATTAAAAACAAGATGTTCACATTTCAACTTTTAACTACAAGTGGAAATTTATAGCATCAAAGAAAGGATAAAACTTCCATTTTTGTATAAAAGACACACCCTTTGTTTCGAGAAAAACTTCCATGAAGGCTAATAACACTATGATACGCGTGATAACACTTCCACGTGGCATAACATTATTGCTTGGTCGGGGGATAACAATGCAACTAAGTTTTCCTCCTTTGTTTCAGATTGACACAAAACTTTGCACAGTTGGCACCAAAACAGATACAAAAACAAAAGTGTGCCAGAAACACATCAATACAAATGACATTACGAAAGTACGAAAAGAATAAGGAAAAAGTTGACGAAAATAAAAAAATAACAAAATCAAAACTTCGAACAGCAGATCAAAGAAATAATAACTCACCCTGTTTCTTTTTGACCTGAGGATTACTGGTGGTGGTTGTGGTATTCAAAACCCTGGGATGAAACACACCTGTGCCTCCAGAAACCCTCTCAAAACCACCCATTGATTCAATCCCACTTCCCTGATACATCCAAAGGCGGTTTTGCTGTCTATTCAAAACCCTCTTCCTAGTTTCCAGAAAGCTACATACCTGCCAAAAAAGACAGCACATTACCATTAGCAACTCTCGAAACTCTGCCACTCCATTTATTGAAAGCTGGGAAAAAGCAAAAGCCTTGAAAAGACAGACCAAGAGTAAAAATAAATAAATAAATACATGACAGACAAAGAAGGAAAACCCGGTTCAAGTTTTTCTGGTTCATTGTTTACCTGAAGTTGAGCCGGTTTCAGAAACTGATTGTTGTAATGGAGTTCAGCCCCATACCCATGAAAGCTTGCACCTTTCTCTTCAAGACCATGACTGAGGCTGAGATTAAGAGACCTCTGAGCCAGGGAACCAAGCTGGTTATACTGAACCGGCGGTCTGAACGGCTGCAAACCAAGCAAAGACAAAATGGACAATGTTAGTGTGAGATACTCATGCAAAGGACTCATAGAAAGCTAGCTCAGTGTGTGTGTGTGGGAGAGAGAGAGAGAGAGAACCTCCATGGGTATATGTAGCAGAGGTTTTGAAAGGCATTGACGTTGTCTGAGGAAAGAAAGAGCAGCCAAGTGTTGGGCGAGCTCGTCCATGGAAAGAAAATGGTGGGGGTTAAGTTTGGAGGTTGAGGAGGCTACTTCGTTGAGGAAAATGTCTGAGGGAAGCCATCGTTCACCATCATTCAGATTTGGAGGAAACCCAGCCATTTTAAGCATAACCCACCAAACTTCAATTCAAACACCCCAAAAAAAAAAAGAACAACAACAACAACAACAAAAAAAGCAAGTTCGTTTTGCAAGAAGAAAACAGAGCACAGAGAAAACACCAAAAACAGAGAAATAAATTTTTTTTTTCAATGAAACAGAGAAAGATAGAGAAGGAAAAGCAGTTTCAAGGGTCTCAAAAGCGGGACTGCCATGGTCTCTCTCTCCTCTATAAAGTAGACAGAGACAAGTGTATTATGTTACGGCCCGTTTGGTTCCCAAGGAAAACGAGTTTTTGGAAACTGATTAATGACTCAATGAGCAGTTGTCAATTTCAAGACTCAATGGAATTGGGAAATTTAAAAAACCGGGTATTTATTCACAATGTTGTCAAAAATACGACTATCCCAAGAATATATTTAAAAAATAAAAAAATAATTTTAAAATAGGAATATCTTGGTGCCAAACAAGCCCTTAGAGCTCAGCTTGGGCTTAGGCCCGTACTCCACGACCTATTGAGCTTGGCCCGTATTGGTCGGCTCGTTCGCGTTCCACTACTCGGCCGTTTTAATCTTCGCTGCCCAACGCAAAACCTCCTTTCCTCTGTACTCAATCGCGTGGGAAAACACGTACTACTCGCAGCAGAACGCTGACGCGCGTACCCTGGGACACGTGGCGTTGTGTTGATTTCAGGTAGATAAAAGGTCTACGCGGGAGTGAGTGTGTCGTTGCCCGGGAAAGGCTGATACGTTTTCGCAGGCACAAATCAACGCATCGGATGTGACCACCTGCTAAGATTCGTCCCTTTCGCTGACACGTGTCTTATGAAGGATGGGATATTGTGTGCGTGCATTCACATTAGTTACCGTGTCCCTCTCCTTCTTCTTTTTATTTCTAGGGTACTTCTTTTAGTCTTTTATTTTTTAAATTGTGTTTTATGTTTTTAATTTCACTTATTTAAAAGTGTTTGGACAAAAATGATGTTTCCAATTTCAATTTTAATTGACGAAACTGGTGGAATGAACGAAATAAAACATCCATAAGAGTAGGGGAATTGCAAGGACATTGAAGGGCCAGCTTCAGTACAAATTCATTGGCAATTACACTAATCCAGTAAACTAGTTTCCACTAATCAACATGGGAGAAACGTTGGATACCACCACAGGATTTCAGTACGCAAATTTATATGGAAACAAATGCGTAAGAAATGTAATAGAAGGCAACAGATTTCCGCCAAACTTCTCATGTCAGATTGGTACCATAATGCGAAATCCAGGCACTTATGAACAACCACCCACGCTCGCATATTGGGGGATTTGTAGGAAATTCCGCAATCACTCAGGCTTGTAGCCAAAATTCCATCTCTTCACAAAACATGAAAAAGGAAATTTTCTTTTCCCCATTCAAGCTTGTAAACACTCAAGGATCAACCCTTTTAAGCAATCTTCAAAAGGCCCTACAAACATTCCCACTACTCTAAATTTAATTCTCACACTGCATATGTTCCCAAATTCAATTGCAGGCTTCAGACAAAAGGACCCATGCCCAAAAAATTTACCTCTCAACTTTGACAATTGCAGTTCCTACCTAAACAACATCGTTTTCTCTATTAGCCAAGCCTTCCAGCTCCAAAAGGGTATCAAAATGTGGTGTATTATATACCCATAAAGTATGTCATAGTAAGGTATACCTTCCTTATCGTATACCAAACCACATCCTATCAATCACTATCACCATCCTCTCCCTCTGTTCACACTTTCTCTTCAAAACTTGGCCATGGAGTGGGGAAATATTCCTGCTCACATGCCTTGAAAGCAAAGAGTTCAATAAGTAGTGGAAGTTACTTGCCCTCTGCAGCCATCCTTCTGCGTATCTCATGAGCCGTATTGAATATGCCAAGAGTAGGCTTGTCGCACACAAAGCACTTCTTGTTCTTTGAATGATGCTGTGAATGAAAAAGCAGATTAACGTTGGAAAAAGCTTAAAAGAAACTCAACATTGAAACACAATGACTATTATACTTGATCCACAAGTCAAAAACGACATTGAATTCCATTGAGCTATCGCAGCCACAGGAGTTAAGATGATACATTAAGAAAGAGAACTCACCTTTAGTGCACAGTGCTCACAGAAGTAGTGGTTGCATTTAGTCACAACAGGATCAACAAATGGTTGCCGGCAGATGAAACATGCAAATGGCAATGAGCCATCCTCATCATCATCATCATCATCATCATCATCTTCCTCTGTTGTTCACATCATCCTCACCCAAAGCTAAATTTCTCTTCCTTATTTTCTCTGCTTCGTCCCACTCCCTTTCCATCTGCCACCCAGACTTGTAGTCTCCACGATCATGCATAAACTTGCATGAATCTCCATACCTACAGTAACCAATCTCTTTGTAATCCTTACATATGTCTGGCTGATAATCAAATCTTGTGGTAGCTCTGATGTGAGCAGAAGCCCTGAGAGGCCCATGGGAACCTCCCGCTTTCTCACTGGCCACTGTTAGCTCTCTTCGGAACCCAGCCTTGTAATCAGTATATCCGTGGATCCCTTTATACAACTTTTCGTCCCCAGTACCTTTGCTCTTCCCCTTCAAAGCCTCCTCTGCCAGCTTAAGAACTCTCTCACGAACTGCTCGGGCATCTCTAGAGAACTCAGTCTCAGTCTCCAAAGTCGCAGTTGCTTTACTATCATGTTCAACTTGGATTTCTTTTGAAGACTTGAACTCGAAGATTGCACTGCTATCAGGCGTAGAGCTCTTAGAGAGTCCACTAGAAAAATACAGCTTGCCATCAAGCTTTGAGGCTTTTCTTTGACTTGGTAATGATGTACCCCCAGATTTTGAGTCGTCCTCCTCCTCATCTTCATCAACCCTTCGCTTTCTAATGTTTTGCTTCTTCAATGGCTTCCGGAAGAAGTTGCAAACTGGAAATGCAAAAGAACAATGTTACAAAGTTACAGTGCACACAATGGAAACAGATATACAAAATTCAAACAATAGTACACATACCTTCACCAGGTTCTGCATTTCCATCCAAATCCGCCATATAGGCACAAGCAACCAAAGCAAGGGGGCAAATTCAATCACCGTTACTTGGGTTATTGCAGCTGAGTTGCCGAATTAAGGTTTTGAGGGGTAATTCTTCCTTTTTTTTAATGGCCACTGCTGACAAACAAAATTCACTTAATAATTTAACCAAAAAACTCTAACCAAATAGAGAAATCATCATATATTCAAACATGGATTTATACAAGAATGTCATAAAATACAGTGAAACTCAACGAACTTAAAATTTCTCGGAAAAAAGAGAAAAGAAATGTATAAATTCCATTATATTATGTGGTCGATCAGTACTCTAAAATAAATTTAGTGTTTGTTTCCCAAGCAACCTATGAAATAACAGAGAAAAGATCCATGAATGCTTGACCCAGATATACTGTTATTCCAAAGCTTCAATGAAAATCAGCACCAAAAATTGATGATTTGGTACAACCCTAGTGCTGAATTTCACCAAATTAGTTCTCTTGACATTTTCCAGTACTCCATTATCACATTTTATTATGTCCATTGTGCATGGAAATCTGCTTGCAATGAAGACCCAGGAAGCTAAATCTTTGTAGCACTCAAATGGATTCAAGCTAACAAAGTACGAGTACATAAAATATATACTTCACAATTCATAGGTTATTGATCAAAGACCACATGACAGTGTTAATTTGATCAACATAATTAATCTCATAATTAGCAATCACATTTCTTACTTTGTTAATTTGATCAACATTTCTATATATAGGTACTAAAATAACAAGATTGATATATAACGGGGTATTAGGAAAATGAAAATGCTTGAGCCATAGTTGAACTCCTTTCACAGGATAGCTAGGGTTTCAACAGTGCAACATATTGCTGCTAACAAGTAGAGAGCCATTCTAGTTGAAATTTAAGATAACAGTAAGATGAATCTCAAAGTTTGATTCATTTTTCAGACAAACTAATCTTGATTTGGAAAAAACTAGAAAGAGCTATAACATGCAACTCAAAACAGATTTGCAGTGAGGACTTAATGTTAATATCAAGAATCAGATAAACATGATGTTGAAAGCGTTACACTGGAAACATGATCACAATGACAGCAAGACTTTAGCCAGAACACAAACTTTTCTTTCTTTCTTTCTTTTTTTAATGTAATAAAGCATTCACCTAATATGTCATGCTGCATCCCTTTAAGAGAGAGTAAAGTGAAACACGCAAAACATGGAAGCCAGAATTTATGCTACCATTCCTGCTGCCTAATCTTTATCAATGATGGGGTCATGCTTAATTCATATTTAACTCCAAACCCTTTGTTGAAAAATGGGAAAATCACTGGTTCGTGTCACATAGCAAGGAAGATCCATGATTGAAATTTTTTTTTCTCTTCTATATTTAAAAGAGGTAAGAATTAAATTTCCAACTCGCTCCACACGCCACAAATCAATTAACTCAATCTTCTCTTTTAAACCCTATCAACACATGCTCTGAATGAGATGGTTTTGTCTTAAATTTCTTGTCTGTTAACTAATAAGTAGTGAATTACAAAGTTACAAAATATCCATATCCATTACAAGGTTTGAAGGAAAGGAAAAACTACATAATCTTAAGAAAAATGTGAAGAAATCTTTTGGCAGTCAATGGAAACAGGTTTTGATTATCTAATGGCTTACGTTTGTGATGATACTTAAATAAGTTGAATGGTTCAAACTATTATTTTTATGAGGACATTTGTGCAAGAAATAAAAATGGTGATGATCCATTTTGTGCAAGCATCTGCTTTAGCCTTTACAAACTACAAGCATAAATAGGGGCACTGCATTATCATAAATAACTGGTTTGTTTGTAAAATAATGCAAAGTTTAAGGATATGGTACAAGCCTATAGGTGCCTTATTTCATTGTACCGTTGCCACTTGAAGGAACTCTTAACATATGTTCACAGGCACTAATCTACTGTTGCCTTATTGCACCCTTCACCTAGCCCACCTAGCCCAACTAGCTCTCTAGCTTTTGCTGATACATATCTATCCATCTCCTTTGTAATACTGTCACTTTACACCAGTAGTTCTGAATTTCCATCAGAAGAAAAAAGCCTGAAATCTGTTAGGATCAGTCTCTTTTGCCCAATTTGACTTCCAAATTCCATTCTCTCTCTTTTTTCCCCTTTTGGGGATGGGAGTTTCAATCCTCCTGATCAGTCCCTTTTCTTTTCCCATGTCAAGAACAAGAACCACCAACACCAATATTTACTCAGTCCCTCACATAAAATAAAATTAAAAAAATTAAAAAAAAGCTGAACCCCTTATTTTGTTTTCATCCTCCTACCAGTGAATTCAATGCAAACCTAGTCACTTGAAATGAATATCCAATAAGCCTCTCCTTTCTATGATTCTATCTCTCTATATATTTGAAGTTAGAGAGCAACAGGGGAAATTATGAAGAGGATATTTCAGTACTCAGTAGCAGACTAGGGAACTAATTTTAGAATGCAGAGGAGAACCAAACAAACAAAAATCACAAAATACAGCAGTAGAACCAAACAACAGAGCTTAACCAATTTTTTTCCCTTTGACTACTAACCTTCACAGCAATCACGAAATCCAATCTTTGTCCAATCTCAAAGGCAATCGGAATTTTTAAACAGAACCTGCCAATTAATTAAACACAAACAGCTGAAATCAAACCTTATCGTTCAAAAAACTTCAACGAAAAACCCACAAGAAATTTATAAGATTTTGCAAATAAAATTACCTGGGTTAAATAAGGGCTTCTGACTTTATTTAATTGGAGACGGCGCAGGAGTAGACGGCATCACCGACTCACCGACTCACCGACTCAACGGAACCACCAGTAGACGGCAACCAATGGCAGAGGAGTTACACCGCGCTAAGCTTTTGTCCGGGAGAATAGAATGCTGTACGAAGAATGCCAAAACGAGCGTTTTGTGTGAGAACTCAAACGGTGTCGTTTTGCAAATGCCAATTGAAGAAAAGACAGATAGCTCCTTCTTTGCCCTCTTTCTTTCTTTTTCTTTTTCTTTTTTTTTTTCAATTTATCTTCGTTTACCATGAACTCAAATATGTGAATATCATGATTTTGGACCCATAAGGAAAGGCTATGTTGTAAGCAATTTGTAGACATTTTTGGTGTATTTTATGATTTTTATTTAATTGTTTATGAATTTTTTAAGATAAAAATAAAATAAATAAGCAGATGACAGGTGTCACTATTGTATGAGGACACTGTCAAAGACACTGACATACGCACCTTTCATCTGCTGACACGTGTCGATCTCTTTAAATTTTTCTTATTTTTATAAGATTTAAGTTCATAACAAATAAATTAAAAATTATAAAAATACACTGAAATTTCTCGTGAACTCCTTGTGATATTCATTTCACCCTAAACCTCCACAAAGCTACTTTCAACTTACAAAAATGCAAAAAGATAAGAATAACTCAGCTTTATATATAAACAAATCAAAACAAGAATTAATGTTCTATCACCTAACACTCTTATTTCTTTGATCCAATAATTATTATTAACTAAAAAAATTGGAATCATGATTTTAGACTTTCATAATAAAAAATTATATTGTAAGGAGTTTGTAGCAATTTTCGATGTAATTTTCTGATTTTTAATTAGTTTTCTATGAATTTATTAAGTTATAAAAACACAAAAAGTAAAATAAAAGGACACATGGCACTATCGGAATGCACTACCCCGTCAGAAATAGTGATGACGCACCAGTTAAAAATTGTAATAAATAGTGAATTTGTTATTATATTTTCATATTTAAACTTCCAAAATTTGTAATAAATAAGTTAAAAATCCAAAAATTACAAATTTGTAGAAATTCCTTTTGACATTTTCTTCGTGATAATCCAAAATTATCATTTTGATTAATAAAAGTAATTACCCAAACTCAATTTTGTTATACTAACTATAACAATAACCTAAAGATGATTAAACTTCCTGTTGCAACGCTTGTTTCAATTGGTGCTTTAAAATTCCCGTAACTCATAATTTTATTTGAGTAATGCTATTTAAACACACAACATTGACCACCTTAGTTGACCACCTTATGTGGCAACTGATGTGTCATGCCATGTCAATTAATGAATGTTGCCATGAGGCCACTTACTAGGAACGCTATGGTTTTTTAATTTGCTTTTTAATTGACATGGCGACATTCATTCATTGACTTGGCATGACACATAAATTGCCACATAAGGAGGTCATCTAAAGTGGTCAATATTGTGTGTCTAAATAGCATTACTCTTGGATAAAACCACAGGATTTAGGCAACTTTATATGGCAAGAAATGTGTAAGAAATGTGTAATAAAAGGCAACAGATATCCGCCAAACTTCTCATCTCAGATTGGTACCATAAATGCGAAATCAAGGCACTTATTGGGGGCTTTGTAGGAAATTCTGCAATCACTCAGCTTGTATGACCACATCTATATCTTAATCTATAAATATAATTTTTATTATTATATAAAGTATCCTTAATTATAATAATAGGGATAAAAGCTAAGTTTTCAACCTGGAAACAGAGGAACAAAGAAAGAAAGAAATCCTGTTAGGTACTGTGGAGCCCCGTCCTTCAATATCGATGAATTAATTCTGGATGGAAATTGGAAATTGGAAATTGGAAACTAATCCATGGAAAATACAAAATGAGACAAAAACCAAAACCACACCCAAAATTCCATCTCTTCCCCAAAACATGAAAAAGGAAATTTAATTTTCCCCATTCAAGCAACTACACATTAGTTTCAATTCCAGCTTGGAAACACTAAAAGATCAACCCTTTTAAGAAATCTTCAAAAACCCTACAAACATTCCCACTATCCTTAATTTAATTCTCACACTGCATATGTTCCCAAAACAATTGCAGGCTTCAGACAAAAAGGACCCGTATGCCCTAAAAATTCACCTCCAAACTTTGACAATGGCAGCTCCTAGCTAAACGACATCGTTTTCTCTTATATACCCATAAATTATGTCATAGTAAGGTATACCTTCCTTATCGTATACCAAACCGCATACTATCAATCACTATCACCATCTTCTCTCTCTGTTCACAATATCAACAAGTCCAGCAAATCAAAAAAGTAAAAACCCCATAAAGCCCCGATTTTCACGAGCTTTACCCTTTGGCGGGTCGGGAAATCGGACCCGCCGGAGACCTGAACCCGAAAGTCACAGCGTCGTAAGCGCACCAGTGGAATCCGACTTCTCTCCCCATCGCTTTAGCTCTTGAACACTCCTCGCACACCACCGCTACGCCACCTCCCCGGCCCAGCCCAAGCCCATCGGATCTTCCCAGGCCCATGTTCATCAAATATCTCTCCTTCTCCATCTGCAACTCCCTGATCCGATTCTCGTACTCGACCCGACCCGCAAACGGAAAACCCAAACCGGTGACGTTTTCGATCTCCATACCCCGCCTCAATAGCATAACGTTCTCAAGACTGAGGCTCTTGTTGACCGGATTGTGAGCTCCGAACGACGCCGTGTTGTCGTACTCGTTTTCTTGAAAATCTTGGTGGTGGTGGTGTTGAATCTGGCTATTCTTGGAACGCCGCTTCTCGCGTCTCGACCGCTTTAGCTCCACGAGAAAGAAGCAGTTCTTCTCGCGAGAAATCGCGCCGAAGTTGACCTTGCCGGTGATGGGGATTCGCCGGCGGGTGTCCGGCGAGGAGAGGAAGACCGTGAACTGGTGCGGCGAGATTCCGATCTTGTTGCTCAGGAGCGACAGGAACAGCTTGAACTCTAGAGCGTCGTTCACGACGACGTTTCCGATATCGGTCTCGGTCTCGCCGTCGGAGAAGACGATTGGAAACGAGACGCCTCTGTCTCTGGGGGCCTCCACCATCTTCCCAGCGGTTTCCGGCAAGATGATGTCAGATTCCGGAGCTTGAATTCGTCAAAGTTTGAAGGTCGAAATGAAAATCAGAAGAAATTTTTATGTTTGTGGAAGGAAGAAATGAACAGGGGTAAGGGTTTTTATATAGAGGTGTGGGGTTTAGGACGGAAGTAGTAAATACGGTGAGGCGGTAGGGGTATTTAAGTAATAAAAGTTTGATGTTTCGTGAGGAGCCAGGGCGATCGTATCTTCCAGAGCACACACATGCCTTTTATGTAATGACTGAAGGCTTGGGGCCCAAGCAATCGAAAACGGCGCGTTTCGGCTCCTGTTTCAGAAATTAACTTTTTTAGTACCTACATTTAATTTAACTCTGACAATTCCGTATTTAATTTACCTCTGACAATTCCGTTTTTATTTTTTTGATGCACTGACAATTTAGAGTAATGCTATTTGGACACACAACATTGACACACTTAGTTGACACCCGATGATGTGTCAATGTATCACTCGCTGAACAGAAAACGAAGAGAAAATAAGAGCAAATGATACATTGACATATCAGCGGGTGTCACTAAGTGTGTCAATGTTGTGTGTCCAAATAGCATTACTCATTTTTATTAGAGTAATGCTATTTAGACACACAACATTGACATACTTAGTTGACACCCACTGATGTGTCAATGTATCATTCGCTGAACAGAAAACGAGAAGAAAAGAAGAGCAAATGATACATTGACACATCAGTGGGTGTCACTAAGTGTGTCAATGTTGTGTGTTCAAATAACGTTACTCTTTTTATTATTATAATAAACTCTTATACAAGGAAAAATCAAGTCCTGATGTTTTGTTTTTAAATAGGAAACAAAAAAATACAATCAAAATAATCAGGTCCTGAATTTTTCTTTTTCTGGGAAAAACAAATTTCTACAATGAAAATAGAAAAAAAAAAAAAATATATATATATATATATATTACCATTTATTTATTTTCTTGCTTCTCCCATTTCTTTCTACCCGTCACGTCACCTCTTTCGTCTTCTCATTTGTCTATCCTGCCAAAACCAACGATGATGTACGTCATAGGTCCCAATGGCCAAGATTGGTCAGTCTGGTCTGGTATGATAGCAAATCTTTTTTTTCTGACCCGATAAAAAAGATTATCTTTTTTAGTTTCAAGCAAATTTAAATAATTAAAAATATATGACATTGAATTAGGAGACTTAGCACCCACGGAATTCATCATCACACTCAATTTCATTTCTCAAATTTATCACAAATTTAAAATTTTACATAAGTTGTACTGCTTTACTCGTGATTTACTATTTCTTATTTTAAATCAGTATTAAGAAGAGAGGTCTCAAATTCAAGTATCCTTACTCTGATGATAAAAACAAGCTCCAATGTTACTTGAGCAAGAGCTCATAGACTTTGAAAGTTACCATTTTACGCTTTGTGCGTTGAGTTTGGTAAAAAGTCTAACTCCAATTCAAGTTGCACCATTTTACCATTTGAAGCAAGGTGCACCATTTAGAGGTTCTAAATTCAAGTTCCTATTAGATGAGAAGAACTTACATGCTAACATGGATGCCCCTGTTGCGTTATCCTGAGCCAATCACGCATGTTAATATTGGAAAGTTCAAATACACGGCAATAGATAATTGGCTCGCGATAGCATCACAGTGGTATCCCTGATATAGGGTATAGGTAAGTTTTTGTCCTCTTTGATTGATTAAAACAAAACTTAAGCAAGAGTGTATGTGTTGATTCCTAACCTAATCCACTCCTTCCATCCCTTTCCATACGCATTTGCAAAAACCAATTCATGCCATTTCTATAGACTTCCATATCTCCACGTTCTTCTCATGTCTGCTAGTTTAAATAGAAGAACGACAATCCTAATGTTGCCATTGAAATTTTGCCAACCAGTGACGTTCAAGTGAGGCCTAAACTGAATTGAACAACATTGGCCAGCATGGGTCAACAGAGGAAAAATTTGAAACTCCCTAAAGAAAAATTAAAATATAAAAATGAAAACTATAAGTTATGACCACCCTTTTTTCAGAAAAAAAATTATTATTTATTCTTTTATTAATCGAAAGAAATTTAAATTTGAAATTTCTAATAATAATAATAATAAGAGAAATTTCACTAGACAAAGCGTTAGTTGGTCATAAAGCAGAGAGAGAAAAAGGCCTCGTGAGGGTCAATTGTTGTTGAAAAATTCTATATAGATAGCTTGTACAAGTAAAAGTTACATATCTTTTACCAAAGTTAAGACTTTTTTTCAGTAACTTGAGTGATATTCGTTAGGCTAACCGTTTTACATGTAAACATCATTTCACGTGTTGGTCACGTGATAAATAATCTACGTGGTTTGGAAAAACGTAGGCACTTGCCATAAATGTCAATGAGGTTGTTCAAACATCTCTTTTGGTAATCGGACGTCATCCATGGAGGAGGCTGCTCCTCCCAATGGGTACAGGAGAAATGTGGGGGAATTTTTTTCTCATTTTTTAAACCCCTTTGGAATTTTGTAAAGGTCTAAATTAATAAAGCTTTTTGGGCCTCCTCTTTCTCTCTGTATTTGATTATAAATATGCTCAAGGTTTGCAGCCTCCAGGCATCATGGGGTCCCTAGAACATTTAACAAATGCCTCAGGAAATATCAATGTGCAGCCTTCTCTGGGTGTTATCTAATCATTAAATATACACTATTAAAAGTAATTTGGTTATATTATTATGAATTATTCATTCTGCTTTTGAACTGTTCAAAGAGGGAGAAATCATTGTCTTTTTACCTAGCTTAACCGAGCATTTACCCCTGCATTCTAGGTCCTAGGTTCAATTCCGTCATAAAAAGATGAAACATTGGGAATATGTTTAATTTCGTACTTTTATAATTGAACAAGCATGTAAATTGTAATGAACATTCATTTAAATAGAATCTGGACCTTTAAGATTGTTGGTTTTGTACACCAAAAAATATCCACCACCAATATAATTGGATGCCAAAGCCTTTCCAGCTGATGTTGGTTGAGAGAATGCCAATTGAGAGTGTTCAAGGACAAATCCCATGCAGAAACTTTTCCTGTGAGAGAGAAAGTGTAAGAAAACAGCAAAAAGTTAATCAAACAAATATCAAGAAAAGCAAGCAATTCAATGTCAATTGTCCAGCAAAAGGAACTTACATTTCTGTTTAAGAAACTTGGCCAAGTTATTGTGCTAAAATCTACTTAAAGTTAGCTGACATGATATGGCTTGCAGCTTGGGATCCAAACCACAACATTACCATATCATACATTTGGTTTCCATTTGATGAGAGAATATAAAGAAACTCCCCACCAAAAGAAAAGCCAGAGGAAATAATACCAAGGAGTTGAAGTTACCTCAGGGCATCCAGTAACTGGGTGGCTATGTGTTTTCTTCTGTTAGCTTGAGTGACCCAAATGGCTCTGATGCCGCAGACAGCAGGCACTGCTTCCTCTTCACAAAATATAGCACCGTTGAGATTCTCGTTCAAAGCTTCAGGAACAGAAGGGGCTTTTCTCATGACTTCCCTTTGAAATCTGATATCCCCAAATTGGAGAGTGGTTAGTTTTGGTTCATTTGTAGTAGTACCATCAGAACTTCCATTAACTGCACATGAGAGGACTTTGTGTGCTTCTTTTATTGGCTCTGCAACTAGACACCCAACAATCCTTTGGGACAAAATGAACAGATACACCTGCAAACATAAGGGTGAGAAACCACACCGAAAATGGAGCTAATAGCTGAATCATACCATAGAGAGAGAGAGAGAGAGAGAGAGAGAGAGAGAGAGAGAGAGAGAAAAAGAGATACGAAAGCATTATTGTACTCCTAAATTGTCAGAAGACAGATGGGTTTATTACAAAACAAAATTTTGAAAAATAAATCCAAAGCATTCAACATTGTCCTGGTCCGGGAAAACATAATCATACAGACTATAGCCATTTGTACTATTGTGGAATTACAAGGCGCCACTGTGTTCGTAAAAGTCCTATGGCCAAGTCTTGAATAGATGGAAGTGTGAAAAGAACCAACATAATGCAAAAACAAATAGTAGTTCAAGAATTTTCTAGACATTTGATGCAGCAACGATTCTGGTAGCGTTTTTCTGATTCATTAAGTAAAAGACTAAAAGTGATTGTCAGTCACCTTACACAACTTGTGCATAATCCATCCACTTCCAAGTTCACTCTCCATCATCTTCACAACTTCCCCAACCTGCCAGTACAAAACAGTAGCTTAGTTAAGCAAATCTTTGAGTTTCCTTGAAACAGTGCCCCCATTTACATAAAGTATCAGATTCAAGAAAACAGAATGTTGAGTTTGAACCTTGTTTCTCTGAGCAGGAGGGTCACAATCTAACACCAAAACAATCCGACCTCCTTCAGCCGAAGGCGTATGTACAACCCTTTCATTGCACCATCCCTGCAAAACATAGTCAGCAAATTTGACAAAATAAGCACCCAAATGGACGTAAGAAACTCATGGAGACACATAATCTAAAATCATTTGCACCTTGAATTGAATTCCACGGGTATAGTCCTTGTGAAATGCCTTGTGAGCCTTCTCATCCTCTTCTTCTCCAGCGGTATACTTGACCCCACAGGTGGAACATATGTGCAGATTAAAATCAGACTGACCAAACTCTAAATAGAACTGAGCATAACTTCTCTTCTTGTTCTTCACCACTGTTCTTCCCAATGTGGATGATTTTGGCTTCCCAGAATTATTATCTAAAATGGGTCTCTCCGCCAACTGGTTAACTGAACCTTTGTCACTTTCACCCCTTCATTACACAAAGAAAAGATTGGAAAGGGGAAAAAAACAAATAAGAAAAAGGGTCAGTAAATCATTACTGATATTCCTACAAAATCCTATAATTTTCTGCAAGAAAAACCCCAGAAATTAAATCCACGCTAAACCCAATTCCTAAATTTCTTAATTGAAGCTATTTTATTTTTACCTTTCGTCTTTGTAGATTCAATAACCCAGAAACGAAATATATAAAAAGATAAACTGAAAAGCGAAAAATCCATTTTCGCCCTCTGCCTTTTCTCGCTATTTCTCAGCACCAAAACAACACCCAGCCCAAGTAAAATACAAAAAACAAAATACCTTTGAAGGTTTCGATCTCTTCGCTTGTACGTGTTACAATATTGGTGCTGCGTCTTTTCCCAGATGGCCAATTCGTCGTCGTCTCCGTCGCTCAAAGTCGGAGGTGCGTCTGCTAATTTTATTGAAAAAGAAGGAGACGGTTTGAAGAAGGCACTGATCTTTGATTGCATTGCATGAATTGCGTGGAATTTGATTTGGGGTTCGATCTGATTGCATTACGCCTCAATCATCATTTACTTTGATTTTGGCGCCCAGAAATTTGGTAGACTCCAAAATGAATTTAATTTTCCCGCCTAATTATTCTAGCCTTCTTGGGCCTGTCCGTTGAATATGAACCCTAAATATTTCTTCCGTAGACCCCTACAAAGGAGGCCCAATTCTTTAATTTGATCAGTTCATTTGATTCGGGCCTGTCCGTTGACGATGAACACTATTTTAACACACATGTGGCCAAAACTTATAATTTGGATTAGACATAATAAGAACTTCGGGTTCTAAGATATTTGAACTTCAAGTCATATGAGGAACTTCAGGTCCTTAAATATAAATATAAATTATTGAAATGAAAACAAATAACTGAATATAACAATAAAAATAAAATAAATTGTTGGAACTTCTGGTTCCAAGTTAGAGAAAAATCAAAGAACTCCAAGTCTTGATTTACTTTCTAAGAATTGCAGAACTCCAAGTCCTTATATAGATATTATATGGATTGAGAACTAAGATAAGAGACTTCGGGTCTTTATTTAATTATATAATTTAGGGACTTCGGGTCCTTGCATAAAATAAAAATAACAATAAAGAAAAGAACTAACTAAAAATAAAATACAACAAAAATTAAAATATTGCAATAAAATAAATTGTTGAAACTTCTAGTTCCAACGAAAAATGAATCCAAGAGCTTTAGGTCTTCATTTGCCTTTTAAGAATTGGGGGACTTCAAGTCCACAAATTTTTATATTATAAGGATTGAAATCTTAGGATCTTCTGGCCCTTACATGATTGAATAAAAACTGAGGAACTTCTAGTCCTCCATTAGTTATATAAAAATTGAAATTCTTGAGTATCTCACTTTACCTCATAAAGATTGGTGACATGAAATATTACGTTGGTATTGATCTTTACTCTTAACAAAAATCTTGAATTTATGACAAATAACAAAATACATTTGAAATTTTGTAAGTAGATAGACAAGACAAATATCTATAATAAAAATACTAATTTATTTGTCAAATATTGAATTTCATATGCACTAGATATGTAAAAAAATAATAATAATAATAATAATTCTTATCTGTTTGGAATCTTGTTGTTCAGCTTCCTTTTGTTGATGCACTTCTTTTCATTTGTCAAAGCCTATGTAACAAGAGTTCTATACTTGTGATATATAAGAGGAAACTATTCTATTTCTAAAATAGATAAACAAAACCTCAAGTGGTTAGACGCTCGTGCTGATAACATGTTATGTAACTAAGGGGAAATTGTAGAGAGAATTGGAAAGTAAAGAAAGACAATAGAATTTGTGTCAATCAACTTCTATATCTCATCTTGGTAAGACCTCTTATTTATAGGTTTACATTGATAAGAAGACATTAACAACTCATAAGTTAGTGTATAGGTTACATAGAATTAGAAAGAGTGAATGCTAAGAGGTATGGTGGTCATCCACCAACTTACACATTTACAACAATTGTAAATATTAAACAAAACAAGCTAATTTTGTATAAAATATAAAATGAATAAAAAAGTCCACAAAATAATTTAAAATAATTTAAAATAATTAAGTACTATTAATTAAGTAATTTATGAAATTAGTAAAATATTTAATTACTAATTATTCACACACACAAAATAAGATTTAATTTTGTGAAGTATAGCCGTACGGCTATACATTTAAAATATTAGAATAAATTTGAAGGTTACAGCCATGCGACTATATTCTTTAAATAAAAGTAATTAGGTCTAGCAATTAGGAAATGCATTAAACCATATCATTAGCATATTATATAACATATGATATAACATAACTCATTGCCACATGGAGAAGAGCGTAGGGACTAAGAATAGGATGTTTCTGCTTATAACAAGTTTCCTGTTTTCCACTATCTGATCATATTGCATGCCCACTGAAACTAATAAAAGAAAAATCCAAAATAAATTATAGACTCCGGCTAGATAAGAGCTTGCCTTTCAATCCAAAATTAATCACTAAGGGAAGCCAACAATATCAGTTTGTTATCATCACGAATTAATATTTTCAGAATCCGAAGTATGGTACATAAATAATAATTAAATAATAAAGACTAATTAAAGTAATTAAAAAAGGTTAAGATATTACTTAATTATAATAAATAAATAAATAGCCATTTTGTGCAGTATCGCCGCGCGGCTATACTCTAAATATATATTTGAATATATTAAAAGAGTATAGCCGTTCGGCTATACGCTTTAAATATTAATATATTTTAACTGTACAGCCGCTAAGCTATACTATTAAAATATTCGAATATATTTAAAGCGTACAGCCGCACGGCTATACTCTTTAAATAAGAGTAATTTATAACATATAATTTTCCATTTTAATTATGCGTTTGTCTTAAAAAAAATTAAATAATGAGTTGAAACATTCAAGTACATCATAGAGATATGAAACTAATTTGCATATACAAATCAAAGTTATATTACCTTAGCACCAAAAAAATTTTAGATAACCTTAATTACTTTTAATTTAAAGTTGAGTTGAGCTGGACTCTGAATCCCAACTATTAGGACTTTATAATTCGTTATTTCTAAGAAATTGATTTTGTTATTTTATTAAGATAAAAAGTGAAACTATTACACTAAAGAATGGCAACGGGCAAGTTCGGCCCCGTTCAGTCTCAGATAAAATGATTTCTAAACAATTAGTCTGTTTCAAACTTTCTACAACAAAATCTGACTCCCAACATAACCCAAAACCCCAAAAATATGCCAGGTGTTCGAGTCTCAGACAAAATTATTTCTAAACAGTTAGTCTGTTCCAAACTTTCTACAACAAAATCTGACTCCCAACATAACCCAAAACCCCAAAAATATGCTAGGTGTTCGACTCTTTTTCTTCTTTTCCTTTTGATCTGCTTAGCATGATAATCATGGCTTTGCTATCTAGCTCATGAGGAAGACAAGCCGGCCATCGGAGGCGTGCATTCAGTTCGTGTCTTCGAGCACCTAATCTCAACCGAGTCAAGGATCGTTGACCAACATTGATCCAGAAGCCATTCCCTAAACTACTGTCAGGATCTTGATCATCTCTCTCTTCCCATTCCTTGCACTTCCACCACAATTAGATAGTGCTGCAATGTTGGGAATCAAAATGTAAAGAGATGTTGAAAAACATGATACAAATCATTTATCTAAAATGTCCGCCTACAAAATAAAACATTTAGCTATAAACCTATAAAATTTGTTTTTTATTTTACCACTTGTCCACTGATGGATGATGATATCGTACCATTCTGACTTCGTATAGTCTTTGTTTCTTATAATTTAAAAACGAAAATTATATATATAAAGCACGCAGATAATTTATTTATGTATGTACCCAAGTATTTGCACCTGCAAGTATGAAAAGAACATTCCAGAAACAGGGGCTCCACATACTCTAAACAAGAATGAATTATGGGAGCCCTATCGATAAATGAATGAAACAAGCACACGAAAACTAAAGATAGTTATGAAGTAGAAGACGCACAAGGCACCTACTTAGATTAGGAACGTCCCTCTAGACTGACTGCTTGCCACTACGCAATGTCCTTAGTCGACCAAGTGCAAATTGCACCATTTGCCTTTCTTCAATGGTCATGCTGATTTCTTTCGAGGACTGCATAAATAAAGTAGGAAAATACAACGGATAACAATTAAAGATCTCACTACGATGCACAGAGGTATTCCGCCAAAAAAAGAAACAATATACAAGCCTGAGGGTGCAAATGAAAGTACCTGTAAAACGATGATGCTTTCCAAGATACAGTCGATCTCCACCTTGAATGAAGATATGATTTGCCAAATTTTCTCATCCTTGCGCATCAATTGAAGCAGGGAAACGACCGCATCTACCCTACTTGAAATTTCTATTGTGTAGCGGGTTTGATCAGGAGTTAAACATGCCAAACTACTTTTAGTTATCCATGACCTCAATGTTTTCAATACAACATTCAGAAGTTCGTGACTTTTATCAAATAAGACAAAGCAAGGAGTAAGATAATAACAGCATGCACTTGAACAAATGGAACCTGGGACCTTCTTATCCTCTTCAGCAGTGCACTGCATCAGAAGGCAGAAAACTGAGAGAGCGATCAAACTCAACAAGGCAAAGGACCTTAATTATTTGGAAAAGAAATACTATGCACAGAAGCATTATGCAACAATTTAAAGCTCATGCAGAGGGGGCAGAAAATGTGAGACAACTGCAAACATATAGAAATCTGCACAGCAAGATATCTTAGTAATGTCAAATTGATAATTATACAGACATCTCGTCCTCATCTCCGTCCTCTAGACCAGCCTTAGTATGCGATTAAAAACAATATATAATTTTGTTGCCTTTTTATTACAGGAATAAGATCATTAGAGATCCCAATTCATTGATTCTTGTGTCACAACATGTAACTATGAGACTATGACAAGGGAACTAGCAACTTACAACACAAAGATAAGTTCAAAGGTTCTTAATTAATTTGTTTCAAACTAAAAAAGATATGCTCTATTTACTATGACGAAATAACAATGTAACAATAAACCAAAACATCTTTGCTAGATGTCTTTCTCTTCCCCAAGGATAACGAGTGCATGCATGAATTACCATAGGGGTTATAAAACTAGAAAGATAATAAATATCCTAAATGGTAGACGAATATTGGTACCATAATCTTGTTGCCTAGCATCTTCATTGCTACTGACATTTATAAACATGATATGGTAGCAAGAAAAGAAAAGAAACTTACATGCACAATGTCTATCAGATACCACGGAAGGATATTGCCTAGGCTTATAAAAGCTTGTTGAGAAATTATTGTGGCTTTAGAGTCCAGTGTAATAAGCATCCTAAGCATAGCACAAACATTGTCTAGAGGAGGAATTTGTGACTGCAACATAAACAAAACCATAATCAGAAAAAAAAAACAATTAATTGTAAATTTCAAATAGAAAATACAGGAAAAGTATCCCAAATAATAAAAATTAAGAAGACACCATGTAAAAAACATGAGAAATTAAGTTATTTAGTCAACTTGCCATTTGCTCAAGTATCACTTTCTCTAGCATCTGAAAAACAAGAGAATTATCACCCATCTCTGACAGGCATGACTGAACAATGCGAGTGAGTGACTTCAAAGCCTTCCGATTTAAGATAATCACATCACTCTCTATACCAGGATAAATTTCTTCTGCAAGGATGAAGCCATTTTAGGTTTAGAAACCAAATAATTACAATAAAACTGCTGTATTTAAATAATGAATTGGCTCTTCAGGAATTAATACCAAGGCATCAGATATATTGGCAGCAAAAAGAATAAATAGTTTAAAATTGTCCCGAGCAACATCTTTTTGAGTCCAAAATCTAAGAGCAAGCTAACATGCACTTAAGTAGAGCAAGATAATTTTTGTCCTCAATCAGCTTTTTAAAACATAAGTTAACCACAATATCTCACACTTCCGATTTAATTACATTTACGATAAAGCATGCAAAAGGAGAATCATTTGATATATATATTGGTAAATGGAAAAACAAACAAATCATTAATATAAAATCAGAAAATTGAAACTTGACACAAGATGTGAATCAACACAAAGAGAATGCTTCCTGGTAATTAATTATATACATAACATGAATAGGCCAGACTTACTTTTGTCAGATGAACCTGGGAAAACACTGAAACTGGAGAGCAAGGTGATAAGGAAACTAATGTGATCAGCAATCTGGATATGCCCAGATTTATAAGATGAATGCAGGACCTCTATGATTCGAAATAATACATGATGTTCCAGATGCGGACCTGCAATGAATTGGCAAGAAATAAAAATGTCAATTAAAAAAAATCCAATATTGCAAGTAACTCTTCATACATAAAAAATGTTCATACATCTCCTGGAAAGCAGAAAAGATAACATTTATATTTACTTCATATTGTTAGCAAATAATATGAATCACCCTTTGACGTTTAATGGCACATCTCACCCATTTTATATTTCGACCAAATCACAGAATAAAAATACAATTTCGACAACAAAATAAATAAATAAAAAGACAGTTACATAGAGACTTGAATGACGAGCATCTATCCTCCAGTTGAATGAGACTCCTTTTGAGCGTTGTTTCTATCTACTTTTATCTAGAAAATTGCCTTCATTCAGCCACAGTAATGTCCACCAAAATGGTTTTCTACATCAGTTTTTGAAAAATATACTCTTTCAACAAAGAAACTAAAGCAGATAGGGCGCTTTCCTGACTCTTGCAGCAAAGATAACTCTACCACCAAACACGACCACTAAGGAACATATTTGATACCCAAGTGACTTCAACTCAGAATACTTTTGGAATTACAAGGTTCCTTTATGAGTGTTATAATAAAAACAAGAGTAGTTTGCATATTAAGTTGACCAATTTAGTTGTGTAGCGCATGAAACTTATAAAAAAAATGTCTAAAGATGATATGAACTGCTTACAGCATACCAAACCCTAAGCTGTCAAATCGATCCAGAATCTAACCGAGGCAGACATGAGAAACTTACAAAGGCAACAATCAGCTATTGCCTTCAGCAAAAGGGAATCCAAATGAGAGAAATAAAACAGGCAGCAAAGAGAGAGTTCCTGAGAATCTCTGGGAAGCTTTACAAAGGGAATATACGATCTATCTCCTGCAAGAACAAAAGGGAGTACCATAAGAAGCCGAATTGTATGCTGATGGATGATTAATCCATAAAAAAGAACACAAGTGTCTATTGAATTGGGCTCTTTACCATAATTTTGATTGCTGAAAAACGGTTGCAGTGAGAATTGCATGTTGTCATATTCCCATGCAAAGGAAGAGTTCATTAATGAACGTTGTCCCAGGCGAAGTAGAAGGCGCAACACAACCTGAAAAAGCATCTAATTTTAAAGGGGGGAAAAAGCATATGTGATATAAAACAATGACTATGCAAAAAATAAAACGATAAATAATGAAATATTGCAGATCAGGTCATGACACAGAGATACAAGATGCAAAAAAATTCAGGCGTTTTAATCTTTAGCACTGTCAACACCTAGTGTCTTGTTTCTGCTATGTCGCTACTATTGTTTTACAATGCTAAGCAAATAATCACCTGGGAACAGGATGGGTTTTTAGCACCCATCAGGATCAGCAACATAGGAAGCTCTCTTATCCAGGCAATCTGAAAGTCTAATATCTCAGGAACACTAGGATCCAGGTACAGCACGTCTTGTCTCTATTTTTTGTAGAAAAATATATCAAAATTCAAATTGAAAGAGATATAGATAGATAGATAGACAGTCTGAACTTTTATTTATTCTTTGGTAGTAAGAAATGCCAACAGGTATACTGAGAAAGAATCTTGGAGAAACTGCAAACAGAAGGTATACAATCAAGCTTACAGGAACTAGCATCTCCTCCATAATGGAAAGGCAAGCCAACTTCAAAGCGGAGTCATGATTGCAGTCCTTGAATGCCTCAGTAAAAGCCTGCAATCAAAGACAATTAGACAACATTATTTTCATAATTCAAAATAAGTTAATCAATTAACACTACCATAATGGTTTATGTATAACTTCTTTTTTTGGGTCGAAGGTTTATGTGTAATTTAGGAACCTCTAATTCTTTGAAGAACAAAATCTAGAGTTACACAACCTTATAAAGAAAAAGGGCAGCTGACAGAATACGCTGATGATAAGCTCTTGGGATTCAAATTATTATTAAGCACGAGTCACACCTGAAGAAGGCGAGACTTCCAGTCATCTGGCACTTGGGAAACAAGTTTTGGAACAAAAGGAAGAAGTGAAATTAAAGGCTTCGCCTGCTTCTCCTTCTCCTGCTTCTCCCGCTTCTCCCGCGTTTCCTGCGTTTCCCACTTCTCCCGCTTCTCCCAAGCTTTACCAATACGTGTGTCAGGGCAGACCTGTAAAATAACAAATTCCCAACTATTTAAAAGAAGCTTTACAAAGAGTATCTGGACGTTATAATAACCTGAAACATAGTACAGTACAATACCACTAACTTATTGTCTATACCTCCCAAAATACTACATACAGTAACTAAAATAGGATGCATTTGTGTTTTCTAAACTATCATGGCAAGATGAGCGTAAAAAATTTCCTAAAAAGATTAATACTGCAAATAACAATCTCTCAGTTGTATTGCTCTATCAAACACATTAATCATAACTTTTCCTTCTGTACAATAGCGCTACAAAATGCATCAGCTCATTACATTAGAAAAAAAAGAAAAACAAACCACAACTGCACTCCCTCTTTTTTGGTCAGAACTGTGTCCCTCTTTCCCATTTTTATTAAAAATAATCAAGCATAAAATGTTATCACGCCTAAATCAGTGCCTTCGAGAAAATACAGAGTGCATGATGCAGAATTTTGAAGAGCAAGCAATGTAACTTCATAATAAAATATAATGGTACAAGAATCAATCAGACCTTTCGAAGCAGAGAATTTTCCAGAAATTCTAAAACTTTTTCCAATAAAATAGCAGGAGGGCAGATCCATTTGCTTAAGTACAAAAATATTTCTGTCAACTCAGTGTTCAAGCTAAAATATTCAAGATCATCCTGCCAAACGGAATTTGGAAAGAGCCAATTCAAGTTACAAAAAGAGCAAGAACAGTTAATAGAGAACTTTTAATACTGACAAGGAAAGATCCCTCATGAAAAGGGGTATGAGCTACTACACACAGAGAGAGAGAGAGAGAGAGAGAGAGAGAGAGAGAGAGAGAGAGAGATTATTAAGAATGAGCCTCACATAGACAGACACCCTGAATAGGATAATGGATGATCATATAGCACCTCCCCAGATCCTAAACTTTGGTTTTAGTTTTTTGAACCCAAGCACAAATCATAGAATAGGGTTCTTATACACTCGAGTTTCAAGAATGTGACAGCTGCCAAGGTGTTGGCTTAATATAATACTTCCATAGCACAAGACAAGACTTATTTCTGGAAACATTCTACAACCTTCTATGAAAAGGTCAACATGTTTTGATACTAATAAATTGTAATGGACTCAAGATACAGAACAGAAATGTAAAGGTCAAACACACATTATTCATGCCATCAGTACTATAGTCTATAACAAATTTATGATTTTCACAATTTATTAAACATCAATGCTAATGAAATATCCAGGGTCTGAAAATATGGATATATAGATGAAAATATGGATATATCAATGAAAATATTGAGAAAACATCAATATTGAGAGAAATTGGACGCACATGATGAAAACTTTGACTGATTGTACAAAAAGAAAATATCGGAAAAAAAAATTGCAGCCAAAAGAGAAACATAAAAATATCATTAATATTCAAGAGTACAGGCCCACGTTTGCTGAAAAATTAAAACAGGAAGGCTATAAAACAGATGTAAAATAAAGTGACACCTACCAGGAGTCTCTAAAGGAAGTCATTGCAGTAACAATGATGAGTTTAAAAGTTATATTAAGGTCATACCTTTTCTGGAAGTTGATTTGTCACGTTAAGGGGAAACAAAAATAGTAACTTCTTCAATAGTGTCATAGAGATAGTCAACATAGTCACATCAAGCCCCTCCTGAGAAGGTCGTGATTCCAATTTACCCTCATCAGTCATATAGAAAAAGAACTTCACTGCAAGGTTGATACTGTGAAGTATGGACAACATACAATCAAATGATTGTTTATCAAGAAGTGAACCCATCTGAACTTCCGGAATAAAATCTTGGAAACAATTTACTAGAACTGGCACAAGGTCTTTTAGTTTTGGGATGATGTCAGAACATCCTACAAAAGAAAGGAAGAAGATGATAGGCCAATAAGAAAAGAAGAAATAAATAAATAAAATGGAGGAGCTTGGATTGTGGATTGCTTTGTCCCACTAAACCATAACTTATTAGCAGAATATAAGGAATAAGCTATTTGATAATATTATTATCAGAGAGAACTTTCATTTCTCCCGCTCTAAGAATACATCCAAATGCAAGGCATTTGAACCTAAGAAGTACAAACTAATAAAATTATATAACGGAAGAAGTACTATCATGTAAAAGTTCAGGCACTTCAACTATCAAAGTCATATTGATCTATGCAGTGACATGAGCCATGACTAGACAAATGGTGCCATCAGTAGAACATAACCGATAACAGCATGTACACACAAGGCACCAGTGTTTCACATACCAGCAGATTTTGCAGGCAAATCGGGCTCAAAAGCATGCAGTATCCTTTGTCCAGCATCATTCTATTAAGAACAAGAAAAGATATCAGAGACAGAGAGCCATTTGCATAACAAAGGCAAAAGACTGGTAAGCACAATTCAAAACAGTTTCTCCCTGGCTACTGTGAACAACTGATCTTTCATGATGTAATTGGGGATACTAGGGCCTGAACTGTTCCAAGATTATTTTTTCCTTTCCTTTCGGCCTCTGGCCACCACTTTTACCCAATTAAAAGAAGAAGAGATAAAAACTTTCTTCCATTCAAAATCGTTCGTCCAGCTTCAGAAGTCAGATCATGCTTTTATTCTTTTTTCTTTTTTCTTTTTTGACAAGCAGATCATGCATAGTATTAGTCAGTATAAAAAGAACATTTATTCAAAACTTTCACATGTCTAAAGTAACTAAGTAAAGGAAAGTTTCTACTACACTAACCGCCCCCCCCTGCCCCCCAAGTGCAAATCGAATCCATTGCAAACTAATACATAAATTAAGATTCACTCAATTCATGTGCCTGTTCCTGGTGCCATGTATCCATCCCCTGCAACGTGACAGTCTTTATACGTCTTAAGCTAGCAACATGATTGGTGAATTATTCGTTGCAAACATCATGCTTCCCTACAACTCCAGAAAAAGTATCACAAGTTCAATAACAGGACCAAAGTAAAACCAGCTAAATCATCTACATATATAGATTTATATTGGTGAAAATTTTGTGCGACCAATAAAACAATGATGATAATAACAAAATTTAGCAGCAGAAGTTCCACCAGTAACATGCAATGAAGGAATACAGATAAAGAAATCCAAGGAAACACGCAGGTTCACGCCACACAATACAAACAATAAAAGAATACATGCAAACCAGTTAGTAGTCTTCCAAGTTTAAAAAAACTAAAAAGTACCTTTTCTAATGAGCTGACTTCTCTCTTGTTACATGGCAACAGCGACAAGCATTGCTCCAACCCGGCAAGAGCAGTCTTGAGCTTCTTCTTGTCCTCTAAATAAAACTGGTTCCACCGCAGAATATCCTCAAAGTTTTGAAGAATCTGTCAATAAAGCAATCATTGAAACAGCCTTAATATTTATCCCTAAATACAAAAGAGAACAATAACACGGAAAGAGTCTCTTTTGAGTTCATCTAAACTTTAGACTGATTAGCATCCAAAACAAAAGATTTAAATCACTGAGTGACAGGAAACACACATGCACAAAGGACTAAGCCATAATTGATTGATGAGAAATAAAGCAATGACCAACGAAACAAACTAGATCACACATGCAAACCCTGGATAAAAATTCAATTAAGAATATCTGCTTATAGGGAAAAGAGGTTAAGTAACCTAAAGCTCAACATCTATGAAAAACCCAGTAACTTGCCTAATATTGAGCAAAATGTAAGCAAAGAACATACCAAGAATTACAGAAAGACAAGTTATCCATCAGAGTCTTGGAGAAAAAGAATGTCATTGAATAAGGCAACAATCAGTAATACATGACCACAGAGAAGTACCAAAACTCAAGTCATTAATTTCCATTAAATATTAGTAAGGGTTTTTAGGAGCAGTAGTCCCTGAATTATAACTCAATTTGCATTTCAGACCTTCAATTTCCAAAATGGTTGTCATGGTCCTTCAACTCCACTTTTGATGGCATTGTTGGTCCCGACATTAGTTCTGTTATCTTTTTCGTTAAATGTAAGGGTACAATGGTCTTTTTAAGTTATTTTTAGTTCCCAGCACTCTAAAACCCATATTCCCATTCACCAAAAACAAAAACAAAACCTTATCTTCCCTTTCACCCGGAAAATAAAAACCCCTTCATCCCATTGTCGCCAGAACCACTCCAACCTAAACCACAACCCACACAACTGCCAACCCGTCCTCACCACCCCACCCCAATCCCAATTCTCCCCAGGCTTTCTCTGCTGACCTCATTCCCCTCCCACCCCACCCCCATTCCCACATTCTTAGCTCATCCCACCTTAGGACCTCACCCTCCCATCCCACCGCTAACCTCCACCCTCACTGTCTCGTTTTTATTTTGAAAACAGTTTGAGCAAAAATGGGGATGGTGGTGGTCTCTATGACCAACCACGCAATTATTGGGGATCAACCTTTTGTTTTGGGTCAGGGAATTTGGGATTAGTTGAGGTTGAAAGATTCAATTCGAGGAAAGGGAGGGTGGGTATGGAGTGTTGGGTGCCTATGGAGCACTCTGGTGGAGGATCCTCCTGGGTGGCTATGGCTGGTGCTCCAGTGGGGAGAACATTTTGGCAGAGGTTCAAGTCGCTGGTATCTTGCTGACTGGAAATACAGAGAGAAAGCCTGAGTTAAAAAACCAATTGAAACAAAAAATAAAATTCATGTGTTACCTCGTTAGTGGGCCACATCATCCTTCAAGAGGAGATACATAATGAGCCAAGTAATTTCCGTTCTTGACCCTCAATGGTACACCATGTGCCATGCACATGCTCAAAATTGACAGAAAAAGTTAACGGAATTGACGCCTTGACCTTTATTGCTAATGAAAGTAGAGATGAAGGATCACGACAACCATTTTGGAAATTGAAGGACCAAAATGCAAATCGAGTTATAGTTTAAGGACTATTGCTCCTAAAAACTCTATTAGTAAGAGACAATGTGCAGTTTCAAAATATGATGATGCAACATCCAAATTTTGTGACAGGTACAAGCAGATGCCCCAAACTCCACCCCACTAGAACAATAAAATAAAAGCATAGGAGAACAACAAATCATATAACAGTTCATAGTTAATGACCAAAACATAAATCAGAAATTCTTAGGTTGCATTCATCAGAAGAACACATCTAATAAAAAAAAATCCAATAACAACATTGGATACCTTTTCAGCATACAAGAAAAAGGAAGGTGGGTGGTACTGGATGACAAGCGCCAAAAATTCGAAAGCCATCAACCGAACATCAATTGCTAAATGTGTCATTGCCTTAAATATATAGGGCATCATCAAGGAAACGAAAAGCTCTTGATTATCCTGGACAAGAAAATAAGGAAACAAATGTCACATTAAATTCATTGGCTATAAACATCAAGATAACACCAAAAATAAGTCCAACAATGTTGTAACTGAGTTGAATCCATAAGTGCAGCAAGAGAAGCAGCACAGATTTGAAACTATCAAATTGTCCTACGGTATTGAAGATCTAATTGTTCTACAGTACTGAAGATGCATAAAAATAAGAAAAGAAAAGAATAGGAAGTAAAAACAATAAGCGTTATAAAGATAATTTATGTGAAGCTCTATAAACTGAAACAGAATTAATTCCATTTCACCCAGCTAGGAACGGCTTCGCAGATCCAGAATTCTGGCCTGGCTCTTTAAAATCTTAAAATAAGTGATGTTTTACATGGCAACAATTGAAATTCGTTATGGGGAAAAACATCTATCATGAAAGAATTATGCGGAAAAACAGTATAATCAACCACCCAAATGTTTCTTCAACTGAGATTAATCAAATATAATCGTCTTTCTTTTGCATTTATACATTTAATGCAGAACCAAGTTTTCACCTGCTGGCATTCAGACAAAAATAATAATAATAATTACCTCCTTACAACCAGCGTTAATTGCTGACTTAAAAAGTTCATGTAGTGTTTTTTGAGCTACTCTATCATCATCGCCAATGCGTTCACGCAGCTTTTCAATAACAGCATACTTGTGCAGCCTCAACTCTTCTGGATACTTTTTGAATAAATCCTTAATACCCAACAATGCCTCTTCACAAAGAAATAAAGCTTAAGAACATTAGATACAGTAGAAAAAATAACTATTGGATACAGCTTCCAAGACAACATAATTATTGAAAAGGAAGTGACTTCTACAATTAACACATTAAAAACCCCAATGAATGTGCAGAAATACATGATCAACAATTAATCTATTCAGGTTAAAAATAGATTAATGCTCATATTTTGGAAGGTACTACTAAATTTTGCATCAAACTGATATTATAAAATAACAACAAAATACCTTTACGAACTTTTGAGCTGTAATGGGATGTTTGCTGAAGAAGTTCTTTCAATGTTAAACCTCTCTTATTCACTGCTAATCCTGCCTTCTCCGATGCCACACTCTGCTCGGGAAGAATAATTGCTGCTCACAGTAACCATTACTTAATACTCATTAGAGATGCTAGTTCACAACAATATTTGACACTCAAAATAGGAGCACACAGGCTACTCATTCATTTTGGTGGAAATTTTTTTAAAAAAAACTATTTCAAATAATCAAGAGAAAGAATTTTCACCTTAATTCCTCTCATCATCCCAAAAAAAAACACCATTCAGTTTGGAATAAAAAATAATTCTAAAAGAATTCCACCATCAAAAATAAAAAAATTATGTTGAACAGGTGACAGAATTTTCCTTTTGATTAATTTATGAGTCTTGTCTAATTATCCAGGGAAACAGCAGAATCAATGAACAAACGACACATAGGAACATATGAATGCAAAAACAGATTAATTCAGTACCTTTGGATTTAATTTCAGTATTTGTAGCATTCTTTGCTGGTGGCAATTTTTTACCAATCTTTCGCTTTATTTTCTGAGGAAAATATAAAAGAAAAATAAACAACAGATGCAAACAAAGGTTTCACATGTTGAATTTCCAAAACACAGCAGACTCATAATATCAAAAAGTTTATTACTTTGAAGTCGACACCGCGCTTTTGCTGCTTCTTTCCCTTAGGGCCTGCCATTTATAACTACAGCTTTAGGCCTGTGATTCGGCCGGAACGGATTGGAAACTAGTGTTCCGAATTCCAATCCGAAAATTTTCGGAATTCAATATAACTTCCAATTCCAATCCGAAAAAATTCGGAATTTCAAATCTTATTCCGATTCCAAAATTTCGGATATATCGGAAAAATCGGAACTTTTCGGAATACACTTGTAATCTGAATCTGCTCTAGCTTTTGCTGTGGCGTTTTAATGGAATTCCAGTTTCATACCAGAATAAAAAAAACCTAATCCAAATTTATGCCTTCATGACTGAAAACACCCCAAAGTCGTTTTCTGTATTTTCAGGATCTGTGTTTTCAGGTGAGCACCACACCCACATATCCAGTCCAACCACCACACCCACCGCCCAATTGAACCACCACGTCAAACCCAATTGAACCAACACTGTCAAACGAAGTAGAACCTCCACATTAAACACAATCGAACCCAATTGAAGGGGATGAAGATCTGCGACTTTGAAGGGGAAAATAGAGAAAGATTGGGAGGGAGAGAGAGCCAAGGATAGAGAACTGGTGAGAGAAGGAGTGAGAACCAGAGAACTTGGGAGGAAGATAGAAAAACGGAGAGAAAAAGAGAGGTGATTTGGGTGGGTTTTGGAGACACAGGAAAAGAGATGGTGGGGTACGTAAGAAGAAAGAAGACAGAAACAAAGATAAGAAAATAAACGGCGGTGGAGATATAAAGAAATAGGGATTAGGTTTAGGGTTGGGATTTGGTATTTGGGCTGCTGCAAAATGGGCTGGGATAAAAGTAACTGGGCTGACATATTAAATCTTTTTGTTTTTCTGTTTTTGTTGGAAATGTTATATAAACCTTATCATGAATAAGAGTTGCACAATTAAAAATGTGTGACCCAACTAAAAATGTTATATAATTTTTAATATGTTAATATTAACTAACAATGAATGCACTTGTTTAATTTATGATAATTTTTTATGTAACTTTTATTTATTAAATCTTATTTCATCTTTAAAAAAAAATTTATGAACATTTTAAAGGAAATAGTAGTATAGTAGATAGCACCATTACTTATAATTATATGTATATTTAATTTATATAGGGAGAGAGTTTCTGTTTGATATAATTAAATGTATGTTTAATCTTGGTTTGTATAAATATAACTTGGGAAAGCTTTTATGTTTTATGTATACATATACATTGTAACAAAAAATAGATATACATGTACATCTAAAACCAAATGAAAGTATTTCACGTGGTATTAGCTAATGACAATTGAATGAAAAAATAATTTGGTCTTGCTCTAGATAAGCACACATATACTCCTATCATGATTCATAGGTAACAAGCACACATATGCATTTTTGTTATATAGTATAGTCAAAAATACATAATCTTAAAGTGATATGTATGCACATATATGCACATATAATAAACCTTTAGTATATATAGGCATGTGTATAATTCTGATGTATACATGTATGTGTGTTTTATATATACACATACATTATAACAAAAAATAGATGCACATATATAGAATACTTAAGTATACATGCATTTTTGTTATATAGTATGTTTGGATATGATAACCACACATATGAATTTTTGTAATATTCAAACAAACATGTTAGCCCAAAATACATAGTCTTAAAGATATACATGTTTATCAGGATCTATGGGTGCCTTTACCAATGAATTTCAAGATTATCTCAACGCCACAATTTGATTATTCTATGAAAGTATGTGAGTTGTTTAATGCAATCGGACAATGGGATGAAGAGTTACTAAAAGCTAATTTTTGGGAACAGGAAGTGAAGGCTATCCTCCAAATTCCATTGGCTTCAACTCATAGAGAGGATAAATTAATTTGGCACTATGATCGAAGCGGCAAATACTCAGTCAGAAGTGGTTATATGATTGCATGCATGAAGAAGCAAAGGGAAAATGGTATGGAAGGGTCCTCGACACAAGATGGTCTATTGTTATGGAAAAAACTATGGAGTTTGCAGGTGCCTAATAAAATCAAATTCTTTCTATGGAGATGTATATGGGGGGTTTTTGCCTAGCAGACAAAATCTTTACCATAGGAAGATCTTGAATTCTCCAATATGTCCACGTTGTGGGAAGAAAGTGGAGTCAGTTATTCATGCAATATGGGCTTGTAATGAAGTGAAAGCAATATGGTCTTTATCACCGTGGAGTGCAAATCGACATGAGTGGAGAATTACATCCTTCAAGGAACTTTGGCAAGCTGTGATTGTGGTCTCAAGTAAAAAGGAGGTGGATCCTTTTGCTTTTCTATGTTGGGATATTTGGAATGACAGAAAAAATCTGTTGTTTCAAGGACGAAGTCTGGAGAGTGTATCAGTGTTTAACAAAGCTTTGGCTTATCAGACAGAATATTACTCTATAAATCTTGCCCCTATATGCTCCCATAGTAGGCAAGGGCCCAGTCAAAGTTCTGTTAATTGGCATGCCCCATTGGATGGTCAGTATAAAATTAATGTTGATGGGGCAACAAAACTTGCTGGGTTAGTGCGGGGAGTTGGAGCAGTGATTCGCAATGGAAATAAGGAGTTTATGGCTGCTTGTTCTGGACAAGTGGTAGGACATTTTAGTGCACAAGCTATGGAACTAATTGCTGCAAAGGAAGGTCTTCAGTTTGCATATGATCTTGGCTTTCATGACATAGTGCTAGAAATGGATGCGCAGGAGGCGGTAGATAGAATCAACTCTAATGACGAGTGTTTTGAAGCTGAAGGGAATCTAGTGGAAGATATCAAGGAGATGCAGTGGTGGTTTAGATCTTTCTCCTGTAATTGGCAACGACGAGAGGGTAACAAGGTTGCCCATGAGCTAGCTCAATATGGCACTAGAAACGCTGGTTTTTTCACATGGATTGAGAAGGAGCCATTATGGCTAAATCCTTTTCTTTCTGCATATCTAGATGCTAATGGCTGATCTTTATGTTTGATGGCAAGTGGGAGGTGCGCTTTTTCCTTTGGCAGATTTTCCTCTCTTTTTTGGGGTTTTTTATGCTAAACGTTTTTTTACAGAGGCCCAAACTTGCACATCTTTTTGTTTTCTTCTAACTGTATTATGCTATTTGGTTGAATGAAATTCCTTTTCATAAAAAAAAAGTAATATATACTCCTATGTTTAGTATACATGTATATATGAATATTTGTATGTTAGAGGGTACTTAAATGTAACAAATAAGAAATGAAACATATATATGACCTATAAACTAAAAACAATGCAATTAAACTTATAAATCATAAAATATTATTATAAATTCGGAAAATTTCGAAAATAATCGGAAAAATTGGATCGGAAAGGGTTCGGAGAACTTCGGAAATTTTCGGATCGGAATTTCGGAATTTCGGAATTTTCGGAATTTACAAATACATTCTGATTCCGATCCGAATTTTATCGAAAATTTCGGATTTCGGCACTTTCAAATATCGGATGTATCGGAGTCGGATTTTTTTTTGGAAATTTTCGGACCAGAATCGGTCGGAATCGGATTTTCCAATCTAATTTACGGCCTTATACATCTTACACAAAGAAAAACAACAAAACAAGTTTATTTAGTTTCTGAATAAAAACTCATTACACTGGTTCTGGTAATGCTTAAACTGCAATACGACGACGTTTCTAGGAGCACTAAATCGGCTCCTGTTTGGCAGTTGAGAAAACTTGGGGAAGTAAAAAAAAGAAAGAACAAGAATTCTACGTATCTAAGCAATATACTATTTAGGTTTCTATGATGTGAAAATAAAAGTCGAAGTAAGCTCAAAATCAACTGAAACATGCACGCCGACATCAAGCATTCGAGGCACAGAAAAATAAAAATCAATGAAATTATATTTGGTCTCCACCTTTTCTCGGCAACCAAACAGAGGAATGGTGTATCTCGGAGATGCGAGTTCTCTTGATGAGGACGAGGACTAAAACGGGGTCGTGCTTGCACTGAATGGACTTGAAGAGGGGCCTATAACCTTTTCGAAGGTTCGCCGTCGGGGCCGTGGGAACTTTGGGTGGCTGTGTTTGTTCTTTAATTTTATTTTTTATTTTGTATATTTTTGTTAACTTTGTCTTTATAAATAAAATATGATGTTAGAATGAGGCTTTTTTTCATTTGGTCGCACACAAGAGAGCCTTTGGTTAAAAGAATGGGGATTTTTCAAATTCGGTTCTCAATTTTTCCCGAAATCTTTTCTTAGGGCGGTCTAGCTCGACGGGTATTTATGTCATCTTTATTTAGTCACTTAGTTAAATATGTTCTTTGTTCTTAAGTTATATACGAAATTTTAATTTAGGGGTGTATTCAATTCTAACTTTTAAAGATTTTTAATGAGTTTAAAAGTCTGGAAGTATTCAACTATGACTTTTAAATAGTCTTTAAAAGTTTAGTGGTATTCAAATTGTGATTTTAAAAAGTCTTTAAAAGTTTTGTGGTATCCAAAAAATTAATGACTTTTGAAAACTTTGTTAAATGAATGACTTTTCAATACTTTGAAGCCTAATTCTTAACATCAAATGTCTTGCAAATTACCCAAAACTTTATCAATGAATTTGATCATGCTGCAGCTTTGGCCATTGCAAGGGTGTGCCACCATGTTTGGGTCTCTAGACCCCCTCCATCTTTGGTCAGTGTACTATCAAGAGATGGCCTACTTACACCGCCAATTTGATTTTGTTTTTGGCTTTTGTTGGCACTAAAACTGAACAGATAATGATGAGTGCAACTTACAAGTGATGCGGACGATCTAGAGATCGATTGAGTGCTTGATGTAGATTCTTCCTGTCCTGGGATGTTGATCCTGTTCCAAAGAAGGCTGAGGCCCGTGAGGTCTATGGAATCGGTGTGGAACCAGCCTAAGACCCTCCGATGCCGAAGTAAGATTGTTTCTAAGAGCTTTTACTATTGACAATGTATTTAGCATAAAAGTCAAGCTGAAAAGTCTTACCCTTTGTATTGTAGTGAAGGGGCCTATTTATAGAGGGCATCTGGTATGCCCTTAGTACTTAATTTCGATGTGGGACTCGTGGGAAGGCCCTACGAGGTTGACACGAGTCTTTGGATATTTTGGGCGGGGCCTTCGAGGTTCGTTTCGAGCAATCGGCAATCGGTACCAATTGTAGACTCCGCTAGGCGTCATCGGTAGCCGATACCGATTGCTCGTAGCCTTGGGCAATAAGGGAGTTTTACCATTTCCACGTGTCACCGTATGAGTGGAGGGTCAGATACAGTACAAACAGTAGTCCCCCAAGTTGCCGATTGAGAAGTGACTTCTTGGTTGGGGACTTGAATGTGTCTTCGGCATTCTGACCCGAATACAATGGTATCGTTCCTGCCGATGGTGGTCAAGTAGTCCCCCAAGTGCCCGAGCAAGGGAGCTTGGAAAAGAGACAGCAGGAGATGCCGAATGTCCCGAGAGGCGAGTGTAGATCTGGTTCTGTGAATGTCTGTCGTTCGGCACGGTAGGTGTGTGAGAACTCATCGATGTGCACCTGCCGTTCGATGCGAGAGGTGAGTGAAAACTCATTGTCGTGCGTCTGCCGTTCGTCGCGGGAGGTAAGTAAAAACTCATAACTGTGCGCCTGCCATTCGGCACAAGAGGTGAGTGAGAACTCATCACTGTGCGCCTACCGTTCGACATAAGAGGTGAGTGAAAACTCATAACTGTGTGTCTGCCGTTTAGCACGAGAAGTGAGTGAGAACTCATCATTGTGCGCCTGCCGTTCGGCACGAGAGGTGAGTGAAAACTCAAAACTGTGCACCTGTCGTTCGCTGGTGGAGTTGCGTTCGACAAGAGGGCGCGAGCTGCAGCGCATGAGAAGTTGAAACGTTTCGGGTTCTGACGGTTGGACTTCCCTGTGCATGCGTGACACGTGTCAGCATGGTTGCGAAGGGTCGAGTCGTTTCGGGTCCCGATGCGTCACTTCGTATCCCGATGCAAGGTTCGTCTTATAAATTTAAGCAGGGGACAATAGTTGGAATACTTGGAAGTTTTTTAGAGCAATTAGAGCTTGTGAAAGGCGATTTCCGGTGACTGTGCGAAGGCGTTGTAGGCGATTTTTGGGAAAGTTTTTCAAGGCGGAGGCGATTTCCGGTGAAAAGGAACCACCGTGTGAACAAGGTATGTGGCCGTGTTTCTTCTTATGATGAATCAAAATCGTCAATTTGTCGCATGAACATGTATGAATGTAGATGAACAAGAACTTTTAGGGTTTAGGATGAGTGTTTGATTCTAGCATGGCATTTAGTTTCCCTTCGTTTGTGTTTGGACTTTGTATTATCCATATCTTTCATTTCTCACTCACCTTACACCCTTGGCCCCATTACAACCTATGTTAAAGACCTAAATTGATCTTAAATGTTATATGGTTGAATTGCATGCATTTTCTTACTTTTAAGTGTTTGGCATCCTTCTTGAGATCATATTAATGCAAGTTCTTCATCTTCCTATTTTGAGTTAAGTCTTTTATGGTTTAACTCTAATCTCATGTTTATAACTGAGTGATGCATTATAGCCCTCTTCTGAGTGATTCATTTGTGAGAGGACAACTTTGGTGAGAATTGAAGTTGAATTTGTGCTTGGTATGATTTTTGAAATTGTGTGAAAACTAAGATTGGGGAATTTGTTGCATTTGGCTATCACACTATTACACTTTGAGTATTTTGTGTTTTGAACTTTGCCACCTTGTAAATCTTGATCAAAACTGAGCTTTTATTGTTAAAACTTTTGAGTCATATGCATGAGTCATTTCTCTTCAGAAAATGTACAGGAAGATTGTTTTGAGTCTTATTTTTGTTTTGTTTTTATTTCTATTTTTGTTCTTATTTTTGTTTTGTTTCTATTTTTATTTTTATTTTTGTTTTTGTTTTTATTTTTTGTTGTTTTGCTTAAAGGACTAACACATTTTTTTAAGTTTTCTAATTACTTTGTTTTACAGAGTCAGTAAAACGTTTGTGGGTATCATATCTGTTAAACCCTCAGGAGACATAACTCCTCCTACTAGGGATGCCTAGAGGTTTAAAGGCTTGTTGCATACGCTCAATGCAATCGAGTTACCTACAAAAGTGGTCTAATTAACTTCTTGTTTCATTTTTATCTTTGTTTTCCATTGTTTTGCTCGAGGACTAGCAAAATCTAGGTTTGAGAGTATTTGATCGGTACATATTTATATATCATTTTGTACCTTTCTAACTTATGATTTGATTATGTTATTGAGTTAAACTTGTGCTTTTAATCCCTTTTCTGTTTATCATTCAGTTCATTGGGCCTTAGGTAGCAATGATGGCTTTGGATAGAAAAAGATGCAAAATGGTGCAAAAACGAGCAGACTGAGTTAGCAATTTGTTTCGGCCTTAACTTCCTCCTCCCAACTTGTATTGGCCCAATTAATATGTGGTTGGAAAGAAGAGATTCTGAACTGCAAGATGGACTGCTAAAATGTATCAATTGATGAAGCCAAGCCCAATCCGTGGGCCCATCAAAATGCACACCATACATTCCAGTCTATTTTCGGCAGTCAACTTGCAAGGCCCAAAACGTACACTTGTACTCCTCAGATGGGAATACATTCTTCATACAAGTTGTTCCAATGAGTGTCTATTATGACATATCTAAATTTGAGCACATTAGATACATATTGAAACCTCAGGCCTTCCTAAACCAAGCCTGGTTCAGAAGAATCGTTTTTTCCAGCAACCAAAAGAAAACCCACATGGGTTGGCAGCAAAAGGCAGCCACAATTGAACACCTTTGAATTCCCATGTGAAAAAAGCTAGAGTTGCAGCAAAAGAAGTATGGGATGGAATTAATTCCAACCACACTAACATAGACAAGATGAAGTGGGAGTTATGGGTTGTATTAAAAGAGAAATGATGGTGTTGGATTTCATCATGATGTTCCTCCCTCTTAGCTCTATAAATAGAGAAGTCTTCAAGCTTCATAAAACACCCCAAGGGGGAGGAGCTCTCAAACACTTCTCTAGAGCTTCCCTCCCTTCTCTCCCTCAAATTCTCTTAGTTTTGCTTTCTAGTTCTCAATTCTAGCTTTCCTTTTGCTTCTTAGTTGTAATTTATTTTTCTTTGTAATGTAAATTTTTTTCTTTAGTTTCAAGTTTGATTAGTTTCCAAGTTTCAATTATGGTTTTTGTTCTTATTCATTATGCTTATAAGTTAATATGCTAGTTTGAATGATTAATCACCATGTAGGCTTGCATGTTAGCTATCTTGGTTTGAATTAAGAGTAGACACCATGCTTTAATTCGAATTGAACTATGAATAGAAAGAGTATGTATGGACATTCGACAATATGAACTATGAATAGGAGAGCCTGTTGAGGCCCCAAAAATCCACGGTTCGGCCCAAATAAATTCTCGTCCCAATGCAATACCTTACCGAGGAGAAGCCCGATTAGGGCACGTGAAAGTTCGTCATACGCGCTTGCACACATGCCACGCAGAGCAAATACGCAACACGTCGCGCTACAAGCTTAAGTGGGCCCAAGCCACTCAAATGCCCGGGGCTTGCTTGAGTGGGTTGTGGTATGGATGGTAATAAATTAACATGAGGCCCATTGATGGGCCGAGAAATGGAAGCCCCGAGTTGCTTGGGAGCCTCGGGACTCAAGCCCATTTCTTAGGCCCAAACATGTGGCTGAGCACAAGATGAAGAAAGAGCCCAGTCAAAATAGCCTATGAACCTTACCAAAAGCCCAATCGTTTAATGAAAATAGCCCAATCAAAAAGTAGCCTATTGACTCAACCAAAAAGCCCACTTACTTAATGAGCCATCTTGGCCCATACAATTACCCCAGCTGGCTGGGAGAACAAAAGCCACGAAGGGGGAGGTCTGAAGGTTTATTGAATAAAGCTGCTGGAGGTTCCAGCACATGGGGGAGCAAGTTCCAAGCAAAAATCCTTCAAGGAACCAAGGGATATTAGCACGCAAGGAGGGATGCCATCCCTTGAACCAGCATACAAACCCAGTTTCTTTCCTTCATCAAATTTGGCCATGGAAAAAGGAAGAAAGAAGAGAAAGAATATAGGTGAAAATAGAGGCTCTCCTCTGAAGCAGCCAAGGAAGGGAGCCTTGAGCCCCCAAAAGTCTCTGATTTTGTGGGATTGGGCAGAGCTAATTGTTATCACCATAAGGTAAGTCAAGAGGGAGGAGAAGAAAGAAGGAGGAAAGCTTAGCTACATTAGGAGGAAACCATTAGGGTTTCTTGGAGAAAAGCAAATCCCAGCAGCTATAAATAGGACCCCTCTCTACCCAACACAACACACACTTGGGAGAGCAAGCTTCCTCTCCTACCTGCAAGCTCAGTAATTTTCGTGCTTTGCTGGTCTATCACCCTTATTCCTCTCATTTTTTTCCTCTTCTGGCAGGCTGCTCAGAGTTACTGACGAGCTGCCGGAAGTGATACTCAAGTCACCCATTTCTCTCTTTCCCTCAATCTCAACCAAACCTCTCTGCAAAACCCTTTACTCTCCTACCTTAATACCCCATCTTTCCCCTAGAAACACTTAATTTGCCCTCAGTGCTAAACTCATGTTGATTTTGCTTCCATGCCACATGCCTCTTATGCCAAGCCCAAGATTTTATCTGTAAGCATGAAGAAATTATCTGTAAGTTGCTGTTGTTTTGGTTGGTGAAGGTAACCAAAATACTTCCTAAGGCCCTGCTGCCCTTTCGAAGCATTTTGGGGCTTAATTTTCGAACTCAGACAAAGGGGACAACTTCATCAATCCAGCCCACTTGCTGCCGGAAGAAAAAAGCCCCTACATAAATTGGCAACTCTGCTGGGGATTAGGCCGATATCTTCACCAACACCTCCAAAGTCAAAGACCAGAAGCAATAAACTAGAGAAAATAAGGAGATAAGAACATTCCCTTTTTCTTATTTGTTTTTTCCTCTTGTTGACTATCTACTTTGCATAACAAACATAAATATAGATTCCTCACATGCTCCATTTGTTTGTGTGTTAGATCCCCATTCTCAAGCAAAACAAGATCTTGTAAGAGGACTGGGGGCTTCAGCCAACGTGCAAGCCGCTGATCGTCGTCATCAATTGTTGAGGCTAGCTCTGCCATTCACCTCTCCACCACAATACATCATCAGCAAGTCTGGCCATCGCCATAAATCACCTTCGTAACAGCCCTCACCTCTCTAAAGTTGTGAAAACGCGGTGAGAGAGGGAGAAGGAACACTTGCTCAATGCTCTCAGCCTCATCTCTGCGAATGGCTTCACCAAGATAAGATTTTATTATCATGCCTTGTTGATCTCAATATAGCATATATATTTGTTTGTTGTTTTAATGCATTCATAAAATTCATGTTTCATTGAACAATCTCAAGCATAGACAAAAGCACGTGCATTCGATTTGCTCAAGTCCAAAAAAAAAGGATTGATTTATTAGTTGTTATTCATATGGTGCACCAGCTTGCATAATTTTCTTGTTATGTATTAAACCACCTTTCAATTTTGCATCCCCAGCAAAATTTCTCAGGGCCTTATTCCACACACTATTAACTTATCTTATACTTCTTATCATTTCGTATCGATCCACCTTTGTGTTGATCAATCCAAGTTACACATAGCAATGTAGATGCCAATTATGCATGCTCAGTACTAAAATCATACCTACTCAGCATGCTTATGTCAATTATGTTAGTCATTTGCAAGCTACAATGCTTATATTATTTTTGTAATCACCGTATGCTTTGGTCATGCAGCATTATATTGGTCATGTGCAAAGGACCCAAGCCTCCAAACAACAAACAAGAAAACAAATGCTCTCATGTTTCCTACCCAACATCGCAACACACTGCCATTATCATCCATTCCTCAGAAAAATTCCTCTCTAAACTTCCAGTCATAGAAATTCAAGCACCACTGGAAGAGCAGCCGGAGGAATGGCTGGAAGAAGAACATAGCCAAGCTTGTCATAAAAATCCAAACATTGCTGGAAAAGCCGCCAGAAGAGTGGCTGGAAGAGGAACAGAGCCAGTCGTTGAAATCCAAACACCACCGCTAGAAGAGCCGCTGCTAGAAGCACATGCTACCATCGAATCATGCCAAATTGCCACCATTGCAACAAAGGGATATCCCAAGTTCATCATCCCATGCAATGACCCAAACAAATACTAAGAAGGCCACATTGCAAGAGTTTTTGTAGCTTATGCCCATCAAATCCTTTTATGATAATTATGGTGCACTTGGGGGCTGAGGAAGGAATTCATTGCAATCACCACAGCAGCAATTCCAAAACCCCAAATGAGCTTGAGAATCCATTATTGCCAAAACCACTATCCCCAGACCAAAAATCTCCTTGAAATTCCAATTATGTCACTATGACCTCCAAGTTTGCCATCACTTGCCAAGAACTCAAGCTGTTATAACCCAACACATCTGCTGCAGTGACCACATGCAAAGCTCAAGCTTCACTAGCCAAGCCTGAGCTTTTGGTTCCTAAAACATGTTCACAACAGCTGCAACAAACAATACCAAAGTTGCCATAACTAATATGCTCCAGCACCTCAATCACTTTCTAAGCCTTGACCATTCCAATGACCAAGTTTAGGAATCAAAACCAAAAGGCTATCGGGATGTCTCAATTGCCACAATTCCAAAATCAAGCATCATCAAGCCCCAAGCCTTAGTCAAATCCAAGCACTGTGCTTTACTCAAGAAGGAAAACATCTCAATTCATGGCAAATGGAAGGAAAATATTGCGAAGGTAATGCTATGATACTGCTGGAAGAACCTAAATGTTGTCAAGTTGAAGTCATGCACACCTCTTGGTCCTTTTCATACTTGGGTGCTTGATTAGAGTATTCATCAATGCAAAGTGGCTCAAAGTCTTATTATTGCTGAATTGCCTTTGCACCTATCATTTTGTTTTTGGCTCTTCAAATTTATTTCAAAAATGAACTTCTTATGTATTTTCACCCAATGCTTTCAACTTTTGTAAAATGCACCACCATTATGGCACGCCAAGGTGTGAGACGATATTTGCAATGAGAATGGAGTATTTTGGAAAAGGGAAAAGCCTCTAGAATTCTACAAGCAAACTTTTCTTTACAAAACTAAGCCTTTCAGCAGTAATTATACCAAGCAAAGCCACTTAGATGGGATCCCGAACTGCCAACAAGCATCATGCCTAAGCAAAATAACATAAGTCATGCAAAGCCAACACAACACACACTTGGGAGAGCAAGCTTCCTCTCCTACCTGCAAGCTCAGTAATTTTCGTGCTTTGCTGGTCTATCACCCTTATTCCCCTCATTTTTTTCCTCTTCTGGCAGGCTGCTCAGAGTTACTGACGAGCTGCCGGAAGTGATACTCAAGTCACCCATTTCTCTCTTTCCCTCAATCTCAACCAAACCTCTCTACAAAACCCTTTACTCTCCTACCTTAATACCCCATCTTTCCCCTAGAAACACTTAATTTTCCCTCAGTGCTAAACTCATGTTGATTTTGCTTCCATGCCACATGCCTCTCATGCCAAGCCCAAGATTTTATCTGTAAGCATGAAGAAATTATCTGTAAGTTGCTGTTGTTTTGGTTGGTGAAGGTAACCAAAATACTTCCTAAGGCCCTGCTGCCCTTTCGAAGCATTTTGGGGCTTAATTTTCGAACTCAGACAAAGGGGACAACTTCATCAACCCAGCCCACTTGCTGCCGGAAGAAAAAAGCCCCTACAGAGCCAAGCTATGAGCAATTCGCCCAACTGTACAGTGTTCGGTGCTTGGGAATCGGCGCTGGGAGTGATTGTTGAGAGGCTGATCCCTACGATCTTTCAAACAGTCGGTAGGTTGAAGTCTGCTGTTCGGCAACAGTGTTTTGGAATTTTTTTATTTTTTATTTTTTATTTTTTTGGGGGCGGGGGGCTAACTTGTGGCGGAACTTTTTCAGTGTCTTTGAAACGGCCGGCTGCGCCGATTAGAGAAGTGGAAGCGATAGAGCGTGTTCGAGGGAAGATTGCTTCTTCAAAAATCTGCTAGGCTTTCGGAATTTGTATAAGGCGGGCCTGATCAGCGAAGCCGAGCATTCGCGAAGAGAAAAAGAGGAGGAAGAAGAGGAACTCAACTTCGTTCCAGCAATCAGATAATATGTCCCTTCTTCCCCAGGACCCAGCTCTACAAACTAAAAACTAATTAAATCCATAATATTGATGACACACCTTATATTTGAGTTGCATCCAAGAGCAGTAACCTTATTTTCTCTATACTTTATTGTTCTCAAGTGAAAAGTTCTTAGACATGGAAAAATATTTTTTTGCTTTTACACAATTGTATCCAATTGTTTATTTTTTTGTTTTGGCTACTTGCTCCATATGCAGCCTAGTTAATTCACCATACAAAACATAAATATTAGAAACAATTTCTTTTTTCGTTATACTGCTCTATGATAAATATTTAAAAGATAAATATTATTCATAAATAAATATTTAAAAAAAAGGAGATAAAAGTATGTAAAATTCTATGATTAAGGTATACGAAAGTATATCACTTAACTTTATAAAGTATGTAAAAGTCATTAAGAATTTGTCAACTCTATAAAAGTCATTTACTTAAAAAAAGTCTTTAAAAGTTTGTCATTAAAAAAAATTAACAAAATTAACTACTAACAAAAAATAATTGCATGTCTACAAATTGAAAATTTTAAATAATAGAATGATAAATTTGACTAAATTTTTTGTTCGTGATAAAATTGAAATTTCATGTAAAATTTAATGAAAAAGATTATATTTAATCCCAAATTATTTATTAGAGTTTTTAACGGGGCACCGGGTTTCAAATATGAATCGGGTAAAAGAGCCTAGTCGGAGTCCTGACAGAACCATCTACTTTAGTTAGACTACACTTTCCTCGGCAACCAAACGCTAGTACACCACAGAGAATGCAACAACAGCAACCGCAGGCGACGATTCAAAACCACACTCCGCCATCTTCCTCTGCAGGGCCCACCACGGCGGAGGCGCCGCCGAAGCAGGTGGCGCTGGCAATGGAGCGGCTTTCCGACGCCGGCCGCCTGATCGCGGACATAAGGCTTGGCGCCGACCGCCTCCTCGAAGCTCTATTCGTGGCTGCTCAGCCTCACCAAAGCACCAAGCCTCTCCACTTGTTCCTCAACGAAGACGCCTCCATGCGTCAACACCTCCTTGACCTCCGCTCCGTCGGTACCTCCTTTCTCTCTCTACCTAGGTTCACTGTAAGCAGGCATTGGAAAAGCCACAATTTTTTTAGGGTTTTTGTGCTAATTTTTGTTAGGAAGGCAGCTAGAAGAGTCTGGGGTTCTGAACGAGTCTCTGAGATCGCGAAGCAATTCTTGGGGATTGCACATGCCCTTGGTATGTCCAGACGGCGCCGTCGTTGCGTATGCCTGGAAGCGCCAGCTCGCCGGCCAAGCCGGTGCGTCTGCAGTTGACAGGACCAGGTTGGTGTTAAATTTCATAGAATTGGTCTTCCTGCTTGTTAACATTGGCTCTCTATTGCCTATACTCAACAATTATTGATTAAAGGGAAGTTCTTTTTAGCAATATTTTAGCTTGTGTTCCAAAGAAGTCTAAATTTTGCATAAGCATGGTTAGAATTATAGTATATCCCAACTGAGTATTGTTTTTAAGAAGCCATTTCTTGAATTCTGTTATTCAATATTATAGGCTAGCTCTCAAAGCCTTCACTGATCAGAAAAGGAGGTTTTTTCCTCACCTTGATGAGGGGTCGAGTGGTCAGTCTAATGAATCAGCTACGAAGAAGCAATGTGTTTCGCCAGTACCGGCAGCACATGATCAAGAAGAGGCTCTAGAGTACAAAACGCTACCAGAGGTTTTGGCACGTTTGGAAAAGGTGCCTAATTTGAAAATTTTCACGTATGAGCGATTGGATTGGTTGAAAAGGGCATCTTCACTGCCAGCAAATGAGAGTCCCAGTGAAACATTAAAGGATCACAATTTTCACAGTTCAAGCAAGTTACGATCAGGTCCTCTGGGTGATGTTGCACCAGATAAGGTTGCCGTCATTGAGCTGTTGTTTCCTTCTCTCTTTAGAGCTGTAGTATCACTGCATCCTGCTGGTTCTACAGACCCAGATGCAGTAGCTTTCTTTTCTCCAGATGAGGTAATCTTGGCCACCACCATCCATATTGTTCCTTAATCATGAGCTTTATTTTTTATATTGTTTGATTCTTTTACATAGTTGTCCCATGCTAAACTAGGCAGCTGCTACTTTGTAACCTTACAGCTGAATATCATGTATGCAGTTGTAGAACTAATATTTGCATCTAAGATCAAAATAAGACGATATATCAGAAACTCTGGTTCCTTTTTTATGAACTTGAATCATTTGTTGTAATCATTGCTTGTTCAACCCTCCCACAGATCCCAATTTCATGCTATTTTAGATCTGTCATGTATTATGTGTTCTGTTATGGTGCTTTTTAGATTTTCACTCGCTTTCAGATTATAGAAACTATTCTTTCTCTTTCAATTCCCATCACATGGAGCATATTTGTATCTTTTTTCTATTTCTTGTCTTTTATTCTAAAAGATGATTCTCTTTACCCTGCTACAGTTTACATTCCTCATTTCATTCTGTAACAGGGAGGCAGCTACATACATGCAAGAGGTTTTTCAATTTATCATGTCTATAAGCATATCACGGTAAAACCTTTAATTATCCATTTAAGTTTGTTGTGGTTCAAATAATGGGCCTTTCAATTAAATCACTTATCATTTCTTATTACAGGAACATGCTGCTATGGCTTTGCAGTATTTTATTGGAGTTCAAGCTGAAACATCTCTCTATACTCTTTTGGTACCATCTCTAGCATGTTCATGAGAACTCACTGGATTATTAAGTTATTCACATGCATCATGTTGTACACATTTAAAGTTCTAACTTTCTCTTTCTATTCCATAGCATTGGATCTGCAGCTATCAAACTCTCTTTACAAAAGTTTGCAGGTACAACCTTCTCATGTATACCTATCTGCAATTCTTTACTGGCTTCAGAGTCATTAACTTTATATATTTGGTGCAGTAAGTGTGGACGGCTGCTATCAATGGACCGACAATCAGCTTTACTGTTACCTCCAGTTTATCGTCCTTACCGGCAGTTCTCCGCTTCAAATATATCATCAAATTTAAATGTTGCCCGGGCATACCATGTAGGTTGTTATTCAGAGGAATCATGATCTCCACTGTTGACAGGTAAAAAGAATAGCATGTCATTCAAAAACCTTATCTTGAATGTTAAATTGTATGCCTTATCTACACTTTTCTCTGAATAATTTGATGGAGCACAAGATTTTTTTATTTTTACTTTTGCTAACCTAGTGTACAAGAATTAAGTAGTATGTTGTCTGAGTTGACCATATGTTTCAGTAGTGCGTGAGAAATATGTTGGTCACTGGTTAGAAATTGTACTTTATTTGACCCCTCCTTCTCTCTTTTTTATTTTTTGTAAGTGAAGTATCCATGCTGCCTTTCTTCCTTTTTCCTTTTTATTTTTTTATTATTCTGTTATTCACTGAAAAGGATAGGTGTAGTTGGTTTTTTTTTAAAATATATTGTGTACTGGTTAAATTTCACTAGAATGCGTCCTCCTTTGAATCAGGTGTTTTTATTGTCAGTCAGCATAAATCTCAGCTGTGCAACGGGAAATTCCATATCTGGTGTTGCAATAGATGTTGTTTGTAGAAGAAGATGTGTGCAATGCCCACACAAAATTTCGTGGAATTCCTGTATATGATCATATTTCGAGAACAATGCCAAATGCTTTTAGTTTTTGACATCTGAGAAATATCTCTGTTTTAATTCTATTGTTAGGAGAAAAAAAGGAGAATTTAGTACATAAGTTCTGGGATTCTTTGTTTAGCAGGTAGGCATGCAAACCTTCTAGGGTGGATGCTACTTAGTAACTTACATGCTGTTCTATGATTTTAATTGCAATAGTTGTATGAATCACCTTGAATCTAATATGATTGTAGTTTCACATTGTGATCATATTGAAAGCTTTCTGTTTTATTAGTTACAATGGTAAAATACAGGGGATGGAGTAAAAAGTGTGCATTCGTTATATTTCATATGGTTTTGGCCTAGCTCGTCTGCAGTAGGGTAGATTTCCGCAATCTCTTTTTTTTTTCTCTCTCTCTCTCTTTACGTCTAAAGTGTGTAGGGTTTTGAAGAATTGTCATAATACAAATTTTTTGCATTATGACAAGCAGTTTGATGAACCTGTTCTGGTGCAAAAATAATAATTTTGATGAGGGTTGTTTAGCCCAAAAGAGTAGGGTGTGCTTCTGGAAAAGATGATTTTGATTTCTATGAGGAACCTTTTGGGCTTTTGGGCAGAAAAAGGAAGACAGAAAGCGAGACGGTTTTTGGGCTTCTAGTCTGTCAATAACTTTTGACTCACAGTCAGAAAGGTAGGTGAGGTTACCTAAAGCGGAAATGCTATAATGAGAGGTTGTGGCTGAGGGGTTTAATCCCACTATCCAACGTGAGAGAAAAAATATTCGACTTGAACTTTGTTAACGATTGAATGGTTGGAATTGAACACCTCGAACCCCCTCATGGTAGAATCTCCCCAACCAAAGTAGTTAGGGTTATTGCATAATGACTATCTTTGGTCAATTGATTTATAATAGAAGTCGTCTTAAAATTATTATAATATTAAAAACTAAATAATTTTATTTAATAAAAACTAAAAACAATATGTATGCCAATGCCATAGTGGTTAAACTATGAAGAGAGTGAACGAAAAGTAAAGATGAGATAAGATGAGATTTATTTTCTCTTTATCACTGGATTACTTTCATGAAGAACAAGAATTTTGTGTGGATTAAGAGGAAGAAAACATAATAAGCACCGATTAGAATTTGGCAACTTGTAATTTTCATTTCATTTACCAAAGGTTCCTTTTGGGGATAGTAATGTTATGGTTGATTGCCCACACAACACTGCGTTCTCTTGTTGAATGAGGTCTCGAATTATTTTCCTTTTAAGTAACAAAAAACACTTGTCCGTCATGTAATTTCTTTTTATTATCTCTCTTATCATGTGACAAGATAGAATAGAGAAATGAGTTATATGAAACTATGATAGAACAGTTTTTCTTCTTTAGTTTGCATGATGTGATTGGGAATGAAGACAGCTTCAGAATTAGGAGAGAGACGTAAATGAAAAGTAGTGTGTATTTTCACGTGTTTGTCTCTCTCTTCACGTACAGAGTTTACCCGTTTATTGTTAAGTTTTACCTCGATAATAAGACCAAACTAAACAAGACAGTGCCACCTGTAAAACATGAAAGAGTGACCAAGTGTCATGCAGCAGCAATCATGTCATGTAGTATCCTGCCTTGGTTGGGCATAGCACTAATGACGCTCTCCGCTTCTTTGGCTCCTTCAATTGAAAATGGCTTGCACGTTACAGAGAGGGACCCTCAAAGACATATCATCTTCCTTAATGTTAGGGACAACGAAAGACCCTAAGTCTCAATCTAATTGATCCACCACTAACAAACAACTCAGTGAGCAAATTGCATATGCCAATGTGTCATTGCCACTTGACAGCCCCATGAGCAATCTATAATTGCCATCTGGACCTACAAACTTGAACAGCGGTGGTGGGGTCCAAATGTTCATACATAGATCCAGGGAGTCACATTTAAGATTGATGAATGCTCTTTGGACTTTTCTGCTTTTGTGGGAAGAAGAAGTTATTTGGTAGCGCACTTGTATGTGACGTGCGTTTAATGGACAGTCAGTGACTCACAAGTTCAATACTATAAAAAAAGAGGCTGACGTTGAATCCCAGGATTTCAAGAAACTTCAAACATCTGATAGATGAGATTGGAGGGGATTTGTACTTCAAGTGATTAAGAGTATTTACCATTTCATCCGAGATTCTAGATTTTTTCTGGTATTTTGAATGTTTTATCATTCTCTGTCTTTTGTTTTTTTATATATATAGATATATATAATTATTGACCAGATTCAATAATTTAATTTTTTGTTTTGGCTAAGAGTACCTCTCCATTTATTGGTTAGGCTAGAGACCCTCCATTAAAATAGTTCTTGAAACCCAAATCAGCTATGCGGATCTGTTTTTGCTTTTTAAACTCAATCAGGCAACAATCCATCCTCATTCCCTCTACCTAACCTTCTCCATAGAAATTTGATCAAACCAGTATGTCAACACAAAACTATTATAAGCAAATTTTTCTTCATCTTATTCTCAAATGAAGCAATGTGACCCTGTATGAGTATATTTATTCCTTCCTGGCTTGTAATTGTTGAAAAGTCAACAAAAAATTGTTTGGTGAGAACACCAACCTGAGAACTAGTTTTAAAATGGGATGACAAGAAGCTCCCTTTTCATCAACCTCAAACTGGTTCAGGCCATATATAACTTGGAAAATACTTCACCTTCCTGAAAGTAGGACTCCTACTTTCCTACCAATCACAGTTTGACATGCGTCTTTTTTGTGTTTTTGATGTGATTTGTAAAAAGTAGGAATGCCCCCTTCCTGGGAAGCAATGTCCATATAAGTTAGATAACTTTAGTTTCAAACCTATATACATGATAGGTTTTAGGTTGATAGCTGGTACCAAAATCTGCTTTTGTTTATTCAGACTTTGCCAAAAGAATGCTAACATTCTTATGAAACTCAGATGTGGAGTATGAAGTGCACTTGAAGAGTAATTGGGAACCAGTTCTCATTAATAACTGCTCTTATCTACACCACTAGCATGTAAAATCTTAATGCAGAAAGTATCATAGCTTACACTTGAGATCTCTACTGAAATCTTCAACTCAAGCCAGCACAAAACCAACAACACAGAAACATATTGACATTGATTCCCAAGCAGAGAACACAAACATACTATCTACACCTACCAAAGAAGGAAAACAACCTCTAAAAACGAAGGTGAAATGAAACACAAAAGCAACGGAAAAAAAACACTTCTTTACCGGCCATCAGCAGAAGTAAAAGACTCTGCAAACCCTGTTGGCCTCGCTGGGATACTGCCCTTGCTGTCTTCTAGGTCCAGATAACTGGAGTCCTTTCCTTCGGCTTCCTGCCAACCCTTCACCATCTGGGTAAGGGGAAGGCTGTAATCTATCCCAGAGTATTCCTCATTCTCGTCATCTAACGGTTTCCATTTTTCAACAAGCGGGGACAACACATTCACAGCATGGCCCATATCTGGTCTTTGGCTGGGTTCCCTTGCAGTGCAGTGCCCAGCTAGCTCTGCAATTGTGGCAATGCTCTCAAATGTTTCTTCTTTTTTGTCAAGGGCTGGGTCAATGGCAGCCATGAGTTTCTCCTTATTCGATTTTATGTGCCAGAACCATGCAGCCAAGTACTGGCTTTCTTCAGGCCTATCCTCATCCAGTGCCATCATTCCAGTTAATAGTTCCATTAACACAACACCAAAACTGAAGACATCTGCTTTGGTTGTAATTTTTCCCGTCACTGAATCAATCAGCATGAGAGAGAGAGAGAGAGAGAGTTAGTAGGATCATTCGCAAGAATCAAAGAAAGATAACAGAAAACAAAGATGTACATGCTGCAGAATTAAGAAAACTCTCTGATTTTCATATATGTTCAGGATATGATAGATGCTCTTGTAATAGTCTAACCGGTCTAAGAACATGATTAAATCCATATTAATTCCTCTTAAATGCTGTATGTAATGCTGCTAAACTCAATGCCTATAAGCTAACAGGGATCAGCTATGTATATGAAATTTAAACAATCTGTAATAAGTTGGAAAGGTCTTAGAAAGCTTACCGGCATACTCTGGTGCTAAGTAACCAAAAGTCCCAGCAAGCCTGGTCACAACAGATTTTTCACCATCAGGAGCCAGTTTCACCAATCCGAAATCTGATACTTTTGCTCTAAAATCGTCACCAAGTAAGATATTTGATGATTTAAGATCTCTGTGTATGAAGCTTTTGTGAGCAAGATTGTGAAGATACTCCATCCCCCTAGCAACATCCAAGGCAATATTTAGCCTCCTCTTCCAAGAGAGAGGCTCTACTTTGAAGGTTTTCCAATGGAAAAGATGCCTGCTTAGAGCCCCTTGAGGCATATATTCATAGACAAGCATTCTCTCATTTCCTTCAATGCAATAACCCAAAAGAGATACCAAATGACGGTGACGGACCTTTGAAAGAACTGCAATTTCCGCCTGGAATTCATCCAAGGCTTTGTTGCAAATCACGCCCGCCTCCATCCTTTTCACTGCTATTTTTGTCCCATCATCCAATTCTCCCTTATAAACCACCCCAAATCCACCACGGCCAAGCTCATTTTCTGGGGCAAAATTCTTTGTCACGTTCCGAAGAACTTGAACTGATATGATGAGATTTCCAGCTTCAATAACATGAGACTCACCTATCCCACTGCTGTTTCTGCTTGCAGAACCACTCCCTGTTACCGTTGAAGCGCTTCCATTGGTATTACTAGCAACAACAACCTTAACCATATTACCTGAATCAGATGGATCTCTTGGGTGAATTACAAGGGAACTTGTAGTCTGGAAGGCATCTCTTCTCTTCTTACAGTAGTACATGGATAAAGGAATTACAAGCAACGCAGCAATAACAGCAACACTTGTGACAGGGGCTACAATTAAAACTAAGCTGGCCCGTTTCGATCCTTTTTGTTGGGTTGATTGAGAGGTACCATTGACATGAGAACCTGAGCCCGTGGATGAGGAAGATGAATTGTTTGCTGAGGAAGGGCTATTCTCTGGTGCTGCTGCTGCCGCAGATGGATTACCATGAAATAAAGGATTGTCATCAACGGTAACGCTGACAGTTTTACTGAATTTTGGCAATGGAGGGGAAATATTGTTCCCACTAAGATCCAACTCAGTAAGGGATTTCAAGCTGGTCCAGTTTTCAGGAACTGAACCCCCCAAGTTGTTATTCTGAAGCCTAATTTGAACAAGAGAATCTAACTTAGCAACTGAAGGACTCAACGTACCATTCAGGTTGTACTTCGGAAGATTTATAACAGAGACCTTTCCATTGTTGCCACAACTAACGCCCAACCATGAACCACAAGGATCATTACCAGACCATTGAGAAACAAGTGTGGAAGGGTAATTCAACCCGTCAAGGAAGTCTACAAGTGCCATAACCTCTGGGGCGCAAGGAAGCCCCGGAGTGGATTGACAAAATGAATTTGAAGTAAAAGTCACATTATGTGCTTTAAATTTTGGGATTGGACCCATCAGATGGTTATTGTTCAAATTCAAACTGTCAAGTGCCAAATTGGCCAAGCTATCAGGAACAAGACCAACAAGTTGGTTTTGATTGAGATTAAGATCCTTCAAAGAAGTTAAATTACCAATGCTTTCTGGGATTGTGCCTGTGAACTGATTCCCATGAAGCCACACACTGTTAAGCTGTAACATTGTGGTCAGAATATCAATTGGACCACTCAAGCCAGGACCTGTTGGATTGTTCAACCAAAGTATCTGCAAATTCAGGCCAGTAAAACTTCCAGGAATTCCACCAGTTAAGCCATTGCCTGAGAGTTGCAAAACTGTCAGAGAGGACAAGTTCCCAAGAAAATCAGGCAATCGACCAACCAAATTGCAACTCATACAAGAAATATTCTGCAATTGTGCTGAGTTTGCCAACTGAGGAGGAAATGTCCACCCTGTAGTAGCATTCAAATTATTGCTATCCAAGGCCAAAACTTCCAAAGCATCAAGGCCATCAAAGAAGTCAACAGGAATTGAACTGAAATCATTGAAATCCAAATAAGCATACCGCAGCTTTGACAGCCCTTTGAGAGATGGTAATGGCCCACTAAATTGGTTCCTCTGGAGGCCTATGTTGGTGAGCTCAGTGAGCTGGTTGAAGTTCTGAGGCAGAGGACCCTTCAAGCCCAGATTTTGAACCTGAATCTGAGACACCCTCTGACCAGCACAGAACACATGCTCCCATTTATCCCCACATGGGTCTTCACCATTCTCAGGCCACTTCAAGAGCTCTGGGTTCTCCATGTTTTTTCTGAACTGGTTGAGAATAGCCAAGTCATTAGGGTCTGTGGCACTGAGAACAACTGAAACAAGTGAGAGAAGAAGTGCTGCTAGCACAAGCTTTGCACTATGGTCTTCCATGGCAGATCTGTGATGATGTCCCCTGCTTCATAAGAAACATTGAAGCCTCAAAAAGTTGTAGCAGAGAAGCTTCATAAGACCATCAATGGCGGTTTTTAAGAACTACCCTTATGAAATCTTGGACCCAACGGTGAGAGAAAAAGAAGTTTTCAGATTACTTGAAGACCACGACCACAAAAGATGAGAGAAGAGGGAAGTGACACACAACACAAACACTCACAGAGTCCAAGTAATTGAAAATAGTAATATAAAAACCCAATAAAAAACCAGAAAGGTTCCAGCTTTTTTTTTTTTCGAGCCAAAACAAAATAAGCTTTAAGACCAAGTTACAGCCCCTAAAGGCGGATCCTTTACGAGGAAATACTCAATCAATTAGAAATTAAAGACAACGTGGTTGTTGGATGCATGTCTTCAAGAACATATAATGTGGTATGCAACTAAATCCTAATTGACAATTAATGTTTCGTTATGCATGTCTCATCCATATTATGGAAGGTCACTTGACATACACCACACTTTTCCTTTCCAACTACGAAGGGTTTTATTGTCATTCAAACATGTGTTGAATGCTGGTAGCTACACAAGTACTGTGTCCACTTTTGACTAAGTTATGTTGCCGCGTTCTGAAATTTTGATACATTTTAAGACGATGACTTTTTTATATAGGTGGGTGGACGACATGATTGATATGTTATAAATTTAGACCTAACATATCGATACACATGTTATGTTATGAGTGGATATTTATAACACTACGCAACTGTGTGATCGTTACTCCGACATTTAGTTGAGATTTGTAATATGGTAATGTAACATTTTAGACTCTAACAAGAATTGTTTAACAGGCTAAACATTTTTCTGTGTGTGTATATATTGTTTATGTTTCATGTTTGTGCTGTTGAGCCGACCGAAGGTTATGACTAATAATAAGATAGGAATGAATGGGATATATATGGTTGAGAGACGGTGAAGGCATAATTAAATTTTAGTATATATGAATTAATAATCTAACCTACCAAAAAAAATGTTCATAAATAGTTCTATTTGTTGGTTAATAAATTTTATAGCGAATATTTCTTTGGTGGGTTTAGACTGGACCAATCCATGGCTGCTTCTGATCCCCCTGATTAGAAGCTAACTTTTCTTTAATCTTATAATTTTTGTTTATGTGGGAATTTTGTTTTTCATTATGGTCGTTAATATTGTTATTATTATTGCGGTGTCATTGTCAAAGGTTTCTTTTCGTTTTGTTTTTTTTTCGTTTTTGTTTGAATAATTGTCAAGTTTAAACGTAAGCGCGAATGAGTCATGCGAAAATTTGTGGTTTTTTTATGCGGAAAATCAAATTACAAAGCAAAACTTCGTGGGCACCTAGACCCAAAAAAGTCAATAAAAAAGAAAGCATTTGAAGAAGACAACTCTGACTCCAACAGCCTAGACGAAGAAAGCTCAACAGTTGCGTATCGTGCTCAAAAATTGTGAGAAGATATTTGTTGGTTTATTGACACGTATATAATTCAATTTTGAGATGTAAGCTTAAGTAAAAATATTTGTGGGAGATTCACTATTATACCAAATATATGAGCTGAAATTATTTTTAAAAAAACCTATATGAAATGAACTTTAGAAACACACACAAAACTCATTTACAATATAACAAAAAGGCTTTTAACTTCTTTTAAATTACAAAACTTCCATTGATTTCTTAAAACAAACACAACCCCAAAATCTCATTAAAAAAACCCAAAACACTCAATAGGGCATCAAAGTAATTTAATAATCAAAATTAAATTCAATACAGCCAACTGTCATTTTTTGGGTCTTTTTGAGTTTGTTTATAGAAATTAAATGGTGTATGATTTATTTATAGTTTTAATACTAAGAATGGATATATGACTAAATATCTCAATATTTTTTACCTATAATTTGTTGGGATAATATTTTTTTCATATGACCCATATAATTTTCTATATTTATTTTCTGCTAGATTTGTGTCGACAATATTGATTGCACAATCTATATTCAGCTGCCAACTCATAATCCATGAAAAAAATTTCCAAAAGCATCACGTGTACAGTTGTTTGAAAAAAGTAATTGAAGACTTTCAACTCTAAAAATCACAATGAACAAAAAAAAACTCATGATATCATACAAAACTTGAGGATATGGAGGCTTGATATTTTTCAACTCAAAAGCCAAACTTCCCTGCGTATACTTGTGAATAGCTTTTAAATTTGATATAAGTACCTCCAAAAATAAAGTAGTAAGCATCAATCATAGACATATCACATGCTCAATCCGATCAAACTACAACTTAGAAAATTTATTTCCTATAAGCAAATCATGCATTTTATGTACTAACCTCTACATACGCACTTCCGCACCTGTAAGAAGTTTTTTTTTAAATTTTAAAATTTAAAATTTTATTTTAGAATTAAAAAAGATAATGGGTAATTGTATTCTATAAAAAAAGGATTTATTATTTAATTTTAATTTTTTAAATATGAAAAAGCATGAATTTACCATATTATCATCATTTAATTAATAATTTCAATTCTTAATGTTTACATTAATTTCTGCCTTTTACTTTATATATATAGATAAATAATTCACTAAAGTCGGACTACTTGGGCTTGATGTTTTTGTATTATTTAATTGGATACCTAGACAGCCTTAAAAGATCATGGCTTGTTTTTAATCGATTTTGGAAGATCTTTCAGCATTGGTAAAAGAAATATTATTAAACTGATAGTTAATTTGGTGTTAAAAACATGATTTATCACCTATAATTTAGTGTGAATCGTCGCATCTCGTGTGTTAAATCTAAATGACATAAATCGAAAGGTGCTCCTACCCACCTGTCTCTACAACTACAATATTTTCTTGTCAAATTACCAAGCCTAGAATTTTGCAAATTACCTTCAAGACGTGTAATATTCTAGAATTACACATGCGTCAATCAAATTATCAAAAGGAGACCTGCTATTTGGGGGAAAATAAAATTGCAAAAATGCCCTTTGTTTGAAATTTGTACAAGAAGCCAAAGGAGAGAGAAATATTTGTACAAGAAGCCAACATTGACAAAAATGCCCTTACTTATTTTTTGATCTCCTAAGGAATCCTTTACATTTGCATGTCTTTTGTTTGAAAGTTGAGGGGGTTTTCTGTCTTTTTAAGAAAAATTTTGGCTTTTTCCAAAAGTGAAAGTTTTTTTGTGACTAAAACCTAAATTTTCTATAAAAAATATGTAAAAAAGAAAATTACAAGAGAAAAAGAAGAAGAAGAAAAGCTGGACAAGACAAGTCAAATGCAAATGAAAGAAAAATAATGAAATTATGTGAGACGTGGCCACGTGTTTAGCGTTAATTACGGAGAGAAGCCTATGCCGGTGGCGAGGGTAGTGGGCACGACCGCTTTTCGCTGCCGGCTTCCTCCGGGTCTGCGACCTCCTCAAATCTTTTGAATTTGCGGCGTAAATCCCGTGAGCCTTTTTGAATAAATAAATAAATAAAGCTCTAATTAAATTCTAACGTAATAAAAAAGTAAAAGAAAAAGAAAAAGAAAAATGATGGCTTAAGGAACAACCAAAACGATCATAATGGTAATGCTTTCCCACAAAATCAGTTCAAATTTTATTTAGTTTTATAGGAAAAATCAGTTTAAATTAAATGTGAATAATCAACTGCATGGAAATGGCATATGGGGATTTATTTATGAGTAATATTTATATTATTTTTCAATATTAGAAACAGTTTCTGAATCCTTTACTAAACCAGCCCTAAATGCTGAGAAAATATTTAAGCTAATGCTGTACATTAAACAACGTTATTAGTGGCAATGATTAATTAATTAAATCAAGCATGGCTTACCTTGCAAGCTAATCTTTTCGGTGGTCTAAAGCTCTCCATCTTTAATTTATGTTTTGAATTGTGCTTAACAATGGATTCCAGCTACACAATAACAATATTAATCATATTAAATGTTGAGAGTCACATCCGGAAATTTATTTTTTAGTATAAGCGATTGAGAGATGAGGGTTTACACAAATATTCATTGGGTGTCTGAAGATTTCGAATCTCTGCCCATATGACATTGGTGGAGGTGAAAAAGTTCAACCAACTGAGATATACCTCATCGACCACATCATGCAATTTTAAGATCATAGAAAATGTAAAGAATTTTACTATATAAAACAAAGATATTACTGGAACCAATTAAATTCATTCGTTAAGTTTCAACACGTAGATAATATATTCTGATAGGGCGGAACCAGAAATGTTTTCATGGGTGGGCTAGCTAAAGTTATCAGCTTAAAATTTAATTATCAATTTTTTTGGTGCTTGCATATTCTATAGTCTTTCTAAACCACACTAGTTCGCCAATGAGGTCTAGCCCATTGGATAATGGCCTTGACTTCCAAACCATTGGTCTTAGGTTTGAATCTCCATGGTACCTTGGTAGTGTGTGCGTGAGAGAAACCCCTATCTCCCTTGTAGTTTAGATTATTGCTTGTATTTTTAACTTTTTTTTGGTTAAAAAAAATTACACACTAGTTCATAGTTCAATTGACTAATTTCCAATAAGTTTTCTTCCTTCTTATATAAGCAATATTGGATGAGGGGGAAATTGAACTTAGGACCTATAGTGCAAAGCTAAATGTTAATTCCCAATAAGCTTTAACTTCCAAAAAAATAAAAATAAATAAGCTTTAACTTAAAACAAATACATATTAAATGTAACCCAAAAACACATATTATCAAAATGAAAATATGTTCAACAACATAATTGAAAGTGTACCTATTTTAATATGTATGTTTATTGATGCTCTGCAACTAAATTCATAAAAACTTTGATTTTTTTTTTTTTATAACTTGAATAGGTTAGTACGTATTGGGCTATATACAAAACAAGTTAATCATATATATGTTTGATTTTTTTATCCCCAAAATCACTGGCGGACTCAGAAATTTTTTAGCGGAGGTGCAATATTGACTAAGTATAAAAAATGTTTTTCCGAAATAATCATTTTCTCAAGATAATTTTTGGCGGCTTTTATTCCTTACACATCAAATAAGAAAATTTGATTTTATGGGATTTTAATATGAAGTATATATTGAATTAATGAGCCATCATTTTTAGCCTAAATCGTATTTTGCACTAAAACCGATTTTTCATATTTTGATTTGGTGGGAATTTGATTTTCTAGTATTTTTATTTGAATCCAAATGGGGGATATGTCCTTATTTACATTGTAAATTTAAGTAAATTAAGTAATATAAAAATAAATAAAAGTAAAATGACAAAGACATTTACTTTATCCTAGTATAGCTCTGGGAGTAATTCGACCCATGAATATCATATTAAAACGTGAGTATTTAATCTAAAACCAATTGGAAGTGTATGGACAGGCTCAAGTGCATGTATGCACTAATATAAAGTAATATTTTTTTTTCACCATATTTATGTTACATCATTATCACTAATTAATGTCAGCAAATTGCATTGCTTAGACATGAGAAATTTAAAAAAGGTTAATCTGTCGGTGGGCAGAAGAAAAGATGGCACAAATTATTCAATGCATTTGCATTATTTAGCTCCCTGATCAACTAATAATCACGATTGACTGATTGACAATGTTGAAATCCAAGGTATCATAGTCAAAGATTTTTAGGGTAAGTTCCAAAATGTAAGCAGTAAAACTTCGTTTCCGACATTTAACATAGAATTGTATGTCACAATTTTTTGTTCGGATGTAAAAAAAAGTCTCAAACTCGAATCTTCTTCTTTCACTAAATGTAATGAAAAAGAAGGTACTACAAATAAAAATTTGACAACATAAAACACTAAACCATACAAGTGAGGAACAGAGTGAGGACCACATTTTTTGAAATATGAATCCATTATCCAAACAGAACCTTGAATGATTAAACAAAACTATATATCCACGGAAGAAATGTTTGAAGCTTGTACCTATTAGACCAATCATTATTCTTCCACAAACACACCGACAAAAGGTGGGTTCCAGGTATCCTATTCTAACCCATCTTTTACTTTTTCTAACTTTAAATACAACTTTTTTTTTTAAATTTGCCAAAAAATATGCATAATTTTCTAATGTTTGTGGGGTTACCATTTACAATGATTCTGTATTTTGGTGAGGCCTGGCGGTGCAAAGGCAGCTTTTGATTTAGTCACAAAGCAGAGACAAAGATGTATGGTATCTTATTCCTTACTCTTTTTTATTATTATAGAGAGAGAGAGAGAGAAGCAACTTGGGTCGATCGAGTCGAAAAGATTAAGGCCCCTCTCTCACTTTCACCATGCCCACTTGCCTCATCAAGTAGTGGAACAGGAGAGAAATTTTTTTACCTTTCCTCCTCACCCAAAAATCAAAGTCATTAGTGTTAACTTGATATACATTCGAATTTAGTGACTGCCAAAAAATACCCCGAACATCTTGTTTGGGCTCCCAGGGTCGAACGGGTTCAAAATACCCGGCTCGAAATACCATTTTGTTTATCAACAAAACAATAAACTTTCATTCATAAGATTTTTGTTAGCTTCTTTTAACAACTTAAACTATAGGTTCCCAATGGATAAAAATAGTTGGAATTTGTTAAAGTAGTAGAGTACAAAGCAATTCTCAGAGAAAATAATTCCAGATTGTATTTTTCTGACAAAGCTGCTACCCTCTCTTGCTTAAGGTGCAGTAGTTTATACAGACAAGATAAAAAGTAAAAAAGACCAAGAGATAAATATCTTCTTTCCTTTTGAAAAACTCCAACAAGGACCAAAACCACTAGTCTTATTTTCTCAATAATCTAAAGTGACAAGTCTCATCCAGATAACATCGTGTTTTGTAGTGAAACCAGACTGCCAAGTTGCCAACCAGCAGAGGTTGCATTATGCATGGCTGTCAAACAAGGACATCTACATATATAATAATTGCTGATGGTTTGATTTTTGGTCTTTTCTTGGGTTTGCTCATGGAACCTGCCATGCAAATATTATGCAATACTTCACTTCACCTGCCTTTTTGTTGTTGTTCTTCTTATTCCATAATATCTTATGGTTCAGTTGTCAATTTGACTACACCTGGATTATGGAGATATTTAGTAACCTAAACCAAATTTCCTACGATTTAATTGATTCCCAGAAAGTGTTACTTCAACTTTTTGAAAACTTTGTATCTGTTTCTCTAAGATCACATACATCCTATCCTCAATGAGTTTGAGACCTGTCAATCCTCAATCCCCACTTCTCAGGGAATCATACATTATACATACTTGGGACCATATTGCTTGCAATTATTCCCAATCCTAAATTCATCGTGTATGTATGGATAACGTTACCATACGAAGGGTTTGTAGCTTTAGTAGTAAAAAATTTAGGCAAAATCTCACTTTTGGTCCCTGTAGTTTATCATTTTTACCACTAAGGTCCCTGTGGTTTCAATTTAGTCATTTTTGCCCCTGTGGTTTCAATTTGAAGCAATTCGAGGACAATTCTCAATTTATGTTATTTGTGGAGGGGCAATTCAGTCCACAAATTATTAAAAGTTAATTCCATTTAAAATAAACCGTAAAAATATAAATTTAAAAAAATAATTTTAAAATAAAAATAAAACATATCTCTACCCCCTGACCTTCTAACCCTACCCTAGCTAGCCACCACCTCCCTATAATTGGCACTTGCATGCAGTGACAAAGGGCAAGTATAATTATTCTCTATTCTTCCTTTTCACTTGCAGGCAGCGATGATTAATTGTAAAAGGGTCTCACGATCATGGAGGTGCCACTCTCATTCTTTCCCATCACCCTTGTGCCAATAGCATACGATAAGAGATGTTTTATTTTATTTTGAAACTAATTTTTTAAAATTTATTTTGCAACTAATTTAAGTCTGGTTACACGGAGGTGGTGGCTTGCTGGGGTTGGGTGGGGACTGTTGGTGGGGGTTGAGGTTGGGGTTGGGAGGAGAAGGGGACATGGATGTTTTATTTTATTTTGAAACTAAGTTTTTATTATTTATATTTATATATTCTTTATTTTAAAAGGAAGTAATTTTTTAATAATTTGTGTACTGAATTGCCCCTCAACAAATAACATTAAGTTAAACAAATTTGACAGAAATTTAGAATTGTCATTTAATTGCTTCAAATTGAAACCACAGGGGCAAAAATGACCAAAAGTAAAACCACAACGACCTTAGTGGTAAAAGGGAAAAACCACAGGTACCAAAAGTGACATTTTGCCAAAAATTTACTAATACATTCACGACAAAAGTTCAACTTTTACCTTCCCCTATGTCCTCTCCCCTACCCCCTCTCTCTAAACTTACATTCATATCGGCACTAAATTTTTTAGCATGTGTAATAAGCTGAAAGATCTAAATAACGAACATGAAAAAACCCAGTTCAAATAGAAAGTGATCTATGTTGTTGAAAATTGATCAGTTTCAACAACATACAACGTTCACATTATTGCCATTATCATCTGAATGAGAACACCAATCGACAACTAAATGCCATCAGCGCCACAACAAGAGCCGGACAGCTACATGCACCACCACCCCTCTTTATCAGCACCATCACTAACTAGACCTCTGTCATTAGGACCAGCACAAGAGTCGGATAGCCATACCACCGCTGTCATTAGGACCAGCACGCAAGAATATTGGTAGCTGCTGTCACAATTGCCTAGTGCTACCGCCACTATTAAATAGTAATACTACTGCTGTCGTCGTTGTCCCAGTCCTCTTCATTAGGTGCTTACATCCACTTGTTTCGGCAAAGAAACCCTTTTGTAATCCACCTAAGGCCCTTCAGAACAACTGCTCCTCAATTCTAAAGGGCCCAAAGTTATTGGACCAGCTACTGCTTATGTTTTTTCTCATATATATATATATATATTTTATCAAAAGCCCATTTCATTTTGAGATATAATATTCTGTTTCAGAATTCAGAATTTATTTTCCTAAAATTTCCTCCATTTCAACATTTGCAGCCAAGTTTACCTTCATTTTAAAGCTGGGCACTAGATTTTATTTTCAACATAGAGTATGTACATGACTCCAATCACCAAGCTAGCATACAAAATAAAATGAATTAATGTTTGTCCTTCAAATCCATATATCATGGTGAACATGAATGCTCTTAAAGAAAATAACAGATGTTCTCTTTTATGATAGTACTAGATTTCAGACACAACCACACATAACAACAAAGTTCAATCGCATTAGTGAATGGACCATGGACCACCTTAAATAGCAGATGCATAAGTACTTAATTCAATAAAAACCTTTGCCAAAGAACTATTGAGTGACAAGCTTGGAAGAACCTATTATAGGAGCCAACACAATTTGGGCCTCTGCCACCCGGAGCAAGCCAGTTGCCAATCTGCTTGTCATATCCTCCACAGACACCTTCACTACATCCCTCCTCATGCCAATGTCCCCAGCGTACCTGCTAGCGCAGTACATTGTAATGGCTGTTGCCACCATCCCATAAACATTGGTGGTAACAAGACGCAATGGTGTGGATAAAACGGCCGCAAGAGGTCCCCCTATTATAGATACCGCTTGTCCGCTTTGGCCAATTGTTCCTTGTTCCAGAACAAGAAGCCCCGTTTTGCAGTAAATAGCAAAGTCTTCACAATTTTTCTTAAATACGTTATAACAACCAAAGCCATTGTCAAGCAAGTATTTTGCTCGATGGACGACGACATCATCTGGATCCGAGACTGCAAGAGTGCAGGTTCCACCACGTGCTTTTGCAATAAAGAGAGCAGCGCTGACAGCATATTCAAAACGATACAAGACACCCCCTGCAAGAAAGCAGTTCAGGCACGAGGAGAGAACCCCACTTCCCTCTTCCCGTGGAGTGCAAACTTGGCAGGGCTGTTGAGGTTGGGCTGGCCCTGAGCTAACCAAGAGAGTATCCAGAATTGTCCCTGTTCCTACTTCTTGCCCACGCCTGGTGAAATGAACGACTGTGTCATCCCCTACATAGATGCCTGTTCTTGCACAAATAGGATATTTATCAACAAATAGATATAAAGAACACGTAATTGAGCAAACTGTTAATATTGTAACTGAGTTGTATCAGAAATCTAGAGCTAATGGACAATTCCTCAACTCCAAATGAGTTTTGCCTACCCTTGATAAAGAAAATGGGCCCTCTTTAAAAATGAATCTTTACTTGTGAACACACACAGACACCCCCTTGGACAAAACGATCCATGACAATTCTTACACACCCAATTTCTGAATGAATAACGTACGGCATCAGCCATCAGGCATTGCCCCTACTCTTCAATCTATTAAGCAAATCAATTAAAAAGATCTGACATAGCTCAAATTAAAAGAGGCAGGTAGTTGCTTGGGAAATTAAACTATTGTCACATTATCAAATCATTTATTTTTTCCAAAAATCTTTATTAGAAAGCTTATGGAGCTCAAAGTTCCCATCTTTCCCATGCTTCAGCCTTCAGCTACCCAAAAACTTGAAACTGGGACTTGGGTTACTAGCTATATCTTCCATTGCAGCATATGATCATTAGCTATACCTCATCTACCTCCTTTAGATATATATTGCCTTTTAATTACACAAAAGCCTTAGATTCCACAATCATTGCATATGAAGTTGAAACATACTAATCACTCTAACATGCAAAACAAATAATTTATATGCTTACAAAAAGGAAGGAAACTTGACACATTTAATCAATGAAGAAAAATGGGGTAGGTAAGGAAAAGAGAGATAACCATGATGAGCATAGATATAGGCAGTCCTCCAAGAGTAGATGTGATCCCCAGGCTTCAGGCTCCCCTTATCCACTCTGCATCAAATTATTTCACAACACAAGCATTTCACTTCCATTTGCCATGAATTCTCAGCACCCAAAACAGAAATTGCAATCTCTACTTTAAAAAATATAAAAAAAGATGGAACATACCTGTTGGAGAGCAGACCCATCTCTCTCTTTTCCCTTCTATATTCTCAGAAACGCAAGAAATGAATTCCTTCCTGGGGAATTTGATTCTTCAAATCGATTGGGAGTTACAGGAGAAAAGGAAGAAGGGATAAAAAGCGACACGAGTACGTTCCTTTTCGAAACGAGCAACTCGAATACTTACTCGTTAAGGTTGGAGAACGGGGACAGCTGTGGCGGGTTTTCCACGTGTCCGACACGGTTTGATGGCGCATTCAGCCTCTGCAGCACGGTCTTCGGAACAATACCGACAGAGGCCCAGGTAGGCTTTCATTTCCAGCCCAAGTTCATGTTGGTTATTTTTTTCTGGGACTCTTTTAGGTCATTGGTTTGGGCCAATGGATCTATACCCTTAACAGCTTTTGGACATACTCATAAGTGTGCAAGGCCTATGTTGGAGCACACGTCAGTATTGTATCCGCTCTTGTACTCAAGTTTGATCACCTTCTCCATACATTAGAGTAGTTAAGAATATCACTTTGTCAATATATATAGCTTCTATTAAGGGACAACATTGTAGGGCCCACTCTATATTGTATTTCACTAATCCAAACCATATATTTTGTAGATATTCATTCAAAGATCATTTTTACAAAACATCACTTGAATCCGATAACATTTGACCACTCAATTGAATTATTGAAATTTTAGTACTTTCTTGAAGCATTGTGTTCATTGATTTTGTAGGACACAATTAGATGTCGAAACGGTTTCCAATTTGTCTAATTTTTTGTAAAGATGACCTATGAATGTAGACTTAAAAAATAGATGATTCGGATAGTTGAAAAAAAAATTCATAGGGGACCAGAAAGGGTGTCCCTCAAATAATTTATTTGAGGGATCCCTCAAGTTAACAAACTTCAGGAGTGGGACAATATTGTGGTGTTGGCTAAGGACATTCTAACAGTCAAGTTAACAAACTTAGTAGAATTGAACTAAAACAGTAGATTTAAAGCTCTAAGGCCCCGTTTGGTGGCTCAGGCTTGAACTGGATTGGAGTTCAAGTCAAGCTAGTCCTATGAGTCACACGTTTCTAAATGAAGCTAGACATAATATGTTGGACTACTATCCAATTTAATAATTGAAGTCCCAACATTTATAAGTTCACGAAACAACAACAAACCCACTTGTTCAATTTAATTGAAATAATTCACTCCAATCACACCACCAAACGTGACCTCAATATTACATGGAAGAATCCTTGTTTAACCAAGAGATTGTATAGACTTTTCAGTTTGTACTACGAATGAGGAGTAAGAGCAGACCAATGCGGACAAGTTTCTTGCAAGAGAGGGAGAAATCCGAAACAAGTAACCTCCTCTCCCAAAGTTCCAAAAGATCTTCCTTCTTTTGGTTGGGGGCTCTCAACCCTTTTACCTTGGGTCCAAAATGATGTTTAGCATGCCCCAATCAAATTAGGTTCTTTTTTGTTTAGTATACCTAAACGAAACGGAAAATGCTTTAATCATATCCCAAATTTTCTTTCCCAACCTCACTGCATCTAAAAATAACAACTTTGTCGACCTAATCTAAATCTACGGCATGAGTTGAAGTCGGCCTTGAGGTCAAAAAGTGATGATCAGGTCCACAAGTGATGGATCATGGAAAATCCATGATATTATGACATCATTGACATGGGTGGTGAAGAACACAGGGGGACAAAGAAAGGTGGGTTCACACTTACAGCAGCCCACAGAGTCAGTAGGGAGAGACAGCAAACCACTCATTTTTATATGCGATTTTCAAACAGTTCGGGGATGACTAAGATAACTTCCTGCAAGTCGGTCATCTCTGTCAAAGGTGACGGAGCTGGAAATAAATTTATTTTAAAGATGTCGACAATATAGATTTTACAATATTTATCCAAATAATTACAGAAATTGAATACAAATTTATAACACGAGTGCCCTTTGAATGACCATAAGCTTTGTCACATGATTCAAAACATTTTGTACCTAGAATTTCTGTGGGACGTGAGGCGCATCATGGCATGCTATATCTACTGTTTACACCATAATGAACGGCCAATCAGAGAGAGACACGTGGACAGGATCGAACCTGGTCAAAGTCGCATTCGTTACCCAGTACCAGTCAACGTTGCCTTCGGCAATATGACTACCGATCCCTCCATTAGGGCAACGCCCACTCTCAGGACACGTGGCGCGCTCACAATCAACGCCCACTGTCCCACATCGAAATTCTACATCAAATGCACACCTCCCAAGGCCTATAAAAGAGGCCAACTACCCCAAAATAGAGGTAATCAGAATGTACGGCGTACAAGCCTATTGATCTGTCAGTTAATCTTTCTTAATCCTGAACTTACTTAAGCATCGGAGAGCCTACGGCCGGTACCACACCGGTGCCCTAGGTCTTACCGAGCGTTCTCTTATTTTGCAGATCACGCTCCCTACCGAAGCCCTGAGATTACCGAAGGCATAAAATTACTAAGTTGACCCTCAAAGTCAGAGAACCACTTTTTGGCGTCAACAGTTTGGCGCCGTCTGTGGGAAGCGATTAAACAAATCAACCCTTTGTCCCGAACATATGGGGACCACTGAAAAAACTACGTTCGGAACACAGCAGGGGATGCCGTTCGGTATGCCCAGCGGGGTGAGCCCAGCTCCACAACCGTATACCCCGGCAATGAACCCAACTGTGATCCAACCCGCAGAAAACGCGGAACTTCTAGCCCAAGTCGTGTCCCTTCGGCAGGACATGGCTAGGCTACAAGAACACAACAACTACCTCTCGACCAGAGTGGATGAAACACAGCAACAGCTGAACCAGCAGCAAACGCAGAACATCCAGACGTCCGAAAGTGTACAGACTCCACGTCGGCAGAGGAAGGGCAAGCAGACAGCAAAGGCAACGCCTGCAACGCCTGCGCCGTCCAAACAGTTGATAGTCCCTGCACCGAAGAGCAGGCCCCACGGGCCGAGCAGGGTCTATTCCGATTGTCGACACAGGCTGTTGGATCGGGAAGACGAGCGACGGGCCGAACGGCAAGGGTCGCCGATCAGGATCAATGCGCACCTAGACGATCCCCGCCTGAGGAGTCTAGGGAGGAAATCTCCTATACGAAGGATACCGGTCCTAGAGTCCACAGCGGAATCTGACAAAGAGTACTTCCCTCCCACCGACCGGTCATCTTCTTACCGTTCGGCAACCCCGACGAAGTTCTCCGAGGTGAACCCTGTCAGGTCCCAGCAGCGATCGGTGCATCAGGTTGCCGAGGCAATACCGGACAGGGATCCCGTCATTCGCCTCCTCCTTCAGAGGGTACAGAAGATGGAAGACGATAGGACACGCTCACAGGAACCAGACTGGGGAAGGCTTCGGCCAGGACCCTTCACCGAGCGCGTAAGGCACTCACGGCAAGACCGGGACGTGCAGCCCCTACGCATAACCCCTTACACAGGAGTAGAAGATCCACTGACGCACCTCCACTCTTTCCAATCGGCTGTAGGGTGCCGAGGGCTAAGCGACGAAGGATTATGCCTGCTGTTCCCCTCCTCGCTCACGGAGGCAGCTCTGAATTGGTTCTACCGATTGGAACCAGGAACGGTGGATACCTTCGACGAATTGAAACAGATCTTCCTGAACCATTTTATGATTCAGACAGACAGACTGTACTCTGCCGATGACCTGTATAACATTCGACAGAGAGATGATGAACCCTTGCGCGAATATGCCGCACGTTTCAGCCATGAATACTCGAGATGCCTCGATACCGATGACAGGGCAGCCTACGGCGCCTTCAAGAGCGGCCTACGGTCATCACACTTTCGGTATCTGGTGCACAGCAGCAACTGGCGTACGTACGATGAACTCATGAAGCAAGCGGCAATCCACGCAAAGGCCGAATACTTCAACTCGAGGGCCGAGCCCACGGCTCGGCAGGAAGAATACATACAGCGGCCCTCCACGGCACAGGCATCGCCGTTTGCACCGGCGGCACAAGCTGCCGAATACAATGACAGCCACAAGCGCAAGGATACCGGAAGCTCCCAGAGGGGGCATTCCAAGAAAAATAAGAACAAGTATGGTAGGGACAACTACCGAGCACCGCTGCCAGCCCATAACCAAGGAGCGGAAGTTTTCACCTTGCTCAACACCTCTTACGAGGCAGTACTGATGAACGAGAACGAGATAATTCCGAAACCCGCCTTCCGGAAGCCCAGTCGGCAGGACGGCAGGGAAACAGGGAAATTCTGCCGATACCATCAGCAGAACAGCCACAATACCGAAGACTGTATAAGTCTGCGAAAAATTGTCGAGCGGCTCATTCGGGAAGGCAAGTTGGATCAGTACATAGCCAGGCCGCAGCAGGCGCCGGCACCGAACGCCAATCGGCAGATCAACATGATCAGCACCATCAGCGGTGGTCCAACTCTCGCCGGGGGATCGAACCGTTCGATGAAGCAGTACGTCAGAGCGGCGCAGTACCCTCAGGTCCTCGGCATCGAGAGTAGCCGGCACGCAAAGATGCCGAAGGTCAGGTGGGAGCCTATCACTTTCTCTGAGGAAGAAGAAGAAGGAATCGTCTACCCACACGACGACCCTATGATCATCCGGGCCGAGATTGCCGAATTCGATGTCGGAAGGGTTCTGATCGACACTGGCAGTTCGGTAAACGTCATTTTTGCCGACGCATTCAGAGAACTCGGGGTCGATGACAGCCAGGTCAACCGGCAGCTCTCACCTCTTCTTAGCTTTTCAGGAGACTTGGTCCAGCCAGTCGGCAGTGTCAGCTTGCCAATTGCCTTCGGCGTGGCCCCACGGAGGACCATGGTCTACGACCAGTTCCTCGTAGTGGACTGTCCAACGGCTTACAACGTCATAGTAGGCCGAACGGCACTCACGGCGATCAAGGCCCACTTGTCACCCCACATGCTGCTCATGAAATTCCCAACCTGCTTCGGCACTGGGGCAATCAGGGGCGACCAAGTGAGCGCTCGGAACTGCTACGCCACGGCACTGAAGTCGGCAGCTCCTCAGAAGCAAAAGGAAACCCTGACTGTCGTAGACCTGCCGAACGGCAACGAGCCAGTAGATGATCCAAGGGAGGAAACGCCTACTCCGGTGGCACAACCTGCCGAAGATCTTGAAACCGTGGCGCTGAACGAAGACCAACCGGAACGGTGCGTGAGAATCGGCACCATGCTGAATGCCACCCTCCGTGCCGAATTCATCCAGTTCCTTCGGCAGAACTCGGAAGTCTTCGCCTGGTCTTACAATGACATGCCGGGCATATCTCCCGATGTCATCAACCACAAGCTCAGCATCTCACCAGCCTTCAAACCCGTCAGGCAAAAGCGCCGATCCTATGATGCCGAACGGTATGAAGCTATGAAGAACGAGGTGGACAAGCTCATGACCATAGGCTTCATTCGGGAGGCCATATACCCAGAATGGCTGGCTAACTCAGTCATGGTTCGGAAGGCAAAGGGCGGATGGCGAATGTGCCAGGATTATACCGACCTCAATAAGGTCTGTCCGAAGGACAGCTTCCCGTTGCCTCGCATCGACCAGCTGGTAGACGCCACTGCCGGTCACGAGCTGCTCAGCTTCATGGATGCATACTCTGGATACAACCAGATCTTCATGCACCCTGCCGACAGCGAACACACGGCGTTCATAACAGACAAAGGCCTATACTGTTACAACGTCATGCCGTTCGGACTGAAGAATGCCGGCGCGACTTACCAGAGACTGGTCAACCGAATCTTCGCTGAGCAGATCGGTAGCACCATGGAGGTCTATGTAGACGACATGCTAGTAAAGAGCCGAACGGCAGGCGAGCATCTGAAAAACCTATCGCTTATGTTCGGCATCTTGAAGGAATACCGTATGAGACTCAACCCAACAAAGTGCGCCTTCGGCGTATCTTCCGGGAGATTCCTCGGTTTCATGATCAGTCAGAGGGGCATTGAGGCGAACCCCGACAAAATCAAAGCTATAATCAACATGGAGGTGCCGAAGACACAAAAGGACATCCAGAGCCTTACCGGACGAGTGGCAGCCCTCACTCGCTTCATCTCCAAGGCCACAGATAAGTGCGCACCGTTCTTCAAAGCCTTGAAAGGGGGCAAACACCATATCGAGTGGACTGCCGAATGCGACAAGGCATTTCAAGACTTGAAGGACTACATGGCCAGGGCGCCACTACTATCTAAGCCCCTACCTGGAGAAGTTCTATCCCTGTATCTATCGGTGTCACATACCGCCGTTAGTTCAGTACTGATACGGGTCCCAGAGAAGGCGGAGCTCCCGATCTTCTATGTCAGTAAGGCCCTCCAGGGGGCAGAGTCTCGGTACCCCCCACTCGAGCAGCTGGCTTTTGCTCTGGTCGTTTCCGCCCGGCGATTGAGGCCCTATTTCCAGGCTCACACCATCATTGTTTTGACCAACCAACCCCTTCGGCAGGTTTTCCAAAAACCTGAAACGTCAGGTAGGCTGGTGAAATGGGCAATCGAGCTCGGAGAATTCGACGTACAGTTCAAGCCCAGGCCAGCCGAGAAGGGACAGGCCGTGGCAGATTTTATCGCAGAACTGACGCCCTCGGAGGCTTCAGAACCAGAGAAAACCCACCCATTGGAAGGCCTACCGAACGGTAGCCTTTTAGACCAGTCGAAACCCATCTGGATCCTACATGTGGACGGCTCGGCAAACCAGCAGGGATGCGGAGCTGGTCTTGTACTCACCGCTCCCGATGGAACCAAGATGGAATATGCCATCAGATTCGGCTTCCGAACGTCCAATAACGAAGCCGAATACGAAGCGCTTTTGGCCGGCCTACGGCTCGCCAAAAGCATGAGTGCTAAGCAGCTCAGCATCTACAGCGACTCATAGCTCATCGTGAACCAGATCACTGCCGATTTCGCAGCAAAGGACGCGTCAATGACAGCATATCTCACAGCGGCACACTTGCAACTTCGGCAGTTCCAGGCCTACGAGATTCGGCAGGTTCCCAGATCGGAGAACAGCCATGCCGATGCGCTAGCCCGCCTAGCTTCAGCCATCAATGACAAAATTGGCCGGAAGGTCCCTGTCGAAATCTTGGCCCAGCCAAGCACCACCTTCGTTGACGTATGTACCGTTCGGTACGAAAACACCTGGATGTCATCAATATATGCCTACCTAGCAAACGGAACCCTTCCAGAGGACAAGGCCCAAGCAAGAAGGCTACGTTACCGATCGGCAAGGTACATCATCATCAATGACGTTCTGTACAAGCGTGGTTACACCACCCCCTACATGAAATGCATTACCGAAGAACAGGGCGAATACGTCCTTCGGGAGATCCACAGCGGTGTCTGCGGCGATCACTCCGGTTCCAGATCCCTGGCCCACAAAGCCTTCCGGTAGGGCTACTATTGGCCGTCAATGCATCGGGATGCAATAGCCAAGGTCAAAAAGTGCGACAAATGCCAGCGGTTCGGCAATATTCCGCACCTGCCTGCCGAACCTTTAACACCGATCGTGAGTCCTTGGCCGTTTGCCCAATGGGGACTTGACCTAATCGGCCCAATGCCGCAGGGCAAAGGACAGGTCAAGTATGCAATAGTTGCCGTGGATTACTTCACGAAGTGGGTTGAGGCCGAGGCCCTAGCCACCATAACGGCAGCAAGGGTCGAGGAGTTCGTCTGGACCAACATCTGTTGCCGCTTCGGTATCCCCTACGCCATCATCACCGATAACGGCAGGCAGTTTGATTCGGGACTATTCAGGCAGTTCTGCACCCGCCTCAAAATCAACCTGTTCTTCGCCTCTCCAGCTCACCCTCAGTCAAACGGCCAGGTGGAGGCCGTAAACAAAATCATCAAGAAACTCTTGAAACGGCAACTCAACAGTGCCATGGGCGCCTGGCCGGAGAAGCTTCCCGAAGCTCTATGGGCCATACGAACATCTTACCGAACCTCCACGGGGGAAACTCCCTTCAGCCTTGCATTCGGCTCAGAAGCCGTGGTCCCTGTAGAAATCGGCGAATCATCCCACCGAACGGAAAGCTTCGAGCCGAAGGCAAACGAAGCTGCAATGGCGCTAAGCCTAGACTTGATTGAAGAACGCCGAACGGTAGCAAACCTTCGGAATGAAGCGTACAAGCAGCGCGTCTCTAGGTACTACGACTCTAGGGTCAGGCCCCGCTCCTTCAGAATCGGAGATTGGGTTATGCGCGAGGTCTCGCTGGCAACCAAAAACCCAACGGAAGGAACCCTCGGACCTTCCTGGGAAGGACCCTACGAAGTCATCGGCATCCTCAGATCGGGAACCTACAGACTCCGAGGCACGGACGGGAAGACCCTCGGTCACCCATGGAACGTGGAGCACCTCAAGAGTTATTTCAAGTAAAGCCCCCTAGCCAACGGCAGGGAGGAATTTGTATTTCTGCCTACGGCACTTATATATATAAAATGAGATTATTCAGAATTACGTACAGTTCAGGACATCCTTGCCTATTGTCATCTTTTTCAAAAAAATGTTTCGGCAGGGCTCACTATGACGAGCCACAGCAACATTACCAACGGCAATCAATAGCTACAATCATCAAGCTTACTATCGAATAAAAGATAGCTTTGCCCAATTTTTTACAATTTCTTGGCAACAAGCATTATGTACGAGCCGACGGCAGTACGACGCACCAGAATTACCCACGGTATTCTTATCGCTCTCGATATCCTAGATTTGCCCACGGCACTTCCATGGACGAAGGCTATCGGGGCTCGCTCCTACCGATACCTTTGATACTTGGGTCTTGGCAAGCAGGTATGAGCCAACGGCAGTACCATAACTCTTGGTTTGTCTACCGACGGTAGAAACACTTTGCTCATCCAAAACAGAGCAGACACCTAAATGGCCAACGGCATAGAGGCAGAAAATATCCTAGACAGTTATTAGCCTACGGCAGTAACAAACAAGGATAAAAATTCAGAGCACAAGTGATAAAAGCAAAAACATCGACTTGAATTAAAAATGCCCTCGGCATTAAGGTGTTCGAATATTTGGCCAAAGGCCATAGTAATACAGAAAGAGAATTACAAAAAAAAAAAAAACAACAACAGCTAGTCCCTCAGGCCTCGGCATCCTGACCTCCCTGAACAGCGGCATCCTCGACCGTAGCGTCAGCGGTGGCATCTGGGGCGCCCTCGGTATCAGAGCCATCGGCATCTTCAGGGGCATCCTCCCCCTCGTACTCCTCAACCATCTCTTCGGTAATACCTTCCGGTAGAGGAGGAGGATCGGCAGCAAAGTTCAGGTTTAGCTTCTGCCCAGGGTTGAACCGTTTGAAACGGTAAATCAGGTCCGCCATCTCCGAGGCCACCTCATTATCCACCAGGGAGGTGAACTCAGTGGAGGAACGGTAGTCCTTGATCGCCCCTCTGACGGCAGCCTCAATCTCTTCAGCCTTCGCCCGCTCGGAAGCCTCTAATGCCGTTTGCGCCGCCACCTTGGCTGCCTCGACATCCCTGGCAGTCTGCTCTGCCCCGTCCAGTGCCTCACGCATCTCGGCAAGCTTGGCCTCGTGCGCCTTGATCTGCCGTTCGGCAACATGCATGTCTTGCACAAGGTTCGCATGGTCCTGGAGGATCTTTGCAGCCTCGGCAACCTTGGAGCGGCCATCCTCGTACGACCGCTTGGCGCGCTCGGCAGCTGTGATGGCCCTCTTCATGCACAGCCACATATCCATCGACGCCTGAAAGGTTGAGCCGAAGGTTAGTACTAAGCGACAAAAAACATCAACAACAATAAAAAGATCGAGAAATTGAAGGCTTACCGTGGCCTGGAGACGGAAGGCGCGCCCCGCCTCTTCCCGAAGGGCCCTCTTCGGTAACTCGTCAATCTCAGACAGCTCCATCTGCGAGCCCACGATCATGTGGTTCGCGAACTGGACCGTCTTCGAAGGACATGCCAGCGTCACAGCTTCGGTGGGCCCTCCTTCCTCCTCTACGGCGAGGATGGCCCTTGGAGGATCGGTAAGCCGCACCGTCTTGGGGGTGGAAGCGGCATCCAGGTCCACCGTCATGGGCCGCTTCCCGGATGCCTTGGAGGAAGCAGCATCGGCAGCCACGCCCGGACTAAGCACCGGCTCGTCAACCGGCGCTCTTCGACCTGCAGGCTCGGCAGTGCGCTGCCTCTGCCGTTCGGAAAGAGGCTGCTCATCTAGGTCTGCCTCAGAGACCCGCTCGGCAGAAGCCTCTGGTTGCCTCTTCTGTTTCTTGCCCTTGGCAATCACCCCGAGGCGCCGCTTCGAGGTCTCGGACATCTTCTTGACCTCGGCCTTCTTCCTCTCCTCAGTCACTGCACAAGGACAGAAGAAATCGGTAAGTAAGGTATACCGAATGGTAAAAAAAAAAAAGAAGAAAAAAAAAAAAAGAAGAAGCTCAAGTGAACTTACTCTCGGCAGGGTTGGCTAGGCGGGCTCTGATAAGGTTTTCGGTAAATAAGAACTGTGGATACTCCCTGTCACCAGCAGGAACTTTCAGCCTCACCTTATCAAGCTGCCGAAGCTCTGATTGGGTTGCCGTTGGTTGCTTTAGTTTGCCTACAAAAATAACGAAACAGGTTAGTCCTCTGAACGAAGGTCGACCTACCGAACGGCATGGTAGCGACCTACCGGCAATCTGAAAGGTGGTAGGGATTTGGAAGCGAACAGGCACTCCCGAGGGCGATTCCCAATCGCCAGAAAGTAGCACCCGCCGATTCCTCCAGGACTTCTGAGAAGTCGGCACCGAGTTCAGAAAGTGGCCCCTTTCGGAAGCCTTGAGACAGTTCGCCTGAACCCATCCACCATGATCGGTACTCTTCGATTTGGTGATGCTGTACAGATGGGAGAACTGCTCGTATGAAGGCCCCTCTTCACCGGCAAGTTCGAATGCCGTTACTACCCCCATCAGAACGGCCCAAAAGTTCGGATTGAACTGACCAGGGGCATACCCAATCTGGGCCAGGATCCTTTGAACTGGGGCCTGCAACGGTAACCTAACACCCTGCTGAAGGACGTCGGTGAAGAATGCAACCTCACCGTCCTTCGGACTGCTCAGGGATTCGGTAGGGCCCGGGATCCTCATCCCTACCGAGTGGGGGATCATGAACTCCGCCCTTATCTTCGCCAGCTCTCGGTATGTCAACTTGTTGGGCGACAAGTAATCTACGTCGAAGAGCTGCTCTCTCGGTACCCCCATCGGTACCCTTTGGTTCCCGCTGTTCACTATCGTTACCCTCGGCATGGGGGCTGCCTCGGAAGACTCTCCACGACCAGAAGTGGAGGCCTCCGCGCGCTGACTGGAGGATGCCTCCGGCATCCTAATTTCCTCCTCCCGAGGCTCGGAAAGCGTGCCCATTCCACCCTGCCGACCGTCACCATAGACAATCGCCAGCGGTAGGGGCTGACTAGTCATAAGCCCCTTACCGATCCCATGGGTAGGAGGTGCCCTAAATCTCTCGCCAACAACCTCAACCTCAGAGTCGCTGCCACTCTCGGTATCTTGGCCCACCTCCTCACTTTCGGAACCCTTTCGCCTGTCTGGAGACTCATCCTCAAAAGCGTTGGGCTCACTCTCGAATCCTGACTCGCTATCAGACATCTACAAAAACAATAAAAGGAAACTAAGGGCCATGCAGAGAGCTACCCTACCGATGCCTACGTCTCTACCTATGGCAACTAGACTACCGAACCACACCCACTTCCACAAAGTTCTAGTCTAGTTCATGTAGGAAATTTCAAAACATTTTTCCAAAGTTCATTTGAATATTAAACATGCATTTAATCAAATTAATCGCAGCGGAAGTCTAAGGTGGTTGTTTAAATTCAAAAACAAAACTTCTTCCAAGTATCTTAAGCCATGAACATTGATATGTTTTTCATAAATGAAAATTCAAGAGAAAAGGATAAGATCTAATTACCCTTGAAGCAATTATATGAACCAATTTGTGTTTGGTCTTCTCTTGATGATTTCCTCTTTGTTGATCTCCTCTTTGATCTTTGCTCCTTAATCTTTCTCCTCCATGTGAGCCACAAAAGTATATGGCCTCTAAGTCTCCACACCAATGGAACCTTGAGATGAGAAGAAGTATCTTGAGAATACATGGATGCTAGTGCAAGATTCTCAAGATTGGTTTCAATCTAAACCACATTGAAAGATGAAAGTGTTTCACTCTTGAAAACTCTCTTTTATCTCTCTTTGATCTTCCAAACCCATTTGGTTGATGTTGGATTGTGTTTGTGTGTTAATAAGCTTATGGAAACAATTCCCATACATACTTACTTAAGCATTTTCGGCCAAAACCCATTGGGCTTCCAAAATTGGGCTTTATGACACTTAAACCATAATCTTTAGGTGTCTTAAGCCCTTGGGCTTGATACCCAACCATTTGGGCTTCCCTCTAACTATTATCGAGGCCCAAATACGTTTTTACACGTAGTAAATCATCCACATCAAATCAATCAAATTGATTTCCTCATTCTCATTTGTATTACTCAAAGTTAACCATTTAAGGTGTGCGATCCATTAGGTTCTAATTAGCAAGGCAGTGGGAAAATATTAGAACTCTTTCTAACCAACTGGAATTAAACCCCTTTTTAATTCTTCCTTTATTTGGATCGATCACAATCAATCCTAGGACTTCCACAAGCCAAGAGTGACATCTAGCAATATATCAAGGCTACCCAAGCTAACCAGAATAGATGAAGAACCTATTCAGTTGGAATTGCAATGCAATACGGTCCTTCTCTTATACAATGTTTCAAATCATATTATTAGGGTACGGATTGATTATGTCAAACCCCTAATATGATTTACAACCTCATGTGATTCAAAAGAACATGATTAAGAACAACTTTCTAAATCAAGCTCAAAATACTTTGGCCAAAGATTTACTAAATCACATCTTGAAACATTCTCCTTCTTTATCGAAAGTAGAGATTCCTTATTGTACATTCACATGCCCCTATGATGAATTAAGAGATCCCAACAACACTTAAGACAAATCTTTTACGGCTTGCCTTTAAGAGCTATCAAAGATCAATAACGCATCACAGGACAACCATGATGCCTCAGGTCTAAGGACTAATTTGCATTATTGCAACTATGAGTTCTCGTTTGACATATAGATAAATACTCCATACGAGAACTACGATTGATCGCGTTCAGTGTACTCATTCACTAATGAGCACCCACATACTTGTATTAGTGTCAACTACACAAATGGTTTGAGACTAACCATCCTCCCAATTGAGCATACATAATATGTGCTAATCTTGACGGTTTATCAAGGCCCATTTGATAACCTATGATTAGGAACATTTTGGGATACTACAGTTAGAGATTAAAGGTCTCCCGAATCTAATCTTCTTTAGATTACTTTATCTCTTATTTAGCATACCCTGGACATTTGTTTCTTTACACGATGTAAAAGATAACAAAATAAGTTTGCCCTTTATATATCATATACGAAATGTATTCTAAGGAGATTACATCAAATGTATTGGCTCTTAGGGCACATTTCTAACAATCTCCCACTTGCACTAGAGCCACATAGCCATGTATCTCATACCCATTATCTCTGTATGTCTATCCAGTTGTGACTGTGACATAGGCTTAGTGCGTGGATCTGTTACGTTGTTTGCAGATGCCCCATCTAATGGTAACATTTTTCTATGTGTTTGGATCTCTGATGAGACCTAGGTTCCTTGGCTTGAGCTATCGCCCCATTGTCATCACACAGTAAAGGTACTTGTGACATTATGGTTAGAACCACATTTAGTTCGGTAATGAACATTTTATCCAAACAGATTTTATTGTAGCTTCTAAAGCGACAATGTAATCAACTTAGTTGTTCTCCAACAACTACGTGTCCATTCAAAATGAAGACGTACCCTTAGGTGGATTTGCAATCATTGATAATAGATATATTATCCGAATCAGTAAATGCTTCCACTTGCTACTCTGATGTTCCTCCCAGATGAGGAACATGTCCTTAGTCCTTCTTAAGTATTTAAGAACATACTTGACTGCTCCCAATTGATCTAATCATGGGCTTGATTTATATCTTCTAGTTATACTCGTATAACCAATATCATATCTTGTACATGCTATGACATATATGAGAATCCCTATTGCATATGCATAAGAGATTATTACTCATCTGCTGTATCTCATAATGAGTTTTTGGACACATGCTCTTAGAAAAGTGAAATCCATGTCATACTGGAAGTAAACTTTTCTTAGACTGTTCCATATGAAATCTCCTTAGCATCTTATCAACATACAAGGATTGAGATAATCCAATTATTCTCTTAGATCTATAAGGATAAATCTTTATCTCAAGTATGTAAGATGCTTCTTTAAAATCTTTCATTGAGAATGATTTAATGAGTCACAGCTTCACTGAAGATATCATTCCTATATCGTTTCTGATAAGTAGTATGTCATATACATACATCACTAGAAATACTACCAAACTCCCACTGACCCTTTTGTACACTCATTGGTCATCCATGTTTTGTATGAAGTCAAATGATTTGACAACTTCATCAAATAGGATGTCCCAACTCCAAGAACCTTGCATCAACCCATAAATGGATCTACGTAGCTTGCATACCTTATGCTTATCAACTTCAGAAATGAAGCCTTCAGGTCGATCTATGTATAGTTCTTCCTGAAGGTGGCCATTCAGAAAAGCCGCCTTCACATCCATTTTGACAAATCCCATAATCATGGTATGCAGCTATTGCAAGCCAAATCCGAATAGACTTTGTCATAGTGACAAGAGAGAAGGTTTCTTCATAGTCAATCCTTTCTCTCTGCTTGTAGCCCTTTGCTACTAGCCTTGCTTGTAGGTTTCTACTATTCCATCTGAGCCTATCTTCCTCTTAAAGATCCATTTATTCCCTATTGGTACAATACCAGGAGGAGGATCAACTAGAGTCTAGACTTTGTTGGTATACGTAGAATCCACTTCGGATTTCATGGCTCCAAGCCATTTCTATGAGTCAATGTCTGACATTGCCTCATTGTAGTTCGAAAGGTGTTCGATATCCTTACATTCACTTAGGAGATTTAACTCTCCTTTGTTGTCGTGAAGGAAACCATAATACCTTTTAAGTATTCTGCTAACCCTTCTTGAACTACGTGGAGTCTGTGTTACAACAGGTTTGTGGATCTGGGATTGCACTTAGTTCAGTGTTGATTTCTAGCTCATTGGACAATTCCTTGAGTTCTATCTCATGTCCCCCTTTTCCCATCAAGAGTGTATTCTCCTTTTAGGAAGGTAGCTGACCTTGCGACAAACAACTTTTGCTTGTTGACGTGATAGAAGTAATATCCCATAGTTTCCTTGGGATACCCTATAAATCTACACTTCACTAACCTTGCATTTAGTTTATCCACATCTTGTCTTTACATATGCTGGACAACCCCAAATCTTGATCTAATCAAGACTTGGTTTCTTCCCAAATCACATTTCAAATGGAGTTTGAGGAATGGATTTGGAAGGCACTCTATTTAGCAAATGAATTGCAGTTTCAAGTGCATATCCTTAAAAGGATATAGGTAAATTAGTACAGCTCATGGAACTCATTTTAGAAACTCCATTATGTTGTGGAATTCCTGGTGGAGTCCATCGTGATAAGATGCCATGTTCCTTAAGGTAATCAAGAAACTCTGTGCTTAAGTATTCACATCCTCGATCGAATCTAAGGATTTTAATACTCTTGCCTGTTTGGTTTTCAACTTCATTTCTGAATTCCTGAAACTTTTTCAAAATTTAGATTTATGCTTCATTAAGTATAAATACCCTAACCGTGAATGATCATCGGTAAAGGTAATGAAGTATGAATAACCGCCCTTTGTGTTTGTATACAAAAAATTCACAAACATCTTAGTGAATTAATCCCAACAGTTCTGTAACTCTTTCTCCTTTACCAGTTAAAGGAGACTTGGTCATTTTGCCATGTAGACAAGATTCACAAGTAGGCATAGGAACATGATCAAGTGATCCAAAAGGTTCCATCGTTTGCCATCCGGTGAATTCTATCTTGGCTAATGCCTCCAAGTTTAAGGTGTCACAATTTAGTTGATGTATCCACATCTCTAGGCCTCTCAGGTCTAGTTGCATCTTTATCGATATACAGTTAATTGTACCATTCATTTCTAAAATGAAAAGAGACCATCAATCAAAATTGCATAAGCAACGATTTGATTGATATGTGAAATAGAACAAAGCATTTTGTCAAACAAAACATCAAATCCATCTCTTAAAATATAGAGACGGATATTAAGTTCTTTACATATTCAGAAATGAAATAACAATTATTTCAAATTTAGGTCTTCTTCGGATGGTAGTTTGAGATGTTAGGTGCCTATGGCATTGGCAACTACATTAGTGCTATTTCCCACGGTTAGCACCATTTCTCATTTTCCAAGTCTTCTACTCCCACTAGTCCATGCACACAATTGCATATATGTTGACTAGCTCCTGAATCAACTATTCAGTTTAGAAGCTTTAACTGTAATTACTAATTTTAGAACAAGAGAGTTACCTTCTGAAGGTTTTTCCCTTGAGGCTTGCAAGACATCTCTTGTAATTTCTCTTCCAATGTCCATCCTTACCACAGTGAAAACAAGTACCTTTCAGTTACTTGTCTTTCTTTTGTATTCTTTCTTCCTTGGGTTTTTAGAAAACTTTTCTTCTTCTTTCCTTTATCCTTACCTTTTGTTTGGATTTGGAATAAGAAGAACCCTTCTAAAATTTGCAACTATCCTCTTTAACCCTTTATCTTTCGAGATATTCATTTAAGCTACTATAGCCATGTTGAGTAGCTCAGATAGGGTGTTGTTCATCTTTCCCATATTATAGTTCATAACATATTGGGATTAACTGATGATAGGGATGGAAGAAAGAATCTTGTTGAACTTCAACATCAAAGAAAAATCCATATTTTTCAATATCTTAAGTAATATATTACTTTGAGATCATGTTGATTAACCGGGAACCCACTTACCATTCTTGTCATAACAAGTTCACATATGGTAATGTAAGCTAGGAGTAGCTTCACCTTTTCATGGATGCCAACATGTAACTTTTACCTCGGTTGTCATCTGACACATGCTTCTTATAAGCCTTTGTCTCCTCCTCAATGGCATATGGACCAAGAGGGGTATGTGGTGGGGTTTTTCTTATACACAACCAATCTCATCCAATTATAGGACAACTTGGTGTTTGTGCAATCAAACCGGATAGTTCGTGTCATCTTGGACGTATGAGTCAAGTATCTTTGAGATTGGGTTTGTGATGGTTAATATGAAATTCTGCAAAACGTAAATAGATTTTAATTTAGATTAATCTTCTACCAAGGACTTAGGGTCTTTAAGTCATGATGGTAGCTCCCACTATTTTTGGCAAATTTCATATCCCTCCTGAAATCCGAGAGTTTCCGTTGAAACTCTTAGTGGGGATGAGAGTCTCACTTTCACATAGTTTTCCTCAACCTAACAGTTTGTTGGATTGCTATGATACTAATGAGAGGATACTCTTATCCAATCACATCATGAATGTGAATACCCATCACTATGGCCTCTAGAGAACTAGACCTCAACCTAACAGTTTGTTGGTTTCGTTCGTCTTAGTTAAGTTATTCCCACCATGCTTGTGGGTATAGGGTTTCAAGTACGACCTCAACCTAACAGTTTGTTGGCCACACTCGTTATCTATCCGCACTACATCAAGTATGTGTAATAGGCTTCCCTTGGATGGTTACAAGTACTGGATGTTGCCTCACTGAGGTCCAACAAGGTGTAAATGTGCCACCCAATAAGAGACTACCACGGTGGAAGGCCACAAAATAGCATTCAAAGTGCCATTTCGCTTATCAACTTAATATTGCTTTGAGGGTAGTTAAATTGGTCTCATTTTAATCCAATTTTAATCATATTAAAATTACTTATCTAATCTCATTAAATGGTTCCCATTGCAATATATTAGTAGCACATAATACTCCCACTAAATGTTTTAGAAACCATTTGCTTGAGATAATGAGAATACATGGTGCTACTAATTGGTTAATTATTGTCATTACCGAACATTCCAATTGCATTGGGCTTATAGGATGATTATGGACTTTCTTGTTGATCCAACACGAGCCACCATGTTGGATCATGGTCTTGGAAGGTGATTCATTTTAATTACGTGCGCATAAAAATAAATTAGGCATGAAAGCCATTTCAATATTACATAACCAAATAAATTAGGCATGAAAGCCATTTCATTATTACATAGCCAATCAAAATCGAATACATATCCAATAAGCGGCCAATCACATAGCTCAATTGTTTTGGTCTAAGTCCATAACCATCCTTTAATTATTTAAACGCTTTAAACAATTAAACTAGCAATGTAAAAACATGCTCTTGGGTTGCATACATATATATGGGTTTAATTCAAGTGGTAACCATATTCAAATAACATAAATTTACCATGAAGTGAAAACATTTTACTACAATAGTAAATGTAATTGTAGAAACCTTTTAGGCATAGTTACATTTATCATATATTGCAACTAGGTCTAAAACTATTCAACAATTAATAATGGATCCAAAGTTGATCCACTAGGGTGTGGGGTTAAAGCATGCATTTGTAAAATACAAAGTGGTGATCATGATTTTTCCAACAAGGTGAATAATCATGAATGTGACTAGGTAGGCCAACCACACTCACCAAAGTAATCAAAATTAATTTTAGTGTGGTAGGTAAAGAATTAGTGATATGAATAAATTGATCAACTTTTGCATTTTATATCAAATCACCATAATTTACATCAAGATAGCCCCACACACTCACCAAAGTAATCTTATTAATTTTAGTGTGGTGGGTAAATGTTTATTGAGTGGAAACATTTTTGAAAAACTTTTAATTTTATAATAAAACATCATCATCATCTTTTGACCTATTTTGGTGGAAAATTCCACTAAACACAATCATCAAAATTAGCCACCTAACTTATGGATCAAAAAGATCCCATAACAAGAACATCAAGAACACCAAGAACATGCATATGAACTTATATGAATGTTCATGCTATTTCCGGAAAAATCCATATTCCATTTTAACTATCTCATGCTCTTAATATCATATATTTCATGAAGTTAAAATCATGGGAGTTTTAATGCAACTATGCTCTAATATTCATATACACATATATGAACACAAAGAGAGCATCAATCATCAAAACACAAACCCGGAAATCCAAAATCCCAAACAACCCCTTTCACTCCATTTGATTTTTATTCAATCAAATCAAAATAAATCAAGTATAACTATTATACTTTTAAATGAATTCACAACCCATATATGCATCTCTAAACCCCAAAAACATATCAAGTTCATGACCTATGGCTCTGATACCAATTGTAGGAAATTTCAAAACATTTTTCCAAAGTTCATTTGAATATTAAACATGCATTTAATCAAATTAATCGCAGCGGAAGTCTAAGGTGGTTGTTTAAATTCAAAAACAAAACTTCTTCCAAGTATCTTAAGCCATGAACATTGATATGTTTTTCATAAATGAAAATTCAAGAGAAAAGGATAAGATCTAATTACCCTTGAAGCAATTATATGAACCAATTTGTGTTTGGTCTTCTCTTGATGATTTCCTCTTTGTTGATCTCCTCTTTGATCTTTGCTCCTTAATCTTTCTCCTCCATGTGAGCCACAAAAGTATATGGCCTCTAAGTCTCCACACCAATGGAACCTTGAGATGAGAAGAAGTATCTTGAGAATACATGGATGCTAGTGCAAGATTCTCAAGATTGGTTTCAATCTAAACCACATTGAAAGATGAAAGTGTTTCACTCTTGAAAACTCTCTTTTATCTCTCTTTGATCTTCCAAACCCATTTGGTTGATGTTGGATTGTGTTTGTGTGTTAATAAGCTTATGGAAACAATTCCCATACATACTTACTTAAGCATTTTCGGCCAAAACCCATTGGGCTTCCAAAATTGGGCTTTATGACACTTAAACCATAATCTTTAGGTGTCTTAAGCCCTTGGGCTTGATACCCAACCATTTGGGCTTCCCTCTAACTATTATCGAGGCCCAAATACGTTTTTACACGTAGTAAATCATCCACATCAAATCAATCAAATTGATTTCCTCATTCTCATTTGTATTACTCAAAGTTAACCATTTAAGGTGTGCGATCCATTAGGTTCTAATTAGCAAGGCAGTGGGAAAATATTAGAACTCTTTCTAACCAACTGGAATTAAACCCCTTTTTAATTCTTCCTTTATTTGGATCGATCACAATCAATCCTAGGACTTCCACAAGCCAAGAGTGACATCTAGCAATATATCAAGGCTACCCAAGCTAACCAGAATAGATGAAGAACCTATTCAGTTGGAATTGCAATGCAATACGGTCCTTCTCTTATACAATGTTTCAAATCATATTATTAGGGTACGGATTGATTATGTCAAACCCCTAATATGATTTACAACCTCATGTGATTCAAAAGAACATGATTAAGAACAACTTTCTAAATCAAGCTCAAAATACTTTGGCCAAAGATTTACTAAATCACATCTTGAAACATTCTCCTTCTTTATCGAAAGTAGAGATTCCTTATTGTACATTCACATGCCCCTATGATGAATTAAGAGATCCCAACAACACTTAAGACAAATCTTTTACGGCTTGCCTTTAAGAGCTATCAAAGATCAATAACGCATCACAGGACAACCATGATGCCTCAGGTCTAAGGACTAATTTGCATTATTGCAACTATGAGTTCTCGTTTGACATATAGATAAATACTCCATACGAGAACTACGATTGATCGCGTTCAGTGTACTCATTCACTAATGAGCACCCACATACTTGTATTAGTGTCAACTACACAAATGGTTTGAGACTAACCATCCTCCCAATTGAGCATACATAATATGTGCTAATCTTGACGGTTTATCAAGGCCCATTTGATAACCTATGATTAGGAACATTTTGGGATACTACAGTTAGAGATTAAAGGTCTCCCGAATCTAATCTTCTTTAGATTACTTTATCTCTTATTTAGCATACCCTGGACATTTGTTTCTTTACACGATGTAAAAGATAACAAAATAAGTTTGCCCTTTATATATCATATACGAAATGTATTCTAAGGAGATTACATCAAATGTATTGGCTCTTAGGGCACATTTCTAACAGTTCAAACCAAGGAAGGACGTACGCATAACGAAAGGAAAGAAAATGGAAGGTTACAGGACGGTACCTTGTGAGAACTGGGGTGTAGAGACTCCCTTCGCTTCGCCTTCCGAATGCTTTCGCCGGAAATCGCCTAGGTTACCGTTTTCTCTTGCCTGAAATCGCCTCTGTTACCGTTTGCTCTCGCCGAAAATCACCTGGACAGAGCTCTCGCTTCACTCACAAATGCAAAGTGAGATTCGCCTCAGAGACCCCTCCTATTTATATGGCGAAAGACGCAACGGTACGCCTCGAGAAACCAAACGGCGCATTAATGGCGCCGCTCCGCGTGATTTGACCTGCCACGTGTCGTGCGAGGAGTGGAATCTCTGACAGCATGCTGGGTACAGAAGACGAAGCGTCACTCTGTCCCATCACCGCCCCTCTCTACTCAAAGGAGGCGAAAGAAAAAACGAAACTTGCCCATGTCAATGAAGAATCGGCAATTCCCTCTCGGAACCCAGTGAACGCTCCAAGAGGCTGCCGAACGGTAACCTTAGCAGGTGGCGCCCCTCGACGGATTACCGAACGGTAACCACCCAAGAGGCGACCCCCGAGGCTCCTCGGCAGATCTTACCTTGAATCGGCACTTGGACAAGGCCCCAGCGCGCCCCTTTACAGCCTACCGAACGGTAAGGCAACCCTAGCGGCCATTGAAGAACGAACAAGTCCCCAGCCGAGAAATCTCACCTGAAGACTTGGGGGACTCCTGTTTACACCATAATGAACGGCCAATCAGAGAGAGACACGTGGACAGGATCGAACCTGGTCAAAGTCGCATTCGTTACCCAGTACCAGTCAACGTTGCCTTCGGCAATATGACTACCGATCCCTCCATTAGGGCAACGCCCACTCTCAGGACACGTGGCGCGCTCACAATCAACGCCCACTGTCCCACATCGAAATTCTACATCAAATGCACACCTCCCAAGGCCTATAAAAGAGGCCAACTACCCCAAAATAGAGGTAATCAGAATGTACGGCGTACAAGCCTATTGATCTGTCAGTTAATCTTTCTTAATCCCGAACTTACTTAAGCATCGGAGAGCCTACGGCCGGTACCACACCGGTGCCCTAGGTCTTACCGAGCGTTCTCTTATTTTGCAGATCACGCTCCCTACCGAAGCCCTGAGATTACCGAAGGCATAAAATTACTAAGTTGACCCTCAAAGTCAGAGAACCACTTTTTGGCGTCAACATCTACAATGCCAAATAGTTTGGGAAGAGTGAAATTGAGCACATGCAAATAACAAAAAGACGTACGAAATGGGTGGTTCTTTCTTCTTTGTTGTCAAGTTGCTTGTACACATTTCGTATATGCCAAGTTAAAGCTATAGCCAACATTAGATTAGATAAGATGGCGCTCACATTTTGAATTGGGGAGAACTTTTCTCATTCTTTGCATGTTTCCCATCTTTTGTTGTCTTAGTCTCACATATGCGTGAACGAACCACAATTTGCATTATGTTATGTTTGTGATCAAATTTTATTTATTTTCTAAATAAGGGTTGGTCTAAGTGGTGATGGCTTGTGGGGGTTTTTTTTTCAGTTGTTGTCAAAGTTAAGAAAGGGAAGGAGAAACTCACACACACGGGTACCATGGGGGCTTGAGCTCAAGACCATTTGAGACCACTTCAAAAGCCTGAGCAAATCCAACTAACACCCAATTGGAGATTGTGGAGTAATTGATTACGATGAGTATATAGTTATACGAGTCGATTGTCTCAAATGTAACAAACCAAAAAAGTTTCGAACTTGGGTGTTTTTTTTTCCCGACATAATTTGGAACATTGAGAAGATAAGTATCACTAAATTAATAGTTAATTGATAAATTACTGATAAAATATTTTTTAAAGTAAGATCCATGTAATTCTCCCATGCAACACAATTTGGACATTAACTTTACTCAATCCAAAACCGTCTTAGCAAATTCTCCCACCAAATTTCGTTTTTTATTTCTTCAAGTCATAATCATAAGCCATCAAATTTGGGGCCCATTTCCACACTCTTCGTAGGCCATGGGGCTATACTTGCGTTGAAGAACAAAAACAGAAACGGCGGGACAAGAAATTAGGCCACCGAAGCAAATATTCCCCCCAATCAGTTCCCGCCACGTGGTCTTGATAACACTCATACGCGAATCACAGTGCACGCAAATCCCAACCCTCAATTTCCAGTATCCAGTCCTCAGCATATTCTTCACTCCAGCATATTCTCATCGCGAACCCAAGCCGGCCAATCACGCCTCGCAACCTCACTACATCACGTGCCCGTATCCACGTCATCACCCTAAAGTTTTGTCGTCACGTGCACATCTTACTTGGAAAGTACACGTGTGTAGGCAGGTTCCAGAAACAGAAAGCTCCGAAAATAGCAACCGTTAAATTCTCAGCCCCCCAAACGCTTCTCCGTATTTTCTTTTTATCCGTAGCTTCGCAAATTCGCATATAGAAGAAGATTCACGAATCAAATTCTCAGAAAACCCTCTAATTCAATTCGAAGCCTGTGTAATTTTGACACGTGAAAGCGAACATTACAGTCAAAACCCTAGCTCGGACTCCGCCATGGCCAGCGAAGGTCAAGCTTCGACCTCCTCCAACGCCTTCTCCTTCATTTCGAAGGGGTGGAGGGAGGTGAAGGACTCGGCTGACGCGGATCTCCAATTGATGAAGCACCGGGCCAACGAGTTTAAGAACCTAGCGACGTCGTTCGACCGCGAGCTCGAGAACCTCTTCAAATTCAACTCGGCGTCGGCGATTCGGTCGTCGCCGCGGTCGGAGATAGACTTCGTCAAGAGGCTGCAGCCGAAGCTCTCCGAGTTTCGGAGGGTGTACTCGTCGCCGGACTTCAGCAAAAAGGTGCTGGAGAAGTGGGGCCCGAGGTCCAGGATTCGGATCGATTTATCCGCGATAAAGAATGCTTTGGTATCGGAGGGGGAGAACAGGGATGGGGTTATGGAATTTGATAGGGTTAGGAGGGGGAGGCCTCTGAAGTTTAGTGAGTTTTGGGGTGAGTGGAAAGGAGACCGTGAGGCTGAGGATGAGGAAAGGCAGTCTAATAAGGATTGGGAACCAATTCGGGCGTTGAAGACGAGGTTGAAAGAGTTCGAGAAGCGAGAATTTCTTGGTGGGTTTAAGAATAGTGAGTTTGTTGAGAAATTCAAATCCAGCTTGGTATGTTCTCTCTAGCTTCCTTTCTTAATATGTTGCTTTTGGCTCTGAGCATTTAATTTGTTAACTTTGTATTTTGGTTCTATCGATTTTTCCCCTGTTCTTTTTAGATTTTATTTGGTTCATGTTCGTGGTTCAACTTCAGCAGGAATTTATTTTTGGTAGTAGTCAGGAGGAAAATTTTTTAAAAAATGAAATCTTGACTGGAGTTGTATTGGAATCATTTGATAGGATTCAGGTGGAAGCAAATATTAATGATACAAATAGGTGAGATGCTGTGTTTTGGTGGTTGTATGCTTACTTACCTTGTACATTTTGTGGGGAGTATATTAGGGTTGCCTACTTTGAATAAGGGTAGAGACCAATGGGTTGAATATGCTTGGACCCCATGAGGCATAACATAGAACCTCTGGATAGCTAATTACTAAGTTCTCCTGTACAAAATATGAAAAAACAAGTTGAGAGACAGAGCTGACTTATTTTTTATAATTGTTTGTTCATAAGAAGGTATAGACCAAAATCCTTCAGAGAAGGTTCTGAAATTATGGGAGAGAGCTTTGCATTCAAATTTTATTTTATTTATTTATTTATATAAAAAGACTCCTATTTGCATTCCTCAGTTTGGCTGGAACTGGTATGGCGTTTTGATCAACTACTTTGAATTTTGTAATGCCAAACACTATTAGGGTAGTTCTTTGTTATTCATTTATGTTGGGAGTCCAATGTCATTCAGAGCCACAATTGGCACATTAGATCCTTTAAGTTTTACTAAAAAAGAAACTGTGTGTGTCAATGCCTATGCACTGTGTGATTAGGAATAAATGCTTCAACTTGAGCGTCTAGTGTGAGACAATGCTCCCATCTAGCAAGTGAGGTGTAATTTGATTTGCAATTAATGTATTCTTCTGCGCAATTTCATGAAAGGCATGCTAATGATGCCGACAATGCTCCCATCTAGCAAGTGAGGTGTAATTTGATTTGCAATTAATGTATTCTTCTGCGCAATTTCATGAAAGGCATGCTAATGATGCCCAACAAATTATATATTGCTTGTCCTCTGAAAGCCATTCTTTTTAGGGAATAAGACTCTACATTCTTGTAGTTGACATCTTAATTTTCCGAGTCTTTTTTTGTGCTTGTGTTCCATGATCAATGTTTATTTCTTGGTATGCGGTAATAAACATGAGCAGTACATATTCTTACAGCTACTCGTTTCTTCTTCTATTTTCAGAAATCAATGTACAAGGAACCTGAGGAGTCAAAGGTTGGTATTTACCCTGCATTTCTTTTTTGGTTGTCTTGTGTTTTCTTTTGATATGTGGTAATGTCTATGCTAATTTTCCCTTTTTTTTTTTATACATGGTAGGCAGTACCTCCATTGGATGTGACAGAACTTTTGGCATTCTTGGTTAGGCAATCTGAGCCTTTTCTGGATCAACTTGGTGTTAGAAGAAGTAAGTAATTCTGTAAGTTATGTTTAAAGGTGTTACTGTATAAATGTCTGGGTTCATTTTTGTTTTGTATTTTTTGTCATTTATTCTGTTAGAGTGAAACTTTCATGCTTCTAAGTCATTAGATGGGTATTGAAACTTCAAAGTTTGTGTAATTGTTTGGGGTAGTTTATGAAACTTATGGATTCAAACCTTAATTGGACTATTTCCAAGTGAAAAAAACATATGACATCAATCATGGGGTAAACACTGTTCTTTACTCATATCGTGGATATCCTTATCATGGACATGAATCTATCTTGCATATAAAGTTAAGTAGCCCAGGATCTATCACTGTCTAACAACAGTACCCACAAAGGAATATAAAAACAAAGGCAATGAAGAAAACAAGATTCAAATGGCTTGGTTGGCTGCCCAAATATTTCCTGTTGAGAATTAGATTTCAATTTTCTTGAAGTAATGACCGCTGAACATGTACAATTGGAAAATGACTGCAGATGTATGTGAGAAAATAGTGGGAAGCTTGTGTAGCAAAAGCAAGAACCAACTTCTGCACCCCCTTTCTTCTGGAGAGTCATCTGTTCTAGACGGTGAAAACATAAATGATGAATTAGACTTAAGGATAGCCAGCGTCCTCCAGAGCACAGGGCATTCTTATGATGGTGGGTTTTGGACAGACCATGCAAAGAATGACCCATCAGACCAGAAACGACATGTTGCTATTGTCACAACTGCTAGTCTTCCTTGGATGACTGGAACTGCAGTGAATCCGCTGTTTCGTGCTGCATATCTTGCAGAGTCTGCAAAACAAAATGTTACATTATTAGTTCCGTGGCTTTGTAAATCAGATCAAGAACTAGTATATCCTAGCGACGTCACTTTTACTTCACCAGAAGAGCAGGAAACTTATATCCGTAACTGGCTTGAGGAAAGAGTTGGCTTTAAGGCTGACTTTAAGATCTCTTTTTATCCAGGAAAGGTAATTATGTTAATGACTTTAACCTTGCAACTGACATTTTTGCTCATATCAAATTATTGTTGCTAATGGATATGTGGTATTGCTATATATCAGTTTTCAAAAGAAAGGCGAAGCATTATACCAGCTGGAGACACTTCTCAGTTTATTCCGTCCAAGGATGCTGACATTGCTATCCTCGAAGAACCAGAACACTTGAATTGGTACCATCATGGTAAGCGTTGGACTGATAAATTTAACCATGTTGTTGGTGTTGTTCACACAAATTACTTGGAATATATCAAGAGGGAGAAGAATGGAGCTCTCCAAGCATTCTTTGTGAAGCACATAAACAATTGGGTTACAAGAGCATATTGCGACAAGGTATTAATCAATTCATTGGATTACATGTGCATTCTTTCTCGAATGTGTTGTAGCGTTGTTAGTGCTGACTTTATTAGGCGCTTAAGTTTTCAGAAAGATATTTTAGACCAAGGGATGCTTCTCTTGATTTGATGAATAAACTGTCTATATGGTTTTTGTCCAGGTTCTTCGCCTTTCAGCTGCCACGCAGGATTTACCTAGGTCTGTGATTTGCAATGTCCACGGTGTGAATCCCAAGTTCTTGAGAATTGGAGAGAAGGTGGCCACAGATAGGGAACTTGGACAGGAAACGTTCTCAAAAGGAGCATATTTCTTAGGGAAGATGGTATGGGCAAAGGGATACCGTGAGCTGATAGATTTGTTGGCAAAGCATAAGAATAACCTTGATGGCTTCAAGTTGGACGTGTATGGGAATGGAGAGGATGCCAATGAAGTTCAGAGTACAGCTAAAAGCTTGGATTTGAATCTCAATTTTCTGAAAGGAAGAGACCATGCAGATGATTCTCTTCACGGGTAAGGATCTTTTAGGTCTCCGCTGTACAAAATCATAATCTCCATGCATAATGCATTGTCCCCTTACTTTTGGGCCTAAAGGAATCAATTCTTAAAATCCTTTACATTTGACTAAGTTCAGAAATAAACATAAACATACAGTTTAGTTATTTGTTTCCCCTTCTCCTGCTAATAATATTCTCTTTTTCACTTCAAGGTACAAAGTCTTCATAAATCCCAGTGTTAGTGATGTACTCTGCACGGCTACTGCTGAGGCGCTTGCCATGGGAAAATTTGTAGTTTGTGCGAATCATCCATCAAATGAGTTCTTCAGATCATTTCCTAATTGTTTGACCTATGAAACACCTGAGGACTTTGTTGCGAAAGTCAAGGAAGCAATGGAAAGTGACCCTAAGCCCCTTACTCCGGAGCAAAGATACAATCTATCATGGGAAGCTGCTACCCAGAGATTCATGGAGTACTCCGATCTTGATAAAGTCTTGAATAAAGACAACAACGGTGCAAAATCAAGCATAGGCAATGGAAGGAAGATCTCAAAGTCAGCATCAGTGCCTAGCTTGACGGGTATGGTCGATGGTGGTTTGGCATTTGCCCACTACTGTCTCACTGGGAATGAATTCCTTCGACTGTGCACAGGAGCAATACCCGGAACCCGTGACTACGACAAGCAACACTGTAAAGACCTTCATCTGTTGCCGCCTCACGTAGAAAATCCAATTTATGGCTGGTAAGTAGATTAGTGGTCCAATCTGACTGTATAATACTAACACATAGTATTTTAGGAGCCTGTTAAGCTTATTAGGTAGGAAGGTTTGTTTTCTGTAGGGATGGGTTGTATGCATTATTGGAGCACGGATTTTTGGTAGATAGTAGCCAAGTCCAAGTTTTGTTATCTCATGTTAGTTGATAGAAAATAATTGCCAGTATATATAGTAACGTCATCAAATTGTACTATGCTCTGCTGAACCGATTAGACACTTGAGCGCTGCATATATATTATCAAATGTAAGATAATTAATTTCTTCACGTTCTTTCGTAGATGGAAAATTACTTTGAGGGGCGTTATTGCCATCCTCTCACCCTATTCAATTTTACACTTAAAAAATAAAATAAAATAATAATAGTTGAAACCCTTGTAAAAGTACTTTCAAGAACAGCACCACATTAGAGCTTTTCTGTAACTGGCCTTTGTAAAAAATTTATATTTGTGTTTATAATGAGTAATTTTTGGATATGTTTCAAATGGAAGCTCTAAACTAGATGAAAGTCCCAACTGTAAAAATGATACCATGTTTCTAGATGAACCAATTATATGTGGGTGGTATATTCTGACTTGCACGTGCGCCTTAACTATTAAAATGTAGACTGGAGTGGAATGGAGTTGGAAGTTCAGAATGACCAAACTAAATTAAAGACTGAAAAGGTGACGCCTTGTTCTTCATGTGATCCCCATTTGCCTTCCTTATTGGCAAAAGGTCATTTTCGGTCCCTGTAGTTTGCCGTTTTTACCACTTTGGTCCCTGTAGTTTCAATTTGGTCAATTTTGCCCCTGTACTTTCAATTTCGAGCAATTTAAGGACAATCAAGATTTTCTGTCAAATTTCTTTAACCCCTGTCATCTTTTGGTCACATGCCCATCACGTGGAGGGGCAATTTCGTCAAATTGTGCCCACCTAAAAGCTGCCCTCTCTCTTTCTTCTTCAAATGCAACTTTGGGATTGTGGGTTAGGGTTCTTCAAAAAATTCCAGACCTGTGGGTTCTTCGAAAATGTCAAAATTTGCTACCAGCCAAGCTCCAAAATGCCCATTTTGCAATGGTGAAATGAGAATAGCAACTTCAAAGACTGATAGGAGTCGTGGAAGACGATTCTGGAAGTGCAATACATCATATGTAAGGTCAAAAGTTTTTTTTTCTGTGATTTTTTTTGGATGTAAATGGGGAATGTGTGTTTCAGTGTTTTGTCTTTGCATGTTTGAACAGGGAACAAGTCCTAACCCAGTACACTACACCTTTTCAAAACTAGAATCTGACAAAGCAAAGAAATTAGAATATGACAAACCCACCACAACTTCAGCACTAACTCACCAAAACAATTCAATAAAGAATGGCATTGAAAGCCTAAATAACTTGGAATATTGAAAGCCCCAAACAATTGAATAAAGATCCCAAACCAACTTGAACCTAATTTTAAAATCGAGCTCTCACCTTGTTTATTCCAGCATCCACTTCCTTCACCTCTCTTCTTCATTGTTGATGATGTGAAAGTCTAAATCCAGCAAAATAGTGTCTTGTTTCGAAATTGATATTCAAACCCTAACTGAACTCTGCCCAAAGTCGCGACTTCAGTGTAATAGAGAAACACACAGCTTTTTTTTTTTTTTTTTTTTTTTTTTTTTTTTGGGTCTGAAGAAGAAAGAGAGAGGGCAGCTTTTAGGTGGGCACAATTTGACAAAATTGCCCCTCCACATGAGGGGCACGTGACCAAAAGATGACGGGCGTTAAAGAAATTTGACAGAAAATCTCGATTGTCCTTAAATTGCTCGAAATTGAAAGTACGGGGGCAAAATTGACCAAATTGAAACTACATGGACCAAAGTGGTAAAAACGGCAAACTACAAGGACCGAAAGTGACCTTTTGCCTTCCTTATTCTATGAATAGTGACTCTTCGTGCAGCTGAAACTACTAGAACTTTCTGGGGCAATTTCTGACCTCTAATTTGATAAGAATAATATAACCAGCAGACAATAATTAATTTATTATATGCTTGCTTTGTGTGATCAAAATCCATAAGTCTAGCAAAGGTATTCCCACGTCAGCACCACATGGGGTGAAACAACAATAGAAAAGTGGGCCGAACTTTACCCCTCATTCTTAAGTTCATCCGAATTCGATTAATTTAAACGACAATCTTGAAACAACTCAATATAATACGTACTCCCCCATCCCCTCCATATCTAATGACCCCCCAAAAAAAAAAAGCCCTCCCGCATCAGCGCCACGTCATTGGTTCTTATGAATCTGCCCTATTTCCATGGATGTATTAATTACTCTCTCTAATGGGTCTGAATAATCTTACTTAATTAATGTAATGACACTGCTGCAACATGTCATCTTCCCAACCTCTGCAATAAGAGACAAAGAAGAAGTTCATAATTTATCTGCAGCCTTCCAAAAACTGAAACTGATTATTCCTCTGATGGTGCTCTCTGAAATGTCTTTTAGCTGTGGGATTGCAGCCACTTTGTCCCAGCCTGCTCTGATAACTTATACTAAAGATCTATAATATATTAATACAAGTCAATCACATGCTGCAAATGTACCAAGCTAATATTTAATTTATTTGGTAATGGGAATATTTATTTTGCTTGATATAATATACTTCATCATTAGCTTTTCCTAATGAGGAATGAAAGCATGATCTTGATAAGTGGTGGTGGAGCTACGTTTTTAGCTAACATCACATTGTCTGGATTCATATTAAAAATTAAGCAAGTTGCATTAGGAAAAGGCAACACAAGGATATTAAATTGAGATAGTTAGGGCAGATTTATGTGTAGTGCTAATTGTGACTTAATTAACTTTCTAGTGATGGTAGATCCTGGTTAAGGAATCTTTTGGTAGTGAGTGAAGCACTTGAAATGGGAAAAAGAAAATATTAGGGTTCATATATATATATATATATATATATATATATATATCTATTTGACGTGCATGTTTCTAGATCCAACGTCAACTAGGATTTGAGGTGGTGGTGATTCCAATTCCATGTAATATTTAGTTATACAAGGCAGATAAAAAATAGACTTTCTGTATTGAATGTTTTTCATTGCAGAGTAAGAGTATGATTTTCTCATTTAAAAAGAAAGAAGAATGTCATAAATTAAGAAAATGAAGATGATTTAGGGCATGTTTAGGAGTGTTTCTGGAAGGGTTAAAAGCCCTTCTGACATAATTTGGTTAAAAATTTTTAGAAGTACTTATGGGTCATAGAAGTGCTTTCTAGAGAAGCACATGCTATGTGTTTCCAAGAAGCACTTGAATTTTTTATTATAAAAATTTCAACATCTTTATAATAAAAACGCTTTTATTAGTGCTTATGAGTAGAAGTGCTTCCTAGAGAAGTAGTCACAAACAAGCCCTTAGTTGTTTGTTAAATAAAAAAGACATGGATTTCAATGGCTATAACTCAAATTTGATTATCCAACCCATGCATGATGTATGGTTAACTACAAGAAATTAAACATGTTCAATATAAAGAATCTGATTATAAGTCAAAGATTTAGGATATAAAAAACATGAACACACACTAGTCTTAATTAATCCCCTCCTCTCTCGGAAGGGGACAAGACAACAACAGCCTCTTGTGTGGGAGTGAAAAACAAATCATGCCTCCAAATCCCACCATGATCTCAAACTCTTATGTTGTTTTAATGTTTGAGAGGCTTACTGTGGACATGTTTTCATCACCTCAAATTCAAGTATTTTTAAAAAGTATTAAAGCCTTCCGCGCTAAGCACTATTGTTAATTTTTGTTCTCTTTTTCTTTTGCCCGGAATGCCGGGGAAAAGGAAAGAACATGCATGTTAGACGCTAATACGACACCAACATTTTACAGGCACACCAATCAAAGGCGGAGCCACAGTGGGGTCAGTGGGGTCGCACGACCTCTTGGAAGCCATGGAAATAAGCTTAGAGGTCCCTTGGAGCTGCTGGTGCGACCTCTTGGAGCTGCACACCAAGTGGTCGATGAAATGACTGAAAGAACGAAGGGCTTGCATCCTGAAGAAGAAGGCTGCGCGTGGGACTGGTTTTTCTTAAAACAACCCGGGCAAAACGACGTCGTTTTGTCCCAGGGAATTTTTTTTAATGACTTGGCCAAAACTACGTCGTTTTGGGCCAGGTCTGAAATTAAAATAAAATAAAAAAAGGGCCAGCGTATCCTTCTCTAGCTAGCCACTGCTTCAGACCCGATTCTTCCATTCTAAAACCCCCAAAATTTTTTGTTTTCTCCTCCAACCCTAAGTTCCCAACTCAATCCCCCCCTCCCTCAAACCCTCAACTCCATCTCCTCCCAACTAATTTAATTGAAATCCAACTGATTTGAAGGAATATTTCTGCATACTATATTTTGATGAATAACCATAGTTAAAACTTTAAACTTGGCATTCTAATCCAAAACATTCATGAATGGCATGTACAGGCAATCAAGCAAGCCATAGCATCTGAATGATCAAATTAAACACTTTTTAGGTTTACATATTAACTCCATATTCGAAAGCATACAGAAAATCAGAACCAAATGCAATCACTAATCCAATGGATCAAATCAAACTAAATCAAAATCAAAACAAATTTTCTCAATGGATAAATCAGAAGTATGGGGATGGGTGCTGTGGCGGCGAGCGGTGGGAGGAAGATGAACACGTTCTTAATTTTTGGGCTTTGGGCTGAGAACGTGTTTTACTATGAGTGACTTTTAGGTTTTTGTTTAAGTTAATTTAATATGTCAGTAAAAAGTAAAACAAAATAGATTTTATAAACTAGTTTTTCTTAGCCCTTAGATTAGATCTAAGGGTGAGTGACTACAAATCTCTTTGACCATAGGGGTCCAAGAGAACGGGACTCTTTGTTTATATTGTGAGTTGTTATTTTCATTATTTTGTATATGTAGAATATATTTAATTTAATTGAAATCTAATTCATAATTATTTTGATTATGTTGATGGTTTGTTTATATTGTGAGTGGGACGATAATGTCATCAACATAGACAGTAATCTGCTTGAGAAAATATGAATCCCATAAAGATCAAACCTTGAAAATGTTCTTCATATCAGGCCCTTGAAGCCTATTTCAACCCCTATAATGATGGTCTGTTAAGCTTGCATCCACACATGGTTTGGAGGGGTAAAATAAACTCAGGTGGTTATCCTCTAGTTTCAATTTTGATAATTTAAGTCATGTAATTTTCTTAAGATTTCATTTAAGGATAATATAATCAGCAAATGAAAGTTGACACATTTTTGTCATGTGATAAACACTCCAAGGTTCGAAACCGAAAGTCATATTTTGTATCACATTAGGACTAATGAGTCGAAGGGGTACTCGATGATCCCAGTCTGCCCGGCTAGCCAGCATCTTTTGGAGATTCCAGATTTTGATTTCGAGTTGGTGATTTTAAGGTGCGAATTGAAATTATTATTTTTTCAGTCGAAAGAATGAAGATTTCATTTCGTTATCTTAACAAGTTACAAACAAACCCGATACAACAAACATAACAATAAAACAAAAGCACAACCAAATTAGACCTACTAAAAAAGTTGGACCCTCAAAATGATTTTTTGGGCCCTTCACGTGACAAAAACATGGTTTTCTTCCGAGTGCATAGAACATGGTTTTTTACCGAGTGCATTTGTGTGTTCAAATGAATTCAGGATGCATGCCTTTGGTCAGAAATTGCTAGGCAATTAAGAACAAGCAAGAGCCATCTAGCCCACAATACGAACCCACTAACTATATATAAAGATATATGCAGTTTGGCCTTTAGGATTTTGGATGGACATTTCTCTTCCTCAGTTCCTCCATCTGGTTCACTTCCTCCCAGTCAGGGTGTCAACTGTTAAAGCTCATAGATCTACTCTACCACTTTGCTTTCATCATTCTCAAAACTAAGACTATTTGAATCCCTGGTTTGCAATAGAAATTCACACAATGAGTGAAAGCATGTTATAGAATAAAAAAATATTACTTTAATTTATGTGTTCTATTATTAATTTCAATATATTTTAAATTTATTCAAATTTTATAATTAATGAAGGGAACTTTAATCTTCGCTATAACAATGACGTGCACATTTCCTCCTATTTTGAAATCCTCTACCACACACCACCTTCCTATATGCTATTATAAATTCCTTCAACAATGGTTTAGTACTGCAACCATTACAACTACAAGTTCCCTAAGACAACGCATTTTGTCCTTGGCTTTAAATTTCTTTGTTCATTGTTTACATTTCAGTTTTATATTTACTAACTTTCTAATGTGGGAAATATTCACCTTAATATTCTCAAAAGCCTCGGCACGTGTGGCAAATTCTGAAGTCTAACACTAGAACAACACATGTTGTATGACGTGAAGTACGTGTGGTTGTTAGGCTTTCACACATGGGCTAACCCGCTCTAATATCATAAAGCAAGTTGAGTTTCCACGTTTAAACCAAAGCTCCCTTAATCATATGGTCCAGCATTACCCAAAATTAGACTCTTCTGGGGAGTCCTTTTTTTAACTTTTAGCTTTCAATGTTCATAGACATTGGGAGGTAAGAATGACAAATTCAGTTTGTTTTGAACGCTTCTTTTGAACTAATATTAAAATCAAAGTTCTTTTTTTTTTTTTTTTTTTAAAGTACCTTTCTGAAAGGAGGAAGACATCAGATAGCAAAGAGCAATGCGTTTTCTTTTTCTGCCCATTCTACTAAGCAAATAGTGGCAGGCTTTTGTTACAAAAGATTGAATACAAAAATGGGGAAATATTGATAATACGCCTTCCCCATGAAAATCCCACAATTTCTTTTGTGAAATTACAACAGTTGATCATCATACTCAACAAAATAAAAGTATACAAGTTGAGTATTTTCAACCCAATTACAGGTCAGAGTAACAAAATATTTACACTTCCTCACTTTGGTTCTGGGCCTTTAGGTGCCATGTTTAATATTTCCTGTACTGTGATTATAACATGGGCACTTTCACCATCTAAAAGCACAGGATTTACACTTCCCCTGTGAAGTAACTGTGGCTTCTCTGGTGAGACAGTGGGCTCCACTACTTTTTTGAAATGTGCCAGTTCAGAAAGCTCATGAACTGATTTGGAAATTTTTTCTGCACCTTTGACAATCTCAACTAGAATTGAGGCAACTGCTGCAGCTGGCACAATTGCAAGGATGTCTGCATTTTCCAATGATGCAGCTTTCAGAGCAGTTTTGAGGTCTTTGACTGCAGTTTTGGACTTCTCCAAATGTTCACAAGCATGTTTTGGTTCCTTCATGGTTTTGATTGCTATGGCTAATGCTTTTAGGGCCTTTCCAGTCTCAATACTCATTGTTCTGCAGGAGTCTTGAATTATCTGTAAAAATTCTGGTGGAACCTGCAAGGATCATATAATTAATATTGATTTTTCTTTTGTTAAATATTTTAATTAAATCATGGACCCTTAAGAGTATGAAGATTTGATACATACTTGTACATTTGAGTTGATGTGGCCATTTAGAGTTTCGATCTGGTAGGCGCATTGCCGGGCAAGAGCACCTATCTTCAAGTATTGCTTCCATGGATGGCGAAATTTAAAACGCCCATGTCCTGGTTCCCATGCTGCAAAATTTGCCTGTACATTTATACAATTGCTATATATCAGAAATGGGTAGCTAGATATACCTATATATATGTTAGTGGCTTTCATGCCAAGGTAAAGAAGAAAAATGATGCTTTAGCACTAACCAAGGATTCTTCAGTGGTTTTTGAGTTGAGGACACTCTTATATCCTTGAAGAAATGAATCCTCATTTTTGGGGACCATGCCACAATATCCATCCTTAGGTGTTTGAAAATATTCACCTCCAAATCCTGTAATTAATTTCCTCATTCTCAGTTAATCTTTGAACATGTTGAACACCAAAAAATAAAAAAGGAACTAGAGCCAATTATAGAATTTAGCTTACCTTCTAGACAGTTTGCAAGCTTTTCTATATTGGAAGCTATCAGCTTGTGCAGATCTTCGCCAGCCCATACTGGACAAAGAAAAACTGATATGATCATGCAAGTTCCTCCACCTATTATGATTGTCAGGAGTCTTTCATGAGCCATTTCCAAGAGCTCTTCAACACGATACCCCGATATGGTTACCATACTGAATGTCAAGATGAATATCAACACTCCATAGTCATATCTGGCCTTGATCCTTGGGAAGAACCGAGAGAATGTAGATGTTGCAGCTGCAACCATAAAAACACTGTCATGCATTAGTAAGCAATATCTGTTTCTGTATACACGAAGCCTATAACATGAGAAATATTCTTGCCAGATCATCTGACATGTTAGTTATGTTCTGAGATAGTGATTAGGACCGTCAATTAGATAAAATTTCGTCCGTCTAGTAATCTAACATGTCAGATATCTGGCAACATAACCATTACCCAACGTATCAATTTTTTTTTCATGTGTACAAATATATATATACCAAGCAGGAAGACAAAGATCCCAAGCACAATGGGCTCTCCTTTCTCTCCAAAGAGACTAGCTAAGTGTTGGGCTCCAACGCCTAGAGCACCAGCCAGTAATGTTGCAAAACCTCTATTTAAACTTTTGCTGAGGGTTGCACCTACACAGGAAAACAAAAATAATAAGTACACTTTTTAGTTTAACATGATCAATAAGTTGAAAGAAATTTCAATCAATATCTTTATCATTTTCATTTTTTAACTTACCTACAGTGAATTCAAACACCACTACCACTGTTAGAACAGCCCAGATTCCTGCAACCCCGAAACCATCGAAAAGGGCTCTCCAGTAGTACAATAAGGACACCAATGTGAGAGCCAGAGCCACTTTCAGAGAGTGAATGACTCTTCTTGGGTCATCTCTTCCTAGCTTTATAGTGCCCTTTACAACTTTGACAACCTTGGTATTGAACTTCCCCGGCAAGGCCTTAAGCCAGCCCCACCATCGCGCGAAAAGCCCGGCCTTCGCTTCCCCTGCAGCTGCTAACTCATTGATCTCCATGTCTCTAGTTCAGGGACAAGTTGTATGAACTTATTTAAGGAAAAGCCTAACAAGTTAAGCTAACCAAAGCCTTTGCTAGCTAGATGACTTTCCTTTTCTAAGCACTTCACAAATGGGAGAAAGGGTGGAAGAGAGAGAGATGGTTGGACAAAGAAAATTGAAAAACCTTTGATGGGTTTAGTTGTCTCACAACAGTCCCTAATTTATAAGGCAAAGAGTTTGGTGTGAGTCGAGAATATTTTATGCGGTACACGTCTTTGTGTCTCTTGTAGGAAGAGAGACAAAGATTTTGCTTGAGAAAAAAGTAGAGTTTGAAAAAAGCGTGGGCTGACTAAGCTTTTACTTGGATCTGAGCTAAATATTTATAAAAAAAACCCACAAACTGCAGGGAGCATAAAGTTTAGCCCACTAGTCAGAAACAAAGAATCAAGAGTACTTGAGCCCACTATAGACATCTCTCTCAACTCAACTGTTCACCACCCAAGGTTAAAAAACCAGCTTTTGACGATCAAGTGGGTAAGTGTATATTCTAGCTTAGTAGCTTCCATGAAAATTAATGGCCATTTTCTCTCTCTCTCTCTCTCTCTCTCTCTCTCTCTCTCTCTCTCTCTCTCACCCACACACACACACACATACCAACTTTGAAACCAAATTTTCCGTACGTAAACCATGGTGTGTGATCACTGTAAGTCTGTAAAGTCTGTGGCATGCACTGTACCCCACTGTTTCTGCATATATATATATATATATATAGAGAGAGAGAGAGAGAGAGATATAGTAATTGTTCAGAATTAGCTCTGTGGCTTATAACTCAGTTTAAAGTTACTTAACTGAGCTTGTATATTATATGAATTGACTTTGTTTAGAATATGTGCTTTCACCATACCACTAATCGTAGCTTTATTTAATTAAGGTGAAGTTTCATCAGGTTTTGCATTGTTTAATTAACTTAACTCAGAAAGTGGAAGAATGATGATGCTCTAGTTCTATGCTTATAAACTATGGTTTATACTTTTTTGTCAAAGAATCCATCGAGCCAATGGCATTCACACAGCTGAGTAAAATGTTTATATGCTTTGCATCTCTGAACTATATAAGATGAAGATGATCAAGGTAAAAAAAACATTGAAATTAAAAAAGGTTAAAAACTGTGGTCATTGGACGAATTGGTTCACCTGGCCAGTTGGACATAATATTTCTTGGAAGATTTATCAAGCACTGTTCTAACTAGAAGTACATTATAGAAGTTCCCATTAATTAACACGGTTATCATACCACAACTACCTCGGTTTAGTGATATTTTCCTTTGCACTATTAGTAGAAGTCCTAAATTCGAATCTCATCTTATTTTGATTAAAAAAAAAATCATTGTCACTAACGATCGACACCCCTTTGACATATATACCCGAACATAGTAGGTTGATAATTAGATCATACCAAAGAACTTGATCTTTTAAACTCATATAACTGGAAAGATGATCCGTTTTAATTTGAAGTTGAAGGGAGGCATGGAGTTAGAACAGTAGGTTTGGATCCATATGCAAGTGCTTAGGCATTGAGGGAATTTGCATGAAACGACAAATTAAGGAACCAAAGAATGTAGCAATTAAAATATTAATGTGTTATCCAACAAAACTTAGTGTGTGCCTTGAGTTCATTACAAAAGGGAAATTTTATCAGGTCACCACTACTTCTATTGCGATGAGTTTAACTTTTAAGAGGTACATGATGCAGCATCACATTGGGGTCATAGTGACAACAGGATGACAAAGAAAAAAGGGATAAAGATGAGGCTGGCAAGGGATTTGTAGTTCAAGTGGTTAAGAGTAGTTATTTTTGCACCCGACATCCTGTGTTGAAATCCTCCCCCCTAATGATTTGTACACGCAACTTCATTTCTTATATATGTTGTTTTATCTTTAGATAAATGTTGATTCTTTATTTTTGATTATCTTAAAACTGATCAAAAACTTGCTTATATCATACTGATAGTGATCATCAACCACTAGTTAAGTAGAATCTGACTCAATCTGTCTATAGTCCTTTCATTTTATCTACCTAACCCTATGGCACACCATATTTAAGATTTCCAAATGCGAATTTGTACCATAAAAGGCATGAATGATATGCTTACATTTTATTTTTTTTGGGTTGATTTTAACACATTTCTAAGTTTAGGTCGAGATGACATTTATCCAACACAAAATTAATGCGTTACAGTTAACAAGAAAAACAAACTATTATTTCATACTAACTAAAACAGGTGTTTTAACAAGAATTTTCATATGATTTTCCCTTTTTTCTTTTCTTTAATCTTCATATTCCAAAAAAGATGCTTGCTACTTAGATAGGGTTTCTATATATGTACATACCTTTAATTGATCTGTCACTTCAATGTGTTGTGAGTCTACTCTGAAACGAAAACGGGAACATTCTTTGCACTTTTTGTTCACCCATACTCATGGCTTGCCAAAATTTTGAGCAACTTGCATGGAGGAGGGTACAAGGCGCATCAACAAATAGATGGGCCCTTTAGAGCTCGAGAGGGAAACAGCAAAGCAAGCCAGTGGTTGAGAGTGCTTCTGTAAATGATATCTATGCATGCCTCCTTTAATTTTCCTTTGTTTCTATGTATGCCTTATCCACTAAAGCTATCTCTTTTTTACTACCAACTGTTCATAGCTATGCAAATTGTTGAATGGTTTAAAATCCACAATTCCACGTGATATAGCGTTATTGGTCGGGGATAGCACAACCGATTGCAATTAAGTTTTTCTCCTTCTTCTTTTTTCTAGGTGCTTGTTTTGATTACGATGGCTGAAGTGTTGAGGGCTTCACATGCTGCTGGACAGTTAGAATATGTGAACTTTGATTTAAGATTATTGTCTTGAGCTTGTCTATTTTGCGCTTCAAATTAAATTCCTTTCATGGAACCTGATTCGATTCGCATTGTCACTAATTCAGTTTTAGAAAGTTGGATACAAATTATCTGCTCGTACCTTTCTAAGTTCCATTCAAAATGGTAAAGTATATTTCAGCATATATATAGTTGTTAGATTGACCCAACAATATTTTGATATGCCTCTTATAGGCTCTTGCTAAAGTTATTAACAAAACTTTGGTTTAGTTTACATCTTTGTGACCATATCAAACACTCATCCTCCAATTTAATAATAAAATTAAAAATTAATGTTGTGAAGGCAAACAATTGGAGGATGAGTGCCTTCCAAATTAAAATGTCCCCCTTGTAAAATGTTGTAAAACATCTTACCGCATGATGCATAGAACTAGATTGGATTGGATAACTCACTAATTTCAAAATTTTTTTGTTGATCGAAGAAATGGAGGGCAACTTTCAATTTTGTCCAAGTTGAAGGTAGAGGATGAATTAGTAATGAACGAAACTTATCTCTTCTAATATCTACAATTCCGTAAGATATCAGTACCTTATAACTTATCCACACTATAAAAACATCATTCAGTTTTTACATACCTTTGACTTAGTTATATCATATGCCTCACTTCTAACCTTATACATTGGGTCGAGAATCATAGACTTGGAGCAGTTGCATTGCAGCTGGCATGCATGCAGGTCAAATATGCAAAAGAGATATAATGTAAAGCGATCCAGCACTATTCACACCTAACATATATACAACAAATGCTTCAAATCCATGGGCCACCATTTTCAGTAACAGCTCAAGCTTTTTACATTTTATAAAAATCATTACCATAATTGGGTTGTGTTAAATCCTTTATGTCATTTGTTCTTTATTGATATTATGTCATCTGTAGTCGTGACAAAATTCGTATAAAATTCTTAGGTTAAGACTTTAAGCCTACTTTGTGGTATTTTAAGTGGCTCTTAAACTTTTTCCCGTTGTTAATTAAACCACTAATCTCGTTGATTAAGACAACCATTAACCCAAAACAACCACCTCCCCCTCGTAGCCTAATTTGTTTAGTGTTGCAATATTCCATGTACGTACGTAGTTTTGTACTTTGTTCTAAAGTGAAAAAAGAAACATCGATCATTACTCTCATTGTCTTCTCAAAAGACTAATTTCACTAACATCTTAATCAATTATCCTATGATGAGATTAATTCATATTAAATTGGGTGTGCTCCAATTATATCACTGCATATATGTATGCATATATGCATGTCATTGTATTATGGGGTGCTGCTGAAAAATTGTCAATTTGACTCTTATCTTGAAGGCTGCAGAGCAAACATCATGGCCGGTCACCCAATGCTCCGACTAGTTTCCATGCCACTAATTCGAGCCGACATTCTCAACAAAATCTTACATCATAAACTTAACAAAATAAAATACAATATATAAGTGTGTGGTTCCATTACTAATATCCTCGAGATATTTTGTGAAAAAACTCGATATCTACTGAACTATACAAGTGGTTAAGTTGAGAACATTATCGATATTGGCTGAATTATAGTAGTATACCATCAATCTTGACGTTATGTCATAGCAGGCTACTCATTTAAAGCTTGATTATATTATTTGAAGCCTTGTAGGTTTTTTTTTTTTTTTTTTTTTTGGTCAAGAAGCCTTGTAGGTTGAGTAACGTATGGTGTATCTCCATACATTATATGGGCTTCATTTTGCTACCCCTTGTAGGCCTATCAGCTTACGTTATATGGGCTTCCTTACAACAAATGGCTTCAATTTTTTATGTCTATTTTTTGCAACAGAATGGGCTTCAACGTAATTCCCTCTTCATTGATGCATGAAATTAACTGTTTTTGACATGAGCTGACCAACTTTTTGGTGAGACCGTAACATTGACGTATGGTTTTACTTTTGTGTACAGCACATATTTTATCCATTAATACTACATTGTAAAAGTATCAACTTATTATATACTCATGTTATTTTTTGTCAGCGGGACTGGCTGGGCATGCCTAATTACCGGTTCTCCTAATTTCTTTCGTTTACTCTTTTAGAGTTTTGGTCACTTAGGTGAGCATGTTGTTTTGCATTTCTGTCATTGTTTTTCTCTTCTGCAGGGTTTGGTTTGGTCATTCATGTTGTTCTTGTATCTCTTTTTTGTTTCTTATTAATAAATTATGATCAAGGGGACAGGCGCGGGGGCCTTCCGGAGTGTTGGTCCCCTCTTTAAAGGTGGTAGATATTTGTGCATTTGATGACCGATACTGAAGAGCTAATCTCGTCTAATCCTTTGATTTATTTTAAAATATATATATACTCATGTTATAACACGTGAATTAATTATGCCATATGAATATATTCAGTATCATACAGTAATTTATACCTTTACTTTACAATGTGGTGGCTACTCGTCAATGGTACCTCCATCTAATGTTTTTCCTTCTTACCACATATATGGAAATTTATGGCTGGATGGGCTTGAGTGTGATATATGGGCTGATTTTGGTTGTTTAATGCCTGCTGTTGGTCTCCTTTCAGTTGTTGGGCTCTGGTTCCCACTATAACCAGAATATACCAAAAACAAAGGACGAAGAAACAATGCTAGGACATGGAAGTTAAATCACGCCTTGGGGCTTTTTCAGATACCGCTGCCCCAATAAGATATGGAAATCTAATGATTTTTACATTTTTAAAGCTAGGAATGGGAGTGAGGCAGCGTCACAATTGAATGACTAAAATTATAGCTTAAAACACACAACTTTAGAATCCATCAAGAAAAATGAGGGAAACTCAAGTTTATTGATAATATGAAATAACAAAACATAACCCTAGCCGCAGGTTTAAATTTGATTTAAATACCCTAGGAGCCTTAGGAATCCAAAAGGAATTAAACTAGGAAAATTAACAAAGTTCTCAAAAACTGATAAAACATAACAAGGCACTTTTGGGCTACTAAATGATCTCAGATGCACTTTTACTTGTGACATCGTTCTCTTCGAAACGACGGATTATGGGCCCAAACATGCATCTTTCAGAATTTGTCCTTGCGCTCGCGTCTTTTCAACTCCTCTTCAATTGCTTCCGCCATCTATTCTACATCATGGAAAGGGAAATTGAAATAAACAGATACTATGGGGACTTGAATTTGGGACTATTAACACCTATTGGTGATCTAATGATTGAACAACACAAAGAATGATGGAAGAAGAGGATAAGAGAATCAGGAGGACTACTTGCCCATATTTATAGATAGAATCCATAGTGGGGAGCTTTTTTCTTTATAAATTAACATATAGACAAGACATGAAGCTTGATTTTAATATCAGTATTATGATTGCCATGGAGAAACACAACAGAAGACTTACTGAAAGGACAGTAGTGAAGCATATTACGTAGGGCTCGGGATTGCCCATACTTTCTAGGGCACCGAAACCTCTCCAGAACCCCAACCCCAAGCATCCATTTCAAAAGAGATAATCAATGTCAGCATTCATGCATGCATTCAGACCAATTAAATAAAAAATAATGTGCCTAGTGCTCTAATAATATCAGCATTATATTCATTCATGGTCAATTAGTCAAAAATTAAAAAGCAAAAGGCAAAAACAACTCCCAATTAAATAATGTGCCTAGTGCTCTAAAACAACACAAGAACAAAGCACCAAATATTGTAGGAGCTTAGCTACCTTGCTGCCTTTGGATTAAAAATTGCAATTGAATTAGGTTTCTAGACAACTCCGTGGACCTTGAGATGCCTCGACATCTGCAACACAATCCAGTTGCATGTAATAAAGCTCCTACAATCTAACATATGTGAGGACATATCTATTTGTTTGTTATTATCTTATCCAACCGGTTGCTCATCATCATGCAGATATGGGTTAGTTCAATTGGTTTGGACAGTGTCTGTCTTTCTTTCACCCAAGTTCAAATTCCCCTCCTGATAAATTAAATTAATTTATAATAAATTAGAATATCGCTTGCATTAAAAAATAAGGTGTACTTCATCATAACTTTAGCAGTAGAACATTTATCGCTTAAAAATTAGATTCTTCTACACCAAAAAGCAATTATGTACAATATATATATATTATTATTATATTAGGAGCTAGCCTAGCCAAAAAGTTGGTAAAATCACCATCCCAGTCACTAATAGTCTTTAAAGCAATGAATTAAATTATGCCTAGAGAAAGGACTAGTCTAAGAGATTGCTAATTTAATTATAGGTGTCATTTGCTTTCAAGACACACTAGATAAATTTTGGCAAGAGTCCTTTTGTTATATACTTTATAGGGCACTTGGATTCTGAAAGTAAAGTGTTATACTCTGTGCAAGTGCTGTCTATCGTTTCATTAAATAATAATTTCTTTCTTCCCAAAGTTCACCTATATGGATATAGCATCATCCCTGTCACAATCCAATCTTTTTGTTAGGACATGGATGATCTTTGCACAACATGATCTGGACAGTTCTCTCTCTCTCTCTCTCTCTCTCTCTCTCTCTCTCTCTCTCTCTCTCTCTCTCCATATGTATATATTATATGTGAAACAGAAACAGAAACATATCAGTGTCATATAGAAAAATTAAAATTAAAACCATTGATTGAATTCAAAGTAGTTTTGGTTTGGACCTCAACAAGAAATGTTTGGCAAGTCCAAATTAATGGGTTTTTCCAGATGGAAAAATTTGTTTGTGTCGAGACTGAAGATGAAAAGGTCAATATCTTTATTGGAAAAGAGGAGTCAAAGTGAAGATTATGTTACATACTGGCTTCTGTAGACGCTTGCTTGCCATCACCATTCAAACAATGCGCCTAACAAATAGTCCCATGGACACAGAAAGGCCACGTTGTTGATGAAGACTTGCTTTCACAATTATTATATGCTATAGTAGTTGGAGAAGGAACTTCATCATTAATGAATCAAGTTTTGTTATAATCTGAGAAGAATTTAATTGAAAATCAATCATGTTCAAGAACAGCAGCCATTGGGGGACCCAAATTTTTATTTATTTTAGAAAGAGAAGTAGATAACTAACTTGTAAATTTGAGTTGTGACAATAATAAGAGTTGTGCCAAAAAAATTGGAGAGATGGAGTGAAGACTGAAATACGTACTAAAACGAGTTTTCTATATCTTGTTGTTCCATGGGTATTAATTTGAGAAACCTTCTTCCCTTTGTAATTTAGATTATCGCTTATAATAATAAAAAATATTCAAATGTTTGCAAGAGCTTGACTTATACTTACTAGAATACAAAGAAAATTTGATATAATATTCAAAACTCTTTCTTAATTTGTATAGAATATATCTTGTTTTAAAATTTGATATGTGATATTTATTCAAAGTTGAAGGCATGATTTGAATGGAGCCCCCGCCAAGATCACTCCAAACGACTTTAGTTGGGTCATAATATTAATTGGTGAGGAGGCAAAGAGGACCTAACCATTTCTTTCTTTTTCCTTCGATATGTGGTGGTCTGCCTGCCTCCAAGCATAAGGAACACTTAGGCCAATGTGGTCCATGCCATCTATCTGGTTAGGGCCAATCTACCCTCGCTGGCTTGTTGGCACAGACAAAATTGGGCTCCGGCTGGGGAGGTGGGCACTTTCATGTTCTAGCTTCGCAGCATCATTTTGAACTGTGATGACTGAGTCGATTGGAAATTGGATCTAGGTTTTGACTTTGGGCAACTATGTATAAAGAATAAAAAAGAGTATTCCCAACCAACTTACATTTTTAAGGAGTATACTTAGGTGAGTGACTGAGTTCAAATTGAGAAATTTTTCAGAGTGGCCATAACGCGTCAGGTGGTTTTACAAATCCATAAACTGGTTGTTTAGAAAAGATTTAAATTTTTCAATACTTGTGAGATTTTAAGGACCAATTATTTGTCTGTCATCCAAGTATTTAATTAATTCGACGCTAACTCAAAAAAGTCGGCAAAGAGAGGATTACTCTTATAATTCAAAGTTGATTATTGGTTTCATTTCAATATCCTTCTTTTACAACACATAATGTGAAGTGAGGGTTCAACAACCTAGCTACAGTATACGTACCCTTGGATCCAATTAATGAAATTAAGGTGGGAGAGATACTACCACATACTAGAAACCCCACAATAATTAAGATCTCTGATTTTAATTGCCCTTAGGAACAAAATGTTGCTTGCCCATTTGAAAATAAATGACTTGCTAGCTATAATTTTGTGGGGGATCTCATGAGAAGTATGCTTTTATAGTGTAGTTGAGGTTCCCCCCCCCCCCCCCCCCCCCTTTTTAACCCTACTCTTTTCTTCCACCTGTTGTACAGGCTTAATGATTTCTTTACTTAGCAGAAAAGAACTCTCACAACAAAGTGTGTCCTCTCCTTGTAGGGTAGTCCTACATGGATAGGGATAAAAATGTGAATTACGACCAAATGGGCAGCCCTATATGATGTCCCTATGAGTCAAACTCTTTTTAGGGCTACTGATTTTCCACCATATTCATCTTCTGCAGCTCTCCAATTCCATATGACCAAATGGGGAGTACCAGTTCTAGTCTTGGCTTTCAATTCAAAGGGCCACACCCCCTTTGTATGATTAGGTGGTTTTGTAAAGTACCCAATTGTCCCTATGAGTACTTTGGGAAATTATATTATGCCTTATTATGGCCATGTATTCCTATTTGAGCATCTAACTCGTCATCGGTGACATCTTAGATTTTCTCTTGTGATCAGGTGGGAATACTTTTCCAAGGGTGCATGAATGATAAAAATCTCTAATTCCTCTCCAAATTCATATCAAATGAGTATGAAATGAACATTCTCGATTATTTGTCTTTTCAATAAAGTTTTCGCTGTTGCAATTCATACTTTTTTACACAATTGAAATTACAAATTACGTTAACGTATTTGTCTTCACGGATAGAGAAATTATGCTAACAACATTCATTGACGCGGTCAATTTTCCTTCTATTATTTAATTGGCACTCTAAATTATTGGTGCACATCAATTTCTTGCTACTATATGCAACCAAAAATACTATGAAGAATTCAAAAGCCACCAAAAAATGTAACAGACAATTTCTGTGAGGGTGACTTAAAATTTGCTCTTTATCCGCCAAGGGAGAGGGAGTGAGCAGCCACACACACAACACAGTGAATAATCAATGCTCTCGTTCAAATTGGAGATGATATCACTGTGGGATTTTTGTCCTGTTTTAGAGAGAGATGTATGATTGCGGCCTCTGCGTACCGCTTACGTCACCCTCTAATCCCTTCTCTACACGCAATCCCATCCCTCATCCGAATAATCAATCACCTGCGTACTATCCCATCCCATCCCATCCCATCCATTCCCCACAGCACCCACACCCACACCCACACCCGCACCCACACCACTCTCTCACTCTCTCTCTCTCCCCCAAATGACCGTACACTATTCCCCTACAATCTTCTTCATCTAAAATTCTTAACGCACCCGCTTCATCAACGGTTTGAACGCGACCATCTGAAGCTGACAGATCGTAATGAATTGTTTTTTTAAAAAGCAAAATATTTGGCAACTTATATGTAAAAAGCCATTTTTTCTTTCATGCAAATGTTTACACCGTAATTGGTTTCTTTCAGACAAATTACAATATGATAGATTTTTTTGTAAATTTAATGAGTTATTTTTGCATGTATATATCAGACTGATTCTGGCTAAGTAGTGTTCCGAAAAACAAATCGAAAAAATTATAAAAAAAAATAAAAGGTTTTGAGTATGAGCGTAGTGCGTGTATGAGTGAGGGGCAAATTCGTCATTTTAGTATGGAAGGGGGGGTGAAAGGGAGAGAGGGGGCGGATGGTCACGTGGGCTCATAGAGCGCCACGTGTTCAATCATTCCAGCCGACAACGACAAGCTGGGAGATATATCCGCAAAACAAATATAAAGAAAAAGGCAGTTGCGGAGCGACCCAGCTCTCCTCCCATTGGCTGCTTTCTTGACTTATCAACACGTGGGGCCCTCCAATTCGTGGAATTACACGCCCCGGAAATTATAGCATTGGACGGTTTTTGCTTTGGGCGGGGCCCATGGGCGCGAATCTTCGTTAAAGCGCCCCAAAGGCGCCAAAAAGGCAAGTAGAGAGAGAGTAGGGTAAGGGGGTAGGCGTGCTGTTCGGTTGACGCGTGTACAGTGGTGGAGGTGGGGACCTCCTCGTGTTTTGGCCAAACAAAGCCAAAGGGCCCAAAAAGTCCAACGCCCCAAACCCTCAACCGAATTTCCTTTTTATTTTTCGGGGGCAAATTAAAAAAAAGTCCCCCCCGACGAACTGCTTTATTACGCTGTAGGAGTTGCACGTGGGATCCACACGTTTGGGACGGAGTGGGGCCCGCTGTCCTGCCTAACTCTTTTGCATTTAAGTGGTGTCTTTGACGTGCCACTCTCTCCTCCACCACCACTACGCTACCCCTCAGTTTTTCTTTTTCTTGTATTTGTCGCCTATTGGGAAAATTGCTTGGGATGATACGGCAACTAACGCTGTCGTATTGGCGAAGTGACATGTTTTGTTCTTTACAGAATTGTAGGTGATGGTTGTAAATCACAAGCACAAATCACGTACGGGCAGGTTAGGCCAACTTTACGATTATTATTTAGTAATCGTAATTAGTTATACTAAACCTTATATATAACTAGCCTATTCGCACAAGAGGTTTATTTTTGGTTTTTTTTTTTTTGTAAAAATAATAATTTATTTTATAATTAAAAAAGATAATGGCTAATTGTATTCCATAAAAATATGATGTATTATCTGATTTTTCTTTTAATTTTAATTTTTTTAATATGAAAAAAAATGTGAATTTACCGTATTATACTCATTTAATTAATAATTTCAATTCTTAATGTTTGCATTATCCAATGGCATTTTCTGGTATTTTGAATGTTCTACCATTATCTGCCTTTTACTTTATATATATATATATATTAAGAAACTATTAATTAGTAATTGTTGTAATTTTACCAATTGGTTCTTGTAACTCTAATTGAGCCCTTTTAAATCCTTAACTAATGTAGCTCCCATCAACTGTTCATGTTTGTGAGGAACATTTCAAGAAAACAAACCCTCACTTATTAGTTGTTGATACATGATGCAATAATAGTTAAGTTCATGGATTTTTCTTCTTCTTCAAAATAGCGTTTTCAAGTTTATTAACGGTCAACAATGTTATACATGGGAAGTTCATAGCCATGAGTCAAGTATTGCATTCCCAATAATTCACTTACCAAACATGAGAATACAAATTTAAATTTCATACACATTCTCAAGCTCCTAAACCTTAAACCAAACAAATTGAGCCTCTTTCAGGCTGTAAATCATCATAAATCCTAAACCCTATTCTAAACACCACTAAGCTGTTTTTATCGTTAAAAAGTTAAATCACAGATTCTATGGGCATAGGCCCATAGCATAGGAGTATTTGTTATTAATTAATTTTCTATATTTACAGTACTGACACTGCATCAGGGGCATGCAGCCCCAACTGGATGGCAATGCTTGATCCATGGAGGCATTTGTTTTGAGAATTGTGGTTGATTTAGGAATCAAACTTACCTGTCTATTCCCGGCCGCAATGTTCAATGGAGTTCGATTTTGATACGTTGAAGAGATCGAAAAGATAAATCCAGTTTTGGAAAGTAGCATATTTATAAAATAAGATAATTTTTTGGAGAATTCCATGAGGTGCTAAAGAGTCCTCAACTTCTCACTCAATCCAACTTTTTAGCTTAAAATAATGGAAGGTAAAAAAGAAAAGAAAAAGAGAGTAAATAGTAAAAAAAAAAAAAACACAATGATGGAAATGTTTATTGTGGTAGTAATTCAATGAATTTGGCAAAGATGCCATAATTTCAAATGCTTTTTCGATTAGGCAAAAGCCAAAAACAAGGCACGAAAAGAAAGCTTAGGGTTCAAGATCTATGATACCGTGTTGTGTGTGTGAGTTTTTTATTTTTTTCTTCTTCTTAACGTTGGAAGAAAGAAGAAACTTAATACGCAATTCTTAAAGAAAAACTAAAATGTAAAAGATTAAAATAAAAATTCTCTTGTATAAATGACACCTAGTCACATTGGATAATAGTTGTTTTCTTTTACTTTTTGTGAATCGGGATAATAATTGTTCATTAAAAAATTATCAAAAGCTATGGTTATAATGATGAGTAGATGATAATGTTTAGAGATTTCGTCAATTTCAACCCTTGACCCGAAACGAACCCTTTTTCTTTGTAAATTTTTTAAAACGGCAAGAGAGACAAATGAATAGCCGAGAGGTTGTAGAGTTAGGCAAAATTAAGTTGTCAAACTCCTTTATTTTCAAAAGGGTCAGCAGTGGAGAGACCAAAATGGTTTTTTCCTTTTATTTTTGGACTGAAAAAAAACAAAAGTTGTACTGTGCCTTTATTAGAGAAGGGGGGCCTAAAAGTGGATTTAAAGAGGGTGGAGTTTTTGTTCAAAATGCAAGCCAGGGAAAATACCACATTTGCATTCCATATTAATTTTACAATAGCATCAACATGAATGTAAGATGATGGAGCTTGCATTATTCTCATATAACTGAATAATTTCCAATTATATATAAGAGATCTTTACTCTTCAAGAACAACCCAATGTTGGTTGCGTCTTTGTACTGGTTTTCTAGCAAAGTGAAGAATCATGTACCAGAACACTGAAGTAGGTAACTTAGGCAGGCATGGTCCACCAATGAAAACAACATCTCTCTCTCTCAACTAAGAATCTTTTTCTTTATAAAAGACCCATTAGTTAGTGATTTGGAGCAATTGCTCCTCGGAAAAAGTAATGGTTTAGAGTCCTAGCATTCGTACAGTGTGGCGGAGCCAAGATTGCACATTAGAGAGGGTCATTCACAAAATTTTAAAAAATAATTAGAGGGTTCTCGTTTTATTCAATTGCTCAAGCGCTAACCAGTTAATTAGTTGATATACTACAGTAATTACTCGTTTTGGCCCACTTCATACTATAATTTCATATTGATTAATAATATATCAATTCATTACAATCATATAATTGTTCTGAATTTCAAATTTTAAAAAAAATTGAGAGGGGGCCTGAGCCCACCCTGGTCCTTAGAAGGCTTCGCCACTATGTGTGAGTTTAGTATGTTATCGCTCCTATCAATATGAAGTGTCTTTTAAAAAAAAAAAAAATCTTTCAATAGGAACAAACGAGAGATTAAAAATATCAAATGCATCAATGAGATATATATTGGTATATATAGAGAAGTTCATATTTCAAATCAAGTTCAACATGTACGGTTTTGTTTAAATAATTTGTTCTATACGTGACTCGTACTAAAATTTCAATTTGTTATTTGGGAAAAAGTTGGAATATGAAAAATGACAACCTGGTATCATGAACAATATTTTGAATTTCAGTATGAAAAAAGAAGTGTGACATTTCTAGGGCCATAACATCACAGTTGTATAACTGACACTGACACCTAGTCACATTGGATTTTATAAGGGTTTAAGAATTTAGGCTTTGCAGAGCCTAGATATATGTACAATAGTAACGCATAACAATTAAAAAGGGACGAGGTGACAATTAAATTTGTGGCATGTACATCTTACACCATTGTTATTGTTTACTCATTTTCATGAATCAAAAACTAAACTAATTTGATTACTAAAATTATAATACGGATTTTGAGGTGAGACTCACACGTTTTTTCATTCCTGATTGCAAGTAAATACGGGAAAGTCAAAAATGACAATCATTCCTTTTTTTCGCATACCCAATACTAATGTGTAAACATTCAATAATTAGACCGCCTTCGAACGAAGATAAAAAAATAAAAAAGATGGGTCCGCCAATTAGCTTTTGCAAAAGCGATAGTGTTGCATTGAATACCCAAATCTTGAGAGAAGTTTCAAGGTTTTAATACTTCACAAAATGATGGTGTTGACAAATAATAATGGATATTATTTAGAGAGGAAGGGCTCCAACTAGTTTTGATGATGAATTGATGATGATGCACGCAAGGAAACTGGATTTTGTTTTGGTGATTGAAAGAAACTCTTGCCCACATGTGCTTTGTGCTTGTGTTTCCACATACCGACTTTCACCTTTCTAATATTTTCCTGCCTCTTTTCTGACACATAGTCGAATTGTTTAAGTATGAAATCCAAAGCTTTTTCAATGTTTTCCTCGTCTGTGGTCATTTTCTTCTGAAAAGAAATTTGAAACCCTCGCGGAAGAGACAAGCAGCAACAAGCAACCAACAGTCTCATTATAACTATATATTGAAATCGATAGACCAAACACAAGGGACCGTACCCACTTACATTTTTATAATAATAATAATAATAATAATAATAATCTAAGACATATATATATTTGGAGAGAGGGACAACTATGCATAGTAAGGTGGCAGAGACAAGTTTCGGATTTGGGATTTGCTTTTGGGATGTGATATGTGCCACTTTGTGTGTTCCAAACTGACTAGTAATACCATTTAGGGGACAATTAGTGCTAAAACCTAAGTTTAACAAATTGACAATTACTTGGTAATGATAGTGATCTAGTAATTTGCCCGTTTGATGATGATTAATAACAATGATCCATTTTGGGGTTTGGATATTCTACGTTGATATCGTCTTTCAGGTCAAAATTACATTGTTTTGACCAACTAGCTATTGATTTAGTGATACTTCTATAACCGATATTAAAAAAATATCTAAAATTGAATTAATTTCTCGGCCCCATTTGAATCCTATAATTTTGACCACAAGCAAGATCATAATCAATACATAAATTACATCATCTTATGCTATATAAAGTTGTCAAACTTCTTACTAAAAAATTTCATCATTATAATGTCACTGTGATGATGATAAACTCCATGATAGGGTTCTAATAAAATAATACTTCTTTCAAATTTTACTTAGTTAGTCAATGATCAAATAATTTGTTTTCTTGGTCAAATTACCAGCTGTACCGATTCTATAATTTGATATGCGGCTGGTCCGAGAGCAATATGCATTTGAATCAAGTTTTGTTTTGCACAAATTTGGATGTTGAAAGGTCACGAATTGATGCTACCATCTCTATATCTATATACAAGACATTGAAATATTTGAACTTCAAAATGAGCAAGTCATCAATGGAGATTACAAATTCACTATACTAGGGTCAACAAGGACTAGCCCAGTTGAAAAGGACCTTAACTTGCTAATTAGAGGTCTCAGGTTTGAATCCCCACGTCATCATAGTTTAGACTATCGCTTGTACTAAAAAAAAAAAAAAAATCTCGAGGTTTCCTTAATTTATAATTTAGGGTTTCATGGCAAAAATCAAATATACAAAATAATCATATTAAAATTACAACAAAAATTTAGACAAGACGTAGCTAGATTCTTGCAATATAGTATTGTTATTGTAGTCACACCACTTTTTTCATGAGTAATAAATCCAATCATAAATTGGAGTACAGGCAAATTGCAATTGTTTTTTCTTGGACATGTGTATTAGTATATTAATTTGCACACGTAGTATTCGGGTTCTGGGACCATATTTATGAAGTTTCTAGGTTTTTAAGAGTTTTGAAACTTGATTTTACTATAACAAAAATGAGCTAAAATATTTATGAAGTTTCCTCTAGGTATTTAGGAAGTTTCTAGGTTTCTAAGCGTTTTGGATAACTCTAAACCCTATAGAGTTTGCTTTACTTGATGTCTAAACAACCCAAATTAATGTATTATAATAATATGAACTGAACTGACACAAGTGTTTTTAAAAATCCAAAAGTCAGTGCTCGATCACCAAACTACCATAATTGTTCGACAAGCTATCGTTGAAAAAATGTGTCTTGCTCAACCTTGATTGATAGAATAGAACACGAACGACTTTCACGACCCATTTCTCCTTGATTAATTCTGGACCAAAAAAAAAAAACAGATATAGTAAACCCTCTGATAGATGGTTAAATTTGTAACACGAAGAAAAAAATAAACCATAACAAACTACTAATTGGTTTCTTTTATGTAAAGAGTCATTACTTCTTACAGGTAAAGATGCGAATCACATTTTAACACAAATTGCATAAATAATTCAATAAAATTGTAAAAAGAAAAGTTTATACACACACGTCATCAAATTGTTTTTTTGCATGGAAAAGAACCAGTATTTTTCAATGTGTAGTACATGTGGGTATACTTTCCTGTTGGAAAGTTTCTCAATCAGTTGTGTGGGATGCACTGTTTTTGTCTGCAACGGTTGATGACCTTTTCCAAAGACCAGTACCCTTTTCATTGTCATACATGAAGGACCTGACCAATTGGGTACTTGAGATGAATGAGATAGTTAAACACACTTTTTCTGTAAGGAGCCTTTGTTTCAACAGAGATGGAAGACAGTAAATGTTTGCAGATATATATATGGATTTGAAACTTCCCACAAGTTTTCAAGATTCAATCATAAGAAGTAGGGAAAATTAATACCCTTGTTGTTGTTGATATTGAAATTGGGAGATGACAGTTGATCACAGGAAAAAGCCTGTTGCTCTCAGTGCACAGACCTCTATATATATATATTTATAGCACCTACATCACAAAGTTTACCTGATTTGTGAACATGAATGTCTTTTTTTTCTTTTCTTTTTTTAATGTCCTGTCCTTTTAACATCAAGAACTTTAGGTCACTGTTTATTCTGATACCATCAGTGTTACAGATGGTGATGGAAAATTTTCATGAAATTAAGGTTGTGAATTCAAGAATAGGGCATGCAGGTGAGAACAATTAATTAAGCAGTTGTTTTCTGTCCTTTCAGGGTGTAATGCCTTCTTATTGAGTGAAAGGCTAATTATTTAAGCTAATTAATTTGTTATTACCCTTAAGTGTTTTTTTAGGGTTTGTTTTGGTCAACTTCATTTATTTCCACCCATTCTAGTTCTTAATTGCAAGGATTTGTTTAAGGAGCATTTACAGGGCCTTTGAAGACCCCTCAAGAGTAAAAAAATGGTAAAAGAAAACACTTAATTCTCTTGTTACCAAAGAAATCTCCATGTAATTTCAAAATTTTAATTAATATATGTGCGCGCAAGCACTTGAAACACGCACACGCTTCGTTATCAAAACACACTATTTATTATGGGCTAAATAGTCCTGGCTTTTTTATTAGAAGAGAATTTTGATCTAAGGACTAAATTGTATTATTGTATTCTGATTTTCTCTACCCATGGTTGTGTAGGGTAAGATGTACATATATGCCTTTATGTTCCCATACATATACTTTATATATATATATATATATATATATATATATATATATATATATATATATATATATATGTGGGGTAAATAATGGAGACAAACACATATTAACTTGATAGGCATTAAAGTTGTTGTTATGGTGGTTGGTCCTGTGTTCCTTAGCTATTTAATTGCTTTATCTTCGAACTCAGGAATCCAACCACAAAAAATATCAAAAAAGGAAAAAGATGTAGAAAAATAAGGAAATGTACATGAAAAAGACAAGCAGATATTTAATATTGAATTGAAGAATAGGACCCTCCACAGTCCACACACAACCCTCTTCTTCATCGTCTTCCTTCTTTTATTTTATTTTTAATAAGAAGAGCTTTGGTGGAAGAAGACGTTTCCTCGTTTTTCAGCTGTTTGTATCTTCTGACAGGCCTTGAAATATATTTTTATTGATCCATAATTTTGGTTAAGGCAGACCCATTTCCATCGATCTCTCTCTCTCTTTCTCATATTAAAAAAGGTTCTTTGTTTCTCATCAAAGGGTGCTTGGCTGCATCAAATGATTTGAAAAGGGAGGGTCAAATCAGAAGTTCTCTCGTGGTTTTGATCTATTCGCAGGTACACTTCCACCCAAAAAGACATAAAGAGAGAGAGAGAGAGAGAGAGGAAGAAGAAGAAGGAAAAAAAAAAAAAAAAAAGCAATTCATTTACAATATATATGTTTCTTAAATTTTGTTGAAGAAATTAAGAATGGGGTCATCATAAATGTGTTGTATGGATAATGAGGTGAATGAATAAAGATGGCTATCTTTTTCTCTCAGACACCTTTTTAACCCCATCTCTCTCTTTACTCTTTTTTTTTCCTTTTCAGTGGGAGAAGTTGCAGAGATTTTGAGTCTGACAGAAGGGGCTTTCCTTTCCTTTCTCCTATCCATCTCCTATATTACATCTGGAAGGAAGCAAGGCACTGATAAAATCCCGCACACTTACACATAGATAGGTGTGTTGGTGTCTCAATTGGTCTCTTCTTTCTCTTTTTCATGTATATATAGATAGTAGATACATCCTTCTGTATAGCTGTAGCTCATGTTTTTTAGCCATAACTGTTTGGTCATCTCTCTCTCACACACAGTCTCTCTCTCTCTCTCTAAATTTCATGGGTTTTGTGTCATTGTTGGTGAAATTCTTTCTTTCCTTTGCAGTCCAGAGATGATCATGAAGCACGTGCAAACTCAGATTTCCATCACACCAGGTACCAATATTATTATAATCAATTCCTTTCACTCTCTCTCTCTCTCAATCACTATACCTCTTTCTCTCCCTCTCCCTCTCTTTCCATATCTCTCTTTATCTCTATATCTCTATATAAAGCCAACATACTTCCATATCCTACTCTCTCCCCTTTCTTTTACTCACTTCTCTCTAACTCCAAGCAGTAAAACCCAAGCTGCTTGGACACCAGGCAATAACCCAGCAGCTGAATCTTCGTACCCAACTTTTGGATTTGTGTTTGCCTTCCTTAATTTTGATCAGACATCAGATTTTGGGCTGCTCATCCCTTAATTCTCCACCACTCACTTGCCCAATTCATGGACACATTCAGAAACCAGATTCACACTCTACAAAATCATTTCTCAATTCTCCAGCACACACAAAAGCAATAATAAACATATTTTTATATGCATGGTAGAGAGAGAGGGAGAGGGAGAGAGAGAGAGAGACGTGTTCATGTGGGTGTGTGAGTTTTGTTGTTTCTATGGGGGGTTGGTAGTTGGGTGTGTATATATATATATATGTATGAAATGATATGATGTGGATTGTGAAAGCCTTTGTGTATATAAATATTAACGTAGTCTGTTTTCAGTAGTGAAGTAAAAAGCTGAGGCTCTAGCTCGGAGTTAAATCTCAAAAGCTGATCAAAGAAGAAATCTGTGTTGAGTTATTGTCATGGCGACGTACTTTCATCATGGAAACTCCTCAGAAATCCAAGCCTCCTCAGACGGCGCCCTACAAACCCTCGTTCTCATGAACCCCGGCTACGTCCAATACTCCGACACTCCACCCCCTCCGCCACATCAGCAACAACAGCAACCTCACCAACCCCCCTCCGCCGGAAACCTCGTCTTCCTCAACTCCCCCACCAATTCCCTCCCTCACCACCACTCCACTCTCTCCCACGCGCCGCCCTCGCACCCTCAGCAATTCGTCGGCATCCCGCTCTCCCACGACCCCAACAACAACTCCCCATCCATGCATCAGGCCCACCCCGACCTCTCCTCCCTGCATGCCTTCATGCCGAGAATTCAGACGCAGTATGCGCTTTGGAACTCAATTGACCCCAACACGGCGGCGCGTGATACTCCACGCGCCCAGCAGGGCCTGTCTCTGACCCTCTCCTCCCAGCAGCCGGGGTTTGGGTCTTTCCGCGGGGCTACCTCGGACAGGGAGGTCCCGTCGGGGGAAGATATTCGGGTTTCCAGCGGGTCGAATTCGTCGGCTTCGGGTGTGACGAATGGGGTTTCGGGTATGCAGAGTGTGTTGCTGAGCTCTAAGTACTTGAAGGCGGCGCAGGAGCTGCTTGAGGAGGTTGTGAACGTGGGCAACGGGATCAGGACTGAGTTGCCCAAGAAAGGTAGCGGGCAGCAGAGTAAAGTGGTGGCTGAGTCGTCCATGGCGGCCGCCGGAGACAGCTCGGTAGGCGGTGAAGGAAGTGGGAAGCGGGCTGCTGAGTTGAGCACTGCTGAGAGGCAGGAAATTCAGATGAAGAAGGGAAAGCTAATCAGCATGCTTGATGAGGTAATTGTTTGTTTAGTGATGTTGATGAATATAGTTTTTTTTTGCTTTCCTTCTCTTTAAATTGGAGAGTTAGAGATTCAAACTTGACACCTCTTTTAGTATCTGAAATGAATTTTGAGTATTATTTGATTTCAATGTTAATTATGTTACATGATAAAGTTAATGAAAGTGTTTTACTAACAAGGATTATGAAAAGAGCTAATTGAGAATTTAGGTTTCTAAATTTGACATAGAGTGATAGAATTCTCATAGGCTTGGAACAGAGAGCTCAAGCATATTCAAAGTTGAAGCAGCTAGGCAGCTAGCTGCCAACTCTTTTCTGCAATTGAAATTTCCAATTAATTTAGTTTGTCCCATTTTTCTTGTTGGTTGAAGGTGGACCAAAGGTACAGGCAGTACCACCGACAGATGCAAGTGGTAATTTCATCTTTCGAGCAAGCAGCTGGAATTGGTTCAGCTAGAACTTACACTGCTCTGGCCCTACAAACCATCTCAAAGCAATTCAGGTGCTTGAAAGATGCCATAACAAACCAAATTCGAGCAGCAAACAAGAGCTTAGGAGAAGAAGATTGTGCAGCAGGCAAGATTGAAGGGTCAAGGCTCAAATATGTGGACCATCAGCTGAGGCAGCAAAGGGCTCTCCAACAGTTGGGAATGATCCAGCACAATGCTTGGAGACCCCAGAGAGGCTTGCCCGAAAGATCTGTTTCTGTTCTTCGTGCTTGGCTTTTCGAACACTTCCTCCACCCGTAAGTACTCTCATAATCCTCAATTCCCCGATTCGTTATAGGGTTGTGTTTTCTGCATTATGTAGTTTTTGTAAGATGCAGTCTCTTAAATAAGATAGCTGTCTCTCTTTCCCTTTTTTTTTTTTTTTTTTCGCTCTCAGTGTTCTTAACACAATTTACTAAGAATGGTTGAATTTTGTGTTTCAGCTACCCAAAGGATTCAGACAAGCACATGCTTGCAAAACAGACAGGGCTTACTAGGAGCCAGGTACTGAAATCTATGCACATTTTTCAAATGCAAAATCTTTCTATTTTTTGTTTTGATACTCAGTTGGGAGGAATTATTGTGTTGATGAGTTTGAGCATTTGATTATGCAGGTTTCTAATTGGTTCATAAATGCTCGAGTCCGGCTGTGGAAGCCAATGGTGGAGGAAATGTACTTGGAGGAGGTCAAGGAGCATGAACAGAATGGATCATCAGAGAAAATGAGCAAGAGCAATGAGGACTCTGCATCCAAGTCCACAGCTCCACAAGACACTGAGAATAATCAAACAACAAGCACTTTCAATTCCAAACAAGAGAACTCAACAAATCATAACAATATTGCTGCTCCTCCATCAATGTCAATTTCCACACCTTCCACATCTCCCACAAACATGGTTCGAAATCCGTCTGGATTCACTCTCATCGGGTCATCGGAGTTGGATGGCATTACCCAAGGCAGTCCAAAGAAGCCAAGGAGCACTGAGTTTATGCAGTCACCAAATAGTAGTGTCCCATGTATGAATATGGATCACAAGGCTCAAGAGGTAAACAATGAGCAAGTTTCTATGAAATTTGGGGATGAGAGGCAGGGCAGAGATGGGTACTCATTCATGGGAGGCCAGACCAATTTTATTGGAAGTTTTGGACAATACCCAATTGGTGAAATTGGCAGGTTTGATGCTGACCAATTCACACCAAGGTTCTCAGGCAATGGTGTTTCTCTCACTCTTGGCCTTCCTCACTGTGAAAACCTCTCCTTGTCTGGAGCTCATCACCACCAAAATTTTCTCCCTAACCAAAACATTCAACTTGGGAGAAGAGTGGACATTGGTGAAGCAAATGATCAATTTGGTACCATAAACACTTCAGCTCCTCACTCTTCTGCAGCATTCGAAAACATCGACATTCAGAACCGAAAGAGGTTCGTAGCACAATTGTTGCCAGACTTTGTGGCCTGATCATGATGCAAATAATTTAGAAGACATTGAAGTAGCTTGACTGGCTGCAGGGGATGTCATGTCATTATTGCTGCTTTATAAGATCTTCATCCCAATATTTCTTTCTATGCCCTCTAAATACTTGGGGAACAAGGGAAATCAATGCATATGGTAGTGTAAAGAAAGAAGATTTTACTTTAGTATAGGTGTATACTTCTGCATAGAATCATTTCAGTTCTTAGACAGCTTTAGGATTTGAGAGCATATGGTTGAGGATTGTATATTAGTTTGTAAGTTTTGGAGATTGGATAGATGGATTGGTGTAAAACTTTAGTTTAAGTGGCATGGGTATACCAATATATATATATATTGATATTTAAGTAACTGGGTGTACGCTAAATAATGCCACACTTCTGGTGTTAGCTACCAGCTCAACTCAAATAATGAATACTTTTTTGGGCTTAGACTATTTGATCTGATAATATTATTTGTTGTGAACTCTGAGAATCTGTACAATCTACTTACGAGCATAGAAGATAGATATTGATTTACAGTAAATCAATCAAAATATCTTAATTATTCTTCTCAAATCTTATATATATATATATATATATATATATATATATATATATATATTTTTTTTTTTTTATATAAACAATACTGGAACATGGGGTTTTCTCATATATATATATTTACTTTTATATAAGCGATATTAGAACATGGAGTTTTCTCATATACACTGTCAAGGTACCGTGGGAGTTCAAATCTAAAAATCACTGGTCGACGAGTGAATGCCTAGAATAGACCCCGGTGGCATGGCTATGATTGTATTAAAAGAAGATGATGTGGGACTAATACGACGCATGATTATCTTGAGTAGTTTTGCTTTTGGGCCTTGACTTGGGTCTTGACTCTAAGCTTACAGCAGGACAGTGCATGTCCCATTAAAGTTAGCAAAGTACAAAATATAGTAAGCAATATTTTAATGTACGAATTTTTTAGTATAATCTGCTTATGGAGAAAAAGTTGCATCCAAACAGTTGATTGCAACATCACTCTCATACAGAGACAATTTATTGTTTATTTTGAGATAAAATTAGATGACACAGCCCATTTTCTTTTGTTTTTGTTTAAGATATCTTGGATGCCAAGGATACCAAATATCAATAAGATTGCTCCGCGTTTGCTATAGGGTGAGCTGAATTGAATAAGAGTTTTTTTGGTGTGCTTTTGGTCTCCAGAAGGTTCTCATGAACCCCCACCAGAGCATAACAAATTCCACTAAATAGTATGAAAATTGGAGAAAGTTCTCACTGATACATCTCTGCTTAAATAAAGTATTGATACTTACAGAATTAGAATTGAACATATGATTTTTCACCTTGATCAAGGTTACCCTGTGACATTAAGAACCCCAACAATTACAATTTTTTACAATTAATCAGGAGTTACAAGACCAAATCCAAATGACATACGAAACCCTAGATGCACAATCTACATGGAACAAGTTCAAAATGGGGCTACTAATTCAAATATGGTGTCTACTTCTCATAATCATCCTCCTTTCTCCCCAAGTTTCTGCAAAATACATTGGTTAAGGAAAGGGTGTGTGAATAGCTACTAAAAAGGTTTAAAAGGGTCAAGAGAAGAGGTTAATGACTAATATGTATTGATCTTGTCATGGTTCACCGCTAGAAATGATAGTCTTCTTTTGGATACCTTGGATCTGTAACACCATACCTCAAATGCCTCAGTCAGGTCAGGATATTGAATATGCTCATTTCCCAACCATTCGGTCAATATCTCCGCCTGCTCCGCTGATGGAAGTGCAAGAATTACGGAAACAAATGTGGATTCTAAGGATTGCCACAGCTCACTATCCATTTTCAGTGTTGGAGCATCATCACGGGCAGTTGTGACAGAATCGATCAGTGGTTTCGCAACCCTAACAAAAGGAAGCCACACCTTCACCATATGAAGCCGTTTTGCACTTGGCAAAATGACCGTACCGTAACCTATTGCCTCTAGAATCTTTGCCGCCACCTCAATAACCCTCAGCTTTGTCTCAATCAATTCAGCTGTTGAGCTTGCTTCCTTTACAACCTTAACTATTTTATCTGATGCATCCGTCCAGTTGCAGACAAGTTCCCTCATAATTTCCAACTTACATAATATCTGACATGCCCATGACAGATCTGATAAAAGTGATTGAAATGATTGCATCTTCCCTCCGTCAGAAAATAATTCCATCTCACATAATAAAGCTTCTAATAGATTATTAAATCTTTCAAATAGTCTCTTCACACAATCTTTCACCTCAGATTTTATCTCGTCATCAGCTGCTAAGAGAGGGGCATCATCATCTTCGGTTAGCATGTACTCAAGCTGTTCCTGGGCTGAAGACTTGAGATCATTCATGATTGGAGGAGGGGAAGATGTGGCAAATCGGATGGTTGAGAAAAAAATTCCCATTATGGCTGATTGTTTGACTGGTAGGAGACGGGCAAGAATTGGCTCCACTTGTGTTCCGAGCCGTGGTATGATTTTTAAAATCTCCTCCTCCTCAGACTCCTCCCAGGGGACTGCTTCCAAGTAGTCCACACAAGCTGTTATGATTTGTGGGCATCCAAGATTGACAGCTACCTGAAGAATTCCAAGGGCATTTTTAACACCATGCCACATGTCATCAACAAAGCCATCTATTACATTGTAGAGAAGGCGGAGGACACTGACATGGTGGTCAAATTCTGATTCTTGGCAGTACACCTCAACGCAGTTGCGTGAGTCAAGAATCTGACATGTTGGCCAATTTTCAGAGAGGCGATCAGCGAAATACTTGCTCTTTTCTATGAGGACCTGCGAGTGACAATAAAACCAATCATCCCGCCCATCCTGTGTCCGTATCCTCACAACAACATCACTGGTTGATCGGTCCCCAATCCTGATAGGAGTCCTTGTTTCAGAAACCTGAAAGAACAGAAACATTAAATAATAGGAGAAATAATAGGTTAACCATACAAAAACAGAAATAAAGAAAAATAACAAAACATTTTTAGAATAGCAAAGAAGAGCTCAGGGAAACTTACAAGAGATTCCATTGAAGCACTACACATTAATGAACATATGTTGAGCGCATCCTGGAATCTGTAGATAAACATGTTTAGCACAACTGTTAGCACCATAAAATTTCCATACATAGTGGATATTTTACCAAGTACTTCCCTTGTAATAACTATCGACATAATTGAGCTAATTGTTACAAATATGGTTTCAGAAGAAATGAAATCACACCTCATGAGAAACATTAAGTGACCCGAAAGAGTTAAAAGTAGATTTCTAATCTTCTAGGAAACGTTTTCTAGAATAATCAAACCATTGCATTACAGAGAGGTGCTAACAAAACAGTCAACCACATGTAAGGTCTAGTTACATTTCAACTCTATGTTAGTTCAAAGGATAGCAAAGCACTAACACCCAGCTAAAATCTAAACTAGGGAAGTAAATGCTTTTTTTCCTTTTCTCCTTTAAAATTGTTAGAAAGAACTTGGACACCCTTACCATATAGAAGTTGTACTCCCATCTCCAAAGTAATACTTACAGATCTAACTCTGCCACACATAGTCTAGAACTCCAATTTATCTAACCATATGTCAAGTAATAAAAAGAAGAAAGAAAAGAAGAAAACAATTAAGGTGTCTTCATGAGGGCAAGTTCTTCAAGAAAAATTTCCTTGTTGTTCAACAACCGACTTTCGGTCAAAATCAAACGTACACTAGCTAATGGGAGACTCTTTTAGAAAAATATACAAGAACGTGATATGAATTAAAATGAGGAAAAAGAAAAGGAGAAAGAAGAAGAAGAAAACCAATGCATATACAGTTTAGCAAATGAGGTTGTAATATGAAATTGGGCACACATTCTTGCTTTCATTTGTAAGAAAACACCCTTTAAATTATATTCTGCGCACCTGTTTCACCTCTTTCTTCCCCAAATTCACTTCAATAAAGAGCAACTTTTTCAGGGAAAGAATTTGAAATGATTATATCTTGCTTCTAAGAAAATTAACATTTTTGTACAAATAAGATAGAAACCCAGATACAGGTTTTAAGAGGGCAGGAAGTGATTAATGCACAAGGAGTTAATACCAAGAAAAATCCCAAGTTCAGAGCAGTGTTTTTAAAGGCATGCCTTCGCGCGCGTCGGCGAGCGCGTCGGAGCGAGGCGGCAGGAAATCGCCCGAGGCGATCAGCTGTTTCGGGAGTTGCACGTTTAGCGCGGGGAAGGCGTAAGGAGCGTTGCAAGGCGTGGCCAGGCTAGCCAGATCTGGACACTTCTGAACCGGAAGAAATTTTGCGAGTCTGCAAATTGGCTGCGACTCTGCGAGGAAGACGACTCTCGTGTTTGTATTTTAGGTTTATTGTTATGAAACGACGTCGTTTAGATTGCAGTGTTTTAACTTTAAATGAAACGACGTCGTTTCGATTGCGTTTTAAAAAAATTTCTAACTGAAACGACGTCGTTTCACTTGGAGTGTTTTGAAAAAAAGATGAACGCAAGTTTCTGTTTTTTTTTTCTTACCTTAATTGTAACTAGCCCCTTGTCAATTGGTTTTCCTTTTTCTTTTTTCTTTTTTATTTTATTTTTATAATTAAAAAGAGATAACATGGGTAGTTATGTTTTATAAAAATATGACCTATTTTATCTTATTTTGTTTTTATTTTTATTTTCTTTTAATATGAGCAAAATGTGAATTTACCATATTATCCTAATTTAATTAATAATTTCAATTCTTAATGTTTAAATTAACCAAGGGTATTTTCAGGTATTTTGAATGTTTCACCATTCTCTACCTTTTGCTTTATATATATAGATAAACTTAAGGCAAAAAGAATTAATATCTTTCTTGCCCTTTCTAAATCCAGCCGGTTGTAGCTTTACTCTACTTACCTTTTTTTGTTTTTTATAAATTAATATATATATATATATATATATATATATATATATATATATATATATATATATATATATATATATATATATATATATAAAGCAAAAGGCAGAGAATGGTGAAACATTCAAAATACCAGAAAATGTCATTGGTTAATGCAAACATTAAGAATTGAAATTATTAATTAAATGAGGGTAATATGGTAATAATGGATCCTATTTTTTTTCTAAATTAATCTATATATATAAAGCAAAATACAGAGAATGGTAAAACATTCAAAATACCAAAAAATGTCATTGGTTAATTCAAAAATTAAAATTTGAAATTATTAATTAAATGAGGATAATATGATAAATTCATATTTTTTTATATTAAAAAAATTAAAATTAAAAACGAAATCAAATAATAATTACCCATGTTATCTTTTCTTAATACTTAAAAAAATAATTTTAAAAAAAACCAATTGGCACATGCTTCTAGTATATATATATATATACATAGGGGCCTTCTCCAATGCGAACTCTAAGATGCGGATTGGTTGCGAACTTTTGTTTTTAACCGTTGGATGGCTTGTGTGGCTTTATTTTCTTTCTTTTCGCTCTTCATCCAACGGTTAAAAACAAAAGTTCGCAACCAATCCGCATCTTAGAGTTCGCATTGGAGAAGCCCCCTATATATATATATATATATATATATATATATATATATATATATATATTGTATAGTACAACCCTAATTTCTACCCTTACCAGATAATCTCCATCAATTTCAAGAATTCTCTTCATCTTTCGACTGCAAGTAAGCCATTTTATTTTTCTCTCTAATTCTTCGCAACTATAATTTGAAGTTCTGTATAATTTTTTTTCTTCAATATATTAGTTATCTTATTCGTTTATATGATATAGTAGAAATTTGACGTACATGCTTCATATTTGTATCTTAGAAATATTAATGGTGTTGTTTTATAGCTATAAATCGAAAAAATGCTGCGTGGAAGTATGCAAAAGAAATATAGGGGGGAAAATACTTGAGATGCACATTTTGTGATCAAAGATGTAGTGGAGAAATTTCTAGACTTAAGCATCATTTGGGTCAAACACATCATGGTATGCAACCATGTAAGAAAGTTCCTGAGCATGGGAAAAAAGAGTGTGCCTTAACTTCGAAAAAATTTCAGCTTGAAAAAATAAAGAAAAATGAAATGCATAGAGAGATTAGGGATGGTCCATGAGGAGGGGCTCAGAGTATGGAAACTTCATAGGATAAAGAATATGGAATCCCCGGTACTAGGAGTGTTACAGTTGATGAGGCTCTTAGAGCACAACCTATATCAAAAGGACCAATGGATAGATTTATCACTTTAGAAGCTCGGCAAAGTACATTAAATTCAGCATACAAACAAGAAGAAAGAAAGGAAGTTTGTCGAAAGATTGGTCCTTTTTTCTTCTCTAGAGCACTCCCATAATATTGTAAATGATCCATTTTAGCTACCTATGGTGGAAGGAATTGCTGCATATGGTGTAGGATTTAAGCCTCCATCAATGCATGAGCTAATGACTTGGATCCTTAAGGAAGAAGTTGGATGCATCACGTAGGGAAATATTGTTAGACGTCAACATTGAAGCTACACTCGCCTACATGAAAGCGAAAGCGTAAGTGGATCTTGAATTTTTTGGTAAGTTCAGTGTAGATGAGGAGAATAGGCTTACAAACTTGTTTTGGAGAGACTCTACTTCACTTTTGGATTATGTTGCCTCTGGAGACGTCCTCATATTCGACAGCATATACAAAACCAATATGAATGACAAGCCTCTAGTGTTATTTGTTGGTTCAAACAATCACCGGGCGAGTGTTGGTTGTGCCCTATTGCTTGACGAGACCTTTGGAACATAAAAGTAGTTATTGGAGACATTCATATTGTTCGCACCACTTGCAAAACCCAAGGGAGGTGTCGTATAGCAGTGTAGCTCGGAAGTCCAAGTGTCGTATCCACAGAGAGCAGTGTAAAGAAAATAACAGAGATGAAAAAGAACAAGTATGATTGAGAGGTAGATTTATGCAAGATTTGATTTAGAGAAAATTTAATTGATTAAAACACTAAGGCATTGGGGTTCCACTTTTAACATAAGCATGCAACTCTTATTAATTTGATCCACAAAATATTTTCCATTGTAGTTGTTCAAAATAATTAAAGTTCTTTTTAATTTCCTTTAGAAGTATTCTAAGCATAACTTGTACCATTGGCAACAAACTATCAAAAAATAATCTTCATTAAAATTCTATTAATCTTTAGCAATTCTCTTCTCTTTTAAAAGCATGAAAGTTTTTACTACACAATGGGAAAAACATGATTGAACCCATGAAATAGATTATCAAACATTCATCAATTAATTAAAAAGAAAACTACAAATTCCATTTGAACAAAACTACAAATTCACATTAAAGCTTAAGTTTGGATCAAACTAATAAAAATTACACACTTATATTAAAAGCTTTCTCCCTAGCCTTAGCTAGGGAGTTAGTTCCCCATAATAAAATAAAACTAGAAACAGAAATTAAAACTTAGAAAGATGGAGGGAAGAGAGAAAGCTCAAGAGTTGTGGAGCTTGGGTGTTGTGTTTACAAGCTTGGGAAACCTCACTATTTATAGGCCTAAGGAAGTTGAAAATCTGAATTAAGTATGGTTAATGCATACAACACTTGTATTATAAAATCTGAATTGGTTGCTGCACTTCACCAATAAATCCCACCAGCAGCCCTAGCTCATCTTCATGTCACCATGACCAAGCTTCCAACCAGCTCATCCTGAGGTCAGCATGACCAGCAACTTCAAGGGCTTACGAATTGGGCTTCTCTTAAGCAAATTATGACTTTAAGCACTCCAAATTGAAGTTCAGAATGTCTTCTTTCCAGCCATATGTCATTTGGGCCAATCCAAGGTCGGATGAAGAAGTTAAGGCCAAAACAAATTGCTAACTCGTTTTGTTTGCTGACAAAATCCATCCTGAGCATGGTTCTGTGTTTGCTAGGTAACGGACTCCAGATTTATCCAATGGGGCTGAATTTTGGATATGTTATAGTATACACCCATTGGAACAACTTTCATGAAGAATGCTGCCTCATCCGAGCTGTGTAGGTTGCTGAAACAAAGCTTGCAATATGACCTACGAAACTGGACTGGCAGGGGGCTGTAGCAAAAAATGAGTTTGTCTTTAAGCTCTTCTTCCGTTCATCCAAATCAGGCCTTAACATGCTTGAATTGCATGAATTATGTTCTCTTGCTCTTTTGGCCTACAAAACACATAAAGGGAGGCAAATAACTCAGAATTATAGGAAACTAAGCAAAATAAGTAAGTAAATTGGGCATGTATATGTATGAAATTATGAGCTTAACACATATCCTCTATGAAAGGCAAGAAGCCTACATCAATATTGATGGATGAGGATGAGGCGATGCGCACAAAGTAATTGAGTATGTGTTGCCCATGTGCAATCATAGGTTGTGCTCATGGCATGTGGCAATGAATGCACAGAATAACTTAAAGGATGAAGAATTGGTACGATCATTTCAAGCATATCTTTGGGAACCAATTACAGTCAATGAGTTTGAAAAGAAATGAGAGTTTTTGAAAGACAAAGTTACTACACATAAAAAAAAAAGGATGGCTGCAAATGATGTATGCAAAATAAGATGCATGAGAGAAATCACGTCTTAGACCCAAGTTTTTCGGTGGTATGTGTACTACTCAATGCGTGGAGTGTATGAACAAGTTTGTAAAAGATTACTTGAGGAAATGCGTTAAGTTGTTTGAATGCATACCACCGAAAACAGTCAAAGAAAATGCTTACAACAACATTGAAAAGTCTTAAGCAACATGCTTCCCAAATTTACACACATAGGTGCCTTTTATTAGTATGTAACGAGATCAATGTTTCATCAGCACTCATTCATGAAAAAATAATTCATAATTTTGGAGGATGGTTGTATATTTCAGTGAAATACGGTGAACCGCAAAATAATTGAAGTTTTGTGTATCTTGGCGGGAAAGATGTTTGAATAGAGTGCAACTGTCAGAAATATGAAAGCGAAGGCATCTCATGTTGCCATGTGTTTTATGTAATGAAGTGGGAGCACGTTATGAAAATTCCATCGTCGCTTATAATGAAGTGATGGACAAAAACTGCCCGAATGGACATTAGATATGCATTTATGTCAAAAAGTGGTAGCAAGAAGGTTGTATAAACCGCGAGATACAAAAGTTTAAGTTGTATGGCTAACAAAGTGTGTTTGTATACATTAAAGAGCACAAATGGGTATAGTATTATTCATAAATTTGTCTTATTAAAATAAATTAATGTTCAAAAGGCTTACGCCTCATTGCTTCAAGGCTTACGCCTCGCATAACGCAACTAAAACGCCTCGCATTTCAAATCATTGGTTCAGAGTACAACCCAAGAACAAAAAGAAAAAGAAAGTAAAGAATTGTTGCTAACCAAAATATAAAGCCAATATTGGAAGAGAGAAAAATGAGTTGAGGATTCATACCCTCTTTTCTCACCGACTACTTCTTTTCTGGAGGGCTTGATTTTGCATCAGCAAGCAACAACAGGGGTAATTGCTTATTGTTGAAGCTTGTTGTCTTGCTCGTGGACCCTCTCTCCCTCTCTATCTGTGTCTTTTTGAGTGGTTAAGTGGGTTTTTTGGGTTTGAGGCCCATTGATATATATGAGGTAATGCGAAATTCTATAATGAGGTCTAACTAAAGTAACATTGTGGATCAAACCATTTGGAGCCCAAACTTCTATTAATAGCTGAAACATTTCCGGCCCACAAGGGGAGTAATAAAAAAAATCTGAATCCAACTCAATTTTTTTAGCAAATTAGACCCCAAATTTTTTTTTATTTAAATAAATACGAATGTAATTTATTAAGAGCATCTCTAACAGCCTCTTGAATAACTTTGGAATGTTAAAATATGTGAGTCATGTAAGCAAAACTCTCTCCAACAGACTTGTCAAACTCAGTCACCAAAGTTGCAACCCATTTTCCTCTCTTCAGAACTGACGTTGGCTTTTCAAAACATTTCATTTTGCTTTGAAAGAACAAAACCTAAATTGAAAATGCTAAAAAACTATACTTTTTCTTTTCATATAATAAATAAATAGACTTTCTTCACATGTTTTGATTTTTTTTTCTTCCCATAATATTGCATTAATTGAATGAAAGAGTCTATTGAGGCACAAACAAATTATTAAAGTAGCAAACAAATCTTTTCAAATTGCCACATAAGTCAACAAAGTTTAATTTGAAGAATTTGGTTTGCTACTAATGTTGGAGACAGAGCCGGTCCTGACTAATCTAAGGCCCATGGCAAAAGTTTAGAGTGTGCCCTTCATAGAAAAATTAATCACTAAGATTATAACTTTTCGGTAATAAGCCATTTTCTTCAATCAACAGCACAATATCTACCAAACCCTCCATTTGCAACCAAAATTATACACCGTAAATCTAGAAAGCACAAATGACATTCAAAAGACACAATAACATAACAATAATCATTTTATAACGCCAAATAAAAGTAACAAAAGAATTGAATCATTTGTGTATAATCTGAAAAATATTTCAGCATAGATCTTAAGAAACCAGACTTGGGAAGATTGAAGGACGAATTGACGAGGGTTTGAATAATAGACAATTAGGTGAATGATTTACTGATAATTCTCATTGTCAACAATACAAGGTATATATACAAATACAACATTGAATTACACCTATTTCTAAGACTAGGAATTCGTGATCCACCTTTGGTGGGATTTGATCTAGACTAAATCAAGAAAGTAAATATTACAAATATATTACAAAGATAATTCTTAACACTCCCACTCAAGTTGGAGAGTGAATGTCATGAAGTCCCAATTTGTCACATAGTGTCACAAATTGATCTTTCCCCAAGGCTTTGTGAATACATCTGCCAACTGGAAGCGTGTTGGTACATATGAAGGACTAATCATTCCAGCTTGCAGTTTTTCTCGAACTATGTGACAATCTATTTCAATGTGCTTCGTACGCTCATGGAAAACTGGATTTGCTGCAATATGCGAAGCTGCCTGATTATCACAGAACAATGATGTTGGAGCTTTTTGTGGGACCTTTAAATCCTGTAATATATCATGCAGCCAAGTGAGCTCCAAACATGTGTTAGCCATAGCTCGATATTCGGCTTCTGCTGATGATCTAGAAACAATGGTTTGTTTATTAGACTTCCATGAGATGGGAGAGTTTCCAAGAAATACACAATATCCAGTAATTGACCTTTCAGTGGCACGACAACCTCCCCAATCTAAATCACAAAAGGCTTTCAAGGCGAGATTGTTGGAGGCAGGAAAAAACAAACCTTGACAAGGAGTACCTTTGATGTATTTAAGGATCCATAAAGAGGCATCCCAATGAGGTTTGCGAGGCTGATGCACAAACTCACTCAATGTTCAAACAGAGTAAACTATATCAGGCCTTGTGACGGTAAGATAAATCAGTCTCCTAACCAATCTTATGTACTTAGCTGGATCATTTAGCAATGCTCCATCTGTGGGAGTAAGCTTCAAATTTTGCTCTATAGGAAATTTGTTTGGACGTGCGCCTATAAGTCCGGAGTCTTGCAAAATATCTAGTGCATATTTTCTCTGAGACATGAAAATACATTTCTTGGAACGGGAGAACTCAATGCCTAGAAAATATTTCAAATCTCTGAGGTCTTTGATACGGAAGCGTTGGAGAAGAAACTTTTTGAGACGTTCTATTTCTTGAAGATCATTTCCTGTGATAAGTACGTCGTCAACATAGATAAGCGCTACAGTAAATGAATTACCTTCGGCCTTAGTAAATAGTGAATAATCAGCATTTTGCACACTATCTGAAAAGGTGAAAAACCAGTTTCTAGAGGCATGTTTGAGTTCATAGAGGGATTTATTGAGCCGACATACAATGTTCTCCCCCTGTCGGCAAAGACCAGAAGGAGGTTCCATGTAAACCACTTCATGTAAATCTCTGTGAAGGAAAGCATTCTGGATGTCCAATTGGTGGATGAACCAATTGCGGGCAGTAGCAACAGTAATGAGACATCGGAGAGTGGTGAGTTTTGCTGGGGGGGAAAAGGTCTCTTGGTAATCAATGCCCTCAACCTGAGTGTAGCCGTTAGCAACTAGCCGAGCTTTGTATCGTTCAATGGTGCCATCAGACTTGTGTTTGATTTTGTAGACCCATTTTCATCCAATCGGTTTATGACCAACGGGTAAAGGAATCATACTCCATGTATTATTTTGCTGCAAGGCCTCTAATTTTGCATGTCTGGCATGTCGCCAATTTGGATCATGGATAGCTTGTGCATATGAGGTGGGCTCGGTGGTACCTGTAATGTTAGCTTGAAAAGCACAATGGGCAAAAGAAAAGCGAGACTAAGAAAGAGAATGAGAAAGGGGATATTGAGTACTTGAAGAATGAGGCGTCGAGGCAAAATGATTGACTTGGTTGGACATGTGGTAGTCGTTATGCCATGCCAGAGGGTGTTTGGGATGAAGGGACTGACGGGGAGGTGGTATAGATTGTGTGGGTTGAAGTGTGGGCTCAGAAGAGGATGAAGGGAGAGGAGTTGGGTTGACCAAGTGTGAGGGTGCAGAAGAAGTGGATGGGGGGGACACTGGTGAATCGTGATGGGTTAATGGATGTATGTTGGTATTATTTGGTAGGGGAATGGTGATAGAATTATCGGGTAAGGTAGGTAGGATATGATGATGTGGTGCTTGGAGTAACGGGCTTGCATGTGGGGTAAGGTTAACTGGTGGGTTAGACATATGGTCGTGTGTGTCAGGCACATGGGGGCTGTAAGTTAGGTGAGTGCTCTGGTGAATTGGCAAGTGAGTTGGCTGATTGATAGTGGGAAAGGAAAGTGAGGATGACCCATTATCATTGATGTTAGGAAATGATGAGGGGAACACAAAATTGGGATTGGGTGGTGTAGAAATAGATGAGAAAGGGAAAATGGTTTCACAAAATTTGACATCACGACTTACAAAAACCTTGTGGGTCTCCAAATCGTAAAGTTTGTAGCCTTTTTGACCAGTGGGGTATCCAACAAAGATGCAGCATTTGGCACGAGGATCAAATTTTTGAGTAAGATGAACAACAGTTGCATAACATAAACAACCAAAGTCTTTTAGGTGATCAAAGGATGGTGGCCTGTTATATAACAACTCAAAAGGTGACTTGGTGGATAAAGTGGTGATGGTAGGCGGTTAATTAGGTAGACAGCGGTTACGACACATTCTCCCCAGAAAGAAAGAGATAAGTGAGATTGGAATAATAAGGGTCGTGCGACGGTGAGAATATGCCGATGTTTGGGTTCGGCAACTCCGTTTTGTTGTGGAGTGTAAACACATGTGCGTTGATATTCAATACCATTAGTTTGAAAAAAAATCTCTCATGGAAAACAACTCAGACCCATTGTCAACTCTGATGGCTTTAATTTGGACACAGAATTTAGTACGAGCAAAAACAATAAAAGATTTTAAAAGATGTTGAGTTTCAAACTTATGTTGCATCAAAAATATCCATGTGCATCTTGTGAAATCATCCACAATGGTAAGAAAGAAACGTGCCCCTGAATGTGCAGGAACTTTGTGTGGACCCCAAATATCACAATGTAACAAATCGAATGGCGCATGTGTTGATATAGAACTTAAAGGAAATGGAAGTCGTGTTTGTTTGGCCATGGGACAAATACTGCAATTATGATCAAAAGAAATATTTTTTGAAGTTAGGAATGGAGTCACCAATTTGAGACAAGAAGACGACGGATGACCAAGTCGCATATGCCACAAACTGGTGGGGTGCGAAACTTGATTTGAGACAAGTGTTCTTTGTAATGGAGACATGTAGTAAAGACTACCACGTTGTTTACCCGAGCCAATTGTCTTCCCCATAGCCAAGTCCTGCAAGACACAAAAAGTGGGAAATAAAAGGACACAATAGTTTAAAGAATTAGTGACTTTACTGGCAGACATGAGATTTAAGTGGAAAGAAGAAACACATAAAACTTTGTCTAAGGTAATGTCTAAGTTGAAAGGTACGGTGCCAGTGGAAGTGATTGGGACTGTGGATCCATTGGGTAAATTAACAATGGGTATTGGGCAAGATTCTGTCTTAGTGAAAGTGTAGAACCGGAAGTGATGTGGTTAGTGGCTCCGCTATCCAAAATCCAAGGTTTAGTAAAGGCAGAATTAATTGAGACATCTGTAGAAGATGACAGACCTGAAGCATTTGCATAAGAATTGTTATTACCAAAGACACAGTTTGCATTCATTATAGATATGGCATGAGCAGGTTGTTGAAGCTCTTTTTCAGAAGGCTCATTTGATGGGTTCGGTTGAGAAGACTATGAATTGGAGAACTGTGTTGGCACATGAAAGCTTTGAGACTGTTGGCCCAAATTGGGAGTCTGGGCTGGACGTGTAGAGACATTTGCTGCGTTGGCAGCATGTAAGAAGGCAGGCGCCTTGTGGTCTGCGCTGGAAGCATGCTTTGGCTGGTGACGCATTTGTTGGTGATGATGATCATAATGATGATGCATCTGATGCTTAGTCAAGTATGCATTTGAGGCCGTGGAAATTTTTTGAGAGTTGGGTTTTGTCTTTTCTGGAAGTGTTTAATTGGACATGGTGTTTGAAAATTGAATTTTGTGTTTTCTGGCAGCAGAAAATTTGTTTTGATTTGACATGGTATTTTTGAGAAAAGAGGAATTAGGCACCAGGATGGTGCTCTGATACCATCTTAAGAAACCAAACTAGGGAAGATTGAAGGACGAATTGACTAGGGTTTGAATAATAGACAATTGGGTGAATGATTTTCTGATAATTCTCATTGTCAACAATACAACATTCAATTACACCTATTTCTAAGGCTAGGAATTCGTGATCCACCTTTGGTGGGATTTGATCTAGACTAAATCAAGAAAGTAAATATTACAAATATATTACAAAGATAATTCCTAACAATAGATGGTAGTCATCTAAAAAGAATAAATCATTAGCAACGGAGACAACTACCATAGAAGTAATTAAAAATAAACAAAATCTGAATACAAACAAAAAATAAACAAGATTAAAGATCTCAAACTTGCAAGGAAAAGAAAACCCTAATTAAAGCAACCACAATCATACAATCACACAATCTGCTATTAAGATCTGACCTCAAATCTAACTTGAGAGAGAGAGAGAGAGAGAACAAAACCAGAAAAAGATGCAAAAATCGTAGAAAGAAAACAAAAAAGAACAAGAAGAGAGGGAGATGAATAGGTTTCATATAGAAAGTCAAAAGACATTCATGCTGCCATTAGCACGCGGCTGCTCTCCTTGGGAAGATGAGTCTTTACTTTTGTATTTATTTTAGGGATATGATTTCCCCACTCTCCTTTTCTCCACTTACACTCCCTTTTGCTTTTTAATACTTTTTAATCAATTTTGTTTTTTCTCTTTCCTATTCTACCCTTACCCTACATTAATTTCTTTTTACTTCACTTTTATATTAGTTCCTTTTCTTTATACTTAATTTTCCAACTTGCACTCCATTTTCAGTATTTTTTTTCCTTTAATCGAGTAAGAAATTAAGTTTTTTTTTTCCCTTTTAATACTGAAAATTGAGTGTAAGTTAGAAAATTAAGTATAAAGAAAAAGAAATAATATAAAAGTGAAGTAAAAAAGAAATTAATGTAGGGTAAGGATAGAATAGGAAAGAGAAAGAACAAAATTTATTAAAAAGTATTAAAAAGCAAAAGGGAGTGTGAATGGAGAAAATGGGAGTGGGGAAATCAGCTCCCTTATTTTAAGTTTGCAAATTATTTAGTGTTTTTTGGGTCATCATATATGGGCTATAAAAAATTTGTGTGCCGCTCTCAAATTTAGGCCCTGTGCCATCTCCCTGGTTGCCTTGGGGCAAGGTCGGCTCTGGTTGGAGAGATGCTTTAACTCAAATTAAAAAGTTGACTAAGGAGTTGTGAAACTAACCATTCAAAGAGCTTGAAAACTTCATACATAAATTAGGCGAGTTGGACATGGAGTGAACCCACACCCTTGAACACAAGTTCGAATCCTCCGCCATAAAGTATTTTAATTTAGAGTAGTTTTGACTATCACTTGTTTTTTTCTTTTATAAAAAGAAAAAAAAAATTAAACTAATGTATGTGTATGGGATGGCAGAAATCCCCTTCGGGTCGAGTCCCCAAACCTAACGGGGGGAGATTTTGAGGCAAAAAGGGATTGGATACAGGAATCCCCGAATTTAAAAAATCCTTGTTGGATATGGGTTGGAGATGGTATTAGCATCCCCATCCCTGAACTCGACCCGATATATAAACACTTAAATAATCAACATACTTAATACTTCCCATTCCAGTTATAAAAATAAAAATAAAAATAGAACTAACCCTAACACTTATTGTGTGGCATTTGCTCTCACCCTCTCTCATTTTTGTTTCCTTCTTAAATTGATGTATCTTCTCTGCTTATTCTTCTTGTCCACCTCCTATCTTCTTTTTCTTCTTCTTCTTCCTCCTCCCCTTCTTCATATACACACATCTTTCTCTTAATATCATGTATCTTTTTTTTTGCTCTGAATTTTTTATTTGCTCTGAATTTTTGTTGTTAGTAAATTTGATAAATAGAAACCCATTTCAACTATAAACATTGTTGATAAGTGGAAATGGATGCAAAGTTATAATTGGTATGATTTGATAAATTCTGGATTTTTTAGATGCCTTAGCTATTCAAGATCTGACCTACAATTTTGTTTTGGTAACAAATAAGGCTAAGTCCAAGAGCTCTTCCATTTTGGCATGGAAGAATCGGGGATTCGGGGTGGGGATATCCCTCCGATGAGGATTCCCCAAAACCTCTTAAAAGGGGATAGGGGAGGGGACATGGGCGGGGATGGAAAGCAGGGACAGGATTGGTATTGCAATACTCGGCTCCAACCCTGCTCGTTGCCATCCGTAGGTATGAGGTAACCAGATTAAGTGCATATAAGAAATAATAATTTTTAGGACCAAGTTTTGTCCACTAGTCATGCTTGGAGTTTGACGAATTAAAGACGCTATTATCATCAACTAGCCTTTGATCTAGACGTATTTGCCTCAACCTGGTTGGAAGTCTCATATTCGATCGTGGAATGGTACTAGATTAAGCTCCCCTTTGTAGTGCTTCCAAATTTGTAAGTTAAGGTAGTGCGACTGAGATGAGATCGTCCCAAAGGAAGCTTTGAGGAATCACAGAAACAAACAAAAAAGATTGATTTAGAACAAGCGGCAACATTCAAGGGACAAGAACCACAACCAGCCGAAATTGTGGGCTAAGACTGTTCAACACAAAGTCTAGTAATTTATAAAAATAATCATAACAAACCTCCAGTTGCATCCCATAATTGAAAAGCCACATATACATTATGAATAATTTTTTGCCAAACATTTTAACAATTAATTAGAGCAATTGATCAAATGAAATCATATTGGTTTTATATATTTAATATTTGGATCTAGACTCCTTCATTTTTAATTTTTTCAACGAAAAATGAGTGTATAATGATTATTTTGGAATGTCGATTAGCAGTTCAATAATTTTATATATTAATTTTATTTATTGCTTGCATTGATCAGCAGCCCCCTATGACTATATCATATATATAATGATGACTTGACTTGGTTGAACGAGGCTAGGTAAAATAAAAGGCGATCGAATCGTGTAATTTTAATGCTATAATGCATTGACTCACCTTGCCAAATCTGAAAAATCAGTTTATTACTAGTATTCGTCATGCTTTGACTAACAAGTAGTGAACGCCACATTTATGAACAGTGACATATGCATCGATCAACTTGGAGTCAAATTGTTGAATAGTGATTAAAGAAGGTTCATAAATATATATATTTAATACGGTCTTGTTTGGCTTTTCCATTTTTCTATTTTCAATCATTTTCTTTTCGGATACGGCCATGGGTGTATCCATGACTTATATTGAACTTTTCTAGTAGTGTAAGTAGACCAAAGTGAAAAGAATAATAACAAGAATAACCAAACCATCAAGTCTTTCCTTTCGTTTTTTTCATTGTCATTCTTTTGCTTCAAACACAAACAATAAACTTTTGACAAATGACCAAATGCTATGAATAAGTTTCCTTCTTTTTCTTTTCCGTTTCCATTTGTGGTTGCAAAGAAACATAAACTTGTAAATGTGTGAAGTTAATATATTTTTCTGTCTTTTGAGAGTACAAATTTGCAAGGAAAACATGTATATATAGAAATATGGTTGAATGTGATATGCGTGTGGCCTCAACCAGTAGCTGGTATATGTATGTTTTAACATTTAAGGAAGGAGGACCTTAGGCTGACTCGACCTTTTTGACTCTGAATAAATGTAGCTTCATAGGAAGTTTCGTGTGTTCTGCATGGAATCACTGCACGACAAAACATTATCGACATGGCTGGAAAATGTATATCTATTAGAAAATGTGCTCTTTACCCAAAAATGGAAACACCCTAATTTCATTCGAAAAAATTAACCTGGAAAAAAGGGCAAGATTCAGTTTACCTCTTAGATTTTAACCTATTGCTTAGTAAAATAAAGATTTTTTGGCAATCAAACATATATGTAGTCAAATAATAATTTATTTTGAAATGATCTCCAAAATGGCTCTCTACAATCTTTATTATTTTACTCATATCTAGTCTTTCTTTTAAAATGGACAATGTCTTTTTTTTAGCACAAGTGATTGGGGGAGGGGAGGTTTATACAAATATTCATTGGGTGCATAGGGGTTTCGAAAGTCTACCCACATGAATAAAGGTGGAAAAGCTAAGTCAACAACTGAGCTATACTCCGCTAACTAAAATGGACAATGTCTTTGTTATTGGTATTTTTACTTTTTGATCCAATATTACAGATGGAGTTGATCGATAAGATTGCAGTGAAAAACTTATATTGTAGGTTTTAATTCTTATCATTTGAGCAGTTGGAAAGTTCAAATTAAGGAGTCAATCAATTGGTTTGTGATATATAATGATCTTATATATATATATTGTGATCGGTTAGGCTTACAGATTGATGAACGTGCTATCCTGCACTAAAAAGAAAATCCAGTAGTAGAAGCCTTTGTAAGTTTAATAGAGAGAGGTTAATAAAAAAATGATACAAGTGGGTTTAGTTTTTGGTATCTTTTTTTAATTTTTATTGGCCTTGACTCGATTAAAAAAAAGAAGCTTCAAATCAAAAGGGTCCCAATCCCTTGCTCTTCAGCATTCCGTGTTCTTTTTAATTTTTGAGAGGCTCTGAGCATGGGCCACAACTTTCTACCCTTTTGACCACTCAACGCTGGCCTTGGAATGGATTAGGCATCTCTTACTGGTACAATCCAATTGCCCCCATGAGACTTCACCATAAATATAAGCATGAAGACCACCAAGATTTAAAGACCAAACTACTCATACAACTCTCTCTCTCTCTCTCTCCTTGGTCAAATATATAGCCGCATACTCTTACCACCACAAAACCAAAATTCCTCCTTCCACATTCAATGAAATATTTGAATTATTAATTTCTTCATCATTTAATCCCATTTGATCAAGCTAGCTCTTCTTTATTCTTATCCCCTCTAGATCTATCAACTTCTGTTCTTGTTAATTCTTCTTCTTCTTCTCCACCAACTTTCACATTTTTTTTTCATGGATGATATTGAAGTTCCTCAGTATTTCGTCTGCCCAATATCTCTTCAGATCATGCAAGACCCTGTGACGGCCATTACCGGCATCACATATGACCGGGACAGCATCGAGCACTGGCTTTTCCAGAGCAAGAACACCACATGCCCCGTCACCAAACAGCCTCTCCCAAGAGACTCAGAATTAACCCCTAACCACACCTTACGCCGCTTAATTCAGGCTTGGTGCACTGACAATGCGTCTCATGGCATTCATCGAATACCAACCCCGAAACCGCCTCTGGATAAGGCTCGAGTCCTTAAGCTCCTCAAGGACTTCTGGAACCCTAAGCTCCAACTGAATATCATTCGAAAAATCGAGTTCCTCGCGACCGAAAGTGAAGGGAATAGGAAGTACTTGGTTGACGCTGGGGTGGCTAAGGCCGTCTTGTTGTTCATCGCAAACAGGTGTTATAAGGAAGGTCTGGTTGATGGCCTTGAAGAAGCCCTTAGCATACTTCACTTTGTTCGGATTTCATCCGAAGAACTAAGTCTTCTTTTCATGGAAAACGATCAGATTATCGATTCGTTGACGTGGGTTTTTGGTTGCAAATTGCAGAATCAAATCACGGTGAGCACACATGCAGTCTTGGTACTAAAATCGATGATCCAAAAGACACACTCAAGTGTGCTAGAAACTCTGAACCCTGATTTCTTCAAGAAACTTGTAGGGGTTTTTAGAAACGGAATTACGCAACAAGGGACAAACGCAGCTCTACATATCATGTTAGATGCTTGTCCATGGGGAAGAAACCGAGTCAAGATGGTCAACGCCGGGGCTGTTTACGAGCTCATTGAGCTTGAGTTCGAAGCACCTGAAAAGAAAACCACAGAGCTCATTTTGGGAATATTGTTTCACTTGTGTTCTTGTGCTGATGGGAGGGCTCAGTTTCTGAGCCACAAAGGAGGCATCTTTGTTGTGTCGAAGAAACTCTTGAGGGTTTCACCGTCTGCAGACGACCGAGCCATTTTGATCCTTTCTTTGATCTGCAAGTACTCAGGAACCAACATGGTGCTTCAGGAAATGTTGGAGGTTGGGGCTGTGTCTAGGCTTTGCACTTTGCTCCAAGCTGACTGCGCTCCATACTTGAAAGACAAAGCAAGGCAAATCCTGAGATCACATTTTGAGGAGTGGAAGAACTGTCCTTGTCTTGGTAATTCTTTCCATCCCAGATGATCAAATGCAACCGAATGTTCATATTACTTTGATCATATAACTACTATATTATCTATTTATAAAATGAAATTTGTTGAACAAAGAAATTAAAAAAGAAAGAAAGAGCATGCAATCTGTACTTTCAGATTAATTTTTGCAATAATTTGTACTTCTTATGAGAATCTTGGCAATAACTTATAATATTATTGTTTAAAGGCAAATTACCTTGATCCATCTTCTCTTTTTTGGAACTCTTTTTGACTCATTGTTTTTAAACCCACTTGCCCTATATCAAGAATGTACCCAATCGTGGACCTTATATTTTCACAATTTGAATCACAATTTAATTTGTACCCAGAAAAGTGAAAAAGACAATTACATTATTTTCCTAGGATCCATATATAGGAGGCCTTGAAATCAAAGAATTTAGTTAATAACATATAGTTTAAATTATTTGATTATCCTAATACTATTACATATGCGAATATGTAAAGTTGAATTATCACTAGATCAAGAGTTAGTGGGTAAAGAAAGATATTACTTGTACAGTAAAATCATCCTCTACTCCAATGTGCATTTTTTTATGTGTAGCATATTGGTATTGAGAGTGGAAAAAAAATAATGTGTAGCATACCGGTATTGAGAGTGAAAAAATTAACACTTCTTTTTAAGTTTGATAATCATTTAAATGAGTTTTTAAAATAGTGATTAGGACTTTTTGAAACTATTGATGCATTTTATAAATTTGTTTCAAAACTATAACTCCATAAGAACTATAAACTTTCGAAGAACATGACTCTTGACCGGCATTTCTCTTCACAACGGAAGATGACTCAGGTTTAGATCCTCCTCCCTTAGTGATAACATATGGCATCCAAAACTTTATTTCAAGATCTCTTTGAAGTGTAAAGGGCTTATAGCTCAAGTAATTAAGAATATTTATGTATTCATTTTCCTCCCAGCATTGTTTGTATGAAAAACACTTATCTAAAAAATTTATTGTATGAAGGAGATTTAGCATCTGTAATTTCTTAAACCTCTCAAAGGTTCTTTTTGCAATTTACTAAAGAACCATCATACATTCATACAATTGAAGGGCCTAATTATTAGTGGTCATATTAGAGGTCATAAATTCAAATATAAAAATATCTAAATGGTGTAGTTCATTAAAAAATTGGTATATTTATTTGTAAGAATGTTGTTGAGGTTTCCAAATCATGGATAGCACATTTGAACCAACGGTTAACTCAATTAAAGAAATTGCTTTATCTAGAAGCCTAGCTAGTAATATTTCTCTTCCCGGCGTTGAAAGATGTTCCCAGTTCGATGAAGAAAAAAAAATTAAAACTTGGAACTTTCGCAAACCTTTTGATAAGCTCTTTTTTGGGCCAGAGGCCTTTTGATGATCTCTCTGTCGGGCCTTGGCCTTTTTTATTACATGCTTTCTTTAAAAAGTCTAGATTTCTGCAACTACCAAAAAAATAAAATTGATGAGAATGCTGCTAACATCAAGAGTTGAAAGATCAGCAAGGGTTTTTTTTTTGTCTTTAAAAAAAAATAATCTGAACAATCAAAGGTTCTACAAGCAGAAGAATACAGGGTACTACAAGGTGTTATCTGTTTGACGAAGAGGATACAACAAACTGTTGATTTTGTCCAGTTCTTGAGATTTGTTTTTTTAAGAGAAGAAATGAGACTAAATAATTATTAAAAAGAAAAGAATTTGGTCCAGTTCTTGCACCATTATTTTATGATTTGTTTGCGCAGTCAATGATTTTCTCATTTCAGGTTATGATTTGTTTGATTTTGTCCATTCCAGGGTATAAAAGTCGAATAATTTATTAATTGTTGATTAGATATAATTTGACTAATTAATACCTTTCACTGTTATGCTTTGACCATTAATGTACTATATTAATCTGGATTGTGAGACTTACCAGTTATTAGCTCTTGAATGTTCAAAGTAGCAGCTTCATTCAAAGTGAATTTTGATGGGCTGCACGTGAAAATACAATGGCAAGGTTTTCATGAGGCCATCCTAGATGCACTTCTTTTCTCCAATTTTTTTAAATGTTCTTTTGTATGTCATATTGACTGCTACTAAGTAATAAAGATTTTTCCTTTCGAAAAAAAGAAGGTGTTGTTACTTTTGATCCTCTGAGTAGTTTTTTATTTTTTTATGCGATGGTATTCTAAATATTTATACATGCTCAAATTATCAAGTTTTTTTTTTTAAATTTATAGGAAAGATAGTATGTCATTAAATCCAAAGGAAACATTACATGGTAAGAACTAGCATATTAACAGTGGTCTCGTTAAAACCTTCTCAGAGAAAACCCTAGGGTAGGAGAGAGTACCACCCATGCGATTGACTAAACAGAAGAGTCAAACAACTTATACGAAATAGACAAAACTAAAACCCAACCACAAAACCCTTAGAAGAAACATCTCATCACTATGCAAGTATTGTCAAAGAAATCCTCCCTTTATATAGAGAAAGCATTATAGTTCTTCGTACAAAGCAAAAAAACGTACTATGAGTATCAGAAAAAATCCAACCAATCACCTAACCACAAAACCATTGAAACACATCCCATCACTAAGCAGGTACTTTCAAACAAAACCTCCTATGATCTAAAAAGCATCATAGTTCTTCATACAGAGACAACATATTGTGGGCATCAAAACAAATCCAACCAAACACCAACTGCCACCTCCAATTTTCTTGATCCAGAACCTTAGCTGACACGCAGGGGAGATCAAGGTTGGCCTCTTAGCCTGAAGAACTTTCTGAAGAAAGATCTTCATAATAAGAACGTTCATCAGTTGCCAAGCCCACGAACGTTCCAAATGAGAATTATCAGGGAAGCCTTGGAGACCTCTCGAGGCTAGTCTCCTCCACTGTGTCAGCAAAGCCATTGTTATCAAATTGTTGCTGACCAGAAAAATCAATGCCACTATCGATCATATACTCACCTTCATTGTCAATTCCCACACAATGCCTTTTCCCACTCCGATCTGATGTTGCCGAGTTGCCGATAACCACTCCCATCATGTTTCTTTCTATGAGGACCAATAGCCTCCCAAAATACTCTACGATGTCAACCGCATACTCCCAAAATTCTCTCTATGATGTCAACCGCATACTCCCAAAATACTCTCTACGATGTCAAGCCTCGATGGGAGGTTTTTTTTTTTTTTTTTTTTTTTTTTTGTTTTTGGAGCTCTTAGCTTTTAAAATTTGCACCTCCCTTGAAAAATTCATGGGCCCGCCGCTGTCTATAGGACAGAACCCCTTGCACAAAGATGATGGACTAGATTTGCTCAAAAGGCCAAGAAAGATGTGACAAAATCCGAGATAGCCGCAGGTAACTGCACGCGGAGTAGAATATCAAAACTATAAAGAGAGACCCCATGAGATGACTAAAAGTAACAAGAAGAAAACCAGAGATCGTCTACAGATTCGAAGATTCTACTGCACAAACCTTAACGACTGCCGTAGGACCAGTGGCGTAGCCAGGAATTCTCTCAAGGAGGGTCAACATTATTAGCCAAGATAAATGGAAAAGCCATACCACCACCAGACTTGGACTAGGATGGTTTAGAGGAGAAGAAAAATGCATACAAGGATGTGCCATGAGAATAAAACTATGAGATAATAGATTAATAACCTAAAATCTTAAGTATCCATTGTTTTTCTACATAAATATTTTAGAATAAGTTCAATTATATAAGAAAACTTTGATGGTTGTTGTTCCAAAAATATTTAATGGGTTTTAAGACAATATTGGAAGATGTTGCTAATTAAACTGAACATGAATAAAAACACTTACGTGGTAGAAGGTCAAACTAGTTGCTCTACCATCCACTTCCATATGCTTCATCAAGGGTGGAATCAAGAATTTTTCAACGGGTGGGCTAGCTAAAGTTATTAGCTTAAAATTTAATTATTATTTTTTTTGGTACGTACTTACAATTTCTATAGTCTTTGTAGAAATAAAAGTAAACATTAAATCATATAAATCACGCTAGTTCATAGCTCCATAAACTAATTTTCAATAAGTTTTAACATAAACCAAATAGGGTTTAACATCATAGTGGATTAGGCTTTTTGCCTAGATTGACCTTAGTTCCTTCATGCATTCATATCATACATGAAAAATTGTTTTATGTAAAAATATTGACTAAGTATGAAAAATGGGTTTTTGGAATAATCATTTTCTGAAGATAATTTTTGGGGGCTTTTATTCCTCACACATCAAATAAGAAAACTTGATTTTATGGGATTTTAGTATGAAGTATATATTGACTTAATGAGCCATTATTTTTAGCCTAAATCGTATTTTATACTAAAACCGATTTTTCATATTTTGATTTGGTGGGAATTTGATTTTCTAGTATTTTTATTTGAATCCAAATAGGGGGTACTTCCTTATTTACATTGTAAATTTAAGTAAATGGAGTAATATAAAAATAAATAAAAGCAAAATGATAAAGACATTTACTTAAATGTTGAAAGTGGAAATAAGGTAATCTGTACACTGTTACCATTGGGTCAGAAGGGTCATTTGACCCTCCTAGGCCTTAATTGGCTCCGCCCCTTGCGCAGGACCAAGAAGTAAACCCTAGACATTTTTACTCTCCTCGCAGGTAGCAAGAGAGCGACCCATTACCAAATTGCTTATAGAATTCTCAAATCATCAAGTTAACAGTTATGTTTTACGAGACACTGGATAAATCTATTTTTCGCTTGCATTGCATGAATTTCAAATTGATGCAATGTGGGTTATTTTTCATCTGTCTATATGTAGAAGGTAAGATTTTCTTTAAAATATTTTTGTGTGTCCAATTTATTTGAATTTTTGCATCCTTTATATTAAAAAACAAATTAAACGGAGACGCAAAGATCCTAACTCACAAGCACAATATCAAAAGCATTATATAAGGTCAAAACCAAATATAATTTAGTTTTTCTTTATACCTTTGTTTTCATTGGGGTCTATTATTATTATTATTATTATTATTATTATTGAAGAATTTTAAGTTACACAAGATGCATAACTTTCATTCATCTGGAAAGTCAACTGAATACCAGCCAAAGAGGATTTCAATGCACCATGTGGATGTTATATAAATTGCATGCATGCATGCAATGCCTTAAATGTCACGTCCCATTGAAAAACTACAGTCACGGCGGTGGTGGGCTGCAGCCTGTAGCCCAGGAAAGCTTTGAAGAAAAAAATATTACTTATATCTATCTGGCCCACCAAGTTTGCTGCCTTTTACTTTGATCCAATTCTCCAATTAAATTGACCGAATCATGCAATTGCTTAGCAGCCTTGGTTTGTATTTTTCCCTTCGAAGCATGCAGCCTTTGGGTTTTTTTTTTGTGGGCAAAGTCAATAATCGTTTTTTCCCCAAAATTAAAAAGGAAAGCTTCTTAATGTTGTACTCAATAGGAACCCTCGCAGGTCTTTTAAGCCATAATTACGGTAGGTAATTAAAACTCACAAGTGGGAAGATACTTTTAAAAACGAAACAGTAACCTAATTATATTCTTCTTGTGTTCACAACTAATATGTGAAACTTAATTATTTATATTTTTTCACTTTGCATTCATCCTATTCGGTTGATGCTAAAAACCAAGAAACTTGAATAGGTACACTTTCAATTATATTGTTGAACACATTAATTTTGATAATGTGTATTTTTTTATTACATTTACTATGTATTTGTCTTATAAAATTTATTGAAAATTAGTCAATGAAAAAAAAGAAAAACATCATTAGAGTTTAAGCTAAAAAAATTAGCTTGCCCACCCATCGAAAAATTCATGATTCCGCCCTTGATCACGTTGTAAAAAGTCAACTTTAATGTAGTGATAATGCTAACATGCAAATTATTACACCAATAGATGGAATTGAACACAAGAAGATTCAAGATTTGGGGTCATGTATATGCAATTTCTTTTATTACTTTCATCAAAATGGCTCTATAGGAAGATGCATCTATCCCGGACATATACAAAATTTTCTTCTTTATCCACCACATCTGTATTGTAAATATGCAGTTACGAATAATCAGGCCAAAGTAATAGGAATTAAACCTAAGACGATTCCAAATAAAAAAAACTTCAATCATTTCAATTTGTTTGAAAGGGGAAAGGGGAGGTAATATTTATCCTTAAATATTAATTTGTATTAACTATAAATCTCAATGATCAAGAATTGGAAATTGATACGTTAAGTAAATGAACTGCCATAGAAATATTTTTTATTTATGAATTGTTCATTTAATTAATTTCAAATAAGTCGTACTTTCTCGTCCACAACTACAACTACAACTAAATCATCATCAATTAGTCAACAAGAGGCAGTAACCAAGATAATGACCTCCTCTTCAATCCAATACAAAGATGCGTACAATCACATCATCAGGGGCAGCCAGCCGGACAGGCATCATATTAATTGCGGGTAATGAGGTATTCAAAACACTGACTTTTCGTAATTTGGACGATGAATAAAAATACGTGCTAAGACATGAGGGGCAACCAGCAAATACACCAATCACTTCAAAGTCGGCGATGATGATTGTTTGAAATTCAAAGTCGCCTCTCACGTGATACATAATTAGCCACTTACTCTTCAGTCGATGATGTACTGATACATCATACATCTGTCTACCTTATACGACCCGCTCACGTGTAGCGGTGGCAATAGCTTATAAGGTTGACTTTTGAATATATTCAAACTCCTCTCTTGCCTGAAAAATGGTAAGCTCTAAACCCCGTTTGATTCACGGAAAATGTTTGATAGGAAATTATTTCCTATGTCTTTTTCCTGAGGGACGAGAAATAGAAGATTCATTTTTCAAGTTTGTTGGTAACGGGGAAATATCACTTTATTTCATTTCTCATGTTTGGTTTGTGTTGAAATGTAAAACAAACTTTGTTTAATTTTTCAATTATAGTCATGTTAGAAATATAAACTAAATAAAATAAAATCATAATGCATTAATGCTATTATAATTCTAAATTGTTAATGGGAACAAATTAATCATGAAAAATGTGCATTTAATGTTGCCCAAGGGGATGAAGGGTTTCATTTTCCCCCTATTTTCTCATATGTCATGCAACCATTTTCTATATGCTTAGACCTACCAAACATGAGGAATCAAGCCCCATTTCCCATGAACCAAAAACACCCTAAATTTTAAATTAAAAAATGGAGAAAATAATACAAATAAATCATACCAAAGCTATCAACCAGGTCAGGGACGCATAACTAGAATTGTAAAATTGGGGGCCAAATGTAAATACTAATTTGAAAAATACATAAATTTTCAGAATTTTCATATTATAGCCAAATATACTTTTCATTTCTTCATGTACTCATGGTTTGGAGGGCCATATACTTAAATTATTAACAAGCTTTGTATTACTATTTACCCAAAATAACATGAGGTATGAATAGGAGTTTAGGCCATCTCCAGGGGCCATATGCTATATGAAGCCCTTAAAATATGCAAAACTCATCTCTAGTCATGGGCTAATAGAAAATTGGCCAAATGTTGAGGGATATATTTAGCCATTTAGCCCTCTAATCAGGCCACATTTAGCCCAGCTATAGCTTAGGTCGAAATTTGTTATGGGCCTAGTGTATGTGAGTATCACGTGTCTAAGGGAACATCTCATGCAAATGCAATCCAAAGTTTGATATTAAAGGCGCAATGAAGCTAGTGCACCGTTAATTTTTTTTTTTTCTCTCTTGACCTTTTAAATGTATTTAAATTCGTTTTTTTAATATAAAAAAAATTTGAAACGTTAACTTTTTTTCCTCTCTCTTTTTACGTTTTAAATGTATATAAATTTTTTAAAATAAACAATTAGTTCTGACCGTTGAGAGGTCATAACCTTTTGAAACGGTTTGTTTTTTTTCATAATTGTCGTTGTTTAGCTATATTTTTTAAAATTAATATTTTGGAGGGTTAAAATTATAGCTCTGTACGATATTTAGCCCTATAATTGAAGACAAGCCTTAGGAAAAAAAAAAAAAAAAGGTGTGGGTGGGGGCAGTGGCTGATCCAGGAATTTCCTCTTCGGGGGTCAACGTATAAAATCTCACAATTTTTTTTAGACAAATCTTTTGTTTTTCTTTCTTTTCTGTCTTTATTTTTTTCTATCTCACATTAATTTATTATTAAACATATTTAATATAAATATAAAATTAAACTCAAATACTCAAAATCGCCTCCATTTATTTTTAAAAACCCAATAAACAACAAATAATATAATCATAAAAAAGTTAAAATTGAAAGCTTCATCATCTTACAAAGTTTATGTTCATATCAATGTCACAAAAATAAATAAGGAGGAGGAAAAAAAATAGAACAGAACTGAAATCTCAACCCAACTGAAAGCTCTTATAATAACCCAACTGAAAACTTCCAAAAATTTTCAACCCTTGAAATCTATATTTGATATTTCACGATCTAACTTCTTTTAATGATGGATAGGATACAGCCAATTGTGAGCTCAATCAATTTCAATGAACTAATCTGTTTTGAAAACTCTGATGAGAGAGAGAGAGGAGGGGAGATGAGGTTTTTTTTAATTATTTTATAAGTAAATTTGGTTATTTCCCTTCAATGAAACTAATGAATTACATTTGTATGAAAAGGGGAGAATTATCGGGGGGTGGGGAAAGCAGCAGCAAGCTGGGCTTTTTTTATTTTTTATTTTCAAAAAACCTGTGAAGAAACGACGTCGTTTTGATGTCCAGCGAACAAAAAAAAGAGATGGCGCGCTGCGCGCAAGGTAGCTGCGCTGCCCTTCTTCTCCAGCTGAACACAAGTTGCCCCTTTGGGGCATTTCGTCGAACACCTTGCGAGGGTCAAGATTGGCTGCTCTAATAGAGGATTTCAGAGGTTGCAGGGGTCAATTGACCACCCTTGCTCCTCTGTGGATCCGCCCCTGGGTGGGGGGGGGAGACGAAGAGGGTAAAGTGGAGTATGTGTAGCCGTTGAGCTTTACAAATAAACCCAAAATAAATTGGCAATGAGTAAACAGTAAGCATACCAACTCTTTATAAAACCAAGATTTGTAACTTTTCTAATATGAGATATTTCTTCACTTTCACACAATAATAATGAATTTATGCGTCAAAATAAAATGCTAACATGACACGACGGTGTGCCGAAAAATTCGTCAACAACTGGGCATATGGAGTGTGGATAAAGCTAACACGGCTCTTGGTGGTCAGCAAACATGCGATGTGCGCCCACATCCATACAGGGCCACAAGAATGAAAATGAAAAGTTTGAAAACACCTCTCATTCTCAGCCTCTCAAAGGCCATTTATTGTTGTGGATGGATAAGCCCCTGAGACTTTGAGTTGAGAATTGAGTTCTGGCTGGCGGCCCTAACGCTGCGGGCACACGTTTGCCACTGCGTAATAATATTAGTTCTACTTTTGTTTCTACGTACCAAAAGTAGTAGTGGTATTTGGGCACGTGAGAGAAAAAAAATTATATGTGACAATCTTTTGGACAAGTTATCATTACAGTCGTCAGCACGGATTTAAGATTAAAAACTAACTCGGGTTAACTTTTAGATCAAAATTTTCAATCGAAAAAAATAAAACTCGACGGTACAAGTGAATTTTATTAATAAACAAGAAAACATGCATCTAGTCAGAGGCATATTAAACCTTACCCCTCAAAATACAAACATATCCATAAGTGAAAACTTAATTGAAAAACAATAACAAGCATAACAACCAATAAATTAGGTACTAATACTTAATTTAATAACACAACTTGCATTATTAAAATTTTTTTAAAAAAAACTTCCTTCCCTAAATAGTGACACCCATATAAATTTTCCAAATACATTGCATGGGTAAGAACTCGATTTGAACTTTTCTAGTAGTGTGTTTTTTTTCCTTTCCCTTTTGACAGTTTGGATAGGAGTGTGAGTTTGCGTGGTGTGCGTGGTGTTTTCTGTTCACGTAGGACACGACACTGTTGTATTTTGGACTGATCATGTTTGGACAAGATTCGAAAATTGAAATCCATACTATGTTTGGGAATTCTTGCTGCAACAAATTTAGCCATGCGAATTCTTGCCAGATATTTATCACGTAACTGGATATAAAAACGTCTTGCGTCATTAGCTGGCGTTCGCATATACATAGTATTTCATATTTTTAATAGGATATTAGTTTTTCATAACAATACGCGTTAGAAAATGTCATTGTTACAATATTCCAATATAAAAATACACAAACACAGCTATAAAAAAAAAACCTAAATCAAACTTTAAAAAGTGTATTCAATTAATACACAAGTCAACTAGGAGGTATCTTTCATCAATACTTTTTTTTGGGGGGTTAGGCAATTAAAGGAGATGAGCTATCCTCACCACACATATGATCTCCTAGTCTTGCCGATGAACTAATACTCCACCCACATGTATGGTCTACAACCTCTTTCTCATAAAATTAGTCGCATGCATGACTAGCATGTGAGGGGTTGAATTTGAATGTGAGAAAGAGAGAGAGAGAGAGAGAGAGAGAGAGAATTTTAGAGAAATTATATATAACTGTTGTAAGCAAGAATATATCATAAAACTTATTATCAAAACTATTATTGTTGACATTTGATTATATCTCAACCAATGATAAAACTCATTATATCAGAATTATTGTTGTTAAGATTTGATTATATCTTAAAAATCATAAAACTCATTATCAAAGTTTTTATTATTAAGATTTGCACTCCTGGGCCACATACTCACACAAGATTTCACATAAGAAATGTTAAATTTCAGTGAGACGGACAAGCGGTTCACTACTAACAACAACTTTGTTCCTAACTTAACCACCTACAAAGCATGGTAGGTGTGGGGTTTTATTACTAAAAGCCTTGATGCTATTAGGAGTGTAATCACTCATTATATGTTGTATTTTATTTAGTCATCAAGTTTATAATGTTGGACTTTATACACGCCTCCTCACGTGGGATCACCACATAGTGGGCCACATGTGGAGACAAGTACACATCGAAGTCAAACATTCAAGCTCAACATGTAAACATTACGTATTGGATAAAGAGTAAGGGTAAACATTCAAGTCCAACATGTGAACACTATATATTGGGTAAGGGGTAAAGGTGCCCAGTATTTCTATGGCCCAATCAATTAACCACTTTGGTCTGATACCATATTAAATTTCAAAGATATTGACCAACGGCCCACTATTTAGCAACACCGATTTTGTCTCCAAATTAACCACATACACAAAACCCAGTAGGTGGGAGGGTTTATCACAAAAGCCTCGATGCTTTTATGGGCGTAACCACTCATTATATGTTGTATTTTATTGAGTCAAGTTTTCGATGTGAGAGTTTATATTCTTCAACAAGAAAAAGAGTGGGTTTCAATGTTCGTTCAAGTAACCATTTTTCAATCATGATTGGTCGCAATGTTAACCATGTTTTGTAGATCGGCTCTTTCTAAATCCAATTGTATCAATAGTGAAGGATGGTGAGTACAATGGTGAAGGTCATGGGTCACTTGAAGTGTGTGAGAATATAAAGTGAAGAGTTGTCCCATATTGGAAATTTAAGAAACCTTATATAGACGTGTGAAAAATTGAACTACTCCCTTCATTGTTAATTTATTTTGGTGTGAAATCTCGAGTTCATTCATGCTATCATAGCACTTTGTCTAGTAAGTGGACCTCCTTTTTTTTTTCCTTTTTTTTGGTAATAAAATTATGATTCACAATAAGTTTCTTCTCTTTTTCCCCTTGTTTTCTTGCTAAAGATATAATTTTTTTTGTTTTAAAAAAAAAAAATCTAGCCGTTATTGGTTACTTGGTTAATTTATAGTTTTTACCATCTCTAGTAATGAGTGCAAATCATAGTGAATGAAACCAACCGGTCCCCCTTCCTCCTTTAGTAACTTTCATAATGAAGCACAATACTTTAGTAACTTCAATAGATAATTTGGTTGACTTACACAAAATTATTCACCTCTTCTCTCTCTCTCTCTCTCTCTCTCTCTCTCTCTCTCTCTCTCTCTCTCTCTCTCTCTCTCTCTCTCTCTCTCTCTCTCTCTCTCTCTCTCTCTCTCTCATCAGCCAGATCAACGTACTTCACATGCAATTCAAACGGCCCATATTTCCTCCACGTGCCATAAGACCGAAGAGAGACCTTTGTGTTGGTCAAAACAAATGGGATGTGTGGGCAGCGGCAACAACCCAAATGGCCAAGTAAACAAACGGAGTGAGAGGGCATTACCAAATAGCCCCCACACCCATCATCTTTTGTCGGCAAGCAGAATTTAAATTGGCACGAGCCATAAAGAAAAAAGGGGAAAATTATTATGTCGTGTTTTCCTTTTTCTGTATAGAGAAAGTCAAAGGGGGGGTTTGGAAATTCCTAATGCATCTTTGCCCAAAATTTTGTATTTATTTGCATGTGCATTTCACCTTGTGCACTTTAATTTAGCCCCTTAACCCCACCATCCCATCCAGACCTAATGACTTGGTAAAGTTCATCAAACTTGAGCCTTTCAATAACTTGGAAAAGTCTTCATCTTCATCTTCCTCTTCCTCTTCCTCTCTCTCTACTCTCTCTCTACTCTCTCTCAACGCTCATATTTCCCGTGTTTTGACTTTCTCATTTTGAAAATCTCTCACTTTCCTCCCCATCTCCACATATATATAAATGAAAACTCAACCCCTTTCTCATAACCTCATAAACTTATTCAAACCATTTCACAACTATATCAAACACCTTCATCATCAAATCAATCATCAAACACTCTACACACAAAACCTCCTCTAATTCTTTTGATCCCTGTTCATAATCCTAAGTAAAACCTTCTTAGTTTTGATTTCCACCAGTTTTTTCTCTTCTGCGTTTTCGCTCTTTTTCCATCAAATGGATCAAGAAATTGATGTTCCTTCATTTTTCATCTGCCCCATTTCTCTGGAAATCATGAAAGACCCCGTCACAATTACAACCGGGATAACCTACGACCGGGAGAGCATCGAGAAATGGCTATTCTTGAGCAAGAACAACACCTGCCCCGTCACCAAACAAGTGGTTTCGGACTCTGACATCACCCCAAACCACACTCTCCGCCGGCTGCTCCAAGCTTGGTGCACCATGAACGCCTCTCACGGCATCGAGCGGATCCCTACTCCGAAGCCGCCTGTCAGCAAAACCCAGATCGCCAAGCTCTTCAGAGAAGCCAAAAAGTCTCCACAGTGCTTGTCGAATTGCCTTAGAGAGATCCGGTCCATGGCGTCCCACAGTGAAGCCAACAAGAGAAGCATCGAAGCTGCCGGCGCAAGCGAGTTCTTGTCTTCCATGATCATCAACAACGTCAAAAACAACAACAATGTTGAAAGCGAAGAAGCTTTGAGCATCCTCTACAACCTCAATCTCAGCGAAGAAGCACTCAAAACACTTGTAGGCAAAGAAGGGGAGTTTATCGAGGCCTTGATCAAGCTCATGCAACGTGGAAGCTACGAGTCTCGAGCTTATGCAGTGATGTTATTCAGATCAATGTTCGAGGTGGCTGACGACCCAATGAAGATGATAAACTTAAGACCTGAATTCTTCATCGAAGTCGTTCAGGTCTTGAATAATCAGATCTCACAGCAGGCCTCAAAAGCCACATTGCAGCTGCTCATCAAGCTCTGCCCTTGGGGACGAAACCGAATCAAGGCAGTCGAAGCCGGGGCGGTTAATGTCTTGATCGAGCTTCTCCTTGATACATCTGCAGACAGGAGGACCTTGGAAATGACACTGATGGTTCTTGACATGATATGCGCCTGCGCAGAAGGCCGCGCAGACCTGCTGAACCACGGGGCAGGCCTCGCGGTGATTTCGAAGAAGATAATGAGAGTTTCGAAGGTGGGGAGCGAGAGGGCTGTGAGGATTTTGTTCTCCATTTGCAAGTTCTCGGCGACCCCGAGTGTTTTGCTGGAGATGATGCAACTGGGTGTTGTGGCAAAGCTGTGCTTGGTGCTTCAAGTGGACAGTGGGAGCAAGACCAAGGAGAAGGCCAGAGAGATCTTGAAATTGCATGCAAGGACATGGAAGAACTCTACTTGTATACCAAGCAGTTTGGTTTCTTCTTATCCTTCATAGAGATTGAGAAAGAAGTGTGGCTTTCTCTATATATTTTCAGTAATTTTCCATTTTTGTGTATATAATGGGATGGTTGGTTATGATAAAAATATATATACAGATTAACGGGCAAGTCCCTTAAATGTTTGATCACATTCGTATGGATTTTGTTCAGGTTCTTGCCACTCTTAATTAGTATCTATTATTATCTATGGCCTCCTTGCACATTTCTATTTTGGTTCATGGTCTAATTGGTCCTTCTGAAGTTAATTGCTCGATATATATTTGGACTGAGATTACATATATTTTCCAGATCATTTCAATGTTCTGGAAATTCTTCGTTTCGAATTTGAGTTGTTTATGAGAAATCGAAATCTTTTGCTTTCTTTTAATTTTTGGTCAGAGAAATCCTAAGATTATTATCAATAAGCCCATACTTTTAGCAGTTTCTGGGTCACCTTGTTCATGCAAATTGATTGAGAACTGGTCCAGCACCAGCACCTACTAGCTATAGACCTAGACTTTCTTCCTCAAAAAGCCAGCCAGCCACAGAAAATAGTCATATCTTCCTTGCAAGTGTGTTATACAATTTAATTTGCCCAACTTTGTGGACCGAATTCTATACTATGTACTTTCTATATTCCTGCAATTATACCTAATACGGATAAACAATGGGATTATTAATTCTTTTTAGTTACAGCTTTCCTTTTTAGCAAAACAAGTACAACATTTTGTATTTGACTTTGCATTATAATTAAACAGAACAATATTAATTTAATCTATAGAATTCCTAACATTATATATTATATTGCTGATTCTATGATGTGATGAGTGTACACGTATATATATAACTGTATAAGTTTTGTTCGGTCAATTGTACACGTTCCAAGTTAAATCCACCTTGTAAATTTATTCATATTTATTATATTATAAAATATAAATTCATAGTTTATCTATGTTATAACACGCGATTGGATTATTATACAATAATATCTCACACATCATCTCGGTCAAGAGTGCAATAATAATGCTCGCCATAATGTTTTTAATATCATCAAAATGTGGACAGTAGCATGATGTGATGTATGTACAAAATCCAGAAGGGCCTATTACCTTCTAGTATATAAAAGAGAAGAGAGAGGAAACTTCCTCCTCCATCTGGTAAAATCAAATTGCGGCTGGGACCTCACTGCAGCACATGCTGTGTGCGGCGCCAATAAAGAAATTTCCCTCTATCGCAACTCACCTTCGTCTCTCTGGGAAAGCAATGGTAATGGACAAAAATTTCACTTTCCTTGTTTCTTTTGTGTAGTTTCACACTCATTTATGTGTATCCAATTAAATAATTTTTTATAATTTCAGATGAAACAAACTACTTTAGATCAGATTGAATTATATCGACAAACACAAAAGCAAAAGTCTTACGAATTTTATGCCCAAAAAAGCAAACATGTGGTGCAAATTTGTTATGTACTATGTGAGATTCAACTCTCAAGAAAATGAACACCACCACCACCCCTCCCCTAGTCAACTCATAATTTCATCATAAATCCCTGCTAATCCCGAGCCTCTACTCCACGTGTAGGGTACAGATTTCACAAGGATAAGGCCTTACCTGGCTCTGTATCGTCAGATGATATCTGATCCAAAGTTGGCCCGACATTTTTAATGTGATATCATGAATATGATGGGCAACCATATATCGTATTTTTTTTCAAATTGGATATCCAATAACTTGATCGGGTCGTAGTCAGTCTCAGCAGCAGTCAGCATTTGCAGCTTACAATTGCGTCCATGGAAGCAAATCAATTTTCTCGTCGTTCACCAAGATCATATGATCGATTACGTGGTAGATGAGCAACGTGTAAATTAATCTAACGTAAGGCATGAAAACTAATATAATAATAAGTGACATGCATTTGATTTTGACTAGGTGATGTTTTTAATTTTCTCTATTGATTTATTTTTCATACATTTATTTATTATATGTATTATATTATTCTGTTAGACTATTAATTGAGGAGCTTTGCTATGATTAATTACCCAAATAAATATCAACCATTCATTTTTTGTGGATCTTGAACAATAGCGAGTCGTCAATTTGTACATATAAAGAATTAGGTCATGTAGTATTATCTGTCCACCCGAATTAAACATAGAGAGTACCGACATATGTGGTCATTATACTTCCGCCAGCATCACCACAAGAAGTGGATTTTGAATTTCTTGCGGTCTGTTTGGTTACATCTCTTAATAGTATTTGTGGCAATGACCGGGTTATAGAGCTAGGGGGTTAGCAGTATTTTGTATATATTCATAACGTGCAGTTTTTTAATTGGTAATTAACTTGATAATGTAATTAATAAGATAGATTTGGTATTAAGGGACCACTAATCTTTTTATTATTGATCAGTATATGATTTGATCAAACTTTGCAGGCACTTTATACTAGATGTTTGTCGGCTGGAAGATGATCTGTTATATATATATCTTGGATCATGGGCGTTTCTGGGATCATGTGTTGCACTAAATTTCATGTACATCCCCCCAAAATCTCTAACCTAAACCTTGCCAACCTCCACTAATTACACTCATCAATAATAAAATAGATTATTCAGGGACTTGTTCCAAGAGATTTTCAAACCCTGTGCTATGCATGGTTTTCAGCCACACCAGATGTGCTTCCAATGAATTTGACATTTTCATATTCTTTGCTTTTTAATCCAAGTGACAATTATAAACGGCACAACAAGTAGACTGAGTACTTTTCCCTCCCTCCCTTGGAACCACGAAACCATGCATCCTTTGAAAACCGGCAGAGGCACCACTTGGACTCTATCAATCTTCACAGTCCGTGATCTTGACCAAATATATTAATAATTAATTTTCATTATTATAGGGTGTTGACACTAATTTTCCTCCTTGGGGATTGAATGAGTGGTTAAGCAGCTTCATGGTAGTGGTTTTAAACCTCAATTAGAAAATCTCAACTGTCAAATCTCTAAGCAGAAAGACCAAGAAAATGAAAGAGCTCCGGGAGAGAATTTCTATGGTTAATTTATGTTAAATGAATGGTCTATATATAAGCCTACTTAAGCTTGATTAACAGCAGCTTCTACGAGACTAATTAATAGAAGCTTCGAGCTTTATAGAAGAAGCTTCCATGGATTGGGAAAAAGAAAATATACCCTAGAGTAGGAAACTGGCTACAAAATCCTCTCTGCGACTGTCTGTGTGAGAGAGAGAAGTACCTCAATCTTTAGTGTGTTCTCTACTCACTAAATCCAGAAGGGCAGTTGGGGTTTTGAATGAAATACACGAATTTCGTACCGCCTTGTAAATGGAATTAACAAAAATTACAAAGGAAAAATAAGTAATAGCTAGGAGCATAATTATAGATATTATTACATGGTGATTCTCAATTTCCAATCTATTCGATCTATGCATATGTAACTAATTATATTCATAGTATATGAAAGCAAGATAAAAAAAATTAAGAAAAGAACATCAATGTTGTCATCATGTCCTGGAGAAATTTTCATTACAAGGCAAATCAAATGGGCTCCAACAACTACCAATTAAGAGGTTTGGATCATGAGCTTCTGGCCCTCCTCCTAGTAGTGGTGTAGCAGCAGCTTGCATAGTATGACTTGTATGAGCCATCATTTGAGAAGTAGACCACAATGCCTCCTCTTGGCCTACTGGCAATATTGGTGGCAACGCAAAATCACTTGCATCTTGAATTTGATGATGATTCTTCTCATGATGATGAATAAATGGGTCCAATCCACCAAAGTACATGAGATCATTGGTGCTACAATTTTCAGTGTGGCATCCAAGTGACCCAACAAGACCATTTTGATGATCTTCCATTAATTGAATGCTACTAATGTTGCCTCCTGAGCTTGCATTGTTCATGTTCAATGCCATGCTTGAAAAATCTAGAGCAGCCGGATCGAATTCGCTAGGTAATTCTGGCAGCTGATGATCAGATCCAGTGCTATTCGAATCGTCTGGCTTTTGGTTCAAGAAATTTGCATAAACAAGTGCAAGATCAATACTTGAACCATCTTGACTTACTGAGGAGCTTGTGGAATCACCCAATGAGTTGTTCATAATTACATTGGTGCCATATGAATTGTGAACAGCATTCCCGTAACTACCCAAATTAGTAGTACTCTTACTAGATTGATGAACATGACCTTCTGTGGCTGTGGCAGTGGTGGATAGCCTTAAGGACTTGGACCCTCTTCTGTTTTTCCGGCAGCCGCCTCCTACCGGGACGTTCCTGAGGGACCCACCCTTGGTCCAGTACCTCCTACAGCCCTTGCAGAAGTACCTTGGTTGAGTTAAGCTATAGTTGTTGTAGTAACAAAATTTGGTGTTGGAACAACCACACCGGGGACAATTTGGAGTTATCTGATGGTGATCATCGTTTGGCTTCCATCCTGCTCTCTCCATCACCAATTGTGACCCAAGTCCGCATAGGCTTCATCAAAATCTCCCACACACCCTACTCTCTCTTGCAGAGTTGGGCAGAGATAGTACTTTCAATACACTTATATGGGATAGAGTATAATTAAGAAAGAAGTGTATAGTACACCACCCCGTGCACATTGCATTCTAGCAGTGATCAGTGTGTTGAAATACTCTCTCACATCGATAATGTAAAGGTGTGATTTTACCAAATATAATTATTGTCTTCCGTTTTACTCCGATGAATTGATTCGAATTAGATACTCTTAAGTCTATTAAAATATTGTAGCAGTTTCAATAAGAGATTAAGTCACGCCACACATGATATTGTGTGTTGAGAGTTTTTCCCACATTAGAAATAAGAAGTCTTCTTTCATCTTCACCGATTACTAGTTTGTTTTAAGTACTGGAGTCATTTCTCTTTACTTACATATTAATATCATATATACAAAAATAATTCATTAAACACACACATGCAAGAAAAAAAAAAAGGTTTATACATACGTATCAAACAGCAACTCGCGGTATCTGATTGTATTGTAGAGTAGGGATGAAGCTTTTGTGATGGAAATGTTGACTGTTGATGCAGCCCGTACGTGCACATGAGGTTTTGGTGGCGTTAAGGACGTTAGGGTAGGGTTAGGGTATATGATTGTGTGTCACAGCCCCGTAGGCTGATAAAGGGTGTCGGTGTTGGCCACACGTAGCACAAGGATATTGGTGCGATTTTCATGACTTGTGAGGGCGAAGCAGGACGCAAAAGCCTCGGAATGGTAAGTAGTAATTTCAGGTTCCTTTCAGGAGCAGACAGCCTCCGTTGATTATTAATTATTAATTGTACCATTCAATTAAATAATTAACTGAAGTGCTTGGTTGGTTATGTCCTGCATTTACCCATGCAATAAAACCCCTCCTCGTTAAATGGGCATTCAAATTCCTCATGAACTATGGCAGCCTCTACGAACGAGACCTGTTGGTCTATTTTCAAGTTTTGTTCGTCATTTTTTTTGTTTATGATTTTTGGGCTCATCTTTGTAAGGAGGAAAATAAGTGGATTCACTCTTTTATGTCTTTCATCTCTTTTATGCGAGAGAATCATGTTTGTCAAGATTCTATAAGGGAGATGTACGCTACAATGGGGATGTAGCCTACATTTCTACCCTCTCCGATCCTGTTCCCATCATGCGGTGATCGACGATCTTCTAACAATCGAAACTATTACCGATGATCGACGATCTTCTAACAATCGAAACTATTACCGACTGACCGCGTAGACAAACCTATGTTCTGACTAAACGTTTAATTATTACATTGTTAATCAAATGGCTAAGCAGTTTTTGTAGGAATTGATCCTTGAAGGATGATCTCGAAAATGAAGAGCTAGCAACCCTCGTATTTTGTATGCCTGGCATCCGTTCTCAAGGCCTAGAATTTCTTAAAGTAGGAATGTCTCTTGGGCGGTGGGTAGTTAACTTATACATGCAATTATACTTGGAGAGGATCTCTTGGATCATGGGCTTCTTGGATCCCGGGCTTGGGAGTTTTATATTAGTCGTCCTAGATAGAAGACGATCATGCAGAAAAACACATGATGAAAAGACAATTTGGAAGGAAACCAATACAAGTTTGTCAGGCATTTTGGTGACTGCGAAAAGCAAAACACACAGCGCCAAATACTTATATTGGTTTAAAACAAATACGCTATTGAGAAATTGGGAAAAAGAAAATACAAAGGAGACTCGAGGCACATAATGAGGAAGAAAAGGGGGCATTATAGACTAAATACACCTTCGACCTACAGATCAAACACATTTGCAGCTAATTAGCGCGGCCAGAAATTACATTAACAGAAAGCAATATTAACACTTTTTTTTACAATTCAATATTACACTATAAAGATGGAAAGAATATTAATATACACATTTTAGAGTACATTATCAATACAAAATTTCAGGGGACAAAAGGTTAAACTCCTGCAAACATATGCATTGGGGATGCAAGACTCCGATTATCAATTTATAGGTCCAAGTCATTCCGTCATAGCTGGCCCAACTTCTCCTGTTAAATCACAAAATCCAGTGGGTTAGAATACCAGCCTCCGAGATTATATCAGAAATGTTTCTAAACCTTGCAACAAGGCCAGTTCTTTGAAGAACTAGCAGGCTGCAACGCGTAAAAGAACATATACCTGAAGCATCTGCATTAACTTTGGATGCTGCTCCAAAAGCTGACACAGTTTATCTCGGTCACTCAATAAAGACTGCCATGAAAGGAAAACAAATAATTAGAATGGACCAAGGCCATACCAATCAAATACATCTGAAAGCTTTTGGCGGAAAGAACAAGGGTCAAGATCGCGGAGCTTCTCCAAAAACATCTTTCATAGAAATTTTTCTTGAAAGGTCTATTTGAAGAAGCTCCAAAATTGATGTTTTCCACTGATGCATTTTTGCATCTTAGATGGGCAGAGGGTCTTTTAAAATTGAAAGTCAAATCCGAAAATCATAAAATGTCTTTTCGCTCTGCAAAGGATCCTAAGTAACAAATACCTGAATAGCTTCTGGAGACTTGAAGTATTCATGTAATGACATTCCCGGATCTTGTTGCTGTTGGGATGAAGCATCCCCTGATTGATGCATTGCTTGCAGTTGAGAATGGTCAACTTGCTGTTGCTGCTGTACATGAACAAACTCTTGTTGTTGGGATTGATAGTAGGCATGCATAGGTGAAACCTGTGGCTGTTGCAGAATCTGCAGTGGATGCATTGGAACTTGGCTCTGCAAAGATACACCTTGTTCCAACTGTTGTGAAGCTTGTAAAGGTGGCCTAAGATGTTGGGGTGGTTGCGGAGGGCGTGGAAGCTGTGGGGGTTGCAGTGGCTGCAACTGAGCAAGGGAATGAATTGCCTGAGGAATAGATAGATTTTGCAAAATACTTGCATTGTCGCCTTGCAGTTGAGTTGGTATGCTTCCATAAAGACTCATAGAATTAGAACCTGGCCTGAAAACCATGTGTGGCACTAAGGAAGGTGGCGAATAGGTATTTACTCTGGCCCCTGAAGCAGAAAGACCACCTAACCGAGCATCATTTGAGGGTGCAGTAGAGCTCTGAGGAAGTTCAGTTGCTCCCACACTTGTCTGGTTATATACTGAAGACTGCGAAATAGTTCTATTGGACGGTAAATTATATGGACTAGAAGAAAATGGGGGTGGTGTAGGAGGAAGTGGTGGTGGTGGCCTGGCGGCCCCATTGGGAGAAGAGCCAGAATTTCTTGAAGATGTAGAACCATTATTGAATGCAGAAAGATAATCTGAACGAATCTGCCATGACAAACAATCAAGAGATTACATAATTGCAGATAAACCACAACAAGAGACAGCTGAATGAGAAATGTGAAGAAAATTGCTTATAAAACTTACCTGGAAGGCTGTTGGAAGCTGCTGCTGTACATCAGTCAGAGAGTTCACAAAAGGGGATGATTGACTTGGAACTGACTCAGATGTCTGAGATATCACAGCTGTTGAAGGAGGTGGCATGGGAGGTAAAGGAGGTTGATTTGGAAGAAATCTCTGGTCATAAAATCCTGGAGATCCAGTAGCTACAGGCGCATTACCAGCATGTTGTGGACTATTCTTTGGAAAGAAATTTTGTGGAGTCATCCTAGAATCAACTGGTAATTGTACCGAAGATGCTGAAGAATTATTATAAGCAAAAACAGGGAATCTGGGACTATTTGCTGCTGTTGCAGAATCAAAACCACTAGAAGTCCTGAGTAGTGTAGCATTCTTCGGGTCATCAGAATGCTCATAGTACTTTTTATCTGAAGAAACACTAGGTTCTCGAGTCAATGGAATTTCAGGGCGTGAAACTGACATCCTGGAAGAAAATTCACTTTGTGTGTTCTCATCCATATTAGATGCTGATGGAGTGGCCAAGTCATGAATATCACTCTCTGTCTCTGCAACAATAGAGTGGGGAGAACTTTGCTCAACAATGACAGGAGCAGGCTGCTGCAGATTATCATCCGGCTGAGGAAAGGGCAATTTGTCATCAGGTTCAGACTCCTCACCGTCAAATACTATGTCAATTCCCTGAAGATCATCATCAAGATCCGCTTTCAATTGTTTAGGTTTGTTGAACTTCTCCATAGCTGTATCATTCACAGGAGTTGCACTCTTCACCTGTACTGCTGCATCCCCAACTACAGGTGACACTGGATTCTGGCGTTCCCTTTGCCTGGCCATAAATTCATCCACATGAATTGACGGAGGTCTCCCACCAGTAGATCCCACTCGCTGTACTGCTATTACATTAGAGTTAGAAACACCATCATTTCTTTCTCTCGCAACATAGTCATCAACATGCATGGAAGGAGGTCTGCTGGTATTTGGTTTGCGCTGCCTAAAGGTATCCCTACGAGTGGGGCCAGACGAGGCAGTAGTTGAACCCAATCCTCGTGAAAACACATTTTGATTTGGGGTCTCAGCCGGGGAATTTTCTCCTCTAGCACGCCTATTTGGGCCATCAAGTGATGGCATTTTCCTCTTAACAGAAAGATTTGATTGTGACAATCTATCTGGTAATGTTTCGGGACACTCCCACTGAAATTTGTCTCCTAGTGCTCCTTGGTAAAGATAATCGTCAGCCATTTCAGCACCACCATCTGACATTGTATGGATCTTTGAAGAAACTATAATATTTAGTGGCAGAGGAACAAAATCACTAGAAAATACATCATCCACCTTCAATGAAGAACTAGGTTTTTGCAACAGCAGTATTAATGATTTCACAGATTCTAAAACCTGTGCATTGATGACGACGATGTCAGATATTATGCAAACAATTTGGGAGACTGCAATCTATGAAAGAATGAATCAGTATCAGTTATACCTGACACAGAGGGGTTTGAGTATCAGAGTCAGCTACATGGTCAGCGGCTATGGTCTTCAGCATAGAGGTCAATTCATGAATGTAGCTTAAGTTTTCATGAGGAACACTATCTTCTTCACCTATATCATCAGGAATGCCAAACAGGAATTTCACTGCAACAACCCTATCTGGATTCAATCTAATACAGAAGCAAACCATAAGTCTAACCAATGATGTGGATACTTATGGTAAAGGTTAAGAAAAATGCAGACATGGAACAGAAGAAGTCACAGCCAAAATGTATTAAGGCACATCCACATAGAGAGATCTAAGGAACCAATAAAACGTTACTTCAGAACTCAAGGACACAGAGGTACAACCTATAGCACAGATCCTGTTCAAGTAAGGTGGCAGACTCGTAATGAATAAAATAAATTTTAAGATATAATGGTTCTAGAATAAGCTAGGTTTACATAAGAAAAATAACATTATAAAGAAACCCAAAGTAAAAGCATATTGGCAGCCAGTACCACAAGCAATATAATCGAAAGAGACTTGCATGATTTCAAATTCATAAAGCTAGCTAGTCCAGGACAGCCACTATTCCTAGTTCCAATGAATGCTCTTGTTGCATGACTAAACTCAAAAAACCATGTTGAATGGTACAACAATTCACCAATGCTTCGCGAGAACCCTGAGATGATCAGTCAAAATAAGGCCCGCGAGATTATCTAGCACCATCTAGGCTCAGTGTACAACAACATACTCCAAAAACAAAAACACAACTAACTTTAAGGAACAGTCATCTTTTATAGCTCTGAAGTCCGGCAAGTATTTGAAACTACAAAATAAACTGCAACGAATATCCAAATTTTTTTTTTTACAAAAGACCAAATATCCAATAATTATCAAAGGAAAAAAGGATGACAATGTTCAACAACTTGAAACACATAACAAGTCTAAACTAAAAACATGATTTGGCTAAATCAACAAAATAACCAATAAGGCAAGAGAAGCCACCTTTCCCCATCAAGGCAGAAGCTGAAAGATCCCATAGACAATGCATTGATAGCCTCGATTGTATAACTTGACAAACCATCTTTTGAGTCAACTGATCTTAACAAGTTTTTGCAGCAACATAACAATGGGGGACTCTTTCTCCATTCATATTCATTAGGAAGACAATAATTTCCATTGCCATCCCTTTCACGATCATCAACAACAGAGGAGACACAATCAAAAGTGGCTGCTAAAGCTCTTCGACCTTCACTACAATAACCCAATTCTTTAAAAGCAGTAAGGCACGCAAGTAATTCTTTTCCAACCGGTAGAACCTGGAAAATGTGGGTACCCTCAGTTAGAATCAACTAAGCAAATAAGGAGTTCCAAATCTTTTACTGGTTGCTTTCATCTGCTATGGGTTTCGGGTGATTTTGGTTGCATCTTTAGGATAAAAAGGATAAAAATAATTCCACAAAGGTGAAGTTAATTTAGTCACTTTCCACATTAATAATTCCACAAAGGCGTAAAATCATCAGGAGGAAGTTCCAAAAACTAATATATCTTCAATGCTCAATTTGCATGCGTCAGAATGTGAAGCATTTGACTAGTTTGTGCTCAAGCAAATTTCTTATTTTTACCTTTCTAGACCCACCGCCTCAACCCCCACACTCCAAAAGATATTAATAATAATAAATAACAATAATCCCTGGTGAAGGTGCAATTCAATCAAGTCCTTGGTGAATTTACCAACACCTTTGTCCTCAAGTGCATTTCATATGCCGAAATTAGCTCCAAGAGAACTATCACAGTATTAACCAACATACTCTAATTGAACTTGAGATACAACATAGGAAGGAGCAAATTACCTGAAAAAATCTGAGGAGATATTTTAAAATGATTGTGCACTCTTCAGTACTCAAATTTTCAAATGCGTGCCTATTAAACCAGTGAACTAGTTTAGCATACACAAGTTGTATCATCTCAATTAAAAGGAATAAATAAATAAATATGCATCTTATCCACTCACAGATCATTTTCCCCAGCATGGTGTAGAGATGCTTGAGAAGTAAAAATCAGTGAGAAGGACTTGAACACAGGGAGGGACCAATTAAGCAAACCAAATCCAAATTTAGCTGAACTTCTACCATCTAGAATCTCTACTCTATCTGTATCAGTGGCAGCTAAACACCTATCCAGCACTCTAGTTAGCATCTGAATCACACCCTCCTTTAACAATAGTGCCTGGGGAAGGAGAAATCAAAATTAAGTAAAATCCCATGCTTCTTTACTAGACAAAACGATGGAGGGGAACAAACTAAACCAGAAAAAGAAAATGGAAACCTTGGCACGTGGATGCTCCAATAAGCTAGCAAGGAAATCAAGATATCTATAAACCTGAAGAGAGAGAGAGAGAGAGAGGGAGAGAGCGAGACAAAGAAAGATTAAACATTTAGGTTTACCAAATTAGACAAACTATAAAACTTTAACAGTGGCCACAAACTTGCCTTATAAGCATCCACATCTGATGGAGAAGAAAAGTCATAAGCATGATCAAGAATCCATGAGAATATGGGTCGCACAAGTATTGAACAACTTTCAGCTTTTTGGCAAGCAATACGAATAATAAAGACTCGAAGCATGTCTTGAATGACCACCAGTGCCTGTTTAAAGTGATCTCATTAGTAATGCAAGATGACACTGGCAGCAAGTATTTATTGAGAATAGTTGCACTGCCTACTCTTCTCTCAGTAGTTCGAACAAGAAAAGAAAACTAAAATAGCAGTTAACTTCATTTAAAGACGTCACATACAGAGATAGCATAATGTTGGATAATCTGGGCAACTTTGTCAAGATGTGGCATCAACTGGCTAAGAAGCTTCTCCAGATGCACAGGATGCAAATACCAATTGACCTCTCTCTCCTTCTGAGGACCCAAAACAGTCCCAACAGACAACTTTCTAAGGGCACTCAACAAGGGCATCCCATTTTTCCAAAGCCATGCCCCTTCTTCCGGAAATAAATCATTCTTCCATTACAATAAGGAAAGAGAAAACATGAAGAAAAAGGTTAAAACATGTTAGATAAATCATATGGCAGTCCACAAAGGTTGCAATTAGAACATATCTGATGATTTAGGCAAAGTATGCCACATTTACCAACTCAATAATCAAAAAGTATCAGAAACGATAAACTACAAGTGGTTAATAATCGTTAATGATATCTAAATTGTTAAAGATTTCAGCGAGAGAGGCAAGCGGCCCACTACTAATTGGTCCAACATTGATAGGCCCCAACTTAACCACTTGTTAGCACAACAGGAGTGAGGTTTTTATTGCAAAAGGCATCGGTGTTACTAGTAATGGAACCACTCGCCCCCTCAAGTGGGACCACCACAGAGTGGGCTACATGTGCAACCGATTCCACATCGGTCATCAATCTTTTTTTTAAGGGTAGTTTGCGCTCAGTAAATTGAGCTCAGCATGTGAATACCGCGTACTCAGTACAGACCCAGTAATTAGGCCCAGTCAATCATCCCACTTTGATACGATGTAGAATTTTCTAGAGATATAGAAATAAAGCTATGTATTCTTCTCCCTTAGGAAGATTTAAATAGTAAACAGCTAGTTAAAAATAAGGAAATAAAGGCTAAAAGTCAACTCCTGTGAATGACCCTAAAATTATGCTAAATACAACTAATCAGCAGCTAATCTATACAATCAAATGTACATAAATAAAAAAAATAGCAATTTAGACAAGACGTCAGCAGTCAAGTACTTGTATAAACTAGATATATAAAAATAAAATAAAATAAATAAATAAATAAACTTGTTGAAGTGGCCATTGTAGAATTATAAGGGGCTGGCATGCTAAATCACTGATGTCTTTCATAATCCTGCTCAAGGAAAACCTTAGCTAGCTCTAAGTCAAGCTCATAAAATATACTTGAATCTTTCACTAGCTCACTTATGAAGAAAGTTCTACGTGATAATCCCAAAAAAAAATAAAAAAATAAAGGAGAAGAGATCTAGCATACCAGAAGACAAAGCAAACTGCATGTTTCCTTTGGACCCAAGGCCAGCGAGGAAGTAACTTGAACATTAGCAAGGAGGGAGTGGAAAAGGCCAGGAGTCCAGCCATAGACTGGCCAACAAGCAAGTGCGGACACAAGAAGATGGCAGATAGCTCCAAAACCGAGCGCAGAATCAGGATAAGGAGAGGATAAGTCTGCTGCACATGCAGCTAATTTCGGACTACAATTGAATAAATTCAGTCAAATTTCATATGAATAAAACTAACACATCTAAGGAAGAAGAAAACAAGGATGACATACCTTACTTCTCGGTGCAATCGTAGAAGGACATTCAATAATTTAGTATTTCTGTGCTGCTCTTGTACTTCCTACAGACAGCAGTCAAGGGACCACATTTTAACAGACAGCTGATGAAAGCATACATTCTACAAATACAACCATTACTAAAGCCCCAAATGACCTCCAAATTAAAAGATCGTCTAGTTCACACAATCCCCAGATCTAAAAACAGAAAGATTGTTGAACCATCAAACATTCCCTTTTTACTACAAGTCATGGGTAGGATGAAATGAAAATTCCATGTAATAGTTTGTTAATTGTGATTATCTAAAGGACTCCAGTCCAAGAATCCTTTCTCTAAATTTAGTTAGATTCATGGCCAATACTGGACACATCCTACAGCTATTACATAATCTAAACAATTGCCTGTAGTTTCATCATCCAAACACAGCTATCCCATGACCTACATAGAAGGGCAAACTTTCCCTCTTTCTACAACTCATGGGTAGAATGAAATAAAAATGCCATTTGACAGTTTGTTAATCATATGATTATCCATCGAATATGGATTTTGTGAGCATCAAGATTAGATTGTAATCATTTGACAAACACAACTTTGCTGCAGTATCAAATGCCGCTCTCATTCAAACAAAACTTCAATAAAAACTCAATCGTATATACACTAGGAACTAAATGAAGCAAACCTGCAATTTCTGCAATAAATTGATCAACAACACAAGTGTAGGAACCACAAGATCAACTAAACTTTGCTCACGATTTCGTTCCAACAGTAAATCTGATGTAGAATTGCATTCTGTGCCCTCATCAACAAGGTAATCTGTTCAAGACAAAACAAAAAAGCAATTTTTCCAAAATTCAGAAATAAAATGGGCCTTCTAAAATATCAGAATATTGTACAACATGAAATTCCTAAAACTGTACACAGTGGTAGTGAGAAACGAGTGTGCACGATAGCATGCCACCTACTAGGTACAATGGCAAAGAGGTTTACTTTATGATCTATGAAAGATATGCTATACTGAGAACAAGCAGACCTGGTAAAGTATACTAAAAATTCCAGTCTAAATTCACTACACAGGTTTTGTTCTCTCTACAGTAGAAGGCCTGGGAATGTTCTAAAAGTTGCTATCTCTAGTGATGTAACCTTTTTATGGGAATTACTGTTGAATTTTTTTGGTTTTATAGTTTATACATACAAATCAATCTATGAAAGCAACTATTTCCAAATCACGTACCATAGCTGTTCGAGGACCTCTCAAGCATGAACCTACAATTGACCAGAACTGCATAGATTATTGCTATAACACCTTCATCATATAGGGTAGCAGCAACAGTCTACATCAAGAAAACAACAATGAGCAAGATAAAAGTGCATTCTAATGATAAATTAAAACAATAGAAAACTACATACTGAGTTCTCTGAAATGAATGCTAAAATGCGAAATGCTGTTGTCAACTGTGCTACTGAAGAGTCACGAAGAATCACACCATCAAAACTCTTGTCAGAAATAAACTTTCCAAGATTTTCCATAACATTAGCATCAGAACCACCGGAAGAATCTCCAATAACATTCTCTACATCTGCCAAATCTGACACTAGTGGGATGGTTGAAGTCAAGTGGGCGTCTCCTCCAGAAGCTAATACAGCAGCATACCGTATAAGACCTGTAGCCCCATTTTTATGATATATTACACCAGCATCTATCCATTCCAACAGCCGTGTGGGGGCATCTTTCCTATTTGACCCTGGAGAAGAGGAATGTAAAGCCCTATGGAGCTCCATAACATGTCCAATCCAAGATCCAAGAGAAGATGCAGTTGAATCAGAAACAATAACTTCAAAAATCTCAGCAGCTGAGTGAAATATTGCAATATTTAGCGGCGAGGCTCCTGAAATGCAGAATTTTATTTGAGTAAATGCATAACTAAAAGGTATAATTGTAAAATTTCAGATTTAGACAAAGGACAAGTGCACAACCACTATTTTTAGCAACTGGCTCTTGTTCCTTGGCAGAATGTAATGCTTCAATCAAAATTTTAACAGCCTACAAAATAGTTAATCATTTGTCAATAAGCTGAAAGCATGTATCCATAAAATATAATCTAACAATAAGAATATCAAGAACACATACAGAAAGATTTTCAGATACCAAATATATAGAATTAGCTACTTGTAAAGGCACCATACAGACCTACATTTGTAATTAATTATAAGTCTATACTAAACAAAAATTGCCCTACATTAATGCCGCCTAGGTTAGGTGGTAAACCCTCTTTGGCATGGTACCAGAGGCCTAAGTTCAAAAACTGCACCAGCCAATGAACATCTAACCATACCAGTAAAACAAAACAAACTTCAAACCATTTAATGTGATACATATGAGAAATTTTGAATCCAATATAAAGCTTAGCCAATTACTTACCAAATGAATAAGAATAATACTAAGACAAGTTCCACATGTATGCAAAAGGTTGTATTTGGTTTTTTATTCAAGGATGTAACAGAAGAGATTAGAATTTTAAAGTTAAGTTAGTTTAAATTGGTTGGAAGAACCAAAAGTTCTCTAGATACAATCTTTTTAAACGGATTTGGATTTGAAATGGCCAAGAGACAAATTAGTTGTAAACCATATACTAGTGATTTTGTTGATCCAGAAAACTTATTTTTTTTCACTTTCTTCCAATGCAAACCAAATGTCAAGTTTTGTTAAACTTCCATTGCAGCAATTTATGCATAAAATACCAACCAACATCCCCAGATTTGAAATCTTCCAATCCAATTCTACCTGCATCTCTCAAGCATTAAACAGAAACTACTTTTATGGTCATGCATTGTATATCACATATGGTTTTCAGATAGCACATTCATCAATTCAATACCTCTGGAAAATATCCCAAAGCCAATAGTGCCTGTCTTCCACAGTCAGACCTGCAAATCATAACAGAATAGTGGTTAAGACCATTAATATTGTATTAATAGTCCACAATCAACAAAAGAAATTCAGTTTCACCTTGCAAGAGCACATAGTTCCCACAACACCCATAAAAATTCTTCTGAGTTTGGGGATGCAGTAAGCAAACGGTCTATGGCATTAACCTGCACCAAAGCATTAGGAAATTGATATTTTGGCTGAAGGTATGCAATAAAGATTGAAAAACCAACAGGAGCCAAAGGAACTAACCACCCTCAAATGGGTCCCAACAATCATTCCAACTTCCTGTGGAGCACAAAAGAATCCTTTGGATATTGAAACAGACGCATATCGAAGAGGAAGACACGCATCTTTATTTACATTATTAGCACCCCTTAGGGCATGTATTATTGTTGCAGAAAGTTCAGGGTGATGTAGGAGGAAAATTAGGCCTGAATAAAATCACATGCAATGTCATTAACAATGATCTGGATCTGATAAATATAACAAGGTTGATAGTAACAAAGCATTAAAGAGACCTGAGCGACAAAAAAGAAGGGAAAGTAGTATGGCCCCAATTGATGATGCAATATCCACAAATACGTCCATAGCACGTCCCACTTCTGAACGCAATATGGATGATGACAATATTGCAACTGATAGAGGTAGAAATCCCCTCTCCTGATAACAAGATATTTCAAATATTAAGCGCAGAACAAAAAAGTTAAAATATCAATTGCAACATAAATTTCAATACATAGAATTAAACAAGAAAGAAGTGCCAAATTATTCTGATTACACACTCCCCCAAAGTGAGAAAACACAACATCAAATACCCAGGCACCAACCCAACCCAAGAACTCCCATCATCTACTCCAGCGGAAAACGATTTTTGATAAAAATTGGCATTGAAATTTGAAACCATACAGTGAGGTTCTGCTGAAAATATATGCAAATTTAAATGGGACACTACTGCAAACATACCGAGTGTTCCTCAATTATTCGCTTCTAGTGCCCTGAATGAAAACACAAAAATGAAGAACTAAAAATCCAAAAAAATTTAACGAACTTTTTAAATTGTCAGCCCATACTTCATTTGGAGGCTACGAAGAGCATATTTAATGTTTCATTCGTCAAAAATAAAAAAAAAATTCATCAAATTGTGAGATTTTGAACCTCTAATGAGCTTGTTACAGTTTACTTTGTTTCAACAATGGAAGATGAGTGCGAGTGTGAGAGTATGTGAGTTTGAAGAAGATGACGGGTGAACTATGAGTTATCAAATGCGGGATTTGGGGGGCATCGTCAGAAAATAAATTTTAATTTAAAAGATTCTTTGGCCTCGATAGTCATTTGGGATTGTTTGAATTTTTTTTGGAGGAAAAAGGAGGGGAGTGGTGCTGGGTTATTGTGTGCTAATGGCAGTTTTTTGGGTAGTGTGGGGGAAAATAAATAGGAGAATTTTTTAGGACTCTAATGTGGATGAGACTGACCAACTATAGGATAGGATTCGTTTTTTGGCGTCCTTGTGGGCTTCTACGTCCCCAGAATTTAAGGAAATAGATTTTAGATTCATTTTATTGGACTGGAATACTGGAATGCTGTAATTTTGTAGCGTTGCCCTTCTTTCTTGTTGTGCTTGTTTTTCTTGTGGCTGTCTTGGCCTCATTTGCTGTTGTTCTTTTTGTTAATTTGCAATAATATATCGTTTCTTTTCAACAACAAAAAAAGTCATTTCATCTCTCTCTCTCTCTCTCTCTCTCTCTCTCTCTCTTCCCTCTGGGTTTGTGCAGGCCTTCAGGAACCTTATGTTCATTGGCATATAATACATAAACCACTAAACTCAACTAAGTCTTGGGGAGTTAGGTTCTTCAACATGGACTCTCCTCTACTGCTCAGATCTGTCCAAAGCCATACTCTCCATTGCATCCCTACTAACATATACTTAGTCTCCTTTCTTCTACCTATCTATTTGGTCTACCAATGTTATGAAGAGTTTAATTTTTAATCTTAACACAGTTGGTCCGAAGCCTAAACAAAGGAGGGTTGCACTAAGTTGACAGCCAGCATAAAATTTTACATAGACTTTCACTCTTTTTAAAAGAATAACAAAAAGAATAATAATAATAATAAAGGTCATGGCAATTCAGAATATAGTAACAATCGAGCAGTAACAGGATGAACATCAAAGAGATTACACAAAATATATTGGAAACGCAACACATGTAGGAGGGGTAAGAAAGAACAAAGAAGGAAATTTACCTTGAGAAGAGCCAGCAAATGCAAGTCGATATCCCAATTTGAGAAACAACAATTTGATGCAGTAATCAGATTATTGGATGCTTTATATGACAGCACACCTTCTGTTTGACCAAGAATCAATGATTTGGTTGCACGGGCAACTGGAGAAGGATCTTCAATTGGACCACGTGAATTTATCAATTTCTGCATTAATACTTGTCAATAAATATGAACTAAAAACTAAAATGCAATTTTGGTGTGACACCTAAAGTGGAAAAATATATATATATAAAGGTTCCATATATAACTGAAAACAAAAGCAACAAAGATGACTACTGACCAACAGCTTTTTAAGTTGTGACTTTGCACAGATAAGCATGTCCAAAGTATCACTTGTGACCCTACCAACAGTAGAGAGACCTCCCAATACCGACAAAACTGCACACTGCAAAGAATGGAATTACCATAAGAAACCACTTAGTTTAGGTCGCAGGACCACATGTGAAACCACAAACAATGTCACCAAATTGGTAGTATACCTCGAATCTTGAAGCAACCTCATAAAATCTTAAGCGATGAAGGACATAAGTTGCACAAGAAGCAACATCATGACGCTGTTTTTGCAATAACAGATTCAACAATTTACTATAACCATCACTGACACCAGATAGCTTGTTTTCATCTTCACGTGGCCACCAACCTAAAAATCCTTCACACCCGAAAGAATGTTGAGTAGCCTGCTCAACAACTCCAAGTAGCAGCAATGTAGTAGCGGTAGAAATCTGCTCATCACGACAAAAAACATGTACAAGCTGCTCCATTCCCCCACCACTCACAAAGTGAAAGCAGCTCTCTCTTCCAGAGCACAAAAGAAGAGCTACACTCAACCCCAGCATGACATTTGTATTCTGAAATTCAAGATACAATATTAGAAATGAATCACATTCAATACACATACAGGAAGACAGGAGGAGGGAGGGATGGAGAGATAGAGAGAACATGTCTTTGTTTCTATCTGCTGGATTTTCAATCTGTGAAATAGTATACAAGTGATGGAAATTGTCATTTAATCACCTGTGGAAGTTGGTGATGTCCATCACTTACGAAGTCCCTATTAAAACAAAAGTACTGACTTAACACATCCACCAACTGTTTGGAATTTACTAAATCAGCCTCAGACTCAAAAAGTCCACTGTCTGCCAATGATTCACCTAATGCATTCCCCGATTCTTGTTTATACACTTTATAGAGCTCAATAAGCTCTGTTCTTGCCTCATTAAGAACATTGTTCAACTCTTCACAATCACTGGATCTTCCCCAAGAGCAGGTGACATAAGAAGTGGCAGCTGCTACTACAGTGCTGACAATTTTATGCAATCCATCCCCTAGATTGGGCAACTCACAAACCTTCAACATCATTTGTAATAATTGCTTAGCTTCAACAGATATATCTGATGCCACAACAGGTAGAGATAGAGTACTCAAAGCTGATATGGAATCCTCAATTTTCAGATTAGTTGAATGTAAAGCCAGAGGGAGATCTTCAAGCTTTCCCACAGCCGAGCTAACAAGATTAGTTATAGAGCTATCATCAAATTCAATGTTGAATTGCCCCAGATCTTCTGCTGTGTTTCCATATATTACTAAACTCAGACTGCGGTAGCTGCCCCTTACAACCAGATGATTAGTTACAACAGCCTGCAGACAAGTAATGACTCCTGTGAGAATAGCCAACAGAACAAATAAACGTTGTGTGTCCGTGTATATATGCACATATATATATAGAACTATAGCATTAGATATGGAAGCGGTCCATCAACATTAACAACTAGGCTCACCTATTCCTAACTTGCTAAATTCTGATATTTTAGTATAACGCAAGTGTAGAAACTTATCCTCCACAAAGAAGTACGTTATATATAAAAATTGGAAAGGAAATTAAGAAATGAGATAAGACAAGGTATTACTGAGCACTGACATCTAAATATAGATAGGGCTTTCTCAGATAGCTCCTCACTTGAGCTCTAAAATAGTCTAGATGTTAGTGCATTAAAGCGTTCACCTAAAAATTGTTAAGGAGCAGAAATAATCCAAGAGGAAACATAATCAGGTGTAATATGATAATTACCTCTACTTCTAGCACATTTGATGAAGAAGGAGAATAGAGGAAAGGCTGACAGAGGCGCCTGAACTTTGTCTCCCCCTCACATTGAACAAATACCTCCAATGCAAATGAAGGAGGTGAAGTCGCCCTGCAAACAACAATAGCACTTCAGAATATCAATACAAATGCAACATCTATCATGCATCATCTGACATTAAAAGCGAACAAAATTAATACCAAGAGTTCAAATCCAATTTAGCATTTCGAGTGGTAAAAGCCCCAGTATAATTAATACCAAGAGAAATTTTATTTTTGAAAGTCAGAAAGATTACAAATATAATATCCAGCACTGGACAAGAAGTCCACCATCTTTAAACCACCAGTTTCATTCTATTTTTCATACAACTTGTAACTAACACAGAAAACACATTCCAATGATTGATTGAGAAATTGAGACTCCCTCCCCAGTCCCCCAAAGGCCTCTACATACTTGTCCAGTCCAGGACAACAAAGATCTTTTGGTCTGTGTGCGTGGGAGCAGCTCAATAAGTTTATCAACAAAACCCTCATTCTATGATCTATTCCCCAATGCCGACACCTCTTAATCCATCTTTTCTTCAAAAATTCTAGCATCCCTTTCAAGCCAAACCACCCAAAAAGTTGTCAATACACAAATCTTCCCCAAAATAATGACCCAACTCATCTTTCCTCGTGAAAGATACTGTGCCACAATCTAAATGCAAACAAGCAATGGCGAAATAAATGGCCAAAATCCTCTGCTCCTAGTTTGCACATAATACACCATGAGAGTGAAAGACATATATTAGGCATCCTGCAGTCAACCTTACCATAAGTGTTGACTCTCCCATGAGTATTTTTCAAACAAGCACTTGTAGTTGTAGTGTTCCAAATCATTTGGGTTGGGTTGAAAAAGGGTAAACACAGTTCGTCAACCAACCAATTGAAATGTGATTTGGAAGTTTTAACCTGACCTGATAAAATAAAGTATAATTGTAACTGCACTAATAAGCCTTGTGGAATTTCTACCTTTTAACCGACATGACACTTATCTATGAAAACTTCACTACTTCACATAAAACACAAACCCTAAAAAACAACTGTAAGTGATATCAACGACCATGATACAAAATGCACTATGTACATTAACAGTGTAAAACATAAATAACCACCATGCCACGTATTCGTTAGAATTGTGCCAATTTTGTCTTTAACTGAAAATCGGATAGAAGCCTCAAGAATAATTCACCAACTGACCCGGCTGTGATATTTACCACTCCTAAAGGAAACTAACCAGATGGAGCTAAAGATGTGATATTTATAACAGGCTTAAGTGAATGCCGAATATAATGGCCTGCATGGTGATGTTCAGGCCTAAGCTACCTGATCTTTATCATAATATTCTAAAATTCACAAACAAAAGTAAAGGAAAGCTGAAACAATTGCAAAATTAGTAATGCCACTTACCCAAGAAGTGTTACTGCTTGAGAAGCAAACGACACGTTCTGTTCAAGAAACTCGCAAGCAGTGATGACGATGGGCTCAGCAAACAATACCTGGCAACGAAAATCCACTTCGAATGAGTAACATTCAACTATAAATTTAGCAATTCATACAAATTAAGATTTACTAATAAATCAAAATTCGTAAATTAATTAGAACACAGGCATTAAATTAACCGCAAAAGCAACTGAAAGTTTAAAATTTGTGAGAGAGTAACCTCGTCGACGTATTCGTCGAGATGGGGGTGAACGAAGGTTTGGGCGAACAACACACAAGGCTCGGGCCGACCCATTCTGTGAATTTCTGGTGCTAAAATCGGCGTCGCCAAGAAAACATGGACTTCAGTCTCGTCGATTTGAATTCTAGGGTTTTGGAGGTTCTCTGGAACTAAGGTAAACGCTTTAAGGGGTTTTTCAAGTTTCTTTCTTTGCAAAGAAGGGGGGTTTTTCAGGCTTGTCACAGTGTCACCAACCTGACAGAGAGAGAGAAAATAGGTCTGACCAAAAAAAAAAATGAATTAAACAGAAAATAGGGAGGAAAGGGAAGGGGTTTTACGACTTTTTCTCGTTTTGTATTGCGGTATTTTTTTTCTCGTAACCCTATTTGAATTAGGAGATGGAGTGTTCTTGAATACTTGATTTTAATTCTTTTAATTTTTGGGTGGGATTGGGGGCAAAAGCCCAAAACGACAAATAAACAAAAAAAAACTAGCCCAATGGGCTTTAACAAGTAGCTTTAGGCCTAGTAAATCAAATTTTAAGCTTCGATTTCGGATGCAATTGATTAGTTTCTGCAACTCCTAATTTACTAATTTTCCCTCGGTTCCAGAAAAAAATTTGTGATTGAGTAAATAGCTAGAAACGAACAGATCAAACTGAATTGGAAAATGAAACAAATTTGTACAAGTTACATCATTCATGATAATTCAGTGAAAATTTATTAAGTATGAATGTGTTAGAAATGTGAGTGACTTATTTCCGGTTAGGATTAAAGTAATTAAAACAAGGCTAAGAAATTATTTTAAATTTCTGAATATATTTTATTATTCCAAAAATAGACTAACCCAAAACCGAGTCTACGATTATTAAATATTAATTATTATGTGTATATAATCAAAGCCCAATCAAAAGGGGAGGCCCAAGTTCCACTCCACTTATAGGGGTGTATTCAATTGAGATTTTAACATATTGTAATTACATGATTTTAATGTAATGGATTTCAACTAGATTTGTAATTATATTATTGTAATAGATTGCAATTACATGATTTTACTTATGATTTTAATAGATTACAATTACAAAATTTTAGTTTATATTTCTATGGGAGTATTTTTGCTCACCACATTAACCAAAGGTGTATTCTCACCACCACCCTTAAAAGTTGCATGCCTCATCCTTCTCATAATCTCTTATTCTGCAGCGCATTAGTACTAGTAAGTTTGTTAAAATCAGTAGGAGGGTGTGATTTGTTATGTGATTTGGTATGTATATCACACAATCAAAAGTCCCACACGATACACCATTTAATGAATTACATTAAAATCAGTAAGTTTTTTAATACCACAATACTTTTTCTTATCTTTTAAAAGTCATAATTGAATACCACCGGATTTGTATTGATTATTTAAAAATACTAATTGAATACCACCAGACTTTTATTGATTACTTAAAAATCCTAATTGAATACCGTTGTACTTTTAAGCTTCAAAACAATTCATTAAAATCTCAATTGAATACACCCTAGCATGTGTGGGAAGACTCACACTTATAAGGAGTAGAGACTTTCTTTTCTTTTCCAATGTGTGACTCAAGTTCATGTATTTCCTTCAAACTCCAACAAGTAGTTGGTATTATTGATTCACGTTTGACTTGGATTTAGGGTTTGGAGGCTAAAATCCATTTTTGGAATAATAAGGACTCAATTAAGCTTAGACATGTAAATAATAAAAGAAAAGCATATCCTAACAGAGACGATCTGAACCCATAAAAAATTGCACAACATTAAAAGTTAATAATTATTTAAGTATATAAAAAACAGTATAATAACAACACATTAAGGTAATGATTGACTAAATCCAATATTAAGAGTAGTTTAGATTTAAAATGAAAATAGTTATTAACAATTGTTTATTGTTAACTTCCTATTTTGACTAGAAATTTGTTAAACTAAACGTCATTTTAAACCCTGTCAACGAAAACATTGAAGAAAAAAAAAACCGAGAATCGCCGCGCTGCTATACTATTTTTTAAACAAATTTAGGAACAACCGAGGCTATACTATTTATAAAGAAAAAAAAGGACCTGCCTTGCTCTTAGGTGCCCATGTGTCAGAAAGAGCATAACCGCGCTGCTATACTATTTTTTTTTCAAAAAACTGTAGTATAACCGGGCGGCGGTACTACTTTTTTAATAAAACCGAGTATCGTTTTGCAGCATCAGGATCCTCTTTCCTATTTATTGGTAGGACAAAAGGGTCACGATGAGCAAGGGCAGCTGCAATTGTTAAGGCAGGATTCAGGCATTGAAAGATAGAACCCATTAGAAGCATCTTCCCAATGTTTGGATCCAATGGCAGTGTGCAAAGATAGCTGTAATTTCTTGTAGATGTGCTGTAATTTCTTTACCATGCTAGTGACAAAGCAAGTTCTTTACCAGACCCAAGTCAAGCTGTGAACCAGACCACGCTTCGAGAGACCTTCTTGAATCAATATCAACGTCCTGCATGGGCAAAGCACTATCCTCATAAATACTTCAAAAAATTATTAATGTTTAAAAGCCTTATGCATTCATTGATTATAAGTCTATGTTATTCAATATAAGCAGGTAGATTTCAGTGGGAACAAAATTTTGAGTAAGACACACAAAATTCACATATTATACAAATAATTCCCACATATTATTGAATAAGAATAACATATGTTATAAAAAAAATATATTAAAAAATTTTATAGTGGAAGATTAATATCTACATTGGATATGTTGAAACTAGCAAATTAATATCTATAAAGTACAAACTAATGCAACTAGGAGGGTCCTTTTTTCTTTTTTTTATCATTAATTATTAAATCGTCTAGCCGTGCGGCTATAACTTTTAAATATAATGTATTTAAACCGTATCGCCGTGCGGCTATACTACGTATTTATATAATAAAAATAGTATAGCCGGACGGCTATACCACTTTGTGTTTTAATTTTTTTTTTTTTTAAAATAGACTTGTGTTGACACGTGGCGCCAAATCGTTGGGGTCCTCCTTTTTTATATTTTAAAATAGTTTCGCCGTTCGGCTATACTCAGTTTTTTAATAATTTTTAAACCGTATAGCCGAACGGCTATACCTTTTTTTTCTAGTTAATATAATTCTTTTTAAAAATAGTATAGCCGGTCGGCTTTACAGGGTTTTTTTAATTGTCTTTAATAAATAGTATAGACGAGTGACTATAATCTTTTACATATATATACATACATATGTACTTACGTCTTTTTCAATAATACATTTGTGTTCTATACACGTCTCACGTTTTTTACAAAGTAGACGTACAATAGTTGTATTGTACACGTACGTACACATTTCTAATGTTTAATACATGTATTTTTTACAAAATTTCCAGTAAGACACACAAAATTCAAGTATTATACAAATAATTCTCACATATTATTGAATAAGAATAACATATGTTATAAAAAATATATATATTAAAATAATATATAGTGGAAGATTAACATCTACTTTGGATATGTTGTAACTTGTAACTAGCAAATTAATATCTATAAAGTACAAACTACTGCAACTAGGGGGGTCCTTTTTTTTTTTTTAATATTACTTTTTATATTGTATAGCCGTGCGGATGTACCTTTTAAATATAATGTATTTAAACAGTATAGCTGTCCGGCTATACTACGCTTTTTTATAAATAAAAAATAGTATCGCCGGACGGCTATACATATTTTGGACACGTGGCGCCTGATCACAAGAGGGTCTTCTTTTTTGGGGAAAAAAAGTACAGCCGGACGGCTATACTCTGTTTTTAATTTTTTTTAAAAATAGACTTGCGTTGACACGTGGCGACTAATAGTTGGGGTCCTCATTTTTATTTTTAAATATTTTTTAAAAACGGCATAGCCGAACGGCTATACTATTTTACATGTGGGCTGCTCTGTTTTTTCCTTACTAAAGTGTACAGCCGTGCGGCTATACCTTTTTACACGTGGGCTGCTGTTTTTTTCTAGTAAAGCGTACAGCCGATCGGCTATACTCGATTTTTTCTAATTTGTTTTTTAAAATAGTATAGCAGGGCGGCTTTAAAGGTTTTTTTATTTATTTAAAAATTGTCTTTAATAAATATTATAGACGAGTGAGTATAGTCTTTTACATATATATACATACATATGTATGTGTGTATTTTTTAATAATACATTTGGGTTCTATACACGTCTCACGTTTTTTTAAAAGCAAACGTACAATAGTTGTATTGTACATGCAGTGGCGGACCCAGACTTTCATTCATCTGGGGGCTTAAAAAAATTCAACCAATATATAATCAAACAAAAAATATTTCAAACTTTGAATATTAATAGCGTTGTCTAATAAGTAAATTTACAATTGTCCTCGACGACTTTTCAATATTTCAAATTTTCAATATGTTGTTTTCATTCATTAAGGCTTGACATTTTTTCAGAGCTTGGTTATGGGAACTGTTGGGACCTCCAACATAAACTTGAAATCTTTCCTTTTTCTTCCAATTTGAAAAACCTGTACCAACAAATGAGTCACCTCCAGTTTTCTCTCCTAGATTTGTTTTAAAAAGATAACAACATAAGCAAAATGCAGCATCTTCTTTGATGCTATATTCCAACCAATAAGGGAATTCATCAAACCATGCCGGGTTGAATCGTCTTGACTCTTTTCCAAATTTCTTTTGAGGGAAATCATGATTTCTAAGCTGACAAGGGCCTTTTTGTAAGTAAGCTCTTCTAATTTCATCTCGAATGTTCGGATTGTAATCTAAAATCCGAGTTCGTAAACCAGGATCAAAATGAAGATCTGACATATCGATTTCTATGCGACTTTGCTTTGAACTATCATCACTTCTCCCAATAGGTCCTGACAACTCCAACTCAGATTTTCTTTTAAAATATTTTTCCATAACTGTCATAAATAGTTTATATTACTTTTCATCAAGAGATATATATATATATATAATCAATCATCTGTACAAATTGAATGCATATAAATAAGAATATAATGAAATTAGTTTGTAAAAAACAACTAAGTACTAACCTGTAAAATCAATTGAAGTAGCGAGTTTGTTTAGTTGGGCTGCAGACTTTTGTTAAATAACGAGTTTGGCGGCTGAGTTCTCCACAAAATTACAGAATGAATGAACTTGGTGGGATCTCTATTCTTTTTTTTTTTAAACATAAGGTTTAGGGTTTTTCTTTTTTAATATAAGCTTTGGGTTTAAAATGTACATATTGAATGGGCTATGTGGGGGCTTTACTTGAGAAAGACCTAAAAATAATTAAAAATAATGAATTTAAATGGGATTATATGGCTGAAGCTTTTTGGGTAAGTGTGGGCAGCTGCCCACAGCTGTCTTTAACTGGGTCCGCCAGTGTGTACATGTACGTACGTATTTCTTCTATGTATGTCACATTTTTTTTTCTTCTTCCCTTTCTTTATTTCTTTGTTTCTTTCTTTTCTCTTAGAGTCAATTTTTGCTGACTTATACTAGCTCACCACCCGAACCGAGGCCAGCACATGATTGCCGTCGTTCATGATTGCCGTCGTTCTTTGAACGCTATCCTAATATGAGACTATTCATTATGCTATATATGGTCAGTTCAAGTGGGCCCATTGTAGTTTCTCAGTGTTGTCTTAGATGTTTTTCCTCTTGTGATATTTGTAGAGTTAAGCATGTATGCACGCATATGCTCATTGTGGCTGATGCAAGGTTTTATTTTCCATCAGTTCATAAGAAGTATATTTAAGGTTTTGTGTTTTGAGTGTTGGTATGTTATAGAATACATTCGCTTGACTCTTCATCAACTGGACCTTTGTTTGAACAGAGAGGTGGGTGGGCAAATAAAAAACTTCTGTCTATTATGGAGAATCCAACTGCCCTGAGCATGAAAAGCAAGAGCAAGTGGCAGATGGCAGAGTAGATGACTTATTGCCAAATGTGGAAAGGCCTTAACTAAGTGCTAGTTTGGCATTGCTTATTTGAGGTAATAAGTGATTTTAAAAAAAATTTAAGAAGCCCAGCCCGTTTGGTAAACTATGAGAAAATCACTTATTATTAAAAATTGCTGTGAGAGAAAGCTATGAGAGAAAGCAGCTAATGAGATGCTTTCATTTTCTGATTATGCAGGAATCAGTTTCGAAGAGGCGCTAGGTTTAATGATTATGCGGAAATCATTTTTTGATTACGTGGGAATTAGTATCAACAACACTCTTAACAAAAAGTTTACCAAACGCCAAATTACTTTCTCTCACAGCAAGTCTGACAACGATTATTTTCACAGCACAACAATGCCAAATTGGCCCTAATAAGTCAAGGTCTTGAGAAAGCTCTTGAGGTGAGAAGTTATTTTGTACCCGCATTTAATTTTTTTTGTTTTAGCAACAAGAGAGAAGGGAGGGGGTTAAAAGCAGAATGGAAATTTTATGGTTAAGGGAAGAGGGGAATTTAACCTGTGCTTTCCTAGGCCATTGGTGACAGATGTACACCAAGGTATTGCTTTGAATTGTAATACATAAATATCTATAGGGTCTTGATTGGTCAATCCCCTGAAGCATTTGGATCATGTTATCTGGGATATTAGTTTTCATATTTGATCTAACTTATATGTTTCCGCTTGTTTGTTTTATGACGATAGGAAACCCGCAAAATATTGGTTGAGAATATTGCACAGCTAAACTCCGTCATAGACGATGTTTCTGCTCAATTGTATGCAGACGATGCCCCAAACGGAGCCGCAATGTCTTCATATGAAATTGAAGCTTCCATACAACAGAATGCTTGCAGGGTTTTTGTTTAACTTGGTACATGTAATTAGCGGTGGTCAAATAATGTTTCAAATTGTCTTGTTATCATGTGTTTTTCGTGTTTATAAATGCGTCGAATAGAATGTCAGCTATTGAAAACCACACTACTAGATTTTACTATTTGCGCGACGGAAAAACTTTAGTCGCGCAAACAATATTGGAGTCACACAAACAACATTTGAGTCACACAAAGCTATGCACGACAAAAACTTTGTCACATTGAATCCGTCGTGCGAAGATCGTGAAGAAAGACTTTGCACGACGAAAATTTTAAATTGGTCGCGAAAACCCAGAGTGACAGCTAATCCTCGGCGCACAAAACGTTGCGCAACGACAATAATATTCATCTCTCAAAACGTTGCGCGACGACAACAGTTCGTTGCGATTGCACATCGTGACGATTAGCCTTCGTCGCACTGAAATGTAAGGACGAGAGGGCTCTTCATCTCTCAAACGTTTGCGCGACAAAAATATCTTAGTCACTTTCTTTTTTCGCAAGACGAAGAGTTTCGCCGCGCAAAAATAAAATATATATTTTTTAATTTTAATTTTACCTTTTTTTAAAATTTAATTTGGTTTTTATTTTTGGGTAATAAAATGAAATTGCAATGAAAAAAAAAATTAAATAATATAAATGTATATAGTATTAGTACAAGAAAAATGTTTAAAATGTAATTAAGAAAGTAAAACTAATCCAAAAATGTTCAAAAATCTACGTGGTCGTCTTGCAAATGCGGCTCGGAGGTCCGGACATTGTCGACAGGGGTAGAGGTGTGGTGGCCATGCTCGGGTTGGAGGGGCTTAGAGGTTGATGAGGGACCAAAATGCGGGATTGGAATGCCGGACCGAGCAAGGGACTCTAGAAACTGTGACATCTGGGTACTAAACAAGGCGAGTTGGGTCTTAAGCTCGGCCACCTCTGCTCTCAAAGCAATCACCTGACTATTTGACTGCGAAGATGAAGGGGTTCTAGATTCCTGCCGTCGGGCATTCCCCATCCCTCGACAATATGTCCTTGGCCTCCTCCCGATTACCCGCCGCCGCGCCTCCATCCTATATGAGAAGGGCCTGGAACCTGAATGGTGGAGAAGAGTCTTCTTGTCCCTATTGCCCTTATTTGCGTTCGTCTTCTTCTATTATAAAAAAAAATAAACGTATTAGTTGAAATTGTAATGAAATATAAAAAAATAAATAAACATTAGCAAGAAATGTGTAATAATTTTCAACTTAATATAACATAAATACCACATAATCGGGCTCCTGAAAATGACTGCAAAGCCACGTCCAACTATCCTCCCGCCCCTCAAGCTCCTTCGGGCAACCCTCCTGAAGAGCGACTTGCGGATCATCAAATGCCTGAAAATGGTGGTGCATGTCGCACTTCCACTGCTTGTACCTCTCAACAAAGAGTCTGTTGACGTACGCCAACGACTTGTTGTCGAGGTCCTCTAAATTGTAGTACGTCTGCAATAAATTAATTACATATATTAAGTAATAGAAATATATAAAGTTTGAAAGAAAAACAATTAAAAGGTAAGATACATACCGACAACTGTTTGCGCACCTCTGTCCTCATCTCGTCAGGCATGATCTTCCAAGACTTCCATTTCATCGGGCAATGGGTCCGAACAACGTGACCAATGTCGTGGGCCAATGAGCTATGCTGGTCCGCCGTTGGTGCAGCCCGATGCCGCTCGTCGTATACAATGTTGATACGACTGTTGGTCACCCAGGCAACATTCGCCGTCTTCAATTAGCGACAGTCCCCGGGTGTTCTTGGCTGCAAAAAAATATAAACTTAACATTAAATAACAAATCTTACTAAAATCTTGGTCCAAAACAGCTTAAGTTCAAGTAAATATTTACCTGGTTGTGACCCCGACGCACTAGTAGCGGATGTCGATGTTGTGTCAGTCGTGCTGGGGGGGCGGTGACGACGCCTGGCGCTAACAGGTTGCGCCACTGATGACGCTGATGACACCGGCGCATGGGAGACCCTGAGACCAACCAGCAAGTGGTCCATCTGTGCTGGAGCAGTGGCAGCTGCCGGTTGAGCCAGGGGAGGCGAACTCTGTGCAGTTGTCACCGCCTTACGACTTCTAATAAGGTTTGACATCTGCACAACTGAACAAGCATCCAAATTTAAAAACATAATTACTCTAATATGTGGTCCAAAACCATTTAAAAATTTATTTAATTTTTTTTTACCAGTGTGTTTGCTAAGTCATGGACAAAGTAATCAAACAAATAGGAACTCATTCAAGAAAACAAAATCCATGTGCATTGATTTTCCTCGCAAAAGAAAAACAAAATCCATGTAATTACTCAAGGCACATGAAGACAAACAAAAAATTACAGAGATATGTGCATGTGCACCGTACAAAGAATCACGAGCATGATATAAAATCAACTCAATCATCAACAACCAAATAAACCTATGTAGACAGAAATTTTCTTTAAACTAATGCAAGCCAAGGGTGCAGTATTAAATTAAACAAAGTTGCATTATTGATTAGCTCAGAACATTATCAACTTCAGCACGCTATTGTAATAAAAATCTCTATCCCCAAACTACTTAAACAATCTCTCAATTCACAGGCAAAACCATGTTCAACCAACCCCGACATTAGAGTAACACTAAACAAGATAAACTTATACAGCAAACAAGAAAAAGTCACCAAAAATATTGACAAAATGAAGCCTTTTTTACAATTGAGTTTTACTTGAAGGCATGAAAGTATAAACGAGATGAACATTAGATTTATTAAGTATGGTTTGGAGAGGGTAATAAGGGAAAGGGGGGCAATGACGTTGGCCACAATGCAAATAGAACTAGCAGTCTTTTATGGTTTTCAAGTTTTGGCACAACAAAAGGAAGTCTTTTATGGTTTTCAGATAGAAAAATCAAATTTAGTACCAAATTTCTAAAACCACAAGTGTTAAAAACTTATCAATACAACAACTCTAGTTCTTAAAAACTAACAGTAGCTCATATTTTAAAGCCCCCAAATCAATGAAACTCAATCCAACCAACCAACCAAACTATGTTCTTTTCTTTCTCTAAGTTTGAGGATGAACAACAGTAAGAGAAGAAGTTAACCAGAATTTCATGACTATCTATTTCACCAACAGCATAGAGACAAAGAAGCAGATAAAAAAGCTTTATTGTCAATCAAAGAATTAAAGTTCACCGGAACATAAAATCCTTGAAGTATAGGCAAGCTCGGTATTGAAACAGAATATTAGTATTATAGACATATACAAAAAACAGAAGTACAAAAATATTGTTTGCCCATACCCTCCTCCATACTCTGCAACATAATGAATCATGTATCTACCGAATAAACATCCTACTTGTTAATGTTCTATCAATCATATACTGGCCACAAAACAACATACCCATTAATATTTTAATGAACAACTAATTAAACAAATAATATCTGCAAATTAAAAATCTTGCTAGTCTTCTGAAGAGGAGAAACTTCAGAGACTCTTCCAAAGGAACGAATCTAACAGCAATACACTTACAAAATCACAAATCCAACACCACAATGCAATTTCAACGCCTCCAATCAAATCTGAAATCAAAAATAAAAATCCAATACCACAAATAAATATAGAAATTGAAACAGCAAAACAAAATCACAAACGCATTAATAAAATTGAAACAAAAAGGAAAAAGGGAGATGATACCTTGATACAGACAGCGGACGTGAGAGGGAGGCGGTGGTGGTGACTGGTGAGACCGTGAGAGGGAGACGGAGATGGTGAGAGAGACACGCAGAGGGAGACACAGTGATAGAGGGAGGCCGTTGTCGATGGTAGCACAGACGTGGAAATGCCGATTATGAAATTGAAAGTAGAGGGGGCCTTAGGTTTTCAACGATGGGGGGTTTGGGTTGGAGAGAGAGGGAGAGAATTTGGGGTCATAGAGGGGGAAAGGGAGAGAGGGTTTGTGGTTTGGTTAGGGACGAGAGAGAGGGAGAGCAATTTCGAAGGAATAAAACCACGAAATGAAAATTTTGTGAAAAAAAGGCGCTCACGCGAAAATAATTTTATGAATTCTTTAAGATAAAAATAATAAATAACAATTTTTTAAAATTTCATTTTTTATGAATTGTTTAAGATAAAAATAATAAATAACAAGAAAAGGAAACATGTCACCATGTTATACGGCCACATGTCATAATACTGACAGAGAACCTTTAAAAAGCTAACACATGTCAAATAGTTTATATTTCTTATTATTTCCCTACAATTTAACTTCTAAAATTCATAATAAATAAATTGCAAATCAGAAAAATACAGCAAAAATTCCTAGAAACTCCTTGTGACATTTTATTCACCTTACAACTCCCAAATCTAATTTTGAATCATAAAAATACAAAGTAATAACAAAAACCCAATTTTATTCATACACAAATCAAAACATTATACCACCTTATAATCTTGTTTCTTTGATCCATTGATTACCATTAACTCAAATATTTGGAATCATGAATTTAGATCTCCATAATTGAAGGCTATGTTGTAAGGACTATGTAGCAATTTTTGGTGTATTTTTCTGATTTTAATTCAATTTCTTATGAATTGTTTACTTCTATAACACAATAAATTACAAGAAAATGAGATAATAAAAAAATAAATAATCCCAAACAAACACGGATAATTCCTATAAACTCCTTGTGATATTCTCTTCTCTTTAAAGCTCCAAAAATATAATTATAAATTATAAAAATACAAAGCAATAATAAAAACCTAACTTTCTTCTTAGACAAATCAAAACATATATTCTATCCAATACACTATTGTTTCTTTGATTCAATGATCTCCCATTAATTAAAATATGTGCAATTATGATTTTAGATATTCGTAATGAATGATTATTTCGTAAGGAGTTTGTAGCAATTTTCAGTGTATTTTTGTGATTTTTATTTAATTTGTTATGCATTGTTTAAGATAAAAACAAAAAATAATAAGAGAGGGACTTCTACGAGAAAATACACATTGTTTGTCGTTCGATCCAACATGTCGTCGCTATAGCTTGGTCCAATTTAAAAATGAAATTCAAGTCACATTTTGCGAGAATTTAACATTTTCCTCGCTGAAAGGTTACTTCTAAGAGAAAATATAATTCCTCGCTGACAAAATCGTCGCTAAAGCAACATTTTGTTGTAGTAATCCCTGCCTATTTAGGTTTGTATTAAACCATGGAAATTTAAACATGATCACTTGGTATCAGTCTTCGTCGCTCAAACTTGAGTCGCGCAAAAACTCATTTTCGTCACACAAACGGTCACTTTCGTCGCGCAAAATACCATTTTTGTTGCGCAAGTACGTGTTGACTTTACGCGACGAGGAAGCAGTTTCATTGTGCAAAAACTCATTTTCATCCCACAAACGGTCACTTTCGTCGCGTAAAATACCATTTTCGTCCCGCAGATACATGTCAACTTTAAGCGACAAGGAAGTGGTTTCGTCGCGCAAAAGACCCAACTCTACCCGACGACGATAACTCTTCGTAGCTCAAGTATTTGGTGCCAAATAAAATAAACCCGTGTTTTCTTACGCGACGATAACGGGTATGGTCGTGCTAAGTGTTCTTTCACGATGATAGCTGTCGTCGCACTAGTGTTTAGCGTCAAATAAAATAACCACGCGTTTTTCTTTCTAACTTTGTGCGACAATAACGGTATGGTCGCGCTAAGTGTTCTTTCGCGACGATAGCTGTCGTCGCGCAAGTGTTTGCCGCCAAATAAAATAACCCCACGTTCTAACTTTGCGCGACAATAACATTTATTGTCGCGCTAAGTGTTCTTGCGCGATGAATTATTTGGTCATGCAAGTTTAGAAATATAAAATTATTATCCGCGATAGTTTGAGCTACGAATGAGTTTTTGTGTTGCGCAAGGGTTTCTTGTGCAACGAATTTCTTTTCGTCGTGCAAATCGTAAAATGTAGTAGTGCTATTAGAGTTGCTGCAACACTATTTGCTTTAACACTATCAACTACTCACTTGATTTGCATGGATAGCAAGCTTCCCATCATTGTACTGCACTAGGCTATAATTTGCAACTGGTGATCAGCATGGATATGAAAACCATGGCATTTTACTTGTGATTGAATTGAAGCATCTGTGGAAACGACATGTCGTTAAAACTTTGAGTTATTTCGTAATTCAACCCAATTTCATATGTTGAGAAGGTACCGGAAGAGAGGATTGGGGTGGATGTTGCAGAGAGTGAAACTGTGAAAAAGAAAATGGGGAGGTATTGTTTTTTGTTTTTTTATTTTCTTTTTCAAAGTTGGGGGGTTGGGCTTGTTTCATTTTAAATTTGTTTAAAAGATAATTGTAGTCTTTATACATTATAATTTTATTCTTTATAAAAAAAGCCTCTCGCAGGCGCCGAAGAGCGTGCAGAGAGGTTTTTTTAAAAATTATTTTATTTTATTTTAGAATTAAAAAAGATAATGGGTAGTTGTGTTTCATAAAAATAGGATTCATTATTTGATTTTCTTTTAATTTTATTTTTTTAAATATGAAAAGTGTGAATTTATCATATTATCCTCATTTAATTAATAATTTCAATTCTTAATGTTTGCATTAACCAAAGGCATTTTCTGGTATTTTGAATGTTTCACCATTCTCTGCCTTTTGCTTTATATATATAGATTTGCATGAACCAAAGGCATTTTCTGGTATTTTGAATATTTTACCATTCTCTGCCTTTTGCTTTATATATATAGATGAATGAAGGGATCAATTTACGCTTTGGGATGGTAATGAAGATGATATAATTATAAGAGTTAATGGGAAAGAAGGACTCTAGGAGAGAAGAGTAAGTGAATCGGTGTGAAAAGTGAGTTTTTACTAACATATAACTACGATGAGGTGTAATACATACTCAAACTCTCGGAACCTCTACAATTTACCCCCTCCGTTAGCCAAACCGTTAGTTAATTTGTTAAATGCTGATGTGGCATTTGTGGGACCCATTTTTAATTGACGTGGACTCCACATAAGAAATAAAATAAATAAATAACAATAAAAATAGTGAAGTTGGGGAAGCGATGATGTGTTAATATGCAACTCAATCATTGTTGCTATTTTCATTATATAAGAATAGTGACTAATAACCACTCCTCAAACAGGTTGAGTATCTTATTCATCAGGATTGATATACAACAATTATTTCCCTTTAATTAATTAGCTAATCATGTCTCTCAACTATAATATTGGACATGTACGTACATACCTACCTAGTCACACATTCAACCGATGAATGGATATATATGTGTGAGCATGACGTACGTATTATGTAAGAAATATAGGATAAGAGGTTTCTCATCATTATGTGCATTTTATGTCTTTGGTTTGTAATCTGGCGGTATTGTACCTTTCGCGTTCTAGAACTAGTACTACCTTATTATTATTGTTATTTGACAATTAATTAATATATTATATATGTATGCCTTGCCTTCCTCACTTATTTTTGCTGTGACCAACCAATTAACAGATATACAAGTGAAGTGAATACATACATGCATTTGAGTGAGAGAGATTGGCTCCTCAAATTATACAATAATAATTAATTAATAATGTCAGTTTCCTCATTAACATCGGCTTGCCATAATGCCATTGCCAAGCGTACGTCGATGTATTTCCATTTCCTAATTAAATGGGGGATGTTTTGCTGAACCCGTAATTGGAGGGCATGATTATTCTTGCAAATTAAGATGCTTTGTCAAGAAGATCCTGGTCAAACTTCTCTGTCTATTATCTATAGCTATCTCCTTTTTCAAAGCTAGCTGTCCAATGAATTTTTGTCACTTGATCATCTGTTCCGTGAATCCGTGATGATGATTATATTCGTAACCCTACCTAACCAAGCTTACATTATATTTAAACAATATGACTACAAAGAAAACGTTGCTGCCCTATACTATACACTATTTACATAAATATAGGTAAGGTAAGGTGGAGGTGGACCCATAAACTAAGCAATCTCTGTGTCCAGTCCTAGACTTTGTAGTTTAAGTTGCAGCACCACCTCTATTAATAATCATGAATCCCACAACGAGTCTCTGTATCAGTACGCCATCGCTTATGCTGCTGGTGAAGATGAAGGGGAATCGCCAACTATACAAGAAGAAGAAGAAGAAGACGACGGAGATGGACAACAGGAAGAACATAAAAATGGGACTCTGTTGCAGGCAGAAGAAATACCTCAAGCTTTTAGCGCAGAAGAAAAAGAAGGAGGAAGTGAATCTTTGATAAAGCAACGAGAAGAAGAGATGGACACACCAGAGCTGGAAACAAATCATGTTAATGACTACTTATCCACTACCATTACAGAACAGATGAACTCAATAAAAAATTCGAAGAATATATAAGAAAAATGAAGGAGGAAATCAGGATTGAAGCTCAATGGCAACCCATTACCGTTTAACCATTCAGCGAGCAGACGTGCCACTGCACATACATAAAATATATACAGTTCAGTTTGTTTAACCGAGCGGCTATACCTTTAAAATCTTGTATTTATAGTTTATAGCCGTGCGGCTATAATTAAAAATATGGATTTCCTTCTCAAACATATAAATGCAATTTTCCTTCTCAAACCCTAACTCTAACAAGAGCCATCTTCCGGCCCCTCTCTCTCGCTCAGACTTCTTCTTCAATCCTCATCTCTCTGTCTCTCGCTCATAGCACCATCCCTGACCTTGGAGATTCAAAAATGGCGTTTTTTTTTTCTAGGCGCAGCGCCCGCCTAGCCCGCCCGCCTAGACCGCCCAGCGCCCGCCTAGACCGCCTAGAGCCCGCCTAGCGACCGCCTAGACCGCCGAGAGCCCGCCTAGCGACCGCCTAGACCGCCTAGCGAGCCTAGCCCCATCCTAGCCCGCCTAGCCCCCGCCTAGCCGCCTAGCCAGCCCGCCTAGACCGCCTAGAGCCCGCCTAGCCCCCGCCACCCAAACAACTGTTCTGTTTTGGACATTTTTGTACCATATGCCCAAGTACCTGCCTGAAGTATTGCCTGGCTTGAAGAAATCCAACTCAAAGACTTCACAGGGGGAGACAATGGTCATGTTTCCTTCGACCAATATATCTGGAGTGAAAGATAAGTCGTCTTCTAAGCTGGCAATTGGGGAGGGAGTAAGTAAACTGTTGAGGCACAAAATGGTGAAAAACAGAGACTCTTGCTTTGTTAATTAAGGCTCCCCCCCTTTTTTTTTTTTTCAATATCTCTTACGGCGAAGAGGGAAACCGAGCTACTTTCACTCTGGCTTTTTATGTATTTTCTTGGTCTCTTCTTCAACTATGGCAGCGATATGGGCCAAAAATGGTTTTTATTTTATTTATTTATTATTATTTTTTATATTTTACTTGGGGTCTTTTACAAATTCCCAATCTTTTGGATTCTCAATCAAAGATCAAATTTGGGGTTTCCCAAATTGTGGTTTGATCTCCTCTTGATTTGATTAACTTTTCCAGACTTGTATGTCTGCATGATTTGTCCCAATATTTACTTTCCTTAGCTTCATCTTTCTCGATTTACTTGAATTGAAATTGATCACTGACATTTGATTGCTTTCCAAATCCACTTAGTTTTCAAAACATTTCAACTAAAACCGAACCTGTCATGCCACTCTTTGAATAAGTCAAGGAACTCAGTTTACAATTGTAGTTCTTCTTTTTTTTCCCTTTAATTTTATGTTTGATTTTTGTATTTGTTTTCCTAAAATTGGGCCAGTTGCTTAATTTGGATATTGTTGTTTTCTTTTTTCTGTATATAGAAAGAAAGTTCTTATGTACTACTAGCCTCCCTGCACGCGCTTCCGCGCGTGCGAGAGGCTTTTTTAATCACGCGCGCTACGCGCGACTTCCAATGTTCCGTAAATATTTTGAATGCAATTGTATTTATATAGATGTCCGTTTCCACAGTTTCATATTTTAATCGCGCGCGTGTGATATATCGTCGTCTTAAAAGTTTTCCTTTATCCCCTGGATTTTTCTAGACGTCCATCTTAACAGTTCACATGCTATAAAAGAAAAAAAGAAACTGTTAAGATAGATGTCTATAAAAATACGGGGGATAAAGGAAAACTTTTAAGACGACAATATATCACACACGCGCGATTAAAATATGAAACTGTGGAAACGAACATCTATATAAATACAATTGCGTTCAAAATATTTACGGAACATTGGAAGTCGCGCGTAGCGCGCGTAATTAAAAAAGCCTCTCGCACGCGCGGAAGCGCATGCAGGGAGGCTAGTCTAATGAACTTTAGGAGCTAGGGGGATTCGTATTCAATTAATCACCCACACATTAATATTATCCAAAGCAAATCCTACGTCAATACGGACATCAATTATTAATACAAAAGATTGGTTATTAATACAAATGATTAATTAATTACAAAATATAATACATATATTGCAAAGTTCAACCTTGAGCATGTCGAGGTTGTAGTCTTCATTGTTTTGGTTTGTACAATAATAATCGAATACAAAGGAGCAAGCAAAATGATTTTCTCTGTTCAGTGTTTTCATTGTTCTTTGAGCTGCTTGTTGCTTTATTAGGTAAAAAAGTATAATTAGCAAACAAAGAAAGTAATGTAAAGGTAGGTGAATGTGGGCGTACACCCATACCTAGCAATGGATAGATCGTTGGAAGAGAATCCTGCAACATGAGATTAGGAGCAACATCAAAATGGGGGTAATTTCAATTCAACAGAAACAAAAGAAAACAAATGAAAACAAAACCCAAAATTAAAACATGAAACCAATTGGACATTTTTATTTGGGTGATGAAGACAACTGGTTGAGAAATGTAGGTTTAAAATCAATCAAATTGAAACCAATTGAATGAGTTGAAAAGAGTAGGCAAAGCAGTAAAGAAGCAAAGTTTGTCAGACAGTATAAATCGAAATCCTAAAAGACTCATTTTACAAAATGATATAAAACCATTTCCTAAGTGAAGTTTTTAACTTGAATGCCTTCTTCTATTAGTTTGCATTGCTTTTTTTTTTATATTTGTCATTTGTTTTATACGAAAATCTAAACCCATTTTTTTAGTCAGTTTGCATGAAAACCAACACCATCCTAAGTTACACAGCTAATCAGATAAACAAAACAATCTAAAAACAGCTTGTAAGTCAAGCAAAAGGTATAAACAACCACCAAGGTATATAACAAATTTCCCAATTTAACCCAAATAATAGTGGACACTCTCATTTTAGTAGTACTAAACACAACTCCCATGGATTCAAGCACACCTGGAGATGAAGTTCCTAATGATAAGGGCCAAGTCAAGGCTATCAAAAATATCATGATTGAGCAAATTTATTACCTGCACCTGTAATGTTTGATCCTTTGAAAGATGTGTTGCCTGTGGAAAGTGCACCTTCCAAGAGAGCGTTGCTCAGATTTGCCTGCAGAAATGGTACACGCATGTGTAAGAACATTAGAAAACGATATGGAAACTTGTCATTCTTTATGTTCTTTGCTTGGAAACAATTGAACCCTGGGCCTTTTCAAATCCTAAATGGATGGTTACCACCAAAACCTGAGCCATTGACCAAGGGATACGGATTCGGGAATTAACTCAATAGAGTCAGGGTGAAAACTAACAGATTTTAGAAAGGGAATCTGGAAATTTTATAAGGTTCTACTAAACTGGTAGAGGAGAGCCTTTTCCACTGCTGAATCTACAGGTTATCCCTGTCAGATAGACTTATCTGTTTTGTTCAAGTTATGATGGTGGTCCTATTAACTTGACTGAAAGATCAACCAAATTCATTCTCAATGCATCTCAAAACGACAATACTGATTATTATGACAGTGAGGCAGTGCCAAAAAATTAACAGAGTATGGTAAAACCTGCTAGCTACATACAGTATGGTAAAACCTGCTAGAAAGAGAATAAGGAATAGAGAGGCAATCATGAATTATACCTTTAAAGCGAAGAATGGTTAGACAATTTGGGCTCACGACTGCTTCTCGTATTTGGATTTCGTACCCAAGCTCTCCTGAAACAATCAAAATTTCATGAAAGACTGAGATTAAATCAAGGGAAAAAAAACAGAAAGAAAGAGAGCAGAAAACACGTAGTAGTAGAGCCAAGTCGCATTTTGTGAAGGAATTTTGAGGGAACCCAAAAGAAAAAAAAATGTCAATAAAACAAAATGAAGAAACATTAACCTGAAAGTTATCTTTGCTTCTTTGCTTCAGTGATTGCTTATACGTTAGAGAGGTGAGAGACGATTGAATCTGTTGAGATAAAATTCCAAAGTTTCAATAAGACATGTAGATTTGAAAAACTTGTTAATTTTCATAAGTCATACCTGAAGCAATTGGATGACTGCTTAACTGTGATTCATACTGAAAAAAATAAATAAACAATAATTAGAATGAACTACAATAACCACATAATTACATAGCCTCAAAATACAACCAACAAATCAACTTGAAGCAAATACTTCAATTTCAGGATTCTAACAGTGTAACTACAAAGAATTCTTCAGTAAGTAACCTGCTTGAATACATAATAATCCCATTTTTACGTTCTAGTATGAAAATAGTATGATTTTCACTGCTGTCTGTTCTTTTTTCCCCGATGTTTTGCAGAGCTGAACTTCTTGAATTTTGCTTTTCAGTTTTGCTGGAATTATGAGTGCCAACACATCGGCGAGGTATAAAATCACCACATAAAGTTTTCTTATCCTTAAGATATTGACAAAATGAAGAATTTTTTCTTTTTTGGCCACAGAGAGAGAATGTGAAAGAGTACATATAATATCATATCATTTAAGGTGATTGTTTCATCTACTGCAATGCATTCACTTCAAGGACATTGTTGTATTTGCAATTATACTGACACACAGTAAATTTAGGAATACAAAGGCAATCGTGTATTTCTATTAGATGTTCAATTTCTCCATCTCTGTCCATTTATTCAAATTGTCTTCGTGACACTCTCACTCTATGTGTGTGCATATATGGAAACATGAGCAATATATGTATGCTTTCTAGGGGGTTAGCATAAAATTACCAAATCTGACTATGAACGCACAGGGGAAAAGCAAAAGCTAAAGAGAGAGAGATGCATACCATTGACATCAAACCCATCAAATCTAAATGCTTTCTTCATTGGTGCTCTGAAGAAACAACATATATAATCAAAGAAATTCCATTAGGATCCAAAAATTAGAGATAGTAAACAGATCAAACCTAAATGCTTTCTTCATTGAATAACCTAAAAGAGCAGAAATTGAAGCAAAAATTCTATCAGGAACCAAAAATAAGAGAGAGAGAGAGAGAGAGAGAGAGAGAAGTAAAGATCCCGCCGTTAGATTGTGGGTTGCTCAATGAGCATCTATTTTCACAGAGAGAGAGAGAGAGAGAGATTAATCCCAGAAAAAGAATTAAAAATTTATAAGAAACTGAAACCCAATTGCAAACCCACAAAATTCAAAGAAGCAGAAGATTTGCGGAACTCACTGCTTCATGCGTTGGTGGATATCTCAGCTTCCCATAACGAACACCACTTGCCACACTTTTGGGGTCCAATGGCTTTATCTTGTAGCCAATTTGCGATTCTCCTGCAACAAAAATTCATGAACTTTTCAATTGCAAAGCCAAGAAATTCCATTTACGATAAAGCTTAAAGCTTACAGCTGTAAACCCAAGTACAAAATCAAAAAATATAAAACAAAATAAAATCAAAACCTGTAACCCAGGAGATCCAAACAGAGTCGTAATTGGCAGAAAGCGAAACAGAAATCTACTCAGGCTCGAAACCTTTAACTCGGTGATCGGACTCGGGCAAATCGACGGCGTTGCAGCGCAAACTTTGATCGAATGGAACAGTGACGGGCTCGAACGGGGTAGCAGGTGTGGGGTGGAATGAGAAAGGAAGGTTTTTGGGTCTGACCAGTCTGTACACTGTGGTTGCTCGCAGTTTCGATTTCTGAAGCAGAAAAGGGTGCTAGTAAAGTGGAGGAAGAAAATATAAGTAACATGGTGGTGATGGGTTCTGAAATTGTGGAAACCGCCAGCTTCGTGGGTTCTGAACCCATGATTTTTTCTCCACGTTCTTCAGCTCTTCTTCTTTTCTAGGCAACCGTCTTCTCCTGCGAGTTAAGCACAACACGATTTTAATTTTCTTTTATTTTTTTATTTTAAATCAATGGCGTTTTACTATTTCACCCTCTTTTAATTAAAATTGTATGCTTTTATTTTTTTCTTAGACAAAGGGCATATTTGGGGTTTTTGAATGTTTCACCATTCTCTGCCTTTTGCTTTATATATATAGATGATGTTGGCTTTATTTATGTAGGTCAGTTCTTTACTGAGCTAGACTACCAATAGGCTACAATTGCTACAAGGGGAGAGGCCATCCATGGTTGAAGAAGGGCAATGGATATACCATACACCTACCTAAATGAGGTCAGTTTCTTGACTTGCTGCTTACCAATTGGTTTGGTAGATTGGCAGGTGTTGTTTGTGAGTATCATTGTGGTTGTGTGTGTGTTTGACTTATGTATGAAATATATATATTTTTTTTCAGCTTTTACTTTGTGGTTTTCAAATGCCTCGAAGCCACTCTTTTCAGCTTAAAAATTTTTATTTTCAGTTTATTCTTTTGCTTAATATTTTGTCTTTGGTCTTTCTAACGGTTTGTTGAAAAACTATGTTAGAGAGTTGAATTTTGCACAGATTTAAATATCCGGGGCAATCTTTCATAAATTCATTTACTCATGTTTATTCTTTTGTCTTCCTCAGTTAATATTGTTATGCAAGACAGTGAATTTAACAAGATATCATTTCTATGTCCTCCTGTTTGCGTTGCTATTTATTATACAGGATATCAATTTATTTTCTTCCCTCAGTTTCTTCTCTATCCTCATCTTTGCTATCTATTTGCTTAATCGTTTGCTTTATCACATAACCATTAGGAAAATGTCTTCATTCTCATCTTGACAACCCTAACTAATGTTAACACAAGTATTATCTAAACAATAAATATATCCTTAAATTTTCAGTTGCAAAATAATGCATACATTGTATGAAATCTTTCTTCTGAACAAAAGCAACGTAGAGATTTTCTTAATTTGATTTTGCTTTTTCCATTTGCCTTCATTTGGAATGGATGAAGAAGTACAAGATTGCATTCATTTTTCATAATGAATTGTATTCTTTTATTATGCAGAATATTGTTTCAAATGCATGTTCACCCTTAAATCCATATTATCTTTGTGGTTTTCATTAAATTAGTACATTTTTTTGGGCACTTCTCTGTCTCTGTGATTCGTATTCTTCATTGTCAAGAAAACATTTTATGTATCTTGGTAGTGACCTATTGTTTCTTCGTTTAGCATTTTCAACTATTTGAGAATTTAAACTATGTTTATATGAAGATGCTGATACTTCCTTACAATCATGTGACATATCAATAATAGGCTTTAATTTTTTGAGATTGATATAATGGCAGCAAAGAAAGATTGATGTAACAATTAGCAGGGAGTTGCTATAGGATTCTATGCAATGAAGTGTTTCCACTATTTAAACAACAAAATAAAGGAGGTGGGAACGAAGATTGCTACAGAATTGAAAGAACAGAGGAAATCTGATTATTCAGGAGCTGAATATGGTCATTAAGTCTTCATGCTCTACAAAATCACCCCACTCTGTAAACCAAAATTGTATGAAGAGAAGGTTTCAAATATGTTAATGAGATATGAGTACATTTGTTGTTTTATGTAGGATCTTGGTATTTGTAGGTATTTTTAATGGCGAATTCATATGGTTAATTTTACTTAAAAATACAGGAATGAGTCCATTGTGTAGCAAATGGAGATGCTAGCATTTTGAAAATAAAAATACATGCGACAAAAAAATAGATGCAAAACCAAATGTTGATATATGCACTGTAGTAGAACATTTGCTTTACAATGGTCTGAAAATGGTTTTTTTTAAAAACAAAAAAAGCAGCCAATAAATATGTTTTCCCAACTATAAAAGCACCACCTTAAGAATTATAAACAAAACTAAAGGATTCTTAAGGTGAGTATACGTGTGGGTAGAATGAAAATATTATGTTACTTAAATTATTTGAGATTTTTCTATTAATGTTGGATTTGCTTTGGATAATATTAACGTGTGGGTAATTAATTGAATAAGAATCCCCCTAGCTCCTAAAGTTCATTAGACTAGCCTACCTGCACGCGCTTCCGCGCGTGCGAGAGACTTTTTTTAATCACGCGCGCTACGCGCAACTTCTAAAGTACTGTAAATATTTTTTCACAATTGTATTTATATAGATGTCCGTTTCAACAGTTTCATATTTTAATCGTACACGTGTGATATATCGTCGTCTTAAAAGTTTTCCTTTATCCACCGTATTTTTCTAGATGTCCATCTTAGCAGTTTCTCTTTTTTTTCTTTTATAGTGTGTAAACTGTTAAGATGGACATCTAGAAAAATACGGTGGATAAAGGAAAACTTTTAAGACGACGATATATCACACGTGCACGATTAAAATATGAAACTGTTGAAACGGACATCTATATAAATACAATTGTGAAAAAATATTTACAGTACTTTAGAAGTCGCGCGTAGCGCGCGTGATTAAAAAACGCCTCTCGCACGCGCAAAAGCGCGTGCAGGGAGGCTAGTATGTAATTAAGTAATATCTTATTAGCCTTAATATCTCCGATATTTCAACAAAATATATATATATATATATATATATATATATATATATATATATTAATTACTTATTTTCATTTGGGTGCCTTAATTAAAGTTCTCCAAAGCCTAGGAGCCCCAAGGCTCAAGTCTTTGATTAATATAATTATTATTAATCAGCGCCAAATCCAAAGCCGAGCCTATAGCCAAGCTAATTTAATGACAAAAGCATCAAAGTAAGATTAATATGTGAAAACACTTAAAAATAAAAAATATTAAAAAAAAATACCCAAGTGTGCCCTCTCTGTGACTTGAACCCTGGACCTTGAAGTTAATAATTAAAACAAAAACCAGCCCATCTAATATCAAACATTTTAATATTTTTGCTCGTTATATTTACTTGAACACCACTCTCCATACTATATTGCTACTGTAACACTGCTTTCCATCTAATATTAAGCATTTTAAATGAGTCCGCCCCATCACTTACTGTCTCCTATGTTCAAAACTGAAGTTTAGTTTGCATGACATTAAGAAAATGTAAGCAAAACCTGTCTGTGTTGTTACATTGGATGATGTAATCCAATTTTACAGCAGAAAACAGCGTTTTTTAGGGGTCTGTAGGACTCAAGCCGCTTCTAGCAAACCATCATAGTGCTTTGTTTATAAAGACCTTTGTAGGAGTGGATTTTCGATGTGGGGTGTTCACAAAAGGCACCTCAAAAGCTAAGCCTACCGAGAAATCCATATTTATATTTTTATTGTTGGTGTATATATTAAAAGCGTATAGCTGCGCGTCGCGGCTATACCCTTGAATATGTATCTCTCTTTTTTAATCACTTTGATTAGTAGGTAGGTTTTACTTAGTGAATATTAAAGGAAAAAAGAAAAAAGAAACAAGAAAGATTGAATTACTATTTATTAAGTAACATAATTCATGAAGTTGATTAAAAATTTTAATACTAATTATTCACTAAATAAATAATAATTAAAATATAATTACTAACTTAACTAGTTAGATAAAGCAAATATATTATTTAATTACTAACAATAAAATTTTAAAAAAATTAATTAACTCAAATATCCTAGGTTTAGATTAATTTTTTAAAAAGGACCTTTCCCGACAAAATTTCGTCGGGGCAGGTCAGCATACCTTTCCCGACGAAATTTCGTCGGCACAGGTTTATTTGTCGCGAAAAATATTATCCGACAACTGTTTGCCGGCATAGGTCTTTCCCGACGAAATTTCGTCGGGAAAGGTGTTATGTTTTTTTTTTTTTAATTTTTAATTTTTGAAATATAAAATTAGTTTCTTTACTCTTTTTTTTTGGGCTAACCTCTTTTATTTAATATATGTAATTAAGTAATATCTTATTAGCCTTAATATCTCCGATATTTCAACAAAATATATATATATATATATATATATATATATATATATATATTAATTACTTATTTTCATTTGGGTGCCTTAATTAAAGTTCTCCAAAGCCTCGGAGCCCCAAGGCTCAAGTCTTTGATTAATATAATTATTATTAATCAGCGCCAAATCCAAAGCCGAGCCTATAGCCAAGCTAATTTAATGACAAAAGCATCAAAGTAAGATTAATATGTGAAAACACTTAAAAATAAAAAATATTAAAAAAAAATACCCAAGTGTGCCCTCTCTGCGACTTGAACCCTGGACCTTGAAGTTAATAATTAAAACAAAAACCAGCCCATCTAATATCAAACATTTTAATATTTTTGCTCGTTATATTTACTTGAACACCACTCTCCATACTATATTGCTACTGTAACACTGCTTTCCATCTAATATTAAGCATTTTAAATGAGTCCGCCCCATCACTTACTGTCTCCTATGTTCAAAACTGAAGTTTAGTTTGCATGACATTAAGAAAATGTAAGCAAAACCTGTCTGTGTTGTTACATTGGATGATGTAATCCAATTTTACAGCAGAAAACAGCGTTTTTTAGGGGTCTGTAGGACTCAAGCCGCTTCTAGCAAACCATCATAGTGCTTTGTTTATAAAGACCTTTGTAGGAGTGGATTTTCGATGTGGGGTGTTCACAAAAGGCACCTCAAAAGCTAAGCCTACCGAGAAATCCATATTTATATTTTTATTGTTGGTGTATATATTAAAAGCGTATAGCTGCGCGTCGCGGCTATACCCTTGAATATGTATCTCTCTTTTTTAATCACTTTGATTAGTAGGTAGGTTTTACTTAGTGAATATTAAAGGAAAAAAGAAAAAAGAAACAAGAAAGATTGAATTACTATTTATTAAGTAACATAATTCATGAAGTTGATTAAAAATTTTAATACTAATTATTCACTAAATAAATAATAATTAAAATATAATTACTAACTTAACTAGTTAGATAAAGCAAATATATTATTTAATTACTAACAATAAAATTTTAAAAAAATTAATTAACTCAAATATCCTAGGTTTAGATTAATTTTTTTAAAAAGGACCTTTCCCGACAAAGTTTCGTCGGGGCAGGTCAGCATACCTTTCCCGACGAAATTTCGTCGGCACAGGTTTATTTGTCGCGAAAAATATTATCCGACAACTGTTTGCCGGCATAGGTCTTTCCCGACGAAATTTCGTCGGGAAAGGTGTTATGTTTATTTTTTTTTTAATTTTTCATTTTTGAAATATAAAATTAGTTTCTTTACTCTTTTTTTTTGGGCTAACCTCTTTTATTTAATATATGTAATTAAGTAATATCTTATTAGCCTTAATATCTCCGATATTTCAACAAAATATATATATATATATATATTAATTACTTATTTTCATTTGGGTGCCTTAATTAAAGTTCTCCAAAGCCTAGGAGCCCCAAGGCTCAAGTCTTTGATTAATATAATTATTATTAATCAGCGCCAAATCCAAAGCCGAGCCTATAGCCAAGCTAATTTAATGACAAAAGCATCAAAGTAAGATTAATATGTGAAAACACTTAAAAATAAAAAATATTAAAAAAAAATACCCAAGTGTGCCCTCTCTGTGACTTGAACCCTGGACCTTGAAGTTAATAATTAAAACAAAAACCAGCCCATCTAATATCAAACATTTTAATATTTTTGCTCGTTATATTTACTTGAACACCACTCTTCATACTATATTGCTACTGTAACACTGCTTTCCATCTAATATTAAGCATTTTAAATGAGTCCGCCCCATCACTTACTGTCTCCTATGTTCAAAACTGAAGTTTAGTTTGCATGACATTAAGAAAATGTAAGCAAAACCTGTCTGTGTTGTTACATTGGATGATGTAATCCAATTTTACAGCAGAAAACAGCGTTTTTTAGGGGTCTGTAGGACTCAAGCCGCTTCTAGCAAACCATCATAGTGCTTTGTTTATAAAGACCTTTGTAGGAGTGGATTTTCGATGTGGGGTGTTCACAAAAGGCACCTCAAAAGCTAAGCCTACCGAGAAATCCATATTTATATTTTTATTGTTGGTGTATATATTAAAAGCGTATAGCTGCGCGTCGCGGCTATACCCTTGAATATGTATCTCTCTTTTTTAATCACTTTGATTAGTAGGTAGGTTTTACTTAGTGAATATTAAAGGAAAAAAGAAAAAAGAAACAAGAAAGATTGAATTACTATTTATTAAGTAACATAATTCATGAAGTTGATTAAAATTTTTAATACTAATTATTCACTAAATAAATAATAATTAAAATATAATTACTAACTTAACTTTTGGAATTAACTGCTAAACGAACCCTAAAATTAACTGAGTACACCCTATAATCTAAGTACACCCTATTATTTAAATCAAAATGTAAAATTAACTAAGTACACCCTCTTTAACTACCAAAATACCCCTAGTACACCCTAATACACTCTATCATAGAACACCCTAATACCAATCCTAAACTTAGTTTCTCTTTTTACATGAATATGAACCCTCTTTTCAGATTTTGAGTTTGCATCAACATCTTTAATTTTGTAAGCTACTGTGAAAATATTGCCGGAGACATGGTGTGATTTATCGAACTTGCAAACCTTGTTGATCAACGATTGCATGCAAATTAGAAAACTAGTGAACCTAAGACATCTTCACCTTGATTATTGTTTTAATCTAGAAAGTTTGCCGAGGGGAATTGCGAAGCTGACTTCTCTTAACACTCGATATGTTCGTTGTATTCATGTGATGATGAGGACGAAGCATTTAAGCTGGGAGATTTGAAAATTTTGAACCTCGAAGGGTATCTTCATATTTGTAGGTGTGGAAACTAAAAATTGTTAATGCGGCTGAGAAAGCAGAACTCATTACTAGAGGGAACCTTGTTGATTTGAATCTAGATTTTGATTGGAGTGAAGAGAGGACACTTGAAGATAAAATTATACTTGAAGCTTTACAACCACATCCAAATTTGGAATCTTTAGAGATTCGAAAATATCAAGGCACAACCATATCTCCAAAACGAACATTCAACGACACCTTCTTGCACCTTTGTCACTGCTCTGCGTTGTCCGCCGTGAGCACTAAGCAATACGAAAACTTCTTATTAGGGTTGAATATGGTGAGTAATGTGTTATTAAAATTATATTTGTTTCACAATTCAATATATTCTTTTTGGTCATTTTATATTAGGTTGAATTAGTAATTCAATAAATAGTTTGATAGTAGGGTGTACTCAGTTAATTTTAGGGTTCGTTTAGCAGCACTCAAAAAATATAATGGGTGGTTGTGTTCCATAAAAATAGGATCTATTATCTTCTTTTTCTTTTTCTTTTAATTTCTTTTAATATGAAAGTGTGAATTTACCATATTATCCTCATTTAATTAATAATTTCAATTCTTAATATTTGCTTTAACCAAGGGCATTTTCGGGTATTTTGAATGTTTTACCATTCTTTCCCTTTTGCTTTATATATATAGATGATATTCTCTTTTAGATAAGACATTAACAAAAGTGCCTAAAATTATTAAAAAATAAATGACTTATGAAGCTATAATGCAATGTTTTTAAAAGAAAACTCGTGGGGTCGTTTGGTACAACGGATTGTCTTGGACTGGACTAAATCCTGGGACTGTCCTGGATTAGCTCGGATTGGACTAAGCTGGATTAAGTACTAACCCACATTTAGTGCTGCATCGGACTAAGAAGCTGGATTATCAAAATAGTGAAGACCTATGTTTAGTGCTGTGTTGGACTAAAAAAATTATTTAAATATTTAAAATTAATTAGGGATGTTGACCTAAAACTAAATAAATACTGCAAAAAAACTAATGAGAAATGTATAATTTATTAAATAAATTTTTTTTAAATGTTTTTTAAAGACTAAAACTATCTTTATCTTATATCTTTTTTCTTTCTTTCTTCCTTTTCTTTCTTTTCTCTTTTCTTCTTTTTTCCCAGCCCTGTTTCTTTTTTCTCTCCTTCCCGATCTCACTCTCTCTGGTTCTCTCTTTTTTTTTCTCCAATATTGACACAATGGTATCCCTCCTTTTCTATATCCCCCTCCCAAACCTTTCTCTGCTTCCCTCTCATTTTCTTTCTATTCTTCCCTTTTTTTTTGGGTACAGAGAGGGGTAAACGCCCCAAAATAGAAACAATTCAATAGGAAAAGGGGAGGTCTGGCAGCACCTTGAGCATCAACATCTAAAATGGCTGGAAGGCAGGAGTTTCTTCAAAGACATGGAGGCCATGATTAAACTCATGACTTTTGGCAGCCAAGGTCTCTTATTCCCCTTTGTCTTCATCTTCTTCGAAGTCAAAAATCTCCATTTGGTTTCACTGAGCCACGGTCGATGGTTGATAATTTTTCGGAAGGTTCAATTGGGTTGTGGTTCAACTGGGTTTGATTTGGTGGTGGTTGATTCAGGTGGCTGGGTTTGAATCGGTGGTGGTTGGTTTGTGTGACTGGGATTATGGTGGTGATAGTTCTAGGTAAAGAAGAAGAAACTGATTCTTAAAGCTTGGATATGTATTTGGTCTTGCAATTGGATTGGTCGGACTCGCGCGTCAAAATAGCACGCTCGCTATTTTGCGAACTGCATTTTGGCATCTCTGTATAAGGAGGGCTAGTGAGGAGGATTTTGTACTGTTGTACTCCACAATCCCTTTTAACTTAGTCCCCCATTTTACCAAACGTTGGTTTCAAGGCTTATTTAGCATAGTCCAGTCTAGTGAGCCATACCAAACACACCCTTAGTGTACAATTGAAGTTTAGCTCGAGAAAATGACTAGTGTTGTTTTCATAAGTCAATGTTATGAAGCTATAATGCAATGTTTCAGAGTGAAATTTTTATGAAGCTATAATGCAATGTTTTTCATAACATCACTCTGAAATGACTAGTTGGAACATCGACTCGTTCATTGGTGCTGCAATGGGTCCGCATACATCACCTCTGAAGAATGTGCTACCAGCATATTTATGGGTGGAAGCTTCATTTGTGTCTGCTCCAGCACCCATGCTCGGCTGATAAAGCATGGAAGATCCAGGTGAAACAATTAAAATTATCCAAACAAGAAATGTTATGATTAAGTGATCCAAGTGAAAACCACTACGAAAAATGGACCCATTCTTTTCTATCAGAAGTAAGAAAGCTAAGCCCTTCTCTCTATTATGAAAAAGTTATTTTCTTTTCACTAATTATGATTGAAGAAGCAACCTGTCTCCCATGTTATTTATAAGTTAGTAAGATGGTTTCTATATGATTATCGGAATCTTTTAGAAAAAAAATTTAGAATTTTTAATAGGTTTCACAAATTAAGATTTCATGTTTTTTTTATTCCAGTGGAGGAGAAATCGATGGCTTCATATGAACTTACTTCACAAGCAATATTTTCAGGTAAGATATTTAATAGTTAAATGAACCTTTGATACCCTCCTCAAGGCTCTCTCCCAAAGATCACCTGCAAGGAAACATGTATCAAGAGTTATAAAACAACCCCAAGTAATTTGACAAGATGCGATTATTTATGTGGCTAAACTGTCTCTAGCTTGAATCGAAAACAGTAAGATAAAAATTACCAAAAAGTGAGAAAGAAAAGTTTCCAGGAGATGCTAGCAACTTTTACAACACCAATACAGTAATCTCATAAAACCAGCACAAAATGACTCGACCAGCCTGGGCCAGCACATGTGAGGATACCAAACATGCGAATCATTGCATCAGTTGCAGTGACCGCTAAAATCTTTCCATTGTGATTTTTCAATCAAGAGGAAGAACTGTAATTGCAGGCGGATCTTTACCAAGAGGAAGAACTGTCTTCAAAAAACCCAAAACGTTATTAAGGCATGAAAATACAAGTGTCTTCTCAGAAAAGAAGAAGAAAAGGAAAGGCATAAAAACATAAGTGGCTATAGCATGCATAAGTTAGGTTCTGGTACAAAAAAAGCACATGGGAAAGGCATAAAAACATCAGTGGCTATAGCATATGCATATATGAGGTTCTGGTACCAAAAAAGCAGATGTCTTCATGTTCCACAGAGTTAAAGAAGCGAACCCCAAGTATATCAGCCAGACTTCTCTATGAAGTAAACTTTGCTTTGCCCTGCAATGTGGAATTTAGATTACTGGGGCTAACGTTCAAAAGACACTGGTACATTGGCTTCGAAGCATCAAACATTAGGCAATAATTAACAAAAAATTTAAAAATTTAAAAAGTGAAATGTAAACTTACGGGTAAACCTAGCATCAAACCTGCAATGATGTTATATTTGAACAAGGGGGAAAAGAAGGAAAAACACAAGCAGCCAGTTAGGGGCATCCAAGAACTGTAAACTTATGGGTAAAGATAATGAGGCTAGCCAACTTGATGTGCAACAGACACAAGAGAAATTGGATAAGAAAAGGTGTAGTTTGTGCTAACAAAGTAAAAATTTGAAAGTGAAAGAAATAAAAGTTACCTTGATCCACAGTGCCACAGATTCATCACTTTCTAGCCACGTAGACTCTCAAAGATATGATTCTCCTTTCCAAATGTTGTTTGGCAATTCCCTTTCCCTGCTACCTACAATCAGTGACCATTGTCAGAGGTTAGGCAAGGTTCTGTGCAGTAATTCTGTTCATTTATGTCATCACCATCAAAATCATGCGAAACACTGGATAACCTTTGGCCCTCCACTTGACAATCAAGTCATGAAGCTCCATTTTGACATCCTTCTGAGGTGAGCAATTCATCAACTCTGCCTCTTGAACTTGACCTTGTCTTGCTAGTTGAGGCCTTTCCACATTTGGCAATAAGTCATCTACTCTGCCATCTGCCACTTGCTCTTGCTTTTCATGCTCAGGGCAGTCGGATTCTCCATCATAGACAGAAGTTGTTGCTGAACGCTGGAGTAAGGGAGCAGGGCCGTCCCTGAGATTTTGAGGGCCCTGTGCGAAACTTAAATTGGGGCCTCACATAATCTAATACAAAAATATTATAAATAAAAATTTAACATAACTTAATGTCATAAACATTTTTTTTTATAACTAAAAGTCACCATCAATAAACATGTCATGACAATCTGAAATCAAATTCATAATAAGTCATGTAATATATAGAATAGATTGAAATTTTAGATATATACTTGAATTTGAATTGAGATTTGAAGCTGACTATTTAATTTTGATGGTCTTTATGAATTTAGGAATTAGGGGTTTCTTTTTTTGGTGTTGAAATTCCTGAAATTGAAATAATAATAAAAATTGTCTCAAGATTGAAAAAATAACCAAAGAGAGATTGATGAATGATGATGATTACGTACTAGAGAATCAGAAGAAACTATGAAGTTTTTGTTTTTGTTTTTAAATGAAGAGAGTACTTTTCTTGGAGGAAAAAACTTTTTTTTTAATTTTTAAAAGAATGATAAGGGGGGAGTAGAAAGTTTCTTTTTTTTAAGGCTTTCTGTTTTTATTTATTTATAATTATGTAAAGTTTGTTGTTATATTACAAAAATAGTATAAAAAAAAGGCAAATAGATGGAATCGAAGTCAAGCCCTTTTGTTAAGTGAATACGCGCTGCAGCCAACTCCACTGTACGCACTCTTGTGCAAATGTTTAGCACGCTGTAATATATATACAATTTATATAATATTAATATATATATATAATATAAACAATTTTTTTTCGGGGGCCCTCAAGAATTCGGGGCCCTGTGCGGTGGCACCACTTGCGCCACCCCAGGGCCGCCCCTATAAGGGAGCACTTCCATGAACTTACACTCAAAATAGTGGTGCCATCCGATGCATATCTTATCACTGATTATTTGCCCACCCACCTCTCTGTTCAAACAAAGGTCCAGTTGATGATGAGTCAAGCAAATGTATTCTATAATATACCAACACTCAAAACACAAAACCTCAAATATACTTCTTATGAACTGATGAAAAATAAAACGCTGCATCAGCCACAATGAGCATATGTGTATATACATGCGTATATACATGCTTAACTCTACAAATAACACCAGAAGAAAAACATCTAAGACAATGCTGAGAAATTACAATGGCCTCACTTGAACTGACCATATAAAGCATAATGAAGAGTTTCATATCAGGATAGAGTTCAAACAACGACGGCAATCATGTACTTGGGATCAACCAAAAAAATTAAGCAGAGGCATGAAGTAGAGGGGGCAGAAGAGAGGATTTTTCATTTTCCACTTAGATGACAAATGCCATAATATGTATTTCACCTTCTTCGAGGAGTTACCTATGCAATACATTTCAATTTATTCATAACAAAAAAGCTCCAGTTAGCTTAAAAATATATTTTCCAGCAGAAGTATACAAAAAGAAAACTGCTTTTAAATATCCATTTATTATAATTAAAATGAAGTTTGCAAGAAGAGATTGAATCTTTTGTTGGCGAGTACTTTGTTTGACATCTTTTGCATTAAATTTGCATAAAACCTTTTACTTTTATAAATATACACATCATATAATATAACTAAAATGCATTACAATGGTGCTCCTCAAGTCAGAAACAGTAATACACAACCATCTTTTAAACATAACATCTACATGTCCTTGGAAAAAAAAACAAAAAAGAGACCAATTAAAAAGTACATTCGAAGAAGAAGAAGAGGGTTCAGGTTCTTGCCTTTATTTTCATACCATGTTTGTGTTTAAAAAGGTGGTGTCAAAATATTGCAGAAGAGGGTTTGAGCTGTCTTCGGTTTGGGTGGTGAGCTAGAATAAGTCAGAAAAAATTGACTCCGAGAGAAAAGAAAGAAACAAAGAAATAAAGAAAGGGAAGAAGAAGAAAAAATGTGACATACATAGATGGGCATGGCATGCCTCAGCAAAAATTACTGAGAGACTAGGGAAGATAAGAGATTAGATACATGCAAGGAGTGGCAGCAATGTACCTTACCTTTAAAGAAGGGGATTTTGGCTCGAAGATCACCTTTTTCCAACTCTGTGTCTTGGTCAAATTACACTAAACTTAGCCACCACATAACAAGGGGGCCTTTGGTCACCAAGAGGGCTTATGGCAGCCCATTCGAGTCAAAGCTGCATAAACTTGAGAGGGGAAAATGCAGCAGCCTGAACAAAATTTAGAAGGATTCAGTAAATGCCAGAAGCAAGGTTAGGAAGGAAATCACATAGAAAAGAAAGCTGGACCAAGAAGCTCAGAAATACCAGCTGGTGCACATTAAAGTTCCAATGCACTTCAAATTCAAAGTTAACAGATTGAAATACTCGTTAAATTCATGTTCAACTGCTTAACTGCTTAACTGAAGTAAACGAACATACTCGTCAGAGCACTCATCGGAATAAAATTTGGTTGCAGAAAATAAGTGAAGCTCCAAGTGAAATCACAATTGGACCACTTGGGATAAAAAAAAAACAACAACTAGGATACATGAGAGAATTAAAAACAAATTTTAAAAGTAAAATCCTCCATTATACCACAATACTAAAATTTCCAAAAGTACAATTCTCCATTGTACCACAATACTAAAATTTCCAAGGTAAAATCCTCCACTGTACCACAATACTAAAATTTCCAAAAGTAAAATCCACCACAATACTAAAGTTCAAGTAAATGAGTATCTTAATCCGATCCCATTAGTTATACTAGATACAAAAACAAATTCCAATATGTCAATCCAGGTGATTGTAGATACAAACAATTCCAAAAGTGGTCAACCCAAAAAAATCATCTAATGTTCAGGTTGTCCTCTGTTAAGCTTGAATTCCTGACTTGAATCCCCGACTGCAACGGCAGATATCAACACCAAGATGTAGATTGAATCTACGTAGGAAAAAGAGGGAGACTTTTAGCAAACAAAAATCAATCCCACAACCAAAGCCAAAAAAATTAACTAAGAAACACCATGAGACCCGAAAGAAAGCATAAAACTGCTTGAACTTTTAAGTATTCAAAAGATTCTAAAAAAAAGATCCAAAACAAAGCTCATTGAGTATGCCATATTAATAAAACTTTTAGTGATAAGGAATCATAACAATCATCATAAAAATCTAGAAAGTCTAACAAAAACTAACCTCTCATCCAACTTTGACGGATTTACGCCGTGTTTTTCGTGAGATTATTTGCGACTGGAAAAACATGTTGTAATTGAGGAACATCATTTATGACGAGGGCTTTTACTGCTTGCAGCCTTGCGTCGTGAATGACACTTTACGGCGTGCTTTGTGCGCCGTAAATGATATGTTCTTGTGTAGTGCCTACTCCCAAATTCATTGCTTGAATTACCATAGCATATAATTATACAGCTTTCTAGCCAACTCCAATTTCTATTTCCAGCAAAACACATGGCTTTTATATCATAAATTGAGAACTTTTCTGCTGGCTCTCAGTCTCACGCAAGTCCATGTGAGCAGTAATAACCCAACAATAACCATAGGAAAAATAAATAGAATTTTGTTTCGACTGTGATACTAATAACCCAACAATCCTCAGGTTAGTCGAAAGCGAAAACCATGATAATTCAAACCCTTTGAATTATCTTTCCAAACATATGCAGCCCAACTCAAGAAAAAAATCGGAAAGACCTTCAAATGTCATTTTTGGCCCAGTAACGCAGATGCCGAATTTGACCTTAAGCTGCCAAAACTTGCATAACTTCCTCTAGGAGACTCGGAATCATGAACCGTAAAATGCTCCAGAAACTAAACTTCTGCATCTTTCCAATGATATAGCGCTCATCATCTGGTTCATCCTGAGCAAGTACAGTCCAATCCGTGAAGTTGACAAATTAGCACACACAAATGAGCTAACTTGTCTCCAAAATGCATTTAATGAGTCTCAAGCTTATTACACTGAAACAAACACAAAATTTATTAAAAACACAAGTTTAACTCAAAAACATAATCAAATCATAAGTTAGAAGGGTACAAAATGATATATAAATATGCACCGATCAATGCTTTCATGTCTATCAGAAATGAAAACTAAGTCATTAAAATCCCCAATAGCTCCTCGTAATTTTGTCAAAAACCAATTCCAAGATGCATCATTCTCTGAATCTCCAACTCCAAATGCAACAGGGTATGTTTGGTTATTTCCGTCCTTGCATGTGGCAACATACAATGTCCCATGACATTTACCTTTTAAAAATGTTCCGTCAAGTGCAATTACTGCCCTGATAACAGTGCGAAATCCTCTGATGCAAGGTCCAAGTGACATGAAAAAATACATAAAATGATTATTATTGTCAGTTTCAATATGAGTTATCGTACCAGGATTTTTGGCTTCTAACATAGCACAATATGATGGAAGCATCGCATAAGATTCCTCTGGCGATCCCCTAACCAACTCCAGTGCATGTTCCCTAGCTCTCCAAGCCTTCACATAACTTATACTCACACCCATGTCCTTTCGCATATCCTCCATGATGTCGTGGGGTCTATGTACTCGTGATACACCCTCGTACTTAGATTTTATGCATTGGCCAATAAGAGAACTACTTGCCTGTTGATGATGGCGATGGATAGCATCCAATGAGCACGAGTGTTTTGTAAAATATTTTTTCACCATGAAATATGAGGATTTTCGTACCTTGGATGCACGCAGTTTCCACATGCATCGATCATCAACACAACTAACTTCAAATCTTTCTTTATTGGATCTCTTCACTTTGAACTCATAATTTTTCATCATAGCATCAAGACCCAACTTCGTTTTTATGTCCTCGGTCTCATACACTTGACCTACAATTATATCTCCACTTGCATTGCATAGCTTTGTCATGTCTGATCCATGTACATTGTTTTTATCCTTGTTCCGAGCATTTGGTTTGTTGGACTTGGGTTCAACAAAGTGCACATTGATAGTTGGAAGATAAATATATATATATATATATATATATATATATATATATATATATATATATATATGTATATATATGTATAAAAGACTATAAGATATTAATTAAATTAAAGAAGTTGGGGAAAAGACAAAAGTAATGAAACTAATTTTATATTTGTATAAAAAAAATAATAATAACATAAACACTTGTCCCGATGAAATTTCGTCGGCATAGGTCTATGCTGGCAAATATCCGTCGGATTAGGTTTCTCCCGACAAACAAACCTCTGCCGACGAAATTTCGTCGGGAGAGGTCTTTTTAAAAAATATATATATAAACTTAGGATGTTTAGGTTAATTAATTTTTTAAAATTTTATTTTTAGTAATTAAATAATATATTTGACTGATTTGATTAGTTAAATTAGTAATTATATTTTAATTATTATTTATTTAGTGAATAATTAGTATTAAATATGTTAATTAACGACATGAATTATATTACTTAATAAATAGTAATTCAATTTTTCTTTATCTTTTCTTCCTTTAATATTCACTAAGTAAATAATAACTAAAATATAATTACTAATCAAAGTAATTAGAAAAGAGAAATACATATTATGCTACTTAAAGGGTTTGTAAAATCGTATAGCCGCGCGGCTATACTGTTTTAAAAAAATTATAAAACTGAGTATAGCCGTGCGGCTGTACTATTTTTACATGTAAAAAAAGAGGTGCCCAGTCATTAGGCGCCACGTGTCAAAACAGCTCTACTTTAAAAAAAATATATAAAAAATAAAAAACACAGAGTATAGCCGCGCGGCTGTACTCATTTTCGTTTTTTTTTTCAAGGGGACCCTCCAGCGATTAGACGCCACTTGTCACTATATTATTTTTGAAGAAAAAAAATCGCAGTATAGCCGCACGGCTATACTATTCTAGAAGGCCTATCTATACTATTTACTGTATAAATTAAAAAAAAGAAAAGAGGACCGTCCAAGTTTCTTTAGTTTGTACTTTATTGATATTAATTTGTTAGTTTCAACATATCCAAAGTAGATATTAGTAAGCCACTGTATAATGTTTTAGTATAACTTTTATAACATATATTATTGGTACTCAATAATATACGAGAATTATTTGTATAATACGTGAACTTTGTGTGAATTATTGAAAATTTTGTAAAAAAATAATACGGGTATTAAGCAGTAGAAATGCGTATGTACATGTACAATACGACTATTGTATGTTTGCTTTTTAAAACCTAGTAGACATGTATAGAATATGAATGTATTATTGAAAAATACATACGTACATATATACTTATATATATATGTATGTATAAAAGACTATAATATATTAATTAAATTAAAGAAGTTGGGGAAAAGACAAAAGTAATGAAACTAATTTGATATTTGTATAAAAAAAAATAATAAATAACATAAACACTTCTCCCGACGAAATTTCGTCGGCATAGGTCTATGCCGGCAAATATCCGTCCGATTAGGTTTCTCCCGACAAACAAACCTCTGCCGACGAAATTTCGTCGGGAGAGGTCTTTTTAAAAAATATATATATAGACTTAGGATGTTTAGGTTAATTAATTTTTTAAAATTTTATTTTTAGTAATTAAATAATATATTTGACTAATTTGATTAGTTCAATTAGTAATTATATTTTAATTATTATTTATTTAGTGAATAATTAGTATTAAATATGTTAATTAACGTCATGAATTATATTACTTAATAAATAGTAATTCAATTTTTCTTTTTCTTTTTGTCCTTTAATATTCACTAAGTAAATAATAACTAAAACATAATTACCAATCAAAGTAATTAGAAAAGAGAAATATATATTATGCTACTTAAAGGGTTTGTAAAATAGTATAGACGGGCGGCTATACTGTTTAAAAAAAAATTATAAAACTGAGTATAGCCGTGCGGCTCTCCTATTTTTACATGTAAAAAAAGAGGAGCCCGGTCATTAGGCGCCACGTGTCAAGACAGCTATACTTTAAAAAAAATATATAAAAAAATTAAAAACACAGAGTATAGCCGCGCGGCTGTACTCATTTTCTTTATTTTTTTTTTTTCAAGGGGACCCTCTAGCGATTAGACGCCACTTGTCACTATACTATTTTTGAAGAAAAAAAATCGCAGTATAGCCGCACGGCTATACTATTCTAGAAGGCCTATCTATACTATTTAATGTATAAATTAAAAACAGAAAAGAGGACCGTCCAAGTTTCTTTAGTTTGTACTTTATTGATATTAATTTGTTAGTTTCAACATATCCAAAGTAGATATTAGTAAGCCACTGTATAATGTTTTAGTATAACTTTTATAACATATATTATTGGTACTCAATAATATACGAGAATTATTTGTATAATACGTGAACTTTGTGTGAATTATTGAAAATTTTGTAAAAAAATAATACGGGTATTAAGCATTAGAAATGCGTATGTACATGTACAATACGACTATTGTATGTTTGCTTTTTAAAACCTAGTAGACATGTATAGAATATGAATGTATTATTGAAAAACACATGCGTACATATATACTTACATATATATGTATGTATAAAAGACTATAATATATTAATTAAATTACAGAAGTTGGGAAAAAGACAAAAGTAATGAAACTAATTTTATGTTTGTATAAAAAAAATAATAATAATAACATAAACACTTCTCCCGACGAAATTTCTTCGGCATAGGTCTATGCCGGCAAATATCCGTCGGATTAGGTTTCTCCCGACAAACAAACCTCTGCCGACGAAATTTCGTCGGGAGAGGTCTTTTTAAAAAATATATATACAAACTTAGGATGTTTAGGTTAATTAATTTTAAAAAATTTATTTTTAGTAACTAAATAATATAGTTGACTGATTTGATTAGTTAAATTAGTAATTATATTTTCATTATTATTTATTTAGTGAATAATTAGTATTAAATATGTTAATTAACGTCATGAATTATATTACTTAATAAATAGTAATTCAATTTTTCTTTTTCTTTTTTTTCCTTTAATATTCACTAAGTAAATAATAACTAAAACATAATTACCAATCAAAGTAATTAGAAAAGAGAAATATATATTATGCTACTTAAAGGGTTTGTAAAATAGTATAGCCGGGCGGCTATACTGTTTTAAAAAAAATTATAAAACTGAGTATAGCCGTGCGGCTGTCCTATTTTTACATGTAAAAAAAGAGGAGCCGAGTCATTAGGCGCCACGTGTCAAGACAGCTCTACTTTAAAAAAAACATATAAAAAAATTAAAAACACAGAGTATAGCCGCCCGGCTGTACTCATTTTCGTTATTTTTTTTTTTCAAGTTGACCCTCCAGCGATTAGACGCCACTTGTCACTATACTATTTTTGAAGAAAAAAAATCGCAGTATAGCCGCACGGCTATACTATTCTAGAAGGCCTATCTATACTACTTAATGTATAAATTAGAAAAAGAAAAGAGGACCGTCCAAGTTTCTTTAGTTTGTACTTTATTGATATTAATTTGTTAGTTTCAACATATCCAAAGTAGATATTAGTAAGCCACTGTATAATGTTTTAGTATAACTTTTATAAAGTATATTATTGGTACTCAATAATATACGAGAATTATTTGAATAATACGTGAACTTTGTGTGAATTATTGAAAATTTTGTAAAAAAATAATACGGGTATTCAGCATTAGAAATGCGTTTGTACATGTACAATACGACTATTGTATGTTTGCTTTTTAAAACCTAGTAGACATGTATAGAATATGAATGTATTATTGAAAAATACATACGTACATATATACTTATATATATATATATATATATATATGTATGTATAAAAGACTATAATATATTAATTAAATTAAAGAAGTTGGGGAAAAGACAAAAGTAATGAAACTAATTTTATGTTTGTATAAAAAAAATAAAAAAAAATAACATAAACACTTCTCCCGACGAAATTTCGTCGGCATAGGTCTATGCCGGCAAATATCCGTCGGATTAGGTTTCTCCCGACAAACAAACCTCTGCCGACGAAATTTCGTCGTGAGAGGTCTTTTAAAAAAATATATATATAAACTTAGGATGTTTAGGTTAATTAATTTTTTAAAATTTTATTTTTAGTAATTAAATAATATATTTGACTGATTTGATTAGTTAAATTAGTAATTATATTTTAATTATTATTTATTTAGTGAATAATTAGTATTAAATATGTTAATTAACGACATGAATTATATTACTTAATAAATAGTAATTCAATTTTTCTTTTTCTTTTTTTCCTTTAATATTCACTAAGTAAATAATAACTAAAACATAATTACCAATCAAAGTAATTAGAAAAGAGAAATATATATTATGCTACTTAAAGTGTTTGTAAAATAGTATAGCCGGTCGGCTATACTGTTTTAAAAAAAAATTATAAAACTGAGTATAGCCGTGCGGCTGTCCTATTTTTACATGTAAAAAAAGAGGAGCCGAGTCATTAGGCGCCACGTGTCAAGACAGCTCTACTTTAAAAAAAATATATAAAAAAATTAAAAACACAGAGTATAGCCGCCCGGCTGTACTCATTTTCGTTATTTTTTTTCTTTTTAAAAGGGACCCTCCAGCGATTAGACGCCACTTGTCACTATTATAAAAAAAATAATACGGGTATTAAGCATTAGAAATGCGTATGTACATGTACAATACGACTATTGTATGTTTGCTTTTTAAAAACTAGTAGACATGTATAGAATATGAATGTATTATTGAAAAATACATACGTACATATATACTTATATATATATATATATATATATGTATGTATAAAAGACTATAATATATTAATTAAATTAAAGAAGTTGGGGAAAAGACAAAAGTAATGAAACTAATTTTATATTTGTATAAAAATAATAATAAATAACATAAACACTTCTCCCGACGAAATTTCGTCGGCATAGGTCTATGCCGGCAAATATCCGTCGGATTAGGTTTCTCCCGACAAACAAACCTCTGCCGACGAAATTTCGTCGGGAGACGTCTTTTTAAAATATATATATATAAATTTAGGATGTTTAGGTTAATTAATTTTTTAAAATTTTATTTTTAGTAATTAAATAAAATATTTGACTTATTTGATTAGTTAAATTAGTAATTATATTTAATTATTATTTATTTAGTGAATAATTAGTATTAAATATGTTAATTAACGTCATGAATTATACTACTTAATAAATAGTAATTCAATTTTTCTTTTTCTTTTTTTCCTTTAATATTCCCTAAGTAAATAATAACTAAAACATAATTACCAATCAAAGTAATTAGAAAAGAGAAATATATATTATGCTACTTAAAGGGTTTGTAAAATAGTATAGCCGGTCGGCTATACTGTTTTAAAAAAAATTATAAAACTGAGTATAGCCGTGCGGTGTCCTATTTTTACATGTAAAAAAAGAGGAGCCCAGTCATTAGGCGCCACGTGTCAAGACAGCTCTACTTTAAAAAAAATATATAAAAAAATTAAAAACACAGAGTATAGCCGCCCGGCTGTACTCATTTTCGTTATTTTTTTTTTTTTAAAGGGGACCCTCCAGCGATTAGACGCCACTTGTCACTATTATAAAAAAAATAATACGGGTATTAAGCATTAGAAATGCGTATGTACATGTACAATACGACTATTGTATGTTTGCTTTTTAAAAACTTGTAGACATGTATAGAATATGAATGTATTATTGAAAAATACATACGTACATATATACTTATATATATATATATATGAATGTATAAAAGACTATAATATATTAATTAAATTAAAGAAGTTGGGGAAAAGACAAAAGTAATGAAACTAATTTTATATTTGTATAAAAAAAAATAATAAATAACATAAACACTTCTCCCGACGAAATTTCGTCGGCATAGGTCTATGCCGGCAAATATCCGGCGGATTAGGTTTCTCCCGACAAACAAACCTCTGCCGACGAAATTTCGTCGGGAGAGGTCTTTTTAAAAAATATATATATATAAACTTAGGATGTTTAGGTTAATTAATTTTTTAAAATTTTATTTTTAGTAATTAAATAATATATTTGACTGATTTGATAAGTTAAATTAGTAATTATATTTTATTTATTATTTATTTAGTGAATAATTAGTATTAAATATGTTAATTAACGTCATGAATTATATTACTTAATTAATAGTAATTCAATTTTTCTTTTTCTTTTTTTCCTTTAATATTCACTAAGTAAATAATAACTAAAACATAATTACCAATCAAAGTAATTAGAAAAGAGAAATATATATTATGCTACTTAAAGTGTTTGTAAAATAGTATAGCCGGTCGGCTATACTGTTTTAAAAAAAATTATAAAACTGAGTATAGCCGTTCGGCTGTCCCATTTTTACATGTAAAAAAAGAGGAGCCCAGTCATTAGGCGCCACGTGTCAAGACAGCACTACGTTAAAAAAAATATATAAAAAAATTAAAAACACAGAGTATAGCCGCCCGGCTGTACTCATTTTCGTTATTTTTTTTTTAAGGGGACCCTCCAGGGATTAGACGCCACTTGTCACTATACTATTTTTGAAGAAAAAAAATCGCAGTATAGCCGCACGGCTATACTATTCTAGAAGGCCTATCTATACTATTTAATGTATAAATTAAAAAAAGAAAAGAGGACCGTCCAAGTTTCTTTAGTTTGTACTTTATTGATATTAATTTGTTAGTTTCAACATATCCAAAGCAGATATTAGTAAGCCACTGTATAATGTTTTAGTATAACTTTTATAACATATATTATTGGTACTCAATAATATACGAGAATTATTTGTATAATACGTGAACTTTGTGTGAATTATTGAAAATTTTGTAAAAAAATAATACGGGTATTAAGCATTAGAAATGCGTATGTACATGTACAATACGACTATTGTTTGTTTGCTTTTTAAAACCTAGTAGACATGTATAGAATATGAATGTATTATTGAAAAATACATACGTACATATATACTTATATATATATACATGTATAGAATATGAATGTATTACTGAAAAATACATACGTACATATATACTTGTATATATATGTATGTATAAAAGACTATAATATATTAATTAAATTAAAGGAGTTGGGGAAAAGACAAAAGTAATGAAACTAATTTTATGTTTGTATAAAAAAAATAAAAAAAAATAACATAAACACTTCTCCCGACGAAATTTCGCCGGCATAGGTCTATGCCGGCAAATATCCGTCGGATTAGGTTTCTCCCAACAAACAAACCTCTGCCGACGAAATTTCGTCGGGAGAGGTCTCTTTAAAAAATATATATATAAACTTAGGATGTTTAGGTTAATTAATTTTTTAAAATTTTATTTTTAATAATTAAATAATATGTTTGACTGATTTGATTACTTAAATTAGTAATTATATTTTAATTATTATTTATTTAGTGAATAATTAGTATTAAATATGTTAATTAACGTCATGAATTATATTACTTAATAAATAGTAATTCAATTTTTCTTTTTCTTTTTTTCCTTTAATATTCACTAAGTAAATAATAACTAAAACATAATTACTAATCAAAGTAATTAGAAAAGAGAAATACATATTATGCTACTTAAAGGGTTTGTAAAATAGTATAGCCGACCGGCTATACTGTTTTTAAAAAAAATTATAAAACTGAGTACGGCCGTGCGGCTGTACTTTTTTGACATGTAAAAAAAGAGGAGCCCAGTCATTAAGCGCCACGTGTCAAGACAGCTCTACTTTAAAAAAAAAATTAAAAACACAGAGTATAGCCGCGCGGCCGTACTCATTTTCGTTATTTTTTTTTTACAGGAGACCCTCCAGCGATTAGCCGCCACTTATCACTATACTATATTTGAAGAAAAAAAATCGCAGTATAGCCGGACGGCTATACTATTTAATGCATAAATTAGAAACAGAAAAGAGAACCCTCCAAGTTTCATTAGTTTGTACTTTATTGATATTAATTTGCTAGTTTCAACATATCCAAAGTAGATATTAATAAGCCACTGTATAATGTTTTAGTATAACTTTTATAACATATATTATTGGTTCTCAATAATATACGAGAATTATTTGTATAATACGTGAACTTTGTGTGAATTATTGAAAATTTTGTAAAAAAATAATACGGGTATTAAGCATTAGAAATGCGTATGTACATGTACAATACGACTATTGTATGTTTGCTTTTTAAAAACTAGTCGACATGTATAGAATATGAATGTATTATTGAAAAATACATATGTACATATATACTTATATATATATGTATGTATAAAAGACTATAATATATTAATTAAATTAAAGAAGTTGGGGAAAAGACAAAAGTAATGAAACTAATTTTATATTTGTATAAAAAAAAAAAAAACATAAACACTTCTCCCGACGAAATTTCGTCGGCATAGGTCTATGCCGGCAAATATCCGTCGGATTAGGTTTCTCCCGACAAACAAACCTCTGCCGACGAAATTTCGTCGGGAGAGGTCTCTTTAAAAAATATATATATAAACTTAGGATGTTTAGGTTAATTAATATTTTAAAATTTTATTTTTAGTAATTAAATAATATATTTGACTGATTTGATTAGTTAAATTAGTAATTATATTTTAATTATTATTTATTTAGTGAATAATTAGTATTAAATATGTTAATTAACGTCATGAATTATATTACTTAATAAATAGTAATTCAATTTTTCGTTTTCTTTTTTTCCTTTAATATTCCCTAAGTAAATAATAACTAAAACATAATTACTAATCAAAGTAATTAGAAAAGAGAAATACATATTATGCTACTTAAAGGGTTTGTAAAATAGTATAGCCGCGCGGGTATACTGTTTTAAAAAAAATTATGAAACTGAGTATATCCGTGCGGCTGTACTATTTTTACATGTAAAAAAAGAGGCGCCTAGTCATTAGGCGCCACGTGTCAAGACAGCTCTACTTTTTAAAAAATAATAATAATTAAAAACACAGAGTATAGCCGCGCGGCTGTACTCATTTTCGTTTTTTTTTTAAAGGGGACCCTCCAGCGATTAGACGCCACTTGTCACTATACTATTTTTGAAGAAACAAAATCGCAGTATAGCCGCACGGCTATACTATTCTAGAAGGCCTATCTATACTATTTAATGTATAAATTAAAAAAAGAAAAGAGGACCCTCCAAGTTTCATTAGTTTGTACTTTATTGATATTAATTTGCTAGTTTCAACATATCCAAAGTAGATATTAATAAGCCACTGTATAATGTTTTAGTATAACTTTTATAACATATATTATTGGTACTCAATAATATACGAGAATTATTTGTATAATACGTGAACTTTGTGTGAATTATTGAAAATTTTGTAAAAAAATAATACGGGTATTAAGCATTAGAAATGCGTATGTACATGTACAATACGACTATTGTATGTTTGCTTTTTAAAAACTAGTAGACACATGTGTAGAATATGAATGTATTATTGAAAAATACATACGTACATATATACTTATATATATATCCTATGTTTTCACGAGGCAAGTCATTGAATTCAACATTATCTTGGAACACATTATCAACCTCTGCATGTGGCATATCCTCAAATTGCATGTTCTCACAAAGCAACTCATCTAGCTGTGTTGTATTGTTTTCCTCTTCATATTTTGAGTCCTCAATTTCTGCATTTCCCAAGTCATTTTCTGAATCATGATATTGATCATTGTCTTCTAAATCAGCTTGAGTACCCAAGTTGAGGTCCGTTGGCATTGGTTGATTGCTTCCACTTCCATAAGAAAATATTTTACACTTCAATGTAATGCACAGTGGAATCTTGTAAGTCCTTGAATGACTTTCAAAAATAAAAGCTCTCATATCATCATCATCAACTATTTCTGCGGGCCATGCACTTTTCATTGCATCGTATATGACTTTCATAGTTATCTCATACTCATTTCGGTCCACATTTACAATGTCATATACCTTATTCCGAAGCTCCTCAATCGTAATTTTGTCTGAAACAAGTAATCCTTTAGTTTTGCAATTTTTGTACGTTGAGTTAACCCACTTTCCATCGTAGTTAATCAAAATTGTCAAACTAGACATTATCCTGAAAGGTAAACCAACATAATAAATAATACAACACACATTGAGAAAACAATGTTCAAACCATATATATATTTTTGTCAGAATAACAAATATATATGATTTGTATATTTTGCTGTCAGAATAGCGAATCAGTAATCATGTGCAATTTGGGTCTACCATAGGAGAAACACTCACAACACCCACGAAACACAAGAAACTGATTTACAGAGAGGAAATTTCCAATTATTTTTGCTAGGGGATGGATTTGCCTAGATCATTGTAAAGTACTTTCTACTCTCTTGCCAATCCCAATGGGCAACACAGAGTATAGCCTCAACACTCCCAAATTCAACTTACAATGATCCAAGCAGACCCAAAATTGAAAATATTTTATTCATCCAAATCGAAAAGGAAATACAATTAATAAGTTCTTTATCTTCAAATCAAATCCAACAAACAAAATTAAAAAGTTGAATAAACTATTTTAAGTGGCCAACAAAAAACCATGGAATTAAAACAAAAAGATGGAAGGAGAGAGAGAAAGAAAAACAAACCTGGGATTACATGGATTACAGATCAGTAAGTTGAATTTGGGAGTGTTGGAATTGCTTCAGACCAAGGATATAGACGTGCGTGCTCAACAGTAGTTCGACCGAAGGATACAGATGTGCGTGTGAATCCAAAATTTGTGTAGTAGGGTTTTGCTTTTTAGATTTATGTGGGTTTTAATTTTTAAGGGCATTTGTGTCTATTTATGGGAGTTTTTGGCTATATTTGAAAGATTTTATAAAAACTGACATTTTTGAAAGTGGGGGGGGGGGGTAAATTTTGGCTATTTTTGATAAAAACTCAAGATAAAAGCAGCACAGTCACATCCTTCACGAAATCCACAGCACAGTGACATCCTTCACGAAATCTCTTCAACCTCACAGATAATGGATTGAAACCCAAAATTATAAATGCTTTGGATAGTGAATCCTATGCTGAAGAGTTTTGAATTAATCCATGGCTTGCCATGTCAAACACTATCCTTTTTGCTGACTGGTAATACTAATAAGATAAAAGCAGCAGAGTCACATCCTTCACGAAATCCTCAGCAAGTAAAGCCTACAGGCATGCCGTCGCACCTGCTGCAGCTTCCAAAATTCTCCTAACTTCTGTAGCTAGTTCTGGTAAATCACTTGGGATCTGCCAAAATTTTCAATGAGAAACACCACAACAACAGGAAACATATAATTTATAAAGTTCCTTCAAATACAAACCTTTCCATATAGGTTTCATTAATCAATGGAACCCATCACAAAGCCCTTTTGAGTTCTTAGTGGTCATTAAAAGGTTCCCAACCCTCAGCAGTATGCAAAACTGAAGATTATGACCCCGCTTTCAACCTAACCCTCTTCGTCACGTAAAACCAATCGAAGATCAGGAATGTATCCATTTTCTTTGATCACGGTTGACAGAGAATTTAAAACTTGCATAAATTATGTCTGATTGAAGGTGTGATGTGTCTCCGGCAACGAAACAATGGACCTGGCTTTTAACAACAATCCAACTTACTCCAGGAGGCCTTTCTAAACCCTTTTCCCTGAGCCGTGTTCTTATCTGCCCGACCTCCATCCATAGACCTGCTGCAGCATATAGATTAGATATCAGAACATAATTCCCTGCATTCATCGGTTCTAATTCAACAAGTTTTTCAAATATGGTTCCAGCTAAGTTCGTGGCAGAATGAAGTCGACAAGCATTGAGCAAGGCTCTCCACACTGATGCATCTGCTTCAACAGGCATTGATTCAAAGCTAGGCCTCTAAATCTAACTATTCCTCCTCCTCTCCATATCCCTCCAAGACTAGGTTTTATTTAAAGTCAGGAAAAAAAATTTAAAGAAATAAAAAGCACCCAACCCGCCTAGGCCGCCTAGGCGGATTTTATTTTATTTTATTTGTTGGACGATTTTTCGAACACATATATAGTAACTCGGTTCTGTTTTTATCTTATCCAACCCCTGAAAATCCACCAAACTCGCGCCGATATAGCAGATACTTTGATTTTTCTCCTTCCCGTTCCACTCACAGTTGACAAACTCAAAAGAGCTTCTCAGGCGAAGCAATGGCGGTGCCTCTCTTCAACCTCGCCCCCAATCTTACCGACTCTGAGTCTGATTCTTTGGCCCTCCCTCTCATCCTCAAATACAAATTCATTCTTCGCGCAGGGACGATGACTTTCGGCAAGCAAAACACGTTTCCAAAGTCGTTTGGCCTCCTCGACCAAGCTTTCCTGTCCAGCACCAATTTCTTCGACTCTACAGAAATGTATCCAGTGGTTCAGCGAGCCCAGACTCAGGGTCAGGGTAGGAGCGAGGAGCGTCGTTTTGGCCACCAAGGTTGTAAAGTAGCTCTGAGAGTATCAGTTCACATGCTAACAATGGTGTGCCAGCTTGGTTTTCACTTCTGATGTGTGAAAATTTGTTCTGTTATTACAAGTACCGTCTGGGAAGATGACTTGGATACGAGATGGCCCCAAGTGTTTGAATGCTAAGAATATCACCGAGGACATTGACGGCAGGTTTGGTAGAGCAAACAGACCAGCCCTGGCGCCCAGACCCGCCTAGACCCGGCCAGGCCGCCTAGGCGCCGCCTAGATCCGCCCAGATCGCCTAGGCTCCGCTAGATCAGCCCAGACCGCCTAGGGGCCGTCCATATCCTCCCAGACCGCGTAGGCACCGCCTAGATCCGCCCAGACCTCCTAGATCCGCCCATGCCGCCTAACTACGAGTTCGAGTCTCTATCCGTGGCTACCATGGCGTCCAATTTACGTATGTTTTTTATTTTGCAATTTTGTTTTGTTTTGTTTACCTGGAAAACAATTATCAGAGAGTTTCTTCTAAGGATCTTTAAGATTTCATAACAAGAAGGTTGTTGCTGTTGAGTTTGCAAGCTTCGGTGATACACCAGCTGGCTACTGTGGAAGCTACGTCTTGGGTAAATGCAACTCCCCTGTATCTAAGGAGGTTGTTGAGCAACATTGCTTGGGAAAATCCAGCTGCTCCGTCCCGATTAACCGCAACCTTTTCTTGAAGAACATTACTGATGGTTGCGCAGATATCAAGAAAACACTTTCACATTACTCTAAATTTGCAGATTGACATGAATCTGCCCCTCTGGGTGAGAAAATGATGGTCATACCTTTTCACTGGTTTTGTTTTAATGTCATGTTTACGTCTTGTTGGTATGATGCCCAGTGGTTATTAATATTTTTTTAAAGTCAATATATTGCTTTTGATTAAGTGTATGCATGCATGCTTGGGTGTGTGGGTATATACAAGCCTGTGTTTCTGCATCTGTGCCATAGCAGTTCATGAACGTCTGCAGTACTCCTTGTTCTAAAAGGAAAATTATTTTGAATATTATCTCTAGTTCCAGCATTTGGTCTCTTCACTGCATGTTGTTTTTGTCGAATATTGCCCGTCGCATGTTGATTTACTAATCTGCTTGTATTTCCATTCACAGGATACATTGATATTGCAGGGAAGTACAATGTTCATCCAGTATCTCTTGCAATAGGTTCGACACATCTCCCTCCAATTCTTTATTGTTTCTTCATGTTCTTGTCCATGTTAGGACTGTGGTATGGGGTCCTACAAATACTTGAGTTTTTTTTAAATAAAAAATAGCCAAAATTTACCTCATACTTTCATAAATGTCCGTTTTGATAAAAGCTTTCAAAAATAGCCAAAAACTCACGTAAATAGACTCAAATGCCCTCAAAACTTAAACCCATATAAACCTAACAAGCAAAAGAAAGTATCCAGTGAAATGAACTCAAAATCTGAAGAGGACCTCCCAAACAATCACAAACAAAGAAAGCCCTGCAATAACACAAGGGCACCCATAGTACAACAAACCAAAGGCAAAGGGTTGTTTGGAGTGATGCACGAACACCAAAAGAATTCAAATATTTGAAGCTTTACAATGAGGAGTCCTGCCGCAAGTAACTTGGTGTGCTTGACTCCTTGCGAATTTGCTGCACACACCAAGAGTAAGAGGTCTGCCAAACAATTGTCAGAATAGGGTTTTGCTTTTTACGTTTATGTGGGTTTGAGTTTTTAGGGCATTTGAGTCTATTTACATGAGTTTTTGACTATTTTTAAAAGTTTTGATCAAAATTGACATTTATGAAAGTATGAGGTAAATTTTGGCTATTTTTGATAAAAACTCCAAATACTCGGTTGAATCTTTTTAGAGGTCAATTTTCAAATTGTTCATCTAATCTTTTGATATGTAGGAACTTAGAATACTAAAATAATTTTCTAGGATTTTTAAATAATTGAAACTATTTTAAAAATAATTTTAAATTCCACAAAATTATTTATAATTAAATATAATTAATTACTGTTTATGAAGTAATTTATTAAATTAATTAAAATATTTAAACACGAATTCTTCACTAAAAAATATTTAAACACTTAAAGAGTATAGCCGAGCGGCTATACCATTTAAATATTCGTATATATTTAAAGAATATAACGGTGCCGCTATACCTTTTAAATATTCGTATATATTTTAATCGTACAGCCACGAGGCTATACCTTTTAAATATTCGAATATATTAAAAGCGTACAACTGCGCGGCTTTACCTTTTAAATAGGGTTAATTACAATTTGGTACTACATTTGATGTAGTAAATGATAAAATTCCTCCTTTTGCGAAACAGATATCACATGAAATTCTGGGTTTGCTAAAATGATCAACCGAGCAATAGACTATCTAAATACCAAAGATTCTAGCACATCAAACCACAAGCCGCTTAACAAGTTCATATTAAAAAAATGAGGTCATTTTATCTTGGTCAAATGTAATCCGTTGAGGTTGCGCGGTTCAATAACAAAATACAAAAATGAAAAGACATACGAAAAAAGAAGAAGATAATAATGAAACCAATACTTGAGAGATCAACTAAAAATACCTCACCACCAATCCAAATGTCGAAGACCTCCCCTCCTTCCGATTAAGGCAAAACCTAGTAGTTTTGCCTGAGTAGCATCACAACCTCAGCTCCTCAGCATCCAATCCCCAGTTGTCCATCAACACATACACACACACCCACTCTCTTTTCACAAACAAGCAAACACTGTTCAAAAAAGTGCAGATGTTACAGTGCGAGCTCACACAATGCGAACTCCCTTCCCAGTCCAAATGAAACCCCAACACTCTGCACATCAACCACAGAACAAAATGGAAATTGCAATGTAGAAGCAGAAACTGCAATCCACAAACAGAAACTACTGGACTGTTCCAGCCAAAATTGGCCTTGAGCTCTGGTTGTTTGGGTCTGGTATCTTGGAGAGATGATAGAGAAGGTGATGGCGAGATAAGGTCGTTAAGGCAACAGAACGTCGTCGTGAAATTGGGTTTGTGGTAGGCCGCGACTGCTGGACTGTTCCAGTCAAAATTGGCCCTAAAAACCAGCTGTTTGGGTCGGGTATTTTGGGGAGATGATAGGGAAGGTGATGGCGAGCAACTTTTGTTAAGGAATGATAGAGAGATAAGGTCGTTACGGCAACGGAAAGTCACCGTGAAATTGGGTTTGCGGCAGGCCGCTTCTGCTGGACTGTTCCAGCCAAAATTGGTCTTGAACTCAGGCTGTTTGGGTCGGGTAATTTGGGGAGATAATAGAGAAGGTGATGGCGAGCAACTTTCGTAAAGGAATGATGGCGAGATAAGGTCGTTATGGGGACGAAAAGATGATACAAGTTTATTAAAAAGAAGATGATTATACATTTGTCAACAAGAAAGTTTTGATTCCAGGCGGATCTGATAACCAACAGTTTCACCAAGAATCTCTTCCCTTTCAGAGGATATACGAGCTGCAACAGACACAGCAGAAATACGATGAGGTTGTGTGCATATTATGTTGCAGTCAGCACCATGTAAACGTGAAATCTCATCTTCTGGAATAAATTGAGGAAAGTGTTGTTTGAAAAGTGAAGTAATTACCAAGAACACTCCAACTCAACATGCAATTCTCTATGACAAATAATGTGTGCAGTAACATAATTTAGTTTTTTTGGTTTTGCAAGGCATGGCAAACATGTTTGAGTTCCCACATTGGAACACTAGAGTTCCTTGAAAGTCTTTATAAGACTTACTCTTGGAAATAGAATAGTTTGTATTGGCTATGCAAGTGGCTCAATTGAGTGGCTTGTGGGTATGGCCTATGGTTAAATGCCTATTTAGTTGGGTCAATGGTTTATTAATATATTTAATTAATCAAAAGATGGGCCTTGGGTGGCTTGTGGGTACGTACATATCTTTTCAATAATACATTTGTGTTCTATACACGTCTCACATTTTTAAAAGGTAAACGTACAATAGTTGTATTGAACATGTACGCACGTATTTATATAAGGATCAATACATGTATTTTTTTACAAAATTTTAAATAAGACACACAAAATTCATATATTATACAAATAATTCCCACATATTATTGAATAAGAATAACATATGTTATTAAAAAATATATAGTGGAAGATTAATATCTAAATTGGATATGTTGAAACTAGCAAATTAATATCTATAAAGTACAAACTAATGCAACTAGGAGGGTCTTTTTTTCTTTTTTTTATCATTATTTATTAAATAGTATCGCCGTGCAGCTATACTACGTTTTTATAATAAAAATAGTATAGCCGGACGGCTATACTTGTTTTGGACACGTGGCGCCTAATCACAAAAGGTTCCTCTTTTTTCGAAAACAATAGTACAGCGGAATGGCTATACTTCGTGTTTTTAATTTTTTTTTTTAAAATAGACTCGTGTTGACACGTGGCGCCTAATCGTTGGGGTCCTCTTTTTTTGTATTTAAAATAGTTTCGCCATGCGGCTATACTCAGTTTTTTAATTTTTTTAAACCGTATAGCCAAACAGCTATACTATTTTACACGTGGGCCGCTCTATTTTTCCTTTAGTATAGAGTACAGCCGGTCGGCTATTCTATCTATACTATTTTACACAGCTGCTCTGTTTTTTGAGCAAAGAGTACAGCCGATCGGCTATACCCGATTTTTATAATTCTTTTTAAAAATAGTATAGCCGGGCGGCTTTACAGGTTTTTTTTATAAAAATTGTCTTGGCAGGTGCGGCTGTCCATGTTTTCTCTGCTGCAGCTTGGCCATAATTGCGGCTGGGTTTGACTCACTCGGTTGAGGTTCATGATTGCTAACTAACCGAGGTCTGAGGATGTCTCTGTCGCTTTTCTTCTTTCATATTAAAAAAAAAGAGCCTCAATATATATATTATCAAACCACGTTACGACTTAGATTTAAGGGTTTGGAGGCTAAAATCCATTTTTGGAATACTAAGGACTCGATTAGGCTCGGACATGTAAATAATAAAGTCATGTAGGATCTAAGGGTTTGGAGGCTAAAATCCATTTTTAAAATACTAAGGACTCGATTAGGCTCGGACATGTAAATAATAAAGTCATGTAGATCCTAACAGAGTAGAGAATCCGAACGCATTATAAATTGCACAACATTAAAAGTTAATACTTATTTAAGTATATAAAAAGAGTGCTGCTATTTCCACCCACCTGTTCTATTTCCCCACCCACCTTATCTTTCCACCCACTATGTAAATTTGAAAAAACACAATCCTATCTTTCCACCCACCATAATTCCTAAAACACCCTTAAATTATTAATTCAAGCAAATTCTCTTTCAAGTTAAAGAGGTCTGTTAATGGGAGAGAGGATGGTAGAGAAGGTGCAATAATGGGAGATAGGAAATTTGAAGAATCGCCCATAGTTACAAGGTTTGATATTTGTGATTTGGATTTTTTTAACTTTTTTTAATTTTAAGGTTGAGGCAATTGTTTTGGTTTTTAATCATTTTCTCTAAGTCCTTAGAAGTCTTTTCATAAATGGGTAAATTTATCTTTAAAATTTTAAAAATAAGGTGGGTGTGAAAATAAGACAGGTGGGTGGAAATAGCAGCACTCTATAAAAAACACAGTCCTGTTCTCTTGGACCCTTGTAGTCCAAGGAGTTTGTGGTCACCCACCCTTGGATCTAATCTAAGGGTGGAGAAAAAACTTACTTTGAAATCCATATAAAGTTTTTTTTTTTACTCTATTAGTTAAAAAAACACATTTTCTGGAAAAATAAGGAAAAGAAAGAAAGAAACAAAACGCGTTGTGAAAACATGGAGTGCAGCCACTGTAGAGTTCGACCCCTTTATCACCTTCTGATTCTTCTGACATTGGGCAGCGGATTCTTCTGATTCTTTTGCTCTGTTTTTTTGGGTTAGTTTTTTCAGCTTTTGTGGATGGATTGCAAAAGAAAGAAGAGCCAATTTGGGTGTTATGACTTTTCTTGTTCTTCCTCACCACTTTGATTCAATTTTTCTGATTTGAAATCCTAGATTTGAATGATTGAGGAACCCAGATTTGAAATCATAGCTTTTCTTGTTCTTCTTCACCTTTGATTCAACCCATCATTGATTTATCTACCAACCAACCAACATCAATGTCTCACCAAAAAAAAAAAATCTTTTTATATAAAGATTGATCTCTTATTAATCAGAAAATAGAAGAAAAGGCAATGGGAGAAACCCAAAAAAGTAAAAGAGCCCAGAATTTTAAAAATGAAAACTGAAGTTTTCCCGATATCTTGTTTCTTTGAGGAGGCTGGGCAGCGACTCCGCGAGTTTCCAAAAATAGATATTTATAAATAAACCCAATCTAGACATGTATTTATAAAAAAACCCAAACACAATTTAAACATATAAACACACCCAAAATCAACCCCACAATCAACAATTGTATATTTTTTGGGTGTGTTTATAAATGGATTTTGAGTGTGTGTAATGATGAGTTTTGGGTGTGTTTATAAAGTGTTTTGGGTGTTGGATTTTTTTATAATTTCAGCCCCCATTTTGGGTGTTTTAGTGAAACTCCCTTCCAAAAATGTGTTTTGTTTTTTGTTTTTTAACTAATATATTGCTCAGTAAAAGTAAATGAAATAACCTATTATGTGTTTTAAAATAAGTTTTTTCTCCACCCTTAGATTAGATCCTAGGGTAGGTGACCACAAACTCCTTGGACTACAAGGGTCTAGGAGAACGGGACTGATAAAAAACAATGTAATAACAACATATTAAGGTAATGATTGACTTAATCCAATATTAAGAGTCGTTTAGATTTAAAATGAAAGTAGTTATTAACAATTGTTTATTGTTAACCTCCTATTTTTACTAGAAATTTATTAAACTAGACATCATTTTAAACCTTGTCAACAAAGATAACTTATCAAGAGGGTACATTCACACCGCGAACAGCATTACATAATAAGGGACAAAATTTTACTGCAACACACTATCTTCGATTGTAAAGAAAAATGAGTTGACTCCAAACCTGTGTCAATCCATAAGGAACAAATGATTTAATATCGTACATTTTGACTATGCAATAACTCAACCACAGCCGAAACCACTCCCTTTCCCTCGCTTGAGACGTCCAATCCTGGGTTTTCAATCTTCCTGTTTAGAAGCTTGTCAAGTTCACCACGCAATTTCTGCAAGAATCGATAACCAAAGACAACTATTCAAGACATTGTTTTGACTATCTAAATAAAATAGGGTAGGAGCAGCTGCCATACTAGAAATGACAAATTTAACATAAGATCTTGAGAGGCATTACCCGAATTAATTCTAAAACACTCTTTGATGCAGAGAAATGAAGGTAACCTCCAAGCATCTCAATACCTTCACCAGTCTTGCTAGGGATAAGACTACCACCAAACAGAAGTAAAGCATAATCTGATATATTTGTAGAGTCTCGAATGAAAATGTTGGTTGTCTTCACTTTTTCACTATAAACCATGTAAGGGAGAGGGAATAAATGAACCCCAGCATTGACAGATGCAGGATGGATATCAATTTTACCAACTTCTTTAGTATAGAAAGCTGTCCGCTTTCCTCTTCTTTTACACTGCACAACATTCGGATAGAGCCCAGCACAGAGGATTGCACACACCATCTCCAGGTCATGGCTGTATTGATTGTAAGCCTGCATGCACATGTTATTTTTAGTTAAGGCAGAGGCCACTTTAGCACATCACTTGAAAGGTGGATTGAGAAAGAATAACAGTTGAATAAGTGCAGCATCAACAAGATCATAATTAAAAGGAAAATAGCACTTTTACAAGGAAAAACACTCGGAGTTCATTTGGTTACAGTTTTATTTTTTGTTTTAGATGAGAGAAATAAGAGAAATGATAAACAGATGGAGGGCGAATAGATGAATTAAAACTGAAAACCAAAAACATTTTGCTAATTGTTTCAGTTTTTACTTAAATGTCCTTCTATATATATTTCCTGTTTCTCACACCTAACTCTTTCTTCTCTCTCCCTCCCAACTCCCTATCTTCAAACCAAAAAAATTAAAATTTTAAAATTTTAAAAAAATTTATAAAAAAATTTTATAAAAAAAAACAGAACACAAAAATGTTACCAAAGGGGCCCTTAAAATCTAAAGAGCTTACGTGAGCACCCCTGGATTTGTCAAGAAAGCCAATATTTGATAATAGATCTAGAAACTGGATCCTCATATCCTCCATCATCTGCAAGGTTACCGGGGATAAAAAGTTATCCCAACAGAATGTTTTTCCTGATCCATTATGTTTGGCATCTTTCCATCCTTCAAAAGCCTTGACAAGAGCTATGTGATCACTACATAAAATAGATAAATAAGCAAGAGGTACAAGATAAACCTTGTAAAATTCAGCAACGCGGCTCAGCTTAATGAGCTTTACCTGAATGAATCACCAGCAAAGGATCGTTTTGCAGCATCAGCATCCTCTTTCCTATTTATTGGTAGGACAAAAGGGTCACGATGAGCAAGGGCAGCTGCAATTGTTAAGGCAGGATTCAGGCATTGAAAGATAGAACCCATTAGAAGCATCTTCCCAATGTTTGGATCCAATGGTAGTGTGCAAAGATGGTGACCTGTCATGTAAGATTTGTCAGTCAACTACCAGAGCTGATATTCAGTAGGGACTTGCATAACTGATACATACCAAGCGGAGTAAGCCCCTCTATGTCATCTAAAGCTCCAATGGTTTTGAGAAGTTCGATTGCATTTTGAACAGCAAGAGGATCTGGTGGCTGAAGTGCCTTCGCCAAAAAAGACCCAACAGCTCCAAGCTGCAAACTTTTGATGTGGAGGCATAGCTCTTGCAAAGGTGTTCGGAGAATTTCAGGTAACTGATATTGGAGCATTGCATCATGGATCATTTTTGGATATAGTCTGTAACAAACTCCAGGCTGCACACGGCCAGCACGCCCTCGCCTCTGGAATCATCACCAAAGCAATAAAATTTAATAAAATGTTTATTTTGACAAACCATAAATGGATCCAGCTTGGTAGAGTCTCAACAAGTTTGACATACAGGTAAGACCTTGAATTTGGTTACTTCAGGTAGTAAATTATACCTGATGTGCTGAAGCTTTTGAAATCCACGATGGTAATAGACAAGCCAACTTGTTTAAAGCATCATAACTGGTTTCCTTTGCCTTTCCACAGTCTATGACATACACAACATCATCTATGGTGATACTACTCTCCGCTATGTTTGTAGCCAGCACAATTTTTCTAAGAAAAAGATTTGAGGAAATTTAGTATTTGGAAAAACAGGTGAAATAAAATAGGGGGAAGGAAAGGTTAATAAATTATAACACCATGGATTATGCAGGGTAGTGAATAGCGATCATCAACATGTTAGCAAACAACAAAAGCATGAAATCAATTTTCATTCGGTACCCAAACCGAAGCACATACTAGGATAAGGATAAATAATCATATATAGAAGGTAAGATCAAATGAAAAATTCCAATTCCTGAATACAGGTAGAATTTTACAACACTCTATGCTTACCTTTTGTTGAGGGGAGGACGATCAAATATTTCACGTTGATTGATGGTAGGCATGGACCCATGCAGGGGAAGAACCATATACTTTGTAGGATCTCCGAGGAATCTATTTCCCTGAATTTTGTCAAGTAACTTTGAAATGTCATCCCAGCCTGTAAGGAAAACAAGAATTGCTCCATCTCTCTCATGGCGACATATATGTTCAATTGTTGCCTCCACCTACCAATATGTTTTTTATGCAAATTTATGTTATCCATTTTCAAAACAGGAAAGGAATTCATTATTTAAATAAAAAATGAAAGTAACTGGACAATCATACAAACAAAATTCTGTCAGCATGAAAGCATGCTCATTAGAGAGTCAGATGCAACACAATGTGCAGCATAATTCTTCAAAGCAAAAAAAATACTAAAAAACCATGCTAGTGATAAAGCAAGTTCTTTACCAGACCCAAGTCAAGCTGTGAACCAGACCACACTTCAAGAGACTTTCTTGTAGATGTGCTGTAATTTCTGTAGTGAGCATCAATATCAACATCCTGCATGGCCAAAGCACTATCCTCATAAATACTTTTAAAAATATTAATGTAGGAACTGCTGAAGTTAAAGTTTAAAAGCCTTATACATTCATTGATTATAAGTCTATGTTATTCAATATACGCAGGTAGATTTCAATGGGAACGAAAATGACATTTAGAATGATAGGGAATGCTGGATTGCCTCAAATAATTCAGTTAAAGGATCCTTCTTGGAATCTTGCTGTCTCCTTCTTCTCCTGGAATTTCCCCCTTCCAAGTTGTCAAACTCTGACTTGACAATATAACGAGTTTTCTCTAGAATGTCTTCTAGAAATAATTCTGCCACAGGGAAAGTTAATCCCTGCCATTTGTCAACAAGAATACATTCAAAACAACATATAATTTGAAAAATCCCAATGATACAAGTTTATTAAGAGGAAGATGATTATACTGGTATATGTATTGTTGGGGAATTTCCAAAGTATTTGGAGAACAAGTCCGCATTGATGGTGGCACTCATTAGAATTAATCGTAGATCTGGACGCTGAGGAAGAAGGTCACGCAAAATTATTAGTAAAAAGTCCTCGTTCATGCCTCTTTCATGGATTTCATCCACTAGCAAATGGCTCACGCCAGTTAGCATCGGGTCTTGAACCTGTAGGTCAACATCAAACATAAAAAAATTAATAGATGTTCAGATAGTGTAGCTTACAAGTATCAGTAAGAATCCCTGTACATTACCATAATGATAAAGCTTTTAGGTAAAACTAGTACACATAAAATTTTGGTGCCTTTGGAGTACAAGCATGGCATGAAAAACATGTGCACATAGTTATAGAGTGTAAAAAGGCAACTCAGAGTGTATAAGCACATCAACAATATTATTAATATTACTTAGAAAACTATAAAAGTAAAATTTTCAACACTCTAGGTGTTGTTTGAATTTATGATCAAGTAAAATATACTTTAAATAAAAATTCGTGCCAATTAATAATTTATTGTGTTATTTAAAAAAAATTCAACATATTAGAGTATAAATGACAGGGTTTGAAACTTGAAAGAAGACTTTCTCTAAAATGATAGATTTTCTAGAAGAAGAAAAAGAAGGAGAGAGGGCTACTCATTTCTTAAAACAACATGGTTTTGGGAGGGTATTTTTACTAACAAATGTTTCTAACATTCAGTGTACAATTCTACACCAGGTGTCAGAAAAATTGTATTACCAACTGTCGAAGTAATACTCCAGTGGTGCAAAATAGGAGTCGTGTTTGAGCAGAACGCTTTGATTCCAGGCGGATCTGATAACCAACAGTTTCACCAAGATTCTCTCCCCTTTCAGAGGATATACGAGCTGCAACAGACACAGCAGAAATACGACGAGGTTGTGTGCATATTATGTTGCAGTCAGCACCATGTAGACGTGAAATCTCATCTTCTAGAATAAATTGAGGAAGCTGTGTTGTTTTTCCACAACCTGTCTCCCCAGAGACTACCAAGACCTGCATTGTAAACAATAAGGAGCATAAGCAAAAAATTGGCATCCCCCAAAAAAAGATCAGTTGTTTAGTAAAACATTTACGGGAACCTCTGATTTCCTCATGAGATTTTGTCAAAAGTACCCAACCATCAAATAGAAAAGAAAAATTATCACAGGTCTGCCAAGCTACTAGAGACCACTAGACCAAATTACTGCACTCCAATTCTGCAACTAACGTACATGATGCTCATTAAATTGCTCGTTATATGTGTAGTTTCTCTCTCTGTGCAGATGATGAGAAAACCTTTTTTCTTTTTCTTTTTTCATTTAGACTGGAATAAACATCACAAATTTCAATTCCTACGAGAGTTCAACTTGCATAGATTCTTGATTAAAATTAGAGAATTTCAAATGAATGCGGATAAAAGATTGCACCTGATTTTCTGACACAGCTCTAAGAAATTCAGACTTCATTTTGAATGCAGGAAGCTTTTCTCGAAACAACTGCATTGCTTTCAAACTATTGCTCACCTGCACATGAGTAACCAATATCAAGGATAAATTTCCCCACAAAAACTCAAAAGAGGAAGAAGAAGAAAAAGAATAGGAATAATTTTCATTTTTACAATATAACAATGGTAACGTACAATTCCAAACTCAAAAGTACGGTATTCAAATATGTACCTTCATTTTTTCCTGCCTCTCCTTAAGTTGAAGGCTGAGTTTCTCTTTCTCCTTTACAGTATCAGGCTCTAACTGGGAGACAGGTTTGCTTGCATTTACACTAGCAGAAGTTTGTTTGCTTCCCTGGCCAGACCCAGAAGCCACATTAACAGATACCTCTCCCTGTGACTGTGAGCCGCGCAAAAGACTCCCAACTCTGTCGGCAGTCTCCGTGGACATTTTAATCTGTAGAGAACACCAAAAAAAAAAACCTTGGGTATTAAAGCATTGTAATTTGTAGCAATGCCGCATAAGTCAAGTGATACCTCTTTCTGCGTGGAACCATGACGCTCATCAAGATCTGCTCGGTAATCCGGCAACGGAACTTTGCTGACCACAAGAGCCTTCCCTTTATTATACGCATGGCTTTCTTCCCATAAGCGTAAGAAACAAGAAACATGAGACTGTAAGATCAATATGCTTGACCAAAAACATGAACAAGACGAAGATGCACAGTAACTGTTTGATAAAATTCCTCGTTAGGCTACTTACAAGTGAAGCCCCAGTTGATAAGCCATGTCAGATAGGGTTTGCTGATCATTGCGACTAAAATTGCGCTTGATCACCATCTCCTGCTCCGCCCCGTTCTTCATCTGCTCCATCTTTCCCCACCATTCATTCTCATCAAGCACTTCCATCTGCAATGCACACCATATTTATTACCACTAAGACTCTGACTCTCCAACGCTAAATCAACCAAAACAAGACATAACTTTACCTCCGCTGCTTGTTGCCTCAGGCGCTCGGCTCGCCATACCGGGTCCCACCAGCGCTGTTCGCCACCGCCGCGGCCACCTCCACGACCGCCCCCTCCTCCGCCTCGGCCACCGCCTCCGCGGCGGCCACCGCCGGAGTTGGGGCCGCCTCGGCGACCGCCTCGGAAGTTGAGGCGGCTGGACATGGCGAGGGTTGAACTGCCAGGGCGAAAGGTGAAGATTTTTGGCGCGGCGAGGAGGTGTCTGGAAAGCGAGAAGTTACATGTGCCCAAGAGGAAGCGCACTGACATTTATAACAAACACGTGGCCTGCACTCTTTCTCCCACTTGTGAGAGTTTGGGGAAAGGTTTGTGTGCGCGCTGGTAGGAGAGTCTAACGGTACTGTTGTGCAAGGGCACGCGTCCGAAGAAATACAATTTTTTTTAATAAAAAAATTCCCTAAATAAATTAGTATGGGAAAAATATGGTTTTGTCAATTTGGTTTTTTTTGGGTACATTTGTGAATTGAGGTTTCTACTGATAAGGTCTTAATAAAATTTAATTGTATTAGAAGGCTTGCATCACATAGATTTAAACATTGAGGTCCCTCATGAAAAAAAAAATTTTAAAATGAAAGAAAACCCTAACTGCTAAGAGAGAGAGAACGCTTTGGTTCCAGGGGGTCGTCAGATCTTTAATGTTCTTCTGCTTTTAGTGAACCTACGTCGATCTACTCTTCTTATGGCAGATCTATTGTCTCATATATAGACTGACTTTGGTTGTGCCTCATCTTGCAAGACTGCTCTTTGAGGTGTTGCTACTTGGTCATGGTAGATCCATTGCTCATTGGTGCGCTGAGGCATTGGATTAACTAGGTCACGCTCTCTATGTCATGCCCAGAAGGAAGATTAGCGGCGACTTGTTTTTCTTTTGCCGACGTCATTTTAGTTATTTTATTTTGGTTTAGTTTGTTTAATAAAATCCAAATACTCTTGAGTTTTCTGTGTTTTTATGTCTCATGATTCTAGAAACTTAGTGGAAGTTGTTGGGCATTCTTAGTCTCTTTAAGAGAGTCATGCCGGTTAGCAACTAGTTGTTGTCTTTGATCATTGGACTAAATTCTAGGGAATTATGGTGGTTGAAACGCATTTTAGAAAAGTTATTTTCAAGTGTGATTCTCTTCATTTCAGTTTTTCGGTCATTGGGGAAGTTTTACCCATAGTTACTGTATTGTTATTGGGATTGCTCTCTTTACAATATGCGTTCTTTATACTTTTTATTCTTATTGATCTAATAAAATTGTATCATATTTTTATAATAAAAAAAACCATAAATAGTTTATTTAATGTCTAGTGTACTTATTCACTTTTTATCGTTAAATATGTTATATTAATCATGTGTAAATTACAGCACGTTGTGACTCGTAAATCATAATCATGAAGGAGTTTTAAGTTTTGAGAGGGGGAGTTGTTTAAGTTTTTATTGGAAAAAGTTGGCTTAGGTTTTTACAAGCATGATCAAGAAGATCATTTGACTTTCCATTACCCATGGGCCATTTGATTTATTTAATATTCTCTCATTCTCTCATTCCAAATCGTTTTCGTCTAAACAGAAAAGCGCTATCCAAATGCATTTGCCTATACTTTGGCAAAAAGAACATTGCCTATAAATTTACCCATACAAGATACCAACCATCAAGTTTTGATATTCATAAGTAACCTACATTAGGGTCTTGGTCTTTTCTCATTCTGTTTTAAAATAAAAACTAGCCTCTCCGCAAGTGTTTATGCGCCTGCGAGATGCATTTTTTAATTTTTTTTTTTTTTAGAATTAAAAAAGATAATAAGTTGTTGTGTTCCATAAAAATAGGATCCATTATCTGATTTTTCTTTTAATTTTTATTTTTTTTAGCATGAAAAAGTTTGAATTTACCATATTATCCTCATTTAATTAATAATTTCAATTTTTAATGTTTGCATTAACCAATGATATTTTATGGTGTTTTAAATATTTTACCAGCTTTTTGCTTTATATATTTTCCCGAACAAGAGAAAGCAAATATGTAGCCTACATTAGGGTCTTGGTCTTTCCTAAAAAGTAATCATTGGTAATGATAGAAAATTGGCTCAAATGAAAGCTATAAATTTTTTGACCAAAAACATAAAAAGAAGAAGGATTTTATGTAACTTTAAAAATTAACACGGGCTTGTTCATAAAAAAAAAAATTAACACGGGCTTATCCACCTAAAATCCAATAAGCCCACATACATGACCCAAATACAAAAAATTAAAATAAAATTAAAAACAGACAGCTACCTCTTTACGACAGTCCATTGTACCCACAAAACGAAGTCGTAGCTTTTCTCATATGCAGATTCATTTTGCAACGAGGCGCTCCTTCTCATCAGCTCTCATTAATCTTCCATCGACGCCCGGGATCTGAGCGAGCCAAACCCCGCGCGACTCACCCCGAGCCGCATCGACCCGGTGAGTGGCTCAGTGACGTCATTGAGCCCGAGTTGAGAGGGTCGTCGTCATCGTCGTCGTCAGCCAATTTCAGAGGGGAACAAAAATGGTGGATCCGGCGAATACGTCACTTGGCAGAATGCTGTTGGACGAGATCAGTCCCGTTGTCATGGTGCTCCGCACACCTCTCGTTGAAGAAGCTTGCCTCAAGAACGGACTCACCTTCATTCAAATGCTCAGGCCCTTCTGCGTCTTCAACAACATCGACGGTGAACACGCCACACTCTTTTTCACTTTTCTGCTAAGTTATGCATTTACGTATATGTAATTGTATGCTAGGGTTTTATAGGGTGGAAATTGAGGCTCTTTTGTTTGGTTTTGGTGCAGTGCCCGTACGGACGGCGAGTGATCAACCTTACCGACTTCAGAAGTTCGGGTTGCGGTTGTTTTATGAGTCGGATATTCGGCAACCGAATTTGGAGGTAACTTTCTGATTGTCTTGTTGAGCTGCTGTGAAAATGCGGGAACTGAAAGAAAATAGACGGTTTGAATTTAGGATTTTCGTTGGAATTTGGGAAAACATAAACCTTCACTTCAGCTGCACTTTGATTGTGCGGGTAGTTGAAAATACCATTTTGGCTAATGGGTATGCCCGAAGCCTAAAATTTTTTAAGTTAGTTTCACTCAAGTTTTCTGGGCTACTAATTTGACTAATGGATATTAGTAGGCTTCTATTTATAAACATTTAATTCGAAGTTTGAAAGTGCGAACATATTAATTTTCTCTGGAGTTCTCAACTGTCAGAGCCTGAGATATATTGTTTAATCTTACCTAGGTAGCCAAAGAGAGGTTGAAACAAGTCATAACCCAGGCTGCAGAGAAAGATGTTTCTGAATTGTGCTCTGACCTGCCTCAAATTAATAATGCAGTGTCCAGTAAGTGATATTCCTTATTTAGATTTGTGGTTGAGCTCTCAAGGGAGTTTTGTTGTGCCTAATTATTATAATTTTTTAAATTTTAAAAAGTTGTTATTTTATTTTAAAGAAATGATTCAGCATTTATGTTTCTAAGACTATCCTATGCATCTGCTGTTACTTGTATAATTGGAATTGAGACGAATTTTTGTAGTTTACCGGATCTGCAGTTTTAGCAGTGATTATGGTTTTCCTTTGCAGGAGCTGAAAATGAAGTTCTACCATCATGGTTTCAGTTTTTCAACAAAGAGCTTGTACATACTGTGTCTTTTTCAGACCATGAAGCTTTTGATAATCCTGTGGCATGTAAGGTGTTGAAACTTAAGAAGTACCTATTATCTTGCTTATTTAGTTACAATTTAATGACAAGGCTCAACAAGTATGGTCCACACTATCAGTCATAGACACATAGTTCTTAATATGATATTTTCTTTTTTGAGATATTAATTGCCATAGAATTGTAAGTTTCTTGTTTGATTTTACTTGCAGGTCTTGTAGTAGTTTCTTCAAAGGATGATCAGCCTATCAACAGATTTGTTGACCTCTTTAACACCAACAAGTTACCCTCCCTTCTTACCAGTGGGGCAATGGACCCAAAGATTTTGAAGCATTATTTGCTAGTGCATGATAATCAAGATGGCCCTTTGGAGAAGTATGTATCTTTCATGGCTTTCTAATCATGCTAGAAATTGAATCAATAATCTGCATAGCCATGAAATAATGAATAATTTGTTGTTGGTTTTGTTCTCTTTCCTAAGATGGACATTTTGTTTCTCTGCCCTTGTACTTCTTTCTACTCTTTTTTGAACAACAATCTTGTAACTTTTCTGCTTGACAAGTTAAACATGTTGATAAAAATGGATAAGAGTTCTAAGAGAAATTGGAACTTTGGAAAATCAAAGGTGAACAGCCATGGAAAATTGATATTGTTAGAGTCTTATTTATTTTCGCAGGGCAACTAAAATTTTAACTGAAATGAGGAGCACCTTCGGCTCTGACTGTCAATTACTATGTATTAATTCTTCTCAAGATGGCGTGGTTGAACATCAAGATTATCCCTGGGTGCTTTATGTAAGCTATTCTCTAGTACTCAGATCTTACCTTGTTCTTCACTGGTTTGCTATAGATGTATTACCTAACGGTATCATTATTGGCAGAAATCTGATGATTTACCTAGTCAACCTCTTCGTTGCTTCCTTAATGTTGATGATTTTAATGAGGTAAAGTCTTTTCTTTCTCATTATCTAATGTTCTTACAATCCTATGTAAGGTTGATTATTCAAATTTTTTGCTTACGTCAGAATTTTGATCATGATATCCAATTTGTACAAACTGGGACAGATAAAAGATCTTATGCAAGATTTATCAACTAAACACGTTATTCCTTACATGGAGCAAAAAATTCGTGTGCTCAATCAGCAGGTATGTATCTCAATAATATCACCTTTAGTTTTTGGGAGTATTTTACATTCTGGTTTACAGTCTGTCTAATCCTTTCGTTTATATATGCACTTACACACATATTAATTATTATTTTTTATCCAATTCTATGGTTTTCAGGTTTCTGCAACAAGGAAAGGTTTTCGGAACCAAATAAAAAATCTATGGTGGAGAAAAGGGAAAGAAGACGTGGTGGACTCTCCCAGTGGCCCTACGTATGCTGTACAAGAGATTTTATTTCGTTGTTGATGTGTTACTGTGTTTCTTAATTATGTCCCTTTATTCTTCTAATATGGGTTTTACATTCCTTTTTCTAGGTATACCTTTAACTCCAATGAATCTCAGATTAGAGTTTTGGGTGATTATGCCTTCATGCTACGTGATTATGAACTTGCATTATCAAATTATCGTCTAATCTCCACAGATTACAAGCTTGATAAAGCCTGGAAACGCTATGCCGGCGTACAGGTGTGTTTAATTTCTTCTGGGTTTTTTCCCCCTAAGTTTAAATTTCCTTTTTGGATTTCAATTTTACCCATCTGCTTACATATCCTTACATTTGATATCTCTCTCTTTCTCTCGTGGCCGAAAAGTCTATATTTTGTTTCGTGAATGGTCTCATGGCGTAACAAATCTGACTTATCTCATATTTTCTTGCAGGAAATGATGGGGCTTGCATATTTCATGTCAGACCAGTCAAGAAAGGAGGCAGAGTATTGCATGGAAAATGCTTTCAATACCTATTTAGTATGTATTTTTCTCCCTGCTTTCTAATCAATCGCCAATTGTTTTCTTTGACATTCGAGATTAAGCATCTTTGCTCTGCCACCATTCATTTGCAACTGAGACCACGTCCAAGATCTGTCACCCCATAATAAAAGCCCTTGAGAAATAGCTATCACATAACTGAATGCCTCTCTCAATCTCAAGGATAAAACTTTAGCTAAAATCATATAGATGCTAGTGACCAAACTTATAGGTCTATTATCCATGAATTGAATCAATGAAGTTTTAAGAATCAAGCATATTTTAGTGGCATTAGTGCTCACATCACAACCCCACTCTTAAAATACTCAAAGTCTTTAGTTAGATCATCTCTAGTCACGACCCAGCAATCTTGAGAAGCTGTCATGGAAAACCCATCCAACCAAAGGGACTTATCCCTTCCACAATCAAACGTAACTCAAGTTTTGTCTTCCTTCAAAGGCCTTGCAACCAATATGCGATCTCCTCATCAATTGGATACCAACCCTACCCATCCACCTCAAATCCAACTCTCTCGTCCATAGTGTATAACCTCCTAACAAAGAAGCTGCATACTTCATTTACAATTCCATCATTGCTCTCAATGAGCATCTCAGGTTTGCATATGCATGAATTGTTCTGCAGGTTTTCTGGAAGGAAATTTTGAAGTACTGTTGATTTATATTATAATATCCACTTGCAGCTTCTTCCCCCATATTTCCTGCTTTATTTTCTTCTTTCTGGTTGGACTCCGCGTAACCTATTACACATGTCATTGGTTTTCAAACAGAAAGTTGCACCATCGAGTCAGCAAAACGCAACAAGGTGTGGTCTTTGGTGGATAGAGATGTTGAAGGCAAGATATCAGTATAAAGAGGCTGCCACTGTTTACTTCCGTGTTTGCACTGAGGTAATGTTAATTTTTCAATATAGTAAGTTATGAAGACCCGTTTTCTTACTACTAACTAATTCTTTCTCAGGAGCCGCTACATTCTGCTGTAATGCTTGAGCAAGCATCTTATTGCTACTTGTTGTCCAAACCACCTATGTTACACAAATATGGATTTCATCTTGTTCTTTCTGGTGACCGTTACAAGAAATGTGATCAGGTAGCTATATCTCTAAGTTATGCAAAACTTAACTTGTTTAAGTGTTGCATCTTTTGAGGAATAGCTTTTTGCCTTGTGCTCTTCAGATCAAGCATGCAATTCGCACTTATAGAAGTGCCATGTCTGTTTATAAAGGAACTACGTGGAGCCATATCAAAGACCATGTTCATTTCCATATTGGACAGTAAGTTATATGGACTTAGATGCAGCTTTAGTTTGTGTATAATTTTGTATGCCAACTTCTTGTTTTACAATCTATAGAGTTTTTTCATACAATTTCTGTGATTCAGGTGGTATGCTCTTCTTGGGTTATATGATTTGGCTGCAAATCATGTGCTGGAGGTCCTGGCCTGTAGTCATCAGTCCAAGACAATGCAGGAGTTATTCCTGAGGGACTTCCTTCAAATTGTTCAGGTCAGTACTAGTAATCTTTGGATTCTATGCTTAATAAAGAAGGTAAAAGTGCAAAGTCCTTAAAGTAACTTGTATTTGCTCTGATAAACAAACTTACCTTTCATTTGCTAGCTCTCTATCTCTAGTTTAGTTTAGCATGAATTTTTATTTCCTTGACCTACATTCAGAATGAGTTAATGTCTAACATATATTTACTACTTAAAAAAATATATACGGTATTTTCTTCTCATCCCAAACTATGGTGGGCATGGATGTTAGGTAGTTCCTAACTGTTTCAGAAGGCTGCAAATACCCAAAGCGTTTGTAAAGTTAAAATATGATCCTGACAGGTAACAGGAAAGAACATCTCAGTCTAGACATCCATTGAACTGTTCAAGTTAGAAACAAAAAGTATGGGTAACTTCTTTAGCAAAAATTAGTAGACTGCCCTATTTTATGTTTTAATCTTTTACGTTGACACTTTCTGCTTTCGTTCTTTTCTGAGATTGAGCAATCTAAATTTCTCAGAAAGAATTTAAGCAATCTAAATGACTACAACGTAATCCTTCAGCTAGCTTTTACTGAAAACTGACTGAGCTTTCTTTTGGTTTTGGATCATATAGAAAACAGGGAAAACATTTGAGGTATCAAAGCTTCAATTGCCTGAGATCAATATCTCATCTCTTAGGGTCATTTTTGAAGATCATCGGACCTATGCATCATCTGCAGCTGTAAGTTGTGTTATAGTTTATAAATGTTCTATTCAATGCCCCCTCTTTTTCTCTGTCTCATTTCTTCATAATTGTATTACTTCTCTCTCTCATTTGTTGTTGCTATTAGTAGGCTTGTAAGTTTATTTGTAGAATATGAGGATGATGTTCTTATTGTAAATAAGGGTTACACCCTCTTTTGAAAAAATATATATAAGGATGATGCTGTAGGAATATGTTTGGTACAACATTTCGGTGAAACAACAATAGTTGGAACTTGGAAATATGACAGCTCTTGTAAGCCTCGAGTGCTTTGTCATATATGTTTTGAGGCTTTCTCAAGGTGCGTGCATTCATTCATTCAATGATGCTGTTGTACTTATTAAGTCGTCATCTATTTTTGTTGTGACATCTGTTGTCACTTTATGTGTTCCTTCTGAGATGATGTAGAGATTGCCACACTGTACGACACAACAAATAGAACTGCCTGAATGTGTCGTTTGACATGCATGACTGTTTTAGCGTTCTTCTGCTGATGCAGTTCATTTGTAGAACCATTTTGTAACACACACATACACACGACATGGTTGGGTAAATTTCTATTGATGGTTTGCAAATCAATTTCTTATATTTTTACTGATACATAATACTTTGTAGCTTTTCTAAATTGTGAACTGGTTTTCCGGGAACTTCAATAAAAGAATTTTGAGAGCACTGTATATGAAGTTCTAAATGTGGTAAACGTTGTAAGATGCACTAATGAGCATGGATTACTTATTGAGAAGTCGTGTAACTTGTGCTATGGTCATAGTCACTGATTATGTGATCATACCTTTTGTATTTGTTCAATTTCTGTTTGATGCTGATGAGAAGCATTTCTTTCTCATGGACTTTCTTGAATGACTCTTTAAGTTGGTTTAGACTTTGGATTGTAATTAGCATTATTTTGTTCCAAAACATTCCAGGCAAGTGTCAAGGAAAAAATATGGGTCTCCTTAGAGGAGGAAATGATTCCAAATTTGTCAACTGCTAGAACTAATTGGTTGGAGCTACAATCAAAGCTTATACCAAAGAAGTACAAAGAGTCGAATGTTTGCGTTGCAGGAGGTATGGAGGTGACTGAATCTTAAATGAAGTTGCATGATTGATTTATATAACATACTGCTCCTTCTTAGTGGTATGTCTTTGTGGCTCATTGCAACTGTATGCTCTGCCGATGTCAACAATGTACTTTGTTGCCTAGTGATTAAGTAATGATGCACATTCTTCTTTCATTCATATGGAAGAAAGAAAAGCTGTAGTAAGTAGGGTTCTCTTACACTCCATTGAGATACATACCCTAATATTTTGTTCTTCATCACCATACACAGAAGCTGTCAAGGTTGATATCGAATTCAAAAATCCATTGCAAATCCCCCTCCTCCTGTCTAGTGTATCCCTAATATGCGAGCTTTCAGAAAACTCTGATGAAATGCAATCTGGTAATTCTCTCTCTCTTTTCCCCCTCAAACACCACCACTACACCAATTTATCCGTTTAAATTGATTATTTGTAAGTAGTAAGTCCTTGTCACAATCATAGACTGGTCATTTTTTATGATGCAGATGCAAATAGCTTGTTGTCAGGGCTTCAGAATGATGGTGAATCTACTAAATTAAACCATAGGTGCGTACACAATTGTTTATAATTACTAATTACTTTTGGTCTTTTCTAAGGCATTGGTGAGGCATCTGATGTTTCCTCTCCTTTTCTCTGTTGGCTATACTAGTATCAACCTGTAGAAAAACTCCAATTTGGTCAGTAATATGGCTGACTGCGTGCTTCTATATTTGGTACCCATTTGCACAACTGGTTGCTTTTTAATGTGGACCGGTTTGTTGTGTTTGTAAAATGAGTTTTGGCTTAGCCAAATTCGGGCCTTATATTGGGATGATTTTAACATGCTATATTGCATGTTTTTAATGGGTTCTAGGCTGCCTTGTGGACTTCTAAAGGCGGGGCATAAAAATAAGTGTGCCTGTTTGCTCTTAAACCATAACCAGTGTATATTTCTTATTTTAAAACTTTGAGGCCCGAAGGTATACTCCTGAATGCTTTGATAATTAGGCTTTGCCTTGCAGGTAGTAAAACACCTCAATAACGCCTTTGTCTTTGAAGAAATTTCTTACTTGTCTATATCAGTATCCCTATTCCGGTTCTCATCATGTTTGCACCTGCTAACATTGTTTTTTTTGCTGGAGTTTTACAGGGATGTAAGCTTTGAGAATTCTTTACTTTCTGTGTCGGATGTTGGCTTTTCATTAAGGGGAGGTGAAACAACTGTGGTGAGTACTTCATTTAAGCTGTCAAAGTAATGCCAAACAAAGGGTTAATAAGATTGTCCTCACAGTAAATTTTAAATACTTCTGGAATTCTGCTTATTGTCAGTTCCTGTTACTTTCAGGTGCAACTAACGGTTACGCCTAGAGTAGAAGGCATTTTACAAATTGTTGGTGTAAAGTGGAAATTGTCAGGTTTTGTTGTTGGTTTCCATAAATTTGAGACTAACCCTGTGAAGATGATAAGAAAGCGAGTACAGAAGGACAAGCATCCTCATAGTGATAATTTAAAGTTTGTAGTTGTTAAGGTGCTTGCCCTCGCCCCTCCTTTTTGTTTCACCTTAAGATTTGCAATGTAAACTAAGTTTGGGCATCTTTTCCATCTAACTATATTCTTTCCAATGTCAGAGTGTACCAAAGCTTGAGGGTGTCATTCATCCACTACCTAAAAGGGCATATGTTGGAGATTTACGGAATCTTGTGTTGGAGTTGAGGAACAAATCTGAATTTGCAGTGAAGGTATGGGTTATTTTTCACTCTATGTTCTCAATGATGATCCTTGGTAGGTGGTTTGTCCATGTATGTTTCTGTAGAATGTATCCTGCAGTGTTGACTTTTAGGGATAGTTTATTTCCTATCGTTTAGGAGGTAGTCTAGGTAGTAGGCTTGAACTATGTTTGATCACTTTGAGTTGTGTTGTTATGTAGATACCATTGAGTTAATGATTACACACTATTACATTCATGCTCTTGAACAACAGATTTACCCTGCTCGCCTTTATGTCATGCAGGGGCTAACTTTGTTCATTGATGCATCCAATGTGTTTAATGTGCTTATATGGCTTAATATGCTTGCAGAATCTGAAAATGAAGATTAGTCATCCTAGATTCCTGAATATCGGGAAGCGAGAAAGTTTGAACGCAGAGTTTCCTGCTTGCTTAGAAAAGACAAATTCTGATCATTCTGGTGTTCCTGCTAACCCTACTGATGTTTCTCATTCCATGTTTCTATTTCCAGAGGTCAGTACCATTTTGTCGTGATGTTTATCTTTTGATGATTTATTATGAGTCTTTAACTTGGCATTTTCTGGTCTTATGGTCTTTATCTCTTTATTTCAGGACACGATAATTCAAGGGGAAACACCATTATTGTGGCCTCTTTGGTTTCGGGCAGCTGTTCCTGGGAACATTTCCTTGTGCATAACTATATATTATGAGATGGGAGATATTTCAAGCACCATGAGATATCGCACTTTACGCATGCATTACAACTTACAGGTGTGTGCATCAATATCAATTGTGAAAGTTTCTTGATTTGGTTCACTTTTCTAAGTATAATTTGATTGTTTTCCTATTATTGTGAAGGTTCGAGTTTTATTGAGTTGGTGATTTACACATTCCTTTGTAAATCAATGTAATATTTTCAAATGAATGCCTACCTTCAAATATGTTAATTTTAAAATTCATTTTCATAGGTATTGCCCTCATTAGATGTGTCATTCCAAATCAGTCCTTGTCCATCAAGATTGCAAGAGTTCCTTGTGCGCATGGATGTTGTCAACAAGACCAGCTCAGAGAGTTTCCAGGTTCATCAGTTGTCATCCGTTGGGCACCAATGGGAAATCTCATTACTTCAACCTGTTGATGCTATCTTTCCTTCACAATCTTTAATGGCTCATCAAGCGTTGTCATGTTTCTTCATGCTCAAGGTTTGTGCGGTGCTGATACTGTGGTTTTGTCTTTTTATATAATTGTTCTATATGACTTGCCTTTTGATTTACATTTTTGCATAACACCTCACAATAATTGCAATCTGGTTAAGAAGACCTGAGGGTTTGGTTAATATATAGAATTATATTTGTTTTGACATCAGCAACTTTAAGTTCTTATTTTCCTTTCCCCCTTTTATTCTAATGAATTACCTTTTGGATTCAGAATCATGGCAAGCCATCAACTTCTGAAGATGAGATATCTTCTCATTTCCGACTTCAGGGAACTGATGTGAGATTGGGTACTCAGGGCAGTAGCGAACCACTTTTTGATATAGCTAGCTCTCCCCTGGCAGATTTCCACCATTGTGAAAGACTGCACCAAGAAATTTTACCTAAGGTTGATAGAATTCTTGCTATAACAGTTCTAACATCTTTCTCTGTTCAATATTACTGATCATATTACTTGGATTTGATTGTTTCCTGAATCACCGTGTCTTGAAGGGCAACTAAAGTGCTGGATAATAATTAGTCCTTGTTGATTGTGATTTGGGCATCAGACATATATGACCCATTAATATGCTTTTGTACATTATTGGTGCTTTTTGGCATTTAACCATATTGAGCTTTTTCTTTCTGTGTGGATCAGGGAGACACCAGTACAGTTGACTTCATATTGATTTCTCAGCCTCTGAAGAATGACAATAATCCTGTGGGTTCCGATCCACCACATATTTTTTCTCATCATGCATGTCACTGCAGGCAAGTGTTGTTTAAATATCAAAGGTTTTGATTATGAATCTGAAAACTATCTTGTTTGTTTTTCCTTTTCTATCTTTTGCTGTCTTTCTTTGCTCAACTTTTATTTCCTATTTTAAGGTTATGTTACGCTGACATATGTTTTGGCCGTTAATTGTACAGTACTGCAAGCACAAGTTCTATATCATGGCTAGTTGACGGACCTCGAACCATATATCATGACTTCTCTGCTCCTTTCTGTGAAATAAATCTTAGCATGACTTTATTCAACTCATCAGATGTCGTTGCGTCTGTACACATAAACACCTTGGACTCCAGTACTAGTGATAATTTAAATGATGCAACTCCAGTTCAACCGGCCACATCTTCTGACAACCAAGAAGGGTGGCATGACCTCTCCTTAGTGACTGACATCAAGGTGACGTCTGATGTCCTTAAAGTCCGGACAAGTAAATCAACGCCGGTGGAGAGTGTATCCCCGTTTATTTGGTCTGGATCAAGCTCTACCAGAGTCCAACTTGAGCCTATGTCAAGAACTGAAATTCCTCTTCAAGTTTCTGTATTCTCTCCTGGGACATATGATCTGTCAAACTATGTTTTGCATTGGAATCTTTTACTTTCTAATGATGAAGGAAACCGTGATAGCAGATCGTTTGGGAAATGCCAGGGATATCCCTATTACCTTACAGTGCTCCAGTCAGATTAAAATTTTCATTCATTTTTGCATCCTTCTCAATTCTCAATTATAGGAATCACGGGTGTACTATGTTATGTATCTTTGGCCTGTAAATTGTTATGTTTGTGTATCTTTTGTTTTTCTTCTTTTTCTTTTTCACCAGAATAGGAATATTATGAAAGGCTTAGGAAAGGTAGGAGATGAAATAAAATTATTTTATGTTCTCTGAATAATAATAGCAATGAATGTTTAATTGGTGTATTGCCAAATTATTGTACACGAATGTACCATTTTGAATAGAAAAATATGATCTCTATGCATTTTCATGCGTATTTTGTTACTTAGCGAAATTTACGCTAGGTTTCTTTTAGTCGGCGGATTGTTTATGTTTTTGGCTAAATGAATCTGTTTATGCTGCACTTGTGCAAAGACTTCCTTAGGAGTAACGCACGGGGTTGATTGTGATCCCTAAAATACGTTCTTTTGTGTTTGAAAACTGTCTTGGTAGTTAGTAACCAAATAGAACCAAATAAGATTGCAACCTTCCCCACAAAAGTGAGACCATATGAAGCCAAAAACACTTGTTTTAAAATAATATTATTTAGGAAGGCATCCTCTTAAGTCCATCCATGCTTGTAGGTTCCATCTAGAATCACATTCCATATGGCAAACAGCAAATGGGAGGTTTTTTATATATATTATGCAAACAACGAAACAGCATAGAAAGACAAAGGCCGAATAAAGACGCCACCAAGTCTCTTGTTTTAGGAAGATATTTGCAAGCCATCCCTCTCTCTACATAAATCATAGTCTCGTATGTGCGCGTAATTTCTTTTTTGTGCTCATCCGAATCGGGGATTTGGATGACATTATGAGGTTAAATTGTTTATTTAGACTACGATAATCATGTATCTCAAGATTTGAATAAGAGGAAAAATTAAAAGAAAAAAAAAACGAATACATTTCAAATTAATCCTTGCATATAATAATTTCAAATCCATTTTAAATGTACTATATCTTATTATTTCAAATCTGTCATCGTTGAATTGTAATCTAATCTTACAATTTAATTAACCCATGATTAGGATAGGAGTTCCCTAATTTCCTTCTTTCCCACCAAAAAAAAAAATCACAATTAACATTCAAATAAATCGAAGCCAATTTTCCCAATTTCCTTTTTCCCTCACGCGTTTTTTAGTCCCAAACAAGTAACAAGCCCAATTGCTACAGAGTCATCATTAGATTTCATGGATTTAGGACTGGGTCTCCTCTATCAAAGAGAGATAGAGTTAGTTCACCTGCCACGAAACAACCTCTTTCATTTTCAGAAACAAAATCCACAACACCGCGTCCACGTCTCTACGTCTCTTCTCTTCTCTCGTCCTGCAGAATACGACTCAGACACCTCGTTGACTAATTACACCCAAACCAAACACCTCCTCTGCCCCTTCCTCTTCAAAACCTCACCAGATTTCGTCTCTCCATTTACTCCCATTCTACTATCGATTCAATCGGATTTCGATTTCGATTTCGATTTCGATTTTGATTTTTGGATTTGAGAAGCAGCAGCCATGAACGACTTGTTCTCGGGCTCGTTTTCGCGGTTCCGGAGCGAGCAGAACACGAATGACGATCACGTGATCGAGATGTCGTCGGCGGCGCCGAGCACCGGAGGTGTCAACCTCGATAAGTTTTTCGGCGACGTGGAGTCCGTGAAGGACGAGCTCAAGGAGCTGGAGCGCCTCCACCAGAACCTCCAGTCCTCTCACGAGCACAGCAAAACGCTCCACAACGCCAAGGCTGTCAAGGACCTCCGATCTCGCATGGATGCCGACGTCACCCTCGCCCTCAAGAAGGCCAAGGTCCTCAAGGTCCGCCTCGAAGCTCTTGACCGCTCCAACGCCGCCAACCGGAGCCTCCCCGGCTGCGGACCCGGTTCGTCTTCCGATCGGACTCGAGTCTCCGTCGTCAACGGCCTCCGCAAGAAGCTCAAGGACTCCATGGACAGCTTCAACTCCCTCAGGCAGAAGATCTCGTCCGAGTACAGAGAGACGGTGCAGCGCAGGTACTTCACCGTCTCCGGCGAAAATCCCGATGAGAAAACGCTCGACCGCCTCATCTCCACCGGTAAGGGCAATCCGTCACCTGTTTTTTGCTGTTTCCACAATTTCTGTCCTCTAAATAATTTAGACTCGAACTTGACGCAAGTGGGCGGATTCACGGCGGTTGCCAACCGGCCTAATCCACGTCTGCCTATTTTTAAAATTTTGTTGCTTGATTTATGATTGGATTTCAATTAATTTTGCAGGAGAGAGCGAAACGTTTCTGCAGAAGGCTATACAGGAGCAGGGGAGGGGCCAGGTTCTGGACACGATCCACGAGATCCAGGAGCGGCACGACGCCGTAAAGGACATGGAGAAGAATCTGCAGGAGCTGCACCAAGTGTTCCTGGACATGGCGGTGCTGGTGCAGGCGCAGGGGGAGCAGCTGGACGACATCGAGAGCCACGTGGCGAGGGCCAACTCGTTCGTGAGGGGCGGGACCCAGCAGCTGAACAAGGCCAGGTTTTACCAGAAAAACACCCGCAAGTGGACTTGCTTCTTGATCATTTTGCTGCTGGTTATTGCGTTGATTGTTATTCTGAGCTTGAAGCCCTGGAACTGGAACAATGGAAATAATAATAATAATAATAATAATAATAATCCCACACCTTCTCCACCACCACCAGCAGTATAGGAGATACCAGTTTTGTCACATTGATTTCATATATTTTTTTTTCTATCTTTTTGAATTGGGTTTGTTCATTTTCTCTGTAATTAAATTACATGCTCTTCTGGGTATAGCTTGCCTATTTTCTTGGGGTGTTTTTTATTTTATTTTTTTGCATCTTCTATTTTCTTTTCATTTATGCACAAAATAATAATGAGTTTCTGTTAGGTGAAACAGTGTTTTCAGTGACTCTGTGATGTGTGTAGAAGCTTTGAGGAGTTGTGGTCAAGTGGGCAGAGCAATATTGACTCTAATTTCTTAACTTCAAGGATGGGGCAATTCAATTGGGTGATCGATCAATACATTTGTGAATCCTAATAAATGTAGCAAAATAGAAAAGACGAAAAAAGGATTTTAAAAAAATAGACAGCTTTCAACATTTCTGTTGGTTTATATTCTGAGAATTTAGATGAGTGATAAATTGGTCCCTAAATTAATAAATATCAACGTTAGAAATGGTTCAAAAGAATTCATGTATTGGATTACTGGGCATAAGAAAACGACTTAAGCTTATAGTTATTAGTTTAATGAATACACGACTTAAGCTTATAGTTATTAGTTTAATGAATACAAGCGATGGTCTATTCATAGAAAAAAAAAAGTTTAAGGGGTGTATCCAATTCAAATTTTTAATGACTTTTATAAAATTTAAAAGTTGGAGAAATTTTACCCAAAAAACAAAGTTCGGAGATATTCAATTTAGATTTTTAAAGAGTTTATACAAATCTAGTGGTATTCAATTGTGAAAAGTTTGGTGGTATGTAGTTGTGATTCTTAAAATCAATGTAATTATTTTGGGAAATATTTTTGCTCACCACTTTAACCCAAGGTATACATTCGCCACTATTCTCAACACTTGCTTTCATGGACATATGTCAGGTGTTGAGAATGGTGGTGAGAGTACACTTTGGGTTAAAGTGGTGAGCAAAAATACTCTCATTATTTTTTTTGTAAATAATCGATGTACCTTTCGCTTTGGTTGCAAACTAATCAAAACAATTAGTTTACGTACCCGAAACGAAATTGTGAACGCTAATTCCACATCAATAAATAAAAAACTACAATTTACAAGTTCATAACCATCAAAATGAAATTTAGACAGAAGTCACACAACTATGAGCAAAACTATTTGGGGATAACTGAATCCCAAAAAGGATTTTGAACTGAGATTACGTCCAAAGCAAAACCAGTTTTTGAACTGAGATTACTTTTTAGGATTAACTAGTCCACACAACAATAGTCCTGAATTGCTCCAAATAGACACTAGAAGGGTGGAAAAAACATGTCCTTTGGCTGCTAAAGGAACGTACTTGGTACCTGGTACTTGGGATAGCTTTGAACCCTTCAAAGTTAGAAGAAGTTGATCAAACGCGGCCAAGACTTGACCGCCAAGTCAAAAACGACTGCCATAAACCATTCTCTGTGCATAACATCCCCAACACAAACCAAAAAATTAATTTGAACACACAGAAACTCAGAGAGAGAGCCACCACCAATTTCTGAGTTTCTGACCATTTCCATTGCCTCCCGAAGAAATGAACGACTTGCTCTCACCGGACCACCATGTCATCGAAATGACCCCTTCGAAAGGCGACGACCTCGGCAAGTTCTTCCAGGACGTCGAGGCTGTCCAGAGCGAGCTCGACGAGCTGCAGAAGCTCAACAAGAATCTTCGCAGCGCCCACGAGCAGAGCAAGACCCTCCACAACGCCAAGGCTGTCAAGGAGCTCAGAACCCGCATGGACGCTGACGTCCACCTCGCTTTAAAGAACGCGAAGATCCTTAAGGTGAGGTTGGACGCCTTGGATCGGTCCAACGCCGCCAACCGGAGCCTTCCTGGCTGCGGCCCCGGATCATCGTCGGACCGGACAAGGACGTCTATGGTCAACGGGCTGAGGAAGAAGCTCAAGGATTCTATGGATAGCTTTAATGACCTGAGGCAGAAGATATCGTCTGAGTATAGAGAGACTGTTCAGCGTAGGTACTTCACCGTCACCGGAGACAACCCTGATGAGAAAACCGTAGACCTTCTTATCTCCACCGGTAAGATAACAGTTCCAATACCATATTTTGTCAAACATTTGAATATACAATATTTCCTTAGCCTGGTCTTGCCCGTTAGAAAGTAGAGTTTACCTTTCAACAAAGGTTGGCTGATCAAATTTATTCATCAAATTTGTTCACTAAATCAAATGAAAAAAAGTTATTAGCCGGCCGTATCTCACATCACGTGACATGTTGATAAAGTTTATCAAATTCAACCTAAATTATCACACGCATATTCATGTAGAACGGTCAGAGTTTTTTTTTGTTTTAAAAAAAAACATTAGTACATGAGGAAACTGTCACACTGTCACTTAATATTACAAATTAATCGATCCATATTATAACATATGTATTTATTTATTAATACTCTAATATAAGTTCATGACATATCAACTATGTCATTCACTCATATTATAACATGTGAATTAGTAATTAACAATACGTAACCGTGTGAGCCTAAAACTAAAAAATTTGTCACAAAATTCGAATTTGGAACCTCTCAACATTAGGAAGAAAGATATAACTAACGAATAGTTAGTTAGTACATACATATATCGTTAGAGTTTAGATATTTGTAAATACACTGAGTATATAATTTAGGTGAATTCGATATCTCATATCAACATGTCACATGGTACAACATCTTACTTGTTAGAAGTCATGATTGAAATTTAAACAATTGATACAATGCAACGAGCAAAATTATATGCTTTAGAATTAATGTAGCAACTATATGCAGGTGAAAGCGAGACATTTTTGCAGAAGGCAATCCAAGAGCAAGGAAGAGGGCGGGTTCTGGACACCATATCCGAGATCCAAGAGAGGCATGATGGTGTGAAAGCCATGGAGAGGAATCTGAATGAGCTGCACCAGGTGTTCATGGACATGGCAGTTCTGGTGCAAGCTCAAGGTGAGCAGCTGGACGACATTCAGAGCCACGTGGAGCGAGCTAATTCGTACGTGCATTCCGGCACTCAGCAATTGCAGAAGGCCAGGTTCTTGCAGAAAAACACCCGAAAATGGACCTGCTATGGCATCATAATCATGCTCATCATCGTCGGCATTATTTTGGCCTCAACGCTGACTAATTAAGTACATAGATCAAATATTTTATAGGCAATCGGAAAATTTAGATGAATTATAATCATGATGAAATTGATATGTGTTTGGCAAATCTGCGTGCGGTCGTCCATCTATACTTTTGTTTTTATTTTCCTTTATTAATATATATATATTTTAATATTGGAGGTGCTCTCTATGTATATTGTAAGTATATTTAATTTTTTGATTGAAGGGTGTAGTTTTTGATGGGATATTTGTATGATATGTAGCATTTTTCTCTGTTAAAGAATTTGTTTGATCAATTTTTTTTTAAAATTTAAATTTCCAACTAGTTTAATAGAATTTTGTAACAAAGTATTCTCCTTACGAACCACTTCTCTAATCCTAGAACTAAAGCCTCAAATTATCTACATAAATAAAGCAAAAGGCAGAAAATGGTAAAATATTCAAAATACCAGAAAACGCTATTGGTTAATGCAAACATTAAGAATTGAAATTATTAATTAAATGAGGATAATATGATAAATTCACACTTTTTCATATTAAAAAAATTAAAATTAAAAGAAAATTCAAATAATTGATCTTAATTACCCATTATCTTTTTTAATTCTAAAATAAATTTAATTTTTTTTTAAAAAAACCTCTCGCAAGCGCCGAAGCGTATGTGTAGAGATAGAGACTAGTAAAAATAAAGCTCATGTTGAGAGGTCAATCCAACCGTATGATAATATTGGACTTGAACATATTCAAAGCTCGATTGTTGAAACCCTCACCCAAAATGGGCTAAGCGGACCCAATTATATTGGTTTATATTTATGACCGATTTCTGTTCAGAATTTATGCTCTAAACCAGACAAAACCAGAGCTTTCCCGTCGCAAACCAAAAGCAAAACGAGATTTTAGTATTATCAGCAGGTCTTTCCTTTCCCTCTCGCTATCAGCTTGGCTATGGCGACAGTCCGCATGATAGGCAAGTAGCTCTTCCAAAATCCTTTCTTTCTACATCAACACCTTCATTCATTCGTTCTTACACGAAATTAATAAGTCTCTATCTCTCTCTCTCTGCGGTTTTGGTGACACCAAGTGCAGATATAGCCGTCAACTTCACAGGTGAGGCATTTCATCAAACACTTCTCATACCGTTTTTGCTTCTTAAATTCGAGTATCGAAACTGAAATTGAAAAAGAAAACAGATGGCATGTTCAAAGGAATCTACAATGGGAAGCAGTGCCACGTCTCGGATATAGCTACGGTTTTGAGCAGGGCTTGGACTGCCGGCGTCGACCGCATCATCGTAATTCTCTTTCTCTCTTTCTTCTTTTATGTTCTTTTTGAGCATATAATAGTTAGCTAATTATTATGGTTTAATGCGCTCTGAAATTAGAATTAGGCTTATGGATAATGTAGGTCACTGGTGGATCACTTGAGGAATCAAAGGAAGCTCTAACAATTGCAGAAACCGATGGTTTTTTTCACTTGCTCCGTTTTGTTGCGATTACTATATTGTTGTATGTAAATATCATTTTCAAGTTTAAAAAATGTGTCTTTTGAGCAACAAATGTGGGGTTTCCTCTGGTTTTTTGCAGCAAGGCTTTTTTGTACAGTTGGTGTGCACCCAACTAGATGCAAGGTTTGCTCTTTTTTATATCATAATTGTGTGGAAATACTTGAAATGTACATTTGTTTGATTTTGGGTTTGGATTAGAGATGCTTATGAGTGAATTAGGCTTATTGTGTATTGTGTATTCTGTTTAGGAATTTGAAGAGAGTGGGGATCCAGATAAGCATTTTCAGGCGCTTTTGTCATTGGCCAAAGAGGGAATAGAGAAAGGAAAGGTATGTCCCATACCCAACGGCCCATTCTATTTATCGTGAAGAAATTAAGGCATGCACTATCGGGTTCTTAAAAAGAGTGGTCTGTTCAGATATTGATATCAGGAAGTAATATATTTTATGCTGCTTATTTTGTTCTCCCTTGTGTTTGTAAGGTGGTTGCAATTGGTGAATGTGGATTGGACTACGATAGGCTTCAGTTTTGCCCAGCAGAGATTCAAAAGAAGTATGTGGTTTCTGAAAGATTTTATTTTTCTCCTTTTTCTGCTTGCTCCCTATTACTTTTCTTTCAATCATATACATTCTGTTGTTCCCATCATTTTTCTGTATTGCGAAATCTAGGTATTTTGAGAAGCAGTTTGAATTAGCACATGCCACTAAGCTGCCCATGTTTCTGCATATGCGTGCAGCTGCTCCAGATTTTTGTGAAATTGTGGAGAGAAATAGGAGCAGGTGAGAATGCTGTGAGCACCATCTATAATCAAAATGTGCAGGTTAAGTTATCCCTATTTATTTTCTTTCTTTTCTCTTTTTAAAATTTTTGACCACCATCAAATTCCCTACTTCTGTTTGACGGGGAAAGTAAAATAAAACTGAAAAAATGACTTGACGGGGGAAGCAGTGTCTGTGCTTTGTGCATGAACTTGTTACATTTCCTCTGCTATTTCACAGATTCAGCGCAGGGGTGGCCCATTCATTTACTGGTAGTGCAGAAGATCGTGATAAACTTCTTTCCATCAGCAACATGTATATAGGTGAAAATGTTATTAAAAATAGCATGTCTTAAAATATTAATCTGTCTATCCCTGTTAAGTTTACGATGTCTAGTTCTTTCTCTAACGTTGTTTTAAACTGAATTTCTTTGAATATGATATATTCAGGTTAAATATGGAAAAAAGAAAAAGAAAATGAGATGCACTATGCCTAGAGGATTTCATAAAAGTTGATGGTTAGGCATGGCTTTTGATTGGTCAGTTTCTGCATTTGTTAGTCGACCCCGATTCTCCAAAAGAGGGAGGAATAAATTAGACGAAAGGATTATACAACTGAGTCTGTTTTAGTGTCCAGATTGGAACATATATATGTTTGTGAAAATAAGAAAGATGTTTAAAGAAACTTTGGGGCTTTATGAGAGATCAAGATGACCCCAATGTAGGCCAAACTGGGGGTAGATGCAAGAACAGATGATGGATGTCTTAACATCCCCTTAATAATTTTAAAAAGATATGCTGCTAGTCTAGATCGATTTACCAAAAGGAGTAATATTGGGGTTGAGCAGAAAGTTAATGTTTTTGTATAGAGGGGATTTTGATTTCATTTACTTTAGTAGGATCAGGAAGGGGGCATCTTTTGTCTAACCTACCTCAGTGTCCTACATACTGATTTCTCCTCCATAGTTAAATAACACCTTCTGTTACATAATGAACATTTTATGTTGATTTAGATGGGGCTCATGAATACCTTTTTGTACCAAACAGGTGTAAATGGTTGCTCTCTGAAGACAACTGAGAATCTCGAGGTTGTGAGGAGCATTCCTATTGAGAGGATGATGATTGAGACAGATTCTCCATATTGTGGAATCAAGAACACAAGTGCCGGGATTAAATTTGTAAAGTCCACTTGGCCTTCTAAGAAGAAAGAGAAGTACGATCAAGAGTGCATTGTTAAAGACCGCAATGAACCATGTTTGGTTCGGTAAGTGGAAATGTTTTTCTACCACCATACCATGAACTTTTTCTTTTCTTTTATTTCCTTATGTGAAAAAAAGAAGAATAATGAACCTGTAATGTGTAAGTAATTAGAAAAGTAATTTCACCTAATTAGAAATCATATACTGCTCCTGTAAGAAGTCCCAGTACTGCATAGTTTTTACAATATGATATCTAATAATCTCATGTCACAAGGTGTGTTATATAAGAACTGAAGGTGTGTGATGTGTCTAGCAGGGAAATTATATTTGTCAGACGGAAGTGTTTTATAATGGACTACCCATGTATTCATCTTTGTTGGGACAACCTTACTGTTGGGAAACGTGAATCTTTTTCATTCTTGTTTGCCTCAATATTGCATGCTGGATCTTCTGTCTTCTCTTTCGTAACTTGACATGTAATTTGACCTTAGTGATTATCAAATTCTATGTCAACAGATGTCTCTTGGCATGTTCCTTTGAAGTTGTTTTTGTTTTAAGCTCCTAAATTATGTATCTGCTTCTTAATTCAACATGGTTGTTGTTTTCAGGCAAGTTCTAGAGGCGGTAGCTGGTTGCAAAGGAATTAGTGAAATAGGTCAGCTGAGCAGGACACTATACCACAACACTTGCCGGTAATTTTTCTTGAACTTTTTGGACTGTCTGCATCTTCTTTAGATGTGTAGTGGATGTGGACCTCATGGAGTAAACTCATAGCTCTCTCTGCTGGAACACCAATTCACATTGTATGGCAGATTTTATGAGTTTTGTCAGTGCAACCTGAGCATGATCAGACCAGTAGTTACATCCCATATTTGCCAGTAGAGTCTGTCGCTGTGGTGCTGTATTCACGGGTCATTGTAAGGTATGAGGTTTGCTTCATAACAACTTACTGTTGTGCAGGGTTTTCTTTCCTCAGGACTTGGATTCTGCAGCAGATTCTCTACTTGCTGGTCATGACCCTCAGTGATAAAACCAAATTCCTTCCCGCCAAAGGTTATTCAGTTCCTCTTTTATATCTTGAGACATGTCACTTTTTTATTTATTTTCCTTCTTAAAGTGACATTCATCATCGGTGGATAGTAGCCATATTTAGTTAAACTCCATTCTGTATTTTTATTTGCCAGCTACCTCCAGTTATGAAAATAGAGGATTCATTTTATTATTGAGTTGAGGATTTATCAAATATGTTTTAGAGATCAAATTATTTATTCTCAGGCTGTATAAGGAAACTCATTGTCTTTGCTTTCAAAAAGCTCTACCAGGTTCTAACATTCTTGCAACTAAAATTAGTTAAAAACATTAATATACTTCCATGGTTAACAAATTGAACTTTTAAAAATACTGAAAAAAAGAAAGAAATCCCAGCGGACCACCAAAAAAAAAAAACACTGGCAGGTCGTCGGCATGAACTGAAATGGAAGGTGACTTATTTTTTACGTAGCAATAATATTAATTTAAAATATTTTCCTCTCTTTTATATATAATGTGAAAGAAATTACATTATTAATTATAATTCATTATCAGTATACGACAAGCGTATCAATGCACTAATTGAATGAAAGTAAAAATACAGGGCCGATTAAGAGTTGGATTCTGCCATTGTTACAGGACCTATAGCCACTGCCTCAAATATCAGTTTTTGTGGCACAAAACTGGTACTAGGCAACCTTGTTGTGCCTACGTTAACTGCATGCACATTTGCTCTACAACCATGTAACTCTTGCTCTTACCAAACAAAAACGATTTTAACTCTCGAATTTGCCTCATACCAACTTGGCAATTTGCACACAGCTGTGGAAAAGGAACAGGATATTGAAGCAAGAACAACCCACATTCAAGCACCTACTCCTCTTCAATAATAACCCCGGAATTCAGACGCTAACGCTAGAAGAAACCAATTCACTGCTGCCAGCATCTTCTGTCGTCGTTTCTGATGCTGGGGGAGACACCAACTCGCTGCTGTCTGTGTTTTCTGCGGTTGTTGTTTCTGACGCTGGAGGAGAAACCACTTCACTGCTGTCTGTGTCTTGTGCAGTTGCTTCTGATGCTGGCGAGGAGGAAACAGAAACAGTCCTAGCTCTTTCTGCAGCCATATTTAATCGCAAAGGCCGCCCATCAACCTCCTGTTTTTCAATTCCGCACACAAACAAACGGATTATTATGGAACCACAATATCAATTACAAGGATCAATTGCGATTACTCATTTGGTACCCCGTACTAGATCGCATTAGACCTACTTATGTTGTCAGACAAATGCTTATGTTGCCATTTGAGTGCGAGCCACACATGCGGGCAAGAATCAACTTGATCCATGGTTCATATTTAGAGTCTGACAACATAAGCCAGTCAATTCCTTCCTATACCGCGTACCAAATGAGGGTTTAACAAAATTTTCTTACCACTTCATTCATGGCAGCAACAGCAGATACTGCAGCCTCATTAGTTTCAAAAGTGACAAACCCAAAACCTCTGGATCTTCCAGAGCCCCTCTCATATATGACCTTGGCACCCAACAGCCCTGGCTGCCCTTCAAAGGCATCTTTGAGACCCTGTGAAGTCAGGCCCCAGCCAAGGTTTCCGGCATAAATCTTATGAGGGCTATCTATGTACACCTTGAACCCACTCCTTGCGCTCTTGGGTCCCAATATTTCCCTTTCCCCTCCTTTTGGCACTTCTGGGAAGTTCACCTTCACATTTCTTCCTCCTACTTGCTATCAAAATTGCCATCATCACCAACAAATAAATTAATAAATACATAAACCCCAACCGGCGCCGCCGCCCCCCCCCCCCCCAAAAAAAAAAAAAGTTATTGCATTCAAAAATCAACTAACACAACCAAATTTGATTGATACTTACAGAGCCATCAAACATCCGAATGGCCTGTTGAGCTTCCTCCACAGTTGACATTGTAACAAACCCAAATCCCCTGCTCCTATCCGTGACTCTGTCATAAATAATCTGCAACAAAATTCAACAAAAACCCACAAACAAAATCATCAAAAATTCTACAAACCCATTAAAGCAAACAATGGAATCACAAAGAAGAAAAGCTCAAACCTCTGAGAAAACCACAGTGCCCGCCTCACCAAACACCTCAGCCAGTTGGGTTGAAGTCAAAGAATAAGGCAAATTCCCCACATAGAGCCTCCCAGCGTCATTGTAAGACGCTACCTTTGGCTCTCCCTCTCTTTGTTCTTGTTCTTCTTCCTTTTCAATCGGTTCTGCTTCTAGGTTTTGTTGTTCTTCACTTTCACTGTCTTCTTCGACTTCGAAACCGTCGAAGGCCGCCAAAGGGCGGCGAAATTGGCTGAGAGAAGAGAGGCGAGAGAAGGTGGGGAAATGGGCTTTGAGCTTGAGGGGTTTAGGGGGTTTAATATGTGGCGGGAAGTGGCTTGGGATTGGGGTGGGTGAGTGGGGGATTGAGAAGTTGGAGATTTTGTTGCAGAGTGAAGAAGAACAAGAAGTACTTGTAGAAGCCATGGATAGAGAGGAAGCTAGCATTGTGAGAGGAAATGGTGGGATTGAAAAGTTGGCTTTTGGTTGGGGAAGGTCTTCAAGTAGAAGACGGGAGGGGCTTTGCATTTGACTATTGGCATGGATAAGGTTTGCTCTGCTTTTTGGATTTTCATTTGATAATTTAATCTATATTTTGTTTTGTTTGGGTTTTTTTTTTTTTTTAATTTTTAGATGGGGGTTTAGAATTTTTTTCTTCTTTGAATGCAAACGATAGTCTAAACTACAAATTAGGAAAATTTCTCATACACTACGAAGGTGTCATGAGAATTCGAACATAAATCTACAAATCAAGACCCTTTTTCAGTAAGCTAAACCATTGATTAAGTACCTAAGTAATAGATGGAGATTTCAAAACTCCTCATTGAAACAAAATATCATTCAAAAGTTGTTCGTATCGAGATTATGTGCTATTATGGGCAAAATCACGCATGACATTTACCATTTGACTAATTCATTTGAGGATGTTTGAGGATGCATGGCATTCGCCATTTCACTTTTAAACTTTTTATTTTATAAGATGGCAAATTTAGTATATTATATTTTTTAAAGGTGATTGAAAGAGCTGTTTTTCAATCGGATCCGCATCCTCTGCTTTGATTCTCTCTGCTATGATCTGCTTTACTTTCACTGTAATGCTGCCACATCATTAAAAAACAATTCAAAGGTAGAGAATATAGGATCCGGATCCTCTGCTCTGATTTTCTCTGCCATTATCTGCTATACTTTTGTTCTCCATATGCCACATCATTAAAATTTAATCTAACGGATTTAAAAGTTGACACATCAAAAACTCAATTTACTCCTAATTAAAAAAGAATAAAAAAACCCTAACACCCAACTAACTGTAGTTAACGTCCTAAACCCTCTTTTTTTTTCTTCTTCTTCTTCTTCGTTCTATCCTCCTCTTTTTTTTTTTTTTTTCTCTTTCTTGCTTTAGGTTCTGTGCTCCTCTCCTTCTTGCTTCAGGTTTTGTCCTCTTCTCTTTATTCAATAGTTAACGTCCAAAGCTCTTTTTTTTTTTCTTCTTCTTCTTCTTTGTTCTGTCCTCCTCTTTTTTTTTTTTCTTTTTTTTTCTCCTTCTTGCTTCAGGTTCTGTCCTCTTCTCTTTATTTATGTTCATATTCATATTACTTAGTTTTGGTTAGTGTGAATATATTGGCAAGGCCTCAATGCAAATATGTGTGTAATTTGATTCTTTTTGTTTTCGTAGAGACCTGAAAAAAACTGGAGGATAGAACGAAGCAAGAAGGAGAAAAAAAAAAAAAAAAAAAAGAGGGTTTAGGACGTTAACTACAGTTAGTTGGGTGTTAGGGTTTTTTTATTCTTTTTTAATTAGGAGTAAATTGAGTTTTCGATGTGTCAACTTTTAAATCTGTTAGATTAAATTTTAATGATGTGGCGTATGGAGAACAAAAGTATAGTAGATCATGGCAGAGAAAATCAGAGTAGAGGATTCGGATCCGAGAATATAATATAGCACGTGTATTTTAGAAATTAATAACATATATTTTATATATTTTTGCCAAAGTAAAGGCAATAAACAACGTTCTCTCCCCGTCTGTTCATCCTTTTGCCATCCAAGGGTTGAGTTGAGGTGCAGAAACTTTTGGCAAATGACGCCAAAGATGGATATATAATGAATTATTGGAATTCATTAGGAAAATGATGATCAAAAGAAAAATGATTCCTCTGTGAAGCGGCTCTTTAAGAATTCACAATTGTTAATTACGGTAGGAACGACGGCCTTAGACATTTGGTATTTGTGCTCATGGTTATCATTCTTTCTGCTTATGATCTCTTGATTGGAAATAACATTTGGCCTTCTATTTTCAGTGATTAAATTAATTAGATTGTCTTCGTCAAAAGAGATCAATCTAATAACACATTTTTGCAGAAAAAAAAAGCTTATATATGTCCTGAAAGCTAATGAGAGATGGAGAAGACCAAGAATTATGTCAAATTCAATTAAACGTGGAACTGGTTGTTGTCCAAAAGTTTGAGATATCAGATAATTAATAAGTGTATGCTCGTTGTTTGGTTGATTTGTCTTTCAACAAGACAGAACACAAAGAAGAAGAAGAAAAGAGGACAGAACACGAAGAAGGAAAAAAGAGAGAGAAGAGGACAGAACACGAAGAAGAAGAATCAAAAAAAAAAAAACAGCTTTGGACGTTAAATGATGATTGCATCCACTGTTCAATCAATGAGGCAAAAATGCTGTCTGACAAAATGATGAAGTCTTTCCTCCCTTGAAAGTAAACTGGCAGAAAGAGAAAATAATAATAACAATAATAAAGAGGACATCCACTGTTCTTAAGATATAATACATTATTCTTCCAAACGTTCAAACAACACAACATTAAGTTATACATTACACCAACCCAGGAGGTCAAAAATCCAGATACTAGATATTAGAGAATTACACAACAATTTAGCCTGTTTAGTTTAGATCACAAACGCATACCAGACTCTCAAGTTCTTATTCAGACTTATGGGAAGAAAGCCATACATATCATATATTTATATTCATATATAGTCTACCGCATTAATTTTATGTAGCTTCAAGGTTTTCGCTAGCCACCCGAGCGAGCAGGATGATTGCATGGAATGGCAGGATAACCTATCCGTACATGAGCCAAGAATGAGTTGCCTTTGATAGCAACCAGATGGGGGCGGGCAATCCTAGAACCAAAAGCTTTTGCAATAACCGTGACAGAAACTGCAACAAAGCTTCTCCATCTGGCTGTGGAATAGATGGGGCTAGCGCAACAAGTTCGCACCAACCCCACCTTTTCCCTTGCTATCAAACTTTGAGGTTGCAGCAGTTATCTCCTGCTGCAACCCATTTGGTCGGAATGACCATACCACGCACACTATCCATCATGTCTGACAAAGAGTGCACAGAGGGACCGAGATGATTGAGGGAAAAACGATCAAGATCTCTCTTAGAGTACACGCTGGTCACCTCTGACCCTGATATGTTTGAACTGCTGCCATTCGTTTCCTTTGAGGAGTTTAAGGTTCCACTTTCAGATTGCAGGAGTTCAGAACTATGAGAACCAGAGTGCCTAAACAGCTGTCCATCACCAACTTGCGTCCCTTCAGTTCCGTTTTTCCCAATGTTCATAGTCTTTGTGTTCAGAAAACGACCACCACATCCCCTTGGTCGACGCATTGCATGAAGATGGCGGGACTCATGCATATATGGCTGTATAAAGAAGAAAGATTATAGGTCATTAAATAAAAGAGAAAAATCTTTTCCTCAGATGTGCATTTTGGTTTTGAATAATATATCCTACTGGAAATTTGGTAAAGTTGTCATTTTACTTTTACCTATTTTATAAAATATTAAAGCTGGTCAAAATTTTAAACTCCCTTGAAAACCAAAAAGATCTTGAATTGAAAAACCAAATGAATAAAGACATCCACCCGTATCCAATAGGCCAAACAATTGGGTGGATAGATGACTATCAATCCTAGAATTCCATAACTAAATTATGTTGTTTTATCTGTCAACAAGAAGCCAAGAATCTAGGTGGCCTAAACTTGTCACTTCATATTTCATGTAACACATTCAGATTTTCCATCCAGTGACAGTAATCAACTTTTGGAATACCTTTATAGCAGTCACATTATATTGATGTTTCCCCCTTACAGATAATGAAATTTTGAGATATCATACCTTACGAAGTGTAGCTGCTCTGTTCTCCATGACTGCCTTGGCACGGGATTGTCGGCGTCGGATGATCCCATGGTATTGCTTAGCATTTACATAGATTGGTCCTTCATCGGCAGTCAAGTTCAGCGGCAGCATAATGCGACCCTAATCCATTGCAAATGGATGAGTATGTGCATCAGTAAATTTGCCAAACTTAAGAACATATCATGAAAAATGTAGAGCAACAGCCAAGCAACAACAAAGATCCTTTGAAGAGTAAAACTCATATATACAAAACCTACATAACCTTATATTTACCTGATGACATTTGAAACCACACTTTCAGATGTATGAACAGCACTTACTGACTGATAATGCGGCTTCAATTGGCTCTTTTCTTTACTAATATTTAGGTGGAATTTCTCTTTCGCTTCTATATAAGGTTTCTTATTATTTTCCTTAAGAAATGAATTCTCTGCTTGTCTTGACATTGCTTAATTTTTAATCAGAGTAAAATATCAAAGACAAGCAGAGACGTGCTAATTCTCATGCTCGTGCACAGACAGGGGAATGAAGATAAATTTTCCAAGTTAATCCTAAAAATGGTTTCTAGTTCTCATAACTATAGTATCAGGAGAGACAAAGATGAGCATGTTTCATTACGAAATTAATAGAATGAAACTCATACTAAAACAAGTTCTATGTCTCATATTTCCCTTTAAATATGCTACCAAGGAAAAGATAGAATATTCTAAAGTTAAAGAAAAAAAAGAAAAAGAAAATCTCTTTGCAAGAATAACATAATTGCAATAGCGTAGATCCACATACAAAGAGGTAGGAGAAATAATAAAAGACTCACCGAAATTTGAGGTCCATATGTTGAGAAGAGTCCATAACATTGATCCATATATGGATATTTTGCACAGATCTGCAGTTCAAGTCCAGAACAAAGAACCAAGTAATAAGCAAGAGTCACCAAAACCATATTCACTAGTCCTAAAAAGTTATGAATTCAAAAAATACAAAAAAGAAAAGAAAGGCTTACCATAGGCTGGCTGAATCCCAGCTCAAAATGAGCACGATATTTTTGCGGAGATGATTGCAGGGAGATTGCTGCCTGGGATTTCTGACCATCCCCTGCAAATTAACAATTAAACCCGACTGAGAACTACTTTGCTGGTTAGCCATGATTGAACAGAAGTGCCCAGGGTATGAAGAGCTTTCGGGTATCAAAACCTTTCCAAAAACCAAAAAGAGCTTTGATAGAAATTAAAACCTCCATGTGCATATTTTCATATTTTGGGTTGGGTATCAAAATTTTGTTATACATATTTCTGTCAAGATGATAATCAAATTAAGTCTACAACCAAAAGTGCAATCAAAGAATGAAAACCTGGGTTTCATTGGAGAAGGAAATCATTTTAAACAAGTTGTGAAACAAAGATATGTGAACTAGGTGATATTTCATCCATCAGTAAGGTTTTGTTTTCCCCTCTACTTAACAAGGGCTTGTGAGGGAGGATAGAAAGTTTTCGGTTAAGGCATTCTAGTATGTTCTAATACTATTGTCACAGAATAGTATTATCGTTCATTTATCAAGTAATGTCTGCATACCGGGATGTCTACTCAGCAGGTGAATCTTCAAGAGTTTATTTTCTACCCCAGTAGAGGTACTGCAAATTAACTTCCCACACTTCTACAGATATTTTTCTATATTTGTAGTCAATAGTACTGGAAATGACCCCAGAATGCTTCTAAAACTAACACCCAACCTTTGTACTAATTGATTCAAGTCCAATGTTGGATACAATTTCTCCCAAGTAATGCTGTTACCTTGGACCTAATCCCTACAAGGCAGCACTTGGTGGGCGTTTTGGAACAGAAGCGTGTGAAACAAAGTAACACAAGCAAACTTTAAATAGGCTGCTCATAAGCCTCACCAGTCATCAATGCTAAAGTCCTCTCCTCCCCTGGGTGCCCTTAAAGGTGTCATGTACTTCAAATTTTCCACTCCCAGATTACTAAATAATGATTACAATCTAATAACTTCTATTTTAAAAAGAGCATGTTTCTTGCTATCATTTATTTTGTACGCATTGTTTCCCCATACAACCAATTTCATCATTTTCATACTCTTTCTCTAGCATTTTTGAGAATTGGTAATTACACTCCAACGGAAGGTACAATTAGTTACATCCTCTGTAAATTAGCAATGGACTAGATAGTTCAACAAACCAGACCAGATATTTCGGGGACGAGAAACCCTTCTTTACATTTCCCATGCATGATGAAGAAAAAAACTTCAACATTTACAGGACAGAGATGGGTACTCAGGGTATACAGTGGCACCATTCAACCATTTGATATGACAAATTAAATTTTCAAGAACCAACTTTCTAAATAACATGTGCAATATGTTTGATTTACATTACGAAGAATTTTGGATACCAAATAGATGTGGGTGCTATGACCACACAACTGTGCCATCTGTCAATGCTTAGTCAAACTTCAAACAGAAGATGGCTATTCATTTCACGAAAAAGATGTTCCTTTTGTGATGTTTGTCTACATCTACTTTAACAACTAAGTCCCATTTTGTTGTTCTTACTTCACAATAAGTCAGTTACACTGTATTGCCAGTTGGCCACTGCTTATTTTCCATCCCAAGGTCTGCTGGTTAAATTAAACAGAAACGTTTTTTCAATTACTGCAACTATACACATAAAGATTCTTTCTTATCTTGAATAAGAACTAATAGGAATTTGCAAATAAAAAGGGTACTGGAAAAACCATTTTCACCAGAAGCTGAAAGCCTTTAGGGCTAATACTCTGATCATCATAGCATAAGTACTGTAATGTGGTCCTAAAAGGGAAACCATTCCTATTATCTCAGTTCTGGTCTTCCACAAATCTTTTTAACTAGTTATAGTTTGTTCTTTTTTTGCAGCAGTACTGTTATCATCTATGATGTTTAAGCCACTTATCAACAAACTCACATGAAGCAAAATTCACCTTGAGGATGTCATAGAAAGATTCTTGTACCAGCTATACTATCTGTTACGTATTAACTACAGTCACTCTCTTCACACTAAATGACTAAACCTTTACTTGCCACATGCAATTTGGCTACAGAAGGTTAATCCTTCATCGCCTTCAATTATCAGAAAAGGGGCTATATCCTCCAACTTTTTTACACGAAAACTTTTCCTGACCCCACATTGCAGCTTATTTCCAATCAGTCTAAGGTGAAAAAGGAAACGAAGAGACACCTTCGTGACGAAGGATACAAACCTTATGTCAAAGGCATAAACTGAAAGTAAGCCAGAAAATCTTTTCTTTTCCCTTTTAAAGTCGCTAAGTAAATGCTATAAACCAAACAACTAAATAAAGAAAAATCTTTTGGAAAAAGAGATGCATCAAAAGTAAAGGAGGAGATTACCAGGAAAGATAGTGAACTGATTTGTGTTCCCTTTATTGAGTCCTTGTTCCGTACCTCGCCCTGTTAGTTTAGTGGCAGTGAGTTGGTCCCCATTACTGGGGTGTTCCATGGTAAAAGGTTTAGACTGGCCACAGGATTCTCCATAAGACGGTTGAGATCCGAAGGCACTCCACCAAGGTCCTGACAATGCTGATGACAGCTGCCCCATGGGATTACTAATCCCTTCATGTTCCTTGAAATAGACAGTCTGCATAGCCATATTCTTTCCTCCAAATTAAATGATCCCAGCAACAAGTCTTAATTAATTTGAACTCGAATATTCCATATAATGCCTGCAAATTCAAAGTTACTGTTGAGAAAAAACCAACTACGCTAGCTTTAGCAAAAGAAGAAAGAAAATAAAGGACAGAAATGTATCTATTTGGTTAAAATCCACCAAAGATTATAGTTTTCGTTCATATGTAATTAATTAGCGACATTTATTGAGTTTCTGCTCGATTTACAGATGCATCAATGAAGGGTGGCGAGAAAAAAAAAAAGGGAAATGAAAGAATTAATAAGCATATGCAACTAAAAAGTTCCCTGATAACATGAAATGAAACTATTAGAAGATGAAAGATCATAACTATTAGAAGATGAAAGATCATAACTTTTCCAAAAATTATTTTGAGGAAAATAAGAAAAGAATGTCTAACTACCCCATATGAGCTTCCTGCTAGTATAAGCTGAAAACAAGCTGGATTTAAGGGGGGACAGGGGAAAATTGAGAGAGAGTGAAGAAAAACAAGACACACATAAACCAAGCGAATAGATAACAGAAAATTATCAGCAATAGCAGAAGAGTAGAAAGAGCTCAACGAAAGAAATAGAATTGTGAAAGATATAAGCAAAAATATAATTACCCAGAAGAGAAGCAACAATCACGTCAGCAAAAACCAGAAATCACAGCCATAGAAGCTAAATAACAGCAAGAAAAGAAAGAAAGACAGCATAACGCCAAGTCAAGCTAAAGATTCTGAACAGACCCTTTTAACAGTGAGGTTGCTGAAGAAGAACCCAATTGCAGTGCTTGAAAAAGAAGTGAAAGCAGCAGCTGAATTTGAGTTTTAAGCAGAAGCAGAGAAACCCCACTTGCTAGGAGCCATGTCGGTACAATTACAAGCAAATCAGAGCAATGGAGAGAGAGAGAGAGAGAGAGAGAGAGAGAGAGAGAGAGGAGAAGGAAGGAGAAAGACGGCCGAGAGAGCGATGATATATGCGCACAAGTGTAATGGAACTACACAGCAGTGGCCAATGAGCTTTGGCTTTCATGCAACACCCCTTTGTACTATGTGCAATTGTGCCATACTTAATACTATAAAATTACATACACATTCTCTCTCTCTCACCTCTTTGTTTATTTATTTTTTTAATAATAATATAATACTTAAGCTTTTTAAAATTAAATTTATTAGTATTAATTATAATAATATACTAAGTTTTGGGGCCACTGTTTTCTTAATTTTTCCCAAATTCAAAATCAAGGGTGTTGAGATCTGTTAGTGAGAGGGTAGTGACCACAAAAAACAATACCAATTGACCCCAAAAGATAAAAAGGGCTGATGGTGTAACCACCCCATATCCCCATCTAAATGTCTTTTGTTTTTTTTTGTCCTTAAGTTAAGCCACTTCCACGGCAAAGGGCAAGGGCATGCAAAAGGGAGCCCCAGGCTCCAAAAAACCCTCTAGCACGCAAGGTCCAGTCCGGGCAAGGGGTGGGACCCACCAGCCCGGGCAAGCCCACGGACAAGAATCGTTTGGGCTGTTGCTTGAAGGTTGCTAACACAATACTGATGTCATAATGACATCACCAACTAAAAAAAATTTGAAAAAAAAAAAACCAAAAAATTTAGAACTTTTTTATTATTTATAAATACCTGGTCATATTCTTTACTTCCCGCACCAAAAACTCTATACAAATTCATCTCCTTATATCTCATGTGAATAGTAATTGCCCTTGCCCTAGCCCATAAGCGTGGAAACAAAATTGCAAGGGTTGCCACTGTTCACATGAATAGTGACAGCCCTTGTCTTGCCCTTACCTTGCCTTTGCCCGTTGGGCTCGGCCCGGCCCAAATTTAATGGGCTTGGGTCGGGTCGGGCCAGGCTTTAAAGAGGAGAGAGAAAATAGCGGGCTGGGCCAGGCTGGGTTTTTTTAGAAAATTCAAAGCCCAAGCCCGACCCATGGGCCGGGCTTGAGAAAGCCCATCGAGCCGGGCCTGGCTAAGCCCAACGGGCTGGGCCAAAACGGGCCTACTTTAATTGAAAAAAAATCATAAACTTAATCATAATGGCATTTTAGTCCAAATTTGAGATTAAACTCATTTAATTCCAATATTTTCACATCAAACCAAATTCATAAAACACCTAATAAAGTCACACAACTTAATAAGATTTTCAACAAAAATAATAAAACCAAGTATTATTTTTGAGGTTATTACATAATTAGACCGTAATACGTTTTAAGAAATAATTTTAAAAAATAATAAGTATAAATTTTTTTTTTTTAAAAGGATGGTATGAATAAATATGCAAATGTTTGGTGATGTGTTCAAGAAAAGCATGATAATATTTGGTGGTACGATTATGTTTCGTGATATGATTATATTTGGTGATATGATATGTTGTTCATCTTATATATATATAATTGTTGTATTAATAATTGACACAAATTAAATTAATGTGCTAATCATCCAATTATAAACTATGAATGAGTAAAGAAAAGTAAATGAAATGAAACAAATTATATATGTGATTTAAGTGATATAATCCTAATCCTAAACTTTTATTTATACATTATTATATATGTATGCGGGCCTAACGGGCTGAGCTTTTGTGGGCGGGCCGGGCCAGGCTTTCTTGGGCCTAATCAAGTCAAGCCGGGCTTCAAACACTCAAGCCCAAGTCTAGCCCGACCCAAGGCGGGCTGGGCCATCTCAAAGTCCATAGCAGGCCGGGCCGGGCTTTTTTTCGATGGGCCGGGCAGGCCCCCATCGGCCCATGAGCCCGCGGGCCAAATGAGGAGGCCTAGGTGGAAGTGCTCTTAGAAAGACTCCCACAAGCATTGCTCAGGTGCCATGAAACTACTGATCTACAAGTCAAAATCCTTTTTCATTGGACTAGACCTCGTTTGTTTGTTTTTTTTTGTTGAGTCTGTCATATACATTTGGGAAGTGGTGACACTATTCACAATTGCCCTATGTTTTTACTAATACAAGTGCGTTACAGATAAGTTTAAGCACAAGATTGATAAAGATAAGCCAATAAATAAGATATATAATCATATAAGCATAGGACTTTACTTTTGGGGCGGTTTCTTTTTTGGCCCTAGGTTTGCTAACTCAAACATTTCTTACTTTTCTAGGTTGGCCCATCGAAGTCATTGGATGGATGGGTTGGGATGTTAGATGGATACTTCTTTAAAGTTTTTATTTTGTTTTTGTGTCATTTATTTCAACCTTTTCTTTGTGTTTTTTTTCTTCTTCTCCATAGGAGTAGTAATATGCCTATAGAGATTACAATTGGTGAGCTATCATCAATGTGAACTCAGTAAGATGCGTTATGCTTTTTTTTTTTTTTCCGGCCAAAACTAAAATATTTTTAAATTTGCATATTTTTCTAATACATGCATAGGGTGGAACACACATGTTGCAATTTTGATGATATGATTTTGAATTTGAACTATCAAATATTCCCCACCACCCACCCACCCTTCCCTCCCCCCCCCCCACCCCCCCCCCCCCGGGGAAAAAAAAAAACACTATCAATTGCGTTGCGTGTCTATGATGGTCGGCCTTGAGGTAACTGTCTCAAAGTCCTAATTGTATTTAGTCTAAACAAAAATTCCAATCCATGTTCAATCTTAACTCGCCATACAATACACCACTGTAAATGTAGATCATTTTTTTAGGTAGATTATTGTTTCAACCCTAAACCTTAATTCCAAGTTCCTAAATTAGTAGTTTGATAACATAATATGCACATACATGACGGGATAATACTATCATGTGTATAAGAATATATTAGTCAAAATACATGTGGTAATTCTCTTGCTAGATACTTTAACACTATCATGAATCAACATCACACATTTAGACATGATACTACTTAATCAGTGGTACTTATTGATAGCATGTGAGACTATTTGACACGTTAAACTATTGTGAGACTATCAATATCAACAATTAATAATACAGTTACTTGAACGTATGTTCAATATGGACAATGTAAGAAACCATCACCAACGTAAATGCATTTGTGTGTGTGCATGCATAAGTTATGTTGCTTTTGCTCGAAAATCAATATGTACTAGTCTTAATCGACAATTTACCAACATAACATATCAGACATAATGACATGTGATAACACTCGATCGCTCACAGTATTTCGAAATTGCTATTTACAGTCACAAATGTCATTGTTGCCAAATCAATGTATGCCACATTACGTTACTCATCTGTTTCATTTTCTACAAGATTAAGATTTGTATGTTACGTAACAAGCACACTCAGATGAGTGTCACTATCATGCAACCCTTGTACATGCTGCTTAACCCTATTTAGTGTCTAAAAGTTAACTTCAAATTTTAAACTCTCTATTTATTCACTCACTCCCTCGTGTCACCCTCCTACTCCAACTACAGTGATGAGAAATTCAATTAAATTCATGGATTGTAACAAAAAAATATACACAATAAATAAATAATAATGAAACTTAACGCATGCGGAGATGCTAAGTACTTATAATTTGTGTTTTAAACTTTCAACAATACAGAAACAAAGTATTTGGAAACGTGTATACAAATACTAGTTCAAGTCACAGCATGTATTATCATTCTCTTGAAAAACTAATGGATAAATATATATTGATTGTCGTTGAACATGTCCAAAACATCATGATGGAGTTCACTCAAATTTCCTCCCCCATGAGTGCTACTACTTTAACCTACTTACGTATATATAAGTATGTGATCATTCAAATACCCCTTCTTATATTTTTATTTGTTTATTTTTAATTTCCTAATATCACTCATACTTAACTCAACTCATTAAGAACATTTACCCATGAACTTGAGCCCCTAGGTTCGATTCCCTTGAGTTTTATATTTTGAAAATGAAATATGAACGATCTACTAGTCTTTTATTTTTCTTCTATAAAGTGGTTTGGAGTAGGAGATGAGAAGTCAATTGCATTGGGCAATCATGCTCAATTCCAAATGGATAGAAAAGTACACATTTAAAAAAGTATACAGCTAGAGGTATGCTATTTGGATATTGTAAATTGAGATTGATGCATGCATTGCACATGGAAAATGACCAAAGAAAAAAAAATGTGTTGTATATTTTATTTATTTATATTTTTCTGCTGAGTAAACACTCATCAACAACACACACCCCCCCCCCCCCCCCCCCCCCTCCAAAATAAAAAAGAAACCCTCCTTGTTAAAAGATGCTTATTAGCTAGTTAAGTATAAACACGTCAATAGAATCCCTTGTTCCCTTTTAGAGGGCAACAATGATTAGACACGTCAACAACATTGAGTCATTATACGAGTTTATGCCTCCAGGCTTTGAGTTTGGGCTCAATAGGAAGCCGGCCATGCCCCCTAAAATGTTAGAATAAAGTGGATAGATAGATACTCTACCATAAAAAATAAAAAATAAAAAGGGGGAAAAATTGGCTTTCTCAGCCATTGAAAATGTGCATGCACACCAAATGCATGACTAATTGACTCTATGATGAGTACATGACACAAGTGCTTGCTGCCCTAACACAACTTAATTAAATTTAATTAAACTCTTTTTAAACTGTGTTTTAGGCCGGCCATGTGGCGAATGCTAGATAAGAACAAATTAGGGTTAATTAGGAGGTGCCCCGTGTTTTGCTTAGAGGCAAAGCTCATTCATCCATCCATCATGTGACATCATCATTTTCAGTGTTGAGTGCCCCTTTCAGAAGTTCAATCTAATTTTGTTTAATTAATGTGCAGAACCATAACCGTGAATGATTAACAAAACCCTTCTTTTTTACTCTAGCAAAGCAATCAAAGGTCGAAATTAATATTAAAAATTCAAAAGTATAAAAAGAATTATGGTTTGGACCACAAGAAATGTTTGAAGATTTCTGCACAGTCCTTGTCTTGGTAGCTTTTCAGTTCTTCTTGTGAACACTGACAAGAAGTTTAAGCTAGCTAGGTATTTGTTTATATATTAATTATTTAGTCAAAAGACTCATCAGAAGTTCAAGCTGTTTCTCATTAGGCACATTGTAATGTGATCCTAATATCAGCAAATTAGTTTGCAGAATTTATATATGCATTCTGCTGCCGGCAAGCAGTCCAACAGCTTTTGCTGGTTGTTCTAAGTTCTTCTTGTCCAACAGTGCATATTAATTTTGATTTATCCAATTTTTTGCATGAATAATCCTTGAATGGGAATCTAAAAACTAAATGGTTTCGACCATTGAAATATAGCCTAGAAATAAAATGTCCTTACTTTTCTTACTGAACGGAGAAAAGTAATGTACAGTGTATTGAGAGTCCTATGTTGTCCAAAACAATATAGAGTTGGGCCGAATTGAGTCTTTTTTTTCAAAGTAAAATTTTGAAATTTCAGCGATTGCTTCATCTGGCTCCCCTCATGGTCTGGCCTTGAATTAATTTTTATTTCATTTTTTGTAGAGACCAAAACTGCAGACACCGAAGAAGAACTTCGTTCAAAGGATATTTTAGAGTAATGGTCTCTGAATTTGTGCCCGATTCTCAATCTGGTCCTTGATCATGCATGTTCTGGGACTACTCACTATTTTTTAACCTTATCTTTTTCCCCTGGCTTTACCATTGTACTTAAACATTATGGACTTGCATTTAAAATTAGAGCACAAATCTGTAAATAATGAAAAGGAAATCCTAGAAACTGTTAGGAAAAGAACTTCATTTTTTTAATAACTAAATAACTTATTTTTTCAGATATATAATTGATTTTGGTACAGGATTAATCCTAGTAAAACCCGATCATGCCTGTTCTTTTTTCTTTTTGGTCAGAATCATGCCTGTTCTTGCAGGTAAATTACTATTTAATTAAGGATTTTGGCACAAGATTAATCCTAGTAAAATCCTTATTTATTGAAATGCCCTTTGTGATTTCTAAGTAGCCCCTGAAGTTTCAAATGACTCAATTTCCCCCTTAAACTTCCATTCCGTGACTAAGTTTGCCTCATTTTGTTAATTTTCAGATCAAATCCGTTAAATTAGCTGATGTGGCGTGAGTATTTTGATAAATTTAACTATTAAAAATTAAAAACTACAAAATATAAAAAATGCTTGAAATTATTTTAAATAGGTAAAAAATAAAGATAAAAATATATCTTTTTTTTTTCTCCCTCAATCATCAACCCCACCACCTTCTCCCTCATCTCAATCAGCCCTACCACCCAACCAACCATAGCAACCACCTTCCCCCTCTCATTCTTCTGTCAAAACAAAGGTACTATAAAACCCAGCAACCCTTCCTCTCTCTCTGTGGCAACCACAAACCCTCCACCCTCTGTCTTCACTGCCCTCTCCTCATTCTCTCCTCGACATCGTCAAACCTTAACCAACCATTCTCCCTTTGTCTCTCTCCTCCCAATTCTCTCTCTTTCTTTGGCAGCCACTGAGGGAGATATAGACGGCCACATATGCGAAATCTGAAGTCAATTTGGTATTTTTTGTGTGGGTTTTGAGCCCTTTGACACTTGGGGAGAGGGGGTTGATGAGAGAGAGAGAGAGAGAGAGAGAGAGAGAGAGGAGAAGGTGGGGTAGGGTGGGTTTTGGCTGGTTGTGGGTTGTTTGCGCGGTGGGGCTGGTTGAGATTAGGGAGAAGGTGGTGGAGGCTGGCGATTGAGGGAGAAACAAAAAGAGGATACATTTGCATGTTTATTTTTTACCTATTTAAAATAATTTCAAACAATTTTTATATTTAATAGTTAAATTTACCAAAATATTAATGTTACTTCAGCTGATTAATAGTTTTTATCTAAAAACTAAAGGAATAAGACAACTTTGGTCACGAAATAAAAGTTCATTCGGGAGATAGAGTCATTTTAAACGGCATTGGGCAAATTGAGATTATTTAAAAATTATAGAGGCATTTCAATAAATAAATCTTTAATTAATTAGGTATACACATGAGAGAGAGAGAGAGTGAGAACCCTGGTGGCCGAGAATGTCCTAATTAGGTCCCCACCATATATTATTTAACTTTTCCTTAAACTTTTGCTTTACTTTTTACTTTTGTCCCCACGTGAGTAGGTCAACATTTGGATTAAACCCATGATTTGAAGGATGAGACAAGCTCCATTGTCCTGACCACACATTCCAAACCTGGAAAACCAAGAAGTTTTGTTCCAACACTCATTTTAAACATCAAAATTTATTTGTTTTGGTTCTAGAATCATCGTAATTTAGTTCAATTGTGACAATGAGTCAGCAAGTCGAAGTCTTTAGAGAGGATATGGTTGGTAGGGCAGGGGGCAAGAACAACCTATCAGTTCAATATTTCATACGGACATCACAAATAATAGCTACGCCTATTCAAGGCCGATTATTATCAAACTGGGGAAAGTTAGGAGAAAGACTTCTATAAAACGAAGATAGCACTATTTTGCTATTTCCGATCAATAACGTTCTGACACATATGACAACACTTCCTTGTGACATGGGTATAACAAAATAGTGCTATCCCCGTTGTAACTAAGTTTTTCTTGGAAGATAGAGCCTAAATGGCCCCTACATCATCGAAAAAGTTATATATACATGAATTTTTCTTTTTAGTTTTATCAGCATCTATGTGCAGGGACCATATTAAAACGTTTAGTTTAAAATGCATATATATAATACACATGGTTAAAGTTGTAATTAACTTGGTAATCATTGATGTTTAAGATTTAAGCAAAACTTTTATAATGTAAGCTTTTAAAGTTAATGAGAGTCGTAGTTTGTATTTGTGGGTTGATAAAGTGTTTCTGTGCTTGTAATTGATAAGAAACTTGAAATCAAATTCTTATGTGAAATTATTTATAGCGAGATAGGGCCAAATGGATAACTTTAAATTATAAGAAATACACACATTTCGATTATTTATTATTAATAGATCAACGACATATCAATTTGTTTAGTACTGCACTGATGGCTCAACGACATATCAATCAGGATAATGCTTGGCTCCTGATATATCAGGAGCCATTCCTCCTCAACAATGATGTGGACTCTTTAAAAAATGACATATGTTTCTTTTTTTTCTTTTTTTTTTAATAATTTGTTTCACCGACTCTCCCTCTCTCTCTTCTCACCCACTCTCCTCTCCTCCCCCAACTCTCTCTTCTCTCATCTCCCCGTCTCTCTCTTGAAATTCTTAGAAGCTTATCTCTTCTTTTTTGCATCATTCTTTTTAAGTTTCAAGATTTCAATTTGTCCAAAGTATGAATATCTCCTAATTTCTTTGTTCTTGTTCAACTTATTCTTGTATGAGTTGCTGGCAATTGGATTTCTTTATTTCGTCTCAAGCTGTCTGCCAAATGAATTTTCATATTTTGGTTTGAAGTGGTTGGATCTTGTTGCTTTGGTATTGATTTGTTTGAGAACTTGAAAATTCTGTTCATTTATAGTGTTGAAGCTGTGGTTTCCCTTTGTTTCCTTCGTTAAACACACCATTTCCATCTTTTGGGTTTGTCCTCTAATTCAATTTTCAAACTTTGTGCTTGGTGCTATCAGGAGGACTATTCGAATTCTGCATGAATTTCTACCCTTGTGCTATAAAGGGTGAATAAGAATTCTAGTGGTTTTTACAGTCTCGGGATGTATGGGCGGAACTACATGTAGACTAGAGTGGGCTTCAGCCTGGTGCAAGATTGAATAAAATACTAATTTGGTGCAAATTTTATAAGATATTTCCTACTCCCACGAATATTAGTCCACCGTTTGTTAAGCTAGTTGGCCCACAAAGTCACATAGTTACTATATATATTAATATAACTTGGGTTTTTTATTTATTACTTTGTAGTTTGGAGGCCACGTGAGTGGGAACCATTGTTTCTTCTCTTTTCTTCTTCTTCCGATTTACAGGTTAGCATTTAGATCTACAAGTGCAACAAAGCTTTAGTGTTTATGCCTCTTTGTGTACATTTTTGGATATGCTATTGCTATGAATTGTACTTTTGTTCGTGTTTCTACTTCCCACAGTTTCAGTTTCTGATTCCCACTTGGTTCTTACTGTATCAATTAGCATACCAAAAAAAAAAAATTTGGTTCTCATTGTTTATATAGATCTTCTATACAAAAAATTAAAGTTAAAATTTTAGCACACCTCCAGAAAAATTCCTGGTTTCACCATTGGATGCATGAGTCGGGGAGATGAGAGAAGAGAGAGTTGAGGGAGGAGAGGAGAGTGGGTGAGAAGAGAGAGAGGGAGAGTTAGTGAAACAAATAAAAAAAAAGAAAAAAAAAATATGTGTCATTTTTTAAAGAGGCCACATCATTGTTGAGAGGAATGGCTCCTGATCAGGAGCCAAGCATTGTCCTATCAATTATTGTTTGAGTTTGGCATGACATTGGCTGTTAAATACTGTAAGGTATCGTACAGTTGCTGATCTCAAAGTTGTAAGGAGAGAAAAGTAGTAATCTTGCTTTGGGAGAGAAAAGTACGGTTTTCATCTTCACATTCTCACGTTTAATGAGAGCTAATAAGATGTAGAAATTATACATTATCTTGGTTAAGCAGGAAATACAGAGGGTCAAGTCCTCTCTTTCTTAGTCCGAAAACCTTAAACGACATTGTTTTGAACACAAGCACGATATCAGTATCGAAATAAAAAAAAGATAGAAATAGTACTTAATAAGATTCTATTTTCCGAAAAATCTTCGTTTTTCTCTTAGAGTAAAAGCTATCTATGCTCTTTCTTTCTCAAGAAGAATCTATACCTATATAATTGGAACTTCGACCTAATTTATTATTGTCAACCAAACAGGCAAATCTCATTAGATATTGTCTTTTCTTCCATGACCATACTTTTTCAAGTTTCTCAGAGAAGCTATAGCTGGCTGGCTCTCTAGTCTTATAGCTTATCTTCTCTCCTCAATTATTCGAGAATCTTTCTAGCCAAATGGTACGTACGTAGTTAAAGGTTGTTAATAGCATAATAGGGCCACCTCCTCTTCGGGAAAAACCAAATTATCCGACAAGCTCCTCACTCAAACAATTATTTTACTCATAATGAACAAACCCTTTGCAACTTCTCTCTCTCTCTCTTCTTTTCTGTTCTGTTCCGTTCTTTCTCCCACTGTTGATGTTGAATTGGGAAACATCTAGCTCCACCACTCAAGACTCATATATGGGGTGTGACGTGTGAGGCGTGGCCATTATATATATACATACATATATGCAGCACCAGAAAAGGGTGCCATGCTGGCTTACCACAAACCGTCCAAGTGGAAGTATCGTGCGACGACACCTGCAAAAGGTGGACTGGTGTTTGTGTTGTGCCTGTTAGATTTGCAATCCACATCATCCTGTGCCAAGCTTTTGAGCTTCTTTTAATCCTAACCCTAGCAAACACTACCAGGGCCTGGCCTCATTTGGATGCATGTGAGGGGATAAAGGGAGAGAGAGAGAGAGCTTTATTTGTTTGTGCACGTCTAAAGGGTTTGCTTTCTTGCATCCCCAATAGGCTCGAGTGGACACGTATAACACGTTTCTTTCTATTATTTATGCTTTTGTTAGTACAAGCGTGAATTGGAATTCATAATAGCCCTAACAAAAACTATTAGCTTCAATTATGAAGACGTCGAACGTGAGGTAATTTAGTGTTTTGAAAATGATAGTGACAGAAGAAGGGATGTCAACTAAAATGGAAAACGATAAGAGAACTATTCAAACTTATATTAAGGTCACGCTTGGTGATTCGGATTGGAGTGGACTATTTTAATTAAATTGGATATAAATGTCTTGACCGCTGTTTGAACTTATAAATATTGAGACTAACCTTATTAAATTTAACAACATCCCAACATATTATATCTTGTATTAGTCCCATATAAGAACAAACTTGGACTCAACTCCCCAAAGGATCAACATTAATTTGGATGAATTGATTTACGGTTTTCTTGACTAAAATATATTAAAATGAATGATGATTTCACTATGTAATGGTATATGGTATAAAATAGTTGAATGGCATGCTTCGTCCTTGGCTAGAAAGTACATAAAATCATAACTATAGCCTAGTGATAGTGATAAACAACATGCAATTTTTATTTAAAAAAAACCTTTTTGTGGGGGAGTTTTGGTAAAAGACACATTCGATTCAATTATTTGGAATATTTAGTATGCAAATTCACTTCACTTAGATGACTTACTTACTATAGGGTCAAGCTGCCAAGGTGTCAAAGTTACCAAATCAAATTAATTAGGCAAAAACGGATGCTTTTCCTCACTTTTAGTTAAATAACAATAATTGGTGAAAAGTATTATAGGGTGGGCGAAATGGGATTGGCACTAAGCAAGTGGATTAGCGTTTCTTAAGCTTTGTCTTTCCCAAGTAGTGGTGATTACACATCTCCTGCATGATAGTTAATTAAAGGTAAAAAAATCATTCAAAGAATCTTCTCCAACTTTAAATAATTTGAGGGTTGAGATTCTTTTTTGGTGAATGGAGGGACCAATTTGCAAGTGGGGAAGTTCCTGATTTTTGTATGTTATTATAATAAACTAATGGTATTGTTATTCTCGTTAATTAGTGATAACATTAAGGTGGATATTATCATTATCAGGAAGTTGGTGTCAGTAATTTTGACATCAAAAACTTTGGTGCTCAATGATTGTCTTGCTACTTTGGCAAAGCTTATGGGTTTAAACGGGTTGGTTTTGAATTGGGAACGTAGCCCAAAGAGTGAATGGAACAAACAAGAGATTTTTACGTTAAAAAAAAACCTCAAATCAAGAAGGAAGAACTACTTCATGTAGAGAAAACTTCAATCCACTATATATTGGGAAGGGAATTAAGAACTTCTCTCTCCGTTGCTATGGAATAGAAAGGAAAAAAAAAAGTTATCTGTATCACTTTTCTGACATGATATTGGGGTGGTGCAAGTGGCGCCACTGCATACGGCCCCTGAATTTTTTTTTTTCTTTATATTATATATATTAATATTATAGAAATGGTATATATACTTTATCGTGCTGCATATTTTTACAAAAGTGTGCGTGACGGAGCTGGCTTTATAGTGCATATCCGTTAATAGAAGGGCTCATATTCGAGTCTCATTGAAGTCATTCTACTTATTTTTAAAATCTTAGGGACAACCCTAGCTCTACGTATATGGAATATGTTAGAAAAGTGATGCGGGTAACACAATTTTTATAACCAAATTTATTCACCAATACTAGAATCACCAAATTTATTCACATAATATAGTAAAATTTCCTTAACAAGTAAAAAGGGGCATGAAGGAAGATTTTGAGTTTTCTTTTGAAAAAGTTCTCATAGGGGAGGAACTTATTTTGTAGCCATAGTTCTTGGAGGTAACAAGTATGCATTGGGTTCGATTTAGTGCCTAAGACAGCTAGGAACATATGGGAGCTGGTTCCTTTGCAGTTTGTTTTTTCAGTTGAGCTTCATATTGAGTGAGTCTGGGCTTGTATTCTAGTTTGGATCGAGTGATTCTACGGACACCCATTATATGCTCTATGGACACACATGTTCTAAATTTGAATGTCTATAATTTGATCTGGACGTATATAATGGGTACCCTCCAAATTATTATTTCAATTTTTTTTTTTCCTTCAAACGTTTCAAACGAGTACCCAAATTTGTAGATCACCCACCGAGACATAGATGAGATATGGGTAGCTTGTTTCACTGAGAGCAAGAAATGAGAGATATGGGCTAGAGAAGTGGCGGATCTAGCTGTGTATTGGGTAGGCTGTTGACTACCCGAAAATTTCCAGAAAAGTAAAAGAGGTATTAGGTAGTTGGTTCTGTTACGTCACCTAATTATGTGTATCTTTCTATGTTTATTAATAAAATTTACTTGAACCGTTGAATTTAGTATGTAAGGTTTACCTACCTGACTTTTTATGATTCAGTTTTGGTGAAGGAACATGTATCGAGACTCCATCTGACTAAGCTAAAAGAAGAAATACACACTAGTAAATTGCATAATATTACTATAAAATATAAAAATAATTCATTAAAGATGAAAACTTGATGCATTAATTAAAAAAATGTGGGGAAAAATGGAAAAAAAAACAAACCAAATGACATCAAACACCACTGCAGAGAGTACATTAATGTTGTGTGTGTGAGTGTGTTTTTTTTTTCTTGGTTTCACAGTAAAGTAAATTGCAATCCAAGAAGAGCATGGATTTTTTCAAGTTTTGCTAACATCATAGGGAAGCCCTGCATCACTTCCACCGTTGTTACGTCCAAACAATCCAGCAGGCAACCCTAATCCACTTCCCTTATCACCTTCGACGCTCAGCTGTTGGGGCAGATGCCCTAGTCTATCACCATATCCAGCATTGGTTCCTCTAGTACCCCATCCAGTATTGCCTACGATATTATCCCCATAATAATGTGGAAGCATGTCATACCTCATCTCACTTCCACCAGTAGAACTTCCTCCATAATTCACACGAGGCATCCTAAAATCAGTTCCATAATGCCTAACACTGCTACTCGAACCAGCAATGTTATGAATTTGCTTGGGAAGCCCTAAATCACTTCCACCATAGCTGTAATTTCCTTCAAAGTTCACGCTAGGAAACCCTATCCCATTTGCAGGATTGACAGAACTACCAAAATAGGTATATTCGGGCAGTCCCATACCACTTCTCACACTACTGCTAGCTCCAATAATGTTCTCCATTTGCTTCGTCTTTTCCTTGTGCAAATAATTAAACAAAGACTCTGTAGCGTTCCATTCATCATTATGTGGAGGAGCACATAGTGGAACATTAGGATCCATCTCTTTAGTTTCGATCCGTTTCTCGATCTCTTTCATCTTATCCTTCATAAAAAAAACCAAATCAGTTAGCTCTCTAGCGTGAAATGCATCTAGTGGCTTACCATTTTGAAGAATCTGGTGCATGATATAATTCATCTCCATCTCATTGTTCTTCTTCTGAATCTTGCTTATTTGTTCTTGTATTTTGGCTGCACTATCCTTAAGGTAAGTCTCTTGGCTCGTCATCTTCTTCCACCGCTCGAATTCTGGTATGCTGAGAAACCTTGCCAGTAGTTCTTGAACTACTGGGCGTTCTGGCCACACAACAGGCTCGTCACTATCGGGCCCATAAACGATGATCAAGCCATTCACATCACATAAAATGGTCAGCTCTCTCAGTTTTTTCAACAAGTTTGCCCTCCTCTTTCTGAAGGTGGCTTTCCTAGCAGCATCATTCACAATCCATGCAAGTTTCACCTTTCTCCTTGTCATGATTGATGACTCTATACTCCACCCATCCAAGCGTATTTATATCATGTATGACATTTGTTCTCATAGATACAGGGGTAGTTTGGTCATTAAAATTGTTACATTCTTTTGTAATGTTTGAATATTTTGAGATTATAGTGTTTCGTTAAAAGAATTAACATTTTTATTAATTACAAAAATAATTACCGAGAAAATCCAGAATTTTAAAGCCAAAATTATCAAAAGTTAACCTATGTGACACAAAATAAGCCAAAATTTCAAAAAAAAATTTGTCAAACATACTTCAACACATTAAAAACATGTATTACATCAAATAATGACATAGTAAGTTTATTTTGTCAATTTAAAGGGATGAAATGACCATTTAGTACTTCGAATAAGTGCAACTACATATGAGAAGATTAACTAGAAACGAAAAAAAATCGACAACTAAAAGTTAATCTCGCTATCGTCTTAGGTGGACGATTATTTCCTTCTAAGTATTACCATTTTAGTCATATCGAGTGAAACAAGTGCATGCCTCAGCCTTGGGCGAGCAGTAAGACTTGCAAAGTATTTCCATTTTAGTCATATAAAATGGAAAATATAACCAAGATGGAAAACATAATGATGATACATAAAATATATTGTAAAGTGTTTCCATTTTAGTCATCTAAAATGATGATACAGATAAAATTATTTCTAAAAAAGGAAAAGAAAATGCAACTATGAATGGACATTTAATCGGTATATATATTAGGTAGACAATTATTTCCTTTTATATTCATGTCATCTCGTATAAGCTTTTCTTTTCTTCTCTTTTTGCCTATTAGACCTATTTTTAGTCAAATATGAGCTGAATGTTTTTCTTTTTGGTAAATAAATTAATTGTATTTTGGAAAATAAAATAAAATAAAAGAATGGAATCACCCATATGCCCAATATAATGTGAGTTGTAGTTTTCTTTTTGTGGGTAAATAAATGAAATGTATAACCACAAGAGGGAAATCACTAATATGAGTTGTAGTTTTTTTATATAGTAAATATATGAACTGTGTGGCAATACATATTTCGCCGGCTAATAAGGAGATGACACGTGGAAAAATAAAATTCCTTAAGTCAAATAATTATCCTAATTAAGGAAATTATCTTTGATTTAAGATAGGAATATCTCCCCAAATAAAGGAAATTATCTTTTTGAGCAAGGAAACTCTTCAGCACGGACATGCTCTACTTCATTTCAAACATCCTCGTTTCATGGTGGGTTTGCTCGGCCGAGAGCTTGTCGGTCAGATCAACATTCTTCTTCTCCAACACATTGAGTTGAGCAGAAGATAGGGCAACAGAAGACGAGTTCCGGATGGCCTCAACAATAAAAATTACTCCTTTTTGAAGCAAAAGTGACAGCCAACGCCATTCGTGAAACCTCGCAGGATGTTCAGGGCCCGGCAAACTTTAGCCATGTCTGGCTCAAGATCCAGTTTCTTGCTGATATTATTCTCTACAAACAGAAGGAAGTTAGTTAGTCACACATCAAAGAATTCAAATAAAATTGAAGTAGGTCAATAGAGTATGACATACCATCACAGTAGGTGAAGGGAACAAGTGAACAGTCGCCAACCTTGTCTTCCGCTGACCCCTAACACGTTGGCATGCCATACATGATCTCCTTGGCTGAGATGTTAAACATCTTGGCATTGCATACACAAACCTAGGTGTATTTCTCATATCGCCTCACCTCCAATAAGTAAAAGAACTCCCACACCATCAAATCCAGCTTGAAGAAGCGGTTCAGATTATCAAAACATATGATTGCTCGGTAGACATTTAGAGTACATTGGCTTGGGGCATACTTCATGGCACAAAACACCTTTCTGAAGAACTTCGACAACGGGAACGTGAAACCCAATGAGAAGTAGAAGGGACAAAATGTTATAATCTTGGTGTCCGGATTGTTCGGATCCACGTGAGGCACATCATCAATTAAAGGCACCGCTAGCCTAAAGTGCACATCATCGGATATGGCAGAAGCATACGTGGTCCGCTACTTCTAAACCCGAGTCTCGGTCGTGGCATGATTGACAGGACCCGCCCCGAAATTCCTCGGAACCAGAGACGAATCCTGTGGAAATTCCGACATCCTACCGATGTCGGGCCCACTTACTAAAAACCGAGACTTTCTACCGAAAACTCGGCAGAGTCTCCCCTGTAAATTGAACATTCCCCAAAAATTTCAACCTGCATAAAACACATTTTAAAACACCAACTGGCAGCATGCACAAGTTAACAACATGCAATCACATAATAGGCCTCCGGCCTTCAGATAATTCAAAACCAAACCATTCATGATCTCAAACAATTATACGATTAGTCCCAAAAATCATTCAACCGGATTCAAATCCATTAACCACATCAAAAATCTGATCACACATTCAAAATCGATCAAACCTTTTAAACGCAATAATATTCCGCGGCTGCACCTGGTGAGACCCCAGGCTGCCTACGTACCCTTGGACAAGGGATCAAGCCACACGTAGTTCTCATCTCAATAGTCACTACTCTGTTAATAAACAATTATTTACCCCCGAACCAACTATACCTTTCAGATCTATCACAAATTCCAAGACTGACAAAAACACAATGAACCCATTCTCAATCTCTTTCTTTATATCAATTCAATCCCGCAACCATACCCTATCCAAGGCGTATGATGCTATACAACACTGCCCAAATCCAGGGCTTATACGTTTATACATGTACAACCTCACAAATCTCAAACTAGAATCAAAACCACATATACATATATGTAATATAATAACACCAACCTCTCACCATCATTTTGTACCAGGGGAAACAATCCAACTGGGGATTGTTGACTAGCTCACACTTATCCGGCCCTCAAATGTCCATGTGGCTAGGGACGAGCCGTCCAACTGGGGGACTAAACTCAACCAGCCCGTACGGACGAAGAATCAAGACCCGTACGTCTGAAACAGTCCTACGCGCGCAGACTACCCAATTAAGGGTCTACAGCGACACCCCGTTAAGGTATGCCCCGGGTTTCCGTCATATCCAGACCATATCCATAATTTCCATATATCAATATCCAAGGGGAGGTACATATGATGATGCACATCATGTACTGGGGGAAACAATCCAACAGGGGATTGTTGACTAGCTCACACTTATCCGGCCCTCAAATGTCCATGTGGCTAGGGATGAGTCGTCCAACTGGGGGACTGACACTCTAACCCAGCACGTACGGACGAATCCTCAAGACCCGTACGCCTGGAACCGTCCTACGCGCGCGGACTACCCCGTTAAGGGTCTACAGCAGCACCCCGTTAAGGTATGCCCCGGGTTCCGTCATATCCATACCATATCACCATTTTCCCGGCATCCGACAATTTCAGGATCCGTGACCAATAAAGCCCACACGCCCTAAACCTGGCACGTGTGTGAATAGTATATCCAAACCTTATCCATTTTCATATATCCCAGTGTTTATAACCACTGTTTCCAAGTATCATTATCCAAGAGGGGAGGTACGTATGATGGTGGAGTTCGTAACCTTTATAACCATATCTTAAGATGATATTTCCTTCCTTAATTCTATTGTTCCAAACCTCTATACATAGTATAGACAACAAACTCTCAAGTATATTCTATATCCAGGGGGTACCTAAGGTAGTGCTAATAGCACTCAAACTGACATTCTAACTCACATCTCTCCTCATCTCACAACCACATCCCAAGTACCCCACACATATTAAACAAACATAGCACTTTCTCGAGTATTGTATATATACAAGTCCAGATACTAGAATATGTCAAAACTAACATATATCACAAATACTTACAAAGATAATAAATTCAACCAATAAATATAAAATGAACTTCAATAAACTATTACATTCATGTGTAATACTTCCATCACATAATCATGCCATTTATTTTCAATAATCATAACCGAGTCCTAAGACTCACTTTCACCACCCAACAATTCGAGTATCCCATACTCGTCCATTTCATAATTTCCATCATCAAATAATATTCAAGAATTTCATAAAGAAAAACTAAACACTCTTGAAGACAAACGTCCACTTAAATACTAATATTCAAAACCGAGACCCTAGACTCTCTCTCAAGGTTATTCTAATACTTTCCGAAGGGTAAAACAATCTCGGAAGACTCATGGTCAACCGAGAATCAAACTGTCCAAACTGGGTCAACCGGCCCCGCGGGGCCCACGACCTCCATTTTACAATCCGAAAGTTCCTATGGGTTTCACAAGGGCTAGGATACACGTCCCACAAGTTTGGTCCAGATTGGACGGTTAGATCGTTCGCGATCGCACGATCGGACCGTTATCGTAAAACACAAACTTTAACTATTTAAATCGGAACATCCGGAGCTCCGATTCTCGATCCGCGAATTCCTACACGATCCTAGGAAATACCTAAATCACCATATATTAAATGGGAAGCGATCCAACGGTTCTAACATATCGAACCCGGAAATCACACAATATGTAAAATCCGTTCGGGGTTCAAACGTTATCCGAATTGAGATCCGTAAAATTCTACGCGCTCGTGACAACCAGGAGATCATTTTAGGATAAAAATGTCTCTCTGCTACAGTGTCCATGCGCCGCCACACGCGCCAGCAGCACGTGGGTGTCCAAAGCGATAACCACTCGCCGGAAAAACTTAACATTTTGACTCCAAACTCCTACCCTAGGTAATACACCTAATTTGGAGTCACTTTTGTTCTTGGGCGAAGGCCAAAAAGTGGTCGGAAGTGGCCGGAAATTCAACCCGAAGTCCGGCCAAACTTAAATTCGAAAATCGAACTACCTACGCTCAAAATTGATGCAATCCTACCCAACCAGCAGCTAGTTCATGAAAAATAGGTGGAAATCCATACCTTACACGCCCAATTTGGTGGAGAAATGAGGGAGAACGAGCAGCTGGAAGTTCTGTCAAAAATCAGCGCGTTTTGGCTGTTTTCCGGCGAGATTCCGGCGTCTCCAAGGGCGAGGGCTGGCCGGGAAAGGAAGAGGGAGTGGCTGGGGTGCGATCCGGTCCGGTCCCGTGGCCGGTGGCTGCCGGAGATGGGGTGGCGACGGTGAAACCGTCGCTGCTATACTAGACAGGGGGGGGGGGGGGGGGGGCTCGCGACAGGGAGAGAGAGAGAGAGAGAGAGAGAGAGAGAGAAATTCTGGTTTTAAAACCAGTTTTCCAAAATTCCAATTTTTGCCCCTCCTTCAATTTTTCTCGTATCTCTCTCGTTATAACTCGGATTCGAGTCCGTTACGTGTCTACGGACTCGTTTCGACGTGTTCTACGCAACGGTATAACCGAAAGTCCCAAATTCCTCCCCGAACTTAAAATGACCTTTTTGCCCCTTTAAAAAATTAAATAAATATTTATTATTTTTCCAAAACCCTTAATTAATGCAAATCCTTTTATTTTTATTTGTTTATTTCAATTTATTTTCTCATTCAAATTCATTTCTTCTTAATTTAATTATTTTATTTCCTTTTTCGGACCGGGATGTTACAATCTACCCCCCTTATAAAAATTTCGTCCTCGAAATTTACATTCCCGGCAATAGAAGAGATGGGGATACTGATCCCGCATCTGCGCCTTGGGTTCCCAAGTAACTTTTTCACAATTTGACCTAACGGGGACTTAACTTTCCACATTTGCAGAACATCATCCTCTTCCCAATAAATAATTTCTAGAATGCCCGCTCACCAGCTACAATTTCAACATACTTGGGCTAACTATCCGTGTAACCCTTCTTCCAGTGTTGTGTCACTTGAACTTTGCAATATCATTCTCTATATGATCAGGCAAAAGCCCACTGAGTCTAGTACTTGCAACCTTTGGAATTGATGATGAAGCTTCGATCCAAGGTCTACTCAGTTTAAGACATTCCAATGCCTGAGGATTTCTTGAGGTCCAACATAGATTATCATCACAACTTCACCACCCATTTCATCAGCTGCAGAATATGGGCCTTTGCAAGAAAAGCATATAGCATATTTGGCATTTCCGACAACTTATTCCAATTCCTTCTCATTGCTCATAGCTTTTGAGTAATTCTGTATCAAAAACTCTCTAGAGTCGAGAGAAGTCGCAACCATGTTGTCAGCCAACCCAAAACTCATGGCTAAGCAAACAGAAAAAGAGGAGTCTCCTTCTCCTGTTAAAGTATCTTCTGATAGCTGCTGTAATGCTTAATCTTTTTCTCAAAACCAACCACTTCCATTCTTGCTCTCCAACCTTCTCAAAACTCGTTGTCTTGTTAATATTTTCCTTCTTTAAATTTGACAGACGACATTGCCAATATGATTCTTTAAGAGGAATACCACAAATGATCATTTTTACCCAATTGTAGTCATCATCCATCTCAACTTAGTAGATTCAGTACCCAGCTTTTCAGCTTTTCTCCTACAAGATATTGAGATGTGACAATTTGGATAGAAACGTTTCCAGAAACGTGGCACCTCTACATGTAATAATCAATACACACAAAATCAGGCAATGTCAAAAAAAAAACCTGATGCAAAGCCTATGCATGGTTATTGTGGCTACCAAGAGGTGATGCCTTTGAGCAAGAGGTCGTCTTCTTCACAGTTCAACGAGTCTGCAGAACTTCAGATCAAAGATCGATATTTGCATAAGGATGCATATGATGGAGGAGGTTCAAGCAGCTTTACTGGGAGCTACAAGACTGAGGAGTTCGTGGACAAGAGTACTAGTGGCTTGGGCTACAAGCAAGAGGCAAACCAAACTCATAAAACTTGAGGGTGAAGACGTGGTGCGAAGTCCACATGAATTCATACCTAATGCTATTCATTCAATAATTTAACTTCGCTCATCTTAACCTTATCCACAATCAAACCCTCATCTCTAAATTCATATCCACGAGACCATTTCCCCGTTTCTTCCTACTCCTCTGCCCCGTTCACCTCCTCCAATTTTCGACATTAAATGTCTCAAGTTATAATTCCTCCCAAACCGTTTCATTCCAACGTGTATCCTAAGTTTTCATAAAAAAACCTCAACAAATTTTTCAACCCAGTTCCAGTAACTTTAAAACCTAGAAGTCAGATCTCATCAAGAAATCAAGGAAACCATTTGAAAGACGTACTTGAAACGTCTAATGAGGTCATCCATGTATAGGATATCTCATTCTGTGATGGGACTCACAACACTACCCACATACTAAGGATGCACACGTGGTGCAGAGTCCGCAAGAATTTGAACCTAAAGCTCTGATACCAAGTTGACAGGACCCGCCCCGAAATTCCTCGGAACCAGAGACGAATCCTGTGGAAATTCCGACATCCTACCGATGTCGGGCCCACTTACTAAAAACCGAGACTTTCTACCGAAAACTCGGCAGAGTCTCCCCTGTAAATTGAACATTCCCCAAAAATTTCAACCTGCATAAAACACATTTTAAAACACCAACTGGCAGCATGCACAAGTTAACAACATGCAATCACATAATAGGCCTCCGGCCTTCAGATAATTCAAAACCAAACCATTCATGATCTCAAACAATTATACGATTAGTCCCAAAAATCATTCAACCGGATTCAAATCCATTAACCACATCAAAAATCTGATCACACATTCAAAATCGATCAAACCTTTTAAACGCAATAATATTCCGCGGCTGCACCTGGTGAGACCCCAGGCTGCCTACGTACCCTTGGACAAGGGATCAAGCCACACGTAGTTCTCATCTCAATAGTCACTACTCTGTTAATAAACAATTATTTACCCCCGAACCAACTATACCTTTCAGATCTATCACAAATTCCAAGACTGACAAAAACACAATGAACCCATTCTCAATCTCTTTCTTTATATCAATTCAATCCCGCAACCATACCCTATCCAAGGCGTATGATGCTATACAACACTGCCCAAATCCAGGGCTTATACGTTTATACATGTACAACCTCACAAATCTCAAACTAGAATCAAAACCACATATACATATATGTAATATAATAACACCAACCTCTCACCATCATTTTGTACCAGGGGAAACAATCCAACTGGGGATTGTTGACTAGCTCACACTTATCCGGCCCTCAAATGTCCATGTGGCTAGGGACGAGCCGTCCAACTGGGGGACTAAACTCAACCAGCCCGTACGGACGAAGAATCAAGACCCGTACGTCTGAAACAGTCCTACGCGCGCAGACTACCCAATTAAGGGTCTACAGCGACACCCCGTTAAGGTATGCCCCGGGTTTCCGTCATATCCAGACCATATCCATAATTTCCATATATCAATATCCAAGGGGAGGTACATATGATGATGCACATCATGTACTGGGGGAAACAATCCAACAGGGGATTGTTGACTAGCTCACACTTATCCGGCCCTCAAATGTCCATGTGGCTAGGGATGAGTCGTCCAACTGGGGGACTGACACTCTAACCCAGCACGTACGGACGAATCCTCAAGACCCGTACGCCTGGAACCGTCCTACGCGCGCGGACTACCCCGTTAAGGGTCTACAGCAGCACCCCGTTAAGGTATGCCCCGGGTTCCGTCATATCCATACCATATCACCATTTTCCCGGCATCCGACAATTTCAGGATCCGTGACCAATAAAGCCCACACGCCCTAAACCTGGCACGTGTGTGAATAGTATATCCAAACCTTATCCATTTTCATATATCCCAGTGTTTATAACCACTGTTTCCAAGTATCATTATCCAAGAGGGGAGGTACGTATGATGGTGGAGTTCGTAACCTTTATAACCATATCTTAAGATGATATTTCCTTCCTTAATTCTATTGTTCCAAACCTCTATACATAGTATAGACAACAAACTCTCAAGTATATTCTATATCCAGGGGGTACCTAAGGTAGTGCTAATAGCACTCAAACTGACATTCTAACTCACATCTCTCCTCATCTCACAACCACATCCCAAGTACCCCACACATATTAAACAAACATAGCACTTTCTCGAGTATTGTATATATACAAGTCCAGATACTAGAATATGTCAAAACTAACATATATCACAAATACTTACAAAGATAATAAATTCAACCAATAAATATAAAATGAACTTCAATAAACTATTACATTCATGTGTAATACTTCCATCACATAATCATGCCATTTATTTTCAATAATCATAACCGAGTCCTAAGACTCACTTTCACCACCCAACAATTCGAGTATCCCATACTCGTCCATTTCATAATTTCCATCATCAAATAATATTCAAGAATTTCATAAAGAAAAACTAAACACTCTTGAAGACAAACGTCCACTTAAATACTAATATTCAAAACCGAGACCCTAGACTCTCTCTCAAGGTTATTCTAATACTTTCCGAAGGGTAAAACAATCTCGGAAGACTCATGGTCAACCGAGAATCAAACTGTCCAAACTGGGTCAACCGGCCCCGCGGGGCCCACGACCTCCATTTTACAATCCGAAAGTTCCTATGGGTTTCACAAGGGCTAGGATACACGTCCCACAAGTTTGGTCCAGATTGGACGGTTAGATCGTTCGCGATCGCACGATCGGACCGTTATCGTAAAACACAAACTTTAACTATTTAAATCGGAACATCCGGAGCTCCGATTCTCGATCCGCGAATTCCTACACGATCCTAGGAAATACCTAAATCACCATATATTAAATGGGAAGCGATCCAACGGTTCTAACATATCGAACCCGGAAATCACACAATATGTAAAATCCGTTCGGGGTTCAAACGTTATCCGAATTGAGATCCGTAAAATTCTACGCGCTCGTGACAACCAGGAGATCATTTTAGGATAAAAATGTCTCTCTGCTACAGTGTCCATGCGCCGCCACACGCGCCAGCAGCACGTGGGTGTCCAAAGCGATAACCACTCGCCGGAAAAACTTAACATTTTGACTCCAAACTCCTACCCTAGGTAATACACCTAATTTGGAGTCACTTTTGTTCTTGGGCGAAGGCCAAAAAGTGGTCGGAAGTGGCCGGAAATTCAACCCGAAGTCCGGCCAAACTTAAATTCGAAAATCGAACTACCTACGCTCAAAATTGATGCAATCCTACCCAACCAGCAGCTAGTTCATGAAAAATAGGTGGAAATCCATACCTTACACGCCCAATTTGGTGGAGAAATGAGGGAGAACGAGCAGCTGGAAGTTCTGTCAAAAATCAGCGCGTTTTGGCTGTTTTCCGGCGAGATTCCGGCGTCTCCAAGGGCGAGGGCTGGCCGGGAAAGGAAGAGGGAGTGGCTGGGGTGCGATCCGGTCCGGTCCCGTGGCCGGTGGCTGCCGGAGATGGGGTGGCGACGGTGAAACCGTCGCTGCTATACTAGACAGGGGGGGGGGGGCTCGCGACAGGGAGAGAGAGAGAGAGAGAGAGAGAGAGAAATTCTGGTTTTAAAACCAGTTTTCCAAAATTCCAATTTTTGCCCCTCCTTCAATTTTTCTCGTATCTCTCTCGTTATAACTCGGATTCGAGTCCGTTACGTGTCTACGGACTCGTTTCGACGTGTTCTACGCAACGGTATAACCGAAAGTCCCAAATTCCTCCCCGAACTTAAAATGACCTTTTTGCCCCTTTAAAAAATTAAATAAATATTTATTATTTTTCCAAAACCCTTAATTAATGCAAATCCTTTTATTTTTATTTGTTTATTTCAATTTATTTTCTCATTCAAATTCATTTCTTCTTAATTTAATTATTTTATTTCCTTTTTCGGACCGGGATGTTACAATGATGTAGATTAGCCACAAATATTTTTTTCTACACCTTGGAACTGCCCCATAGGTACAAGGGAACTTGTGAACTGGGTGATCAGCTCCCCTCGTCAGATGACATGGTTGCTAAATAGCTACAAAAAGGAAAGAAAAAGTGCAAGTCCAATTACAAGTCAAAAATCACAATTCAAGAAGCAGAGGAGGAACCTAGCTTGCGGCACAAGAAAAAATAACAAGGAGAAGAACATAGCCATAACTCACATTATAGGCCTTCGGCCCAAGCTGAGCCACAACCTAACTAGCAGGTCAAGGCGTAGCCTAGCTCCAAAAAAAGAAAAAGGAAAAAAAGAAAAGGACAGCCGCTAACAACAACTGGCAACCATCGCGGCAGTAGCCCCCATTTGACGAGGACTATTAGAGCCCGCGGTAGGAATTGCAGCCCTGCCGAGCTGCCAAATCGTAGCAAAAGCCGTTGTCCAGCAACCAGGTTGGCGACAAGCACATTAGGAAAAAAAAAAAAGGAATGGGGCAACGGCTGTAGCCACCACTGCCAGCAATGGCAGCATACACCATCCCGTCGCTCCTATTGCTCCAGCCTCCGAGCTGTGACGATAACCAGCTAGGCCCACGCCAATTGGTTCTCGCCGCGGGAAAAAATTGAAGAAAAATAAAAGCCCTAGCGTGACATACCTTGGTATGCACGACGACTCTTCTCCTCGATAAGTTGTACACTCCTCCATGTTCTCTCTCATAAGCTAGAAAGTAAAGGATGACAAGTTTGCAATATGAATAGGAGTGAAGATAAACCTTGTATTTATAAAGGTTGGGCATCTTAGGTTAAGGAGGAATCACAAGCCTATTCCAATTGGGAGCCCAACTCCAAAAAAAAGTCAAAAGCCTACTCTAATTAGGAGCCCAACTCAAAGAAAAAAGAGCAGATGCAATTGGAAAGCCCGATAAATATTTCTCATCTTCTTCATGCCTTAGAAGCGCCATGCAGAAGCTGTGGGGCATTTGTGGGAACACATATTTCGCCAGCCAATAAGGAGACGACACGTGAAAAATGAGTATTCCTTTGGTCAACTAATTACCTTATTTAATTAGGGAAATTATCTTTGATTATCTCCCTAAATCAAGGAACCAATTTCCACCAAATCTCTTGGAGTAATTTCTATCATCTTTTTGGGTAAGAATAATCCTAACCAAATAAGGATTATTCTCCCAAAATCCTAGCACAGAGCCTATAAATACATGGCTGCACAAGGCATTCAAGGTAATTCTTTTTGAACCCTAAAATTCTCTCTTGCTGCCACTCTCTCTCTCCTTTCTCCCACACAGCTAAGTGCCACCACTAAAGGCTCTACCCACCCGGCTCTCTCTGTGAGAGAAAACTCCATCCACTTTAGCTATTGTTGTATCTTTATCAAGATCCAACGAAACTAACTTAGACATCGAAGGGCCTTTGGCCAACATTCGCGGGTGTGGTCTATTTACTCTTATTTATTTCACAGGGATCGAAGAAGAGAGAGAAGGAAGATCGAAGATCGAGGAACCAACTCGCGAATATTCCCCGTGCGGAAATTTGCTCAAACAAATTGCATAACCAAAAAAAGGGAAATCACTAAAATGGGAAATCACTAAGTGTAATATTATGACTTGATTTTTTTTTTTTTTTGTGTGTGGGTAAATAAACGACTTCAATAACCAAAAAAGGGAAATCACTGCTAAGCTCAAGTGTAATATGAGTGGTAGCTAGTTTACGTATATATTTTCATGCAACATATAATTATAATGAAGAATAGTTATGTGAGTGCTTAGCAGCTAAGTTAAGTTCCAGTGCTTAATTAGTAATTAACCAGACAACTAGTGTTAGATAGGTGAGGACGTGAAGTAATGTCTCACAGTGGAAAATGAAGAAATCTTATGAGGGCTTATAAGGAGTCAGGTTACTACCCCATTAACAATTGGCTTTGGAGTGAAACCTCAACTATTCCTTATTGATATCATTGCATGGTTTATCCAAACTATTTAAAAGACAATTTATAAATTCATTATTGATGAGAAATTAATTCATGAATCAAACTCGATGAGTTTGGCCATCAATTTTGTGATTATGATATTTAGTTACAAGAATTTAATCAGTTTTTTAGAAACTATAACTTTATTGACGTTGAGCTTTAGGTACGAGAAATTAATTCATTAATAAAACATGATGAGATTGACCATTCATTGTAGACGATAAATTTATTCATGAACTAAACACAATGAGATTGGCCATAAATTTTGAAATTATGATCTTTCGTTTCGAGAATTTAATCAATTTTGTAGAAACGAACTTCATTGATGCTGGTACAAATCTTAAGACAGTCAGTAAAACTGCACTGTATGAGATGAGATAATAAGTTTATTTTTAGTTCTTGTAATTGTAGATTAGATCATTAGGAAAACTACACTATAGATGGAAATCTAATTTCTCAATATCATCTAAGGTGGACAATCATTTTCTTTCAACTTATATTGATATCCCATAGCATCCATAATGGTTGTTCAATAGTTCAATTTATTGAACTATTTTAGTATCTATTGAATTGAACTACAATTTTACTTGCAATGGTACAATTAAGTAGCTTCATATCAATAGTTATATCTTCTTACATGTTTTTTTTTTTTTTTTTACATATGCAAATAAAATAAAATGGATAAATTTAATAACACAAAAAATTATACCATTGAAATATTCTTAAAGAGATCTTTAAAAAGAGACCAATTTATACATACACACACACATATATATATATATATATATATATATATATATATATATATATTGAAATTAATTGATGTATTTTTTCTATTGCATTGAACTATTGAACAACTAGGTTTGATTTGGGCCTCTAGCCTTCATTTGTACCGAAAAAAGAAAACCACAATTTGTAGCATTTTTTTTCTTTTCTTTTTTGTCAAATGTAGAGGTTTTTCTTTTCACCATTGACAAGGACTTTCTACACCATTGACAAAAACCTTTGAAATTAAAAAATAAAGTGTTAAGAAAAGAAGAGTTTATAATTCTAGGGTTCTAGGGCTACCTAGAATACGCTAGGAGATAAATCTCATCGACATCGGCTGTGTGGCTATGCACTCTATTCTCTCATGCAAGGCAAGTAGGTCCATGTTAAGACTGCAGAGTGCTGGTACAAATGTGTGGAGTAAATGGTAACAAATTTTGCCAATCATTTTTCCCTAACAGAGGAGCAAAAAGTGGTGGTAGTTGAACGGGGTTTAGTGCATAAATTGAGGACTTCCAACTTCCTCCTCATCAGCAAGTTGCTTACACAGAAGGCGTTCAATACGGAGGCTTTCATGCGAACAATGGCAACTTTATGGTGACCTAAGGTGAGAGTTCAAATAGGGAGGCTGGAGGAAAACTTGTTTTTGTTCTCTTTCTTGACAAAGGAAGACAGACTGCAGATACTAGATGGTAGACCATTGACTTTCAACCACTTCTTTTTAGTTAGCAGAGACAGACGACATGGTTCAACCATCTAGAATTCCATTGATGAAGTAGGAATTTTAGGTCTAGCAACAAGGGCTTCCTCTTAAGTTCATGACGCGAGCCATGGGGAGACAGATTGGGGAGGTGCTTGGGGACTACATTACTTTTGACCAAAGTAAACCGAGATGGGGAGGAATATGTAGGAAGCTATTTACGAGTTCGGGTGGCGATAGATGTGACCGAACCACTATGATGATGCTTGTCTGTCCGGTTGGGTGATGGTAGAGATGATGTTGTGAGAGTGGATATTCGGTATGAAAAACTTCTGCATTCATGCTACATATGCGGCAGATTGGATCATATAGAAAATAAGTGCTTTAAATATGCAGGTGAGGGGTTGACGGACCTTGACAAACCATATGGCAAAGTGGTTTCAGGAAGATGTGTTTGGCCCAGAATATTGTCAACCGCCAGTACGCCAATTTGGTTTGGACTCTAAGCCATGGCCCATGTGTGCTCCATAAGTGGTGGATGAGGAAGAGGAGGAAAAGAAAGAGGAGGAGGAGGAAAAGGAAGAAACGGCGGTTGTTGCAAGATGGCGACGTGGTGAGGAGGATAGGCCTGACATGGACAAAAAATAAAGGAGATCCGCAATGGCTACAAATAGTGGAGAGGTGTGCGGTTAATGATATCATTATGTCAGATGTGAAAATCCCACTAGGCCGCTGATCTCAATCTACGTCGTCTAAGAATAAATTTACTGCTTTTGTATATTTCTACTTGTTTTTTGTCCTATAGATTTTGTTCTCTGCTTTAGTATTTGCTCTGTGAAATGCGATTTCGGTATTAGTTAGTCTAATGTGGTTCCCTAGGGTTTCAGTATTGGGGATATGGGTTTTTCGTTGCTTTCAATCAAATAGTCCATGTCCTAGATTGTGTTATGTTTGTAGTTTTGAGGATTTAAGCTTACGTCTTCATTTATGGTACATTTCTTTTCTTTTCTTTTTTTAAACTTTTTTTTGGGCTTGTCTTTCTTGCTTTTAAGCGATTGGAAATGTAATAAATTGGTATGTTTGGGGATGGTAAAGATGATGTTGTGAGAGTGGATATTCGGTATGAAAAACTTCCGTATACATGCTACCTATGCGGTAGATTGGATCACATGGAAAATGAGTGCTCTAAATATGCAGGTGAAGGATTGACGGATCTTAACAAACCATATGGCAAGTGGTTTCTGTTTGGCCTAGATTATCGTCGACTGTCAGGACGCTGATTTGGTTTGGCCTCTAAGCCATGGTTTATGAGTGCTCTAGAAGTGGTGGTGGAGGAGGAGGAGGAGGAGGAGGAAGAGGAAGAGGAAGAGACGGCGGCTATGCGGCATGGTGAGAAGGATAGGGCTGACGTGAACGAAAATCAAGGAGATCCGCAACGGCCACAAATTATAGAGAAGTGTGCGGTTAGTGATGTCTTTATGTCAAATTCAGAAATCCCATTATTGGAGGCAGTTGTGAAATGAGATTTGGGTTTTAGTTAGTCTAATGCGGTTCCCTAGGGTTTCAGTATTTAGGATCTGAGTTTTCATTGCTTTCAATCAAATAATCCATGTCCTGGATTGTGTTATGTTTATGGTTTGAGGATTTAAGCTTACGTCTTCATTTATGGTACTTTTTTTTTTCTTTTTTCTTTTTTTTTGGCTTGTCTTTCTTACTTTTAAGCAATTGGAAATATAATAAATGGGTATGTTTGGTGATGGTAGAGATGATGTTGTGAGAGTGGATATTTGTTATGAAAAACTTCCGCATACATGCTACCTATGTGGTAGTTTGGATCACATGGAAAATGAGTGCTCTAAATATGTAGGTGAGGGGTTGACGGATCTTGACAAACCATATGGCAAGTGGTTTCTGTTTGGCCCAGATTATTGTCGACTGCCAGGACGCCGATTTGGTTTGGCCTTTAAGCCATGGTCTGTGCGTGCTCTAGAACTGGTGGAGGAGGAAGAGGAAAAGGAAGAGACGGCAGCTATGCGGCGTGGTGAGGAGGACAAGGCAGACGGGGACAAAAATCAAGGAGATCCGCAACTGCCACAAATTATAGAGAAGTGTGCGGTTAGTGATGTCATTATGTCAAATGCAGAAATCCCATTATTGGAGGTGGTTGATCTGAATCTATGCTGTCTGAGAATAGGTCTATTGCTTTTGTATGTTTCTACTTGTTTTTGTTCCCCTAGATTTTGTGCTCTGTTCTAGTATTTGCTTTTTGAAATGAGATTTGGGTTTTGGTTAGTCTAATGTGGTTCCCTAGGGTTTCAGTATTCAGGATCTGGGTTTTCGTTGCTTTCAATCAAATAGTCTATGTCCTGGATTGTGTTATGTTTGTGGTTTTGAGGATTTAAACTTACATCTTCATTTATGGTACATTTCTTTTTATTTTTATTTTTATTTTTTGGCTTGTCTTTCTTACTTTTAAGCGATTGGAAATGTAATAAATGGGTATGTTTGGTGATTGTAGAGATGATGTTGTGAGAGTGGATATTCGGTATGAAAAACTTCCGCATACATGCTACTTATGCGGTAGATTGGATCACATGAAAAATGAGTGCTCTAAATATGTAGGTGAGGGGTTGACGGATCTTGACAAACCATATGGCAAGTGGTTTCTGTTTGGCCCAGATTATCGTCGACTGCCAGGACGCCGATTTGGTTTGGCCTTTAAGCCATGGTCCATGTGTGCTCTAGAAGTGGTGGAGGAGGAAGAGACGGAGGCTATTGTAAGACAGCAACGTGGTGAGGAGGATAAGGCTGACGTGAACGAAAATCAAAGGGATCCATAATGGCCACAAATTATAAAGAGGTGTGCGGTTAGTGATGTCATTATGTCAAATGTAGAAATCCCATTGTTGGAGGCGGTTAATCTGAATCTATGCTGTCTGAGAATAGATCTATTGCTTTTGTATGTTTCTACTTGTTTTTGTTCCCCTAGATTTTGTGCTCCGCTCTAGTATTTGCTTTGTGAAATGCAATTTGGATTTTAGTTAGTCTAATGCAGTTTCTTAGGGTTTCTGTATTCAGGATATGGGTTTTCGTTGCTTTCAATCAAATAGTCCATGTCCTGGATTGTGTTATGTTTGTGGTTTGGAGAATTTAAGCTCACGTCTTCATTTATGGTACTTTGTTTTAAAAAATTTTAAATTTGGCATGTCTTTCTTACTTTTAAGTGATTGGAAATGTAATAAATGAGTATGTTTGATGACGGTAGAGATGATGTTGTAAGAGTGGATATTTGGTATGAAAAACTTTCGCATACATGCTACCTATGTTGCAAATTGGATCACATGGAAAAAGAGTCCTCTAATTATGCAGGTGAGGGGTTGATGGATCTTGACAAACTATATGGCAAGTGGTTTCTAAAAGATGTGTTTGGCCCAGACTATCGTTGACCGCCAGGATGCCAATTTGGTTTAGCCTCTAAGCCTTGGTCCATGCGTGCTCCAGAAGTGATGGAGGAGGAAAAGGAAGAGACGGCGGTTGTTGCTAGACGACGGCGTGGTGAGAAGGATAAGGCTGATGTGGATGAAAATCAAGGAGATCCGCCACGGCCACAAATTATGGAAATATCGCTGAAAGCCAAGAGGGAAGCAAAGATAAAATCTTGACACATAATAAAGATACAAGGGAGTATACAAAATTAGGTTCCAAGGTCAGAAGGAGAAGTGAACCAACATGGCAAACGAGGCCATCAAGGGATTAGGGTTTTTGAGACACTACCTGAACAAAAGAGACGTTGCTTATCTTCTGGTTCTTCTATATGGCATCAAGAAGTGATGGAGGCTGACGAGCATAAGCCCCGCGCGCCGGACACAATGAATCTACCAAGGGCTTGTAAACCCTTGGATAGTTGAAGCATTACAATGTCTTATTCGTAATGAGGATCCCAAACTTGTGTTTCTATATGAAACACGCTACTCACGAAGCACTACGGAAAAGATTCGCGTAAAATTGGGCTTTCAACAGAGTATAGTAGTAGACAGTAATGGAGCATCTGGAGGGCTATGTCTGATGTGGAAGGAGGAGTTAGTAGTTATGGCTCGTTTAGTACAAACCATATTGATACTGAGATGAAGATTCTTAGAGTACGAGGTAGGTGGTGTTTTATCGGTTTTTATGGGTGTCCAATTACTGGGGAACGTCACCGATCCTAGGATTTATTGAAAAAGATTGGGACCAACAAACTCTTTACCTTGGCTGTGTTGTGGAGATTTCAATGATATTTTAAAGGCTGATGAAAATATTTGTGGTAAAAGGAGGAAAGAGGAACAAATGCAAGGATTTAGACAAGCTGTTGACACATGTAGATTTAAAGACTTGGGTTACATGAGACCAAAATATACATGGTGGAGAAATAATCTGGTAGAAATTCGAATTCAACTCGATCGTGCCTTGGCTACAATAGATTAGTGCTCTCGTTTTCTTGGTTCAAAGGTTTTACATTTAAATCCTACAAGGTCTGATTACATGCCCCTTAAAGTAATAATTAGTGGGAGGATACTATTAAATGGGTGACGTAAGAAATTATTCCGCGTTGAGGAGATGTGGGCTGAACATGAAAATTGCATAGAAACTATCCGAGATGGGTGGCAACAGGGCTCTGCACCATTTACAACTACTGAAAAGCTCAAATGCACTCGACACCAATTACTGGGATGGAGTAAAAGTAATTTTGGCCACCTCCAAAACCAAATAAAAATTAGGGTTAATTACAGTTTGGTACCTTGTGATTATACCCTTAAGACATGTTAGTCCCTATATTTTCAATTTTAACAATCACATACCTCAGTTTTTTTAATTTGTTACAATGTGGTTCCGCCGTTAGGGTTTCCGTCAAGTATCTATGTTAGTTGCCTACGTGGCATTGTGGGTCCCATATTTTTTTATTTTTATTATTTTTAAATTAATTAAAATATGAATAAAATATTAAAAACAAAAAAAAAAACACAAAAAATCTCTCTCTCTCTCTCTCTCCCTCCCTGCATTCCCCCATCACCACCACCAACCAACCACCACAAACCCAGAATCCACAGAACCCCTCCCCCCCTACAATTTTATTCTCCCCCTCCCCTGGTTGATTTTCTTCTTCCCCCCACCCCTTGCGATTTCTTCTCCCACAACCCGTAAGATTTTCTTCTTGCTTCACCCCCTGTGATTTTCAGGTATGGGAACCACCGACCGCTGCGTTGGTGTACGGACTCAGGTGGCGCTTTATTTTCATAAGGGTATGAGACAGTGGCGGAGCCAGGATTTCACATTAGAGGGGGCCCTTAAAAAAAAAATTCAAATAATTCGAATAGGAGCCCTCAAGCGCTATCCGAGTTAATAAGTTAATAATATCATTTCATACTGATTAATAATTTATCCATTTATTACAATCATAATTGTCCTGAATTTCATATTTTAACATGGTTGAATATTAATCTCATCATCTACACTATTAAAGACTCAAAATTTAATAATTTATACTTCAACATAGATAAGAAATATCCAAAATGTTCATAAATCCCAAAATTAAGATGCCCTACTTAGACATGTAAAATGGGGGAAAGGGAAATTCACAAAGCTTAAGTTAATCAAAAGAGGAAGATAAGGAGAAAAAACATGAATTTTTACAGTTTTTACTCTAGGAAGCCAACATATATAGCAACACAAATAAGTAAAAATATGATAAAATAAAAAATATGAGAGAGGGCCTGGGCAACCTTCTCTTTTGGACCTTCTCTCCATATATCAGCAAAGTGACACTTGTGTGATGAATTAATGACATTGTTTTAAGTGTAAGGAAAGTGACACTTGTCATGAGGAGAAGGGAGAAGGTCCAAGAGAGAAGGTTGGAGAGAAGGTTGCTAGCATTTCTCGTATGAGATACCAACCTTTTAAGCTTCCTTTATTTCGTCTTCAATTCCAAAACCCAATCAACTATCTTCATCCAAAGCCCAAATTTTTTGTCCCCAGAGGAACTCGTTTAATGGTTTCAGCCAAGAAAAGACCACTCATTAAAGGTGTAAGTGAGGAGTTGAATTCGATCGCTAACCAGAATTCGAGGGGATTGCAAATTTTCTGTAAAAGCTGGATGTCAAAACAAGATGTTCCAATTGCTGCATCAGGTTCTCTGCGGTTCTAGGGTTGAGTGTGTGGATTGAGCTTCATTTGTGAAATATACCGCTTCTATTGAAATTGAAGCATACAGCCGTGAAGGAACATTGTGTGAAGCAAGTCTAAGCCCTGTAATCAAATAGAGAGAGAGAGAGAGAGAGAGAGAGAGAGAGAGAGAGAGAGAGAGAGAGAGAGAGAGAGAGAGAGAGAGAGAGAGAGAGAGAGAGAGAGAATAGCAGGAAATCGCAGGGGATGGAGGGAGAAGAAATCGCATGGGGTGGGGGAAGAAGAAAATCGCAGGGGTGGATGGGTTGTGGGTTCATGGGGGCTAGGGTTCTGGGTTCTTGGGTTCTGGGTTCGTGGTGGTCATCGGAGAATGCAGGGAGATGGAGAGGGAGAAAGAGAGAGAGAGAGAGATATATATATATATATATATATATATATAGTTTTTAAAAAAAAAAATATTTTATTCATATTTTAATCAATTTAAAATTAAAAAAATAAATAATGTGGGACCCACAGTGCCATGTAGGCAATTAACAGAGAAATCTAACAGAAACCCTAACGGCAGAACCACATTGTAACAAATTTAAAAAACTGAGGTATGTGATTGTTAAAATTGAAAAGATAGAGACTAAGTGCCAGTTTGGCATTGCTTATTTAGGGTGATAAGTGATTTTTAAAAAAAATTGGGAAGCTCAACCCGTTTGGTAAACTATGAGAAAATCACTTATTGTTAAAAATTCATGTGAAAGAAAGCTATGAGGGAAAGCTGCTAATGAGGTGCTTTCATTTTCTGATTATGCATAAATCAGTTTCGAAGAATGGCTGAGTTTAATGATTATTCGGCAATCATTTTCTAATTATGTGGGAATCAGTATCAACAACACTTTTAACAAAAAGTTTACCAAATGTCAAACTGCTTTCTCTCACAGCTGATTTCTCTCACAGCAAATTTGACAGCGATTGTTTTCCCAGCACAGCAATGCCAAACTGGCCCTAACATGTCTTAAGGGTGTAACCACAGGGTACCAAATTGTAATTAACCCTAAAAATTACATAAGAGAAATTGGGCGAGTTGCTGAAAGCACTGCAAAAGGTGAAGATAAGAAAGGAGCTTACGACACAGTTGGTTCTCTAATGGCAAAAATTGAAGTGTATTGGTGACAACGCTCAAGAGCCACTTGGTTGAAAGCGGGAGACCGCAATTCTAAATTTTTCCATTATAAAGCCTCTAGCCGTTGGAAAAAGAAACACTACCTCAATGCTCGAAGATGAGCATGGGAGATGGCAGACGACGGAGCAAGGGTTAAAGTGGACGGTGGTTAATTATTTCTAGCAATTGTTTTCTTCCACAAAGTCTTCCGAATATACAGAGTTATTGGACGCTATAAGGGGGCGTGTCACAGAGGAGATGAACTAGGTTCTCTTAGTGGAGTTTACACCAGAGGAAATTAAAATTGCGCTTTTTCAAATGCACCCATCTAAGTCACCAGGCCCAGACGGTTTCTCTCTTTTTCTCTATAAAAAATATTGAAAGATTGTAAGTAAGGATGTTGTGGCGGTAGTCCTGCACTTTTTTAGAACATGCAAATTATTGAAGAAGATAAATTTCACACATGTGACCCTTATCCCGAAAGTCCATGAACCAAAAAACATGATGCAATTACGCCCCTCATCATCCTATGTAATGTCCTTTATAAGATACGCGCAATCCTTCCTTCTTTGAACAATGACACCTAGAGTGTTTTTGTTCTAGGACGTGCGATCTCCCCGACAATTGTGGGTTTTGAATTGCTACATATGATGCATAAAAGGACCCAAGGCCGACAAGGGTATTTGGCTCTCAAGATTGACATGAGTAAAGCCTATGATCTGGTAGAGTGGAGTTTTATAGAGGCTCCCATGGAAAGAATAGGTTTTGTACCACACTGGGTCCACTTAATCATGGAGTGCCTAACGACAGTCTCTTATTCGTTCATGTTGAATGCCAATCCAGTTGGTTACGTACTTCCACAAAGAAGACTGAGACAAGGTGACTCCCTCTCACCATATTTATCTAATATGTGTTGAGGCTTTCTCATGTCTTATTTTGCAGGCGGAACGACGCGGTTTACTTCATGGAGTGAACCTGTGTCAAGGGGCACCGTTTGTTAGCCAAAAAATTGTTTGAATTCCGATTAATTAGTAATCAGCGAGTTTCGGCTTATTAAAATGACTAAGACGCAATTATATTGAAATCTCCTACACCTCCACTTAATAGTTTTCACTTGAAAACCGATACCAAAGCCTTGCTTGGCAGAGCTCTCAATAAGAAGAAAAATTTAGTTGCAACTGGGATAACACTATTTTTCTATACCCGACCAATAATGCTATTCCACGTGGAAGTATTATCACGCGTATCATAGTGTTATTAGCCAGAGATAAGCAAAATATTGCTATCCTCGTTTCATAGAAGCCTTTCTCCTCAACAAGGATGAATCTTGTAATCTGGATACCCAAAAGAAGGCTTGGAACCTTTATGACATATCTTAGAAATCTAAGTTGAAATCTATGAAAAAGTTGTTGAAATTTGTTTGTTATGTCTTTGGAAAAAGGTGTGTCCTTGAACCCACTCCAAGGCGGTTTAGATTATGTGCTTTGCAATTAAGTCTCTAATGGGTTTAATTAATCCTTTATTAAAGTAACTTAGCAGGCCTTCTTTGTTATTTATGAATTCTGAATAACCACTACTACAAAAAACGAAATAGACGACGGGGATTCACCGTCGTTGTAATACTTTGAAAACCGTCGTTAAATCGACAGTCGTCTTTTGGAGTATCAAACTACGACGGCTTTTCACCGTCGTTGTTTATGTGTAAAGACGACGGTTTTTACTAAAACCGTCGTTATTCTTACTAAAGACGACCCTTTTTTGTTCAAAACCGTCGTTATTTATGGGTAAAGACGACGGTTTTTAAAAACCGTCGTTATTTATGGTTAAAGACGACGGTTTTTGTTTAAAACCGTCGTAATTTATGGGTAAAAACGACGGTATTGTGTTGAAAATGGTCATTAATTATATGCACTGACGACAGTTTTTCCAATAAAACCATCGTTTTATTATCTTTAAATATGTCGTCTAATAAGTTCTCAACCTTTTACATTTTAGTTTTTTGTTTCCTATGATTCTATACAATGATTGTAACTAGAAAACCAATTATAATGCTTTAATAACAAATATATGCACTCAAAAATTATTTCTTTCATAAAACTTGAAGATTCAAAAGTAATTACATAGTCAACCAATCTTTATTCTATTACACACATACTTCCTACCAATAAATTAAAATAAAGGAGCTCACAAATTCTACTAATTTGATCTGAACTTTATCAATTTGTTCTTGGGTTAACATAGCTCTGCCTTCTTGCACATTTTCCAAGTTGTTGTATTCCCCTCCCCTGTAACAATATCAGCAACAGCAAGCCCTTCTACAAGACTTGCAAAATTAACATCAAACTCCACAAACACAAATCTTACTTCAGCAGTCATGTTGTTTTTGTCCATGCACAGTGCGTCTTGTGTGAGCTGCTCTGAGAAAAGATAACCATAAACAAAGTATTCCTGAAAATAACAATAGGGATAAAACGCAGAGCCAAAGTAAGAGAATGGGTTTAACTGAACTACTCCAATTATCTATAATCAATACCTAAATCCAAACCTATAACCCATACCAACAGCAGCAAATCTGAACTCAAAAACAAAGATTCCTTTAATTCTTTTAAAGAAACATACAGCTAGTCGAAGGTGATGAACTTGATTGGCCATGCAGGGTCTTGCATCTATAGCTACTCTTTCAACGGCAGCAAATCCATCTGCCTGTGGAATAGGAAGAAAGAAAGTTTGATAAAACTCGCTTAGATTCAGAAACCACTAGTACTTGCAAATGAAGCTCGGCAGGAACTATTGGACAGAATATATGTAAAGCCAATACAAGATTGGTAGATGGATAAAAGTAGCAACTGACTTAATCCGAAAGTTAGAGGTGCAAGTAAAGTAGGGCATAAGAGTCGAGGCTTAAAGCGTATAATGTGTCAGAAAAAATGGAAACAACAAGAAATAGAAAGTAATTGTGAAAATAAAATAATGTAGATTATAACTCAATTGGAGATGTCTTCGAACCATAGCTGCATCAATAATATATATGTCAGATCCACAAAACATTCATAACCATATGACTATCCAAACTGAAAGATAACAAAAGCAGCGAGTCTGCAGTAGCAAGATTAATACCAAGTCCTCCAGCTCTGATAGAAACACTGGAAGCAATGGCTTAAGTGCTTTTGGTGAACAAAATCCAGGTATGAGAATTGCTCCTCCCTGCAAGGTCACAAACATAACATATTAGGATTAATATAGACCATTCACTGGAAAACATTTAATATATGAAGCAAGGGAACTGAACTTACAAACCCTTGAGAAAGCTTCCCAAGAAACCTGTTGAACAGAAGCTAACATACAATGTTATACACTTGGAGTCAATAACAAAACATGAAATACTCGACTATCATTGACAGCTATAACAAGCTCAGATATAAGAGAATCGACATCTTCCTCATCTATGACTAAGACCACAATGTCAGCAACCTCCCTTGCCAACTTTTGAACTTCCTAACATTTCCAAAGCAACAATATTTCAAATTCAGCCCATTCTTTACCAGATCCTAAGTTCGGCGGTATATGCCCATTCTTTGTCCATTGCTATAGTGAACAACTTGTTAACAGAATCGTTCATCCTGTTACAAATATATCACAGCAGTTAACACAAGTTCAGCTTTGGGGAGCTTCGAACGGAAATTTTCCATCATTCAGTTTTTGATTGCAAATTCAATTGCAACAACAGCACCAAGGCTTGGTCCAACCAATAGCATTGGCTTTTTTACGTAGGATTTCCAAAAGCTGCTGTGAATATGAACAAATCATTGCTAGTCTGATCATCAGATAAATACAGAGTCTACTCAATAATATTAGGAATAACTTCTTCCCACAAATAATTGGAAAAACTTCTCTTCATATTAAATGAACAAAACCAATGACAAAACAGAAAGTGCAAAGAATTAGGTCAGTACTTAGTGAGAACCAATGTTGATTTCTAACCAAAAATATATGAGGGGAGTACAAATACACTTAAGCATTGTAAGTCTCTGTAACTCAACTTTCGTAAGCATCATAATAGAACCCTTATAATACTCAGCTGTCTGCTGCTTGCATGACACTCTTTCAAATAGAGAATCAATGTCATTTTCATCAAATTCAAGACATACAACAGAAAACGACCCTCTGAATGTTCAAAGGCAGACAGAAAACATAGTAAAGTAGTTTAATAATGAAAAAGCTGAGATAATTTGATAGACAACAGATTTGACCTTTAGTTTCTGTATCTTTAAGGAAGTGAGTGCACCCATAGTGCCAATGCAGGTCCAGCTGCGGTGAATCATATTACAGATCATGTAGAGCTTTAGATGGTTTTTAGGTTAGAGTAATGAACACGAAATACAACTGAGATACCAGAATAATAGCAAGAATCAAGAAAATGTACTGACTCATAAACCAAACAAAACACACACCATGAACCACACAATATATGATTCCCCAATTTCTAACAATAATTATAAAAACTATAAATAAGAGTAAAACTTTAATTTGATCTTGATTAAGAATCAAAAACTGAATGATGGAATTAAGGAAACAAAGAGGGCCTTACTTGCATCGATGTTCGGCTTTGGGGAGCTTCTAACGGAAATTTTCTCAACCATGGATCTATTAAATTTATCTTCTCTGTTCCTCTGCCCTGCCCTGCTCTTTTGATAATTACCAAAATCAACAACCCAATGAGTGCAGCCGCACACACAACACGAAGAGAATACAGAGAGAGAGAGAGAGAGAGAGAGAGAGAGAGAGAGAGTTTGGCTACCCATGAGAATCCCGGAGAGTCTGAGATCCATGGGAACTGAAGGATTCAAAAGATCCTCGCTGCAAACAAAAAATCATGAAAATTTGCATCGGATTTTTAGACAACAAATCAGAAGAAGCCTAAGCAAACTCCTAGAAAAGTAACTTCGTACCTTTCTGGTCCACGAGGAAGAAGATCTAATCTAAAGCTTATGAAATGGAAGATGGGAATCCAGATGGGGGCTTAAAAATGGTCGCGATGAGGAAGGGTAGCTTCCATGGGCAGCGCGAGGGAGATGACGAACGCGGCAAGATCGGTGACCTGAACGGCTCGACGGAGATGGCGATCAAGGCAAGTTCGGTGGACGGCGCGAGGGAGATGTGCTTCATAGATGTGAGAAAGGGTTTTCTTCTGAAAGGTCGTGATGTAGTACAGTGTTTGAGAGAGCGTGGGTTTTCTGAAAAGCTCCGCGCTCGCGAACTTAAAAGTTAAATTTTGTTTAGCGCCTCTCAAAAACACGACGGTTGTAATAAGGTATCGTCGTAACTTTATAAATTAACCCGAAGCATCAGCGTATTAGGCACCTTATCACGACGGTATTATAACACTCGTCGTCTTTTAAAATACCACGACAGTTTTTATATAAACGGTCGTCTATTGGGTGTCGTTGTTTAACATAATTGTAGTAGTGAACCATGAGGTGTTACTGTAATTTCTATACCTTAAAAGAGTTTTAAAAGTATGAAAAACCGCCCAACTACCCATTATCTTTTTTAATTCTAAAATAAATTTAATTTTTTCTTTTAAAAAGCCTCTCGCAAGCTCGGAAGCGCATGCAAAGAGGCTAGTATAACTAAAACAAATAAGACAATGACATAGAATTAAAAGCAAACATATTAATACTCCATTTATAGATGAGAAATGGATACATGATTAGGCAAAGAACAAAAACTAAAGAAACACAACCAAATACAACCACATGGGAAACAACGAAGACTAGTAGAGAAGTACAAAGCCGGTGTTCCCTAGATCTAATTTGATCTTGTTGTGATTGTTTTTTTATTATTTATCCTATCAAGGACATCAACTGTGGTTCAAAGAAAGAATCGATTTTTCTAGGTTTTCATAAGGAAGCCCAACATCACCAACGTTGCCACTTCTCCATACAACCCATGAGGCAAACCCTATCAATTCTGAGTGCCTCCATTATTGCCCTCGTGTAGTAGATGCCCCACTTTAATATCAACACCCATCAGTCTAAAGCCACTCTTTTCATTTCTTCCCATATTATTGCTGCTGCAGATGCCTCCAGAAATATTCTCATTTCGAGCGATATTTGCAGCATTGTTCTCAATCTCCTTCCCCTTCTCTTTGTCACCAGCACCTTGTGGAACATGCCGCTCCAAAAGCTCAACCCGTTCCTGGATCTCTAGCATCTTCTCCTCCAAAAACAAAACGAAATCAATTAGGTCGCTAGTTTCAAATTCACTCAGTGGCTTACCTTCTTGAATTTTGTGCAAGATGTCTTTCATCTTCATCTCATGGTTCTTTTTCTTTGCCTTCTTTATTTGCTCCTGGATTTTGGCCGCCCTCTCCTTGAGGTAAGCCTTTTGATCCAGCATCTTTCTGCATTGGTCTGCTAATGGCAGCCTCAAGAACTTTTCAAGCAGTTCTTGCACCACCGGGCGGGAAGGCCACACAACCAGCTCGTCCTTTTCGGGGCAATAGATGATAACAAAGGCAGACACGTCACATAAAATGGTAAGCTCATTTAATTTCTTCAGCAAGCATATCTTCCTCTTTCTATAGCAGGCCTTCCTGGACTTATCATCCTCTATCCATGCAGTTTTCAGCTTGTTATTATTCATGGTTGGTGTTGCTTTCTGGTTGGTAATTAAGCTATTTGCTACTTCTCTAGGCTCAAACTCTATCGTGTTCTAAATTATGTGCCCCCTAGGGATTTATATATATCATGGACAGCTGAGATAAGACTCAATGTCCTTATCTAGACTTTGACAAAATTGGAAAAATCAAAGAAGTCGGTGCAGGATGCTGTAGGTCATTCATGCATTGGGAGTGAAACAAATCTGTACTTGAATATTATCGGACAATGGTTTTTGGTAAGAGAATTTAATGTTGTATCTGGCAAATGTGAGGGAATTGGTTATCATTAATTTATATGGAAAGTGTTGAAAAATGCACATGAACAATTTGGAAGCGACATGTATCTTTAAGGAATGTTCAATCAACTACAAAGCCATACAAACCTTTCATCGTTAAATTAGGAAGTGAAACTTAATAAGGTATGGGATGAGAGGGGCCAGATTTTCGATTCCTTCCTTGGCTCTACTATAAATTTCTAAAAAGGTAATGCTAATCTTACCATATTTTTCATACCACGTTGTATACCACATCTCTAATAGAGGTGGTATACAACGTGGTATGAAAAATGTGGTAAGCCTAGCATTTTCCTTTCTAAAATAAACAACTTTTTGACCATAACACCGCTACGTCGCTTCTCGTACTCTAGCTCGTTCCAACTTTGCATGGCATAAATATAATAATTTGTATGATTGAATATATTACTCTTTTATTTCTAAACAAAAAGCTTGAAACTTTAACCTACAGAAATTAAAACCCCACACAAAAACAAGGTTAAGAAGCTAGAAAAATGAAACAAAACCAAAGTACAAACAAACAAAAGAAAATATATGAAGAGAACATCAAGCAAGATAATAACAAGTCAATACCCTTATTAATAAAATCATGATCAAGGGGACGGGCTGGGGGCTCCCGGAATGTGTTGGTCCCCTCTTTGAGAATTGTGGATGTTTGTGCATTCGATGTCCGATAATGAAGAGCTAATCTCGCGCCTAATCCCTTGTTCTATTTTATATATATATCAATACCGTGGTGCATAAAAACAAGGAGTGATCATTAAGAAGCTTGGCTCACTCTCGGACAAGAAGAAATTCTTCCCATTAGTTGATGAGAGAGGGAGGTGATCGATGGGACAATGTTTTCTTTCTAATTAATTTCAAGAAGAGGCTGAGAGAGGTATCATTTTCATCTATATCATAAATAATTTGGTAATAAAGCACTTTGAAGGAACATAGAAAAATTGAAGTAGTAATTCTAAAGGTAAATTATAACAATTGAAAGCAAAAAGAAAGAAAAAAAAAAGAGAGAGAAGGAAATATCAAACCGAAAATAGAAGAAAATAGAAAACACAAAACAAAAGGAGTAGACAAAGTCTTTTATTTGGTTGCTGTTAGAATAAAAAAACATTAAACAAAGCCTGATGTATGCTGCATCTTTTCAAAATGTGGGACCCTCCTGGGCTCTAGGAGCTCTATCAAAGTTCACAAATTTAAAGACAGCTCCGGTTGGGCTTTATGATATGGGGCCCAAAATCTCTTTAAATGAGAGATGCCTTTTAGCACATGGACTCTATATTATAGAGCCCTAAGGGGGTTGAGCCCTAAGGCCCCCATTGGGGATGACCTTACAGGTTATATTACTTCATTTAGAAAGAAATATATTACTTCATTTAGATCCTAAGAAATTAATGGATACATGAAGCAAACACAATGAGACAAAAACAAAAACTATAAAAAAACAACCAGAGACAAACAAACAAATGATCAAACAACAACACTAGAGAAGTACATACAAATGCATATGCTTTCTCTGATGTTTCAATGTGTTTTGGTTGTCATTTTATTTATTTCTTCAAACTACATTTCAAAGTTGTTACCTCCAAATTACCCCATGAGGCACTTCCTCTGTCACTCCTCACCACCTCCATTATCACCAGCGCTGCCGCTTCCAATATCAAAACCCATCAGTCTGATGCCTCCAGTTATTCTTCCCGCTGCATTGCTGCTGCTCTGTCCAGCAACATTCTCATCATCATGACCCGCCTGAGAAGAGACATTGGCTGGTGGAAGATCCTTCTCTAGACGCTCCATAATTTTTGAGATCCCCTTCATTTTCTCCTCTGAAAAAGAAGCCAGATCACTTATTTTACTAGTTTCAAGTAGAAACATTGGCACATAACTTTGTAAATATCGTGCATGACATTCATCTCCATCTCATAGTTCTGCCTCTTGATCTTCCTTATTTGCTGTTCTAGCTTGGCAATTGTCTCCTTCAGGTAAGTCTCGTGATCCGTCATCTTCCTGGACCGTTCTGCTTCTGGGATGCTCTGGAACTTTGCAATTAGTTCTTTCACCTCTGAGGGAGAAGGCCACACATCTGGCTCGTCGCTGTCTGGGGCATAGACAATGGCGAAAGCGCCCGCATCACATAAGGTGCTTATTTCACTAACTTTCTTCAACAAGCTTCCCTTCCTCTTTCGGATCCTTTTCTTCCTAGCGTTATTGTTCTCTATCCATGCAAGCTTCACCTTCATCCTAGCCATGGTAAAGCAACTCTCTAATCTCTCCACGATTGAATTATGTGGTGCTCTAAACTATACCCACACAGGGCTATATATATATATTGCTCAAGCAGAGGAAAGATTAAGACTCAATGTCATTATTTTGATATTGACAAAGGTGGTAAGTCAAGGAGAGACAGGATGCAGACGATATTGGTCATTAAAATTGTTCATTCATAGGGAGTAAAAAAAATCTGTAATTGGGGATTCTCGGATGTTTTTTGGTAAGGAAATTAAATTTTGCATCTTGCTAATGTAGGCAATTCTATATGTACTTCTAATTTAAATTGTATGTGTTTTTAAGGAATGTTAGGTAATCTATAAAGTTACATAAAACCTTCGTCTGATTTTTTACTAAAGAGTACAAACTCATCACCCCACTCATATATAGTCCGTGAATCAATAACACCAAGATATTCTAGTAACACAAAAGTTTCGCAAAACATTTATCGTTAAGAAAATAGGAAGTGAAAGTTAATGAGGTATGATAATATAGGAAGAGACGAGGCTGCATGCAAGGTAGTATTAGAATGTGAGCATTCAATTCATAAGACCTATTGCAATGTTTCAATTTTTCAAACAATTTTTATTGGGTGGTGTGAGAGCACGTGAGACTAGCAGCCATCAAAACCATATCTCCTACTTTCTCATCCTTAAAATCCTTCATCTTCCCTATAAAGTCTCAACAAATATAACTCCAAGCTTTTTCCTCCTCCTCATACTCTTCCAAGCTAAAAACACCATAGCCTTCAGGCCTCAAGTTTTTCCTTCCATTCTTCTTCTCTTGAAACTCTTAAATCACCATAGCCATAGCTTCAAACAACAAATTCTCAACACTCAAACTCAAGCATATCAAACACCAAGCCAAACACAAGCATTCTCATTTGCTAAAATTATGGGTCTTTAGCTCCCACACTCCAATGTCTCATGTCAATCTCATACAATCTCTGTTCAATATCAGCAAATCATCTTCACCAATTTTCATAGCTGCCAGAAACGTCAACACAAAAAACACAGTCGCTGGAAGAACAATAGAGTACTCCCATGGTTCTCCTTTGAGATGTTTTGGGCCTAGTTCTCGCTAACTCGGAAAAAAAGGCAACAAAGGCTTGATTCACCAATCTATGGTGGTCCAAGAATCAACAAGCCCGGACAAGCCTTCCGACTGAAAAAGACCCCAACACCAACCATCTGTGCTTCCTTCACCAAAAATACTCCCCAACCTCTTAACTTGTCAAAAAAGCCCAATTGACGACGGAGAAATTCTAGGGTTTTCTCGTTAGAAAACCTCTACTCAAGTCACGCACCAATACTAGCGAAGCGTGGGCCACTTAGTGAAGGCCCACTTGGATCTATCATTCTCTTCACATCGTTCTGAGCACGTCGGTATGCTTGGATTGGCAAGATTTCGTTGTTTGATCGACGATCGGAATTTCGCCTATTATGCACCGTTTGATCGGAAACTATCGGATCGTGAGATTGGTCCAATTTTGGAGTATGTTATTCCCCGTACCTCTAGGATTGTGTAAGAACTTGCAGATCTAGAATTGCACATTTGTATCTACCTGATCGACGATTCTAGGTTTATGTTTATTGATCGCTGTCTGATCATGCAATTGATGATAATTCGACCGTCAATTGTGGCGAAACTTTTGGGACGTAGTCAGTGGGACCTTAGTTAACCTATGGGAACTTATGGACCTTTATAAATTCTTGTGTTATCTATGTGTGTGCTTTGCTTTGGGTGTGTGCTTGCTTTATTCTCAAGTGGCTTGTGTGTGTGTGTTGGTTACATAATCTATCAACAATAAAGTCTTGGAGTGTTTTCACACAACAGAAGAAACCTAAAGCTTTTAACCACTATTGCAAAACTTCATCTTCTAATGTGGATGCCGTATTAATTGCACACGTGTGTGAGCCTCAGACGGATAGGGATTTTAAACTGTTGTTGATAGCAGTAGGAGGAAAGTGATTAAGAGATGGCGTAAATGGGAAGGGCAGGTCTCTCATCTTGAAAATATCGATCTGAAGGTTAAATCACACAAAATAAATAGTAAAAAGCATTTCAGCAACTTCACTACCTATTCTATACATAGGTATATATATTCTGAATTCATCATTTTTCATGCATCTTACAGCACAGAGGGCATGAGTTCAACGTTTACCCTCTTGTCGTTTTGAATCACACAAAATTAATAGTAAAAATCATTTCAGCAACTTTAGTACATATACTATATATATATGTAAAACAAGATGAAATAAAAAGAAAAACTCGTGTGCTAATTTCCGGTCTTAGATCTAGCATTTTGGTGTCTTCGGTCGTTTCAATTATGGCTTAGTGCAAACTTATGTTCAATGTCACGACTCGATTCGAAAATAAGGAATATTCCCAAATCATGGTGTGAGTCATACCATAGTCATAAGAATAAAATCCTACAACCATGATATGATAAGAAAGAGCCACAAATAAAAACAAATTTACTTAACATTACAAAATCAGAGTCGCAGTAGCTTGTAGTTAACTACACACTAAGATCTTTAACAAACGGTTGACTACTTACAAATATAAATTACACAAATCGACAACAAAAGCCCAGCCGCTTAGTTGAACCCGCTTCCTCAACTTCTTCTTTAATCCTGCACAATCTATTAGGGTGTGAGTATTCTAATGCCCAGTAGACTACCTTCAAACCCTCAAAGTCAGCTATCACAGTTAATCAAAGTGTCATGCATCAAACAACATAAGATATACCAATTATGCAATCATACCAGATAAATAAGTTTGCATATGCGATGATGCCATGAACTCACTCCCTTCTAATCCCACTAATTCATATCCTAGGGCAACAAGCCTGCATATCCCATACCATGCGTTTTACCACTGTGGCTCCGAATACCCTAAAATATGAATTAGCGCCCTTCCGTCCCTTAACCCAATTTTCTTTTGCTTACGAATTTCTCAACTTTCACTTATCATTAAAGGCCTACTCCCATCACCTCAATATATTCAAGCTCTGCTCCTGTCACCTAAATATATTCCACATTTTATTCAGATATATCTAAAGCCTTCTCTCACCCCTTAGATATATCTTAAACGGCACACACACACACACACACACACACACTCCAAACACCACTGTCTTTATGATGCATATGTAATGCAGCGCAAACATCATTTATCTCTGCATAACATAGATAATAACAATAATATTTCAGGCTTAATCACATGCATAATAACATTCACTCAACGTCAAATAATATCCACGGAGAAACATCAACAATAATATTCACATAACATCAAATAATATTGCCCGAGCAACACAACAATAATATTAATAGTACTATATATAATCACCAAGATTAAAAGTGACATAGCCCAATCATTGGGAAATCAGGAAACCCTACCTCAAGTCCAGCTAGCTTAACCTTGTGCAGTTTCGTCCTCGAAAGTACGTAGAGTAGAACACCTAGTTGAGATAATTTAGTGATTAAAATCCACTATAAATAAGGAAACAAGTTTGAGTGTCCTAGTAGCTCACGCAAACCTAAAACCCCACAAAACACTTGACAAGTTGTTTGACCCGATTGTTACTCCCTTAACCTCACATCCAAGCAAGCATAGAACCAAGCGTTAAGGAAAAACTAATCTATTCCCCTCCTATAATAGTTCTACTCTTTGGGATGTTTAAAATTAGGTGGTTCGGCTTTAGACTCATAAAGAAAATTTAAAACATCAATTTAAAACTAAAATTTCAGTTTTGCTAAACATTTGGATTGGAACACGTTAACTTTGAAAATTCACTAAATATTGAGTTTAAATCAAAATAAGGTAAAACTTTCCAGATCACAACTAGACATAGAAACGTTAAAGATGTCAAAATTTGATAAAAATTAGGATTAAGGAAGCATGTCAAAATAAAAACCAAAACAGACTAGGCTGCATAAAGTTCTTTTTTTCAGGTTTGTACACTTTATTTTGAAAAATCACCAAAATTACAATTTACAACCAAACTGGATAAAAATTTTCAGATCTGAAGAAAATACGAGAAAGTAAAACATACTAAAATTTCATGAAAATCCAAGTTTAGGAAGTCTTCAGACACTTACTTCAAAACAGGGTATGCAGCAGAATCAAAACAATTCCAGTAGGATAGTCTCTAGTTTGAAATTTTACAAAAAAATCAATTTAAATTCAAATGGCACAAAACCAACTTTGAAATAACCCTTGAGATATTCATTTTGATGTACCAAAATCCCAAAATGAAATTGGAACAAAAATCACATCGAAATAGTTTATAACTTCACAAAAACACACTTTGAAAGATATACATATACTTGAGGCATTCCAACCAAAAACTTGGGTTAAAACTAGTACTCAAAGAGACAATAAAAAGATGAGCTTTAAGCCTTCAAAGAATCATTTACTTGAGATGATAGTGGCCAATTTGAGCAATTGAATGATAAGGAACAAGCCATTTGAGAGAAAGTACACATATCTATAACAAGAGATTCAACATAGTCAATTGAACAAGTTTTGTTCATACCAATTTTTTAGAGAGTTATAATGAGTGCGTTTGGATGATCTTTGGATATGTTATAAAGGTGAGAATTTGGAGTAACTATCATGAAGAAACCATAGTGTTTTGAGCTTTTGATATGAGTGTTTTGGACTGAAAACGAGGGAAGTACCTAAGGTTGAAAACTATAAACAAGTTCCACTCTAAACAATCCCAAGGTGGCTATAGAAGTCCGATCAATCTGAAATTCTGATATGTTATAATAGACAGCATTTCAAACAACTTTGATGAAGGAACCAAAGTCATTTGAGTACATGAAATCACAGAAACAAACTGAAACCGAGCATACTGCTGTGAAATCAGGAAATGGTAAACTTATTGTGATCATACCAACGTTTCAGAGCCTATACTAATCGGATTGAGCTGAAATTTGAGTATGTTATAGGAATCATGAAAATGAACAACTTTTATGAAGGAAGTTTTCTCATTTGAGCTTCTGAAATATGAGTTCTCAGCAGCTTCAAGAAAGTGACGAATTTTGGATTTTGAAGAGGAACAAAAGAAAAATGAGGATGAAGATAAGTGAATGAGGAAGAAAGGGATGATACAATGAATGATGAGGATAAGAGTGAATTTATCATTGAAGAGCCTTAATTAGACTAGGTCAGTCATCCCTTTAGAAGAGGGTGATAATACAATGAATGGGAAGAAGAGGATGAGAAAGAATCTTAGGCTAGATTAGGTGACTCACCCCCATAGGTTTACAACTCATCCAAAATCAGATTTGTTGAAGACAAAGTAAGTGGGAAGGGGGGAAGAATGAAGGAGGGAAGAAATGCTTGGCTTACACGTTGCTTTCTCTTCTTTTCTTTGCCTACAAGGGTATTTTGGTAATCTATCATACATAGGGGTGTTTTGGTCATGTTTGTCCAACTTGAAATTAAACACACTTAATTTAATAATCTCAATCCAAAATCTCTTGATAAAATACCCATAATCTTCTCCACCATTATATTATTTTTCATTAAAATATGAAAATCCACCTTAAATTTTTCGGGGTATTACAGTTCAATTAATGAACTATATACAATTTTGGGTTAAATGTCAAAATGGTCTTTGTGTTTTACCACGTTGGTCAATTTAGTCCCTGTGTTTTCAATTTGGCCAATTTAGCCCATGTGTTTAGGACAGTTAGCTAATATAACCCTTTCCGTTAAATTTGTTGTTAAATAAACATGAAAACATTTTTCTTTTTTTTGAAAACCTATAAACCTATTTGCAATTAATAAAAAGAGTTGAATTAATCTTAAGGGTATTAAATTTCATTAAAGTAAAACGTAACATTAGAGAAAATAAAAAACTTAAGAGAAAAAATGGTGGATTGTCGGGGATGGGAGGATCTGCCCAACAAGTGGAGAAGTGGGAAAGGGGGTGATGAGAGAGGAGGGCACACGGCCGAAGGGGTAGAGATGGAAAGGTGGGGGGAGCGGGATGGGGGTGAGATCTGGGAGTGTGGTTGGGGATGGGTCAAGGGGCGAGGGGATGGTCGGTGAAGTGAAGGGGTGTAGCATAGGGGCTGTTCTTGAGGGAGAGATAGAGTGATTGCGGGTGGGATCAGACATGGCGTGGTGGGCTGTTGTTAGAGCAAGTCCAGCAGTGGGTTTTGGACTGAGGCTAGGGGGGTTTGGGAGAAAAAGGGCCTCCAGCAGCAAGGGTTAGCCCGAGTTGCTTGTGGGGGCCACGAAGTCAGGCTAGCCCAAGAGCAGGTCCAGCCCCAGATCCAAAACTAGGGGTGCTGACGTCAGTGATGATGTCAGCAACAAAAAAAATTAAAATAATCGAAAAAAAATTCATATTTTTTTAAAAATAAATACTTAGTCATATTTTTCACTTCCCACACCAAAAATCTTTTAAAAAAATATTGTCCAAATTAATTATTTAGGTAAACAAATATGTGACAAAAACAAAAAAATGAATACTGTTTGCCCTAAACTAGGGCAACTGCTGGAAACCAACATTGCTTTTTGCAAGGGCAGCCACTATTCACGTGAATAGTGGCTGCCCTAGCCCCCCCCCCCCCCCCCCCTTTGTCATGGCAAGAGGCAACTGCTGGAAATGCTATTAGGGAGGAAGAGAGACTGATGGTGATGGCTGTTGGATATGATGTTTTTTATTTAGGCTTATTTACTATAGTACCCCCTGAAACTTGGGTCAAATCTCACTTTACCCCCCCAAAGTTAAAATGGCCCACTTTCATCCCTTGGATCGAGGTTTGGTGATCCACTTTGCCCCCTGCCGTCAACTCCATTCAAACTCTGTTAAATCTGATGACATGGCAGGGGTGTTTTTGTAATTTTGTATATAATTAAAAATATAATTAAATAATTTTAATAATAATAAATTAAAATAAATTAAAAAAATAAAACTGCCACGTCATCAAAGTTAACAGAGTTTTGGATGGAGTTGACAGCATGGGGCAAAGTGGGTCACCAAACCTCAGGCAAGGGATGAAAGTGGGCCATTTTAAGTTTTGGGGGGGTAAAGTGAGATTTGACCAAAGTTTCAGGGGGCATTAGTGTAATTAAGACTTTTATTTATTTATTGGGTTAACTGTCGATTTACCCTAGAACTTGTACGCTACTTTCAATTTGCACCCTCAACTTTTTGGTGGAAAATTAAGTACACGAACTAATTTTTATCTCCAATTCCCCCTACTGTCTAAATCTCAACATTTCATCCAATTTGCCGTTAAATATGAGGGAAAATTAGTCACAGAGAGAGAGAGAGAGAGAGAGAGAGAGAGAGAGAGAGAGAGGACGCGGAAGGGGAGGAAGGTGTTTTTTTTTTTTGGGAGCGGGGTAAAAAAACCCCTAGTGGGCGGGCTGGGTTCGGGGGTTGAAAAAAACAGAAGGGGGAGGCGGGGGATTTGTTTGGGAGTGGAGGGTGGTGGTCATGGGGAATGGGAGGAGAAGAAAGCCCCGGGGGCAGGCTGGGTTCAGAGGTGGAAAAAAATAAGGGGGGGGAGGGGGTCTGTGGCTTGGATTTTTTTTTTCTTTTTCCTTTGTTGTTTTTGTTCTCTTTTTCTTTATTTTTATTTTTTGAAAAAATACATATTTTTTAATGATTTGACGGACTATTGAATGACATAATTTGACAGGCTATTGAATGACATGTTGTATTAAAATATTTATGTTTTTTTTATTAATATTTCAATAGTTTTTAATTATTCTAACAGAAAAGAGTACTGATATTTCCACCCACATGTCATATTTTCCCGCCCATCTTATCTTTCCACCCACCATATATATTTTAAAAAATACAATCCTATTTTTCCACCCACCAGTAGTCCTAAAATACCCTTTTAATTATTACCTCATTTCCTCTCTCCTTTTATTCTCTATGTTCAGTTTCAAGCTTTCAAAAACATGTTCTCTTCTGATTGCAAGAACTATATGGAACAGTGGCTTTCTTCTCTTTAGAATTTTGACACCTAAGACTAGCTGACATATCTCAGGATTGGCAAAACTAGAAAATAATTTAGAATGGGATAGGCCCTGCATCACCATCCTTCCTAGAAGTGCAGAAGATTAACATCCATCAGACTTCTGAGGATAATTTCAAAGCGCCTTTAATTTTGAAAGAGTTAGGAAGAACCTTCTTGTTTTCCAGCAATGTTGCATGCTAATAATGTAGCATCCTTCTACTACTAGGCGCATATCATCCAGTGCAAAGAGAAATGTGAAATAACCATGGAGAAAATTGGGGGACGCCACTCCACGTCGTGGCCTACGAGTTGGGTGGAGAGGTTGGTTTGGTGATATATGGGGAAGATGGTGGTGCAGGCCTCTGTCTCTCTTCGCTTTCTCTCTCTCCCCCTTCTCTTTCTTCGAACAAACCCAGCCCTTGTAGATTGAGTTTGGGGTTTTTTCCCTAAGTCTTTAAAAGTCATTTTACAAAGGGGTTTATTTGTTTTTAAAATTTTAAAGATAAGGTGGGTGAGAAAATAGGACAAGGGGTCTAAACACAAGGATCAAATTGGCCAGATTGAAAACACAAGGACTAAATTGGCCAACATTGTAAAACACAAGGACCATTTTTGCATTTAAGTCTACAATTTGTCTTCTTAAGGAAGGATATCGAACTCAAACCGTTGCGATTTGAGTAAATGTTCTTAATCATCTTAGCCACAAGTCTTTTACAACTAGGGCTGATTTTCTAATGAATCGAATAGGAATCAGGGGATTTCAATTCCATTCCAAAAAGATTCAGAATGAAAATTCTTTTCCAATTATTTTCCAACGAATTTCGGAATTTTAACATCCATTCCAATTCGGAAAACTTGAAATTTTTGGAATTATTGGAAAATTTCGAAACTTACATATTTTGGAATTTTTTTTGCAAAGTTTCGTAAACTCATTGAAAATTCTAAACATGTCTAATGATATGAAAGGTTAAAATTGGCTCAAAATTGAAAAATATACGAAAAAGCTCGAAAAACTGTTATATGCTATCACTTATATGTTGTTATCCGTTATGAACTAGATTGTCTATGTCTATTTGGTCATTAAGTCATATCAAATTCAATATAAAACTAGTCATTATGTGTAGTCTAAGTTTGAACCCTCAATATATTTTGGAATTCCGAAGTTTCAGAATCTTGAAATACATTCCAATTCTAATCCTTTTTTTTTTTTTTTTTTGGAGTTTTCGGATTTCGGAACTTTTAGATGTTGGAATTGATTTGGACTTGCCAAATTCAGAAATTTTTCGGATCTGAATAGGAATTTCCACTTGCAGCTCTATTTACAACTGATAGTCTTTACAAAACCATACAACAAAAAGAAATCAAGGTGGGTGCTTAGCTCGTTGTTATTCTTTGTCCTTCCATGCCCATGCTTTAGGCCTCTCGCAATCGAAAATAAGATCAACTCAAATAGTCTCTTCAACAATTTTAGAATGCTAAAATAGTTGAGCCACATCATTAAAACTCTCTCCAACAGCCTTGTCAAACTCAGTCATCAAAACTGCAACCTCTTTCTCTCTCTCTCTCTTCAGGACTGGTAAGTTGACCTTGGCTCTTCAAAATATTTAATTTTGCTTTGAAAAAACAAAATCTACCTTGAAAATGTTAAAAAATATATATTTTTTCTTTTCAAATAATAAATACATAGATATTTTACATGTTTTCATATTTTTCATTATTTTCCATAACATTGCAATAATTTAATTGAAGAGTCTGTTGGGACATAAATTATTAAAGCAGCAAATAATTCTTTTCAAATTGCCAAATAGGTTAACAAATTTTAATTTGCTATTACTAGGAGATGCTCTAAGATCATTATGACAGGACAGGTTTGCCATCTTTATGGTTAATGTCACAATTATATATTTTTTACATTTATGATTGATTCATTGATCATTAATCTCATACAAACACAATTTTTTTCATACAGAACATATGTGGTCCCAGTCATGTGAAAACCATATATACATAGGTATCACAGTTTTAAGATGAGATATCTTGTGTCAATTAAAAAAACGATGAGATATCTATTAGATAAGTAAGGATTTTTTCGTAAACCTAAAAGCAAGTTTCAACAAATTTGCAACTACAAAAATTGAGATATTGGGAGAAACTAAAATCGGTCAATGAACTGATTCTTGTTGTTGTGAAATTGTTATAGTTCTAATGCACCCTCTAAGTATATTTAGATATTGCACAGAGTATATCTTAAGAATCTCTTTTCCATTTCTTCAAGACCCTCTGTATGATCCATTTTCCATTTCTTCAACACCCTGTTATCTACAGGGGTGTTCACAATACGCGGCTTTGGTGCGGGGTGCTTAACTGACAAAACAACTGAGTTGGTTTTTGGGCATACCCTAAACTGCCCAAAACTACTAGATGCTTAACTGACAAAACAACTGAGTTGGATTTTGGTCATACCCTAAACTGCATGTTGCTTAACTAAGTTGTTTCTCCAGGTGAGCAAGCAAAGTTTTTTCGGCAAGCAAGCAAAGTTGTGTTATTCTTCGAGTGCAATAACTAATTCTTATATTATAATTTTATTTTAGTTGCAATATCAATCATTTTATGGTTTAGTACATAAAACGAGTGATTAATACTAATTTCGCCAATTCTGAAGAAGCAATTTTGCAAATTGAACCATTAATACACTTTCCAAACCAGCCAACTACAAAGTTGGGTGTCACAAACAGGCAGAAGACACATGTAATAACATTGATATCTCTTTTCAGCAATCACAAAATGATCCTCAAAGTTAATAAATTTACAACAAATATTTGTCTGAATATGAAACACAAATAAGTAAATGATGAAACCTACTGGGGTGGATCTATGTAGTAAGAAAATTACAACACTCTTAGCACAAAAGTCTACATCAGAAAATCTTGTTATACTGGCTAGTGAGAGAGCCCTTCAAATTTGAATAAAGACCATAGAGTGAGTACTGCCTGAGGTTTTCCACTTCATACCATGAGTTAAGCACTGAAAGGTGCTTGTCTGTGCCGGAAAATGCCAATTGGATCCCAAGGCTGCAGTCCACAGAGCCTCCATGGATTTTGCAGCTTGAGGTCTTGAATGCACAGTCCTGATTGTTGAGGCAAACAAGGCCGGTGTTCCCTGAACATTTGGAGCACCCATCCCTTTTCCAATACAGGTTCTGCAGCCTCCCCTTGTTGAACTCAAGCACCTGCATAACACAAATCTCACTCACTTCAACCATAAAGCCTTAAACCAAGAATCACAATGACTAGAAAAAAAATTCCAATTCCAGTTCCCAGCTCAATTCGAATTCCAGTGTATTTACTTACAAGGGTAAAGCTGGTGACAGTATAGGTAGCATTGGCAACAAAAGCAGGAATGGACCTTGCAGCATATTTTCTTCCAGCAAATGCAACCATATACCCATAAGAATCCTGGTAATTATTCAAAAACCCAAAAAATATAATCAATTGGGTTGAATTCAAAACTTGCCAAAACTCAACACATCTAATAAAAAACCAGAAATTTTTTAAGTAAAGTTTGAAACTTCAATCTAAATTTGATACTTGGACGGTGTTCAAGTTTCAATTTCGTCTAATGTTGCAAACTTCTAAAGCAAAATAAATATAAAATTGCAATTTCCATCTCACTAAAACCAACAATTGAAAAGAAAAAAAAAATTAGAAAAGGTAAAGAAATAAGAGGAGAGAGAACGAACCGCAGTAAAGGAGGAGGAGTTGACGGAGAGGAGAGAGATCTCGTCAACCTTAGGCCGGAAAACGGAGATCTGGGAATTGCCGTTGGAGAGAGAGAGTCTGGAGTCGCAGGGAGACAGCTGAACGCTGCCGTTTCGGAAGAAGGAGTCCCTGGATGCGAAGGCAATCCCGAAGGTGAACCCGTCGGACCTCTCCACCTTCGTGTCCGCGCACGGAGAGTACACGTGGTTGTTGTTGCTGCCGTCGATTAAACGCACCGTCGTGGTCATCATCATTATTGCGATGATCAAGCTCGTCGTCGTCCATGGGCCAACAACCGCCATGGTTGATTCGGCGATTGGGAATTTTGGAGGACAGAGAAGATGACTTGTTTGTTGAGTTGAGCTTGAGAGGTCGCGGAGTTGGAGAAGTGAGATCCAGCGGTAGGAGGAAACTGAGATTGAATAGCAACCGTTGGATCTGTTTGATGATTGGGATTAGATTACACTTCTAAATTGGGCCAAATAAAGAATTTTTTGCCAAGGCCCAAAACCTTGAACATGAACATGAAACATCAATTGCTTTTTTTTTTTTTGGTTCAATACATCAATTGCTTTTGATCAAAATAAAAGGTTAAGTGGATATTCAATCAACAAAATGGAAAATATTTGTGTCCTCTTGTAAATAGGAACTTTTACATTCCTGCCAGCCAATCACATTAACATGTGTACATAAATTTATTTTTTGTAATTTTTAATGAAATATCTTTTTATATGTGTTAAATCTATAATTTACAGGAAAGAAGGATGTCTCCTTCCAAGAAAGACGGCAAGCAATGTCCAAAAAAGTATGTAATTTTCTTGTTTTATGCATTTTTCGTCTTAGGTATTTGAAATTATAAATTTGTCAAATAAGCTATAGCTTTTTAGAGAAATTATGTTCGGTATAATATATGACCGAGACACACTCTCTTTAAACATAAAGTTATAGCTCATTTGACTCGGTACATTTCTTTTGAATGTTGTTTATAGAACTTCATGGGTTGCTTCCTTTAGATGCTTATAGGTACTAACCCACGTATATCACATACTTGTATTTGGTTTTGTAATTTTCCTTGGAAGTATCTTTCGTGAAACTAATGTGGTAGCTTCGGCCTGCCTTTCAATGAACCCACATCCAATTTCATAATTCATAATAGGTACAAATAAAAGCACCCAAAAAAGAGTAGGGGAATGATTCGAAATCACTGCTTTTTGCTACCACCCATACATATAAAGAACCAATTGCATCTTGTACCAAAAATGAAATTTTTAAAAAAACAAACAGTTGCATCCATTGAAGAGGGCCAACCACAACGCATGGTGAGCCCAAATAATTTGTTTTTGTTAAATGATAAGGCACATACCAATAAAAACAAGTAAACAAGTGCTAACTTCCAATTCATATGTTGGCAGGTGCGTTACCTATAGAGGCTACATAGCTGTTTATGATCACCTTGTTGTGGCCACATAAAATCAGCCTAAAAATATATTAGCAGTAAACACCAACTAACCTTGCAATGCATGGAACGTGCGTTACACGCCTCTACAGATAGAAAATTAAATACATCAGATATACAGATGATGATTTGTTGTGAGTTGATAGAGATAAGAGATATAATTAATTAATAAATTACTTAATTAATTATGTAGGAAATACAGATGCTTACTTGAAAGAAAGACGTTACCCATAAGAGACAACAGGTAAAACTAGAAACGTTGACCTTCAAAAACTTGCAGGCACATAACACATAATCAAACGTACAGAAAAACCATAATGTAATCACATGTTATCTCTCTCTCTCTCTCTCTCTTTACTTAGGACCAACTGCATCTTCCCTTAATTAAAACTCCACCAATACTCTCTCTCTCCACCTCATCCAGCAGTTGACTTCACAAAACTTGAATTCCCCAAATAACCAATCCTTTTGTCATTGAGCCATGGCTGACCAAACCAAAACGACTTCTATCCTATGCAACTTCTTCTTCCATCACAATCCCACCTGCTTGGTTTTTCTTTCTCAAGGAGGTGAGAGATCATGAACAACACAAGTGACTCTGGTGGCTTCCTTGGTTCCAGCAACATTGGTGGCTTTGGTTATGGCATTGGTGTCTCAGTTGGCATCCTCCTGCTCATCACAACCATCACCCTTGCTTCCTACTTCTGCACCAGAACTCAGCAGCCGCCTGCCCCGGCGACACACAGGAACAACAACACCCTTGATCCACCTCACCTGCAAAACTTTGTTGTTGATATAGGACTTGATGACAGCACCATTGAGAGCTACCCGAAGATGCTTTACTCTGAGGCCAAGCTCCAAAAGACAGACTCCACTGCCTCCTGCTGCTCCATATGTCTTGCTGATTACAAGGGCACCGATACACTCCGTCTACTGCCGGATTGTAAACACCTCTTCCACCTCAAGTGTGTTGATCCGTGGCTGCGGCTGCATCCTACCTGTCCCGTCTGCAGAACATCTCCAATCCCAACACCTCTGTCGACTCCTCTGGCAGAGGTGGTTCCATTGGCAAGCAGGCGAGACTGATGGAAAGGATAGAGTGAAGGGAGCATGGATTTGATTTTGGGCTGTTTTTGCATTATTTGTATCTAGAAAAGTCATTAGCATATATCATCGAAGTTCTCCCAAATGTTGATGGAGCTCTTCCATAGTGAAACTTTCTTCAATTCTTTCTTTTTTGTAGCTTGAGATCTGGTTGTAAGAATTCATAATAATTTTGGGATTTATGCATTATTTAAAAGCATGGTTTCCTGTGGCAGGAACAGAAACTGCTACAAAATTCTAACACATGTGCAAGCCTGCAAGGTACACATTGCAGAGGGTTAAGCTAGTAGTAGGTGTCAATTACTATTAGGTTAGACATATAAGAAGATGAATCAAATGGGGCAATGACAATTTAAAGAAGCTTTAAAAATAAATAAATAAAACCTCCACTGAAGAATCCTGCAATCCACTTGGGATGAAATATCAATGAACACAAGGCAGTTTATTATTTAATCATCCACAGAATTCAACATTTGCAGATTAAACCTGATTAGGAAGGTCCAGTAAGTACAAATATGACTCAATTTAATATCTAAGCAGATCTGTACCTAAATCTTACCGGCCTGAATGAATATCATAAAAGAAACTACTAGGTACGTCATTTACTAATACAGGTCACCCTTGTTAAAGCCTTTAATAGTACAACTACTGAAATTGATGGGGCCAGTGACATTCCTTCCGACAACAGAACCTTATCCTCCAAGATGCAAAGACCTTTCTGGTGAGCCTTATAGCAACTCTATTCAGAAAAATAAGAAAGAGGCATGCTCTTGTTGCAAAACCTATTTAAGTGGACAGACAAATTCCTATATTATTAAATCCCTCATAAAGAAACCCATCAATTTCCTTTCCTTCTCTTGTTGATGGAAATGGGAATACATGATTTCTCTGTCCATCCTGAAAACCAACCTCCAGAGCTTCATTGAAACAAGACCATCGTCGGCCACTTTAACGTGCAGAAGTTCTCTTTATTATATGCCTTTTGCTCCTCCATATTTCTTTAAAGCTTCTAACAAGTTCTACAAAAAATTGAACAGCTTGCCACAATCCCTCACCTTCACCCCCATCTCTCTCTTCCAAATAGCCTCTCAAGCACCAATAAGACAAGATGGAAAACAGATTGTGAAAAACGAACTGAAGTAATATCAAAGAAGTGTTCCTCTACATGTGATGTACTTACCAAACAAGAAAAGAGAGTAATTCAAATTATAAGCCAAATAAAAGCGGAATTGTATTAGTCCAACAATTTACATATAAATTTTTTTGAACTATTACTTGGAAGTACACCCTAATTTTGCAGAAGAAAATCATATTACATTGATTCCTTATAAGTGCAGAAAAATTTTAAAAATCTATCCAACAATAGCAATGTTTAGGTCCTCCCTCAACAAGGGTTTAACTTGATACATGGGCAATAAATCTGAAACACCTCCCCCACCTCCTTCTGAAATAATAATAATAATAAAGTACTACAAATACAGATACCTACCATAAATAAATTCTAGCGGATTCTGCCAACTTAATTCATTTATAATAGCACCACAGCAGATGCTGTATGAATGCACCATACTTGCTTTGCTTCCACCCCTTACCACATAAACTCCATTCCACTTCATCAAAGAACAAGAAGGGTGTATTCTAGTGTTAGGACAACCCATGACATTACCAGTTCTTCAAATAACTAAAAATCGGCCTCAACACATGCAGAATCACATATACGGTGTCCTCATTGTTTATTCTAGCTAATCATTTCTGGAATATCAAAACTTTACCTACCTCTCTGTCTCTCACAATAATTTACACGTCCTACTTGTGTTTCCGTTTCTTATGCAACCAGATAGGTGAATGTATCTTGAGCACATCTGAAACCTCCTCAAATTCAAAGCCAGCAGGTAAAGGGCATCTAAGCCTATATCAATGCACAACTTAGAATCCAATTCAAATGGTTCAGTAAAGGAAAATTACTAGAGACTACTTGTCTGTGTCCATGGGCTCCATTTACCAGCTACCTTCGCCAATTAATGATCAAATTTGTAGGCGCAATTATCATGCATATCATCCACATGAAAAATCTCGTCTTTCCTTTTCTGAATACATGGGCTTTGGATTCCAATTTTGGCACATTGATAGCAACATAGTATTGTCGTGTCTGTCAATGTCGTAGTGTAAGAGACCTTGCATCACCTCATACATGAATTATTTTTGTATGGTGTGGGTGCCTTTGTGTTCCCTGGTCAACTGGAAACATTGCTTCCTATTCTAATATAATGTGGCATTCATCTTCACTGTATACTGACTAGTGGCTAGGACAATTAACCATTAACCATTCCAAATCTCAACTTGAAAGTTGAAAGTAGATCCCAAGTTCCACCACAGCTACCATCTACAAATTTCAAACTCGTGGATCTTTTTCTTCTGAAAGGAAACCGAAAACATACCCTCTACTACCCCAACAACAACAAAAAACTGAATTTGCAAATCGTATAACACTGCCAACCAACTACACGAAAAGGGTTTATAGCTCAAATGTTTCATTCAACTTTAGAAATCCAAGCATGAACTATGAAGCCATGAATCACTACATATATTGAGCATGCAACTACTTTTTTTGTTCTTTGGGTACCAATTTATTTACTGTACAATTCATAGCTACGGAAAGCGATCGAAATTGCAATAAAACACTGATCTTGGAAGTGACAATATTTGGAACCAACCAAGAAAATAAGCATCAATACCCACAAACAAGTTAAACGAGTAAGAAGCAAGAAAACAATAAAGCATGCCTGCAAATACAAAACATGCCTACCAATACCAGGTACAAGTTAGTCTCTATGGGGTTACCTGGACAAGCTTACTGAGGCCACTGTGAGAGCCCAGCGTAGGCTCTGTGGTCCCTCCCTGACAAGAGTAGCGTCGCTTTCGACTGCCTGCGATTGTTCGAAGTACAGGGCAAAGCCCAAAACACAAAAATGAAATTTCCACTTCTGTTTTTTTTTCGCTTTTTTATATTTTTTTTGGATAAATATGTTTTCCTGGAACTAATGGCTGAAAAAGGCCAAAAAATAATGCAAATCAACGAGTAATGAAATATCAATCTATTATTTGGGTTTGGGCTCAACGGTCTTGGAATCTGAATCGCAAGGTTGGGTCCGCTCGAGTTTCTACCCTAGGGTAAGTGATAACGTTTGGGACTCAAGGTCCAAGATCGAGTTCTGGTCCCAATGTTGAGCGAAAGATTGTCCAGGATCGTGAAGTCCACGATACCTGGAGGCTAGTGTTTAATAATCACGCTTCTGGAGAGTCTCTTCTCTATAAAATTACTTTAAAACCACTTGGGAGTGTTTTTAGATAAGTCAATAATCACTTTTACGAAGAATCACTCATCGATGGAAAATTTACGCTTGAACATCTGTTTTGGCCCAACACAGTGAGCATCGGAGGGAGAGATTGGAAATCAGCTTTGGCTTTGCCATTGAGATTGTAACCTCGTGTTGTAGGTTTACTTGTAATTAACTCTGACTTTATTTTCCTGTTTTTTCTTACTATGCATCCAAATTGCAAAGAAAAAAATGCAGTGGACATAAGCCAAGTCACAACCTCAAACGATATCGACCCCAAAAAACAAATCACTGCGCAAGTACACAACAAAAGCCTAGTTTAAGCGTAAACCCTCGTAAAAGATTATAGAGATAAAATGACAAATGCATTGTAATACAATATGGTACCACAATTTTTAAACTGTTCCGTTTCAAACAATGAAAAAGAATGTGCAACGATTAAGTCAACGTTATGCGTCTGGTAAGATGAGCTTCTGAAAGCCAGCAATAATAATTTCGGAACAGAGGCTGAGTATAAGGCTGACTGAACAGAGGCTGAGTATATGTCGAATCATGGCAATTGAATGGATCTACCGAGATCATCCAGCTCCAAGAATTGCTCATTGTCAACTAGCAGCATTTGAGCCGGAGCACATATTGAATTATGCACAGCGGAGAAATTATAACCATCTTCACTCACTGTAGCCAGCTTGCCCAAGTCTCCTAAATCTTCATAAATATCATCACTATTGACATGAGGTGTAGCATTAGCATTTCCCGAAGGAATGGCATTACCAAGCTCCTACAAACAGTGAAGAACTTTTACATTAGCATACCTTCGAAGTTTAAAGAACATTTGCAAGATAATTTATGTGTACTAATGTACTTACGGAAGTAATATATTTCTATTACTTCCGTAATTTATGTGTACTAATGTTCTTATAGGTGAATATAAGAACATCCAAAAGGATGCAGCATAAAATGAAATTTTCAAAATTAAAATTCAATACCATCAACTTCTCAAGTTACGCCATCTAGTTTAAAACTCTAGCTTCAAGAAATAACATTTGCACTATAATTATTAACACTGAGTCCATAGTCCCAGCTTCCACAGAATATCTTTATAGCTATAGGCAAATATAGGCAGCAAAAGATCATTACTTAATGGAAAAACAAGGAGAGAGATCTCCTCATCAGCAGAGGATAATAACATATCATTTCTTCATGAATAAAGAGTAGGAAAATTTACCCTCCATCAATTGAAAAGTAAAAACAAAAAATAACAGTAAGAGAAGAACCAAACAGCTAAAAAAGCAGTATGAAATAAGAATAAGGAACCAATTAGGTTGATGAAGGAGACCACGAGAAATAAAGAGAGAGAGAGAGAGAGGAAATAAGGCAAAGTACAGATGCACTGAAGGTTGCAGAGCCAAGACCCTCATCAGGAAAAAAAAAGAAGGGTAATTTGTCTCTTTCAACAGCCTGGATGACATCAATGACAAAAGTAAAATGCAAATTACTTATGTTCACCGAAATTTAACCCAACTCTATTGTGATGCATTGGAAAGCTATGGCATGAGCAAAGTGTCACAACATAAACCTATCTCGATTCCACCACAAAGAAAATGATAAATTAGATTATGATACATTTCCACTTTGCTAGATCAGGAATGATATATACTACATAGTAAAAAGAGAAGGAAGAAATTACACACCTCATTTTTGTCATTTTCTTTCATTAAGGAAATGCTTCCTTCAGTAAAGCAATTCAACATTGACAGGATATCATCATTGGAAACATGAGGCTTCTCCATTGTAACATGATTACTGGAAACCAATTGGAGAACATTGCAAGAAGGTGGTAAAGCATCTGATATGCACGATTCAGATGAAGGACCTATGTGCATACCCTGCGGGGAGTGTGTGCTAGTGATGATGGAACTATTATAGTTGCTCGGCACCACAAGGTTTGGCTCAGGCATGTTTGCATGTGGGACTGCTTCTGAACAAATTTCAGCCTCATCATCAGTCCATTCTTCCTCTTTAAAGGGTGCACCATATTCTGCACCATTTCTCGGCCCTGGCCCATCTTTTTGGAAAATCATACAGATCACATACGAGTCCTGCAACATAAAAAAGCTACAAAACTTAATCAACATAAACGCACTAGCCATGAAAAGCTACTAACAAATTGTATGAAGTAAGGAAAACTAACATTATCAGTCCAATTCAGCAGCATGAAAAAATTCTAATCATATGAAACATTAAAGAATAACAAGCTTTACAAAAGGAGAGTACAATACTAAATCATTTCATAGTGTCGGACTAATTTTATTAAAACCAAAGAAGAATACAAAAGAGTGAGAGGAAAAGTGTCATTTACCTGGAGCACATCACTATCAGCCAGGTTCTTAGCTTCAAGCCTATACTCATGCATAACCCAATCTGTTCTTTCTCCTTTTGGAGCTCGACCTGTATGAAAGATCAATGTTTTTATCCACCCGGAAACTTCACCATTGTAAAGAACAGATCTATCCTTTCCCGTGGCCTTCCAGTAACCACATTCATTGGCACGTTTCACTCTAGCCCCAGTTGCATACTTCCTTGATGTCGGACAAAAGAAGTACCATTTTAGATCACCTTGCCAACAAGATTTTTCTGAAAATAAAAAGCACAACACAATCAGAAACTACATGAGACAAAGAAGGAAAGCCAAGGTTAATAAGAATGACAAGGTCAATGACAGTCAAGAAAACAAAGAAGAGAAATTAGAATGACAAATACCTGGAAGATCCCAAGGAGCATACTTGTGAATGTCAACCTCTGCAATGAAGTTAAAATGGAGCCTTTTCCCCATTACCTTCCTCTTCAAATAATATTGTACAAGTTCTACATCAGTTGGAGAAAACCGGAAACCAGGAGGCAACGGTGCTTTCCTCATCACAAAATCCAAATGTAAAGTCTCAACTATCTAACAATAGCCTTATATCCCCAATGTAGAAATTCCTCACAATATGCAAAGAAAATAATGTCTCTTAAAAGTAAACAGCAAGTAACCAGAGGTTACAAAAAGAACACAATTATAAACAACGCCCCTCCCAAAAAATAACTAGGTCAAGTCCAGTGCCGGAACAAGATTCTGCGTGAACACCACAGCCTCCCTCGGTTCATAAAATAAAATTTTCCAATAATTGATGAATGTTTGTTGTTGAGATCAAAAGACATTTGGATGCGCAAAGAAGACCCTGTTCTCCAACATTATTAGACACACGATCAGAATAAGCAGCAGAAAACTGAACGAAAAATAACAGAAAACTAAACAACACAGCACAGGAGAGAAAGCATATCAGAACAACTTTTTTCGTATATAAAAGCTTTCAAGACAAACAACCCATCAAAATTGATATGCGAAACCTCAAAACCCTAATTGGTAATCACTTTTTAAATATCCCTGCATACAAATTATATATGAATGATGCCCATTTATAAAAATTAAAATAAAATATTTTTTGCTTTAAAGTCAAACCCAGATCATAAAGTCATCAGAATCATCTAAAAACCCCATAAAAACAATCATATAGAACCCGAAAAATAAAAAACTGAAAACCACATTGAAAACCCACAGAACGCTAGCCCGCCAAAGAAAATAACGAAACTTGAACTGAGGGCAAAACCCTAACTTGAATACAAACTAAGACACGTACGACGTAACAGCTAGTACAGAGAGAGCGCTTTGATTCTAAAATAAAAAACGAAACCAGGAAAAACAATCAAATGTCTAAATAATTTTTTTTTTCAAAAAACAAAAGACTGGGAGCAACTGAAACGTACCATCAAGAGAGAGAGTTATACCTGAAGATGGGAGAAATGGGATGATGGGTTGAATGGGAGAAATGGCGAGCGAGGATGGCGTGTATGAATGGAAGACTCGAAGCGCGGAGTGAATAAGCTACAGGTAACGACTCTGGTTCTTCAGTGGTTTTAGGAGTATTTAAATCACGGAAGATTCAAATATAGCAATAGTTTCTTTATTTATTTTGTGCCCAAAAATGTTTCCTTCATTATATGAGCCTGGCCCAGCTGTAGATGGGCCATGTGTAGGCCTCTGCCCAAAACCCCTGGTCATGTGATTTAAATGAGTTGAGAAATTTTATGAAATCAACCAATTTGCTATTAATTTTCTCAAATTTATCCAGTTTTTGAAAAGGAAACAAAAATTCCAAGTTCAAAATCAAAACCAGCTTGCGCAAAAAAAAAAAAATCTTGTAAGGTTTTGTTCACAATCATAATTCCAAGTCCAAGTTCAAAATCATAACCGAAGCCTTAATGCTTAATGGTAAAAGTCATTCACCCTTAAATCACAATCATAATCTCGTCAATAAAAGCTTATGTTTACATGTCAGATTGTCAGTTAAAAATTTGCCATGACAAGGATTCAACCAAAAAAATAAGAGAAAGAAGAAAGCATGAAATCTTTCCCTTGGGCCTTGTACCAAGGGATACACGTTAGAAATAAACTCCACTAAATACACTTTTGTGTCAATGTGTTGCACGCTGTAGTATATATACAGTTTTTTAAATATTAATTTATATAATATAAAGTAAAAAAAATTCAGAGGCCTCAAAAATCAGGATTCCTATGCAGTGGCGCCACTTGCACCAACTATGAGCCACCCCTAGTTGTCTGTAAAGTGGAATGAGTCCTTGCATTGCATGTACAGAACCAAGATTTTTCCTTGAGAAAAATTAGGGACGAAAAGGGTTACGCGATGAGAAACAATGAGATTGAAAAGGGTAATGGCATAAGAAACAACATCTCATATATATAGCTCACTGAGCTGCTGAAGCTGGTGTTCAGTGCAAATGAGTTCAGTTTTGCTGTTGTGATAGTTTCACACCTTCTTTGCCATCAATGGAGAAAGGCTTCGTTGGTTCACCTATCATTCCTTAAATTGCCTTCATTATAGGTTTTAGATTTCTATAAATTCTGACTTCTTTCCTTGCGAACGGATGATTTTGATTGTGAGGTTTTGAAATATTCGCTTGTGCCATGCTATTTGCTTCTGTTACTAGCCACAGACATTTTCGTTAGCCCTACAAAAAATTTCTCTGACAGCCTTCATTTTACTTGAACTTAGATGAGGTTGCCTTCATTTTTCATTCTTCATTTCTCTATCCTGAAAAGGAAAATAGATTTGGGGAGGGAGGAGTGTTAGCGAGATATCCTATTCTATTAGGATATTTCCTTATTATTCTATTAGGATTTTATTTATTTATTTCCTTTTGTATAGATATTATGTAATTAGGATTCCCTTATTTCCTAGTTTAACTCTACTAGAGTTTGTAACCTTGTATATAAATACCTCATTTCGGATAATGAAATATATCTGAAAATATTCTATTATATTATTTGACTAGGAGTATATATGCTTTCAAAGTATCCAAATTCCACTAGCAGAGTACACTAGTGCTTCGATTCAGGCAGCTCACAAAATGAAACTGAAGGCTTTTATACCTGGAAAATAGACCCATAGACCTGAAGTCTTGAACAGAGATAATGGCCTTCACAATGGATTACAAGTGTTCACTGGATTTTGTTGCGCATTACTTGAACATGTGAGCTAAAGATACGGCCCTTGTAGTTGGTTTCCATGGTATAATCTTGAATTCTCTAACAGCAAATGGATTAGATCAGAGACTAATTACTTCTTATGAACATGTGAGCAGACGTGTTTGGTGTTGGCTCTTCTAGCAGATGATAATTGAGGAGAGACTCAAATACTCAACAAGGGAAAACCAGGTGAGTTCAAAGTTTCCAGTGCTAGAGTCATGGATTTCATTTACATGGCTGAAATGCCCTTCGGGTAGGAGTCTAGTCAAAACCAGTGTCTTGGATTACAAACATGTTAAATACTAAAGTTTAGCACTGTTGTATCATTTCCTTTTGCTTTTGTATGTGTAGTGTTTGCAGCTGGTATAATTGAATGGCATATGATAGCACACGTTAAAAGCGCCACATTGTGTGCCATATAGCTTGCAGAAAAGAATACAGGGTGAAATAATGAGTTTCGCTTTTGACAGCCTTCTTTTCTGTGAGTGTGTTTCTTCGTCCAATCCGTTTTAGAATTCATGGGTTTTATTTTATTTTTTCTTCATTCATAGCTACCAAAATCTATGGCGCAAATGACCGACGCCTCAGAGGATGTCGAGAACTTATATCCGAGCCTTGCTAGAAATGATACACACCTCAGTTATACAGAGTTTGTGGGATTTGACATCAGTTTCTTTTATTTGTTCAAATGATCCATCAATTCTATATTATTCGGTCCATTGGTCTCACGGTCTAATTTTATGTTAGATTTAACCAAATTTTAGGATAAATATGACTTTTCATTATTAACAAATAAAAATAGGGTTAAAATAAATATAAAATTAGAAGAAAAAAAATTGAAGAAAAAAAGAAAACTAACGGAGTTTTTGACGTAACCTAACGGTATAGACCATTTGTAATCACACATACTAACCTTGAGGACTATGAATGACACAAAAAAAAATACATTAAGGATGCAATCTAATAGTTTCGTAAACCTTAGGGATGTTTTGTGATAATAAGCCTTTATTTATAAAGTACGAAATGATCAATTTGCCCTCATATTGACATAATGTAACGGTAGGACCAAGGGACCCAATAATATAGAGTTGATGGACCATTTGAACGAATAATTTAGTTTAAGGACCAAAATGTAAATCGAGTATAAATTTGAGGACCATTTGAGTAAATGACCCTATATTCTTATGCAATATAGAACTGAAAGTTTAGGAGACATGTCGCAGCCCAAAGCTTTTGTTTAGTCTTTGTCTAGTTGCTAACCATACCTTTGGCATTCACCAGTGACTTGGAATTCATTAGTTGATATGCTGATGGCTTGAGGCGAAGAGGTGGTGATCAAGATTGTGCATACAAGAAGATATCCATGTTTAACATTTTTTTTTTCTAGTATAATTAATATAGTCCGCAAAATCAACTACAAATCTGCCAAACATGGTTCCATCAACGAGGTTCACTTGAAAAATTATCACAATCTCTTTATCAGTCCAATTAACTTGAAATCATGTAGAATCAAACTAGAGACATTAACTTCACCTAACAAAACTGTTTACCCCGAAAAAGACCCGCCGGCCATTTGCGTGGTGTTTGGCCGTGGAGTTTGCTTGTTGCGATTGCGAAGGCGTGCCACTGTTGGCAGCGAAAACTCCAACAGACTGAAAATAGTAAGACTGGAAAATGCGCACCGATACTGACTTTAATCAATCGATTGTGGATTGGATGGGGAACTAGCCCAATACAAGGTTCTTTTCTATGCCCCAATTAAGAGGACTTCAATATTCATCTAGTGCGAAAATGATAACTGACAGAAGTTGAAATTGAACGATAATGGAAATGACAAGTTTTAGACAACTTGAAAGAAAAAGGAAATACATAAACAACACGGCCTTAAGATTTCTCTATTCAGACCTGGTACATAAAATTAAAATGGAGATTGAAGATTTCTCTATTCAATCTTGTACAAGGAAATATCATACCAAGAGTTGGCAGAGCAAAATAAAGAAAATTCCTCAGGAGTTGTCAACTGGGAAATTCAGAGAATGAAAGAGGAAGGCTGTTTCAAGCTTTTGAGCTGGGTTTATAGACGTTGAGTCTGGTTTTTGTTGGTTGAGTTGTGTGTGTTTTGCTGATGATTTCTCCTTCAATTTATAAAGAATGGAGGTCGTTGAGTGGACCAACAGTCAATTTGAAGTACCCACTTGCCATTGGTTTTGGTGAGTGACAGCCAAAAGTAGCTGACTAAAGGACAAAAAGAAATGTAGAGATAATGACCACCATCTCTACTTCTTTCTTTATTCATTCTTTAAGCCCACTTGCATATTATTTTATTCTTCTTTCAACCTTGATGTAGACTTTTCACGTGTATGTTGGGCTTTGGCTTTGTTTTAATATTCTTCATCACAAAGAATATTAAATTGTTTCCATCTACCACATCTTCACTTTATTCTTCTTTGAATCCACTCACTGGTGATGAAGTCCCTCCATTGATAAAGTGAAACTTGATTTGCAACCACTGAGTTTCTCCTCTGAACATGCCTTGATGCGTAATAAACTGGGAATGCTAGGATGATCCAATTGCTGCCAATTTCGGATATGTTGTTCTCCACATAAGTAGGAACAACATTGATGAAGAACTTAATTCCATTTGAGCAATAGAAAATCTGGTTTTAGCATGGTTACACCGGACTAGTTGTCACAAACTGCTATAACGAACAGAAATCATGATTAATGCCCTGAAGATTCAATACTTGCACAAATGACGCCAAATTCAGATATGTCGTAGTAGACATCCAAATGAACAACTTTCATGAAGAACGAATGTTCATTTGAGGACTGGAAGCTGGTCCGAATCGGGCCATAATTAGGCCCGAATTGCCACTGTTAACAGCTTTCGCTGTTGCTGGTATGCTTCTGGTGTTTGATGTCGCGAGGATTCCACATTTATCCAAATGATCCCAAATTTGGATATGTTACAGTAGACATTCTAATGCAAAACTTTCATGAAGAAAGATAATTCATTAGAGCATTGTAATTAGGCCCGAATTGGGCCCGAATTAGGCCCGAATTACTGCTATAAGCTTTTTGCTGGCGCTGTGCATCTGGTGTTTTCAGCTCTTAGGACTCCACATTTGTCTAAATGATCCCAAATTTGGATATGTTGCAGTAGACGTAGAGATGAACAACTTTCGAGAAGGATGAAACTTGATTCGAGCCCTGAATTTGAATTTTGGGCCCACTCCATCTGACTGCAGCAATGCATGTCTAGCCATATTTTGGCCATTTTGATGTCCATGGAAAATTATCTACCATTTTTAGGCAAAAATCCAATTTTTGTTACAAACAAAAACATTAGAGTCGTTTGAATCCAATTAATAGCCTCAAATGACATCCAAAGTTAACTTGTGAAACCTGTCAGCACATATTTCTTTTCTAACATTAGTTATTTCGAAATTTACCATAAATAAATTTTATATTCATGATAATTGACAGTTTATGATAAGACAAGACACATATATTATATATTCAAAAAGCCTTCAACTATTTGAGTTACATGATTTGAAGTCACATAACTTGAATTCTTGTATTTCTCAGTCTAACTTGGGCAATAGAGCCTCTTCGGCAAACACCACACCGGTTTCCAAGAAACTTAGTCGTTTCGTTTGATTTTTAGTCATAGAGGACATTTTTGCAGCATGCGTTCCTTTTTCTTTTTTCTTTTTTTTTGGGTCAAATTCACCTTCTCCCTTTTATTAAAGAGTTAGCGAAAATGTCCTCAATACCCCTTTTACCAATTTTCCATAATTATTATGAGAAACGAGATCAGAGGTTTTTGTGTTGCAAGTGTTTAGAATCGTTCATGTGAGACCACCATTAGTTACATGCATGTACTTCTTACCTGAGTAAAACTTAAGACAGAGAGATGGCCGAGATAGTGTACACACCAAACAAACATAAAAAAGATTCAAATAGGCATTGTTTGCGCGCACCCACACACACACAAAAATAAGACATTGTTTGCAAGTGTAGCTTGGGCCAAGCACTGGGTCCTCGCACGCTAAGCAAAAAACCAAGAGACCATCCTTCCTCTACTCTTCCTTGAACATCAATAAATGCTCGTCATGTAGAATTTGCTGCTCAGCCATCTCTCTCTCAGAGACACTTTTGTCTTCTTTAGTGGATATACAGTAACATTTTCGGTGGAAATTGGCATTACACTCGGAACATTCCCAGACCAACCCTTCACATGGTTCCCCACATTCTTGACAATCAAGAATGTGCTCCCTTTTATCAGAAGGAATGACACTCCTTTCCTTATCAACGAGAGTAACAGGGTGTGGATGAGTGTCGTGCTTATAAGCTCCCCCTAACTTGACTTGCGGATACCTCCCTAGAATGCAATGAGGATGGCAATGAAAGTCGCAATCTGAGCAGGAGTAGAACCAATGTTTCGGATTTCGTGGTCCTTCACATATTTCACAATAATGTTCATCTAGCATGTCTGTAACACTATAGGTGAGCTTGAGATGGTGATCGTCGTATCTATGCCGGGCTGTGAGAGGTAATTTAACACATGGAATACAAAGGTTGAAGTTGCATGCAAAAACATTACAACTGAACCAACCAATGCGTTCAGAAGAAGCACCACAACCCTTGCATTTATTATAACTTCTACCCTGTTTTATGTTGAAGTGGAGGTCATGATGAGGATGTGCCTCATGTTTAAGAGACTTATTATATTCCCAAAGAATACTGCAGTGAAGGTCAAGGTAGAAGCCTTCCTCCTTGATAAAGTAGACGTCACAGTCCTTATTATCACAGTAGTATCCGAAGCCTTGGCTAAAAGTATTGCAAATGTAACACCTAAACACGCCATCAATAGAAGGAGCCCTCGGAAGGAGTGTGAGCTCGTGCCTGTGAAGTGAAAAATCCCTCTTTGGATCGAATTGGGCACAAATTAAGTGGAGAAAGAAATGACATGACGACTCTTCTTGTCCTGCACAGCTATAAAAGGCATCTGTAGTAGTGATGGGCCGCATGCAACCATTACAAGTATTTATTCTATCATCAAGGTGATCATTATCTTTATCAACCTCATGATGATCAGTGATGAGGGTTAAGCGATGTTGATGACTAAAATGGTTGATCTGCGCAGCTGGTTCTGATTTTGTTTGGTTGTTCTTATGTTGGGGGTCGTCGTCGGGAGTGGGCTCCTTGGTGGCGTCAGTGATTTGAGCATTTTTTATGGCGCATGTATTGTGGGCAACATATCTGCAACGTTCATCATGACAATAATAAACAGCGCGGCTTTGGTCCATGGGTCTAGAGCAAAGGGAGCAGAAACGTTGCTCTTTGGAGTAAATGTCTTCAAAGCGCCAGGTGAGCTTGAGTCTGTGATTGTGGTCTCCTATTTTGACATGGCGTGGTAGCCAAGAGCATTCCTTATGCACCATGAGCTGGCAGATGCCACAGAGGTATAAGTCGACGATGCCATCTTTGCCACAGACATCACAATTGAATTTAATAGTACGGTTCTTCAGGACGGTGAATTTGTGGTCATGACAGTAGTTTTTCCACTTTGAAGCGCATTTGAGGTCTATTCCGAAATCACAGACAAGACAATCGTAGGTGAAGCCCCTGCATGGTTGGTCACAAGCATTACAGAAGTTGCCATATAGGGGTGGGAGGAGACTAAGTGGGTGTTTGGGGTGGATCGGGTTGTGTATCTCAAGAGTTAGTTCATCTGCACAAGATTTATGGAGAATGAAGACAGGGCTGCATTGGTTGCAAGTGTAGCTTGAGCCAAGCACTGGATCCTCGCACGCTGAGCAAAAAACCAAGCGACTGTCGTTCTGCTCCTTCTTGAATATCAATGGATGCTTGTGACTGAAATGTTGAATTTGCTGCTCAGCCATCTCTCTTTCTATCACTAATAAGTTGGTCAGGTCGTTCATTAACCAATCACAAAATTAAAAACAAATGAAATATGTACGTGTAGAGTTTTCCGTACGTTACCTAACTTAAGGATGAACTGGGAATTGCAAAAGACTTGTAGCTCAAGTGGTTAACAGCAGTTATCCTTGTCACCGAGATCATGTGTTAGAATCCACCCTCCACAGTATTGTTTGTATAAAATATAAATTTTTTAAAAAAAAAAGAGGAAATGATGAACTGCGAATTCTGCACAGATAAGCAAATCAATGGCTGTGAAGAGAGAGAAATGTAGAAGTAGCTGTTATAGCAACAAGAAAGAGAGACAGACAGAAAGGAAGGAAGCTCACTCTCTCAATAAAATATCCCTGATGCTTTCTTGCTTTTATAGATAATGGGATTTTGAATTTTTATAATAATTTTGTTCAAGTTGTTCTTCTACAAAGAAGCTCACACACACGCTAGCCCAAAAGAGAAAGAATATTGGAGTTTAAAGAAGTCGCTTTGATTGCTGCTTATGACAACAAAGATTCTTGAACTCAACCACAAGTAGGAGTTTATCCTTTTCTTTTTCTTTAAAAAAGATAAAGGTACATTTTTTAAAAGAATATATGTATTTAACAAGGGATGTTTTCTTTGGTTCTGTCTGTTTACTCTGTTAAGTCTATTTAGTGTGGGAGATGTGTAACTTTTAGTTTGCATCTTACCTTGCTTGAGATTTAGTCCAATGGAAAATCGAAAGAGAAACCTATTTTCTTGGAGGACATGTCATAGTCTTGCACAAGCTTTAGAAAGCAGAACCTTAAAGAGAGCCTAAACTTTTTTTTAGTTAACGGAGCCAAACCCATACCTAATTATTGTTCAGATTCTTCAATTTTCACCATAGTATACAAACTCTACCAGACTATCACCCAAAACCAAAACACATGACACACCATTACCATTTTCAATGAAAACTCAAAGACCAAAATACTCAGAATCCAAAATCACCCATTTTGTTTGAAAACCAGATACAAACCATCAAAAGGAAATCAAGCATCACCATCCGATATATCCACACCAGCAGAATCAACAAAAGAATCAGTTAACTTCCATAACAAAAGAAACGAATAATTAACCACATAGATTCTTATCAAAAGGAAAAAGTTCCTGTAATCCCAATTATTTTCCAGTTGAAAAAATGATAACCATGAAATAGTTTTCTTCCCTCTAGCAGCATCAAGCTACTCCAAGTACGACAAAAAGAAAGAGAGAGAGTGAAACCATCTTCCATACACCATTACATTTAATCAACCATCTTCATCTCACATCTCCAAAATCCAAAACGACATTCTTAGAAGCAAATCACCCAATTCCCAGGAACAAATGAGGATATAAAATACCAAATAAACGTAATAAAACCGAAAATGGCCAAAACAAAATTTCAAATATTTTTTAATCATACCAAGTCTATATTCATCAACTTCCAAATATACAAAATAGTACTCAAACAATTATCCAAGTACTGATTCTAGCTACATGGAACCACCAGAGTTTCAAGCAAATTTTCCATTTAAATAAGGACATGTGGTGTGTCCTTGTACACAACGGACTTATATTTAGTCAATGAGTCGCTGTTCGACAAATGATCAGAGTTGTGATGCAAATTTATAACAGAAATTGTAACTTCAATATTTTCAGAACGTGTACATGTACACCTTACAACAATTATTATTGTCACTCAGTAGAAATAAGAAAATTTAGACCATCACCCACCTCATTCCTTACCAGTTGAGCAACAATTACAGTAGACATGCAATTTTAAAGCCATGATTCTTAAATCATAGGCTAGTCCTGTCCAAGAATAATCATCAGTGAATCCTTCGGTTTAACATCTAAAATTTAATGTGTTCTGAGGTTAACTTCATCTCCACTATGGTTCCGAAGTAGGAGAAACCTGAACTCCATAGTCCATTCAGGAAAGCCCCAAAAGTACAGACTACGAAACCCAAATGAGGATAAGGGATCAACTAAGAAACCTATATTAAAAAGACAATAGTGTGAAAGAAAACCCCAGACTACTGTTATTTTCTGATTACAACCAGAACGCAAAAAGAAAGATTACCAACTTCCAGCCATGGATAAGCTTTGAGACAGCCAATCACTTAGACTTCTTTCCTTGCTTCTTCTTTATAACTTCATCAACGTACATTATACCCTTGCCTTTGTAAACTTCAGGTGGCTTACAACTACGCACGGAAGCAGCAAACTGGTGCACCCTATCTTTATCAATTCCAGTGCAGCAAACGACATTGTTCTTGAAGCAGAAAACACGAACAGCAGGAGGAACGGTCAACTCAACCTCATGACTGTAACCCAATTTCAGAAACAACAGGCGTCCTTCAGCTTCAGCCCTGGCTTTGTAGCCCACACCCACAATCTTAAGAAAGCGAAAAAATTTGGCTTCCATTTAAGTAAATGCTGCTGAAAACACCCACCCAATAAGCATTCTGGAAACAGAAGAATTAACAATTTTATGGATCTCACACAAATTCAGGCCTATTTATCATGACCTATGCTCCAAAGCAACTATATATAGGTTATGAAAAAAATAAAAATAAAAATAACTCATAAACATTTTACATCCACACTATTCGATATGTGTAGCCTACACTTAGGAATAAAGGAAACAATACTACAACCGCCAATGCAATGAGAAACAACTGGAAACAAAACCATACTTCATATAACCATACATCAACATGAGAATACCAAGCTCACAATACGAGAAAAATGGATATGTTTTTATCACAAGGCTAAGTTGCAGGAAAGATGGCAGCAGCAGTCTCACAATACAACACAGTCCAAATTACTGCGTGTGTGTCAAAGGGTTTTTTCATTTCCATAATAATTTCCTTCATCCATTGAATTTTCAATAAAACAGGACTATCAAACATACCCAAAAATAAACCCAGATGAAAAAACAGAAAGGTGAATGACATGAATCAAATTCAAACAGTCCAAAACCCCAAAATCGGAAACATCAACGCATTAAAACGGTCAAAAACAAAGAAATAACATCAAAACTACAGAAATTTCAGAGTTTTCATACCGATGGAAAACCAGAGAGAGAGAGAGAGGAGGGAGGAGACGTAGCGAGAGGAGAGAAAGACAGTGGAGTGAAAATAAATTGAAAGGTGAAAACCAAAATCTGAAATGAATCTTGGTGAGCATTAAAATTCCTACATATACAGGTTTGAGTGTGAGAGTAATAGACTGGGGCTTACCACTTTAAGATAGATCACCGCTGTCGTTGTCGTCGTCGTCGGAAGACTAGGGTTTAGCTTGGGTTCAGAAGACGGAGGAAGCCGCGGCTTGAGACCAAAGAGATTTCATTGGAAGTCTAAAAACGAATAAGGCCTTAAAATTACATTTCCTAATTTCAAAGCCCAATACTTTCAGCCCGCCTAATGACCAATTGATAAGCAGTTACTTTCAAATCTTTAAATTGTTAACAGTTCGCCAGCAAGATTGAAGACTTGAAATTGTACATTGTCAAATACCAAAACAAAGAACAAACTTTTATTATTTTCTAGATCATAGTTTCATAGTCAATACCAGCTATGATGTTAAAATTTACCGTGATTAGGGTAAATTATGTACACTATTTATTCGCTTAATTAAAACAATTTCAGTTGCTGAACCGATGGATAATTACATATCTTATAATCAGACAAATGACATTTTAGTTCCTCGAAGTTTAGGTGCAATATCGAAATGGGTCTCAAGGTTTCAATTTTATCAATTTGATACTCATCGTTTAGGAATCTAACCAATTCACATCGTTTGTTAGATTGACCATCTAGTCAGACGTTAAATGATAATGTGGCAACTGCGAAGCCCACCACAGATGTTGACTGCATAATCCAACTAGTCCGCGTGAAGGGCATTTCTGAAAAGAGAAAACTAGCTCATCTTTGGAATGCGTTCCAAGGCCTCCAAGTTGTTGCCCACTTTAACCCAACATCAATTCGATTCAAAAAAATTCACATAACATTACGAAGAAGAAGATCAAGAAGAAAGTTCGAATCCTAGAATGGAGAACGAGGCGTCGAATTTTTGGTGTGGCTACAATTCGAACGTCGTGGACGTATTCGAATCCTGGAGGCGATTTGCTTTATGTGCAAAGGTACGTTAAGGTAAGAAGGGTTGTGGGTTCTGGAAGCACTTCCAAGTGCTTATTGAAAAAGGGCTTTTGCTAGAAGCGTTTATGAACATAAGTAATTTCTAGAGAAGCAGTCAAAAATGAGCTTATTAGGTGATTATTCATAGAAGTGATTGTTGCCCTATTCAAAATCACTCCAAAGTAAACCTTGAATGAAACTATTATATATTGGGCCGCTGTTACGATTTTGAAGGCCACGTACTACAGTGGGACTGACACACTACCCACAAACATCCCAGGGCCGGGCCCCATTATATAAAGGTAAATTTGTTTTGTTTTATTATTTACTTACGTCAATAGTAAATTAGTAAAGTAAATTATGGAAATTTTTAAATAAGTCGGTGCCAGCGGAGAAACCCATAAATAAGAAAAGTTTTTACTTTGTTCCACCTACCGTTCCTCTGTCTCCAACCTATAAGTCGTCGCTCTGTCGCTCATCTTCAGACTTCTTCTCATCTACCTTCCTTCCTTTCTCTCACAGAACAAAAAACCTGTCTTTCTCTCTTTGTCTCTCTGTCTTCTGGTTTTTATAAACCCTAAATTTCTCGCAGGGTTTTTTCGGATAATATTGTTTATATTTGAATCGAGGAAAGCAATCCGTGAAGATATGGCTCAGTTCAAGCTCATCGCTTCCCTCCTTGTATCTCTATGTCTCGTTCTACCTCTCACCCAAGCCAAAGATGTTAACTACTGCGGTTCGTCTCTCTAATCCTTGGCTCTTTTCCTTTCATAAAATTTATTAAATTATGATACTTTGCTTGCAGATTAGGCTTTTAATTATCTGTTTGATTCCCGAGAAAATCATTACTTTTCCACTTTTTACCGTATTTCAACTGATTGTTTGAAGTCAAATGCGATTTGGGCTCTGTTTATTTTGACACAAACACAACATGAAGAAATCTTTGATATTGCGTAGTCAAAGTTGAATTTTGCAATTTTCGAAGTACTTATTTTCCAAGACAAGAAAAAAAATATCTGAATGTTGTTTCTCTTTAGGAAATTTTGGTATCGGATGTATGCGTCATTCAAACAAATGGTGTTTCAGTGTCGTATTTTATTATGGTTTCTTTGTTGCTTGTTGCACTGTTTTTGGTTCAATGAAACTTAAGCGGGTTTTTGGAATATATTCAGATAAGAAGGCTGACTATGATGTCAAGGTCAAGGCAGTCGAGATAATTCCTTACCCTGTGGCGAGAGGCAAGCCTGCCAGCTTCAGCATTTCTGCAACTACAGGTTCTACTTCAGTCCAACATTTAACTTTTTGAGTGACTCTCTCTTTTTCATGTAATTTTAGATAAACACAAAAACCACTCGGATAATCCAATATCATTCGAAGAGCTTGGGGAGTTTAGTTTTGACTGGAGTTCTATATGTTCTGCTAACAGGTGAATCAATCTCTGGAGGAAAATTGGTGATTGAGGTTTCATACTTTGGTTGGCACATCCACAGTGAGACTCATGACCTTTGCTCAGAAACATCTTGCCCTGTTTCAACTGGTGATTTCGTGATTGCTCACTCACAAGAATTGCCTGGATTTACTCCACCTGTAAGTCCTTGCCTAATAAACTTGTATGGTTTAAGTTTTTCAGTGTTTCTAGTGAGTTGTCTCTACAAACTTGAATAAGGCACTGAGTTTAATTTTTAGTTTCCAAATAATCCAATACAAATTTAAGGTGATCCCGCCCACATTTTGTGAATACAATGTAATAGTTTATATTAACTGTTAGATAGCCACATTAGAAAGTGAATGAAGACAGCCGAATGCATTATTCTAAGTAATCACATTGGTGCAATTTCACTGTCCATAACCATGGTGCACAATGGATCACTTTATTGAATGCGTGTTTGAAAAGTGTTGCTGTTTTCCAATCTTCTTCTTCGTGTGTATTCTGTGTAGTGCGAAGAGGACATAAAACCAAGCAAGGTTATCGATCATCACTGCTGTGATAAAAAATCTTGTTCTTCTTCTAGGCTTCTAGCATTACAATATCTTTTTCCCTCTTTCTCTGCATGTCCAGCATTGCACCTACTTCTTTATAGCCAAGCTAAAAGACTCATTGGTATATTCTTCAACAAACAAAATTTCCTTGCACCAATTCTATGAGCTGTAGGTGAACTCATTGCTTGCAGTTATTAGTCTGTAATTAGTAGCATGTAATAGTCATCTTCTTAAATTGTCTAAGAAGTGTGGTTTTTCTGAAACCAAGCCTTTTGCTGCTATTTGCTATTTTCAGTCTGTATTTGGACATAATAAATTCAGGTTTCGCTTTCAACCAATTTTTTTTTTCAGGTTTCGCTTACTTACTTATCGTAGATCTGTTAATAGAATGTTGCATATGAAATTTGAGATTTGAATTCTATTGAATCTCAAGCTCCATATATTAGACATTCCTATGATTAAAAAAATTACTAGGATCATCCCTCTTGTTGAGCTCGTGGTAAAACTTCAACTTTTGAATACTCTAATAATCTGCATTTGGATTATACGTCATTCTGCGTCATTATTCAAATTGCTGCTGTGTTTTGTTTGACTTGTTTCCTATTCGATTCTCAAATTGCTTTTGGAATTACCCTGCCCCCATTATAATTGCCACACTGTCATTATGTCCTCCCTCTTATCAGCAGTTTTCTTTTGTGATGTTTATATTCGTGTTCTTCTGCTACGTCTTCTATTCTGACCAAGTTTGGGACATGCAGGGTTCATACTCTCTCAAAATGAGGTTGTACGACGGAAACAAACATGAACTGACATGCATTGCCTTTGATTTTGACATCGGGTTTGCATCATCTGATTCATCCGTGGCTGATAGTTAAGTGCATCAAATGTTGGTATTTTGGTATATCTATCGAAACTACATTATTTAGCATGTAAGAAGAATTATCCAGGTCCATACTTATACTTCAAATTTGCTGGTACGTTGTGATGTGTAAATTATTGTCATTCCATCTACTTGTTAAGACTATTGGAAGTTATGGAACAGGAATTTAAATATGAGATATTGTTATATTTCATGCTATAAAGTGTGATCCTAGGATGACGAGAAATTTTTGGCACGGCCAGGAAAAACCATAAAGAACAATAAAATTGTTAAATCATATAACAACCAGGTGCAAGGCACGTGCAATCTTTAGCCCATAGTGCTGGCTCACACCGAGTCAAGTCAAGCGTAGCGCCAGAGTGCCTAAGCCTTACTTCAAACAGAAATTTGTGCTTCCATCGATGAATTGATTATAGACTACACTTCCATCGCTGGCCCTCAACCAGCTGGTTGGGCTGGTTCGAAATTGATTGGAAATGGAGGCCTTCTCTGAGCGAACGAAACACTGGCAGCGGAAGAGATCCCAAGGGGAAGTGGCAAAAAGGGGCCGGAAGAAAAGGTTTAGTGAAGGGCAAAACCATCATTTCACTATTCCTGAGGAACAGTTTAGGAACAGTGATTTGGTGGATTTAGTTTTAGTATATATATAATTTGTGGGTAGAAGAAACTGTTTCATACACTACATGAAATATAGTTGATGACCATGAATCAATGATCCCGTTGGTGGTATTTTTTCCCGCCAAAAATTAATCGATGTCTCAGGTCTCAAGTTCGGATCTTCACTCTTCTTTCAATCCCGAAAAAAGAACTGAATTGCAAGCCGCCAGTCACGGTGGCCCATCATTGCCAACTGCGTGGACTCTATGGGTTATGCTTTATGTAGGTAGCATCCCAACCCAAGAGACCCCATCCCCAACAACTACCTGTCCGATATCAAATGATAGAACCACCACGCTATAACTTACCCATACAAAATCGGCATAGAAAGATATAATGCCCAAGATTTGATGCACCCACAATTAACGCATGCTCTATGCAAGCAAACTACCTTGTGGTTGAGGATATTCTTGCTGCTTACTGCTATAACAACACAATTTTTGGAGGGTTTTGAGCTGAGTATAGAAGCTTTTGAGTTTTGACTTCATCTTGCAACATAATGGCCGTGATGGCTGGGTGGTGATTGCGGGTACAAACAATTTCAGTCACTTTAGTTGTTATCGAGGGTTCCAAAGCCCAGCTGACAGAAAGAGGAAAAAGAAAAAGCTCTGCTTTTTGCTCACTTGAGATTGTATCACACCTCATTGTCTCCCCGGAATTACCTCGTCCCTCTGACATATGAAAAGCATAACAAAAGGATTTATAGCTCAAGTGATTAGAAACATATACTCATACACCTGAGATTCTAGATTCGATTTCTCATTCCCTGATATCACTTGTATCCAAAAAATAAAAATAAAGCATGACCACCGCATTTCATAAGGGGACATTTCAGTCATTTGATCTTGTAATTATGAGATGGAGTTAATTACAAACATACCACTTAAATCATGAATGGTATTTGGTGATGGGTCAATTAGCTCTAAGAAACAGCCCCCACCTAAACACTAAAAAGCGTCCAACACCCAACTTTTCTCAGTTTTCACTTTGGAGAGCCACTGGAAGCCAAAAGAGAAAATGTCATCCTCCTTTGGACCTCCAATCTCCTGACCAGCCAGTTTCACTCAAATACACTCTTCCTTTCTCCCCCATCCTTTATCTGAATGTGATCACATGCCCTTCCATGAACTAAACAAAGCAAAGAGATGAAAGGAGTGAGAGGAAAATTTCTCAAGAAATTGAAGTCCATCCCAACAATTGGCACTTTCACAAATGGCCTGCTCTTTCAGCTGAACCCCACAGAAAAGTTCTTCAATCACAACCATCAAACACTGTCTCTGCGAGTTCACAAAGATGAAGAAGAGCTCAAAGATGAAGATATGGAATTGGATTTCAATGTTGGCCACAAGGAGAATATTGTTATACCACCCTCCATGAAGTCCGAAGAGACAGTGCCTTCCAATGATAGCTCGAGGGATATGGTCTTGTCTCACATCGATATGGAGCATGAAATTTTTCATGAAGCAAAGGATGATGAGGAGGAAAACCCATCTTTATTAGATTTTGAGGAGAAGTGTCCACCAGGAGGAGGCAATTCTGTCATTCTCTACTCAACAAGCTTGACAGGTATCAGAAAAACGTTTGAGGCATGCAAGGCTATCCGGTTTTTGCTGGAAAGCTTCAAAGTATCAGTGCATGAGAGGGACGTTTCGATGCACATGGGATTCAGGGAAGAGTTGTGGAGGATATTTGGTGGTAGAGTGATCCCTCCAAGGCTTTTCATCAAGGGAAGATACATTGGAGGAGCTGATGAAGTATTAGGACTTCATGAGCAAGGGAAGCTGAAGAAGCTCCTAAAAGGAATCCCAATAGACCTGTCTAACTCCCCATGCACCGGCTGTGCCAACATGCGTTTTGTGGTGTGCTTCAACTGCAATGGCAGCCGCAGAGTCTTCAAAGACGGTGATCTTGACGAGAATGATGAGCTGCACATTAGATGTCCCGAGTGCAATGAAAATGGTTTGGTTAAGTGCTCCATCTGCTGCTGAAAAACTTAACTAGCTTTCCTGTTTCGATGTTATAACGTTTCGGATTGTAAAATGCTTAGTATTTGTGATGCATAAGCTTGTCTGAAATATGAAGAACTAACAATCTGATGTTGTAGAATTTCAGCTGTAAGAATCTCTGACATATATAGTAGAGTACTTAGTAGTATTGTTGTGGTCCCACAACCATGTTAAATTGTTATGTTTATAATCCTGACTGTTCTGTTTTTATTTCGATTTCAAAGCCGAAAGAACTGCAAGTGGAATGAGTTCTTGAGGTTTTTGGCCAAGTGAGAGGACTTTGTTTATGCTAATTTTCTCCTCAGGTTGCAAGTATATTAATGAAACTTCTTGTGGCCAGATGAAAGTTTTGAAATGATGGGCAATCGAAGACCATGCACATGGCTCTTCCTAAAATTTAGATAAAAGTCACTCATTGATATGGAAAAGTTTAGGTACTAAAGGATGGTGTGGGGCTCATGATAATGAAGCATTCACGCCACAACTTTATGTTAAAAGTGCCAAGGCATCTTTCCCTTGTTTTAATTTTTTTGTATTTTGATGGGCAAGAAGAGAAAATATAAGAGCAAGGCCAGCCTACCACTGCATCTTGGGACTCAAGATTATGAAGTTTACTGTTAGATTACAAATAACCTGTGTTAGTTGGCTAGTATTTGTACTGGCTTGATATTCTAATTAAGCAAAATGTTCTCTTGTCAAACAGTCTAGTATCGTATATTTAAATGTTCTCTTCAGTGTATCATCTCCACCGATGAGAAGTAGGCTTTGCTCTGTAGCTTTCAAGTTTATTTCTTTTAACCTTGTTGTGGCTACTGAGTGGGGATTGCCTTGTCTGATGATGACATGGTTTCTTTTGGTTGCTGGTCTTGTTACGGGGGTGCTGTTCTTGGTTGAGTTGGGCCCTTGTTTCGTTTCCTTCCCTTTGTTTTGCTGTTCAAGTAGGTTGTTGTTAGGTGTAATTATGTTGTCTTTACTTTCTTGGTTGGGGTTTGCTCTCTTTGCTACCATTAGCTTCTATGAATTCATCTATTCATACCCACAAAAAGAAAAAAAAAAAAAAATATATATATATATATATATATATATATATATATATATATATATATATATATATATAGTATGTAAGTGATGTTAGACTATGGTATCAAATATGGATCATTGATTATGTGAACCGTTGTTTGAACGAATGTCTACCACATAACACTCTTGGGCATGCTTTCATGGGCTGGGGCATAGTTAAGACATGGTGAAGATAGGAAATGATTTATGTTTACAAAGTTGTATTTACAATGAGATAATCCCCTCATAATGGGTCCAGCCGCAAGTAAGTATCAAACTCGCATCAAATACAGTACCGAACTCGTATGAATTGAATCAAACTAGATACCTACTCTGCCTTAAGTAAGTATCGAACTCACATCAAATACGGTACCGAATTCGTATGCATTGAATCAAACCAAATATCTACTCTAATCAAGTTGGGATAGCCTGAGACTACTAGTTTACAAGTCAAGACCCTTTTTATTGGGCTAGACGGCTTGGAAGCTATCCAATTAATAAAGCAAGATGGCTATAATAACGGGTAAAAGTGAGAACTTATAATGAGGGATTCCTTAATAACTGTTCGATTTAGCGCATAGTTATTATTTAATTATTGGATTGAACCCCCTTATTATAACCCCTCACTTTTACCCCTAAACCCTAAACCCAACAGGTACCTAATTTGAGAGCCTTATATATGGCCCCTACGTTACAAGGCGACCCCAATCCTTTGACACCTATCACTTAGAAGCCCATGAATCCATCCCAATATTTAGAGGCTGCAACGTCAAGTCCTTTTAAGGCTGGCTCAAGACAGTGACTGGAAGTAAACTGAAAGCTCTCTTTTTCTTTTCTTTTCTTTTTTTTGCGTTAGAGAAAATAAATCAAAAGCTTTGTACATCTACTACTTTAATGTGCAGATCCTTCCTTTTTCTTCTTCTTTTTTTTTTCGCTTTTCTGTACGGACTAGAATTGCTTTAATGAATTGAAAATTTTAAAAATGATTCAACCCTATCCATAATGTTGATGGCTCTTTAACTTTTTCTCAGTTGTTGCATTCAAGCTTTGTTGGATTGGATTTGTGTTGCAAATACAATTACATTGACAAGGCAAAATGTCTTGGTCTATTTGTTTGCTTTGTTGAGTCCCTCAAAAGCCGCTTGAATTGATGTAACCCTCCATTACATTATGCAAAAAAAATTCCCATTTGAAGAGGTGAAAAATATATATATATATATTCAACCTAAACCATCACTACCATAATAGGGTAATTACCAACATAAATAAATTTAAATTCGATAAAAATATGCAAAGGAACATCGTGCCTGAAAAGAAGTTGGAAATAAATAGTGAAGGTCGTTATGGTAGTCAATTTTGAGATTATGCCAAATAAGGATTATGAAAATCAATTAGGGCCACAAAGAAAAGAAAATTGTAAAATCAGATCTACTGGTTATAGAAGAAAATCATTTAACCTTTTAAAAGAATAACGTTCTTAAGGTATGCTATCTAATCCCTAATTTTATCACACCGTCAATTTGGATCACATATTCAAACATGAGTTTACTATTATTATTCCTAGTTATGTTCGGACGTTAGATTAGATAGCATATGCTCGAATCCCCTTTCTGTTGATAAAAATAAAATAAATAAGATGGCATTTCAGCCAAACCATGACAGAAACTTGTACCTACAGCCTAGGGGTTGGTATATTCTGAACGTGCACTACAGGAGCCAAAGTTCTAAAGAAAACCCTCACAACAAACACCACATGCCATATGCACAGTTAAATGTTTATGTTTTTTAGGTAGTGCCCAAGTGGTGGGGAAAAATTCCAGGCTTCAACTTTTCCTTCAAGACAGCGTGCATGTTTTGAAGAATCTTTTCATGTCCTCGTAGACCAAACTCGAAAGGCATAATCCATCTTTTTGTTTCTTTTCTTTTCCTCTCAGGAAAAAGTTTCCCCATGCATCTTTACAGCTAATGTGATACACCAATTTGGGAATGGAATGTCTGATTTACCGAAAAGAGAAGAAGGAATATCTGAAATCAATTTTATATGTAATATATTTTAACAAAACCGGAATCGATCTGTCAAATGTGAGAGGTAGATATAAAGCTATCAGAAATAATATGGGAAATTGGAATCACAAAGTAGCTGCAGAACAGAATAGTTGGATTTTCACTACACCAGTCTGCAAAAGTTAAAAGCCATAGAAAGGGAATTTTGAGATGCGTAAAAAAGAGTTTGATGACATTGGTTAAGAAGTCAGAGCTGAGTAAGATGAAAGAGAGAGTACAGGGTCATGTAATGAACGGTCAAGTTTTAAGGACTATGCCACAAAATTAGGTTAACAAGCACAAAGCTCCAACCGTGGAAACACACTTTCATTTCCAGCCTAAAATCATACTTTCATTTCCAGCCTAAATCATACACTTTCATTTCCAGCCTAAATTAGAAAGGGATACAAGCTTTACCTCTCCCATGCCACTCAAAAAGCTTAAGACAACTTTCCTATTGGTTAAATCCCTGCTCCCATTAAGAACACTCAGGAAAAAACAAAGGAAAAAAACAATACAGTTAGAGTAATCACACTTCCTACAATTTACGTTCTCTTATGCAGCGACCTCTGTTGTGGAAAGTTCGGGACTTTGTGAAGCATTTGCCGTCACTTCTGCTACCGGAGTAGTAGGCAACAGTTTTAAGAACTGGGTGTAGTGGAATTCAATCTGTAACCGGTGATGAAGAGGTGTGGATGCCATTAGCCCTTTCTTGATATCTGCCTGCAATTCCCTTATTGGAATTGCAGCCAAAAAGCTCTTTATATATTCTTTGCATGACTCCTTCCCTCGACACACAACCTCCTCTTCCTCCTTCTGCTCCTCCAGCTTGGTTATCTCTGCCTCTACTGTAGATCCTTCCTCCTTTTCATTGACTTGCTCGGCTTGCTGGGCCTGCTGGTTCTTGGATTCACCTGCTCCTGCCACAATTGGCTGATCACTGGATGTTTTGTCATCAGATGATTCTGCAATATTTTGCATTCTGTAAATTATCGTGCTGCGGTCAAACTTTAAGATATATGCCTGGTTGCATCCCTCATAGAGCCTCTCCCCTAGTGTATCAATGATGTAATAAGCTTCTGCTTCCACCTTGAGGATGAAGAAATGGTCATTCCAGCTGACGATATAAACTTGAGGTTCACCATTGCTAGCACATTCTGATCCAGCACGGCTAATCTCTTCCCAAATGTTATCAAAGGACATTGCACCATGTAAAAAGTCAAATCGTCCCTCTTCCACTACCTCGGGATGGAAAAACCCAATAAAGGATTTCCCCGAAACTACAGAAAGAGGACGTATTTTGGCTTGAAGGACTGTTTCAAGATCAAAGTGCTTGTCGGGAAATCGCTCCCTATAGGTCTCATTTTCACAAAGATTCCTCCATTCTAATGAACCTTCTCGAATCAGACTATCAAACTGGGACTTTATGGGCATGAGCTCTCGGTTATTCTGAAACCAATTGGCAATTACTGCCACAAGAGCTGTGCATGCACTCTCACCTGCTGCTCGCTCACTCCGCTGATCGATAGAAGCAAAAAAGATCTCAGTTTGAAGCTTCATGTGCCCATCACGGTTTGTCACTTCCTTGTTCTCCCAACTACCTATGGCAAAATTATCATCTCCAAATTCGGACACTGACGACCGATTTGCAGATGAATCCTCCTCCGTCTTGTTCCACTGCGAGAAAATTTGACATTATTTGTAATAAGAACTTGAGAATCTTTATTTATAAAGAAATTTAGGAAGGAAACAAGCTTATAAGATCATGAAAATCATCCAAGCAACATATGTCTCGTACTTTAGTTAGGTTCAGAAACTTTAGATTCAAGGTTGGTAGGAAAGACCAAGTTCTGTCTAAGTTCAACTACTTCATTAATTAATTCTGATATCCAGGACAAATTAAGATCTTGGCACAAGAATTTCACAAGGGTTTTTAAGACAGAAGTTTCAATAACCCAGGATTCAAATTAACAACCAAATCCTGATTCGATAAACAAACTTCGGAAGCAAGCTTCCACTAGTTATGGTAAAAAATTGGCAATGCAACCTATCTTATCTTTTAAACCATGGTAAAGTGAACAATTAATAATGAATTCTTACCCCAAGAGATAGGGATTCATCAGAGCTAAGCTGCCGACGATCAAAATCAATGTCATCACCACCTTCTTCACCATAGGCCTTCTTTAACAACGGTTCTCCTTTGGCTTTAGGAGAGCGAATGAAGCTCAGCTTTCTCTTCCTCCATGATAGTAAGCCTCGCTTTGAACTTGCAGATGGCTCAGAGACTGATGCAGTTGAATCCTCAGCTTGCAAGCACCCCACATCTGATTTACGATTGCTGTAGTAAACCCAATCCTCACCTTCACCATTGATTCTCATATTGGAGTAAATTGATCCTCCAGCATAATTTGCATGAGCCAGTGTGCCATAACTGAATGACTTCCTAACAGTGGAATCCTCTTTGACCTCTTCTGATTCACCTTCCTCAAAATCATCAAGTGAATCAGAGTCAAAAGGATAGTTATACTCACCATCCTCACTCCTGGCAGAACACCTACCCTCACTGCCATCCTCCTCACGACAGGGCTTTTTTGCTTTTCTAGCAGACACATACTCGGTAAAAATCTTTACTTTTCTAAGCCCAGCTTTAAGAGCAGAAAGCTCATCTTTTTCTGTCGAGATCGTCTCTGCTGACTGAGGTGGTGATGGAACAGGCACGAGTGATCTTTGCACAGGCTCTGTGATTTCTTGAGCAGTTCTCATTTCCAATAAGCTGAGTGATATCTGAAAGTTTATCAGAACTTGAGATCAGAAATTCTAAAACTTCAGCAAATTAAGAAACAGCAGGATCAAGCTAATTTCTACCAAGAAAGGATAGCACACGTGGAAGAATAACTGGAAAATAATGGGGAGGAACGTACACAAAGTGAGGGGCATGGCTCAGCAGCAGCACCAGATGATGTGAGGGGGATGTTTAACTGAAGCTCCTTCTGTTCAGCTTCCAAAACAAATTCAGCAAGGTTCACTGATGCTGTTCCAACAACAGGAGCCTTGTTTTTGGGCCCTTGATTCAAACCCTGTATTAGAATTGCACCTCAGTTCTCTAGAAAATGGTATAGAGTTTACCAAAAACGAAAAGAACTATGAGAAAATATTAAATGATATTGAAACGGAAATTTGAACACCACTCTAATTCCATATATTTCATTCATGCTAAGGAAATATGTATTGCAAAACACATCTACTTTCAAGCACCAAATCGCATAAAACCCATAACAAAATAAGCAATTCTGAGTATAGAGGTGTTGAATTCAAAGACAGATAATAACTTTCAGTGATTCGAAAACCTTGAGGAATGGGTAATTAAAGCAACTATTCATAGATTGTAAAGCTTATCGGCTGAAAAACCCCCTTGACGATCAATATATGATTTTCAACAACACTGCCCCAATCTATTGTTAACTCTGTCTCTAAGTCTCAGTGTGAAAAGGCCCCCAGTCAATGACCCTCCAAAAAAGTCCAACAGCCAAAATTTAACCCTGTTAAAAGCCTTAAAAAAAATACTCCACTAAATCCATCCCAACCCTTGATTATACAGGGAGATAATTTTATTTTAAGGAAATTTAAAAGAAATCCTCTGGAGACGAAGTCAAATGACAACAACAGCTTTGAAAGAGAAATTAGGAGTTGCAGGCACATACAATAAGTATCTAATTTTAAGTTCAAAAATTAGGTCTCTACTTTCAAGCTATTTTCAGAATAAATTCTCTAAATAACATAAAATTTTATTTTTTTAACCAACACACATAAGGATATGATTTTCACAACTGAAATTCTAAAACAACAAATTTAACCAAAAAGGAACAGAAAAAGCGAAATTCCTCCATATCCCATCAAACTTTATACCAAATTTCATTATCAATTGCTGAAAGAAAGAAGGAAGAAGAAGAGGAGTTAAGAACCCACTAAATTTTGCATAATTATCACATGATTGGGACCCAATAGAGATCGAAGGAGAAATATGAGAACCAAAGTTGGAACTTACATTGAAGACAGTGAAGACGATCTCCCAAGGGTGAAACACATTGTCCTTGTAAGCCGAGAAAGAGCAAACGCTGTGAAACTCCTCGTCCCACTGAATGACGCCGTTTTCGGAAGAAGCCTCGACCTCTCTGGTAAAGTTCCTCTTGACGACGGCACGCCTGAGAGAGCTCAAGGCCCCGACCTTGACCTTCGATCCCTTCCACATAATCTCCGCCGTCCACTTGTCCTCTTTCTCCAGTGGCTCGGCTCCACCTGCAGCCTCCCGCACCAGATCCCAGCCCTCCAGCCTCCGCACCACAAGCCTCACTTCGTACTTCTTCGTGGTCAGAGGAGGCCATGGACGCCACCTCATCATCTTCACCACCATTCTTTTGAATCAGTCCCCAGACAACCACAAAAGAAAAAAAATTCAAAAAAAAATTAAGTGAAACAACCCTTAATCTGAATCAAAAATTTCTCTAAGTGCTGTTTGGTTCCCGGGAAAATTGATAATTTTGTAAGGTTTTTTGGGTTTGGTTTGAAGGATTTTCCAAGAAAAGTTGGGAGCAAAAGAGAGAGATGGAGAGAAAGAGAAGAGAATATGCCGTTATTTTGGGTGGAAATTCTTAGAGAGAGAGAGAGAGAGAGTGTGTGTGGGTTTTAGAGAGAGAGCGTATTGGGAAGGGTTGAATTGGGAAATTTGTGTTTGTTTGTATGGTAATGGTAGTGTAGAAGAAAACGTTGGGTTGGGTTGGGTTGGGCTGGGTGGGGGTTTGTTTTTGTTTACTTGGGTTAAATTATCCACCTGCGGTTAATAGTTTATACTATATGGTAGGGTATATAGCTCTATACACTGTACCTATACAAGTATTTCATATAATGCCGTATAAAAGACGTAGGTTGACTTGGGGCTCAATCTTGCACCGAAATTTCTTTCCAAATCTACTGTCTTTTTGTGGTTGCTTTGTTAATGCCATTTGGGTTGTTTGAGTGTTGTTAGCTTTTTATGTTGTGCAGCATAGCATGCTCTTTGTCTCTAGGTTGACTTGGTAACACTTTTCTTCTTAACTTAAGGATGTTCTTATCTTTCCCAAAATGTTAACTTATCGCCTCTAAATACATTAATTCAACTTATTCTTAATATATGTGTCTGAATTATAACGTGACATTATCAATTTTGATCTATATTATGATTGTGTTTTCAATACAATGATATAGTGTGCATATCAAGTGTCACGTTAAGTAAGGAAATATTTTTAACGGGTTTGGTTGGTTACTTTTTCTTCTTATTTTATCTTCATTCATCATTGGTTACTTGATCAATGATTCAGATTAAAAGTATAATTAAAGATGATTCATATTAAAATTCTAATTATAGTGTAGTATAAGACACTCCAATCCAATCCAAAAGTTTTACCATCTATAACATCTACATTTTTCAAGTGGTTGAGCCTTGAGTGGCTCTATGATCCATCTATCATCTCTATGTCTATGTAAGACTTGACCCAACATATATATCCAAGCATTTCTTAGTTTGTATCACTCTTTTTAGACTTTAGGAACATAACAAAGTTGAAAAGGCAACCATTTGACACCCAAAAACTTAGGAGTTTCTTGCTTGAGGATTTGGAACTCTATATCCAACGTGCAACATCCACTAGATTCTTTTTCCAAATGCTGCAAAATGGGCAATGGAAAACAATTCTTCTTTCTTACATCAAAACCTCTCCCCTAGAAAGATTTGATTCTTCAAACTAATTACAACAATTCCCAAGTATCTATTGATGCAAAGTAAAGCACTCAATCTTGACTTTGTCACAATCATGAACCCAACATGTGATTATAAGAACATCACTTTAGGTGGTGGCATGCTCAATATTTCTTTGCTGGTGATAATTGATGTGCTTATGATGTCATGCTTGGTTAGTGAGCAATGTGTAGATTAGTCAACGTCTAAATTAATCCACCCCCCTTTTTTTTTACTTTTTTTTTTTATAAAAAATAAATAATAAAAAAATTCCAACCCAATATTGTTGACTGTTTCTTATAGAGCAAGTGAAGGAGTTTTAATTCATTGGTGTTGGAGCTTTTTGACTCCATGTGCATCACGAGTCACATGCACACTCGATTGCATGTGCATTTTTTGCTTCATGGGTTGGGTAGGGATCGAAGACCTTTGAAGCCAGAAAGAATCCTAGAGATACAGGTAGGTTTTTTTCATGTGAACCGAAATTGATTTGGTGTTTTTTTTTTCAGAGATATTTAGTCATATACCCATTTTTAGCACTAAAAATATAAATAAATCCTACACCATTTAATTTCTATAAACAAACCCCAAAAAAAACCCAAAAAATAACAGCTGGCCCTATTGAATCTTTTTTTTTTATAAAAAATACAAGTGATGTTGAGAGAGGGAAAATCGAACTTAAGACCTCGGATGCATGAATAAATGAATTTGGTATTTTAAAATTCATATTGAAGGTTTAGATAAAGCCAACCAGGTCTAGCAAACCAGTGGCCTCATGTTCGAACCCTCATAACATCGTTGCTGTGTGTGTAGGAGAAACTATCACTTATATTAAAACAAAAACAAAGAAAACCTTTGGATTTGGGATTTGATTTTGGTTGTTGATTGCAAGTTGAAAAGAATCATTGCCTCATGTTAGCTAGAGATGATGACTATCATAATTGATCAAGTTATACCATAGATTAAAATAAGTGGGCTCCAAAAGTAGTTATGCGTAACAAATTGGCTCCACCATCATAAGCTGGATCTCAATTCAAAATTTAATCTTCACATGAAAGGTTTTTAAACTTTTTCAGTAGATAGTCAATTTAAGCACTCAGCATAAGTTCGGTGCCAACCACAAGAATTGAATAATATTAATCTACAAGTATAAGGATACTCATTTCATATGGCTAAGATGAAGAGAAAAGTTTCTATCCAAGAAAAAATAAACACTTTTGTAAAAGAGAATTTCGTTCAATTCGTGTACCAGTTATTCTTCAACAGAACATAAGATAAAGTTTTTCTCGAGTAAATAAGGATTTAGTATGTGTGTGAGAAATCTCCCTTTCTTGTAGTTTAGAATATCGCTTATACAACTATAAAAAAAAAAAAAACATTATCAATGCATAATGACACGATCTCAACTAACTAATTTAACCACTAAAAATAATTTTAAAAAACATGGTTCAGAATTCAGATGACTAAGAAAGAAAGATAAAACTATAAATAAATAAAAAGGTTGTTGAATTGCAACACAACCCTATAATCTCTACATGCACCAACTTTATATTTGTCCTTCAGAAAATGCTGATGAAATCAAGTAGGACTTGTGGCCTCTTGAAATATCTTTAACAATGAGAATGCAAAGTAAACACCAACTGACCACATGCTTTTGGATTCTGACTTTTGATGGTCTCTGTTTCGTGTTCCTTTCTTTTCTTTTCTTTTTTATTGGTTGTGTAGTCATTAATTATGAATTTAGCCAGATGTTAATTATCATTATTTTAACCCTTCAAATATGTAATTTTTTTTTTTTAGGTCGTCAATTATACTATAATGTTTTCTCTTCAAATTAGCTGCTAGGTTTGACTTAACCATGGCTGTTTTTCATGCAATCGGGTAAGGGTGTACATCAGTTTGAAACCAATTCAATTTCACCAATCCTTATCTGATTCCAATAGAGATTGGATAATGATTTTTCCAATCCAATCCGATCACATTAGAGGTTTAAATCCAATTAATATTTAGTGGATTGGATTGGATGATCGGTTTTCATAATGGAAAAGGATAATAATGAAATATGAAACATTTATCATCAAGTTTAATATAATCATACATTTTAATAGACCTAATTGTAAAATATAAATGAAATGTTGGGAGAAAATTATTTTTATTTTATAATATATTAAACATAACTCCATCAAATTACTTAAAATGTTTATAACTTTCTTCATGAAAATTACCTAATGAGCAAAATAGCATGAAGCAAACTAGAATGGTTTGGATTGGATTTGATTGGATCCTCATAAGCAAATCCGCCATCCAATCCAATCATGTCGGTTTTGGAAATTAGGAATCCAATCCAATCCAATCCAATCCAATCCACCAAATCATCAAAATCAATTAAAATTGGATTGAATTGAATTGAATCTTACACACCCCTACTACAATCAGACCATCCCAAAAAGACAAAATTATAGTCTAAAACAATAGGAAACTAAATAAATAAGCATGTCAATTTAAGAAAAAGAATATATCAGTGGGCAAGGAAAACCCAATTTTAAGCAATAAAAATTTCCACCAATTCTAGAAGGTTAGCCTTCGATTGAATCATGGAAAACCATTGAGGCTCAACGCTTTCATGCATCTAGATACGATTGATGATATAATTTATTTTATTATAAAATAAGACTTTGCAAATTTTAATGAAAAAAAAAGTGCATATTTGTACGTGACCGTTGAAAATCGAAGCTATTTGTGATTCTCTCACCGATTGGGATATATCTGATTTCGAAAGCTCATTGGCTGAGATTCGAAACCAAATTAACCAATCTTTGGTATTGTTTCTGTAGTAAATTAATTTGCAACAAATGAACAGATAATTGCAATTATTTTTTCTTTAACACACACGTTCAACAGCCTAATGATAAGACAAGCACAGAGAGTTGTTCCAAGAAAAGAGCCCCAGAAAGCCAGAAAGCGACATGTGGAATAGGTAGCCACCAATCAAAGAAAGGAGCACGGTGGGCCTACAGAGAGAACCACCAATCACAATCACACACGAAAAAGAAGAGCCTGTTGGCGAATGGAAGGATGCCACATGTAAAACAAGAACGGCCCTTATTGGCCCCGAGAGTGATTGCTCCACCTTTGCACTGTAGGAGAAAGCGGCCATTTTCGCGAGGACTCGACATTTCACCTATTATTTTAATCTTCTTTAACTTTTTGTTTTGGTCGAAAATGAGTTAGAACTTTAACAAAATAGAGACAGAGAAAGAGAACGTTTTTATTTTTTGGTGTGAAGCGACTAGGTTATTGGAAGATGTTAAACTACAATCTATTTTGAATAATTTTTTAGGTTATTGGATGGCCGGGAGTAAGGAACAGGGGCGGAGCCACATTTCAGGCTAAAGTGACCGATCCTACTAAACTCCTCTTGCATTTCATGTTAAATTTGTATTAAACGTTTGTAATTATTAGGAAAATATCGAAATTTCTATGTTGTTAGCGTCCCAAATAATAAATCTATATTGTTACCTCCATATAATAAATCTATATTTATTGACCCCCAAAAGAAATGGTCCCTGACCCCAAGGATTTTGTTACCATAACATATCTAAATAACACAAAATGAGAAGATAATGATGCAACGACCAATATGAACAATATACAAAAGAAGAAGAAAAAAAATCATAGCGTAACCATTGGAAGGGACAACTTGCAAAAGTCCTTAGTCTTACAGGTATGAAGTGTGCGGTTGTTTTGTAGACCAAGGTGCCGAAGGTCCTTATTTGCAATTGCACCAACCCCCAATCTTTGCAGCTCGTCGTTTGTGTAAATTAAAATGGTGTGAAAGCTAATCAACCAATTCTTTAAACGGAAAACACATCACACCAAAAAAGCAGACCTGGCTATGACTCAGAATCTCCACGGCACAATCTCTTCAAACCTCATCAGTATTGGAGTTTTTTGTTGATTGATTCTTAAGGGTTCGTTTGAGAGTGATTCTGGAAGGACCATAATCACTTATGAGGAGAAGCATCTCCCACTTGCTTCTCCATATAATCACTTTAAATTATTTTAAGTGATTTGGGGGAGAAGCACCTCCAATGAAGAAGTGATTCTCCATAAAAGTGATTATTTGTCTATCTAAAATCATTCCCAAATAAGGGTTTAGGGTTTTTTTAAAAAGTATTTTGTCATCACATATTCACTTTCATATTGTTCCCTTTGTCTTGTTCTTCCATTCAACAATTAAATAGCCAAATCTGTGTATTCACCAAGAACATAAATAAATAAGGGTTAGCTAATCTGTGGAATATTTTGCAACTTTTTTTTAGTCAAAAAGTGCTGGTAAGACCGAAATTTCTTATAAAATATGGGATGACCTAAAAATATTTAGGTCACAGCAAACCTAGCCAGCTACCATTCCATGATATTAAATTGGATAATATTAAGCCCCTTTTTATATTCAATATATACATTTTGTACCGTTGGGTGTTACTGTTAGAGTGTTTGTTTGTCAGAATTGGATTTTTGAATTTCAATGCTATAGGAACGAGTGTTTTTGCCAGAACACCAATGCAATTTTGTTCTAGGTGAACCTTCTCTTGTGTTTGGTAGGAAAATCAACCTAAACAAATTTGCAAATATGATTTAGTTTAGTCGGGAGAGCAGTGCGTCTGTCTCGACCTGAGTTCAAGTTCCCGTCACCGTAGATTAGAGTAATTTTAAAAATAATATTGTATAAAAAGAAAAAAGAATAAAAAGTTGCAGCTGTCTACTTATACTACACAATTACGTATGGACAAACCGCAACAGTTCCCACAACTTTCTTGGTTCTAGTCATATGCTTGTTTTTATCTACAAAAAAACTTTATATATGGTTGTAAAATTTTGAAAAAGAAAATTTTAATTGTCACGGAATCCGTGTCTGAGAATATGATAGAAGCAGCTCAGAACCATATGTCTTTTTCAAAAATCAAATACCAAATTAAGATAAAAACAAGATGTGAAACCCCGAAAACCCACGGACCCCATAAAGAAGACAAAATTGAAGGGCAGCCTCGAAACAAAAGCAAGTGATGCATACAATGCTGGACACCAATTGAAAACCCACAAAAGTAAATAATAAAAAATCGCGAGGAATATTTTATGTCTGCCCGTAGAAAACTGGCAAAATGCTATGTATGCAAGCATGTATGAATTAGGTTTGTTGGTTGAGATAGTATGTCCGTCCTATAGCATTCGTATTTGACTCCTATTTATGTATATTAGAGTAGTTAGAAAGTTGTTTTGTTAAAAATAAAAATAAAAAAAACTCTAATTGGGATAGTGATTTTTTCTTCTTTGCATATAAATTGAAAGAGTAATGCTAGACTTACCACATTTTTCATACCACATTTGTACCACATCTTTAATAGAGGTGGAGCCCACCAATACAATGTGGCACATCTCTATTAAAGAGGTGGTACAAATGTGGTATGAAAAATGTGGTAAGCCTAGCATTTTCCAAATCGAAAATATGGGTTATGGGAGTATCCTATATACAGCCTTATACTAGTACATAATTTTTGTATAATTTATATGTATGGAATGATTATTTTGGTTGATCATCTTAGGGTGCTTCTTTTGTCGACGGATGCTCTATTACACTCGTACTCTCCGAAAGATGAGAACTGACTATGTAGCATCTACATCGAGAATTCAAATATTGCATACATCATCATTAGTACAGCCACTCAAATTTTCCATATTTCTTTTTATTTCTCATCAAACGAATGACATCTTCTTCTAAAAAACCTCGGTATTCTTATATATATATATAGGGAATGGGAAAATATTTAGAGCAAAATGATTGATATATATTAGTGACAACTAAATAATTTCATGGTTCAACCATTATTTTATACACTTTATTTGTATGTGAGGGTTATTGTTGTGGCCACCCCATCTGGATAATTATGGTCAAAGATAAACATATACCTAATCCCACATGAAACTAATTATTGTTGATTAGGATCCAAGGCAGCTAGTACAATCTTAACTTAATCACCTTCTCATTTGGCCGTTGGCCTCCAATAAATTATTAATTATCTGACTTTTCCACCCGTTTAGGAGCAAACTTATAAGACTGTTCATACTTTGTCTAGTTAAATTATAAAGGGAACAACAAACTTTATAACTCAACTTTCTCACACAAAGTAGGGCTGATAATATTACGAACATGATAGTAAAAATTTAAACTTTATGCAATTACAAGCTTCGAAAACAATTCTGCTCATCATTTTTAACGATGGTAAAAACATTATCATCAACTCAGTTAACATACGTAGATATATATATATAATATAGTTAACCTCATTTGATCATCCACGTGTTATAATATAGTCTCCGTATAATAATTTAAGGACCTGACTTCTTAGGTATAAAAAAGAAAAAGAGAAAAGAGAAACACGAGCCTAACTTTGGATGGAGCAGAGATTTGACCTTCAAATTGTAAGCCATGGAGAATGATTATAGGCCATTAGTGGTGGGGTGAAAGAGGCCTTGAGAGCTTTGAGGGCCACGTTTTCCACTTAGGTTTCTCACCTCACGTGTATGGGTAATACTGTCCCGAAGGAATCCCAGGAGGAGTAATGAAGAAATGGTGCCTTGGGCATTGGAGGACAGAAATACATATTGTTCTACTTTCTTGTCAACCTACTAATGAACCAAATGGCACCATTTGCCTCACCAAGATTGAGAGCCTCGACCCTCCACTGTCGACAAAGTTAAAGTAGCCATGGCTTATTGGCAAGCACATTTTACCTTTTTCCTGTTATACACATGGACACAGACAAAGTACAAAGCACAAATGCGTTGGTCATTGTTGGATTCTTGAATGGACAAGACAAGAATTATGGCGATGCCAAGCTTTCTACTCCTATCTCATAGGGGGCAATAAAAGATCTGTGTGTCGCATTATTAGCGATCGCATGTTTCGTAGAGATGTGATGGACTCACGTAGATGAGTCTAGTATATGTAAGAGATGCGGTTCTTAAATGTGATACAAGTAACGTTAATTATATGATATTTGAACATGTTTGATTTTAATTTTTTGAATGACTAAAAGTGATTGCAGATAACCAAGATAGTTTCAGCACACATTTGGGAAAGCATAGTTAAAAATGTTTATTTTATGGTCAAATAGTTAAACATGTTTGTGGGGCTATAAAAATGCTTGGGGTTGCAATTGAGCGTAAATCTTTCCTACAAAGCAGTATCAATCGGATTCTTATAAAGAAAAAACACCCTAAGTTTATAGCAGCCCAGATATTATAATTGTTGTGACAAATATTTAAGAGGTGTTTGAACAGAGGATTTTCATAAGCATCAGAAGATATGAGTTCTTGAGAGGTGATTGCTTGCATACTTCATCAGGTGAGCCTAATCCACTCATAAGCATCAGAACATATGAACCCATGAAGATGGCATCTTGGTTGGTAATGATTTTTGGGCCCATAGATATGAAAACAGAAGTTGGGCTTAGGGCAGGGGCACAACTGGATCCAAGAGCCCATTTAGATTATGTGTTTGGGCCCCTTTAAATGAAAATTCATAAAAAACAAAGATTAGGAAGCAAGGGATATTCATTTTTTCCTTTTTATACGAGTGATATTGGGAGAGAGGGAAGTCAAATCTACGACCTTGGGTGTATGGACAAATACTCTTAATCATTTTTGCTACAAATCCATCACAAGTGAAATTCAATTGATAAACTCATAAATGATCAATTTATGTACCAATCTCTTCACCCACATTATAATTTCATTTATTTAGTTATTAAAACTATGAGTACTCAATTGTATTCATTAAGGGCTCATTTGATCTTCTTAGGAGTTCTTTTAACCACTAATCAAGAAAAAAGTGAGGCGCAAGTTTTTTTCCCAACATAATGTACATACAAATTTGCTTAAGCGCTATTGCTCTATAATAGCAATAGTCATTGGTGGACCCATGAATTTTTCAGCACTGGTGCAATTTTTAAAGGCTAAAAGCTCAAAAAAAGAAGAAGATAGATAACTAAAAATCCGTATAATTTAAACAATACTAATGTTATTCATAATTAATTGAAAAAAAATAACATTACAATTAACCTACAATTGTTGCCGACAAGATAAATAAGAAAAAAAAAAATTGACATTTGCTCAAGAAGAAAAAAATATGCATTCGACTTACTTTGGATTGGCATACTCAAGAAGGAAAAAAAAAAACGTAGGATTCTTGTGATGTAAACACACTTTGATAAAATTGGGTGAAGTTAAATTGGTCCTTCATAAAGAGAAATTCTCAATCCCATTTAAATAAAGAATTTTGCAAGTCTTATTAAAGCCCAATTAAATAAAGAGAACTCCCAATCCCATATAATTAAGGAATTATGGATGCCAAATTAAAAGCCCACGAAATGGTAGTAGGTTTCATGATTATTTATTTATTTATTAATTTTTTAAAGCTGGTCCAAAACGACGTCGTTTTGGCTAGGATTTAATATATATATAAAAAAGAAAAAGAAGACAACGCGTGTTTTAAAAAGCCTGGTCCAAAACGACGTCGTTTTGGCCAGGCTTTTATATATATATATAAAGAAGCGTATGCTGCGCGCAACGCCCATAAACACAAAGTTCTCTTAGGCATTTCGTCGAACACCTACGCTGCAACTCCAAGACTGAGCAGAGGTGCAATATGCAACACCTCTTATGGATTTTCTGGCGAGGGGAGGTGTAGTTGCGCCTTAATAGGTCCGCCACTAGTAGTAATTATAGAGGTCTCATAAGGGACTCTAAATGGTGCATGGATAAAGGGATTTATTTATTTATTTATAAATTTGGGGTGTGGAAAAATCTTTGGAGCTGAGTTTTGGGGTATTTTTAGGGGTTTTCCTTAGTTGGAATGAAGGAATCTAAGGAGATAAAATGAAATTTGACCCTAATTTGGTTGTTTCTTTGATTAAATGTGAGAATATTAGTGGTTATTTTTGTTTAGTCTCATTTGTAAAAGCTTTTTTTTGGTCAGAAACTGGAATTTCATTCAAAGGGGAAAAGGCTACAAAAGCCACACCCAATAGCAATACAAATACAAGGAAGTCTAACCATATAGGGACAACGAAAGTAAACTAAAACAGATTCAAGGCCCGGGAGGGGAGAGGAAGACGCATCATTCTTAGCCTAACAGATGCATCCAGGGACCTCCCACCCTACAAAACTGAACTATTTCTTAGGGGGCCATGTAAGACCATTCTTGTCCAAAATGAACGTGAGGGAGGATGGGGGTTGTGCAGCCCAAACTTCCGTGCACATCTTGATTTAGCGAGCGTTGCCAAGTGATCAGCTGCTTGATTGGCGATTTGGCGAATCCAAGACCAAGAATGAGCCTTGAAATTCGCAAGTAGGTCCCTTATGTTGCACATCACAAGGTAAATTTCCTAGCGCCTTCTAGAAATTTTACCATTAATACTTCTCACAGCGTCTAAACATTCAAATTCAAAGGCCACCATCCAATCACCCTTATCGAGGGCAAATTTGCAGCCATCATAACATGCCAAACATCAGCCATCAGAGCCGACTTCCGCCTCTGTGTAGAGGGATTTTCATGCAATAAAGTGCCATGGTAATCTCTCATAACAATACCAATACCAGATTTTTTTGAGTATGAAGCCCATGCCATGTCCACATTAAGTTTTACAAAAAGGTAGCAACGAGGAGACCAAGTCTTAGCATGGGCCTCATTATGGGGCATATGGGTACTTCAAGTGTTGTGCGCTGCCAAGGAATCCATAAACTCAAAAGCAGAAACAGAAGCTCTTTGGATAGTATCCATTGAGGATGGTTGACAATGATCAATCATAGCTGTGCACCTTTCTTTCCATATATGCCAGTAGATAAAATTGACAATGGTTTTTTTTTTTTCCCTTTCCAGATCAGTTTGAGTTGCACCACCTCCATACATAACATTTTTGGCTAAAAGGAACATCGTGTTCCAAGCTTCGCGGGGATCGATCCTCAAGGGTAAGACGATTGATCGCTTCTGTGCAGAGACGAATTCCCCATTCTTCCAAGTTGCTCTAATTTTGCACTTCACTCTGTATCTCCCCCTGAAGTGGAGAATTGGATACATGGGCATGAAAGAACATCTCGGACTCCAAAAAGGTGATGTTCAAAGTGACATAGGTGTGACGAGTAAGAGGATGATAACACTGATAACCTTTCTTATGGGTGGCATACACCATAAGCACAAATTGAAGTACACATGGATCAAGTTTGCTTCCTTGGTTTTATTGCAGATGAACATAAGCCACACCTCCAAAGACTTGTGGTGTAAGCATCAAGATAAAGGGCATGGGCCCGTGTTGGGCAAACACTTGTACCATAGTATGAAACCCTAAGACACAAGATGACATACAGTTGAGCAAATACACAGATGTGATGATGACATTATCCCAATGGTGGCGAGGAACACGAGCCCTAATAAAAAATGCCCAGGCTGTTTCAATTAGATGTCAATTTTTTTGTTCGGCAACGCCATTCTGTTGCGGTGTTTCAGGACAAGTCATCTCATAAATAATTCCATGTGTCTAGAAGTAAGTCTAAAAGTCGAGGTTAACTCATTCACTTCCATTGTCAAAGCGGATGATCTAGATTTTAGCAGAGAATTGGGTTTCAATATGTTTGTGGAACAACTTAAACATAGTAAACACTTCACTTTTAGTCTTTACCATGGAGAGCCATGTCATACGAGTATAATCATCCACAAAAGTTACAAACCATCTAAAGCCAGAAATAGTAGAGATAGGTGATGAACCCCAAACATCATAGTGAATTAAAGTAAAATGAACATTACTTTTATTGATGCTCAAATGATAAAAAACTTAGTGACTCTTGGCTAAGATGCAAGTGTCACACATAAAGTCTGAATCACTAAAATCAGAAAATAAATAGGGGAACAAATGTCTCATGTAACCAAAAGATAGATGCCCTAAACGTTTGTGCCACAAAAAAAATCTATCGATGCTTGTCATCAGAAGGATGCTCCATATTGTTTGTCCATCCCATACTAAAGTCATCTACATAGTAAAACTCCATTCTTTTAGTATCACGTCTAATGATTTCCTTAGTGAGAATATCCTAAGAAAATGAAAAGTATGATAAATTAGTGCACAACAATTCAATTGCTTAGTAGTGTGGCCAACAGACATTAACTTATTGGACAAAGACAGAACAAGCAAGGTTTTCAAAAGTGAGAGAGATAGTGAAAGGGCAACAGTGCCCACCCCTATCAGAGGATAAGTCAATTATTTGCATTAGCAATACTTGTTCGTCTTTGGGAAGTGGTGTTCATAAAACCATTCAGATCGAACGTCATATGGTTGGTTGCGCCTGAATTAATATTCCATTTAGTGGATTCACTCATATAAGAAGTAAGAAATGTATAATCGCAATTACCTAAGTCGCTTAGAGTATGAGGTTTATTAGCATGTGCAAGTGTATTGGTGGACACTACCTGAGCAACCAAACATGGAGGGTTTGTGGTAACAAGAGCAGCACGACCGAATCCATTGACAGCTTTTCGAGCTTTGAGTCCCTTCCACCAATCTAGGTAACCATGTAACTTAAAATAAGTTTCCCTAGTGTGCTTCAAGTGTCCACAATAAGCGTACCTGTTACCGTTTATCGAAGCCTTCGGTCTAGGAGGTGAAGTAGTCTTACTTGCTAGAGAGCCAGTAACCTAGGCATAGGACTGGATTTGAAGCTTGACAACAACATCATGAGTATTCGGTGTCTGACTAGGTTGTTTAGTGGCTGATGGGTGATTAGTCAGTCGGTTTGTACTCTTTGCCACCAAACCAACTGCAGTTGGCACATAAGTGATCATCATCATAGCTTGTCGAAGATCTTCATGTCGAACATAGGCATATGCCTACTCCACTGTGGGAAATGTAGTCATCCGAATGACATCACTTCATGTCTTGTCAAGTCGATCATCCAAGTCATCTAAGAAGATATAAACACAATCTTCCTGGATAAGGTTGTTGTACATTTTGATATTAGATTCATACTCCATAATATTCGTTAGATGAAAGATGATTTCTCTCCATAAACCTTGGAGATCATTGTAGTAGGTTTTAATTGAGCCATTGGCTTGTCGCATTTGCTGAGTTTGTCATTTAAGGTCAAACACCTGAGAGGTGTCAAAGCCATCAAAGTAGGTCGTGGCAATCGCATCCCATATTGATATTGTTGTTGGAAATCTAATAAAGTTTCTAACCAATTTAGGCTCCAAAGAATTGATTAGCCATCCTTTCACAACTGCATACTCTAGGTGCCAACGGTTGAAAGTTGGGTTGGTATGAAGAGGTGGTGGGAGTTCGCTGGTGAGGTATTCCAACTTGTCTTTGCCGGTGACATATATCTCGACAACTTAGGACCAAAAAGGGTAGTTGGAGCCATCTAACTTAATTTATAACCCCCAACTCACTTAAAATCTTGTATTCATGAAGTATAATGAAGTATCAAATTAATTATTATCTAAACCATTCTTATGAGATTGATAAATGTTTGATCTTAAGGCAATCCTAGGAGGTGGTGATAGAGGAAGAGTAGGAAGGTGAACAACTGTGGAAGAGGAAGAATATCACGTGATGACGGTGGAAGGGGAAGAACATGAGGTGATGATGGAAGTGGAAGAGCACGAGGTGATAATGGAAGAGGATTAGCAGAAAGGGGAACAATCGCACCTTAGGGGTTTCTTCTAGAGATAGCCGCCATGGACTGTGACGTCGCAAACTTTGTCGCAGATTGTCTAGTTACGGTTGCATGATTTGCATGTAGGGACGGACCCAGAAATCTTATCTCGTAGGGTCATAGTGTAAAAGTTCAATTGCTTTTTTTTAGTGTTGAATTGTGACGTGGTGGAAGCGTAGACAAGCTTTTGGAGGCGGCGTCGCTACTAGCAGCGGCGGCAATGCAGGAGATGAGGCTTAAAGATTTGGTGGGGTAGAAGGTTAAAGGTTTGGGTGGGTGGAGATTGGAGATTTAGGTTTGAGGGTTTAGGAATAGGGGTTTTGGAAAGGTAGAAGGCTGGAGGGGTGTTTTAAATATGTTTTAATTTTTTTTTTCAAAGATCTGGACCAAAACAATTTCGTTTTGGCCAAGTCTTTAAAAAAAATAAATAAGGCTGGGCCAAAACGACGCTGTTTTAGCCAACATGTTTTAAATAAAAAAAACAGAATCGTTGGGTAGCTTCTTCTACCTCAAACAGTAACCTTCCCCTTCAGCCATTCATGTGGTCACACAGCTATTAAATGGGACCTTCTACCTTGCTTCCATGGAGTCCATAGGGTCGTTTGACCCCATTGACCCCATTGTGGGTCCTTTCCTGTTTGCACGTGTACCGTTGTTTTTTGATACTCTTATTGTTATAGTGTGAGAACTTGGTGTATGTGGAGTGGCAAAAGGGTCATTCGGGGTGTTGGTTTGGGCAGTGGTGTTTAGACCTAGAAAGGCTCACTGTGGTATATGACTTCTTGATAGAGAGTTTCAGTCTGAGTAGGTGAGGAGATGTGAATCAAAAAGTAAGAAAGGGGAAATAATGGTTGTGAATCAAACGGGGCCTTATAACGTCATATTCTATCTCATTCACATGATCGTTTGACCAGGGTGGAGGTGGAGGCATATGAGGTGAATGATTCTCCGACAAACCCAGTTTCATACTGTCATCAGTATGTGAAAGTGGAGGCAAAGTAGGTGAAGGCGACTCCGATAGAACCAGGTACAAACTGTCATCAGGAGGTGGAGGTGAAAGCGACACCAAAGAAACTGAGCTTAGATTGTCTTCAGGAGGTAGAGGTGAAGACGACACAGACGTATCTAAGCTCAGAGGAGGTAGAGGCAAAGCCCAAACACCAATCGAGACATAAATGTAGGTTCGATCGTAAAGCGTTCCTAGAAGGTGGTGGAAGAGGAAGAGCGGGAAGGTGAATTACTATAGAAGAGTAAGAATAAGACGCGGTGACGGTGGAAGGGGAAGAACACGCGGTGATGGTGAAAGAGGAAGAGCACGGGGTGACAGTGGAAGAGGAAGAGCGGGAAGGGAAACAATCTCACCTTGGGGGCTTCTTCTAGAGATAGGTGCCATGGATTGAGACGTCGCGAACTCTGTTGCCGACTATCTAGTTACAGTTGAAAGATTTGCATGTGTATCATTGTTGTTCGACACTCTTATTGTTATAGTGTGAGAACTTGGTGTCCAAGGAGTGGCAACAAGGGCATTGGGGGTGTTGGTTTAGGCAGTAGTGCCAGACTCACAAAGGCTCGCTTCAGCATCTGGCTTCACGAGAGAGAGAGAGTGTCAATTTGAGTGGGTGAGGAGATTAGAATTGAAAAGTAAGAAAGAGGAAAAAGGGGTTATGAACCAAACGAGGCATTATAACATCAAATTCTATCCAATTCACTTGGTTGTTCGACCACGGTGGAGGTGGAGGCAAATGAGGTGAAGGATTTTCCGACAGACCTAGGCTTAAATTGTCATTAGTAGGTGAAGGTGGAGATAGAGTAGGTGGAGGCAATTCTGACAGAACCAGGCTTAGACTGTCATCAGGAGGTGGAGGTGAATGCGGCACAAATGTATTCACGTTTAAATGAGGTAAATGTAGAGGTAGAGCAACTAGAGTCAAAGCCCAAACACTATCAAGATAGATTTGGAGATTCAACCATAAGGTGGTCCTATGGGGTGGTAGAAGAGGAAAAGTAGGAAGGCGAACAATTGTGGAGAAGGAAGAAGAGCATGGGGTGACGGTGAAAGGGGAAGAGCACAGGGTGATAGTAGAAGAGGAATAGGGGGAATGGGAACAATTGTACCTTGAGGGCTTATTCTTGAGATAGCTGCCGCGAACCGGAATGTCATGAACTTTGCTGCCGACGGTCGTGCTACAGTTGCACATGTGTACCATGGTTGTTCGACAATATTATTGTTGTAGTGTGAAAACTTGGTGTCTGTGGTGTGGCAACGAGGGCATTGGGGGGGTTGGTTTGGGGTGGTGGTGCCAGACCCAAAAAGGATTGGTTTGGCAGCTGGCTTCTCGGGAGAGAGTTTCAGTCTGAGTGGGTGAGGAGACGTGAACAAAAAAGGAAGAAAGGGGAAAAATGCGGCCATGAACCAAACAATGCCTTATAATGCATGTGATAATGCTCTTCTCATTAGGAAAGGTCCTATAAAAAAAAGTGTCATAAATAGTTCTAATCAGGTTTGTCCTCCAACATGTTACTTATAAAAATTTGAAACTCAATAGAAATTGGCTTAGACAATTTGAAACTCTAACTTTCAGATATTGGTCGGCGATATGCTCCTGCCTTTAATTGGTTGTGTTGTGCCTCCAGTGCTATTACTTTAAAGAAATTAGAGTGCTCCAAGCAAGCCTACGCTCTGGATACATTAGCATGGGATAACATCATAGGATTTTGCTCTTATTCTATTGGCCTTTGGGATCATAGTAATGATTAACAGGGACAGTCGGGGGCATTCGTATTTCTTAAGTAGAGGTGAAATTCTTGGATTTATGAAAGGCGAACAATTGCGAAAGCATTTGCCAAACATTCTCGTCCCTAAGTTTTCTTGTAACTTAGGCTAATGATGTTTCTAGTGGTGCCACTGCTAAAGTTATCTCAATATAGTTTCATTGTTATTTTCACTTTAATCCAACCAGTAAAAAAAAATACGTACAAATTTGTGTCTTTACATTAAATCAAATAGAAAAAAAAAGGGGACAAATCAAATCCAAATTCGTGTTTATTTATTTGGGTTATGGGTAAAATATTCCCTTATAAATTATTTACAAGAAGAAGAAAAAAACTTTTCAAAGTCGATTTTTAGAGTTGTCTTTAAATCAAATGAGGAGATCTTCAAATGACCCAGAACATTTGAAATTCCTGGACAAACTTGATTGATGATGATGACGATCTTAATTTGACGCCTTGATTCGGAACAAATTAGAAATTAACAACAATTAAAACTTTTGCTAAACACAGTAAAGAGATTAAGCAAAGAAGAACTTTCTAGCCTTCCCTCTCACAAAAACTCTAGAAACGCCTCAACTCCCCCACCCTCAATTTTGCGCGTGCACTACACTCTTCCAATCCACTCATATATAAACACGGGTGGGTCCAAAATTATTTTGGTTTTTATTTTATTTAATTAGAGAAAGCCAGTGTTCGATTGATTGTGTGGCGATGAGTGAATAGGTAAAGGCGGGCTCTGACTCACTCTTTCTGTTATGACCCGACTCTCCGAGAAGCTCCGTCTCTCTCTCTTCCTGTACAAGCCAACCCGCTTTCTCTCTCTAAACGTCCTCCCCAACATCTCTCTCTCCTCCACGCTCCACCTCTGCAAGTCCCTCGCATGCGCCCTCGCCTCGAAAACCCTAGCCTTCTTCTCCTCCTCCTCCTCCGCCATGGACGACCCCTACTGGGACCTCGATGTCCGCCCCAGCTTTCGCTCCCAGCGCCTCCGCCTCCACGACGACTACGACGATGACGACCGCTCGAACGACGACGTTTCGTACAATGCCGTCGATAAGCTCTACCTCGTTCCCTACAGGTACGCCTCCAGCGAGTGACTTGGCTACTGAATTGCTCTCGAGCCCTTTTTTGAGTTGTTGAGATGGTTCTGTTGCTGCATTGGATTTCATTTCGTGTTTTCGTTTGGTTTCAGGTGGTGGAAGGAGGTTCGAACCGAAGACGATCAGATGGGAGGGGTCTTGTACACTGCGTCTACGGACGACGATGCTGGCTCGGAGATTTTTCTGAATTTGAAGAAGAAGGACGTCGCTGAAGAAGGGTTTTCGGGGCGTGAGTATGCATTGGTCCCTGAACCTACATGGTGTCGCGCTCTCAGACGGTGAGGAAGCTTTCTGTCTCTTATTTTGCAATTCTATTTCTCATTTTAGATGGTCCGAATTGTGGTATCTTAAGTTGCCATTAGATTAGGGTAGGTCTTAATGGAGGGTTCATTGTAGGTCCTAACTGTTACTCTAATGCTGTCAAATGAGGCCCATTTTCAATTATTCTGGTAGCTTGCCAAAATCTTTGATTGCCCTTTTACTAAATGGTCGACCTTTAATGATAATAATAGCACATTTCCCTACTTAGCCCTTTTTTTCTTTCTATTCTTCTTTTTGGTGGAAAGAAAAGGGGTGTAGTAGTTCTGGGGAAATGTGGTATGATGGCAATTTTCTTGATTATATAGGCGTAAAGGAATAGGAGGGTTTTTGAGAATGTTCTTGGTGAAGAGGGTGGAGTGCTTATGGGATTAGGGTCCGCTTTTTGTCTTCTTTGTGGGCGTCTATGGTTTGGGGTTTAGGGAGCTGTCTTTCTATGTTATCTTATCGGATTCGAAAGCAGATGTTTTGTAGTTTTTCCAGAAGAGGACTCCTTGTTCGCTATTTGTAAATTTTTTTAGTATTTAATGAATAGTTTTGTTTCTCATAAAACAAAGTTGCTAAAAGGGTCTTGATTTCATTGTTTAGGCTTATGTTTACTGTGCTTCCTGGGATTATAGGAGAAGGTAGAAAACAAACCGATTTTCTTATGCGTTCAGGGATTTCTTTCTTTCTTCTCCAATTTCTCCTGAAGTGCCTTAAGTTATTGTTATTTTTATGTCTATATGATTTGACAGTGATTTATGAGAATGGAGCTTTCTCTCTTTATTCTCCACCACCTCCTAAATAATAATGGCATTGATTTGTCCACTTTTCCTGTAGGCATAATGATTTCTACGCGGCAGCAAAGGATAACGTGAGCCTTTTTGGTGCAGAAATTTTCTTGAAGGATGTGTTTTCTTTACAAATTAGGCTATTTGTCTCATGGGAAACGAATTCATTGGTTGTAAAGATCAGCCAAAGGGTTAGTTTTGTAATTTAGCCTTATTTTGCATCCCTTTCCCTCTCATTACATTCCTGTATTGGATGAATTCTAAAAAAATTAGTTATGGAAGTTGGATACCTGTTGTACTTTGGAAAGGAATGTCTGGGAGAATAATGCCTCAGATTAGAGTTGGCATAATCTAAAGTATGTAAATTGATTTCGTGAATTTTTTTTTTTTAAAGAACTTGTGATGCTCAAACATTATAGGTAGGTGAAGTTGCTGGATAATACATGCATTAATCCTAATTTAATTTGAGGTAGCAATTGACCAACTGTGTTTTGTGGACCAAAGTAGTGAGGAACAACAGAATGATATAGTTATTGAACAAGATGCTGAGAAGATGAGTAAAAGAGAGAGATCAAGAAGGGGAATGTACTTTGAATAGCAAGGATTGTAGTCCCAATAAATGATGATGAACTATTTTTTTTAATCAGCTTATCAGATATTGGATTGGAATTGTTGTGTGATGTTTGGAGGTGGCATGAGTCAAAAGGAAGGTTATTTGAGCTTAAGAGGAGTCAGATTAAGAAATTAATAAAGAATCAGAATAGAAAGCACACGGTTGATGGATTATGACTTTTAGCAGTTTGACATGAAGCGGAAGAGTGAACCTTTACAATTTAAATGTTTGAATGTGGTATTTGTGTGGCATTGGGATCCTACTGAAACATGGGCTGTGCAACTTTCACTTTCTTTTCTTTAAACTTTTGTATGTTTGTGACATGCATATGATTCTCATTATTGCGCTTTTTTGATATATTCCCTTGTTTAAATGTGATTGTTTCTATGGTCTTGGTCACAACATCAATTTAGGAAAGATGTTATCACTTGGACCCAGTTAGTTGGGGGTATAATGGAAATACAATCCAGTGAATGGACTAGCAGTTGTTTGCCTTAGAATCTGCTGGAACAGTTGTAGTTGGGAAAATTCCATGCAACTAGGCAACAAATCAGTAGGTAGTTATGCAAGCAACACATGTTTTGTTTTATGGACTCCTGCTTCACAAACACTTACAAGTCTTTTTGTCTGGCATATATGTTGTAATTACTAGGAAATAGTGATGTATATGCCTTGGAATTGCTATATATATGTGCCCTTGCTTAATAGGGTTCATATGCTGTCATATAGAATACATCATAAACTGTGTTTTACTCTTCATTTTAGGAAAGTTAATAACCACTTTTTATCTCTTTAGAGTTTCGATTGATTACCTTCTGAATTTGACTAGACTGCAATTTTCAGGATAATACAGTTGATTCTTACAAGAGGGCCTGCAATATTTTCAGTTCAGAGTATGTTCCGGTGAGTTACTGACGAGTGACAATTAGTCATTTACAATTGGTCTGATATGTATGCGATGATATTTACTCATCCATGGATTGATTTTACAGTTGCATATTTGGGACTTCTCAGGGCAGACAACCCAAATTTTCATGAATGACAGTATTAATTTGCCAAATGATATTCCTGGACAACTGAACAAAGAGGTGAGTGATTATAATGTATAGTTCTTATTTATTCGTTAACTCTCATATTTCGTCAATCTGGTGGGTGCCTTTCACCAGAAAGCGGATAGATACTTTCTATTTGATATTTCACAATCTACTGGAGTGTAGCGGCTCAACTTTTTACTGTTTGTGCTACCTTTCTAGCTTTGGCCTTTGAATTTTTAATTCCATTTACTGAATTTTGGAATTGCGCATACTGTCTGAATTGCATTGATGGTTATGTTAGTAAATATTATTATGATTGGAAGTTGGTTGGCGTTGAACTTTCGCACCAGCATGCCCACGTTGATCCTTTGTTACTGGGAAGTATGCTACATCGAGTCTCAATTTTTTTCTTAAAAAATGGATCCAGATTTAGTATACAAATATCTACCAAAATTAATTTTAATGCTCAGTGTTGCAGTTTATATATATCTTTACATGCAGATTAATTTCTACAGTTTAGTTATATGGCCTTTTGTTTCATGTTGTCCTTTCAGATTCTCCTTGAACTGCGACTCCATGGATTTTCATATTATATGAAAGGTAGAGATTGGAGGAGCGATGAAGTGGCCGATAAACATCCCAGTATGGATAGTTCTACTTATGGTGGCTCTATGAAGATGAATGGGAGCACTGACTATGTGAATCCTTATTTAACTCCAACCAACTCCTTGCAAAGTGGTACAATCTATAGAGGAGCTGGTTCCTTAGGCCTTATTGGACTAGAAAATCTTGGGAATACTTGTTTTATGAACAGTTCCATCCAATGCTTGGTGCATACCCCAAAGCTTGTTGATTATTTTCTAGGAGATTACCGGAAGGACATAAATTATTCAAATCCACTAGGAATGAAAGTATGTAAATGGGTTAATCCTTTAGTTTTCATTTTAAATGGCTGCTTTTTTGTGGCGTGTTTCGCTTACTTTGATTGTTGTCTCTCCTTTTTACTATAGACTTTTTTTCCAGGGAGAACTTGCTTTAGCATTTGGAGAGTTGTTGAGGAAGTTATGGGCTCCAGGTGCAAAGCCAGTGGCTCCAAGAATGTTCAAGCTAAAACTTGCGAGTTTTGCTCCCCAATTCAGTGGCTATAATCAGCATGATTCCCAGGTTAGTTCATTTGGTTTTATGTTTAGTTTTTCTTCTTTTCTTTTTTTCCATAGGCGCAAATGTTTAATTTTGTTGCGTGGGAAATAGGTTTATAAATTGTAATTTGTCAAAGTGCCTCATGTAGGAACTTCTTGCTTTTTTGTTGGATGGTCTCCATGAAGATCTAAATCGTGTGAAATGCAAGCCGTATATCGAAGCTCAGGATGTAGAGGGTCGTCCAGATGAAGAAGTGGCAGAAGAATATTGGCAAAATCACCTTTCTCGCAATGACTCCATCATTGTTGATGTGTGCCAAGTCAGTTTTATGGTTTAAATGCATTTGTAATTTGTAGATTTAAGTTTCACCTATTCCTTCTTAAGATAAGTTTATTGGGACCAACTTCATTAAATTTATTTTTTTAACACTATATTGCAATTTATTTTCCCCTTGCTACTGTAGGGCCAGTACCGGTCAAAATTGGTTTGCCCTGTTTGCAGCAAGGTGTCCGTTACATTTGACCCATTTATGTACCTTTCTCTACCATTACCTTCAACAACAATGCGGACTATGACTTTGACGGTCCTAAGCACAGATGGGACTGCGTTGCCATGTACATTTACTGTGACAGTGCCCAAGAGTGGAAGGTCGTTGGATCTGACTAATGCCTTAAGCACTGCATGTTCTTTAAGAGATGATGAAACCCTAATGCTTGCTGAGGTATATTTCTGGAGCTCTGTTTTTAGAGTTATTGAAACATTGCTGTATGTCATTGGAGCGAGGGGGTGGGGTGGGAATGGGAGTTGTCATATGGATGACATGCATGCATAGTAGCTACGGTCATGGAGCAGTCATGCAGTGTTGTGTGTGGACTCTGGTTCTCTAGCACCATTTGTTGGCATTTTGACAATTATGTGGCCAGTATTTGCTTTTTGCATGCCATCATAGTAAAGTCATGTCCATGATTGATTTTGTAACTATTTGTAATCTTTTAAAGATCCTTCACTGAGAGGTTAAGAATGCTAAGGCATTGACCCTTTGTTTGTAGGTATACAAGTGTCGCATTTTTCGTCTACTGGAAGATCCATTTGATTCATTAGACTTGATCAGAGATGGTGACCGATTGGTCGCTTATCGGTTACCAAAGGGTTGTGAGACATCCCTTTTGGTTACGTTTATTCATCAGCAGATGGACATGTAAGTTTTGTTTCTTGAGTGAATCATCACTGCTTTATCAGTTGCCTAACTCAAATTACTTTATTAAAAAATTAAAAGTGATAATGCTTCTAATTTTTGCTATAACTAGTTCAATGACCTTTTTTCCCTTGCATTTTAAACTAACTAGGTTAGTGAACTCAGTGAGCAACCTAAAGAATTTTTATGTGATTGCCAAAATAGCTCAGGGACCTTTTGGGAAATGTTCAACATGATAATTTCAGTTACCTGGTAAAATCAAGGTATGTTGTATACCTACTATAAGTTTAGACATGAAAGGACACATGATGCTAATAGCAATGATGTTGCCTGGTTTGTACAATTCAATAGAAACTGTGTACAAAATGTACTCTTTGTGATATGTTACCCCTAAAACAGTACTTGCTAGTATGTGTTATTGCTCGTGTAATAGAAGCTGTCGTTGAATAATGCAAGTAGTTGGTGTGGTGAGAAGTATCCCTTTTCTTATTTATGTTGTCAAAATGATGGAAAATATGGTCGGACTCCCAAAGTATATTGTAACATTTTGATTCATTTGAAAGTTTACGGCATAGAATTTGTCTTATGGGATGGTATTTTTGATATATACATTTTTTTTGTCTCTTTTAGTAACTAATGATATTTTTTGTATGCCAATAAACTCAATTCTACTAGACTTTGATATGGTAATGATAGAATTAAACAAGCAACCTGATTCGAGACTTGAATCTTTGGACACTTTGAAATCTCTGTAACCAAGAAAGAAGTCAATTTGCTCCTGAACCAATTTCCTTCATTTATGTACTTGAGAAGTCTATGATTTTTTGAAATATAAGATCTTCCTCATAAAACTTTACGACCAACATAACAGTTAGTCTCAGGTCCAGATGGTAAGTTGTCACTTTTTATCAAGCATTTCATGCGTGAATTGTGTTTAGGTTTGAACCCAGATTTTGTTACTCTTCCAACTGTCATCTCTGGGTGTATCTTGTTTAGAAGTCTGTATAAACCATTGCCTTGTCAAATACAACATGAGTTACAGCTTACATATTGTTTTTATTTATTATTATTTTGGTATCTGGTATTGCGAACTGTTTGTTGAAGTTATGTTAGGGAATGACTGCATATAGAAACAGTCAAATTTTGTTGGCTTGTTCATTCCATCTCATTCTGACATGTTGAGTCATTTTCGTTCACGCCTTATATGTCATGGCTGAAATTATTTTATCGCAGAAATAGAAAACAAATTTTTTAAAAAATGAAGTTGAAAGGTCTTGAGCAGCTGATGACCATCTATGAGTGATACTGGTGGTGTGTAATATGTTTTTGTTTGATATAGTTGGGTCTGTTTAATATATATCACAGCCTTTGTATATGCAAGACAATGGGTGGTCAATGCATGACACTCCTGTGGAGTTTGAAGTTTTGATTGAATTCAGGGTTCTATCTCTATGCAAACTTTCTGAATTTTGGATAATCCTATATGTATTTAGCAGATGTTTGCTAATGCGTACTGAATTAATAATTTTTAAATGTTTTTATTATCCAACCTTGTAACTATCTCCTGCAGTAAATTAGGCCTTCTCTGTAAGTTTCTTGACCGATTTGAAAGTCTTCCCTTATTACGTTTTAAGGTTGTAAATAAATACCACTGGCTTCCTGTTCTTTGGAGGCCATATGGTCACCAGGTTTCAATAACTATTTTATTACAAGTACATGTGAATGATTTCTCTGTGGAAAAATGCAATGGACCTCATAAACGTAGATAATGATGTTAATTCGTTATGTGTTGTGATGATAATGTTTATATCTTTTCCCTCTGTTACATGATCTCTTAAAAGGATACAGCTTGCATTTCTATGTTTTCACTATTGAAGATATTAATATTATTATTATTGTCTTTGCTTTTTCCTGTAAAAAAGCCTAAATACATATTTTTGTCTGGGATCAGGTGTCACAATAATGGGGAGATGAGATTAGTCCCACAGGCGTTTGGCATTCCCCTTGTAGCAACATTGCCTGATGTTTGCAATGGATCTGATATTCGTAACGTGTTCCTGAAAGTACTAAATCCATACTTGATGAGCCCTGGAGATGTATTAAATATTTTTGATGATGATTTTGCTAATGAAGATTCTAATGCTACTACTACTACTACTGCAATTATGGATAATGATGCCGACTCAGACAGGGAATCAAGGGATGAAGCAAATTCGGATACTGACTTCCAGTTTTACTTACCAGATGCAAAAGAAGCTATAGAAGATACCTTGATAGAGATGAATGAGCCGATCGTGGTCTCAGGGTTGCCTAAGAGGTTGAAGGTGCTTGTTTTATGGTCCGATAATATGACTAAAAAGTACGATACATGCCTTTTAAACACTTTGCCAGAGGTTTTCAAGCCCCAATTTTTCATGAGGAAGCCTGAAGAATCTGTCTCTCTGTACAAATGCCTTAAAGCCTTTATGAAGGAAGAACCTCTAGGACCAGAGGATATGTGGTTAGCATCTAACTTCATTTGAATTACAAGAACAAAACTGTTATGCATCCTCTTGACTGTTGTTTCTTGGCTTAATCTAGCTAGAGATAGAGCATGAAGTTTATTTTGTTCATTAATTATATCATCTGTGCAGTTTGTCTTTTTCAGTTTTCAGAATTTTTTAAATAATAGATTGTAGTCATATACCTGCTGCCTATCTTAATGCTAGCTTTTGCAATGATATGTTGTTTACAGGTACTGCCCTATCTGCAAGAAGCCTCAGCAAGCTAGCAAAAAGTTAGACCTTTGGAGATTGCCTGAGATTCTGGTTATTCATCTGAAAAGATTCTCGTACAGCAATTTATTTAAGAACAAGCTCGAAACATTTGTTGATTTTCCAATTTATGGTTTAGATTTATCACCCTACATTAGTCACCGAAATAGCCAGTTATCCAGCCAATATATGTTGTATGCAATTAGTAATCACTATGGCGGCATGGGTGGTGGTCACTATACAGCATTTGTTCATGTAAGTTCTGTTTCTCTTATTGTTAGAAAATTCCTTAGGTTTTTGTCCAAGTTTCTCAATTGAATCCTTTATGCTCAGTGAAAGCCAGACTGCACTTAGATGCTCCTTTCTTTTCTTTTTTTATTACATGCATTTTATCCCCAAGTTTTATTCACTTTAGGGCTTTCTCAATTGAATTGGTAAACAATTTTTGTCCCCTGTGCAGCTTGGTAATGGTTCGTGGTATGAGTTTGATGATGAAAAGGTTCTTCCTGTTGGTCAAGAGAGGATCAGGACATCAGCTGCATACGTTCTTTTCTACCGAAGAGTACCAGATATATAAACACATAGACAGACAGTTGTATAGTTAAGTAACAGTTGGGAAGCAGGTTGCCGGCGACAGGATGCACCCGGTTTGGATATTGGAGAGAGAGGATATTTTGTAGAGAAAAGGAGCACAGGATTCATGGTGTACAGCTTTTAATGGCGTCAGTGAAAGAGGCACAATAGAAGTATTACTTTTTTTGGTATTTGTTTACATTGTATATATATACTTCAACCCAGAAAAATTATTCAAATCCCATCCCTTGTTCAACAGGGTTATCTTTCCCTCTTTCTTCAGTATTTGTTTTATCTATGTTTCTCTTTTACGGAGGAGAGATTCGAACTTTCCACTTCTCCCAACGTTAAAAGAGAAATACCATTAGCCCTGTCTAATTTTGAGTGCTGCTATTTCCACTTACCTGTCCTATTTTCTCACCTACCTTATTTTCAAAATTTTAAATACTAATTTACCCATTCATAAAATGACTTCTAAGGACTCTCTAATTTTTTTTTTGACAATGTTCACTTTTAATAACCCAAAAAAAAACTAAAATTAATTCTTAAAAACAAAACCAAAAACCCAAGAGCCACCAAAGCTCGTCCACCCTCACTTGACTTGTCAGCCATCCCACCCGCCAGAGGCGACCCCCTCCCCCCGTGCCGCCGACAAATCCTCTTTTCCTCTCATCTCTTTCTATCTCTCTGTCTCTGTCTCTTTAGGCTGGGTTCATTGAGTTTCATTTTTGTAGTAATAACATGTTGGCTTTTTGAAGGGTAAGGAGGAGTTTGGTGTTGGTGTTGGAGATGGGTGAGGATGATAGATCTGGGGTTAAAGTTATTTTAATAATGATCTAACGTTGCAGACAACTCATCAATAGGAGTATCAATCGATGACTGTCGTTTTTTTGTTTCAACAACTAAATAATTCTTCAGTTTGTTTTGTTTCTAGAGATGCCAATACCACTCACATGGTCTTGCATATTTCACTATTTCATCAATTAACATGTTCTCATGGGATAGACTCTCCTGCTTTCATCGAGAACTTGTTGGTTGAGGAGGATATGCTGTAATCGATTTCAGTTTTATTGAAATAAATACATCGTTTCCACTAAAAAAAACATAGAGAATTTGCATAAATTAATAATTAAAGGGTATTTTAGGAATAATGGTGGGTGGAAAGATAGGATTGTGTTTTTTCAAATTTACATGGTGGGTGGGAAGATAAGGTGAGTGGGGAAATAGGACAGGGGGGTGGAAATAGCAGCACTCCTAATTTTTATATGGTTGCTAAAATTGCAGAACGTGAGAGGCATTCATATTATTATTATTATTATTATTATTTTATAGAATCTTTTCTATCGAGAGAGGCGATAGCATGCTAAATTCACACACACTACACGGATACTAGGATTTGAACCTAGGACCTTTGTCGTGGGGAGTATTTGCTCCAAATCACATAGGAATTTAAAGTTAAACTAAACTATAAGGCCCTATTGGGTGGGCCGAATTGGATTGGACAGATCCAATTAAAATCGACATAAATCCTATCCATTATTTGGTATGCTTAAAATATATCAGGGCCTGTATATGGAGAAAAACTTGCCTGGCACGGGGATGCCAAGGTAAGCTTTCCATCTCAGTGTCCCTAGCCAATTACCTCCTGACAGCTGGATATCACTTACACACTTAATATATTTTTTTTCCAACTCAAACCCCTCGTCTTCTCTCTCTTCGATTCCCACCGACTCTCTCTCATTCCTCCCTCTCCTCCCTTTCCCTCTCTCAGTTTCTTCCATCTCTCATCTCTCTGCAACTCAGATCTGGAGGAGACACCAGATAAATTTGTTCTCCCCCAAACCGTACCATGTTCAGCTGTCAAGAGACAATTGGCTGGGGATACTGAGGTGGAAAGCTTACCTTGGCATCCCCGTGCCAGGCAAGTTTTTCTTCTGTATATGGGTACAAGCTTCAGATCTGTCTCCTCTCTCCTCCTTTCTATTCTCTATCTGTCTCCTCTCTTTCTCCCTCTCTCTCGCAATATATATTTTTATTTGGCTCGAACAAGCTTCAGATCTCTCTCTCTCTATACTAAAAAAAGCTTCAGATTTCTCTCTGAATCTTTGTTTTTTTATATTATCGTTAAATATTTTGATATTTTGATGAGTGTTGTCTTCTTTTGGTTTTGTTGGACAAAAGAAAAGAAAAAGAAAACTAACTTATCAATTGATTTGATATAGTGGCATTTCGGTCCAAGTATGAATATACTTCCAAAAATTAAATAAAAAGAAACTTGATTTGCCAATTTTGCCATTTGTTGCTTACGTAATAACGGTCTAGCCAATGACAATGTAGGTGTAGCGCGCGCTATCTAGTGACCATCTGTTGAATAGTGTTCGATTCTTTGTGGAGGAGAGAGAGAAATATTCTTTGTGGGTTGGGTTCAATTCTCACATACACAGGCGCTCTCGTGGCTGTTCTGCGCCGAATATACATATAGAACTAATGGCTGCGCACATTTCTGGTAAACTGGAATTCTACTCATAACCACATACTGCTTACTTTTCTTGTATTTTTCATATCGAAAAGGTGTATATTTGAGATGTAGGTAATGGGTTCTGAAGCCTTTGTGCTTAGGAGCATATTGGCATCACTGGGTTCCTCTTGGATTTACTGATATTGAAGAGGAAGATGGAGAGAAAACAGGGAAAGATGTCTCTTTGTGGTGGGTCCTAGGAATTTTGGGTATCCCAATTCCGTTAAAAACAAAATTCCCATTCCCACATAAATAATTCTTGTCTAGCTTAGAAATCCATGTGGCCTATTAGGAGTTGGGGATAGTTTAAAAGCAAAGAAGTAGTTTTTAATAACTGGTTTTGTCTGTGTGAACATGAACTTTTGCCCCTTGTGTCTTTCTTTTGATGGTTGGTGTTATTGTGATAATTGTTTCATCAGGAACAAAACAGGAAGATGCTGCAATAAGAGGGGGAGATAAGCTCATATTAAGGGGCTTGAAGTTCCATGGTTTTCATGGAGTGAAGCCAGAAGAAAGGACGCTGGGTCAGAAATTTGTGATAGATGTTGATGCTTGGATGGATCTCCGGGAGGCTGGTAAATCTGATCGTTTGTCAGATACCATTAGTTACACCGAAATTTATCGGTTAGTAACAGTATGACAACACCACCTTCATTTTCCGTTACCTCGAAACTTGGCATGTATCATGTTTTAGTCTAGTCTAGTGCTGCAGTCCCCATCATTTGCATATTGTTATCAAATATTTACCTCAATTTGCAATGGCATTGAAAAATTATATTCTATATGGGTTCTTTTTTAGTTCGGTCTGTTTTGATTCAGTGGTTGTGGTCTTATAGAAAATGGAGATGCAAAAAGCTAGGAATTTGTATGTCCAGAAGAAAAGATTAAACACAGTATGCTTATCGTTTTATATCTAAGGTTTTCTCAGACTGATACTAGGTCACTTTTGATGTTTTGCGTTTGTAAACCACAGCATTGTAAAGGAAGTTGTAGAAGGGCCACCTCATAATCTTCTGGAGTCTGTGGCTCAACTCATCGCATCTACCACTCTGAAAAATTATCCCCAGATATCTGCTGTCTCTGTGAAAGTTGGGAAGCCGCATGTCGCTGTTCATGGTCCTCTTGACTACTTGGGTGTCGAGATATTTAGATACAGAAGTGTTGATGCGCCAAACTAAGATTTTATGAGTTACTCAAAAAGAGGCAAATCTATGCCCCCTGTGACAGCCTGACACAGGCTTGACTTGGGTGTTATTTTGTTTTCTTCTCTTTTGAACTTGTTTGTGGGGATCCTTGTTCCATATCTTGAACCAGCGACAGTTATTGTTTATGTAGTTCTTTCTTGTGCTTATCCTGTTTTTTTACTTGGGATTTCATCTTGGTTACATTCTTTTTAGTACTTGGTACACCTCTGAACTTCATTTTATTGAATTTCTTCGTCAAGATTGCAGCAACGGGTCAAAACCCGAACTTATACAGCAAATAAGAATTAAGTCAGATGCAAAGTCACCTGATCTCGACTCATGGATGAAAATAGTTTAAATCAGTTAGCATGATTTGTTAGTAGTTGTAATGAGTTGCAAATGTGGTGGAAGAAATGAGTGGATCTTGTCAACAATAGCTACTATGTACAATTACATCCATTCAGAAAATAAAATACAAAATTGTTGAGGCTATCTTTGGAAGATGACAAATTACATTCTATTATGTATTGCTATGCCGAGAGCACTCTCTCTCTCTCTCTCTCTCTCTCTCTCTCGTTTTCCAAGATTGCATCTGTCTTCAGTTGTGTGAGTCTTGTTGGTTTCATTAAAACGAGCAACCATTGTGGGCAGCTTCTTTGATCAAAGATGATACCAAGATTTTATTCATTTCCTTTTGTTTTCCTCCCATCATATGATCATAGGGGCCTTCTCCAATGCGAACTCTAAGATGCGGATTGGTTGCGAACTTTTGTTTTTAACTGTTGGATGGCTTGTGTGGCCTTATTTTCTTTCTTTTCGCTCTTCATCCAACGGTTAAAAACAAAAGTTCGCAACCAATCCGCATCTTAGAGTTCGCATTGGAGAAGCCCCCTATGATCATATATATGCTTAGAGTCGGAGAAGTTCTTCCCAATAACTTTTGCGGTTAGAATCAGCATGCTCTCTACGCTTATCGTCTGGAATTAAAATTTGAGTTGTATAATCGTTGCTTCCACTAGTGTCTCTAACCTTTCCAAAACATTTGAAGATTCTTATACAAATATACAGCTAATATACCAAAATGGACACTTGGAGTATACAGCCTGCCGAGAAATGTTAAAGTCCCACAGTAGTCAGTATGGTTTAAACTTCAAAGGAAATACCAATATCCAAAAGAGTTTAGGGGCTGCCATTTTCAGTCGTTTGCTGTTTGTGAGAATTCTGGAACCAACAGCAGTGCAAACACAAACACGATATTTCTTTTACTGCACTATTTGACGGATAATTTGGTTTTTCATTTGTTTACCTGTGAACTCCACTTAGGCGTAAACATGAGCGAGAGCTCATTCTCTGCTTCAATAAGAGGCCAAGAAAGAAGGGGAAAGGGTAATAATTTATTATCTCAAATGAAGCCAACTAAAAAGTGACTACGCCGATACTCAACTTATCAAGCGTTCAAAACTATACTGGCTAAAAAAAACACATTTAAAACTGCATGCAGCCACTACCAGAAACTGTGACAAGGTTGCTCTTCCTACTCTGGCACTTCATCATTCACACTTGGAACATTATCAAAATTCAAGGACACAGGAGGAGTCTCAAAACTTTCTTTTAGAATATGAAAGCATGGGAAGGAAGCTTGCTCATGCAGCTGCACCATTTCGTTCACGCTCATGGGCTTTGCCTTTGCGGTTCCAAATTGGAGTTGTCTCAATAAGCTGGTGAGGAACAAGCCTTCTTTCGCGCTTTGTGAGCTTCACGAAATTCTTAACTTTCAGTTTGGCTATCTCTGCCTCCTCGTCAGGGGTGATCTCCCTTACTACCACTGTCAGTCGGCATTCTGGTCTCACTTTAACTCCACATTTGCCTTTAGCATGGTAGGACAGTCTCTTTTTGAAGTATCCCTTTCCAACAAATGCCTCAGCTACAAATAAGGAGAGAATGCAGAATGAGGTTTGAAATTGGAAACAAAGAGAACGAGGAATTTAATTTCGCTTTCATTATTTACCGACAAGGAGACGGTCTGGATCCAACCCGTGATTATGAGTAGCATTTGCTCGGGCTGAGTGAATGACCTGCAAATAGAAGTTTCTCACATAATGTTGAAATTTTGTTGTAAGTTCTATTTTGTGTTAGTAAGACATGAGCATAATGAAGCCATCGCATGTGAAATACCCAACCTCTATACTGATTAGAACTATTCTTTAAGGTAAAAATAAAAATAAAAATTCTCAATGATACCACAAGAAGATGCATCTCTCACATTCCTGTCTTCTCAGAAGTCAAAATAATTCAAAAAATAAATCACTTAAATGTTCAATCCATTCATTCCTGTCCTCTCAAAAAGATGCATGATGGCTGTATCACCTGGTACACAGTTTTGGAAGCTCGCTTTACTGTCACTTGCAACTGCAACAATGCATCTTCAACACGCATACCACGTACCAGTGCAGCAACCAAGTTAACCTTCTTAGGACTCTGAGAGTGAAAGTGAGTGAGCTAAAATCACTAAAAGTATTTACGTATAAGGGGGAAACTTGAAAATAATATCAACTACACAACTTTTAGAACAGCCATTTAGGTGACCAGGGATCCTTTACGTTAATGTCTAAACTGCAAGAACATGAACTATCCAAGAAACAACTCCAATGCTAGGACTATTAACATCCAAACTGAATGAAAAAAAGGAATAGACATATTTTTAACAAAAGGCATGCCTCCCTGTGGCATAGAGAAGGGCTGCAAGATTACTGTTTTCACTGTTGTCCTTTCTTAAATACATCACACACCCACATAATCAGAAAAAAGGAATAATATTTGTTTTCAGAGGAACTTGTTCAGTCAGCCATCCAATCATTTCTAAATACATTACACAAATAATCAGAACAGGTATGATATTTTCCTTTCTAAGAATTTGGTTTCACCACCTCCCCCCCTCCTCCCTCTTCATTGGTCATCAATTCTAAGGTAAAATTGGTAGTCATGCATAAATGTTTACCCAAAAATAAAATTTGATTATTGGGCAGCAAAGGAACATACCACATGATAGAACAAAGTGCTTGATGCCCAGATGCATCAAAAACCAAATCCCATGAAACTTTAGAATCCATTACAAAGCTTTATAACGATGCAACCAGAGTGCAATATCAATACCTGTTTGATGCCCTTTAAGATAGCTTGAACTTTATCAGGTTTAGTCAGTGATTTTTGCTTGTGCTCTTCATCTTTTCCAGTCTTTGATGTCAGAAGAGGAGTCAATGGAGATGGAGAAGGTGTTTCCTCAGCTAGTAAAGTCCTTGAACTCGAAATTCCCTGAGACGAAAAAAGGCCAAGATAAGTTGAGGATAATACAGAAATGAACAATTATCGAAGAACATAAAAATTACAGATATCACAACTACCAAGTGCTGAAAATATTGATGAAGGGGCCTTGAAATGGTTGGAGAAGATGGTTTGCAAAGTGTTTGAAAATAAGGCAAGACACCTGCAACATTAAGATTCTTATTAATCAACACTTTCTTATAAAACCAACTAAGCAATAGGACATTTTGAAGCTACTAACCCTCTAACCGAGAAGAAGAAGAAGAAGAAGAAGAAGAAGAAGAGAAGTTAGCAGAAGGGTTGTAACTAAATTCCACCCTTTTCCCAATTTGACGGATTGCTGACTGAAGATGCCTCTGCCAACCCACCATGGCTGCAACAGAGAAAAACCCACCTGCTAAAACACGAAAAATACACACATTCAGTATTATATTTGGGCATTTGGCTGAGAATCTGAGACTGGGAAATCTGAAAGTTCACTTCTTTTTGTTGATGGCTGCTCAAAACCCAAATCGACCCCCTCCTACCTGAGCCTTCTTTCAAACCAGAACGGTACCGCAAGCCTCAAGCTTGAAGTCTCTCAAAGCCCTCTTACCGCTGCAAACCTAATACTCCCATTTCTCTGTATTTTTACGGGACTAAAAGTTTGAAGGCTTTTTTGGAAAAATATTTATTTCATTTAGAATTTATATGATTTAAAGTTATCTAAATAAATAAATAACAAGAAGCTCATTCTATTTTTTTTCATAAGGGGATTATAATATAAGTAGCAGAAAATAAATATAAGTAAAAGGATAAATAGTCTTCTTCTTTTTTTGTAGAAAAAATATTACATAAATTAGTTAATTAGCTCATCCCTGATAGTAATATATATTTTTAAATATCAAAAGTGCAATAACCCTATTTTTTGTACAACCATGATCTACCAACACAACGATGGATTGCATGTATAGTTTGGCTAATCGATAGAACGGCAGATGGCTCCTTCCCATTATGATTCCACAAATTAATTAAGTGCACTCTTAAAAATGTAATATAGTCGTATGCATCAACATTTTAAGCAGTAATATCATATCTGTGTTCCTTTTTGTGAAATTTTAAGCAGTAAAATGTAATATAGTCGTATGAACAACTTTTCATTCATAATATTGCACAAACTAAATTTAAGAATGAAAGAAGATGGCCTTTTTTTGGGCGTCATTTCCTAGCATTCCCAAACACTGTAAAGAACATATTTCATTCTCATCTTTTAATATTAGACATGTAAGTTCATTCCCAAAAAATTTATTCCGCAAATCGAATATGAGATTTTCTTCTTTTATAATTAATAGCAAAACTACAAATATGTTATAACTAAACATGTAACACCGCATTAAGTCAATCAAGCGGTCGGAGCACAACATGAAGTACAACTAAGCTGGCCTTAAATGTCTCGTCTGGCCCATTGTAGACCTAATATTAATAATAAGCAACATTTTGAAAAAAAGAAACAAAAAAAAACTTAGACTAATTACAAATTTACATACACTAAATTATAATGGAAACGGATCAGAATGATAAAAAAAACTGTAACAGGAATGAATTAGAACAAGGCATTACCATGAAGTGCTTACAAGTAAAATCCTAAAATTGGAAAACGATAATACTCTTACCATATTTACATGCTTACTAACTTGTAGGAAACAAAACATTCTGATTTTTTTTGCCATTCCTAAAATGCTCTCTTGTACATAATCTTCATTCCGAGCAAGTAAAATTGTTTTTTTTTTTTTAAATTATAAAAGAAACCAAAGGTTATCAAAAATAATATTGATTGCAAAATTACATCCCCATTTGAAATGGGGACATTTTGGATATATATCACGACTAAATTAAATCAAAAACGAAGAAGGAAACCGAAACTGATTTTGAGAGTTTTTCCTTGCCTAATCAAGTATATATCCCCTCAAAGGCGCTCTATATTTCTTCTTCTATATATATATCTATCTCCTCCTCTATAGAAACACCAACCCTACCCTAGTATACATCGCCTGCTCAATCAATCTTTTCTCTCCCTCCATTTTTTTTTTGGTTAGAGATATGTCAGACGATTCTAGTAGCACTGTTACAAAACAAAAACGCACCATAGGCCGCAAAAAGATTGATATCAAGAAAATACAGAACACAAGCTCCCTCCAGGTCACGTTTTCCAAGCGAAGAACCGGCCTTTTCAGGAAGGCCAGCCAACTCGGTGCCCTCTGCGGCGCTGAGGTGGCCATCCTCGTCTTTTCTCCCCATGGCAGGCCGTTTGTCTTCGGCCACCCCTCCGTGGACTCCGTCATCTCCCGCCTCGCAGGCACAAGCACCAGCGCTGAGTGCATGCATGCAAGTGTTGATGACGAGGACACGCAAAGTAGTATAGTCCAGTCCAATCCGTCCCACTTTGGTACAACGTACCAAACAAGTCCAAATATAGAAACCCTTTCCTTGCGATTGCGAATTGGTGGCGGGGAAAACATGGGACTAGTGAAGGAGGAGACACAGGAGGTGGCGGAGGCGTGGAGCGGAGGCCGTGGGTTTTGGTGGGACGAGCCGACTGAGAAGATGAAGTTGCATGAACTCAAGCAGTTCAAGACATCCCTAGAAGATATGAGGGCTAAGGTGGGCATGCAGTTGGATGAGATGGCGAGGCGTAAATTGGCTGCGAGGGATTTTCTGGGTGTATATCGTAATGGCCGCTGTGGTTCATGATCTTTGGTTTTCATGGAGGCGCGGTAGATTAGGTTAAAATGTGTTTAAATTTTATCAATTTCGTTTTGAGTTTACGTATTTTGATTTCGATTTGTTGTCATTTGATGTCGTTATTAAATTCTTGATTCTTTTGTTTTTGGTAAGAGTTAGATATTATTTGATGCTTTGGCCACAAGCATGGAAAGTTTACTACACACATATATGGAATGTTTATTGTTCTTGCAAACTAACATTAAGAAAGAAAATCGCATGACCTAAATGGAAATTTTATCTCTCACTACACCAAAACTTGTATTCAACAACGGGTAATAAACGTTGTGATGTCCTTTGACAACACGCTTGCGAGTGTCTTGCACTTTTAATGTCTCTTTGATGTTGTCGTACATATCAATGCACGTTGTTTAAACTTATTTCACAATATTTCAAAAACTGAAACTATACCATTCTTTTAACATCCTATGAGGGTTGCAAATTAGGTTTTCACAACATGCTTTTAATGTTGTCATGTTGCTATCCACAATGGAAATATGTGTGTTGTCAAATCCTAACTTTTTTATATATATAAATTAAAATATGTGAATCCTATTCATTCAAATCGTATGATACAAACATAAATGAAATAGTAAAATTTAGCAATTCTTGATAAATGCATTCAACAGACCTATCTACCAAAAAGATCTTTTGGACTCACAGACAAGGAAGTTCAAATTTGAAGGCCATTTTATGGCTGCGTATAAAAGCCCTAGTAGAGACAGAGAAATTAGAATATGTTGTCAAAATAATAGAAAATAAATTAAAAAATTACTGTCATTAGATTTAACCCTACATCAACTAATTCAATGACCCTTACTACAACCCAGAGCAAGTATAATGACTATAATTCTTGACTACTTGATCGGTGAATTGAGAAAGCTATACACTTCTACAGCTGATGGGGAGGAAAAAGATGGATTACTGTGGACGAAGCTTTCTCATCAACCACTTCTTTCGGAGAGCCGCATCCAGTGCTAAAAACATTCTGGCTCTCCCTTCATCCTCTAAAAAGTCACAGGCATCTAGTAATAGATCATCATCGATGTCTGGTATAGACTTCAAGACACCAATAACCTTCTCTATGGATACAGATTCCTCTTTCTTTAGTTTCTTCTTCAATGATGACACTGCGACTGCTATATCTTCTAGAGCATTAACGGCAACAACTCCATCCGTTCTTTGTGCTTTTTTAGACTGTTGTAAGGTTTCTGGTATTTGAGGGCAATGCCTTTTCTTTTGATCTGATAAATTCTTGACACTACTTGAACCTAATGGTTTTCCGTGAGCATAATGTTTGTCAACAATAGGCATAGCTTCTCCATCAGTTTTCTTAGCAAGGGTTCCCTTATCAAGAGCTAGATTGCAACTTGAAGTAGCTTTTTTCAAAATTCTAGCTTCATTTCCACATATGATGCACATATCAGAATAATATGGCATACCTTTATTTCTATACATACGAAAACTGGGATGTGCCTGCATTCATAACAAAGTAAGGTACAAGCAATAGACAGTGTTTTCCCTTTAATAATTAATCAAGAACAGTTCATATACCTTGATATATTTATTCCAGACCCGATCATCAGCTACCATCTTTTGTTCTGTTCCATCCCACTTAAACCCCCTTTGATCAAGCAGAATCTTAATGCTACTGAAATGCCTCCGAAATATACTGTACCGGTTTTTCAAGACAGCCCTACCATGCTGAAACCCGAATTTCTCATTAAAAGATGTGATCATGGACACCCATGATTTCTTCTTGAAAGAGCGACCGACCTTATTCCCTTTACACACCTCATCCAACATAAGTTCAACAAAAAATTGGTCCATAGTCTGTGACCACTCAATTTTAGGATCATCATTAATGGGATCTTGACAATCAATTCCTATTGCTACAAAATTTGAGAAACATTAATAATGTTGCAACACGGTTTGCAGATAATGATCAAATAGAAAATTAGCTTAACTAAAGATCACCAAATTGACAGTGATGAATAGCAATTTCTCACACTACACGTACCTTCATTTTCAAAGTCTACATCATAACATGAAAGACTGTATCTTCCATCAGCAACTGCATGCCCACATATTATGCACAACTCGTTATAATATGAAACGACTTTTGTTCTGTATGGTTGCATTTCAGGGTGGGCCTGCATGGAACATATGCAATCTAACTGCAAAGTAACTTACTTTTTGGACAGTGGAATTTAAAGATTTAGGTAAAATGGTGTACCTTGATATAGTCATTCCATACACTATCATCAGCTGTTATCATCTGTTGTGATTCATCCCATCTAAAATTACCCTGATCGACGAGGCTCTTCATCTCACTGTACTGCTTCCTCAATCTTTTGTATCGATTTTTCAGAATGTCTGTATCATACTTAAATCCAAATTTGGTATTAAAGAGTACAATCATATCTGCCCATGCTTGTTTCCTAAATCCATGACCAGTTTTGTTCCCTTTGCTCACTTGTTCTAGCAAAAGGCCAATGAAGAAACTGTCTTGAGGTGGAGTCCAGTTAGCCCTCAAATGGTCACCGGTGCTAGAAAAACCAGAATTCATCCTTCACCTGCAATTTTAAGAATCTTGTCAATGAAAAGAACAGCTGATGCTAATGAAAATGCAATAAACTTAAAAGAGGTACTTAAGTCACAATAGCTCATACTGCCTAGATGAACACCAGATTTGTAGTTGTAAATAACTGCATGCTGCATTATATTGCTTTTAATGTCAAAATTAGACATTCATCCACAACCACTTAGACCAACAATGCCACCACCATCAATCTCACTGCTAACACAACCACCGTGCCGCTTTGTGCTACACTAAAGGCTCATCCATTGCCACCATTTGCTTATGCTATTGCCCCCCTTCCCCACCAAGACTGCCCACATAAACTTGTCCACCATTAGTCATGACCCTGCTACTCTCAGTCTTATAACTCTTTTTTATTTTATTTTTAATATTGATAAGATTCAGCCTTATAACTCCTAAAGAAATAATGATTTTTTTGTAAAAAAAAAGTTCTTAGGGCTGCAAAATTATTTCGGCCACATAACTTTGATTGGATTTCAAAACTTCGACTAACCAACAACGCGTAATTGCTTCAAAACAATTAGATAGAAACCCTAATCCTCTGCTTGGTTGCCGAGAAACCGTTTCCGGACGATTTCTCAAGATTCAGAAAAATTAAAATTCACATACAAGCAGAAATCATATGGAAAAAGGATAAAAATCAGAACTTTGATAAAACAAGCAGCGGTGAAGAACAGAAAGTACCTGTTGGATTGGACTGGTCTTGAGCCAACGAACTGTGGGTGGCAGAAAAGAGGAATAAGATTATCCACGGATAAGAGTGAGAAAACTTGTGTTTGGCTTTGGATTTGGCTTTAGCTTAATTTTAGGAATGGGCTAAACTAGCAGAAAAACTTACTTGCAATGGGTTGGATTTTGAGTTACTCAACCGAACCAATAAACCCAATCACAAAAAATTTAGGTTGAATTAGATTGGCCTAAAAAATAATGGGTAATGATTTCCCCACTCCCTTTTTATCTACTTACACTTCTATTTTAGTTATAAAATGGAGTGTAAGAAGATAAAATAGGAGTGAAAAAATTACCACTCAAAACAATCATAAACCACTATGTATCGGGTTGGATTACAAGTTCAGACTAAAATCGACCCAACTCATCTCATGCCCACTCTTAATTGTTCTAATCAGGCTCGGCCTTGACCCATAGTAGGAAGTGCGACAATCCTGGGCCCTAGATTAAGAGAGGGTCCCAAAATATATTTTTTTCATTGTGAGGTCATATTCAACACCAGCCGTGATGGTGAGGTCTAGCTTTTAATTCAACTCCTTTCTTATAGGGAACTGATTTCCCCACTCCTCTTTTTTTTGCTTTTTAATACTTTCTAATCAATTTTGTTCTTTCTCTTTCCTATTCTATCCCTACTCTACATTTATTTCTTTTTTACTTCAATTTTATATTATTTAGTTTTTCTTTATACTTAATTTTCCAACTTACACTCCATTTTCAGTATAAAGGGAAAAAAAAACTTAATTTCTTACTTTGATTAAAGGAAAAAATAATAATGAAAATTGAGTGCAAGTTGAAAAATTAAGTATAAAAAAAAAAACTAATATAAAAGTGAAGTAAAAAAATATTAATGTAGGATAAGGGTAGAATAGGAAAAATAAAGAACAAAATGAATTAAAAAGTATTAAAAAGCAAAATGGAGTGTAAGTGGAGAAAAATGGAGTGGGGAAATCATATCCCTTCTTATATATATATATATCAGTCCCGATCTCTTGGACCACAGGAGTCCAAGAGATTGTGGTCACCCACCGTTGGATATTAATCCAATGGTTCAAAAAAGTTTCTTAAAAGGAGTGCAAGAGTGAGTGAACCGTTGAATTTATATCCAACGGTGAGTGACCACAAATCTCTTGGACCCCTGTAGTCCAAGAGATTAGGACTGATATATATATATATATATATCTATATATAAATGACATTATATCTTTCATTTTATAATATTCTAAACCCATATAGATTTTTCTTGTATGGTCTATTTTCGGCGTCGCTCCAGGCCTTGAAAATCTAAAGGCTAGAATTAGGTCCCTCAACCCACATTCATTAACACCATTGGTCATGTGGTCATATTTGTTACTTTTTATGTTAAATTTAGGGGCCAAATGTAGAGAATCCACCATCAAACTGTAAACAGAAATTCCTACCGCCACTAACAAAGAACGATCTCTTGGCCCAAACCAACTAGCACCATACTAGTTTTCCATCCCTTTCTTCTTTTAAGAGAGGTCCATTTATTTCACTCACCCACCCACTTGCAAGTGGCAAAACAACTGTGATGAGTGGACTTGATCTAGAAAGAATGCTCTGTTCCTTTTTCGGAAAATTATCTACAAAGGGTGGGAGGGTTGGCGGATATTGAACTGGTCAATTTTGCTCACCCCATTTAAATCCTCAATCGGCGCGTGGGGGAAAGCGAATCTAGGGGTCATGCCATTTCCACCGCCCCAAAAAGTAAGAAACATTCCGCCGTCACCTAATTCCTTACGTGCGACACTTGCTTATGCGAATAACACGAGTCTGACTCACTCACCTGTCTTGCTCAAAAAACAGCATCATTCTAAAAGTATAATGCACTCATCGAACTTGATCGGGGGAATTTTGTTTCTGGTTAGTATCACGTTATCGCAAATACCACTATTACTATCAATTGAATCGATAACTAATAGTTTTAATACTCTTGATGTGATCATTCTGAAAAACAAACTAGTATTTATATCATTGGATTAGAGAGGTGGTAAGTAATATAACTTATATTTTATTGATATTTTTGATATCAACGATTTACTATAATGATGATACTTACATCATTTACTTTTTTATTAGATGTGATATACCCTAAAATTCATAGAGCAATGCTAGTGACACTCAGACATGCACGTGATCGACTAATGCTATTACACTTTAAAATACATTTAGTTTTACTTTATTTATCTCTAACGTATAAAATCATGGTGAAATTAGCTTGTGATTGACCAGGCTATCGTCCACCCTAATTTCTTAAATTTTGTCTTTTTTTCCTATATGAATTTAATCCACATACCAAATAGTTCTCAATCCAAAACCATCTTATGCGTCCATCCCAACCAAAAGGAAAAACCTAGTTCCGGCACACTAAATAGATATCGAAGCATTATTTTGCAAGTAAACTCTATCTCGGTGAATTAAACATTACTGTTATAAGAATTGCGAGTATACAGATGTAATTATCGAGTTATAAAATTGTCTATATCTCTCATTACGTGACAAAGAAATCTCTTGCTATTGCACGCAACCATAATAGGGAAGATTTACTCCGACACATATTTCATCTTCTACTTATTGGCTATAATTTGCTAGGTTTTTTTTTCCGTACCTATTAATTTCCCCCAACCTCCCGTATTAGGATGTGGTTGGTTAGCAGGCACCTTCAAGTGTTGCCTCACCCGCCCGACACTGTTCTTCATCCTTGTCTTAAAGCCAATACAAGTACAACTGCAAACCAACCGCATGAATTCTCTACTACCATTTTTATTCCATTTTCATTTTTCTTAAAACAAATACGTTTTGCTTTGTTATTTACGATTATATTGATAGTTTAGTGATCTGCTATGCGTCAGCCGTCCGTTCCACCCAAGAAAAAATAGGCCTTCCATGTTCAACATCCGTCTGGGCGGTATCAACGTCAGCTGGCCTTGTCTCTCGTTACAGAGCTGAGAATCATTCCTTTTTATTGAGATCTGCATTTGAACAGTGAAGATTTAAGGTTTTATAATCTGGGTTCTGTTCAGACTTCAGAGCTGTGAAGCAACTGGAACTGGGTTCAGTTCATAGTTTTCCGCAGAGTTAGCTTCCTGTGAGTTAAAGTTTTATGATTTTGATGTGATTTCAATTATGGGTACTTTCATTTTTGTTATTTATGCTGTTGTTTTGGATTGGTTTTTGATGATTTTCATGCTAACTTTATATTTGCAAGGGACATGAATTAGTTTCTGTTTCATTTTTAAATTCAACTGGTCAAAGCTGAGAAATTTTATGCTTTCAGTTATTGGACTGATAGTTTCCTTCAGCTTCTATTGGCTCTCAGTTAGTATGCTTGTAAATTTCGATATTTTTCAGTATTGTTTCTGATGCTAGCTTATTGTGTATGCTCAATGATATGCTTAAATATCTATTTCTGGTTGCTGGTGATTGAGAATTCTATTGCTACTGGTGATCATAGAGAGCTTCCTTGATTGCAGTTTCTAATTTTTCTTTTTGGATGTAATTATAATAAATCAGGGTTTGAAACTGAAGTCTGTCAGGAATACCAGGCCTAAATTTCCCTCATAGCTTTGTTAGGGGGGCTCTTCCCAGTTCGTTGGAGATGCAAAGATGGAGAAAACACAAAAGATCACTCAGTACAGAGAGAGGCTGGACAAGACACTGGCATCTCCTAATCTAACAAATAAGGAGGCCTTAAAACTCCTTGTCAAGAAACAGCTGATTCGTTCTTCTGAAAATGAAATTGGAGGTTGCTAATTATTTTCTTTTTGTGTTATTTAATCAGCCACCGGTTGTATGCCTGTATCTTAAAATAGTGTAAGAAAATATTGACAAAAGCTAATTGTATTCGGCGAACACATAATAATTTTAGCTTTATGGGTCCTGCAGGATGTAATGAGAATGTAATAGAAGAAAAGACTGCTGAAGTATCCAATTTACTTGACATGTTGAGGAGTGCTTGCATTGTTGATGACAAGGGATTGACTACTTGTGAGACCACATCACATCCTGAATGGAAAGTATGCTATCTAATCTGCGTTATCTTCTTCAAATCCTGTTTTGCTCTGGAACTGTTTTCTTGGTTATAATATTTTTCACTTTTTCCTGTATTGTATACGTGTGTAAGTCCTCTTGCGTCTCTCCCTGACAGCCACACCTATAAATTTACTTCTATTGAATCAATTCTCTGATAAGTGAGGCTGATGAGTTTCATTGTTATCATTCATAAAGGATAAGAGGTTCTGACTTCTTATGTCTGTGGTTGGGCCTTTACCGATGCTGTTTGAGTCTCTTTTTTAATATGTACAACTTCTATAACTTCAATTTGTCATTAACATTTTAAAGTTGTAAATTGTTACATTCGCATGTTTGAAACTTATTTCTAAAATTATAAAAATTTAATACAGTTCATTTACTTACAGCATATTTCATATTTTAGTCTTGAACAGTCATCATTAAACGTTATTGAATTTGTACTAATGAGGCATTGTGACCCTTGTATTGTGAAACTTACATAGTTGCAAATATACTTCATTCTACAGTTAAAACATGATAATGAACAGTTCCGTGTTATGTATCGCGAGGGAATCCAAGGCACTCCCTTTCATACCTTACTTGTTGAAGGCTACGTAGACGGATCTGTAGATGACTGTAAGTTAAACTAAAACACTTGAAAGTTCGTATGCCTCATGCTACAATGGTGAACTTTAAATAAGTCAAGTCTTTTTGAGACAAACAAGTTTTATTTATTGCAGGTTTATGCGCCTCATGGGAGGCAGACCTTTACAAGAAATGGTAAGTCATTTCAATCATTGCATGTGCACTTCATTTATCATCTCACTTGTAATTAGATCTGGTCAGCTTGATGGAAATTTATGTTGAAACTTGAAATAGTTGTTTCGTGTTTCCTCCTACGTGTCTGTCATCAATAAAATGTTGTGTGTGAGAGACAGAGACAGAGACAGAGACAGAGATTACAAAAACTCTTATTCTGTAAAAAAAGGAATTTAACTCTTATTTATACAATAATTTGTTTTGTATCCTTCTCCCAGGTGGCCTCAGTCTACCATTCCAAATTTCAAAATTCTCTCTGCCAAATGTTTGCAGAAGGTCCGGATTGGTGAACAGATTTCTTTAGTGAGGTTTGTCTAAATTAAGGCATAAAACCAAATCATATGATAAAGATTCTTTTTTTTCTTCCACTTATGAGAATGTTTCCATTCAAAATGCTGACTTTTATTTATATTTTTGGAAGAAAGGATGAAGGTTCCATGGCCACTTTCACCTAGGGAGGCTGTTGTACACTATTTTATGTTTGAGTACTTCCAAGATGATCTGATTGTTGTTCTCTTAAAATCGGTAGTTAACTGAAACAGCCTGTTGACTTCAATTGTTATTTTGCTTTCCATATGTCCAATCTTCCTGGAATTCCAAGATAGAAACCTGAAAAACTGACTTTATTGCAAATCCTGTCTCAGGTCTCTGATTCGGAAAGCATTGATGGTGTTCGTGGTCTCACAAATGAGGAAACTGCTGGAGCAAAGGATTTGGTAAGGATAGATGTGGTGGGTGGCTTTGCTATACAGAAGGTTACCAAAGAAAGAAGTTACTTTCGGTAAGCTATGGCGGCGTGGATGTGAAATTTGTTCGCTTTGTTCGGTTGTTTGTAATTAAAGACCTCAACATTGTCAATTTTTGTAGGACAATAGCAACTATGGATATAAAAATGGACTTTGTCCCGCCATCCCTTATAAATTTTTTCTCAAGGCAGCTCATTGGCAATGGTTTCCGACTCTATCAAAAGGTTATATGGTTTCCGGCTCAGAAATTTCCTTTATCTTTCCATTTCCAAGATCCAAAGAGAGCCTTCAAAAAGGAAAGGGGTGGATAAATTTTTTGAATTTACATGTTGACCATTTTGCTGAAACTGCATGGAAACATCCCTTCATTCTCATGACATGAGACTCTGTTTTTATCATTTTCTTCTCACATTTTCCAATGCTTAACACCATTACAAACTTACAGGCAGTGTCTTCTAAGCTTAACTGTGATGGAGATTACAGTAAGGCCTTGGAAGGCCCGCTGTACACTCAGATACGTGAAGCTCTTTTTCCACTTAATGAACCAAACAGACCTCTGGAAGGAGAAAGGCTAAACAGTGACACGTCCAATCTCTCTGATGAACATCTAATGAAAAATCAGATGAGTGACTTGAAGTTGGTGGATATGGATCAGAAGGTTGAAAATGATCACCCTGCAAGTGAAGCTGCCCCAGATGATGCACATGTTCACCCTGCACGTGAATTGATGTCAGATGATGCATTAGTTACTGGCAGAAGCACTTTTGGCGAGATTGAGGAGGTAGAGAGCGAACACAGCTGGCAGCTTGAGAATCAAACATCCAACAGAGTTGCAGAAAAGGGTCTAGTAAATGGAAAGAGAAATGTTGTTATCAGTTCTGAGGTAGAACAAGCTTTAGGAACATTGGAAAAGGTAATTTATAAGGTTCGAAAAAATGGATCGAATGCTCAAATTCGGTCCTCTTCTGGCTTCACCAATGAAATCCCCCGAAAGGAAACTGATGGAGGTAACCCAAAGGCTGAAGGCGGAGTGTGTATAAGTGGTGGTGAACGTTTTGTTGAAGCATCTAAAGAAGAAGTCATTGAGAGGACTTTGCCTAAGTCTGTGACAAATAGCGCTGGCATTCACAACTTAAGGTAATTAATTATGTATATTATTGATCATAATCATTTCCTGCGCATTTTCCTAGAAATTTGGGTTCCGAATCGTATACCTTCCTTTAACACCATGATTTTATCTAGGAGCCAAAAGGTTAACCTTTTTTATTTTTCTTATGTCCCAGCTATGCAGGATCAAATTCTCTGTCAAAGGAAGTTAACCAGAACAGAATAGTACCTACTTCCCTAGAGCAGGAACTTTCAATTTCTTGTGATAATAACCAGTCTGCCTTCCGTTCCTCCAAAGATGGGACTGCAGAGGTACCAGTATTGGACTTGGATCATATTATGAACAGTACCACCAACCACATGAGCTCCAAGGCAAATGGCATGGATGAAAGTGGCCCTAATAGAGCAAAGAAGATGAGGCAGCAACGAAAGCATCGGTACTGTTGCTTCAGCATGAATTAAAGACAGGCAAATTTTTTGGGAAGCTGAAAATGCAAGAGTCTTAGTTTTGTCAAGTCACTCTACATTGTAAGCCTAATAGATGACTGCAGAGTGGATTTGTAACATTTTACTTATAGAATGGTTAAATGTATAATACATTGTTTAGAAGGTCCAAGAGGCAGTGAAGGATGTACCAATATCTTAGAATAATCATTTACATAATAAGTAGTAATGCAAAATTTATTTTTTAATATAGAACATAGGACTTGTTCTTTCATCAGTTCTGTGATGAAAAATATTGTTCTTATTATAGTTGAGAGTTGTGATTTGAGAATACTTTTTAGTTCCCATCATGAAAGTACTGGTAGTCCACTTGGATGAGCCATGCTTGAGAAATAAAACAGTGAAAATGGCAGAGAACAAGATGCTCACCTGGTTGTGAATCTTCTCTTGTCCAATTGTCTGGTAACACAAGATGCTTACCTTGTCAGAGTATGAACCACATAAGCATTTGACTGACAACAGACATTATCCTACAAAGAACAATAGAGAACTTGTACCCTTGAACACTTCGGTTTTTGGTTTTTGATTTCTTATACAAGTGATACTTGAGAAAGGGAAATCGAACTTAGGAACTCAGGTGCAGAGATAAATTCAGGTATTATACATATAATTTTCGCATATTATTGAATAAAAATCATATATATTAAAAAATTTAAATAAATCTTATTAAAATATTATATAGTGGCCGAACTTATCAGTTTAATGTGCAGTAACATAATTTAGTAGCACTCGAGAGAACGAGGTAGACCAAGGGCAAACATTCCCACAAAAAAAAAGAAGAAGAAAAAATTGAACTCCCAAATTGACTTACGGTGAAATTTCTCTCTTCAATATCTGTTTTGGAGATGTCGAAACTAACAAATTAATATCTATAAAGTATAAACTAATGCAACTAGAAGGTCATTTTGTTTTATTTATTTCTTTAATAAATAGTATAGCTGTGCGGCTATACTCATATTAAATATAATATACTTAACGAGGGCTATCCTATGTTTATTATATTAAAAATCGTATAGCCGGGCGGCTATACTTTTTTGACACGTGGCGAAATGGGCAATAGCCTCAGGCGGGTCCTATTTTCTAAAAAAAAAAATCGTATAGACGTGCGGCTATACGCGTATTTTTATAATAAAAATAGTATAGCCGATCGGCTATACTACGAGTTTTATGATTAAAAAAAATAGTATAGCCGCGCGGCTATACTACGAGTTTTATGATTAAAAAATGGTGTAGCCGCGGCTATACTATTTTTACACGTGACAAAGCGGGCGGGTTCCCCTTTCTTGATCATATAAATAGTAAAGCCGCGCGGCTATACGTGCTAAACGAGTAAAGCCGGGCGGCTATGCTACGGTTTTTTTATTAAATAGAGCCGCTCGGCGATACTCGGGATTTTTTTTTTAAAAAGAGTATAGCCGACCGGCTATACGCTTTACATAAGACCCTTTTTATCCTTCTCCTTCAGTAAAATTCCTCCTCTGTCCCCTAAAATATTGCCATTATTCCTTTAACCCTGGAAGTTGCAATGACACTTGTTAACCCAACCGCCAGAGGTCCGTGAGCTCCAACAATGTCGAACAAACACCTACTAACTTCTCTCTCCTCCGTTCTCCGACGAACCCTAACTCTGACGTCTCATTTCTCATTCAATTCCACCAGGTGGTTTCAATCCGGCACTTTCTTCTCACCCAATGTAAAAACACACCACCGCCTCTTCCCGTGTAGCGGATTGGATTTTCTCGGGATTCACAACATTCCCGGAAAATGTTTTACCTCCTCCCAATCAGCGGAGAAAGCCAGCGCCAAGTGCTGGAACTGTAGTGCCGAGGCTGAAGCGGTGCCGTTTCTGTTGTGTTCATCTTGTCGGTGCATTCAACCTGTGGATAAGTCGGTGGATTACTTTCAGATATTTGGACTGTAAGTAATTGAATCTTTGAGAACTATAAATTCTTATTAGTATTTCGTGAATTCAGTTGTTGTTTTTTTTCTTCTCTCTGCCTTGAATTTATGGTTCGTATTTGTTTGGTTACCGAGAAAGCGGAGAGGGAGGTGGAAAGAAAGTGAAAATTTTGAAACTTGGTTAACGAATATGGTTTCAAATCTTTAGTTTATGTTATTCTGATTTGCGCATTTCCTTTCACAAATTAAAAAAGAATGAAAATTTGGAAGTTTTAGCTAGTGTTCACTCTTCAAAGTGATTTCCCTTTTTTTCTTATAAAAATTAATTTTGACAGGGAGAGAAAGTATGACAGTGTGGTGGACAATCTGGAGGGAAAGTATAAAGCCTGGCAGAAAAAATTGCACCCTGATCTTGTTCATACAAAATCAAAGGTATTTCTGATACATCTTTGTATTTCAACATATAAGATATAAAAACAGTAATTAAATTATATGAAGGAGAAAGTTTTGTTTTGCTTTAATGTTTATTATGTTGTTAGGAAGAAAGAGAGTATGCTGCTGAACAGTCTGCTCGAGTGATTGATGCATACCTCACACTTAGCAAGCCCTTGGCGAGGGCAATCTACATTGTAAGTGTACTTTTCGCCTATTAGGTTTGTATTCGTTGTTTTGCTCAGAGTTGATTCATTTTCATGGTACTTTGTTGTATTGAAAACAATGTTATGAGAACCGCACTGTTAAGCAGAAAATGGTCTTGGTCGAATGTGGTTACTTGGTAAATATACACACACACGTATACATTTATATATATACTACGGGTTTTAGAATTTAATTGTGCTATTTTGTTTTCAGTTGAAGCTTGAAGGTGTGGATGTTGATGAAGAAGAGACACTTTCAGAATCAGAGTTGTTAACTGAGGTAATTTGCAAAAGTTGACTTTGTTGTCTTCATGCAGTATATTATCTCCTTGTTTTTCCAGACATAACAACTATATCTGCTTGTAACTGGAGCGTTATAAATTATAATTTTTCCCATAGTCCAAAATTTTTGTGCAAAGTGACTGAAAATCTGCAAAAGAGTTTGTTGCTCTATATCAGATGGAATCTTTGACATTTAGAGTGCGCACATGTTTTGAGACAAATATCACCCATCAGGGTCTCCCCCATCTTGACAAATCTTTCATGGTGAAAATATTTTGTAAACTTAAAGATAGTTGATGCGTGCTTCGTAGAGTAATTTGCATTGGTATTTGAGGTTATCAATATGTCTTTGGCTGTTGGGCATGTTGCAAGTGACATGACAGTTTTGTGGTGGAAGTTTGGCATGGTTTGCAGTGGAGATAGTTTCTTTTTCTATAATTTTTTTCTTCAAAAAATTAAACTTGGGTTATAAATATTGGAGAAAGCATAGTACTTATAGACGTTTTGGAGTCACTGACTTGTATTTATTTTGTTTGCATGGATATACTGAAGTTGATGAGAGTCATTGAGTCAATTTTTTCTTTTTCTGATATCTGGTCTCCATTTAAGACTTTGATTTTCTTATACCTTCAGACTTTGAAATTGCAGATTCTGGAAATCAGGGAAGCTGTTGAAGAAGCTGCTGACTCTCAGGCTTTACTTCAGATTCAGTCTCAGGTATGACCCGAGAGCTTTCAAATACATTTGGGAATGATTAGTTAAACATCATAGTAGCATGGCACTTTTCTTATCCTGCCACATATGTGGCTTGCAGTCTAATTTGTAGAGCCTTTTTAATTCACGTGTTAAGTTAATCAGAATATGCATGATGGCAAGTTTAGTGCCCTTTCCTTCATTTTATTTCTTTTCTTAACTAACTTTCCTTCTTGCTCATCCAGATGCACGAGAAACTGAAGCACTGGTCTAACTCTTTTGCAAATGCATTTCGAAGCCGGAACTTCGATGAAGCTCTAAAAGCTATCCGGAGAATGACTTACTATCAGCGTGTAAAAGAAACTATTGTAAAGAAGCTGTAGTCAAGGTAGTGTATACAAGTCCTTAGCCAAATAATCAATATTCAATAGACACCATGAGTATAGGATACATCATATAGGGCAAAGTGTATAATTATGTCCGTGTACGAACCTGAGTTTGGGCAAAGGGCTCTGTTCTATCCAATTCATGTGTTTGGTCTTGCTCTGTTCTATCCAATGCATATGTGTTTGGTTTTCTCTGAGGCATGGTAGTCTACGGTCGTGCATGCCTACACACACACACACACACACACACACACACTTCATAGGTATTGACCCAGAAAACTCACTCTTGACCTCCTACTTATGGGAAAATGAAGGGCACCATTTGCTCCATATGGTTATGAACTTATGTTGTCATCCTATAATGTCAAGTAATAAATTGAATATACAGAATTTCCAATTGGTTTTCCTAGAAATTTCTTTATTGGAAAATATTGGACCTTTATTTATTTATTTATTATTATATTATGAACATATGAACAATTCTAATGAGCCTGTCATTTGGTAACTTTCAGGCACGTTAGTTCTGAAATTGGTATGGTTCTGGAGCAAACCAAATTTAATTCCATGATTGACAAGTAGAAGATTTGATGGCAACATGTGAGTATTTTTTGATTTTGGAAAAACAATGTGATGCTTTGTTATTTTCTTTTATCCTCTTTTACTTTGCATGAATGAAAGCTGATCCTAGATTGTTCCTCATTGCAGCCAGATTTTGATTGAAGACCTGGTTGAGATTTGCCCGGCATCCTTCCAAGAAAAATTAAATGTCAGAAAATACAAAGATTGGACTGACATTTGGTCCCGCAGCAAGTACTTTTTCATCATACTATTCTGTAACCTCTTATGATGGTTTAGAGATAGCTCTTAATAATACGAATGCTTGTTGGATGAATTGTCCATGCACAAGCTGTACCTGGCAAGCACTCATCTGCAGAATCTAAGTGTTCTATTTATCTTGTTATAAAATGAAAAGATTGTTCCAAATAAATGCCACAGAAGAGCGAGCCAAATCAAACATCATACCAGTCATGCCCGTAAATCAACGATTAGGAATTATGTTAACAACTTGCGTTTTCTTATTAAAGACAACTTTTGCTGTATTACATTGCGAGCCAAATCTTGCTTACCTTCTCTGTTAAGCCCGTAAAATACGGTTCGAAAATTGACCACACTGGGAACAATCCCAGTGTTCAACATTTCAGGTATAAGCTGCATGGCTTCTTCAGATTTACCCACCTTACAAAGACAAGAAATGAACATTGAATAAGTTCTGAAATCAGGCAATGGCCCTTTTTGTTTCATCTTGTGGAAGACTTCCCAAGCTTCAGCAAACATTTCCATGTTCATGTACCCTTGAATGAGCGCAGAATACGTAACAATTGTCGGTTCACAACCCTCCTGTTGCATTTCCTTGAAAATTTCTAAAGCTTTTCCTATCTGCTTCTCTTTGAAGAAATGAACTAATAAAGATGTATATACATGGACGGTTGGATTTATGCCTGCTTGCTTCATAGAATCCACCTTGCCCAGTGCTGCTTCTAACTGTCCACTCCTCAGAAGTCCATGAACAAGGCTCCCATAAGTGTACTGATCCAGTTTCGACCGGTCCTCCCTGACATCATCCAGCAATGCTGCAGCTTCTTGCAATCTCCCAGCTCGACAAAGAGCCCTAATGTACAAGGAATAACGAAGTGGAATTGTAAAACCAGTTTTAGAGAGCAAATCTATGCATCTTCTAGCATCTGATAGCTCACCAACTTCACATAAACAACCAAGATAAGATTCAACCAATTCTTTGTCAGGTACATGATTGGCACGAATCATCTCCTGGAATATTCTAATTGCTTCATCTGCCTTTCTACCTTTTCTCCCACAAAGAGATATGATCAAATACTTGTAGGTACTGCCAGTTGGGCTGTAATTATTAGACTTCATCTCTTCAAAAATCTGAAGAGCAATCTCTGTCAGACCTGTTCGACCATATTGCATTATCATTATTGTCCATGTATCTGCTGTTATTGAGAAACCTTTTCTTCTCATTTCATAGAAAAGGCTTCTCATGTGTTTGAAATCTTTCCCTCGTCCTGCGATTTTGATAGCCATGTTATAAGTTTCGGTAGTGTGGCTATAACCAGTTTGCTTTCCCACCCATGAGAAAAATTGTAATGCTACCAAACCATGCATACTGCTACTCCTCAAAATTTTCAGAACGAGCCCTGGAGTGAAATCAACAGAAGAATTCTCCAAAGCTTCCTGAATAGAGCACCAATCTGTTGACGAGGACAGAATTCTACAAATTTCTTTCAAGTCTTGTTCATCATAAGCTTTTGAAAGTGGCTCCAATAAAGGATTGCGATCCATCCTCGCTGGTTCTGAATGGTTAAAGTCCAACACAGTATTGAGCTCCTCCCCCTTGCACAGATCCTTACTAAATACCTCTTCTTGTGGTTGAAGTTTATAGATTCTCTGCATCTGTTTTACTTTTTCAAGGTTCTCCGTCTCTCCCTTTTTCTCCATATGATGTATAGCCAAGTTAAATATGTCATCTTGAATGACTATATTAGATGTTTGCATATCATCCAAGACCTTGAGAATCTCATCTGTCCTTGAAATTCTGCATAGCTCCTTGATGAATACAGAATATGACTTGACAGTGGGCTCGATCCCTTTCTCCTTCATATTATTAAATACTTTCCATGCTTCAGATATATGGTTTTGGCGGACATGACCTGCAACCACAGCTGTGATTGCCACACTATCTGGTTCAACTCCACTTTCCAGCATCTCTTCATAGAGCTCACAGCCTTTTTTATATTCATTCAACTTAAAAAGGTGTTGCATCAGCTCTGTGTACGTAGAAGTCATAGGAAAATATCCAGATTCTTTCATGCTATGAAACAGATCAAGTGCTTTAGAAACATCATTTATTCTTAAGTACCCATTGATGATAATCCCATAAACCTTCCCATCAAGAATATTTCTTCTCTTCATGATATCCAAAATTTCCAACGCGTCTACAATTCTATCAGCCCTACACAGTCCTTTCACCAAAATCTCAAAATACTCAGGGCCAAGAATAACCTCTTTGTTCTTAAGCTCACGAATAAATTCTAAAGCTTCTCTGATTCTTCCAGAGATACAGAAACACTTGAGGACAGAACCATAAACAATGTGTTCTGGAATCTGTGAGACTCTAATCATGTCATCTGAAACCAAGGCAACAGCACCAGTCTCTCCGGATCTAGCTATACCATTCAATAACAGCTTGTACAAATTCGTGTCAAGCCCAATGTCCTTCTTTACCATCTCCTTGTAAAATTCCATTGCAACGTCAGATTTTCCAGCAGCACAGAGTGCACGTATCATCAACCTATAAACCACTGCATCCGGTTCGTAACCGCATTTCCTCATCTCTTCATAGACCAACAAGGCTTTGCCAATTAACTTAGCCTTCCCATACTGTGAGATAAGAATAGTCCAAGTCTTAACGTCTTTCTGGCACGAATTCTTTTCCATTTCATCCACCAACTTCTCCACCATTGCAAACTCTTTGGCTTCCCCAGCTATAAAGAGCATGGTATTATAAGTCTCTGTGGTATGACGAAACCCTTCTTTGAGCTTCACCCAATTGAAGAATCTCAAAGCCAAATGTGGCACTTTAAAGCACCTCTTCAAAACTTTGTCAACGATCTCTGAATCTAACTGAAAACCCAAGTTTTCTAACAGCTCTTCCATAGAAACCAAACCATTTTCCGCCCTGACAATCTTTGTAACCTCATGAACAACCGGGCTAACATCAATTTCAACCACATTTTCCAAGTGGGCATCTTCCAAAGCCGTTGCATCTTCCTTTTGTTGCAGTACACTATCCTCCGCATTTCTACGAACAGCTAGCGTGCAAGGCGGGCACTCTTCCCCAATCTCACCAACCCTCACCTGGGCTTCTTCAGATATCAAAATCCCAGACGGGGTTTTCTCCGCAGTAACATTCTCAGCGCCCAAAATCTCAGTTATTTCACTGAAGAGCGAGCCAAAGCCGCTACTTTCTGCTTCTTGTTTCGAGTGGGCTTTCTTAGCCTTAGATGGTTTGTTGAGTGTTGCAAAATGATCAGCCTTGTAATACTTGGAGAAGCGGAAATGAAGTATCTTGCTGGTTGAGCTCGAACACAAGGACTGCAGTTTGATGAAGCTTCTCATGATTTGCCTTCAAATTCTCTTCTTAGCGGGAATTCATATACACATGATACATCTCATCGATCAACAGAACAACAAAGAAAGTGTCCGAATAAAAAGAAGACGAGAAAAGGCGAGGAAATCATGTAAAACTGTAGATATTGTGGTGTGAAAGCAAAGGCGCCCGTGGCCTAATGGATAAGGCGTCTGACTTCTAATCAGGCGATTGTGGGTTCGAGTCCCACCGGGCGTGACTCTGCTCAATTTAGTTAAATTAATTTCTGTTTTTTAAAAGAAAATTTTACGGTTATACCAATAATAAGCTAACAACTAATTTTCTTTTTGTAATGTACCACTTTTTATTTCTCGATTAAAAAAGTAGAATCAATATTTTTTCTGAGATGGCAAATTGCAACAAACACAATATAATCACTGTATTGAGATATAAATAATAAATACTTTGGCAAAAAACAATAATAATAATAAATACAACTTTGCATTGAAATAATTTAATTCCCGTAACTTGAGCCAAATTTTAATTTTCGCAAAAAAGTACAATAGTTTAAGTGACTGAGAGCTAACTCTTGCACATAAAGTTATGTGTTCAAATCCCCCTTAATCCAATATCGCTTATATAAATAACCAAAAAAAAAGCTCATTTTGTCTACAAATTATCTCAACAATAAAGATAATAGCGTAATTCTGCAACCAAAGAAAATCTGACATAATTAGCATGTGAGTGCCATAATGCCAGAGTGAAGGGAGCGTGCCCGCCTCCTTGCACTTGAGTTCGATCCCCCTTTTTATACATTAGAGTAGTTTAAAAAATAACTTTGTAACAAAATAATAATAATTTGAGACTATCAACCAACGATTTCTCGTTCTTTGACTTCAATGTGATTTTTTCTTTCAAATATATGAGATGTCGGTTTACGTGGTCGGGCCGAAGTCCCTTTTACAACCAAGTGCACAAAAGGCCCAAATCTAGCCCAACGAGCCGCCTTGGAGCCCAAGTAAAGCAGCAATCTTCCCGGACCTTCCACCGAGTAGTGAAAAATCGAAGAGAGATTTTATGGAGTTCGCGCGAAGGCACACAGAGAAAGAGGCATAGAAGGAAATCAAACAGAGAAGAAAAAAAAAATGGGGTGGGTGTGGAGGGACGATGAAAACGACAACAATTCAACTGCGGGTGACATAAACCCTCGATCGGACGGCGAGCGATGCTCGACGAGGAAGGTGGTGAAGACGCAGTGCAAGACTGAGGAGGTGGAGCCTGGAAAGTTCGTTCGAAAGTGCGAGAAGACCGAGCAGCTTTTCAGGGACTGCGCTGGCAGGTTTGCCTTTCTCTCCATTTCCCTAAAATCCTGTTGCAAATTAGGAGTAGTTTTATCTAGGGTTTCAATGAATTGCCTAATCAAAGCACTGTGATTTTAGCGGCCTCTATCTTTTATGCTTTGATATACAATTTCAATATATTTTTTATATCACTAGTTCTAACCCTTTTGATCTCGATTTCAATTTGGGGTTTTTTCTTTTTCTCTGTATTTTTTGTGTTATGCGGATTATGGGTTAGGATAAAACACGTTAAGAGTCATGAAATTATGATATTTGAAGCAAAATTAAAGAAGCAAATGTTGGTTATGCTGTGATGATTATGAAAACACAGTACGAAAGAGAATCAAATTTCTTTCTTCTGTCTTGTTGACAATACATGATAATATGGACCATGTTTTGATGCCGGAGCTATATAAATTGCTCAAGTGCGCTTGACTTACAGTCTAGCAAAGTATGATAGCATGTGATTATTTATAGGGTTGTTTTAGTTTTCTTCGTTCCAATCAGGGTACAAACAGCTAAGACATCTAACTTTATTTTACAAAAAGTATTATGGTTTTGGCCAGAGTGTTCTGGTGAGTATGCTCAGAGGTCCTGTAATGGTCATGCAAAATAGGTTGTTGACGTTCTTGTTAGAGCCAATATAATCAAATTCTTTACATTGGATTGGGAATTAGTTTCAGAAATTTGTGATGCTACCGGTTACTTGATAAATTGTTTTTTGACGAGATTAATTTGAATGATTCCGCAACAACATGTAAACAAGTGTGGCATGTCAAATTGGTTTAGCAGTTGATGAAGTGATTTATGCTTATTTAGACAAATGGCATGGACTTTAAAGCTGAATACTATGATTGTTCAGTGGGTAGATGAGCTACCTAATTAGGAAAATCTTTCTGTGAGCATCATGTCTCCCAACTCTGTCTTTGCTAGCCTCTGAATGTAATTGGAGCTATCTACTACATGAAAAGTATCCATCTCTTTTTCTTCTCCCTGTTTGAGCATTGGTATTTTTTATGTTACAACAACATTGACCAATGCTGGGTACTTTACTTTTTGTTAGGCCTGTTGAAGTGGTGCAATCCAATAAAGAGTACACTGAAGATGATGTCACAGAAGAGGTGCTCAAAGGGTCTGTCTACCTTGGGTCATCACAGCATGGAGCATTTGACTTCCCTGGGCTACGCAGTGATATTGAAGACATTGAACGTACCTTTATGGGTGGCCTCAGCCGTTTCTTTGATGCTGCTGAGGAGATGAGGAATGGATTCTTCAGTGCATTTGGGGTTCCACGCATCTTTGATGAGGGACCCTCTTGTTCACTACCATCTAAGAGGCAAGAGGTACCCATTGAAGGCAGTCAGCAGGAAGCTTTTCCTAAAGCAAATGGTGGCAACAACTCAGGGCAAGTTGATCTCTCTGGGTTGGCAAGAGATGTTTGAAGCAAGCCCACGGTAGGCCACATCAATGATGTCCGGTAGCTTGTTAATAGAGTGACTATCAGCCTTCCGCTGTTATTTTCCTTATCTTCCCGTTCGCCTCAAAATAGAATACACGATATATCTCACCTGTAGTAGAATGCAGTTCCTATGATGGCTTGACTACAAGTCCATTTGACAATAATGTGTTCTTGTTATAATGCAATGGTTTCTCAATGGTTTTATGTTTTAGCATGAATCATCTTTCTCGCCGTAAGATATGAATGTGCCTACTGATGTTAGAAAAATCCTATTTTCTGATTAGCACATCAATTATTTTCTCACATGAATTGATAGAATTACAAAACAGGGATATGCTTATATGACATCTTGATGACATATTTTGCTGGTCTTGTTTCGTTTTCACACTAATTTCAAACTTTTATGTAGAATGAGAATGGGCCAGTCGATGCGTAGTTAGTGCCACACCTCACAGTATTGTTGGATAAAATATAATGTTTTTTAATCTAGGATAATTTTAGGATCCTCTGTTTTTGACGAAGTTTCCAGTTACCTACCAAAAACCAATACCAGATAGTGGTGCTACACCACTACAAAGCCATTATTGACCGAGGAAAGATTTATCAAACCAAAAACACAGCCAACCTCGTGGAGTCAAACAAGTTCCTACGGTGTTATCTGAATCACAGTTGGATCAGTGTCAAGTCAAGTCATTGGTCTTCTCTCTCTCTCTCTCTCTCTGGTATGAAATAGATGGTCATTTCAGTTGTTAACAACAATAATATTCGCATGGAGAGAAATGGAAAAAAATTTGGAAGACTACATTTCGTGCTTGGCATGTCATGCGCTAGGAATTTGGAAGGAAACTTCTACATTACCTATAGAGAGAGCCATCAAAGAATGAATCTAAACTCTTGATAAACAAAAGAAGGCAAGATGAAGCATGCTTAAATCGGCATGCTTTGTGAATATTGCTACCACCCCCAATTTGTTTACCAAAAATTTTATTCAAACAAAGACAAATTATAAATCTCACTTATTTTTATTTCTTATAAGTAAGATACCGATCAGCTAAGAAAATTTGACGATTCTATTAATTATTAGTAGATTTTTCTTCTATGATTTTCAATTGCTAACTAGATTTTTCAATAGCGGTACAAACATAATTCAATTGCTAACTACATTTTTCTCAACCAAGTAACAATATTCATTTTACCCTCCAATTGTGGTAATTGAACAAATTAAGAAAATAGAAAGGAAATCACACCGGCTTGGGTCGGCAGCCGGCGGTAGCCCGGCCCACTAAGATCCCGCACCTAACCGGGCAAATCCATGTTGTACAGCTGTAATAACTTGATGGTGTGCCGGTCATAACAAAACAATCTGAAACTCCTCCAAATCACAAGATCTCAGCCGTCCATTCCGCTTTGCAGTCCAAGATCATAGATATATTTTATCAAGTGGGTCCCACCAGGAAGGTAAAAAGTTCCTGTCTGGGTCATCACAGTCAAACATGAGGCAAAGAAAGAAAAAAAAAACGCGTCTTTATAAGTTTTGAAACATTCCAACAGAAAAACCTACCTTCCCTCTCTCTCTCTCTCTCTGCCCCTCCCTCCCTCTCTTTCGTTCCTCAATTTCCTTCCTTCTTCTTGTGCATGAAAAATATAAATTTGGAACAAAGGTAGAGAGAAAACCCTAGTACTCTTTTTCACAATTCAAAAACCACACAAGACGACTGTGTTTTCATTTTTTCCTTTTTCTTCTGCCATTGTTCATTTCTCTGTTTTTTTTCCCTCCCTTCAGAATCTGAAATTTTTCATCCTTTTTTGACGTGGAATTTGTCAATACAGTTGGCCTCAAAATATTGGGTTTCGTCGAAGTTTGGGTTGTCGATAGTCTTTCTTCTCCGTGGGGTAATGCATTGGAAGGTTGAATGGTTTTTGAGGAAATTTTATGTTTTTTTCTAACTTGTAAGAGAGTTTGGGCAATTGGGTCTTTTGGGTTAGCTTGATTTGGTTGATGTGTTTGGACTTTTTTTGGCCGACGCTGAGGCAGAGTCTTTGTGTATATTTGAGACTCTTTCTGGGGCAAAGCTTTTGTTTGAGAAGATTATAATATGTTGATTAGAATTGCTTGAATTCTTTATTACAGTGAGCAATACAGAATTCTCTGCCGGTTGGTGGATTCATTTCAAGTATTTATTGTCGTTAAAGTAATTGCGATTGAGTTGGTAATTGGGGGATAATGCTCCATTTTTGGTCCTTTCATTTTAATATCCATTACCTTTTTGGGAGGAAAGAAATGGGATTTTGGCCTTTATATGATATGTCTCTGCTTTTAGATTTTTGATGAGAATAGAGATCAATATCCGATGGGAAACAACTGCGTTGGATCGACGAAGGACGGTCTCTTCCATTCCGTCTCGAATTCGCTTTGGTGGTCTCGATCGACAGGTTTTGTTTCTCATGGCAGTAGAGGAATTAATAGTACTGATGCAACACCACAATTGAGTAAGAAGAACTCAGAAGCTCCTCTTTATGTTCAAAACAACGCCCCGGAACAAGTTAAAATAGCTAAGGAAGACTATAAGCCGGTGCAACCTTCAAATCAAAAGGAGAAGGTTCAACCAGACAAGCCTAAGGAACCAGCACAACCTCAGAAGCAGAAAGAAGAGACCATTCTTGCAAGACAAGTAACACTTCAAAAAGGAGAGACTAAACCAGCACAACCAAAAATTCACAAGGAACCAGGACAACCAATACCACAAAAGGCAGAGACTAAGCCAGCAGTGGCGGCGAGACCAAAGAAGCCTCATAGTGTCAAGAGGGTAGCAAGTGCAGGGCTTCAGGCTGACTCTGTCTTGCAAACCAAAACAGGTCATTTGAAGGAGTTCTTCAATTTGGGCCAAAAGCTTGGACATGGGCAGTTTGGGACAACTTTTCTTTGTGTGGAGAAATCAACTGGAAAGGAGTATGCTTGTAAATCCATTGCTAAAAGGAAACTGCTGACTACAGAAGATGTGGAGGATGTGAGGAGAGAAATTCAAATAATGCATCATTTGGCAGGGAATCAAAATGTGATCGCGATTAAGGAAGCGTATGAGGATGCTGTTGCAGTTCATGTTGTCATGGAATTATGTTCAGGGGGTGAGCTGTTTGATCGGATTATCAAGCGGGGCCATTTCACCGAAAGAAAGGCAGCACAACTAACAAGGACTATAGTTGGTGTTATAGAAGCCTGCCATTCTTTGGGTGTAATGCATCGTGATCTTAAGCCGGAGAACTTTCTTTTCGTCAATGAGGACGAGGATTCGTCCCTTAAGGCTATAGATTTTGGATTATCAATATTCTTTAAGCCAGGTATGTCTTAACAATTGTCCTCTTTCTTACCTTACAGATCAATTCCTTTTTATGATTTTATTTTCTGTTACATTTTCTCCCATCTGAAGTGATAGCATATATTATTAAGCAGGGCGTTACACCTTTGATCATTTTAAAATTGATAGCCTTTGACATTTTGGTAACTGTTTATGACAAACACCTATCAGATTGGTATTAGAATTCTGCTATATAATATATATATACTTCTTCTTTTACTTTGTCAAAACATATGTAGCTCTCTTAATTATTGGTTGACTTTTAGGTGAACTGTGATGTTTCTTTGCATGCTTCCCTCTGCTTATTTTCATGCCCACAATATTTTATAAGTTTTGTGGTGCTGCATACTACTTTTCTTTGTCTTCTCTATCATTGACACACTTAAATTGACAGGGGAGATTTTCAGTGATGTGGTTGGAAGCCCGTATTATGTTGCACCTGAAGTCCTGCGCAAGCGCTATGGTCCCGAAGCAGATGTATGGAGTGCTGGTGTTATCATTTACATTCTCTTAAGTGGGGTGCCTCCGTTTTGGGGTGGTAAGAGTTTTACAATGTCTTTCCTGTCTCGAGTGTGTGCGGGTGTGTGTGCCTGTGCTTTTCCACAAAGCACTTGCCATTTTTCTCCTCTTCTTATTCTCTCTTTTCCATTTGAAACAGAAACTGAGCAAGAGATATTTGAAGAGGTTTTGCATGGTGATCTTGACTTTTCATCAGATCCCTGGCCTAGTATTTCTCAAAGTGCCAAAGATCTAGTTAAGAAGATGCTTGTTAGAAACCCGAAAAAGCGGATAACTGCTCATCAAGTTCTGTGTAAGTTTATACATTTCTATTTATTATCAAGAAAGTGAGACTAGGACAATCCCCTTCGTCAAGAGAGGCACAAATTCAATTACATTTCTCTTAGAATCAGATCCTGCAGTATGTTTAACCTAGATTGTAGAATGAATTCTATCGTCAGGGCCATTATTGGTTTAAATGAATCTTGAGGCTGTGCAGTTTTATAAGGGAAAGATTGGTCTCATATGTTGAAGGATGCCATCAGCATTGCAAAACAATAATGTTTGTTCTGATTTCTTGCAGGCCACCCTTGGGTTCAGGTTGATGGAGTGGCTCCAGACAAGCCTCTTGATTCCGCAGTTTTAAGTCGCTTGAAGCAGTTTTCTGCAATGCACAAAATTAAGAAAATGGCTCTTAGAGTAAGAGTCTTTGCCCTTGTATTTTATACTTCTAAGTTCATTAATTCTTGTGAAGCTGGCTTCTAACTCTTCTTGTATTGCCTGCAGGTCATTGCAGAGCACCTCTCTGAAGAAGAAATTGCTGGTTTAAAAGAAATGTTCAAAATGATAGATACTGACAATAGCGGTCAAATTACTTTTGAAGAACTTAGAGATGGACTGAAAAGATTTGGAGCTAATCTAAATGAGTCTGAAATATATGATCTTATGCAAGCTGTAAGTATTTATATCAGCATTATCCTTCTAAACTGAATGATGCTACCTATTGCCTTTGATAGGTTTCTGGAAAAGTATGCCTCAGAAACAAAAATTTGCAATTCCACATATTTCCTTCATCCAACTTGTTTGTGGATCTTCAATTGTTCTTATGCAAATGTTACTTGTTCTGAATTGCAGGCAGATGTTGACAATAGTGGCACAATCGATTACGGGGAGTTCATAGCAGCAACTTTGCATCTAAACAAAGTAGAGAGAGAAGATCATTTGTTTGCAGCTTTCTCATACTTTGACAAAGATGGCAGTGGCTATATCACTCAAGATGAACTTCAACAAGCCTGTGAGGAGTTTGGCATTGTGGATGTTCACTTGGAAGAGCTGATCCGGGAAGTCGATCAGGACAATGTGAGTACTTCTGTGGCACATAGAGAGAGTAAACTCAGAACTTTCTGATCATTTACATGAACTAATTTTCAAACTTGTTTGTTTCTTCTTTTTTTCCAGGATGGTCGGATTGATTACAACGAGTTCGTTGCCATGATGAAGAAAGGCAATGCAGATTTTGACAAGAAGGGCCTTCATACAAGTGCTCTTAGCATTGGATTTAGGGAGGCTCTATCTGTTTGTTAACAGGCAGTGAGGCATTTTTCTTTTTCCTTCCACCTTCTATGAATGTCTGGAACTTTTCAAGGCTTACAGATAGATCATGAGGGCTCTGGTAAATATGACTGCCTGCAACTTCACTGCTCCAACATTTGAATTTGCCCAAATAGTTCTCATCATTCACTAATTTGTATTGGAACAGATGGTACAATAGACTATCTTCGCATGTAATATATGGTAGAAAGAAATCACTGTACATAAAGAGGCATAACCTCATTCTTGTTATTAGTTTATGTTATTTTTTTTTTTCTTAATGGTTGTTATTAAATCAAGAGGAAGATTTTTTCAAAGATAATAAAAAGGATTAAAGTATATCCATCGCACATGGGATTTGAACTTAAAACCTCCAACAAAACTTATATTGTGTGTGTGTCGTACATGACTGATGTGCAAGTTAAGACCCTTTTTTTATTGGGCAAGACCCCGTTTAACATGCTTGAGGAATTTTTAGGCACTTTTTATTTGTGTTCTTTTTTTCTTACTTTTTTTTTATGCAATTGACTAATTCAAAGCAAATTGTATATAACACTTTCATGGGAATGAATAAGACATAAGAGCAAATTATATAAACTTTGCACAAATTAGGGATCTGAATTAAAGCCATTTGTGTGGAACAAATCGCCAGTATTTGATTCATGGACATTATTGAGTGATGGTGGTACGATAAGGATCAATTCCATCATATATCCAAGTGGGATTTGTTTGGTGCATTACATGATAACAAGTATTAAAACCATATCATAGTGGGGGCATCCAACTTAATTATTCACATTAATTAAGTTCCAATTCCTATTCTCCTATTATCTGTTTATATGTGTGTTTTGTCTAATAAAATTTCTTTTTGGCAACCCATTGATTGATTTCTTATAGAAAAACCTTATGCATTACTATGTATGCACTTGCATTTCAAATTAAAATATGTTTCCAACAATTGAAGACAACCGATATAAAGTCTAATTGAGGTGGCGAGGGGAGTGTGTAAAACGGAGAAATTTTTATGTGAAGTTGTTGCTATTACATGTCAGTGATGAGTGATAGAATAGTAATTACTGTCACGTGGCAAAAGAGTTGAAATTAAGATAGGTCACGAATTCAATCTCACTTGATAGATTAAAACGAGATCTACACATGTGTTGCTCAGATTGAAGGCTAAAAAGATTAAGAAGAGGAGTAATTTATCCTAAGAAGTGCTTATGATACATTGCATAATATATGGTTTATGAGAAAATGATGCTTGGCAATGGGGACATTGACACTATCTGGCCACTGGCCAATGACCAGTTTGTCTACGCTAAGAGACAAGTCGTAGAAAAACTGCAGTTTAGACTACAAACAACGCATGAGCTTCGCATTATGGAGCAAATGCCAATTATGTGTTCATTTTTGGCCCCCATCCTCCAAAACTTTTTGGTCCTATTTCTTTTTGTTTTTTGTTTTTGGTCTCAATGGGAAAATTTGTAAGAAAATTTGTTTTTTGTTTTTGGTCCTATTTCATTGTTGGGCATTGGAAGAAAATTTGTAATTATAATAGGAATAGGATCGACCGTGAATCAGTAAAATATGTTTTGTCCATATTGAGAAGCTCAATTTGAATTTATTTTCTCAACAATACAACAAATTTTCGTCCATAAAATTTGAAACCGAGACTTAATTTAACAAAATAAAAACTAAATGTCATTAGCTAATGCCGGGTCTAGATTGAAGTTCGATTTTCACTTCGGGTTAGTTTATTATTTGTAATATGGCCCCTTTAATTAAAAAATAAATAAACAAACAAATTGTCAATGAATCAATAGGTGAAAATTGGATGAAAGAAAAAGAATGTTTTTTTTTTTTTTTCTTGTGGCATGAGGCCGATGAGGGCAGAGTGCCAAATCACAAATGAAGGGGATACTTGAGAAGCCAGCCTAGCCGTTGAATGCAACTCACCACCTACAAAATCCCATAAAAAAGGCAAAAAAATTTCCAAGTTCTCCCCAAACGTGGAGCATGATTGACCCACGAACGGACGGCCAAGATTGTCTGGTTAAACGGAACCAGCCGTAGGATTGGCTGTGCGCTCGTAATCTCCCACGCACGTTGTTACAGCTCACGCGCGGTTGGTGGACGTGGGTGGGGTGTCCAGGTTGGCCTAACGTGAGACCAATCATGTTCCTTGGTCATACCACGTCAGCGAGAAAGACAGCAACGCCACCTGTGAACCCCACACACATAAAAACACTCTCTGCTCAAGTCCCAACGTTCTCCAACAGTAACCTCCCTCCGGCTGTTTGCAATCATTGGTTCCTTTCTAATTCACCATTTTGCCCTCACAGTTCATTCTATTGCTTTATGTTGCCTGACCATAATGCCCTTTTGCTTGCTTGCTCTGTTATTTGACTTCAACTTCATGCTGATGAATAATGATAAAACCCAACTTTTCTTGAATTTGATAATCCAGTACCATCAAAATCTAAATCTAAAAAATTAAAGGAAAAAATAAAATTTTCTCTTTTTTTAATTTTTTTTATAAATTATTTATTGCTTTGACACATCACAATGGTGTTTTGAGTAAGCTCCATCTAGTGTATGATAATATACCCTACAATTAGTTTTCTTTGTTTGGTATTGATAAGATATATATATATATATATCTTCATCTGATTGTCTATCACACCCACTATTTGAAGGAGATTGACAATGAAATAAGATAATCCACTAACCAAAAAAATTGAGTGAAACATTGATTCATACTTTTGATCATCCTTGTAAATTGTAGAAGATTGGGGTCATGCTAGAGAATTTCTGATTCAATATGATACATGACAAATGTTGGATGGAATATGAATACTACACTTGTTTTTTTAAATTCGTACTCTTATGTTTGGAGATAAAAATGCTACACTAATATCTTGTCAACTAGATCTAGCCCAATGAAAAATGGCCTTAACTTGTAGACCGGTGGTCTTAGGTTCGAACTCCCATGACACATTGACAGTGTGTGTGTGTGTGTGTGTGTGTGTATGTGTGTGTGTGTGTGTGTGAGAGAGAGAGAGAGAGAGAGAGAGAGAGAGAGAGAAAATTCTCCTCCCCTAATATCGCTTGTATAAAATTCACAAAAAAAAGGGCTATAAGATCTTATGCTTCGTGTCCGATTGTACCATATTCATGTTCATGACCTTTTGATAGTGTTATTCAATTTTTATTTTGTTGAAAGAGGTGCATGAATTCAAATCTCGTATATGACAATTTTTGAATAAAATACAATATAAAAAAAGTGTACCTTATTCATCGGCTGCCATCCTTCTCGCCATTAATTTGATATTAGTTAGAGCAAATAAAAACTACAAACTGCCTGGATATTTTCACTTCTCCATTTTAAGGTTTTGGAAGTTGATTGAAATTATTATAAAGAGTGTACCTTTAAATCATTTATAATTAAGAAAATTGTACTCGTACGTACGTCAAGGAAGATGAGAATAATTTGCGTTAAAATCTTCCTGCAGGAAACTAACAACAACCCTTGTACTCCAAAGTACAGAATGACCCAAATTTGCTGCTTGATATGGCATGCTGAGACTTAGAAAACTAGCTTCAATATAGGTGAGTTTTATTCAATTTCAACTCCTTTTTATCTTTCCTTTTAAGACAAGATGAGAGCTCCATACCTCAAAGCAAATGTGAAGGGCAGTAGAAGCCTCCACCATTGTTAAAACAATATTTGTTTCTAAAGTTCCGATGCCCTTTTTTGAGTGAAACACAAAAAGAAAAGGAATTGTTTGAAGAAAAAATGAATGGAATTACATTTTTAAAAATTTTCATATTTATTATTTTGTATTTTCTTTAAGTAAACCCTTTAATTTTAGTTTTCAGAACTTGTAATATATATATTTTTTATCAATGGGTGAGAGGGATTCTAATTTGGGACTTCTTCTAAAATTGGAAAAAGAAATAACACTAAATTGCTAGGTAGTTTTAGAACTCGCAGTTGAGACATAATGAATTGACATAAATAAGTTTTAAAAAAAAATCAAAATCAAAGTTGACAATATCCCTCCAAAGAATTGCCAGAAATCATTTACAACATAATTCATGACATCTTATACTTGAGCTTGTATAAGAAACAAACAAGTGTCTTCCTGCTTGTATGTACGTGTAAGCTTTTCTATAATATGGTTAACTGCATTTGCAGATAATTCTAATTTTGTATCTTGGTAGCCGTTCAACCGACAGTGCAAAAATAGATTATCCCCAAACACAATTAACCGTATTACAGGAAATCTGATGTAAATTATCTTAGTTGTTAATAACCAATTCAACGGTCGAAAAACTTGTCCTCATTAGAATGATATTTGAGAATTTCCCTCCAAACCTCAGAGCTGCATAAATGGTATCCAAAAAAAATTCAAATTACTCAGATTTGAGCAAAATCCATGAACTTGTTTGCCATAATCTCATTATAGAGGAGAGAAAATCCTAATGTCCTTTTTCTTACCTTAACAAGAGAAATTCTGACAGCTTCCTACTTCACAAGATAAACAAAGTGAGATTATAAGTAACTCCGTTTCCCTCCATCATCGTTCAGAATTCAAAACTGCTAGTAACTTCCGTAGTGGCAGTTTAGTCATTTCCTCACTATTGCCTATCTCTATCCACTTCATTGACGTACCCCTCTCTCTCTCTCTCTCTCTCTCTCTCTCTCTCTCTCTATCCCGGAATTCTCGAAACCAAACCAGAGCGTGTCACCAACTCTCTATAGCTTTCATGCTCAACTATCACCAAGTGCTTCTAATCTAAACCACTATCAATATATTCCTATACTCTCTGCTCTGTTCCTATCTTTTCTTCTTCGTTCCCTCTCTATCATAATTCCATCTTGAAATTTTGTTAGCATTGCCCCTTTGGTCTCAGTATCAATCAGTCTTTGAGTGCTTATTTAAATCACTTGAGCCCAAATTCAAAAACCCAAGTTTGGAAACTGCCTAATCTCTGTAAGTTCTATATCTCTTTGATCTTTAATGTCTTGTACCTTGGAAATTTGAATTCTTTAACCTCTGTGTTGCTTATTGTATTGGGTATCTGCTCTTTCTTTGTTAATGTTGCCTCTCCTTTTCTGGGTCTGTTTTGAGAACTTTGCATGTATTGATGATCTCAAGAACATTGGGTTTACTTGGAAAATGTGAGTGCACAAGAACTTAAAGCCATGAGCCTGGCAGTGTGTTCTCTATTGATACTTGAGATTGAGAAAACAATATTGACTGCAGTTGACTTGTTATACAATTTGGTATAATTGGTCAGGTTTCCTTCTTCTTTTGAAGTAATTTGGAGCCACATAACTTTTGTTGTTCAAGGCTGTGAGCCTGGTAAAAGGGTTATCTTCTACTGCTTGTAGATGCTTGGTTATTCGACGAATTTTGCAGAACTGTTGTCATATTGAGAGTTATGCATTGTGGGTCTAGAACGATATGTATTATGATTTAGAAATTTCATGACTGAAATTATGGGAACTCTTTCTTGGAGGCTATATTGGTATAATTTCAGAATGAAAATTTTCATGGTTGGTTAGTCATGCCACAGATTGTGTTTTTACGTTTTCTTTTGGATGGGGGCTCCTCATCTTGTTATTTGGTGCATAGGGAAATAGCAGAATAGACCCTTACCCTTTCGAGGATATGATCAGTAGTTGAACATGATAGACATCTTATTACATTTCTGGCTGTTGCATGCCTGCCCATGTGGGTTTTCTGGATGTTTTATGTATTGTTATTTCCTGCCCCTCATTATGTCTTGCTGGTATTTACTGAAGTTGCATCATCGATGTCAATCGAAATGGCATAAAACATGAAGTTTCTTGGTTTTTTGTTTTTTTGGTTTCCTCTTTTTTTCTGAAAAGGTTCATAATTCGCTGTCAATATTAGTTTTGTGATTTGTGGAGTAAGCCAAGTGTTATGCTCTTTTGCATCGTGGAGATACTGCCCGACTTTGCTAACTTTTGTATTTCTGTTCATTAGTATTTTCCGAATGGAGTCTGCAAATGGGATTACTTCCGAGCATGAGAGTTGTGCTATTGAGGAAAAACATGTGGACATGCCAGTACCGGATTTGAACAAGGATGGTAAGAATGATAGTAATGTAGAAGTTCATGCCGTGAATGGAATATCTGAACCTGGAACAAAAGATGAAGGCATTAACTCTTCTGGAGTTGCAGTTGAAGCCTCTGCAACTGTTCCGCCTGGTAAAAATTTTAAAACCGCGAAGGTACTGCATGCATGCCAGAGTTCTTTGTCTTTTGAGCTATTTCTCTTATAAATTTGCATGACACAGACATGTACTAAATGCACCTTTTCTCTCCTACTTGTGTTTTATGTTCAGGATCCTCATGCTCCGAACAATGGTTTTTCAAAGAGCAAACTGGCCAAGGATAAACCTAACTTGAAAGGCATAACTCAGATTCCTCGTAACCAGAGGGCAATGCTTTCTCAGAGCCTTTCTTTCCCGTCAAGAGGATCTCATGCAGATCCTATGAAGAAGAGCATTGATGTGTACCCAGTGAAAGCAGTAGCCAAACATGCTCGAGGAAATGCAACCAAAGCTGAGGCCCCTTTTTCAGTTTCTCGCTTGAATCCAAATAGGCGTGCATCCACAGGAGTGCATTCAAAGGAAGAGAACACAACTGGTGGAGGTTCCTTTAAGAGGAATTCTTTAGCAGCAATACCTAGCGTTAGATGCTCTTCAGTAAGGCTTTTTTGATATGTTGCATCTACATTTTACTCTTCTTAATATCTTCCTTAATGTAGCTAATCTCCATTCTTAATTGTGTCAGTCTGGGAAGCCTGGTTCTGTGAATACATCTGCTAATAGCCCATCTAATGTGATCCGGTAGGTTACAACCTCTATTCAGTACAGGAGTATACTTAACCTTTCTTATTTTTCGTTCAAATAAATAGGTCGATTTTACTGTTCCATTTTTCTTCTGCATGATTTGTATATGGGAAAAAAAATCCATCCGTGGCAACTGCTGAATCATTCATTTTATGATGTTTTATGTAATTGCAGAGCAGTTGATCAAAGTTTAAATCCTGTAAAAACAACTCTGCCGATCAAAGAGGATGATGATGCTCATTCCATTGCTTCGTATGTCTCATATCCTAGAACATTATTCTTATTGTTGCTCATCTATTTACTGCCAGTGTCTGAGTTATCCAGTCTGTTTTATTCACACTTCCATTTATGCTGTATTTTATCAGAAGTACTACGCCAAGTGGACGGCGGAGCAGTGGTTCTTTTGCCTTCAGGTTGGATGAACGTGCTGAGAAACGGAAGGAGGTTGCTAACACATACCTTTAATATCTGGTTGATAGTTTTTGATAAAGTTTCTTGGTTTACCACTATTCCTTAAAACTTTTAGGATGTGAGACAGCAATTGTTTTGTATTCTAAAACATCCCCTCACAAGTGGGTCCCTCTCCACCATTAGAGACCAACATGTGGAATTCAACTTATTGGGAGGATGGGTTTGGAGGGATTCACACAGGATCTCCTGCTCAAATACCATGATAAAGTTTGCTGGTTCTATTCCCGGAAGCTTAAGCTTATGGATGTGGGCCAACTAGTGTTATATGTTGACAGTTTTATTTTCAATGTGTAACACTAATCAAACTTATTCATTGTTTATTAGTTCTTTGAAAAGCTAGAAGAGAAGATACAGGCTAAGGAAGCAGAAAAAAATAACTCACAGGCAAAATCGAAGGTGTGGGACTAATTTACAGCACTTATTATATTATACCTTTGCCGTTCATATATTAATTTGTTTATTTCTATTTTCCTGTTTCATATATGTTCCATTTCAGCATATTCACTCTGTTTTCTATATGCTTACAGGAAAGCCAAGAAGCAGAGATCAAGAAGCTAAGGAAGAGCCTAACATTCAAGGCAGCACCCATGCCAAGTTTCTACAAAGAGCCTCCTCCGAAAGTTGAACTAAAGAAGGTAGCTGTTTAGAGTTTATCTGATGCGAAAAATCCTACTATTTCCAGATCTTTTCACAAGCTGAAGTACATTTTTCATCATCATTTTTTTTTTCAATTTTCCATTGCTACTCTCCTCTTCCACCTCTGCTTCACTTTGGTTGCTTTTGTATAGCAACATTGTGTGTGACTCTTCTCTACCAATCAATTTAGATACCAACTACTCGTGCAAAATCTCCAAAGCTTGGAAGGAACAAGAGCTCCATTTCTTCATTGAACAACTCTTCCGAAGGTGGTGGGGCATGTCTTAGCCCTCATCTGAATCGAGAACTGAATAACTCAAAGAAAGCATTAAAGACTAAAAGCGAAAAAGATGTCATAGACTCAAAGAAGCCTATTAGGAAGTCCCACAGCAGGCTTCATTCTCAGGAAAATGTTGCTACCAAAGATGAAGCAAAATCTGTTAAGTCCCCACCAAAGGCTATTGGAGAAGAAAGAAAATACCACAAAACATGCACCACAGAAACAGAAGAAGGTCAGGATCAATCTGGGCTTCTTTCTGAGTGCAAAGAGAAGATAGAGTCTGAAGTGAATGTTGCCGAGATCGAAGAACCAGTCCTCAGTGCACCTACTCCCGATATCATGCCTCATGAAGTTAGCATTGGAGCTTAATGACATATTTGTGATGCATTCTGTTCATAGTCTTGAAAGTTTTAAGTTTCATATTGTTGTGAATATAGATATCATGGGATGCTCCTTAAAGTCATATATAATGTAGTTTATATGTGAGTTTTTTTTTCCAATCATTAAATTACTGTGGAAGTTTGAAGACATTATGCTGTCTTCAGCAATCTATGGATTATGAGTCTTTCATATATAGTTTGATGATTGCCATTTCTCCCTACATGTCAAGTTTAGTGTGCAATTGATGATTTTCCACTCAAAAGGTTTTGTGTTTTTAAATTGCATTTGATGGAAATTGTGGCCATTTTTTGCTTCTTTTTTTTGTGGGAAGCCATTCTTAAGACACTGAGTTTCTTGAACCAGTGATGATGCTTGTCATGAAATGAACACCATGAGCTCAAGTTCAATCCTGTACGGAAAACCATTCCTAAGGAAATTTCAAGCACAATATTGCTTGTAACCAAATCATCAGTAATTGCAAAATAAATTAAATTAAGGAGAATTTATTTGAATTTTCTTGTTTGGAAGAAATGAAGAACTTTATTATTTCTTAACTTATTCATACCATTGTTAAGAAAATTAAGGGCTGCCGATGCCGTTGAAAATATCACTCATATGCCAAATAGTTATCGCAAAAGTATCTTTCAACTTGGTCCAAATTGTACCAAGAAATCTTTGTGCTACAACAAGACTAAGTAGGGGTTGCTCGGCCTAGGTCCATTTGTATTAGCCCCATGGGCTAGTTTTTAGTTTCTTCTCTTTTTAGGTTTTGGGCCCCCATACAAAAATGGACACAAACAAAAACAAATTTCCTTCCAAATTCTAAAACAATTTTTTTTTAAAGTCTATTGGGTGCCCTTACTAACCCGAGGGGTATAGGGCATGATGAATTCAAACTCACACGCTACATGACTCTGATTTCACCAGACCTATTTTACCCGCCTAGCTTAAATTCCGTCACAAAGCAATCACTTTAATAGCCTACAAGCCCACACTACAAGTTTCGGCATTTTAAAACAATTTTTCATAGAAAGAAAACAATCATAAAGTTACGAATTGTTACACTATTGGCCTTCTCTGTAAGAATAACCATGAAAATGTTGCTTTTTTGACGTAGCACTTGGAAGGCGAATTCTTAGCTGATATGGGAGTCATATAGATTTTAGGGTTATGAATGAAATTAATAGATTACCATATAGTCAAGGAATAATAAATTCTCTTTTAAAGAATGAAGAATTGCCTCCCCTTGATCAATCTGGCGTTCTTGCGTCGGTGTGACCCAAAATGTTTACAACTATCAGATCCCTTTAAAAAGGGTCAACAAATTAAATGTACATCTTATGATTTTGTCAGTAATAAAAACTCCAAATTGCCACATTTTACATTAGGATTTTTCCCACAACACGTTCCATGTAGTTGCCAACTAGAATCTTAATAATATTTTCTTCATGATTCTTAATACTTATATATGCTAAACCAGTGGTTATGGAATAAGCCTTGCTTTGACCCCAAACAAAGCAGACCTGGATAAAAGAAGATTCCTCATTCCCTCAGCTGGCACAGCTTGTCAAGTTTTGAGAAAAGATCTTGGGAATTTTATTCTGACGAAAAAAAAAGATTCGGGAATTTAAGTGCCAGTGAGAATTTATGGTGCCTGGTTTGTGAGAGAAATGTAAGTTTTGTCCAAAACCTGCCCCATGAAAACAAGGCTTGTAATTGAAGTGTACATGTTTTCTTCTTCTTTGACCATAGGCACACAAATTTCAGGTCAAAACTAGTGAAGCACACACATTTTTGTGTGGAAAAAAATGAAGCTATGGTCGCATCTCACGTGTTTAATAAAGTTCGGTTTTTCTTCATTGCAGTCAGGGGCGGTTCTACAGCCAGGGCAGGGTAGGCAGCTGCCTACCCCAAATTTTTTCACTTAAAAAAAAACCTATATATAAACAAGGTTATTTCTAGCCATCACATGTGATAGTGTAAACCTTTGCCTACCCAGCCCATGTAAAACTACCCACATGTGTTATAGCCCACTCAAACTTAAAAATAAAAGGGAAACAATTATAACCAGCCCACCCTCTTGTGTCGATAATGCAGAGATAATTAAGGAATTTAAGATTTCTAAGCCTTGTAGGGTAAAGTTTTAGATTTAAATAGTTTAGTTTTGTGTTGCATTGCATTTATTTGTTTTTTTTTTTTTTGTTAAGCTTTTATTTATGTATAGAGATGTATATTTGAGGGTAAGGCTCATTACGTTCCCCATGACTAGGTGTATCTTTTTATTTTTATAAATGAAATTCACTTGTACCATTAAGTTTTTAAGGTAAGTTTCGCCTACCTGACTTTTGAATCCTGGATCCGCCACTGATTGCAGTGCTTAACTTTTCACATCGTCTCGTTTTTTGGAATGGTAATTGGGTCTTCATAATTTCAAGCACAAACACTTGAATTGGATGCAACACCACGCCAAGCATAAACATTATGAAGCGCATGAGAATTTTAAAAAAACCAAAACAAAAAACCGAATAAAGCTTAAGCTTCCAATAAGGTCTAAATCTGTAACATCAAATCCTTTATAAATTCTTTGTCCCTTTTGAAGTTTTAACACACACGTTGCACTAAAAGCTATGTTAGTCTGTTCTTTCTTGCATTATAACCAAAGCCTTTGGTTATGCCAAATGTCAAAATCAGACGTTTCAACTTTTAAGCTTTCAGCCAGGGCCATCTCTAGCTTTCACTGTTGCCAAAGGGTCCTACTTACTATCACATAATTTTAGCCCAGTCCATCTTCTCCTAGCTTTGTCTGCTTTATTTTTTTTTTTTAATAATTAAGTATGATGAACTTTCTTCTTTATACTTCTATTTTCTATTTTCTTTTATTTCGTTCTCATAATGTTGCGTTAGTCTAGTGATAAGAACCGTCTATCTTTTAGATCCCTTTAAAAATTCATTTTCGCAAAAGATCAACCAAATTCGAAAATTGTTTAGTTTCAAATAGGTAATTGACTCTGTGTTTTGGTAGATATTGAATCATAACACTGTTAATCAAATAGCTAAACGATGCTTTAGTTGATTTTTTACACATAATTTTTAAATGATGAGATCGAAATGAGCGATCTCGATTATCATACAGCATTACGCATAAAGAATAAAAAATAATAATGTAGACAGAGAAAAAGTACATAAAATATTCACTTTTACACATGATTTGTAAATGATGATCTCGAAATGAACGATCTCAATTACCATATAGCATTACGTAAAAAGAATAAGAAAGAATAGGGTAGAAAGACAAAAAGTACAGAATATGTAGCATGAAAAAGAACAACAAATTCCATTTCAATGAAAATATGGTCTCTCAATTAATTCCCCAAAGAAAGAAAGCAAAAATGGCAGCTAGCTAGCTTTGAAAGGGTCCTACTGGCGCATAGTCTTAAACAATATCAGTTGGTAGCCGTCACCGATCAATGATGCTAAAAGGGTTGAATTTATTGGTGCAAAGCCCATTTTTATTACACAGAAAATAACTTAACAACTGGTAAAATTTTGGGTTTCTTTATCTTTTATTTAGGTAGACTTTAAGCTTCCACTTTTTCCATTCTTTTTTTTTATTTTTTTCTTCACGGGCACGAGTTGAATGGTATATAAAACTTTGCTTTATTTTTTAAAAAATAAAAGGCAAAAATACATGCTCCACGTGGGTACTAATCAGTGATCACTCCACTTCTAAAGGATCTTGCTACACTTAAGGCTCTGTGTGGGTGGCTAATATTTATTCCTTTTTTTATAATCATTTTTTTCATAATCAGTTTTTTGTGTCCCTTAAGCTTGATTAGAAGAAACAAAAAGAAGATTGTTATGATTATAATTAATAGATGAGCATGCAGGAAGAAGGGTTTTCTTTTTATTTAATTAAACACCAACCAATAATTGACCACAATCTGTTGTTTTTTCTTTCTGATTTTATTACAGAGTGACAATGAATACCAACTAATCATACCATGAAAGACCACCAACCAACTTGTTCTGTCCATATTGAATCCTTCTGCAACTACCAACTCAATCTCAACTATTTTTTATTTCTGAATTGATGCCAAAGCAAATTGATGTCTACATTCATATAAGTTACAGAAGCTTTATTTGTTTATTTTTGGTTTCAAGAATTTGGGCTACAAAAATTGCATGTTTTTGTGAATGAAATGTGTCGGTGCATAATAATTTCCCGAAGAGAGAACATTTGGTTTGAGTAAAGTTCGACCTAATATTAACTAGTTCTTTGTTTAATGGTATTTCTCTTCCGTATTAGAAGAGGTCGGGAGTTCTAATCTTCATCTTTCCTTGATCAAAAAGTTCAACCTCCAAACCCGCGTCATTAGAGTCAAAACTTAGAGCAAGATTGAGAAATTGTTGTATATATAATAATTTTAGTAAATTTGATATCATATTATCATGTCACAGTATATCAGATACACCAAATAATTATTCGTTCATGTAGCTCAAAAGCCACAACTTCAACCGCAGTTTGAACGGTATGTATTTATGGTAAGGGTTGAGTAAGAATTCTACTCAAGGAGTTATATTGGAAAAATCCTCATGACATGATTTTGGAAGAATACCAAATTAGGAACCAGGTTTGAATCCAGAGGGCAACCAATTTTATCCCCAACCAGACTATCAGTTTTTTTCTACTAATGCCCTAGGTTTGCTCCTATGTCATTATCATATCTCAGTGATTAATCCATTTCAGCAACTCAATTATCGCTTGCTTCGTTACTTAATTGCACAATAATACTTTCATTATCATCATATCTTGTTCCTTAATTGCTCTAAAAGTCCTTCATATCCCAAAAGGAAAGCAGAACAAACAACATAACATAACCTAAAACAGCTAGGTTGTTGCTTTCCTTATAACACAAGTTCAAATTATAAGTCATATTCTATATGCATGCCTTTCATGCCTATTTTCTACTCAGCCTAGTTTTAGGCCGATTCGCACGGTGACACGTGGCGATCCCAAAAGAGCACGAGAATTTTGCTTGGTTGCACCGCAAGCAAACATCATGTTGAAATTTGATTCACAAGCAATGTCACAGAAGAGAAAGGGCAACCAAAGCATTTTAAAAAAAAATAATTATTAGAAAAATGAATATGCCGTGCTAATTACAGTTTTGATAACAAATCAAGAGGGTGGAAGATTCTTTTTGTTGAATCAAAAGAAATCCTGCAAACCAAACGCTCCCTCTGTTTATACATTCATTCATTCATTATAATATAAATGCAGAGACTCGTGATCCTAACACTGCATATATATCATTTAAACAAAACTCTGTTTACCCAAAAACAAACGTGTTTGAAACAAATTACAATGAACGCAGAGAAGGGAACTGTATTTACCATTATCAATAACTGTTTACAGTGAAAATATTTTTTTTTCCTCTTTTTTTTTCATTTCATTTTTTTTTTGGGTTTCATTGGGGGAGAGAGAGAGAGAGAGAGAGCATTTTCTTCATTGACAAGTAGAGAAGTGAGAATCATGTCCAAAAGCTCCAAGCATTCTACAAGTTACTTCCATCAACTTTCCTGTTAAGCACAAGTCGGTGAATGAGAAAAAGCACTTAGTCAACCGCAGAACAAGCCATCTATCTATACATCACATGCATTATAAAATAATATAAAAAAGGAACCACTTGGGCAAGCATAAAATTTCAATTAAAAAATAATATAAAAAAACAAAAACAAAAATTATTTTTTTAAAAGAAAAGAATAATGAAGGTCAGCTAGCGAGGCCAGCTGACTTTTAAATTAGGAGCATGGAATTAATTAGGGACAGGCTGTGTTTGGTGGCATCAAATTTGTGGTGGGTCATAATAACAAATGGGTCACCAGCTGGGCAAAGCCAGGCTTGATTGCTCGGCATCTCAGAGTGGCGTCACATGGATTAAGACCCATTACATTTTTCTTATGATTTGGAATCACACTACCTATGGTGTGTGAGGGCGACTGGGACCCTCTTTACTTTCTCCTCATAACAAAATCCGTGACATCAATTTGGCTTTGCACCGACACTTTGCGGCCTAACACTATTCCCAACCTTCCCCCTCCTCCTAAATACAACCCTAGGAACATATTAATATGCTCTTATACCGAACTTAGAACCTCATATGCACGGGTAAATATTCTCGGTCATGACTTATTTCTAGCTCAAACAAATACGTATTTATACTATATAGGTGATTAATAACCGTTGATTGATGTGAGTCTCACGATAATCTACTGTTCAAATATTCTCAATGCTAGAAACTTATTTAGGGTAGTTGGCTCTCTTTCTAGGATATGCCTATGCTGCCTACAACTTAGTGACAGACCATATAAACCCCAATTAATCAATCAATGATCACATCATCATCCTAATCATTTGTGACAGTGGGAATAAATTGCCCATTTCTCTAATGCCCTAAGCAATCCCAGCCCATTCGTGAACTCAACCCACTCCACCACCATGAACATCAATCCTAATCTAACTTAAAAATAAATGCATTTTCACCACCCTAATTAACCCATTTACCTGTCGGTCCAAATTTTAGCATCTCAGAACAGCATTCATGAGTTTTCAGACATTACAAACCTAATTACTCAATCAATCAATATCAGCATAACAGATAACAAACACCAATTCAATCAATTTACCCAAAAAACTCTCCTGGATTATGGGAGGTCCACTAAAAGCTTCGAAAACCAGAATATCAACAATGGAGGATGAGAGTGTGATCTAACTTAGGGTTCTTGGCTGCTATGTAGGGAGGTAAAAAGGGCAGAGTGTTTAAGAAAATAACTGAAAAGGGTAAACTTCCCGAACACATGACCTCGAGTGCATTTAGCATTTAGCACTCAAAATTCAATGCCCAATTTGTAAACGGATACTCAAAATTCAACCCACTCCAGTCTCCACCATGAACATCAATCAACAGTTAATCACTCAAAATTAGTCAGCACATCAAATAAAATACACCAAATTCAAGCAATTAGTCAAAAACAAGAACAAAATATTAATGCAGAGAAAGATAAATAAAATAAAATAAAATAAAAATAAATGAACATACCTCTCCTGGGCTTAGCAGCAACCTTAACAACAGCCGCCGTTTTCTTCTCGGCCTTGACCTCCTCCTCCTCAAACGGAAACAGAACCCCATCAATCCCCTGCACCGATATCCTCCCGTCCGTATAAATATCGGGGTCAAACAAGTACGCCGAAACATCGCCCTGACCGAATTTCACCGACCCATCGGCCTCCTGGGCCACCACCTTATGCGGCAGCCTCAGCGTATCGTACCGTACCTTCCCGAATCTTCTCACCGAGTTGTACATGCTCTCCTCCGTCTGATACTCCGGTATGATGTGGTAGTACACAATCTGCTCCGGCGCCCCCGGTTCGCTCAATTGGTCGGTCGTCAGCTTGGCCATGGCCTCGTCGTTCGGAGCAAGCACCGTCAACACGTAGCCCTCCGAAACTAATCGGCCCATCTCGGTCGCTAGAGAAGTCAAATTGACCAGAATATCGGCCATCTCGTTGTACCCGCCGTAGTGCAGCAGAGTGTGGATGAAGTCCTTCACCTGGCTCTCGCCGTCGAAGTGGTGGTGGGGCCCGCCGGGACCAGGAGCCGGAGCCGGAGCTAGAGACGGGCCGGGAGCTAGAGCGTCGTAAACTGGTAGAACTGGCGGAGCCCCGGCTGGAACCGGTGCTGGTTTTTTCAGGCGGTGGGTTCTCGGGTCGACCTCAGGTGCTCCCTCGGGTAGAATGGCGGATATGGTACGGAGATTCCGCCTCCGGTTGAAGTCGTCCTCGACGGAACGCGGGATCAGGAGGCGCTCGATGCCGTGGATGACGCCGTCGGGTCGGGTAACGTCGTCGGGTCGGATGATCTGGGCGGAATTGACCGATTTGCGGCTGTTGTTTTTGTGGGTGGCCAGGTGGAGGTGCTCGTGGCTGCTGCAGAGGGTCTGGTGGTGGCGACCGGACCCGGGATGAGGCCACTGGGTGGAGCCGATGCGGTTGGGGATAATGTGGAACATGAGGAGGGTTTGGAGGGACTTGAGGTTCCCGGGTTCGAGCAGGAAGCGCTTGAATTCGGGGTCCAGCTGGCGCTCGAGAGCCTCATTTTTCGGGGCGAAGATGGTGATGTTGTGCTTGCCCACGGCCTCCTCGAGGGTCTGGAGTAGGAGGGCCTTCTCGACGAGCTCAGCGAGCTCAGTGTAATGCGAGTCGAGGAGCGCGACGAGGACGGAATTGGAGTTGATCTGCGCTGTCGTTGTGGCTGCCGCCGCTTTCGTAGATGATGATGATGTTGTTGGAGAGTGAGATTTGGGGTTGTTGGGCAATGCGGAGGAGGTAGAAGTAGAGAGAGAAGCAATGGCGAAGACGATGAGGAAGAAGATGGAGCGACCATAGATCTGAGAATCCATGGTGCTCAGTTCAGCTTTGGGCTGCGTTTTTACTTTGCTTTTTCTGGCGAAGTGGGGTTTTGAGACGGTGGAAGCAAATGAATGCGGAGACACACAAGAAGAAGAAGAAGAGAGGGTTGGGAGAGAGTTGTGTGGGATTAAAGGCTTAGAAAAAGGTGAGCGAGAGACGAGTTAATTTTGCGACAGCCTGGAGGTGGGGACCACACGGCGACTTCCTCTCTCTCTCTCTCTACTGGCCACCTGCTTACAGAGAGAGAGTGGTAGGCTTAAGCTTAGGGTTAGGCTTGGCTTCAGATACTTGTTCTTGTTCTTCTTCTTCTGTGAAACTGAGCCTGAAGCTGAAGCCGCGCCATTTTTATTATGTTACAGAAGAAAATGTTCTTTTCTTCTTTTCTTTTTTTGTTTTGTTTTTGTTGTCTTTTTGATGAAATTAATGTTATTTATAGAAAATGTTGGGGAAGAAAGATGTGGGGTAGTTGTCAAAATAGTGGGAGCCATTTGGCGGGCTATTGTTTTTTTCTTTGGGGATTTTAGTTTTCACTGTGTCGGTTGATGCATTATAGCTAGGCCCTGTTTGCTTGCGTGGCAACTTTAATAAATAAACGCTTTTGTTTGTCCGTATATATATATACGAATAAACCTATTATCTTTTAATCACGTTGCATTGTATTCAACTTCAATTTTCATCTTGAGAAAATACTTCTTTTAAAAAATAAAAAGTATTTAAATACAAGAACATAAATATCTTCTTCTTCTTTTTTCCATATGATACCGAAATTAATCATCATTGTATGTTGCTAAGCAGCATCGAAGTCTCGTGTTGAAAAATTATCCGAAGCTCAAAGAAAATGCCAACCAATTTAGGAGTCATTTTCAATTTAAATGTTTATACGTCAGTTATTGTACCTAACTTACAATCTAATAAATGTATGCCCTACACATATTTGCTTAATTAAAGAAAGCTTTTTCTTATATCATGGAGTTTTTCTCCACACACAAAATTGTATTTATTAATTTCCCATCACGTGATCATATTCTGGTATCATACAATAATTTCTCGTCACATAACCACCGAACGAATATAAAGAGTAATTGCAATTCCACTCTCTTATTTCTAATGTAATGTTTTGGGTAAGGGTTGTTTGAGGGGTAATTAAAGAGTGTTTAATCCAGAAAGAAAGAGTTGGTATAAGTTGGAGTCAAGTGCGTGTGAGTTGGTGCAAAAGGCTCAGCCGAAGGGGCAGCTGTTTTAGCTTAAAAGGCTCAAAAGGCTTCATGGCAAGCTGTCGGTGTCTTTCCTACGAAGTACGAACAAAGAACAAAAATCACATACAATGCCCTCAGTTCTACGCTAAGCTACAAAACCTCAACCTCCTTACGTCACCCCTAAAGCGCGAATGCAACGCGTGAGCTCACTTTCCCTCCTTATTAAATTCCAGGACGGCGACGTTTTGTCCACTGGCAGATTGCTTGTCAGCCTCAACCCTCCCAAAATTCCAGTGTCCAATTAAACCCAATACAGCACAACGCACATAACATATAGTGTATCTATTTAGGGTTCCTAATTTTTCGGTGTGCTCAAATTATTTGGAATTTAATTTTTAACTACTTGTTGTGACAGTCCCTCGTGAACTTTAGAAACTACATTGGTAAAAAAGTTTTTAAAAAAACAAAAAGATTTTTATTATTTTGGTAAAAATAATGTGAGAGGTGATTAGGTTAAATGGCATTCGGACATGGTTGTCCGAAAAGTTTAATGATTATATTATGTTGTGTGTATGATGTTATTTTAATAATCGATCACGTGATCAGCAAATAAGAACGACTATGATACGAACTTTCATTTTGATAAATTATACTAATTTCAAGTTAAATATACGAATTTAATAGCTACAATTGAATTTTGCAAATTATGAAGAGACAAGACAAATGGAACTGGAAAAGAACCTTCAACCTTTTTGAAGCATGAAAGTGATCGAACAAGCTTACTATTTGGTTAATTGATGTATGTGTGCTCGAGTTTTTCTTACTTTTCTAGAACGTCCTCTTTATATTTACCAATTATTATTCAACACACAGTTGGAAAACGATACACCAACTTTTGATGTGTTTTTTTTTAATATATAATTAATTTAGTATTTTGGAGATAAAGTAAAATAAAAATAAAAATAAAAATATTTACGAGGCTTAAAGATTTAGCAAAAAGAAGGGGCCAGTGGAGTTGTCATTAGGGTTATATCCCGCTTTACTTTAGGAATAAGTTTTCATCTAAATTTCCATGTGAAAAAGTGACCATTGTGCCTTTTTAATGATAACGAAAACTGGGAAATGAAGAAGAAACACAATGTGTGAATTTCATTTGACATTGTCTGAGTATGGTGTAGGAATGCGACATTGAAACTGTTTTATTGTGCTGTTTTTGGTGAATTAAGTAATGGTCAAATTGCATCAGTTTACCACATTTGGGAACACAAAAACAACAGATTTCATGGCTTTCCATTTCAGATTGGAATTAGTTCAGTCGCTTGCCCGCACATGAGCAACCTCAAAGCATCATCGATTGAGAATCACTCATACTCGTGTGGACGACTGACCACATCACTACTCTTGATTCTTGGTTTCAGCCTTCGGCTGTCTTATGTGTGTAACATGTTTTGATATTTTCTTCATGCACCTAAGATCTTGTGTTCAAATCTCCCCTCCTCAATATCACTTAGGGGTGCAAGTTGGATTGGAAAATCCAATTCCGACCGATTCCGGTCCGAAGATTTCCAAAAAAATCCGACTCCGACAAATCCGAATTCCGTAAACGCCGAAATCCGAAATTTCCGAAAAAAATCGGATCGGATTCGGAATGTACATGGAACTTCCGATATTTCCGAAATTTCCGATCCGAAATGTTCCGAACTCATTCCAATCCGATAATTTCGATATATTCCTAATATATTCCGATGTCAAAAATTCCGAATATTTGAAATGCATTCCGATCGGAAAATTCCGATTTAATCCGAAATATTTTGAATTAATCCTACAAAAGTTTATACAACAATCAATATATTTAATTTATATGCTCAACATTTAGTGAATTCCCACAATTTTTAATTTGTCCATAGTTTTGTCACAACCAACCAAAGACACAAGTTTTCTTTGATATTATTGGCAAACATTATATATACATATATAATGAAAATTTGGAGAGGTGAGTGTTGATTTTTGTTCAAATAAATACTATTACTGTAACATTACCCCTCTTTAAATAACATCATAGAACTTCCCATCACACATGAATGTATGATACTTCTAGTTAATAATTACACCAATAGATCTATATGCTTTGAGATTCATCATTTTAGGTCATGACTTGCAGCTAATTTCTTTCTTCTTGACTTCTATTTCTTCCATTCCATATATATTTTTCATATCTTGTAGCAGATACAACTTGTATCACTCTTGTACAGTCAAAGGTTTAAGGAGAGGCATTTTCTGATTAGAACTAGCACTCTTATGTTCCTTCCATTTTCTACAGGTTGGCATATTCGTGATTTCAGCAATGGTGTTGCGAAACATGATGTATTGAGTAGCTCACTTCCAGTGATGAGTTGAATTTGAATGTATTATGGATCTATGTTAAATGTTGTAGTTTTCATTTTCTGTTTTTATTGTGGACTAGTTTAAATTTGAACATTATGTCATTTGAACGTAAACATTGGAATTCTTATGGAAATTTTTTTCCTTTTTGGTTGGCTTAATCATGATTCACAAGAAAATTTCAAAAATTGATTTCCGAAATTTTTATCCGAAAATGCCGAAATTATTATCCGAAAATTCCGAAAATATTAACTTCCGAAAATTCCGATAATGCCGAAAATTCCGCATCGGAATAGAGTTTGTACATTCCGAAATTTCGGAATCCGAATCGGAACTAAAAGATAATTCCGAAAAATTTCGGAACGGAATTCGGAATAGTGGTTTCCGATCCGTTCCGGCCGAAAAACACCCCTAATATCACTTGTATAAAGCTCCATTGTGCTTATATCTCTTCATGAAATGAAATATTTCACTAAAAAGAAACATATGGCATTTCCAAAGGGAACCTAGGACACACTGAAGCAAAGCAAAAAAGCCCTTTTGTTCCATATTTGCGAATTTATATTTGAATCTCTTTAGAGAAGAGATGTGCTATCATCTGGGATATGTTGTATAGCTCAAGACCACTCACACAGCTTCTTAAAGCCCAGGACAGGGAGGGTAGGAACTAATATGAGACATGAGTAAGAAGATGCTAATGCTGAATTTACACCTTTTTTTTTGTAGTTGGTCGGAGAAATTTACACATGTATATTCAGAGAAATGGTCTCTTACCAGACTTATGCTGCTAAACGATGAATCTAACCCATTGATCAAGTTGGGTAGTTGCCGGATTGACAATTTAACAAGAGAACATGACTCCAATTCAATAGGAGAACATAAATAGCATTTTCGTACCTTAACCAAAGGGTTGTGTAGATTTTAGTTTTATTTAGGGAGGGAAAGCTAAAAAATCTCAGACAATTTTTTGTTAAGTTTATCCTAAATGTTCAACAGCAAATAGCTGGTCCTGATACGAGTGTTAACTGAAATTTCAGTGCCCGATTGATATCCACCGGGAAGTATACTCAGAAAGGCTTCCATAACATTTCTCCTCCTCAGTATCCATAATAAATCAGTGCCATTACAAGAGCATCCAGACATGTTAAAGGTTACATATAAACATATAAACATATTCACATAAATATACCCATTTATAAAGGTCTGTCCAGATGGAAGCTCTTCTGTCAAGACCTCTTCTTTATTTGAATTCAGACCACAATCACGATAATTTCACATACCCAAATACTTAAAACTCCGGCCTGAAGCGCAAAGCATCTCATCCTCAGCAGCCATGTCCCGTGAAATGGCTAAATGTGGATCAACCTGAAAAGGTGTAAAAGTAAATCAAGCAAAAAGATTCGAAATTTCAAACACTAAATACCGCTTCATCGATTTAAGGTCCCATGAAAAGTTGATGGAGTGGTTTACTTTGATAACAGAATAATAAAAATTGAAACCAACATCACTACTCACCTTAAATTATGAAATGCTGACGACAGATGCATTGCTGAAACAATTAATAACAGATCAATTTGAAGCAGAACCTGCGGGACAAGTAGTACCAGGCCTATTGTTGTCACTCAAACGGTTTTCTCCATGAATCTCTGCACTGTTTGGGTTGCTCTGATCTGCAGCAGAACCATCTGCCGTATGATTTGCTACAGAAGCCTCGGGGGCTCTACTATTATCTTTGGTCTCAAGGCGTTCCATCATACGTGATACAGTGGCGATTCCAGCATTGACCTCTCTACGAACTTCAGAACTGAGTTCTGACATAGAAGTGCTACGTGAGAACAGCCTCTCCTTCCATCCTCTTGTACTCCTTGAAAAAGACTCCTTGTACCTTTACAGCAATTGAAAATGGTATAAGAGCAAATCTACAGGTACGCACAGATAAACACAGATTAAGCTAGTCAGATGATGTCCAAAATAGAAGAGTGGTTACATCATGTACCATACCTCATTGACATGGAATTAAACTTAGATTTCAGAGACTCTGAAATGGACTGAAGGTCTGATGGTCCTGCTCGATCCTGATTCAATGGAGAGGATTGACTAGAAGAGTTCCTACAAAAAGATACTAAATAGTCATAAAAATACCTAGCACACCAGTGCATACCACAAAACTGATCTGCACAATCACACAAATGCAACATAAGAAAATGATTACTACCAGTGACTGGAGGAAAGTCCTTGACGATTTCTGTGCATGCGTACAGAACCAGATGCTGAGGGAGAAATTCCATCAGTCTGAACAGAAGGAAGTTGTGCACTCCTTCGTGATGATTCATCCCCATCTGATGCAAGTGGGGTAGATGGACTTGCTACAGTTATTTCGGCAGGTTCACTGTCCCCTCCTGGGGCAGAAACAGGACCAGGAGGAGATGCACTAGGATGAGTAGAAAACACCGAGAAGTGTGGATGACCACGAGCAGATGACCGGCTCCTCTGGCCTTCCCTTCTACCATTGTGGTGGGCCCTTCCCATGGAAGCAGCGGCTGCCAAGTGCTGGATTATACGCTCTTCAAGTTCAGCATTGTTAGTACCCACAGGTAACTGCATTGCATTGCATGAACACATTAAATAACATGATCGCAAAATCTTAAAATTTATAGTTTTAATTTCTTCAATTCTTTTTTTTTTTTTTTTGGAGAGCCAACATTTGATCAAGGCCTTGTAATGTTTTAAAGAACCCAAGAACTATTCCCAAAAAAAAAGGAGATGAAAGATAGATGTTAGACATGCTGAAATTCAAAATCGCCAAGGGTGGGATGATGAAATATAGTTGCATTTCTTGATGTATTCCTAAAGCTCCTCTCCCGTTCAACTGCCTCAAGTAACTCTTGACTGCCAAAATATGCATCAGAGTTAACTCCAGGTAAATAATTACGACACATGTAAAGTTAAATAATGGCAAAACGAACCTGCAAGGATCCTTCAAGCTAATGGCCTGCCAACACATGGGGCACTGAGAGCTTCTCTGGCACCTATATACATATGTATAACCTTGTTAGATTTTAAGAGCATTGTACCTTTTCCCAAATAACATTATAAAGTGAACAGAACTGTGTGGATAATTTACTCCAAATTTAAAAAGTTATTGATGAACTAAGGATTCTTTGTAAACGTATGTGGAAAAAGTGTGTGAACATGTGTGTTTGGGGAGAGGGAGAGAGTACTAAAAAACTAAAAGGTTGAAACACGGACGTTCTCATAAAACCAAGAAAGACTATGTAAAGTAAACAGAAAAAAAAAAAAACAATTAAGTGGATCTCTCATAAGCAGATGAAATCCAAAATAATATCTTCAAGAAGTCCCTACTTTAAATTTATCAGCTAAGTCACTGGACCCCTTTAATAAAGAGAAGCACAATTGCCAGTGCCGCCCATAAATCAAATTGTGGTGCAAGCCCTAAAAACAAATTTTACTGCTTGGTGGAAAACTCTGGCCTCCCATGGAGGTCAGCAACATACTAGCTTAAGTGTAAATAAAAGATTAATTACAAATCAATAAAATTAAAAAGATAATTGATTTTTATTACAAAATATAATTACTTAACAGAAAAATAAAGAATGATTAAATATTTCGAAATTTAGTATGGTAATACCATTCAAGGATGCAGTGGAGGTGAAACTCATGCTTGCAAGTAGTCAACTGCAAGGCAAGGCACAAAATGGAATTGAAGGTACATCTATATAATAAGATAAACGCATTAAGACAATGTGTAAGATTCTCAAGTGTGAGCAGGAAAAAAAAAAGGGGGAATGTATCTTCTGATATGTTACCACTGAAGGATCACTTTCACAAAATTCCTCAAGGCATATGCTGCAGGCCTCAGCACAGGCCTCTTGTATTCCCCCTTCCACAAATGCAGCAGCTGATATCATATGACTTTCAGTCTTCTTTGCCTCCATATCTGGAACCTTTTGACACACAAAATACAATATCAATATTGACCAGTAGAGTACCAGGTTCATGAAAAGCAGCATAATTAAACACCAAACACAGTAAGCATCCATTCTCAAAATGTTGACCAATCTCAGTCCTAAACTGATGAGAAGTAAAATAAGTAACAGTAGGGGTGGGCACGATCCGGTTTGGTCTGGTTTTCACCTAGAACCGAAACCGAAAAATCTATATGATTCAGTTCGATTATGAACAAAAAATCTGAGTCCAATTATGATTTTTTGTTTCTTTGGGCTTCAAGAAGGGTTGAGTCGACAAAATGAATTTAAATCTAAACTTTCCCTTTATTTTCTCAGTAACCAAACAAAAACTAAACCATGTTTCAATACCAAACTTTCCTGAACCCTTTCTCTACTAAATTTCCATATCAACTAAACAATAAATGAACCATATACAAGAAGTACAACCATGACTAAGACACCAGCACCGTGTTCCCCAGTGGAAGGCCGCTGACAATGAAAGATCCAAGAGCCATCAGCACTGTGACTTGCGTCGAGAGAGAGAGAGAGAGAGAGAGAGAGAGAGAGAGAGAGAGAGAGAGAGAGAGAGAGAGAGAGAGACATACACACACACACACACACACAAATGAGAAGAGGGAGAAGTATAGGAGAGAGAGCGTGGACAGATGAGGAGAGGGAGAGGTACAAAAGAGAGAGGCTGAGATAAATGTTCAAAATGAAAAAACAGACCCTACCATTGGAATGCGGCCAGTTCTATTCCAACAGTATAGAACTGGTGCAGAAACCAATCAGAATTAGTTGACTTTTTTAGTCAACACAGTTTTGTTTTAATTTTATTTTGACTAGGTTTACCGGTTCTTCGGTTCCAATGCCCACCCCTAACTAACAGACTTACAGCCGAACGCTAAGAGCATCTCCAAGGGAAGAGGCAAATGAAATAGGCAAAATTGTACTATAACAACCTAGGTGGCATGTTGCCTACCCATTTGCCTCATGAAAAAAGTTGGTCACTCCAAGGGACTAGCCAATGCAAGTCTACAAACCATTATTATATTATTTATTTTTATCTTTACATTTACTATTATATTTTATAAAAAGTAGGTGAGAGAGTGGAGATGATATTTTATTATAAAAAGCAGTGGGGCCCAATATACCTCTTCACTTTTAAGTAGGCAATATTGCCTACCCATTTGCCTCTTCCCTTGGAGATGCTCTAAGCTAACAAGTTCTCATGAATAGCCAAAATTATAAACCCCAGCTCAGTGAACCTTAACCAACTATCTGAAGCTGTTGACACGATCTCTCAAGGCTTACGATATGTAGCTCTATATGGAACCACATCCACCGTTAATTTTTGGGGTATCATTTCTTAGCTTACCACTATAACCACCTCCTTTCTAGCCTTCCTCTAGTTCTTTTTCCTATATGTTGAAAACAACACATTCAAGAGATATATCTAAAAAAGTAACATTTCTTAAAATGACAAATTATATTCTCTGAAACCTTGAGATTGGAGAAGTTCACAAACTGTATGATCAACATCACAAATCAAAATAAATAACTTTTTTTCTTACTTCCTTTTTTTCTTTTTGATAGAAAAGTGATTTTTTTCTCAAAGAAATTGAACTGATAGGTGAAGGTTGATATATATTTCAGAAACATTCAAATGTTTCATGTAGGATGCAGAATTCAAACAGCTAAACTATATCTTTTACAGCTGTATCAGAGATTAACAACAGCTCTGGGAGGTCCTGCACCAAAGTAACTCCAAAAGAGTGGGAAAACATTACAAATTGCCCGTAGATATTTCACAAATTAAACAACCTCTAACACATCCACGTGGTAGTTTAGTAGGTAAATTAAAGCAAGCTTTTAGCTTTGTGCCCACCAGCAGAAAAACTTCCAATGTCAATTACCATTATTTCTAACTCAGAACCAATTTCATATTAAAACTCCTTCAGACAGTATAACATTTTACGTCAAGTACATAAATATCATCATTCATATTTTGCATATTCTTACATAACCCGGGTGAAAAAGAAAGAAAAAAAATCTGAACACTGAAATCAAAGCAACAACATACTTGAAAAACATCAAGTTTCAATCCTACATGAAAACAAAATCAAAACTTTAATCAAATTCCAAATGAAAAAAAAATTTGATGGGTTTACCTCCATTTAAGGGGATTGGAGATGGGTAGTCAAGAAATTCAGAGAAGAACGGCCATGAAATTCAGAGAAGCATCGTGTTCTCCGGTGGAAGGCCAAATTTCGTGTTCTCCAGTGGAAGGCCAAATTTCGTGTTCTCTATTGGAAGGCCGCCGACAACGAAAGACCCAAGAGCCACCAGCACCGTGACGTGCGTGGGGAGAGAGAGAGACAGACAGACAGACAGACAGACAGACGGACAGACAGATATATAGGAAGGAGGGAGGAGAGAGACAACCCAGAGAGGAGGAGGGAGGAGAGAGACACACAGATGAGAAGACGGAAAGGTAGAGAGGAGAGAGCGTGGACGGTACAGGAGAGAGATGCTGGGGACAACCAACCCTAGCGTTGGAAGGAAATTGTAACTGGTTTTGGTTGCGTGCGGCCGGTTCTATTCCAAGAATAGAACAACAGGTGCAGCAACCAATCGGTTCTGTCCGGTTCAGTTTTCTAACCTCAGTTAACTTTTGTAGTCAACTCGGTTTGACTCAGTTTATCAGTTACTCTTTAGAGCATCCGCCCCTAGTTCAAATTGATTTTTTTTTTGCATCTATTGAATTGAATTGCAGTTTTATTTGCAATTATACAGTTCAATAGCTTCAGATCAATAGTTATATTTACTTACATGTTTTTTTACATACTCAAATAAAATAAAAGGAATAAATTTAATAACACTAAAAAATTGTACTATTGAAATATTCTAAAAAAGATCTTTAAAAAGAGACCAAATTTGAATATATTTGTAAAATATATATTGTATTTTTCTATTGTATTGAACTATTAAACAACCATTGTAGATACTCTTGGCAACATAACGCATTAATTGCTGTAATTTTTCTACTTTTTCTTGGCATGCAGGTATCATGGTTAAGCCTATTGCAATTGCAATAGAGGGTTCATCAGAGAGCACCCTCTATTACAATTGCATCTATTGCAATGAACTAAACCATACCATTGCAAGTGCTATTTTACTATTTTAGTTTAATTTCATGTGATAAAATTGCATTGATTTTAACCATTACGGATACTCTTAGAAGACTTGCAGCTGAAGGCTAAGGCTAACAAATTCTCATGAATAACACGAGAATTTTGGAAAATCATTACTTCTAACTCAAAACCAATTTCATATCAAAACTCCTTCACACAGCATAACATTTTACATCAAGTGCATAAATATCATCATTCATATTCATATTCATCCATCCATTATATCCATTCGTCCATTTGCATATTCTTACATAACCCAGATGAAAAAAATGATCTTAAATATGTTGAATGAGTTCCAACAAAATAATCAAATCAAAGCCAAAACACAAAATGAAAACAATCAAATTTCAATCCCACAAAGAAAAAAAAGAAAAGAAAACTTTAATCAAATTCCAAATAAAAGATTGATGGGTTTACCTCCATTGAGGGGATTCGAGATGATAGCCAGAAATTCAGAGAAGAACGGCCATGAAATGCAGCAGATCGAGCTCTGAATTTCCCAACCAGAGAACCCCGCTACAGATTCATGGCAGCCTAGAATTCAATGGTGCACAATGATTAATGGTCAAAAAAAGAGAGGAGAAAATGAGGAGGAAGATATATAGTTGAATTAATGGTGCACAAATACTACATGTCCACCTCCTCCCTTACCTTTAATTATGGGTGCGTTTTGTTTTTGGCCTCTGTTGGTTTTTCTCTCGAGCAAATTCTGGTTTATATTGCTGTGTTTTCACCAAAAACACATCAGTTTCATTAAATTACGGAAAAGTGCTTCAACGTTTTAAAATGAATGTATATTAATGCTACGGGCACCAACTTGTTTACCAATTTATTGATACCGACACATATGGCAAATAACATTGCCATGTTTCAATAACACATTCATTTCACCTAATTAGATGCTAAAATAATAAGATTATGCAACTAATTTTCTATATAAAAATATAACCCATTTGTGTGCCTCACAACTTTTGGGTTTTTTCCTTTATTTGTTTTGTCTTCCGTTGTTGGTTGGAAAACAGAGCATACCCACAACCACGACATCACAGAACAGAACAGACAGGGGAGGCCTCAAGAGTCAACAGTCTCGTCTCATCCTTTGATTCACTTCACACCCTTTGGATCTTATCTTTATGGGTCTTTTACAATCAAGTATTGTGCTGATTCTTTTGTTTAGATTGTGCTAAAGGTAATCCAGTTCCGTTCACAAAGGCATATAAAAAAAAAACAAAAAGCAATCTCACAAAAATAAAAATAAAAAGTCCTCTAATTATCTAGAACATGATGGCCAAATGCACACTTGATGGTTGGTTGGTATGAGGAAAATAATTGATATATGCTTATCCATGATGTTGTTGTTGTTGTAGTTTTGTACCATCTTTACCATAATTACAATAAAGAAAACTGATGGGTTTGGTTAGCAGAAAAAAGCAGGCTCATGTGCACCTTTCTATTTTTTGAGCATCTTACATCTTTTTCAAGTGCACTTATGCTGCACGCTTTTAAGTGACTCTCCAGACTGGTCCTTGTCTCTCCTTGACCCCTTATAAGCATCCACAAAGACGACCTAAGAAATTGTATTGAATAATAACAAAAACTCTTCTAGATAATCAAAATAGGCCGAACCCTAATGATCTTTTGGCATATATTTGTGGAGAAATTATTGTAGGATGACTATGTTGTAAACACTATTGTTATGTAATGTTACTGATACATAAGTTAAAATATGAGTAGATGCCGAGTACAGTATTAAAAAAATGTATATTAGATAAAAATATGTTATTATGTTAAAAGTAAGTATCTCTCTCCTATGTGAGAGTTTCCTTTCTCCTTGTGAGAGTTTTATTTTGTTGTTCTTGTTGTTCATGGTTGTTTGGTTTTCCAAATTTTGGCTCGTATATCCTTCCTTATTCCATATGCATCTCTTCTCCCACTTCACTTCATCCATCACACCTCTCTCACATCCTTCTCCTTCTCCTCTCCCCCCTCCCTCACCCACACATCAGTTCCTTCCTCTCCCCCATCCCATGAGATCTAAAACGCTAAAATCTTTCTCTTTTCCTATGATTTTCTTGGTCGTCTAATGACTTGATGCAAATGCTTCTCCCCTACTACCCATCCTCGCTTTTGCTATGGAAGTGTGGGCTTTGTAACTTATGGGTCAATTTTGACCCCCACTTTGATCGCTTGAGTAAGATGACTATTGGTGGCTTGCTCACCCAACCCATGCCCTACATAATGCAAATCCCATTTGTTGGTTCCTCTGGACCTTCTTCTATGGCGACAGTGGCGACTTATTGTTTGTAGAATATGATTCTAGGGTTTATGTATTTTTTAGTTTGTTTGTTGTTTTGGACTTGTATTTTGTACTTGGAGTTGGGCTTTTATTTTTTTAATTAATTTTTTAGCCCTTATTTTTCTTTTTATGACTTTGTATTGGGCTTTTTGTAATCTCTGTTTCATAATGACATGTTCATTCCTTCGATTAAAAAAAATATATATGACTATGTTACGATCCGGAAATATTTCCCTTCTTTTTACATATTAGAACATTTTACTAACATGAGGACAAAACTTAGGAGGGAGATACTACTCCTCCTGTAACCTCTACCTAAAATTTAGAAGAAAAAGGCAACTGTCATGATGTTAGTTACAATTTATTATCAATAATAGAAAAGCCATGTACTATACAGTCAAGGGAACCAAATCCTCTAAGAGAACCCCACCAAATTAATGGGTTTGTTTATGGCAGCTTTACCATTCTTGTACTAGGCTATCAATGACCATATCATGGGATAAACTTGGCATGCCAAAAAGAATTTCTCAACGTTGAAAGTATGATTTTCCATAAAGTTCGGTTGAATAGGTGAAAGCGGTTTTTAGGATTATTAAAAAAAAACGTTTTAGTGCTTTCTAGTGAAGTACCTAGATGCTTTCCAGAGAATATTAATACAAGCGATATTGAAGAAGGGGATAATTGAACTTAAGACCTAGTAAAACTTTTTTTCTGACAAAATAATTGATGAGCAAAGCGCTTCATATAGAAGAACTCTCAAACATTGACCTAATGTCTCTAGTTTAGAACTAGTTAAAGCTCTTGGAATTTTATTTTGTTTTTGTTTTGGTGAAGAAGACGTCCGAGTTGTTATTACTGTTAGTTAATAGAGGCAGGGAAAACAGAAAGCTGTATAGGGAAAAAGAAGAACAACAAAAAAAGTCAGTTATAGAATGCTTCATCTGGAGAATTTCCAAATCAAAATCCTTTTTTTTTAAAAGCCGTACATTGCTTATTGCTTTTCCTATAGTTAACCCATAATTTAATTTTGAAAAACATGCATAATTTTAAAAGAGTTTTTAAGCTCACAGACTGACAGAGAAAACCAATCAATTTTGGTGTTTTGGATTTGTGTGGATGAGGCCGAATGATCACACAAGAAGCCTAGTGTTTTCAATGGGCCACTCCGGAACAAAATAACGTTTTCTGGTCCACTAGATGAAGAAAAAATCATTTTGGGAATATAATTTAGAAAACGAAAGAAAATGAAAGGTGTCAAATTTGGGAATTAATGTTAACTTTGGAAAATGCTAAAGTGTAGTTTGAAAATGAAAAGAAAAAAAATAATAATAAAGAAAGACATGCACATTTTCCACTAAGAGCATCTCTGACAATAGTAGCTAATAAAACTTAGGGCTTGTCAATGGGCCGGGCCGGGCCGGGCCAGGCTTTAAAGAGGAGAGAGAAAATATAAGGTCGGGCTAGGCCGGGCCGGATTTTTTTAGAAAATTCAAAGCTCAAGCCCATCTCATGAGCCGGGCTTGAAAAAGCCCATCGGGCGGGGCTGGGTTGAAATGGGCCTAAAAAATAATAAGTGTAAAAAAAAAAATATATATATATATATATAAGGATGGTATGAATAAATATGCAAATGTTTGGTGATGTGTTAAAGAAAAGTATGATTATATTTGGTGGTATGATTATGTTTGGTGATATGGTATGTTGTTTGTCTTATTATATATATATATATATATAATTGTTGTATTAATAAATGACACAAATTAATGTGCTAATTATCCAATTATAAACTAGGAATGAGTAGAATTCAATGGAAACAAACACAATTTTTATAATAAGTAACACACACAAAAAAATTATAGAGGAGGATTTGTCATTCAAGTGATGTAATCCTAATCATAAACCCTTATTTATACATAATTATATATGTATGCGGGCCTAACGGGCCGGGATTTTGTGGGCGGGCCGGGCCGGGCTTTCATGGGCTTGATCGGGCCGGGCCAGGCTTCAAACACCCAATTCCAAGCCTGGCCCAAGCCCAAGCGGGCCGGGCCCTCTCAAAGCCCATAACGGGCCGGGCCGGGCTTTTTTTAAATGGGCAGGGCGGGCCCCCGTAGGCCCATGAGTCCGCGGGCCAAATGATGAGGCCTAATAAAACTTTTCAAATTGAAGTTTGTTAATCCACATGGCAATTTGAAAAACTTTATTTGTTATTTTAATATTTTATGCCTCATCAGTCTCTTTAATTCAATTAATATAATATTTGACTTAACACAATATTAATTAATAACATTTGAAATAATTAATAATAATAATATTTTTTTGAAAATATAACATTCTGGAAAATAAATAATATTTAATTAAAAACTAAATCCCCTTCCAAGAATTTCCTATGACAATGGTGCTGATGAGGCATTTCATTGGTATCCAATAATATGAAATGGTCTCATATATATAGGTAAATTGAAAAGGTCTCATATATATATATAAGAAAGTTAAGTTTAAGTTTTAATGAATTCCAACTTTGAACTATGAATTATAAAAATAAAAAAAGTTAGCTGATTTCTTTGAATTATGATAATTATTTAGATTAACAAGAAACATAAATATTTTGTTTGGCCTTTTATGGTGTTCTAAGAAATTACTGTAACATGATCAGGAAGATCATGTCATATTGGATAAATTTCTAATTATAGTGATTATCCAAGGTTATATTGGATAAAATAGCAAGCAAACATGATTCTTTTTTTTATGCGAGCAAAGTGATTCTGCAGGTAACTAAAATAATATATTTATTCAATATGATAAATAAATCAATAAAAGGAATGATATTAAATTTTAAAACCACCTGTACATCAAACCCAGCAAGCAAAATAAATGTTTCTAACATTTTTCTTTTGTAGCTTTCTATTTTTGAGCATCTTACATCTTTTCTAAGTGCACTTATGCTGCCCATTTCTAAGTGACTCTGCAGACTAGTCCTTGTCTCTCCTTGACCCCTTATTAGCAGCCATAAAGACGACCTAAGAAACTTTATTGAACAAGAACAAAGACTCTTCTAGATAATCAAAATAGGCCGAACCCTAATGATCTTTTGGCATATATTTGTGGAGAAATTATTGTAAGATGATTGTGTTATAAATACTATTGTTATTTAATGTTGGGTCATGCTAGGGAGACCAACTTTAGATACCAACTTGTGTACCATCTCTGTAATAGAGGTGGAGCCCACCAATACAATGGGTCTCACGCTCTATTAGAAAGATGGTGCACAAGTTGGTATCTAAAGTTGGTCTCCTTAGCATTTTCCTTTTATGTTTTTTTTTTTTTGGATGAAGAAAGAAGGGGAAACCCCCCAACACCAACACAACAACTAACTATTACTAATCATACGAGCCTTAACAACTCCCAAAGAATCATTAAGCAATAAATAACCAAGCCATGCAGGACTCTCCTCAAGATAGTAACAGGCCAGATCCAGATTGTGACTCCAAGTAGCCAGCCCATTAGCTACATCATTCCTCTCTCTCTATAGATATGTTGAAACTTGATCTTTCGAAACAAATTCATAAGCCTTTTACAGCTACTGATCAGCCCAGCATTAGGATGACAAGCATTCAAAATCTTACTCTAAATAAGAAGCATAGCAGTCTCTAAATCCATGCCAATAACAATATCGTCGACCTTTTTCTCAACAGCCAAATTCAACCCAAAAAAACATACTCCACAACTCAGCTTCAAGTACTTCTCCCTAGCCTAAATTGACACCAAAGCCACCAATCCATTGACCCAAATGATCTCTCAAGACCCCTCCAGCACCAATGGCTCCAGTACTGCCCTTGAGAGACCCATCTATATTTAACTTGACCACACCAATTTTAGGAGGGATCCAAGCCAACAACACTTGCACCTTATTAGCTCCACTATTAATACCAACAGTAGCCTCCCATTTGCATATCCTCTCCACTTCACTTCAGTCAGCACACCTTTCTCACCTCCTTCTCCTTCTCCTCTCCTCCCCTCATCCACACATCAGTTCCTTCCTCTCCCCTTCCCATGAGATCTAAAACCCTAAAATCCTCCTCTTTCCCTATGATTTTCTTGATCATCTAATGACTTGTTGCATATGTTTATCCCTTACAACTCCTCATATTTGAGCTTTTTCTATGGAGATGTGGGCCTTGTAACTTATGGGTCAATTTTGACCCCCGCTTTAATTGCTTGAGTAAGATGACTATTGGTGGCTTGCTCCCCCAAACCCATGCTCTACTGTGTGCAGATCTCATTTGCTGGTTCCTTTAGACCTTCTTCTTCTGATGGCGGCAGTGGCGACTTATTGTTTGTAGGATATGATTCTAGGGTTTATGTATTTGTTGGGTTGTTTGTTGTTTTGGGCTTGTATTTTGTACTTGGAGTTGGGCTTTTATTTTACTTTATTTTATCTTTTTGTTGAGCTTTTGTTTTTCTTTTTCTTACTTTATATTGGGCTTCTTGTAATCTCTGTTTGGTAATGACATGTTCATTAATTCAATCAAAAAACATATGTGACTATGTTACAATCCGGAAATATTTCCCTTCTTTTTACATATCAGAAAATTTTACTAACATAAAGACAAAGCTTAGGAGGGAGATGCTACTCCTCTTGTAACCTCTGCCTATTATTAGTTAGCAATAGTAAAAATTTAGAAGAAAAAGGCAACTATCATGATGTTAGTTACAATTTGTTATCAATAAGAGGAAAAGCCGAGTACTATACAGTCAAGGGAACCAAGTCCTCTAAAGAGAACCCCACCAAATTAATGAATTTGTTTACGGTAGGTAGCGGTCTTGTACTAGTCTATCAATGACCATATATGTAATGGGATAAACTTGGCATGCCAAAAGGGAAAGTATGATTTTCCATAAAGTTCGGTTGAATAGGTGTAAGCGGTCTTTAGGATTAGAAAAAACGTTTTTAGTGTTTTCTAGTGAAGATGTTTTGAGGAGAACATTAATACAAGTGATATTGAAAGGAGAGGATAATCGAACTTAGGACGTCCTAGTAAAACTTTTTTTCTTACAAAATAGTTTATGAGCAAAGCGCTTCATATAAATTTTAAAAAAACTCCTCAGACGTCGCCCTAATGCCATAATTGAGCTTGTTTATGACCTCTAGTTTAGAACTGGTTAAAGCTCTTGAAAAAAATAAAGTTGTGTAGGGAAAAAGAACAACAACAAAAAAAAGTCAGTTGTAGAGTGCTTCATCCGGGGAATTTCCAAATCAAAATCATTTTGGAATATAATGTAGAAAACGAAAGAAAATGAAAGGTATCAATTTGGGAATTTATGTTAACTTTGAGAAATGCTGAAGTGTAGTTTGAAAATGAAAAAGGAAGAAAGACATGCAAATTCTGGGTTTTGAGGCAAAAGAAGACCTAATAAGTGACACTGAAATCACTGATTTATACACTGCACTTTTTTTTTGGGACAAATTTATATACTGTACTTTGAACACCCATCCCATACCACTTCAATTGGGTTTGGAATTTTCTCGTTGGATCAAGAACAAGGACATGGATAATTATAGTTGTCCACATGTGTGATTATTGGTACTTTTTCCCCAAAGTTAGTACATCTGCAATTTTGGTCCGGTGTGAGAGAACCAAAACCAAAAGTTTCTGCACAAGTAGTAACTGGGATTTTACCTTTTTGACATTGGTAAATAGGATGAAATAAATAAATGACTGGGAGGGGGGCGCAGAGAGAGAGAGAAAGGCATTAAATTTGAAGGGTACCCATCATTTTATAGGACAGGGACAAAAGTAGGGGTCCCAATGCCACTAATTTATAGGGAACAAAAGGGACAGTTTACACGGCCACACAACTAGCACACTGATTCAAAATTCAGATCTGAACCACCTGACTTCACAGCATCATGTGTGTAGAGTCTGGAAAGTGACTTCAAATTTCTTTTTCGTTTTTGTTATTATGGTTTGGTTCTGCTCAGCCACAAGATGAGAAAAAGGGTCAAAATTGGTTCACGAGTCACTCACTAAGATGACTAGAGTTTTTACCAGAAGTTGATGCCTAGCTACCCCCACCACCATAAAATTCAACATTTACAACTCTCACTACCGCCTCAAAAGTATCGAACTTATGACATCAAATGCAGAGTTAAATCCTCTTAATCACTTGAATTATAGTTAATTTGTGGTAAAAGGGTGAGTTGGACGTTTATGTCAATTAGTTCTTTGTTTCTTCTCAATGTTCTCAAATTCGACATGTTTTACAGTTATCTATTTAGGCCGCTGATGCGTATAGGACTCACATTTCATCTACGATGAAAAATTGTTCACATACGCGTAGGCAACTGACTTTAGTAAAATTGAAGAAAATATGCAATGGGAAGTGTGACAGGAGACATTTCTTTATTATTGTGGTAAGTGTGAATTTGACCCTAAAAAATGTAGTCAAATTGTGTCAAAAGCTGAAGCAACAAATCAGAAGCAAAATGTTATTTTGAAACATGTTATAGCAAAGAAAGCTATCGGCATATCCAAGAGAAAGCCAGATACACATTGGCCCCACCAGGATCCTCATGTTTTTTCATTTGAATTAGCCAACCAACTCTAGACTACTCTAGATGAAGGCCACTAAATATATGGCAAACCTAGGACCTTTCCTTGATCCTGCGTTTTAGGGTTACTATCATATTACCTACCATGATATGAAGATATATCAAAACTTCACATTCAAACCCTTTACATACAAGCAATCAAATCGTTACATAGTTTTCCGATTAAAAACTGTTATTGACACTCCAAAATAGTCATCATATAATGAAAGAGTGTACTATAAGTGCATAAACAAAATGATTATTTTGAAATGTCAATAACAACTCACCGTAAACAAATTCCGGAAAGCTCTGGATTTAGGCTGTGTCCAAACTAATGGTCAAGCATCAAATTTAATTTGATAGTGAAACTATAGACACTTGTTCCTCAAATGCATCACCTTGCCACATAACCACCACAAAAGTCAGCCAAAAAATTAAAGGCAGAGTTTCATACACATATCCATTCATTTTTGCCCTTCTTTTTGCAGAGACAAATTAGAAACATAATCTAGAAAATATGTTGAATAAATAATGCAGAAAGAGGCCGGCAAAGAATTTGATTCCATTAATCTTTGAAACCTTCAACACTCTTTTACTTTTTTAAATGCCCACAAGATCCACATAAAACCCCCAAAGTCAAAACAACTCTTACAAAATATACAGAGAGATTTGCATGTCCACACGACCAATTCTCCATCACCCAGAAAATAAAAATAAACCCATTTCCACATCCCCAATATTTACATGATTAACCAGAAATTACACATAGTTTTAAATAATTTTAAAATTAAATTAAATCCCTGACCTTTGGCAAAACCAAAACCAAAGAACACACACAAACACACATGCACCACCCTGCAGCCAATCAAATCAAAGATATGGAAGATAGGGAATTCAATTCCCAGGTGAAAATTGAACCAAACAAAACAAATCTTCAGTATTTTTTTTGGTTGTTGTTTAAAACTTGGGGGTATTTTGGTCATTTCCGGTGGTTGATAAATAATTAAATATTAAAATTATATACCAGGGAGAACCTTGGAGGGTTCTCTCTGGGATGGGCTTCTCCAAAAACCAGTGCTGTAAAACCGGTCCCACATCTCCTTCTCGAGCTGCAGCACATCCTCATCAACCGACTCGCCGTCCGCGACCTTATGCGTCATATCGTTGATCTCCAACCCGCAATCGAAACCCACGTGGTGGAACTGGAGCTCCGACCCGTCGAAGCCGCACGTGCACTGGCAATGCCTGGGCTGCAAGAGCCCCTTCTTGACGTGCCTCTTGCGCCGCTTCTTCTTCAGGACGCGCCGGCAGATCCCCGCCGGCACCTTGTAGATCACCAGGACGAGGAGGTTGACGAGCCCGCACGGGCAGCAGCAGCACACGGCGGCGCACTCGGCGGCAGTGCCGCCGGCGACTTCCGCCAATCGAGTAGTGCTGTGGGAGACTTGGGTCCGGAGCAGCGGCTGCCGGCGGTTGGAGGAGGTCTGCCGGAGAAAGAGTTGCCGGGATGAGGTTATGGATTGTGACATGGTTGAAAAGTTTGAAGAAAAAATGGGAGGTGGGTTGTGTTAGGCTCGATGGAAAATCGGGAAAACGGAGAAAATGGTTCTGATCTGGGTCTTAGAGATTGGGCGATTTTCTGGGATTTCAGAGCTTTTTTATTACTGGGAATCTCAAGAACTTTGCAGAAAATCAGAATCTCTAAGATGAAATGAAAAAGAGGGAAAAAGGAACGATCTTTGGTGTTTGGTTTTGCCAACAGAATGAAAATACAAAAGAAATTAGAAGGGTCTCGGATCCTGAACAAGGAAGAAGATGAATCTGAAAGGGAATTCAAAATCCTTGCTCTAGGATCACCTGGGACCCCTTTACCATACAGAAGGTCAGAGAGTGGAAAATAATATTAAAAAAAGTGGAGTCTCCATCAAAGAAAAATGATGAAGACGAAGGAGGAAGGAGGGTGGGGTGTGTGTTTGGGAAAATGGGTTGGCCTTGGGAGGAGAGTGACAGGGCCAAAGGCAGCTTATCAATGGAGTTGGCAGAGGTTGGATATAGGAAGGAGGCCGAAAATGAATGGAGTGAGGGAGTTGGGGGAAACGAGTATTGCGGTGGTGGAAGTTTCGGTGTTTTGGTATTTTTAATTTGATTGCCTTTTCTTGGAGGGGCTCTTGCTTTATTTGATTTTGTGGGAAATGGTGTCTTTGCTTTTTTTGACCTCCTATAAAATTGCAACAAATAAAAAAAAAGGTTGGATGAGAGAGAGAGAGAGAGAGAGTTTTTAGAGAGATTAGATTAGAGTGGGGTATTTAATTTAATTAGTGAAATGATTAAGAAGACAAAACAAAGAGTGAGGCAACTCGGGGAGAGAAAGATGAGTCAAATAGCAATCAAATAAAGAGATAAATTATAATGTAGTTTTTTGTCTTTTTTTGCAAAGAAACAATTTGTTAGAGTAGGATGATACATTTTTATCATTTCTCTTATCTTTAACTTAATATAATGTTGTTTTTTTTTTGACAAGATTTTTTATTATATGATATGATAAGCAATCGATTGAAACGCACTTGTGTTGTGATGGTCCCTAATTTTAATATTTTTAGAGAAATAAAGTGATTTTTGTATGAAATTCGAAAGATGGGAACAACTTTTTGATAGTTGTCAATTGGTAGAGAACTTAGTTTAATAGTCAAATGATTTTTTAAGAGAGTATAGGTTTCATACGTATGTAAGTAGGGAGTCCAATCTTTTAAAGCCGACATCCTTTTATGTAATGAGTGATGCTACTCTTACTATATTTGTATATCGCATTTTCATACCACTTTATGTTGCAAATAAAGTGGACAGCCACATCAATTAAAAAGTGTAAATAAATCATAAAAGAAAAGAAAATGTTAAATTAATTTTAATTGATTTGGATATCCACCTCATCTGCCATGTAAGGTGATATGAGAATGTGGTATACAATTTACAAATATGGTATAGAGTAATTTTTTATAATACATGCATGATGGCGCAATGAAAGCTACCAAAATAAAAAGGGATCTCAAGAGGTCATCCTTGTAAGCTCTGGAATCTACTAGAAATTGAGAAACCACTCAAATTTTAAGTGAAAATAGGAATGATGATTCACATAATTTGGTAATTCTCAAATTTTCATTTGATTCCGTGTTCCAAACACATCTCGTAATGAGGTTGCTTAGTTGGTATGATTTTGATTGATCTTCTAAAAACCCAATCCTCCAACAACGAAAGGGTCCTCCAAAACGCACCATGATGTGCCGTCACGACTCATTCATTCGAACACGTGGCATTTATTTAATTAATTAATTATTTAATAATGAAATAAACAAAGCAATCTCCATCCCGCGTACTTCGAGACCTTTTTTTGTTGTTGTATTAGATTAGATTGGATTGGATTAAATAAATAAAATATAAATTTGTCGGAGTAAGAGAGAGAGAAATTGCGGGGCGGTTTTCTGACGTGGAAATTCAACCGTTTATGATGGGAAATAGGACCCTCACGTTTTGGTCTATCTGTACTGATGTGACCTGCTTTGGTTTTCACTGTAGCCCAATTTTCCTTTTCTTTTTAACTTTTTACAGCTTTGACCCAAAGTTTGGTCACACAACAACTCCAAATCCCATTCACCATCCACTAAATAATTAGGAAATTTAGGAGTGGAAATTAGGCATGTTGGAGTCCAATCAACCTTATTAAGAATTTAAGATCGTCTGGATTAAGTCGGTTGATTAAGGCAATAAGTATGTCTTCTTGTATACAAGTGCGAATCCCCCTTCTCGTAGATTATATTAATTTAGAATAGCTCAAGTGATTAGAAGTATTTATCACTTGAGTTTGACTTATCGCGTTTGACCTATTGCGTAGGAACACATTGAGCTCAATGCACAAAAATGAGTCATATAACTTATTATGAATGTTCGGCACAATTCGTCGAGTATGCATAATAATCTTTGCTTCAAGAGCAAGAGATTTAGGTAATTTTTATTTTGTTGTGGTAGTAATTTCTAGTATAAGTAAATAAATAAAGATGGTTTTTTCGTTTCAAATTCGATACTTTTGTCCCATAGTTTTTCTCATATAACTTTCAATAAAAATGGTTTCTGACTTAAAAAAAGAAAGAAAGAAGAATTATGTGGCATTTGGAATATATACATGACCAAAAATTAGGCAAAATATATAAAATTTTAGAAGCAATCAATATACCAAATAAAAATCCCTATCCAAAACGAAGGCTACCAAGTTTTGATTTGAATATCAGAACTGAAGCTTGTACGAGAAGTATGTTTCTTGGTTGACATGAACCAAATTTATACTCAATTTGCAATTAATCATTCAATTGCGTCACATAGCAACATCCAGAGTTTCATTATTATCCTTCCAACCTGATTAATTATTTATTTAATTGTGAAATTCAATTCAGAAAATATCTAACCACATTTGTATTCTACGTTTTCATATTACCTTATGTGACAGATAAAGTGAACATTCATATAAATTAAAATTAATTAAAAGTTTTTTTTTAATGATTTATTGACCCTTTTTAATTGATGTGGCTGTCCACTTCATCTGACACATAAAATGGTATGAGAATGTGATATACAAATGTGATAAGAGTAGAATTACCGGATTATATATATGCACAAATCAGCACCTTGATCCTTTTTTCAATTAGAAATATTAAATTCCAAGGATCAAACAATTTCTTGCCACATGTCTGAATAAAAATTTTAATGGCCACGTGTCCACTTAAATAAAACAACTTGTAGCCACGTCAACATCGTGTCACTCCCTGTAACTTGCTTACTAATGATATATTTTCAGTGCAGATGGTGAGTCATAGGAGTTCCGTGAACTAAGTGTTCTTTAATTTTTTTTTAAGAGAGAAAGGGAAAGATTGATTGAGTTGATGAGGCATGATATTAGATCATTCTAGAGTTTTGACTTATAATCAACTAATAAATAATCCCTTATTTTTTGAAAAATTGAAGAGACACACAAAAATAACCCAGATAACCAAAGTCTCATCATTAGGCTGACATCGACCCACCAAAATGGGTGATTCATATCCGTCGTTATGCTAATGAAGTGGCTCGTCGTGTTGCACACTTAATTTTACACATCGAAACTTTTTTTATCCTGGTATGAGGAATCTCTAGATTCTATTTCTAATATACTTTGTCCAAAAAAAAAATATATAAATATATATACTTTTTTGAGGATTGTAATAGTTAAGGTGTTTTGGGCGTTGGCTTTGAAAGGGATAAAGAGTTCTCTATCATCGACTTGGGTTCCCTTTAATCGCTACTAGGCTACCTCGTTAGTCTGATGACCACTTCCTTATATATAGAAATGCTCGCCTAATCCTCTTTGTTTTTTTTATTTTAGTCACTTTGTACCATGTTCTTTATTTTTGCTAACATTATAGAAATTAGAGAGAATAACATATGAATGCTTGAGAGAAAAGTTGCTCAGGCTTTTTATATAGTAGAGTTTAGCTTAATCTCTAAATAAGCTCTGTAACTAACTCACATGTATATTACAGTTGTTACAGTTGTGGGCTACACATGATAGACCCATGTGACTTACCTAATAACATATAGCTAACCAATTCTAGAAGCTAAGCTAACTAATTCTTATTTTGGTAAACAACCCCCCTCAATCTTAGCTGGGATACCCAGTCTGAGATTGATACAATGTTTAACAAACACATGGCCATGTAAACCCTTGGTAAAGACGTCCGCAATTTGCCCTCCAGTAGAGTTTTGCTTAATCTCTAAGTATGCTTTGTAACTAACTCACATGAATATTACAGCTGTTACAGCTGTGGGCTACATGTGATAGACTTATGTGACTTACCTAATAATAGATAGCTAACCAATTCTAGAAGCTAAGCTAACTAATCTTATTTTGGTAAACATCCCCCCTCAATCTCAACTGGGATACCCAATCTGAGATTGATGTAATGTTTAACAAACACATGGCCATGTAAACTCTTGGTAAAGACGTCCGTAATTTGCTCTTCAGTAGGAATGTACTGCACCATGATATCCCTGCGTTGAACACATTCTCTAATAAAATGAAAGTCAATATCTAAATGTTTTATCCGAGAATGTTGCACAGGATTTGAACTGAGAGCTAAGGCAGAAAGATTGTCACAAAACAACAATGGAGGCTCAGGAAGATACTCATGTAAATCAGCCAAGACTTGTCGAACCCAAGCAATATCGATAGCTGTATTGGCAAGAGCCCTATACTTGACTTCTGTAGAGCTTCGGGAAACCGACCCTTGCTTCTTAGATTGCCAAGACATTGGATTTAAACCAATGAAAACCACAAAGCAAGTTGTAGATTTGCATGTAGATGGATCTCCTGCCCAGTTTGCATCACTGTAAGCATGAAGTTGCATATCACCAGGAGAGAAGGTAATACCATACTCCATAGTAGCTTGTATATACCTCAGGATGCGCTTAACCAATAAGAAATGAGTCTGAGAAGGATTTGTCATATACTGGCAAACGGTATTCACAGAATATGCTAAGTCTGGCTTTGTAAAAGTCAAATACTGAAGAGCGCCAACAATGCTACGATATAAAGATGGATCTTTCAATGGTTCACCTTCAATCTTAAGAACTTGTGTATGAGGCTTACAAGGTGTGGAACAAGGTTTACAAGTTGTCATACCAGCCTTTTCTAGCAATTCCTTTGCATACTTTTGCTGACTAACAAAAATGGAACCTGTACTCAGATAAGAGATCTGTAAGCCCGAGAAATATGTTAATTGCCCCATGTCTTTCATTTCAAATACATAACTTAACTCCTCAATTGTAGTTTGAACAAGGCTTGTACTAGAACCCGTAAGGATAATATCGTCGACGCATAACAAAAGAATAACTATTTTCGGAACCTTCTGTCTTAACAAACAGGTTGGGATCAGATTGAGAAGCTTTGAAACCAATGGCATGTAGGTATCCTGTGAATTTGGCATTCCATGCCCTAGGGGATTGCTTTAAGCCATAAAGAGATTTGTGTAACTTGCAAACATATTGAGGATGAGTGGAATCTTCGAAACCTTGAGGTTGCTTCATATAGACTTCTTCCTCAAGATCTCCATGTAAAAATGCGTTCTTTACATCCAATTGTCGTAACTGCCAACCATGCATAGCAGCTAAGCTAAGAATAAGCCGTACAGTTGTGTGTCTAACAACAAGGTTGAAGGTTTATGAATAATTGAATCCCTAAGTTTGACTAAAACCTTGTGCCACTAGCCGAGCTTTGTACCGAGACACACTCCTATCCGAATTTCTTTTCACCTTGTAAATCCACTTGCTACCGACTATATTCACACCAGGAGGAGGAGGAACCAATGTCCAAGTACCCTGGATATTCAAAGCTGAGAGTTCCTCTTGCATAGCAGTGACCCACTCAGGAGAATACCGAGCAACTTTGTAACTAGATGGTTCATCCAGTTTAGGCAGAGTAAGTAAACTAGTGTGATAATACTCATAATCTATAAAATCTTTTCTTTGAATGACACCGGACTTTGATCTGGTTTGCATAGAATGGTGATTAATATGAGAGATATATGAAGCACTAGAGGAATCAAGACTAGGAAACAACACGTCCAATTGTTGATTAGTAAGAACTAGCAAAACATTGGGAATTGGCTCTTGATCCTGAACAGCAGATACATAAGGTGATGTGCTTGGGCCTGAGGAAGAAGACACAGAGGCAATAGGAACATAATGAGGAGCTGGAGAATCAAACAAAGGAGGAGGATCATCTGCGTGAGACAGTATAGGTAAAACCACAGAGATAGGTGCACTAGAGGTTGATGCAACTGAAGATGAAGATGAGTCTAAAACAGGGACGCCTTGTTTAAAAGGAAACATGCTCTCATCATGAACAACATCCCGAGACACAAGCAACTTGGCAGTAGACATATTGAAACAAAGAATGCCTTTATATCCCATGAGATAGCCTAGGAAAACACATAATGTAGTTCGAGCTTAAAGCTTGTTCTGATTGGTGGATCTGAGACATGGATACACAGCAATACAAAAAATCCTTAAATGCTGAATATCAGGATGCTGATGAAATAACCGAAAATAAGGAGACTTGTGATCAAGAACTTTGCTAGGCATGCGATTGATAAGATATATAGAGTGAGACATAGCATGAAACCAAAAATGATGAGGAAGAGAAGCCTCTGACAATAAGGAAATTGCAGTCTCAACTAGATGTCTGTTCTTCCTCTCGGCTAAACCATTTTGTTGAGGTTTGTAAGGACAAGAAAACTGACGCACGATGCCTCTTGAGCTAAAAAACTCATGAAACTGATTGCTAACATATTCACCTCCCTCATCACTCTGAAAGTACTTAATACCTGCTGAGAATTGATTCACCACAAAAGCATAAAACTTCATAAAATGAGAGAACACCTCTGATTTTGCAAACATTGGATAGATCCAAGAGAAACCAGTAAACTCATCAATGAAAGTATCAATATATCAATATCCTTGAAAAGATTTACAAGGGGATGGTCCCCACACATCGCTATGAATCCGATGAAAGGGAGTTACAGCTTTATTATGATGAGTAGGAAACAGTAAACTATGCATTTTACCACTCAAACAATATTGACAAATGTGAGGGTGAGAATATACTAGGAGAGGTAAGCTAGTAGACTTAAGCATACTATGAACCATTTCATTAGTAGGATGACCTAACCTACTGTGCCATAAGGAGAACTTGACTTGTTGTCCTAGATAAGCCACTTCATTAGTAGCAGCTTTATTAGTAGGTGAGGAGGAAGCAGCCACACCAGGAATCGGATAGAGGCCACTATGACTCCTCCTTGTGAGCAGCACCTATTTGGTGACCTTGTCCTGTATAGCAAACCCAAACTGATCAAATATCATAGAGTAATTGTTCTCCTTACAAAGCTAATGCATAGACATCAAATTAGCAGTGAGTTTAGGGACATGGAACACATTAGACATATGTAAAATAGAAGAGAAACTAGAAACAGAGGCATGACCAATATGAGCACAAGGCTGAGTAAACTCCAAAGTATTGACATTGGACACCATATGATGACTACCACCACTGTCTGCAATCCACATAGTATCAGGAGCATAAGAGACTTGAGCAGTTATATCATTGAGAGTAGGTGATGGAGGAGAGCCTTGATAGACATAATTCGAGCGATGATAACACTCAAGATCACCATGGCTACGTTTGCCACAAATCTGGCAATCCACCACAGAGGAGGAAGGAGATGATGTAGAAAAAGGGTTGCGATAAAAGCAATTCACAGCAGTATGACCACGCTTAGAGCAAATTTGACATTTAGGTGTGATACCAGACCTAGGAAAACCACTAGATGGCCTCGGAGCATAATAACCACCACGATTGGTAGGACAATTACTAGAAAACCTCCCACGACCAAAATTCGAAGAAGAAGAACCATAGGCTGCAGAAGAGGTAGCATGAAAACCAGAGGGGGCAGAAACTGAAGACAGTGTAGGAAGAATACTAGCCCCTGGAGTTGGAGACACCGATGAACTATGGCTAAGCATTGTAGTCATAGGAGAAAGAAGAGAGGAATGGCATGACTCAGCAGCCTGTTCAGCAATGAAGAGCTGCGTACGAAAATCCTTGAGAGAAATAGGTGTCTCACGAGCAACAAGCATAGTTCTGATCATATCATAATCAGAAGGTAAACCGTTCAAGATTGAGATCATAAGATCATCATCAGAAATGGACACACCAGCAAGCACAAGCTGATCACGCACATGCTTAAGGCGAAGCATAAACTTCTCAACATAATCATCCCCTTTCTGTGCATTCTTAAGTTCTGTTTTGAGAAAATTGAGACGAGCCCGAGAAACAGTAGCATATCAATCGGTAAGATTGAGCCAAGCATCACAAGCAGTTTTACTGCCGATAACATACTCGATCACATCATCATACAGAGTCGCAATTAGAAGTGCTTTGTCAAGCTTAAGCCAGTTCTTGTAGGCATCTGTAACCTCAGAAGTTACTGCTTCTTCATCCACAAAGCCAAATTTGGAAGAAGGAACAACGGAGCCATCGAAGTGACCAAAGAGCTCATGTCCTTCAAGAACTGATTCAATCTGATACCACCATTTCATGAAGTTGTCATCTTTTAGGCGAATTGTAATCAAACTAAGGAGACCATCAACCTTGAGAGAAGATGCCATAGCTGAAAGCTTTAAGAAGAAACGAGGTTGTGTAGAGGTACAAGAGAAGAAAATAGGTTTTGCAGATTTGCAATTGAAGAAATTAGGTTTTGCAGAGAGTAGAATTGGGGAAAAAACGAAGAAGAATATTAGAAATTAGGTTTTGCAAAGAGTAGAAGTTGAAAGGATGAAGAAGAAGATCAGAATACTAACATTATAGAAATTAGAGAGAAGAACATATGAATGCTTGAGAGAAAACCAGAGGAGTAAACTCGGAATTGTTATTAAGAGAAATCTTAGAGATTAAAGATTATATGAAGCTACTCAGGCTTTTTATACAGTAGAGTTTTGCTTAATAGATTAAGTAAGCTTTGTAACTAACTCACATGAATATTACAGCTGTTACAGCTGTGGGCTACACGTGATAAACCCATGTGACTTAGCTAATAACAGATAGCTAACCAATTCTAGAAGCTAAGCTAACTAATTCTTATTTTGGTAAACAATTTTTTCAATAAATTTATATTGCTTTTCCTTTTAAAAAGAAAACGGGTGATTTGGATCTAGCTTAGTTGATTGTATTCACAAAAGAATTAGTTATCTTTGTTGAAGAAAATAAGTCACACATCGGAACTTGACTAAATAAAATACAACATATAATGAATGGTTCCACTACTAATATCATCGAGGCTTTTTGTGTAAAATCTCACACATGCTAAACATGTGGTTAAGTTGGGGACAATATTGATATTGCTAGTGGTGGGCCAAGGGTACGTCCTTTTGAAATTTAACTTTGAGTCAAGTTCGGCTAAAATGCACTTTGTTCAAGGTGGAGGCGACTCAAGTAAAAACTCCTAGAGCGATGGGTAAAGATGGAGCGGGCTAGTGGAGCAAAGGCTCAAGAAAATCCTAGATATAAGTGGAGCAAGGACTCTGTCACGCCCCAACCCATGGGTTTACGTAACCTTGGATTTAAGACGTGATTCACACCTTAATTATAGAATTTAATAAAAACTATAATTAAAATGTGAAGAAACATTTAAATAAATAAAGTAAATATTTCACATAGAATATTCGAAACAACAACATTTGAAAGCTTGAAATAGTTACATTATTTTACAAGCAAGAACTACTAAAGAGTTTACTTAAAGAGTAACTCATTATTTATCCACAAGCTAAGTACACAGTATACTCTTATAAATATGCCAAAATTATCACAAGCTCTAGCTTTCAGGTTCGATACCTGCAAAATCTATTAGGGGGTGAGCGAAACCACAGCTCAGTAGGGACATAAACCTTTTTACATGAAATTGATATATTTAAATTAAATGACGAACAATTACATATCCAAATATCACATTATTAATAATAATGCATGAATGCTCTTCATCTAATCCCGTTAATTCATATAACTGGACAAGCAGACCTGCACGTCCCATACCATGCTTATACCACTTGGTCCCGGATGTCCATTTATATGAACTAACACCCGTTTCAACCGTCCCATAATTCCCCCTTTTGTTAGTCATCTTGCCTAACTCCCTTTCGCCAGTCCCGAATCACCCAATAAAAACCATGTGCACTGTGGGATCCCTGAGACCTGGTACCTGCCAAGAGTTAGACTCAACTACACAAAAGACTATATCCATTACCCTCTTTTTCATCATTATTATCTCCAACCAATATCTCCAACTAATTTCCATGACATGATATAATTATACATTTCACATATTCATATATCCCACAACAATGTAGCTATTCAAAATATCACCAATGTACCAACATTGTTCAACCAATCAAGAACATATAAACATTCCAAGAATAACATTCAATTGTAACAAGAATATTAATCAAATAATCATATCACGCATAATATATTGTTCACAAATTTAATTAACACAATCTCTGTAAAAGGGCCCCCAAGAAACCCCTACCTTGATTCCAATGTTTTTACAACGTGAGATAACTCTACAATCCAACGCCTTGAGTTCCTCCAAAGTCTTTCTTGTTCTATGAAGACTTCTAATATTTTCCTCTTCTTTCTTTTCTCTATCACTTTCTTTGTTCTATCTCTTACTATTTATTCACGTTGTAAACAAAAAGTTAAGGGAATGTTCCTATTTATATGCAAATGAGAGTCGGCTTAATGGTGAGGTAGAAGTTGAAAAGTTGGTCATTTCATGTAAGTGGTGTCAATTGGCATGTGTAAGTGATTGCAAATGCTGCCAGCTATAAGAGTTTTGAGCAAGAGGTGTTCAAAGCTTAGCATAATGAAGCTATATTGATGACAACACACAAGGTGATTGTGCTCCTTGCTTAGCTAAAAGTAAACGTACATGTCTATCTAAACATGAATCAAAGTTGGTTACTCCAACCTTCTAAACTTAGCCACCAAGTAAATAACATGCAAGCGGTGAAACAATATTAAAACATATTTGGATATTTAATTAAAGTATATAATTATTAATGATAATATTCATGAAAGTATAATCATTACCAAGACAACAAAATATTTATTTTCATGAAATATATATATATTTTAAAAAAATGTTTAATCTTCTTTAAAAACTTTTTAAGAATATAGATTCTCACAGACTCCTAGCAATGCTTTAAAAAATCCTTATCGGAAGGGGTGGAGTTGCGAATTGGTTGCATGAGGTCTTTTGTGATAACAACCCCACACATATTGGGCTCTATAGATGGTTAAGTTAGGGACAACATCGGTGTTGCTAGTAATGGGCCCCCGAACCATCTTTCTGAAATTTGACATGGTATCAGAGCGGGTTTATTGACTGAGCCTGAATTATTGGGTCTTTATTCTTACCCCTTACCCAATACGTGGTGCTCACATGTTGGGCTTGAATGTTTACCTTTACCCAAGACGTGGTGTTTACTTGTTGGGCTTGAATGCTTGACTCCAATGTGGACTTGGCTCTACGTGTGGCCCACCATGTAGTGGTTTCACATGAAGAGATGTGTTGAAGAATATAAGTCCCACATCGGAAACGTGACTAAATAAAATACAATATATAATGAATGATTTCACTACTAATATCATCGAGACCTATTGTATAAAATCTCACATGTACTAAACAGATGGTTGAGTTGGGTACAATATTGATGTTGCTAGTAGTGGGCTAAGGGTCCGTCCCTCTAAAATTTAACAATCTCATAAAATAACTAATAAATATTTAATTAATTACAATTGTAGATAGGAAAAAAAAAAAAAGTGATTGTGAAGATAGCCATATATAGTGGCGGATCTATTAAGGCGCAAGGAGGTGCAGCTACTCCCATGGCCGAAAAAGCCTTTGTAAGCGATACATATTGCCCTTTTGCTGAGGATGGGTACTGCACTCCAGGTGTTCGATGAATTGCCTCAAAGTAGCGCAGCACATTTCATGCATATTTTTTTCTAAAACATCCTGGCAAAAACGACACTGTTTTGAACCAATCTTTACAAAAAAGAAAAAAAGAAAAGGAAACCTGGATTTTCGTTTCGTAGGCTTCAACAAGGACTTTCGTGGGCATATTCTAGGGCTTGCTTAATAAATGATAAAAGGCTTTAGAACTGGCTTTAAATTCTTGGGCTTTTGACAAGCTTTATTTTTCTTTTCATTTTAAACAAGGATTTTTTTTAAAAAAAGAAAAAAAGAAGGAAACTATTGCATTGATTGCACAACTCCTTATTTAAATTGGACTTCGAGAATTATTTATGTTTATAAAGGCTGCGTTTTTTTCTCTCTTCATATTACAAGAATTAAAATAATTCGAAGTATTCTGCGTTTTTTTCCTCAAAGCCTTTGTAGGTTATCTGTAATGCTATTTTTTTCTATAGATATTTATAAAAATACCCAATCCTAGACATGTATTTATAAAAATACCCAAGCACTATTTAAACATAGAAACATACCCAAAATCAACAATTGTATATTTTTTGGGTGTGTTTATAAATGGGTTTTGAGTGTGTGTAATGATGGGTTTTGGGTATGGTTATAAAGTGTTTTGGGTGTTGGGTATTTTTATAATTTCAGCTCCCATTTTGGGTATTTTAGTGAAACTCCCTTTTTTCTATGACTTATGAATGATATTGATATTGTTTAAATTATAAGGATATTTGGTTGTTAATTTTTTTTTTTTAATAAAGCTTTTAGCCTTTTAAAATTGCACATCCGTTAAAAAATTCGTGGGTCGCGAGTGGCCATATACTACTTAATAACCATATATGTTGTGTTAAAATCTTTGTTAACGAATACTGGCTAATTGGAGTTAGTGTCAATCAACACCTAATGATGCTTAAGTTAGCTAACGAACCTAACTAACTCATATTATTTTTTCTAATTTGTTGGACAACGCCACGGCCCTGTTGATTATGCGAAGGTTTGAAAAACATATCACTTATAAATTAAATTCTATTCGGAACATATCACCATAAGCTCCCAATATCACCACCCTAACCTTCATTTGTGTCGCTCTACTACTTTTCTGATAATCCAAAAATGAGTGGAATTGGCTATACTTCTATTTCGATTGGATATGGATTATGCTACTTGGACAGGGAAGTGTGCCCACTTTTTTACAACTAAAAGTTCATTTCTCATTTCTTCTAGATTATAGTAGTTTAAGACTAATTTAGACTATCGCTTTTATTAAAAGGAAAACGTGACTGTTAATTTAAGGCATTCACTACATATACAACATTTATATAGTTTTACTAATTGTTAATTTTTTGTTGTTGGTAAAGTTAGGGGCAAAGCCCAAAAACACAATTACACATAGAACAGCGGAAATGCTATAATGAGAGGGTTGTGGGAGGGGTTCAATATTGCCGAGAGTAAAAATATTGGACTTAAACTTTTTTTTATGATTGGATAGTTGGATTGAACCCCTCCTTCAACCCCCTCACCCAAATTCCCCTCATTGTAGGATCTCGCCTAAAACGAAACTATGACAGAAAAGGGCAGACTTATCCTCATCTAAATGTTTGGGTTGAAAGTTGCATGCAGTCTAAAAGCAGTGTTGGGTAATATTCACAAGGCCCATAAACATGTGATCAAATATCATGGATCCAAACCCAAATGAAGATAGTATTACTCTGTGTGGACTTTTGAAGAAAGGCCCGAGCCTGTTAAGAGCCGCAAAAAATGCACTTATTGGGAAACCCATGTTTAACTTCTAGAGGGATTGAAAATTCCCATGTAACACTGGGAATTTGGGAAATGGAGACTAGAAAATATCAGTATTAGAAATCAAGGTTTATTCTTCATTTTTTTTCAATAATACACTTATATTTTTTATGTTAAAATTTACATTACCTGCAGAAGAAGACTAGTCATATTTGCAAACATAGGTTTAGCCAATTAGCTAAGGCAGTGTGCCTCCTCCTCCTTACACCGAGTTCGATTCACCTTACCGTACATTAAAATAGTTTAGAATATCGCTTTGTCCAAAAAATTACAAATTACAAATAGTCATAGCATATTCACCCCCTCTACTACATTGATTCATTGAAAAATGATCTACCTAAATAAGTAAATTTCAAGATAGATAACAAAGATTCATATTCTCTAGACATTTATCCTCCCCCCCCCCCCCCAAAGAAAGGTAACTTCTTTTTCTTCTTCTTAGCTTACAAGAAATGTAACTTTTGGTAAGGTGAATGCATGTGATCCTTTGATGTATTTTCTTTGAGTTTCCCCTTCATCGTTTGTAAAACCTATTAACCAAAATTAGAAAATATAAATATAAACGCTGCAAAACCACTGCACAAAGAATTTACAATAACCTGCCGGCAGAGCACTGTTTTATTCATGTCCATATTTTTTATTATACAAGATACAGAAACATTACACGCAGTAAAAATACAACCAAAGACTGAGTCATGCAGTACATGTCAATCTTTGATGGAATTATCCTTTGATAATTCCAAGGTTTTGGTCAACTAATGGTAATGAACACCCAAATTCCCTTTTATTCACAATAAACTACTTTCTATGCCCAAATTTCCTAAAAGACTTTTCAAATCCATGGAGCTAAGTCTATGGACGGCTAAACCTCTGAGGAAGTCTTCACTACTGTGTGGCATATATACTTCCATCTCATAATCTTTTCGTCGCATAAATAACACGTGACGAGTCGTTATGAAATGAATAATATATAGGCTTGTTCCGACCGTAGGAGTTTCTTAAACCTCTCATTATTTCTTTTAGGACGGGGAAAAAGTTAAAATTAAGAAAAAAAGGAAAAAGAAACAAACACCTAAATATACACAAATCAAAAATACGCAAACACGACACAAACACGAAAAAAAAAAAAACCAAAATTAAGCTCAATATACATGCGCCCCCTTGAGGGACTTAAATTCAATGATCCCTTTGTAAAGAGCTTGCCTATTGAGTGGCATGGTGTCCTCCATTTTATAATTTCCATTTCCCTCTTTGGCCTGCTTTGTTGTTGGTGCAAAGCGCCTCTTGCGGTACTCTTTGTTGTTTGATGATGGCTCCGCAACATCTGCTGCAAATCTAACACACTTCTTGCCTTGGATTTTCTCAGATCCTAATCCCCCGAAAAATTGAAACAAACAAAGACAGTTGAATTTCAGAAGTTTCGAGAAAAGACGGGTCAAAGTTCAAGGACTATTTTGCTAAATTATTCCTGCAATAAATGAAACGAAAAGACTTACCAGAAGCCATTTTTTTGTGGTGGTCAAGCAAACCTCCCATTTCACATTCAATGTTCTTCATGAAATCTGAGAGAAGGCGCTTGTGGACTTGATGGGCAAGAAGAACCACGCTACCAGATACAGCAAAAACAGCCATGAACCCAACTCCAATAGAGTTATCCATCTCTCTCTCTCTCTCTCTCTCTCTCTCTCTCTCTCTCTCTCTTTCTCTCTCTCTCTCAGAATAAAAAAAGTTTCAATTTGGATCAAACACTATCAAGAACATTTTGTACCAATAAGAACATGGAAAAAACCCAAGAAATCCTAACAAAAGATTAAAAAAAGAAACTGGCGTTGAATGAAGTTGGTGTGAGATGAATATATAGTGTGAAAAGGGGGTTTAAGATTGACGAAGTTTCCAAGAAAGCATGACATTGACCATGTTAAGGAATGTGACTAAAAAAAATCTGGACCCAGTTAAAAAAAGATGGCTAAACTAAATTAATTAATTTGTTCTTGGTTAATTGTGTTAATTTCTGCCTGTATTATCCGCTGCCTCTAATTTTAATTGGAAACAAGCAACAAACCTGCTGTCTTTATCTAGATTCTTGGTGTTTAACCGCTAATCTGCCCCATTTTAACTTAACGAGTTGCCTTACGGGTCAATTTCTGTTTCCTTTTTATAAATTTGGTGACGAGGAAAATCCTACGATTCACTTCTTTATTAAGTACAAAATCTTAAAATAAATCCGTGATAAAAATAAAATAGGATGATGTCTTGTTTATTTTGGTTTCTTTTTCCTTAAAAAAAAATATTAGAAATAGAAAACTTATTTTCTCACCAAACTTCTGTTTTAGCTTGAGCAAACAAAAAACAAAAAGGGGGCCAAAGGGTTTCATTGTACATGGAGGGAAAGTATGAATTATGCAACATGGTTGTACTTGTGCCTTGCACATACTTTAGTTTTTTATTTTTAGCAAAAAGAAACGAATAAATAAAGTAGGTTCTTGGTTGTCAACTATCGAATTAGAACCAAACAAACAAATTCTAATTAGATTGTGTTTGAATGATATTATGTTTGAAGGAAACACGTATCTAAGATCTTTTGTAACAATTAACGATGATGAAGTCAGAAATTTAATAAAAAGGATTCCGAATTTCTGCATTTACATTCATTTAGTTTGTCGCATCGGTTAGCTTAATTTTACAGTATGTGTAAATATTAATATTAAGGTAGCTGATGTGACAACATGTTTAACCCTTATATTACTCTAACGATTTTGATTAAACAAAGCTAATGATTATTATTTTGGATTTTAACACACAAGTGAAGCTGGTTTCCGAAAAATACAAGGAATTCTGAGGTGGTTCTCGATGATTATAGTCAAAACCAGTGATATAAACAATGGATTTGATCAAGAATATGTTAATAGACAAATTTTAAATTCAACCAAACAGCTTTTATTGAACTTTGAAAATTTCAGTTCAGGAATCTAAATCTATGGACAATCGAATGTGTTTGACACTTTCGTCTACGGTAAATGTTTCCATACACCTATTATTCTATTCACACTTATTACATTCTTTTTTATACATCAATTCCATGAATAATTGAGTGTAAGTGCCCGTTTGGCATTGCTTATTTCAGGTAATAAGTGATTTTTAAAAAAATTTGGAAAGCCCAACTCGTTTGATAAACTGTGAGAAAATTACTTATTATTAAAAATTGCTGTGAGAGAAAGCTATATGGGAAAGCAGGTAATGAGGTGCTTTCATTTTCTGATTATGCAGGAATCAGTTTCGAAGAGGCGTTGGGTTTAATGATTATGTGGCAATCATTTTTTGATTTTGCGGAAATTAATACCAACAACACTTTGAACAAAAATTTTACCAAACGCCAAACTGCTTTATCTTACAGCTGATTTCTCTCACAGCAAATCTGACAGCGATTATTTTCACAGCACAGCAATGCCAAACTGGCCAACATTTTCTAATTGTTTTGGAAAACGTCAAAATCCCGTTCGGTAATGTTTTAAGATATTGTTTTCATTTTCAGATAACAAAAATAAGGCAAAAACATGTTTGGTGAACCAAAAACAGCAAACACTGAGAATGTTTTCATAAAATGAAAACAAGTTCATATGTACTTGTAGAAAACAGAAAAAAGTTATTTTCATTCTCGTGAAAAACGTTTTCATATAAATAACTCACATATTATTATTTCAAATTGTACTACCAGACACGTTTTCATTGTTTTTGTTTTCTAAAGATGTTTTCTAATTAATCTACCAGAAGCATTTTCATTTCCTGAAAATGCAAATTCGTTTTCTTGTTTTCATTCTCAGAAAATATTCTTTGAAAACGTTACTAGAAGGGCCCTTAAATTCATATCACAGTTTGACACATGGACATAATAAACTCGCCCCAAGCAACCAAAATACAAGAATTAGTTTGTTTTGCAATTTGACATAATAGAAGAATAAAATTTATTCTTAGAGTTTACGGTATGGTAATACCATCCCCGTCCCTCCTCATGCCGATAAGAACTTGGGAATCCCTGTCCCCGAATTATAAAAAAGTCTTAACCTACATTATAACACTAATTTTTGGAAAGTGATTTTATAGACTCCAGTGTCCCCACGGATGCTTATAGCCCATTCTTTTGAGCTTGATATTTGTTTCCCTTTTTCTGAGTCCAATCCTCCAAGCAACACAAACGTCATGGCTCATCATGACTCATGAATGCTATTCCTAGCCCAACAAGGAAAAGCTTCATGACCCACACGCCACCATCGAAAAAGTTCCAGAAAGCCACCACATCATAAATACATTATTGAAAATTTACGATACAAGTCCATAAAACAAACAGTTCCCATGACTATAAAATGCATAAAATCAAGGCATTAGCTAAACTAAATCAAGAAATACACACTTCATCCTCACTTACAAACACAACCCATTTCATAATTAGTATACAAATATCAATACCACACACATCAACAACGTTCGTAACCCACAAAGAATACAAACCCTATTGAATTATACTTATATAAAAAATATAAAAAAACCAAAATACAAATTTTGTGGCTAGCTAACCCGTTTTTTTCTTCTTGTTTTTGGTCAACATTTGACCTCGTGGAGCCTTAGCTTCCCATCAGTCCTCAGGTGGTGTAGTAGAATACTGGGTGGAGCATAAGGTGGATGAGCTTGATGCAGGTGCACGAGAAAGACAGAAACAGCACCCCATACACAATTCTAAATCCCATTTCTGTGTTCTAAACCTATTTCTCTCTCTCTCTCTCTCTCTCTCTCTCTCTCTCATTTGAGATCCACAAAAATGGGCATATTTATAGAGGCAGGGGAAGAGAGAGAGAGAGATTTGAAGCTGGGAAAGTGGATAGGGTTCTGAATATATTATTTGAACTTTTGAGTATGGTTTTTATCTCATACGTGTCGTGATGGGCAACTTTGACTTGCCACGTGGGAAATTGGAAGGAGGAGTGTTACGTGTAGTGCTTTGGTTTAGTGCACCTGTATGTTTGCACACGTGAGCTTAAAATGTGACCAAGCAAGCAAAACACCGATATGATGATGTGCACTTATTTAGGGTTTTATTGTTGTTTTCGTTCCATAAATGGATTGGGTAATGTGTGGTTTGGGATATTAGGGACTTTGAAAATTGCAATGTTTGTCTGTAGTTACTCATCCTCATGTGTTGCATGTGTTATGTGGAATTCAAATCATATGATACCTGTTGAGTTTAAGATTGTTCACAATTTTTTACGGGTTACGATTTAGGTGAATTCAAGTTAGCATGTCTCATAGTGTTAATTTACATACAAAAAATGTCTTTGGGGCAGGAGCTCAGACCCATTCCGTCGATAGTTCCTATCAATTAAAAAAGTGAAATGATATACTCTCACTCCTAAGAGCATCTACAATAATTAGGATCAATGTAATTTTATTGCATGAAATTGTACTAAAACAGTAAAATCTCACTTATAATGGTGTGATTTGGTTCATTACAATAGTTGCCATTGCAATAGGGGGTGCTATTTGATGAACCTCTATTGCAATTGTAATAGGCTAACCATGAGATTCACGTGCTAATTAAAAATAGAAAAAATATAGCAAATGCATTATGCCATTAGAGCATCCACAGTGAGGGGGTGTAAAGCCACTTTTACATCCCCTTTACACCTCTAGGAGTTGTAAATGTGGTTTTTCTCCAAAAAAAGAAAATGTAAATCTAAAGATGTATAATTGATTTTTTGTTGTTGTTGTCTTAATTCGTTTTTGTGTTAAAATTTTATTTTGTATTAATTTTATAAAATTAATTTTGTGTGTGTTAGGTTTATTTTAATTTTTCAAACAAATAGACTTAAAAATATTTAAATTCGGAGAAGATATGATTTTATCCAAAAAGAATCGTTGGATTGTAAAGTACATTTAATTTGAACCGTTGGTATCTTATCAAGTTTTTGCAAACAATTCAACATGGGGAATGCTAGCAACCTTCTCTCTAACCTTCTCCTTTGAACCTTTTCCCTTTGTTGCTTGACACATATCACTTTCCTTACACATAAAACAATGCTTTTAATTAAAAAAAACTAATAATTTTATTTCCATATTTGCCCTTGGTTGAAGCTAAATCGTCTTCTCTTTGCTTTATCTTTCAGAAGGGGCCTACCTTTTCAACTCTCAACCACAGAACTAAAGCGTCTTCTTCAGCTTCTCTCGCTCCAAGTCTTGGTCAAAGGTATGGTTTTTTATATTTTGATGTATTATTGTGCTGAAAATTGATATCTTTTGGAAGTATTTTCTTAGGTTGATGGGTATTTCTTTCGCTTTTCTTTTCATATTGAATTCGATTTTGGTGATTTTTTTATTCTTTTGCTTCTATATATTTTATCTCAAGATGGTATTGTTATAAGAACTTTTTCTTTTTATTTATTTATAGAATTGTTTTTTTATTTATAAGAACTTTGTTTATGCTTGTTTGACCAATTGAATTTTGTGGTAATAGGAACAGTTGATACATATTAGAGAAGATTTGCATATGAAGTCTGGGAAGTTGAGTGGTGAAGTGAAGTCGTATAACCTTTGAAGAAGAGAAGTGAAGTTTGGGACAAGTAATCATCTTTTGTTTCTACTACTACTCTGGAAATTTTTTGGGAAGACTTTAATATTGGACAAAGATTTCACTATTTAGTGTTTTGTAACCATTGCTAATATTAAAATGTTTTGTTTTTTTTTCTACTCAGATTTGGGGGATATTTTGGTTTATTTAATAGTATAAGAAATGCAATCAAGCAATTTCCTTTGAAAAAAAAAATGTTAGTCTATAAACTCTGTGCCATTGGGGTGCTCACGGATTTGAAGGACTTTTGTTTTCTATCTAAACCCTTTGTCTTAAAATAATAATAATAATAATTGACTTTAAAAAAAAAAATTAATAAGATTGTAAGAAAGTTGTGAATTTTTTTTTTGTGGATAAATTGAATACATTTAATAAGGGTAAACTTGGAAAGCAAAAGTAAGCTTGTATAATATGTTAATGACATTGTTATAAAGTGTAAGAGGAATGACACATGTCAAGCAACAAAGGGAGAAGGTTAGAGAGAAGGTTGCTAGCATTCCCCATTCAACATCCATTATTGTTTCTGATTTGCACATAATTCAAGATACGACATGATAGAATTTGATCTCATCTTCAACTGTTGGATCAAATTCTCATACCTTCATCCCAACCCTTTGATTCTCATATCGTATATCAATGATTTTCTATAAATATCAAACCTATCCCTACCATCACTTCATAAAAATCATCCATATTTGAAAAATTCAAGCTGTTTTTGAAATTAAAGTTGCTGGCTAAAAGAATTCAAGCTATTTTTGAAAAAAAAAAGAGAGAAAAGAATTGCATCATTTCATTTTGCAATGTAGCCGTTGGAGATGACATCCTATAAGCGCGGGCCCCACATATGAAGTTTTGTCTAGCAACTACTCTAGCTGCGCATTTTAGGCAAGTGGGTTTACATTTAGCCTTTTTACTCACTTTTGTTCATCTTTTCTCATGTAGGTCCCAACTGCAAGAGATGTAAAAAAGGATGCACATATGCATCTAAATTTGCATCTCACGGTTGTGATGCAAATTTACAATCATTTACACCTGCCAATTGCAGGTGATTGCAATCACAAATGGTGTATATTTAACATACAACTCATTATACAACCCCTAACTGGAGATGCTCTTAAGAGCATCTACAATGGTAGTTCAATGCAATAGAAAAAATACATAAATTAATATATATTTTAAATATATTCAAAATTGGTATATTTTTAAAGATCTTTTTTAGAATATTTAAATGGTACAATTTTTAGTGTTATTAAATTTATCAATTTTATTTGAGTATGTAAAAAAGACATGTAAGAAGATATAACTATTGATCTAAAGCTATTGAACTATACCATTGTAAGTAAAACTGTAGTTTAATTCAATAGATGCCAAAATAGTTCAATAAATTGAACTATTAAACAACCATTGTGGATGCTTTAGAGCATCTCTAACCGATATGTCAAATTGCCACATAGACATGAAATGACAAAAATTGAAGGTTAAAGTTGCTCCAACCGAATAGTTAAATCCTACATGAATTTAAAGGCATAAAGAATTATGTCAAAAATAACATACCAAAAAGCTTAATGTCAAATATTATTTTAATATGGGCCCCATTTGTTTTTGAAAATATAATAAAATAATATGATATTTGGCATTTCGGGTGGAGTTAAATTTTTTCCGAAGTGTCAAATTGCCACATAAGCCATCAAATTCAAATTTAACATTTTGGCATTTGACATCTCCCTTGGAGATGCTCTAAGGCAATTTGAATTTGAGGTCAAATATACAAATTGGTAGGGGGAGTCTCTCTTTCTCGCTAAGAGTCGTGAGAGTTTATAGAGTTTGAGAGAAAATTGAGTTCATGCGAGAGAGTCTGAGAACATTGGTACTGTAGTTGAGTGTATGTCACTGTGGGCAACTTTATTCTTTTGGTTGGATAAGAGTTTTGACTGTCTACTTGCTGCCATGGATGCGATTGTGGACAAACTTACTATGCAACTCAATCTCACTGAGGATGAAAACAGGCCTATAGTAATTGAGCGACCTTTGCAAGGGCGGTGCTATGCACAGGGCAGGCTGGGTGCCTGCCCAGCCCAAAATTTTCCAAAAAAATTACCTACATGTGTTATAAGCCCATTTCAAAATTAAAAAAAATTAAAAGCAAACCCTACTTATATGTTGCCCATCTATATGGTCTCATATCTTCTACCTCCTTCTCTTTTCGGTATTAAACTTTTTGTTTCTCTCTATCTCTTTGCTACCCGAATCCCGATAGCAACAAGTTTCTCCCTCCTTCTTTTTTTGGGTCAAATTCTCCCTCTATTGGCTATATCTTCTATTATCTTGGGTGGGCAACTTAGCAACAACATCTTCTCCTCTCCTTTTGTCAACAACAAGTATTATTCTCATTCTCTCCTTTGCTATATATCTTTAATTATAGTTTTAATTTAAAATTAAGTATTTTAGGGTTTAATTTGGGATGAATTATAATTTTGGGATTTTGTTGAAATTAATTAGGGTGGTATCATTTTGTGAACTACATGGTGTTGATGTTCTTCATATGGGTGATCGTTACATTGAAAGAGAGTTTACTAATAATATCGATAATGCATCGATAATTGAGGAATTTAAGAGTTCCAAGCCTTGCATGGTTAAATTTTAGATTTAAATAGTGTTGTTTTGTATTGCATTGCATTTACTTTTGGTTTTAGTTTTAGCTTTTGTATTCGTTGAACTTTTATTTAAGGATTGAGATGCATTTGAGGGTAAGGCTCATTATGTCCCCCTCACTAGGTGTATCTTTTTATGTTTATTAATGGAATTCACTATACCGTCGAGTTTAGTATGTAAGTTTTACACAACCGGCTTTTGAATCCTAGAACCGCCACTGGACTTTTGGGTAACAATAGGCAGGTTCGACGCTTCTTCTTGGTTGGAAGGCTTCTCACATTGAAGGACTTTAAGGTACGGTTCTTTATGAGGACTATGAAGAAGCTCTGGTCACCCAGAGCTTGTGTAGAGATTTGCCAGGTGGAGAATGGGCAATTCTTGTTTTCCTTTCTATCAGAAAGCGACAGAAATTGTGTGCTCAAAGGAAGCTCTTGGACTTTTGAGAATGCTCTTTTGATCTTAGGTGAAACTGATGGATTTGAAGACCCCCATCAAGTGCCCCTCACTACACAACCTTTTTGGATGAGTGTGAAGGGTGTCCCTTTGGCTTATATGGAGAGGAGTACTGGGCAACTCATTTGTGATATCTTGGGGTGGTTTCTTGAGGCTGATTCTGGGAGAAGAGGTACTTGTTTGGGAAGCTTTATGAGAATTAAGGTTATTCTTGACGTTACTCAACCCTTGAAACGATGTTTGCGGTTTACTTTCCCAAAGGTTGGGATTCGTCTTATTTTGATCAAATACGAAAAGCTTCCAAATTATTGTTATCTGTGTGGCATTTGTGATCATATCCTAAACTAGTGTTTGCTTCGAGAGTCTGCTAGTAACCATGGGGATTTCAAACCCTTTGGTCCTTGGCTTAGAGCAGAGGTCAAAGAATGGCTAGATGAACCTGAGATGGAACCACCTAGATCATTCCAGCCAAGATGGGTGATGAAAGCTCCAAGCTTAGACGAGTTGAGCCTTGCCGGCGAAGTCCGGCCACAGGAAGAGGGTGAACATGAAGAAAGGCACAATTAATGACAATAATTGTTCAATCAAGGCTGACCATTCTAAGAGGCGTAAACTATGTAATGAGGCAATTCGAGGAGATTTAAATCACGAGCGAATTTTGGGGGCTGATCCTTTGGCACTTAACCCGCGAGGGCCCGTTGAGAAAGGAAAGAATATCATTAACATCGGTGGTGTTTTCTCTCCCTCAGTTATTGGAATTAAAAGTTGTCATAACTCCAACAATATGGGTCCCAACCCATCATCTCTTCCAAAAACAGGTCTGCAAATGAAGAAATTTAGTGGGCCAACTAAAAGTGTTAATCCAAAACAAAGTGGGCAAAGAGGCCTATCTTGGAAGGCTAAGGCTCGAGCAACCCAACTAGCATCTCAAGCCTAAGAGAAAGATGAAAGCCCACGGTAAGCAGGATAGAGCATTTCCGAATTGGACTTTGAACAAGAGACGGGGTTAGCGGGGCTACCCCGTCAATCTCAATTAGACTCATTGCTTGGAATGTGTGGGGGCTTGGGAACCCCTACACATTCCGTGCTCTAAGACATTTACTTAGGGCTCAAGATCCCAGTTTGGTTTTCTTGATGGAAACCAAATTGCTCTCGACTCAAATGGAAGGTTTGAAACTGAAACTTGGTTTTCGCAATGATTTTTGTGTTAGTAGGCCTGGCCTTGGTGGAGGACTTATGATGTTTTGGCGTGATGATTGGGCAGTACACATTTTCACTTACTCTATTGGTTATATTGATGTTATGGTTACTGATCACGAAGGATACACATTCCGTTTCACTAGCTTTTATGGTAACCTAGATACTTCGCAATGTAAACATTCTTGGGATCTCCTTCGTCGTCTAGCTAGTGTTTCTTCTCTCCCTTGGATTTGTATAGGAGATTTTAACGAAATTATCTCTGATGTTGAGAAGGTGGGGGGCAACAGACGACCACAATGGTAGATGGATGATTTTAAGGAAGCCATTTCTGATTGTTGTTTCAAAGAAATACCTTTCTTGGGCTCCCTTTTTACTTGGAACAGAGGGTTTGGTGGAAGTTTGGTCAAAGAGCATCTAGATAGAGGTTTGGCTAGTCATTGTCTTTCGACATTTTGAACACTTACTTGTCCACCACTTTGTCTCAAATGCTTCATATCATGCCCCTTTGGTTTTACATGCGGAAATTCATGCTCCTGCTACAACTTTTCTTAAAAGGCATTTTCTCTTTGAAGCAATGTGGGCTAATGAAGAGGGCTGCCGTACTACTATTCTGGAGGCTTAGGGTGAGGCCTCTCATCAGTCTCTACCTCTCACAAACAAGTTTTTACTATGTGCACAACGACTAAATACTTGGAGCCAACAATAGTTCGGTTCTCTTCCAAAATAGATTCAGCAATGTTATTTGGAGCTCCAAAATCTTGACTCTGACCCAACCAAGAAGCATGTTTTATCAGTTAAACTCGATGATCTACTTGAGAAAGAGGAGATTTTTTGGAAACAAAGGTCCCGAGTTCAATGGCTTCGGGAAGGTGATCGGAATACATGTTAAAAAGCTCGCCAAAGAGGAAGGAAACACAAAATTTTTGGGGTCTTAGATGACAACAACTGCTGGTTTGATGAGGAGCCAAGCATCCAAAGGGCTTTTATTGATTATTTTGAGAAATTGTTTACATCTGATGGTAATGTGGATGTAGCTAATATTATGGATGCTGTTGAAACTAAAGTAATGTCTGAGATGAACGCCCAGCTTACTCACCCTTTTGATTTGTCAGAAATTAGTCACTCCCTTTCCCAAATGGGACCTTTGAAAACCCTTGGTCCAGATGGATTGCCAGCCTTATTTTTCCAAAAATACTGAGATATTGTTGGGGAAGATATTGCTTTTATTTGTTTGCAATTCTTGAATAATGGCAAGAGTATTAAGGAGTTTAACCATACATTGGTGGCTTTGGTTCCAAAGATAAAGAATGTAAAGAATGTGAAGGATTTCCGACCTATACGTCTATGTAACGTCATCTACAAAATTGTTGCAAAGACTCTAGCTAACCGTCTGAAGATCATTTTGGTTGAGGTGATTTCAAGTGTTCAAAGTGCTTTTGTTCCTGGAAGATATATTATTGATAATGTCACTCTCGCTTTTGAGCTTATGCATACAGTCAAAAAACAAAGACGAATTAAGGAGCCAAAATTTGCTGTGAAGCTTGATGTCAGTAAGGCATATGATCGAGTTGAGTGGAATTTTCTTCGCAAAATCATGGAAAAGCTTGGCTTTGCAACTCATTGGGTGGATTTGATTATGGAGTGTGTGACAACAGTTACTTATTCCATTATTTGTAATGGGCAACCTGCTGGCCATATCATTCCCTCAAGAGGCATCCGACAAAGTGACCCACCCTCTCCTTATTTGTTTCTAATTTGTACTGAAAGGTTTTCTTCTCTTTTAAAACATGCAGAAAATTTGGGTCTTATTAAAGGAGTTAGAGCAGTAGTAAACGCTCCCTCAATCTCCCATCTTTTCTTTGCAGATGATAGTCTTTTATTCCTACATGCATCTCTTGCTATTTGTCAGTCTTTGAAAGATTTGCTTACAACCTATGGAAAGGCAGCTGGGCAACGTATCAATTTTGAAAAATCTATTATAGCGTTTGGTCCTAATTCTAATAATCAACTCCAAAGTGATATGCAGCAGATCCTTGGCACTCCCATAGTCCAATTCCACGAGAAAGACCTTAGACTACCAACGGTTATTGGATGCGCTAAGAAGGCTCTCTTTGTCAACCTACGCAACAGAGTGGGAAAACTTCTTCAGGATTGGAAAGGAAATATTCTCTCAATTGCAGGAAAATAAGTCTTAATCAAAGCAGTCACACAAGCTCTCCCAACTTATACAATGAGTATTTTTAAACTGCCCATATCTATAACCAAGAAGCTTCAAAGTATGATTAGCAAGTTTTGGTGGGGAAGAATGGGAGATAACCGTGGTGTTCATTTGCTCAAGTGGGATGTCCTTTGTCGATTAAAGGAGGAGGAGGGACTAGGATTTCGTGACTTCACTATTTTCAATCAAGCTCTTCCTGCTCGAATGGCGTGGAGAATTCTAACACAACCTCATGCTTTGGTTAGTCAAGTTCTAAAGGCCAAATACTTCCCTAATAGAAGTTTCTTACATTCTGATTCTGGATCATCACCTTCTTATATTTGGCAAAGTATCTTTTGGGGCAGTGACTTGCTTCAACATGGCATCAAATGGAGAGTGGGAGACAGTCGTAATATTTTTGTTTATTTTGATAAATGGTTGCCTACTCCCATCATCCCTCCTTCTGAACACACTTGTCTGTGAATTAATAAGTGGTGGTTTTTGGGATATTCAACGTATAAGGTCACATTTTTTGGACAAAGATGCTGATGCTATTTTATCCATCCCTATTGCTCTCTTATCCCACCGCGACAAAGTTCTATGGCACTATACTTCTAATGGTCAGTATTCAGTCCATAGTGGCTATTGGATTGGGGTACACCGTTTAAGAGATGTTGGTTTGAATAATATTGGCTCTATTGTTGGTCAAGGTAGTGGAGCAGGAAGTTCGAGTTTAATGTGGAAAACAAGTTTGGAGGCTAAGAGTTCCTAATAAAGTTAAGCTTTTTCTATGGAGGGCATTACAAAATGCCTTGCCTTGTAGTTGGGCTCTTACCTTTAGACATATTGGAGATGATAGTTTCTGTCCTCGATGCTATGGCTCTTAGGAAACCATTATTCATGCTTTATGGGGCTATCGTGAGGTGAAAAGGATTTGGAATCTTTATTTTTCTTAGTGAAGTGATTAACATTTGGCATGAACCTACTTTTGCAGATCTTTGGTGCCGTGTAATTTCAGTGGGTTTGAACTTTGACCTGGAAGTTTTTGCTCACCTTTCTTGGCTTGATCGAAATGCACGAATGCATGCCCAAAAGGGACGTCACCCTGATGACTTGTATGCTACTGCCCATTGTCTTTCAGTTGAATTTATCTCCGCCAACACTGTACCTGTGCGTACTCATCCTCCCTCATCTACTCATTAGTGTCCTCCCCCCCCCCCCCCCCCCCCCGGTAGGTTGAAACTGAATGTGGATGGTGCTTGTAGTACTTCCGTTTGGAAGCGTGGATTGGGGGCAGTTGTAAGAAATGTGCATGGAGATCTTATGGGTGCTATTTCAGCCCTTATCACTGGATGTTTCTTTGCCAAGGTTACTGAACTCTTAGCAATTCGAGAAGGCCTCCAGTTTGCTTGGGAGACCGGCTATGTTTCATTAGTAGTTGAGACAAATGCCAAGAATGCCATTAATGACATCATCTTTGGCACTGAGGCTTTTGGGTTGCAGGGGGGATCATCAACGACATCCACATGTTATCTAGAAACTTTGACTCTTTTTCTTTTGTATTTGCTCCCAGACTATGTAATACTGTGGCTGATAGACTTGCTAAGTTTGCTTTAGGTAGTGTGTCCATAGACGTTTGGCTTGAAGAGGGTCCTCCATGGCTCAATGTGTTTCTTCAAGCTGACACTGATAGTCTGGAGTTGTCATGAACTTTTTGTTTGTACCCGTTATGGAGCGTGTGGCACTCTTTTTCCTTCATCCCAGGTTTTGTCCCACTGGGTTTTCCTGAGCAAGGTTTTAATGAGGCCACATTTGTTCGCTCGAGTCTGTAACATTTCCCAATTTTAATGAACATTTACCATTTCGTCTAAAAATAAAAAATAAAAATTGATAGCTTATGTGGCAATTTGACATATAGTTTTACATTCCACCCTATATGTCAAATTAAAATATTATTTTATTACATATTGTTTATTGGTTTACAACAATCTAAGCACATTAATTAAATAATAATAAAATAATGAAATAATATCACAAGGTCAAACAACCAAAAATAACAGCAAGAGAAAGAAATGTTATTCCACGTATGATTTAACATTTCGGTTGGAGTGAGAGCATCCACAGGGGGGGTGTAAATTCGGGGATGTAAAGCCACTTTTCCATCCCCTTTACACCTCCGGGGGATGTAAATATGTTTTTTGCTCCAGTGGGGGGGTTTAAATTCGGGGGTGTAGCCGTGGGTCCCAGCCTTTTATGTTGACTTTTCTTCATTTTTCTTTTCTTTTCTCGGGTGGGTCCCGCCTTCAAGGGATGTAAAAATGGATGCAAATATACATTTTATTTTACATCCCCATGATAGTGATGTATATTTACATCCATTTACATCTCACCATTGGAGACGATTCCGGTGACTCGGGGTGTATATTTAACATACACCCCCATATACACTCCCCCACTGTGGATGCTCTGAGTCTCAACTTCTTTTTCTACGTGTTAAAAGTGCCAAGTTTAATTTAACATCTTCCTTGGAGATGCTCTAAATGATCATCATACACCCTTTACATGTATTTTAAAGTGATAAAATATTTAAATTTCGAGTGCAAGAGAAGTGATTATGAGTGTGCAAGATAAGTGATTAGGAGTGTAAAAGTGATAAAATATTAAGTTCGGAGTAGTTGCAATAAGCTATAAATCTTTCACCAATTTATTGTCAATTTGACTAATCTTATATTGACTATGGAGTTGTAATTAGATTTAGTTCCAAGGAAAAAAAGAAGCTGAAGTGACTTTCATTATGAAATTTAATGATTTGGCGCCAATGGCATAATAATTATCAAAATAAAATAAATTAAAAATCTTACCAAATAGAAAGGCATGGGCCCGGGGATGTTCTAGTGGACCTAAACTGGATTGATTGATGTGTAATGGGGGTCTTTATTTGAATTTGGACCCCAAAAGTTCACAAGTACAGCAACCAACCCAATTTTTTTTGTCATTGGACTTCCCATTTTACCCTTATCTTCAACTTTCAGTTTAAAGGTTCAGCAAAACTGAGGAAAATAAAAAAAAAGAAAGAGAGTGAAGGAAAGAGGTGTCTGCCGGCGCCGATAATAGAGGCAGCTGGTGGGTGCTGGATGTGGGGAGATGTAATGGATTTGTTGAAGATAAGGGTATAATGGGAAGTTCGTTCGTTGACAGAAAATATGGATTGGGTTTACTTATGAATTTTTTGGGTTCAAAATAAAGGCACCCATGATTGAATTTATGGGTTGGGTTTTCTTATATGATCTCTAATTTATGCCTAATGAGTCTTTTGCCTTTTCCAGAAAATCTTAGGTGTAGTCTTTTGCCTTTCTCTTTTTTTTTTGGGGGGGGGGGGCTCAAATCATCTTTCTAAAAATAACTAATCCCAGTTCGTTTACTTTCCAACATCATTGGGAAATAATTTTGTAGCATAATGAAATTGGGTTTTTAAAACCATTGATTGAAAGTAACTAAATATGCTATAAAAAAAAACAATGTAAACTATTTATAAATATATTTGTCTCATAATCCTAACCCAAGAAAGATCATATTGTGTATGATTATTTATGTATATAACCGTAGATGCAAGTTATTCTGAATTTCGAAATTGAGTATCCATCTCTCAAATAATGAATCACAAGTTCGCATCAACTTAATATGATATTTTTCTCTACATTGGTTAAAGTCATAATCAAACACCTTATAACAAGTAATTAGCCTTTTTCTACTAAGTTAGATCTCGTTGGCACTAATTATCGACTTTTGTAGGGTTTACACAAAAGGTATTATCACAATTCACACACATATTTAGTAAAACCAAGTGTAATATCTTAAAATAATTACTCAAAACGATATGATCAGAGAGCTTTTCTATGAATTGGATAAAGTATAAGCCCTCGAAAATCCACAAAAAAAACAACTCATAATCACTCATCAGCAGTTATTAGTACTAATTATTGTGTTTTAAACGTGTTATCTTCGTGTGTTTACGTGCATTTCGCAAAGAATAGTAAATCGAGAATTTTTTTTTATAAAAAAAAAGTATATTTATTTAGTAATTATATATAGTTTCAAAAGCCACGGTAATTAGTTGGAGAGGTTTTGGACAAAGCTCCCTCCCAACAAGAAGGTCCCTCTCTCCACTGAAAAACACGAGATACCCAAAAATCCAAATTCAACCGTCCGTCTCTTTCTCTTTCCCAACGAAATCACGAAATTTGAGACGAGAAAAAAAAAACAAAAGAAAAAAGAGGCCGAAGAATTTTAATAAACAAAAAATCTAGGGTTTGCATAATTTTCTCTCTCTTTCCCTTCGATTTTCTTTCCCTCCAAACGGCCCCGCGATTTCTAAACTTTTTCACCACGAGAACGCGGGGCGGAATCATTTTTTTCCAGCTCGGCCCGGTTTGGTCGTCGTCTTTTTTCTTCTTTGGTTTTTTTTTTTCTTTTCTTTTGTTTCCTCTTCAGATCCTATATTTTCTCCGGGAAATGCTTTTTTCCGGGAAAATTTGGCCTGCACCTCCTGCTCTCCACGACTTTCTACGGATTTTTGTTCTTCAAGCTCTTTCGAGGTAAATCTCCCCCTCTCCCTCTCCCTTTCTCTCTTTCTCTCTCTCTCTCTCTGTCTATCGGTGTTTCTGTTTTTCTCAATGGAATTTCGTTTCCTGGATTATTTTCTGGGAAAGTTTGTTTATTCAAAATCTTCAATTTCCTTAATACTCCAATAGGTAACTTTACCCTACCATGTTTCCGCAATTTTAAGGGAAACTGTAATTTTGTATACATGCTCGTTTTGTAGTTATTCATTTTTGGTAATATTTATCTTTTTGAATCAGAGCAGAGTATTTCTTAATTTTTTTTTAAATTTTATTTTGCACTTTTAGGTTTAATTTGTTATAAATTTGCTGTTTTAGGAGTTTTACGTGTGAATTGTTGATCTGAGAGGAACAATAGCTGATGGTCAGAGTGCAGGGAAGGAGGGAAATGCATTGAAGGTCTTGGATTCAAAGAGAGGATTTGGGAGCGAATGTGTACGCTAGATGGTTGATTTGTTTGAATAGTCGAATTATTGTCTCTTGATCTTGAGTTGGTTGAATTTGAATGCATATTGCTTCATGGATTCGGAAGGATTTCCATCTTCGAGGCAGGTGGTGAAGTGTTCTAATTGCGAGTGCAGTTCTTCGGTTATGAGCGTTTCTTCAGGGACTTGGCTCCGTTCGGTAAAGAGAAAGTATAGCGAGTATGAAGATGGTAACCGTTTCTTTATACCTGGGCTTGAAATTTATTATAATGCACGAGTCCAAATGGAGAACGAATGTGTTGCACTACGTGAGACTCTTAGTAGCCAGCAGAATACGATACAAGATTTGTATACTGAACTGGACGAGGAGAGGAATGCTTCATCATCGGCCGCGAACGAGGCTATGTCAATGATATTGAGGTTGCAGAGGGAGAAGGCGGAAATACAGATGGAGGCCCGGCAATTCAAGTGTTTTGTTGAGGAGAAGATGGCACATGACCAGCAAGAGCTTTTGGCACTCGAAGATTTATTGTATAAGAGAGAGCAAGCAATTCAGGCACTCACATGTGAAGTGCAGGCCTATAAGCATAGAATGATGAGTTATGGGCTCACAGAGTCTGAGGCAGAGGGTGAGAAGGGTGGGTTTAGCCGTATCCAGAGTGTGGGTGATTTTGAAGCGCAGTATGAACTCCCCACAACGCCCACATATGAGTATCCACCTTTGAAATGCAAGCTAAATGAGACTCAAGGTCCATTGGAGGAGGATGATGATGTTACGGATATTGAGAAATATGCATTTGGTGAGACCCCTCGTGGGAGAGATCATTTGAGAAATCTGGAAAACAGGCTCTCTCAGATGGAGAGGTGTCCGAGCAGCAATCAGCTGGATGGGGATTTTTCGGGTTCCAAGAACATTTTTGAAAAGGTGGTGGTTGGTTATTCTCCTAGGCGGTCAAGACATTCTGGGAGACTTTCAAGTGATTCACCCATGTATACGGTTAGAGAAGCTGGTTCAGATTTTGGTGCTGAATCTCCTAGGTATAACAGCAGCTCGAAGAAGGTGGATTATGTCTCACAGTCAGAGGACTACCCAAATACGAGAAAGCTAGATAACGCATCAGAAATTGGAGATGACATGAGTGACAGAGTTTATACCATTGACTCTATCCATAATGGAGCACCTTACAATGGTTTTACAGAAGCCAAAGCTGGAGGTGGAGATTACGTAACTGCTCCAAGGGGATCACTTAATCAGCCTGATTTTGAGGATCCTGATATCATGAAGCTCTATATGAGGCTTCAGGCACTTGAGGCTGACAGGGAGTCGATGAGGCAGGCAATGCTTTCGATGCGGACTGACAAAGCTCAACTGGTATTACTTAAAGAAATAGCTCAACATTTGAGTAAAGACATGTCAGCGGAGAAACAAATGACTGTAAAGAAGCCATCTGTTGTTGGGAGTTCCTCCTTCATGTCAGTTTTTAAGGTAATTTTGGATTCTTTCGTTGGCAAATGAGATATAATTTTTCCAATAGTGCTACATGGTTGATTATTCTTTATTTTTTATTTTTTTAAGCCAGAGAGTGCTATCAAAATTATCATTTTCATGGACCATTATGCTTAATTAACACTTGTTTTTGTTTCATCTCTGTGTTCAGTGGATCAAGTCCTTTGTTTTCTGGAGAAGAAGAGCGCGTCGAAGCAAGTAAGTAGTTCACAACATCATAACAGATATAAATCAGTAGTTTATCTTGTCTTATAAATGACACAATCTAATTTATATATTTCTTTTAAAGATCAAATGAAAAACAATGGATTTGTTAACCATCTAAGCATCAAGCACCCGTTGCAGCACTCTGGAAATTGAACCTATATAGACATATATTTGAAATTTAAAAATTGTAGTGCTCTTAACTATGATGACATCTTTGTAGCAATTTATTTTTTTGGTGAGAATAGTGTTGTAGTATCTAGCAATAGATCTTTTAGCCTTGAGAGCAAAACCTCTGCCTCCCAAAGCACTCTGGAACTTTTTCGCTTTGTTGATTGATCAAGTGCAATTAATCCTGTTTTAATGTCTTGAATTGGTTTGAATCTAATTTCAGGTATATGTTTGGGCTATCAGCCAACGTGGGTTTGCTTATGCTTCTAGACAACGGTCCCCATGCAAGGCAGTGGAGATGTCTTACAAGCACACAAGTGTGAAACCAGTTAGCAAACATCAGTTTCCATATGAAGGATATGCGCTCATGATACGCCGAGGGCATTTTAATCACACTTGTGCGAGTAGATTTTGTATTCTTTTCCTGGTTTGGTTGTTGCTGAATTTGGGTATTTGTGCAGAGTGTTCTTTTGATTCAATTTTTTTTTTTGGGGGTTTGAGTGACCGGTTTCTGGATACAGTTTGGGCATGCTTGCTCATACTGGTCTTAGGAATTCTTCAGCTCAAGCTATGTGTCATTTGACTGTCCTCTCCTGTACATTGCAGATGCTTGTATGATTGATTTCCAATTCAAATATGCAAGGCCTATTCTTTCAGCCCTAGCTTATGCAGGTTTACCCCAAAAGGGGATTTTAAATCTTGTTTCTCTTGGACTGTATTGTGGCCCTCTCTATCCCTTTCTTTTTTCTCCTCTCTGAAAGCAAAGTTGTTGGTTAAAGCATTGGTGGATGCTTTTGGTCCACCACACAGGGGCTTTCACAAATTCCTTTACTTTCTAATATTGCTGGTTTTTTGTTTTTGAGGATAAGAACTAATAATGCTAGTTTGATAGGTCCATTTATATTGTCTTTCTCAACTGTTAATTGTAGTTGCCCCAAAAAAAAAGGTGAATTGTAGTTTGCAAATTCTTTTTTCATTTTCCCATTATTCTCCCCATTATTTACCTGGGTTTTATATTGCACAAAATATAAAATAAAACCCATATTGAAAAAGGTTGTGGGACAGGTGAACCGACGTGCCTGCCAATCTGGTACTAATATTCTTTTGAGGATCGCATGGCCGCGGGTGGCACATTGTTTCAGAAGGAAGGGAAAGGTCATAGTCTTATCTTAACCTTGTATATTACTTCCGGTGATGTCGAGACGTAAAACCATTTTTATGAATTCTTTTACACGTTTCGGGCGAGACGTAAATTTACATCATCAATCTTCCGGCCCATCAGAGCTCTAAATTTATTTTTCAGATGTAAGATAGTTTGGAATGCTCAGAAATTACTCATAACTGCCTGTACTTTGTTGTCTCCTGCCTAACTGGCCAAACTACGAAAGAGCCTAATACCAACTCCCAAATTAATTAAACAGTCCAGGGCCTCTGTCTGTGTTTGGTGTTGGGTAAATTCACTCATTTTTATCCATATTTTTCTCGACCACTTGTTGTTTGGTAAAAAATCCAGTCCATGTAAATAACTTGCCTAAAAAATAAGAGAGAGATGATTTTCTACTTCCCTTTTCTCTATTTACACTTCCTTTTGTTTTTTAAAAAATACTTTTTAATTAATTTTGTTCTTTTTTATTCTTTCTCTTTCCTATTCTACCCTCACTCTGCATTAATGTTTTGATAACTAAAATTAAGAAAAATTAACATTAAAATAAAAAAAAGAAGTGAGAGCGTCTTCTACTCCTTATGTGAACACGTATCATAAGAGCTCCTTTTTTTTTTGTGTAAATATTTTCCAGGAAAATATAAATTTATATGTGGACGACATTTCCAGATTGATCGTCTAGCTTGAGTTTGGGGATTAATTCCCTAAGGTTTCCTTCATTCTGCCAAAAGTGGTTTTGTGGATTGCATGTTTTGCTGCAAAGAATAGTATGCAAAGACTATGCTTTTATCCAATTAGGAGGCATGATTAATGGGTTCTTACAGAAATTGGGAAAGCATGATCCATAAAAGGCTGAGAAAATAATTCATATAGATTCATATGCTGGAATTTGGGTATTCCCTGGAGACAACACAAGTTTGTCGGAGATGGTGGCTGAGTTATGTCATCGGAGGTGATGGAAAGACACGATGAAGGAGTAGAAGACGCTCTGATTTAATTTTTCTTAATTTTAGTTATCAACTAGGATAAGGATAGAATCAAAAAGAAAAAGAATAAAAAATAAAAAATTAAATAAAAATTATTAAAAAGCAAAAGAGAGATAAAAGAGGAGTGAGAAAATCAACTTTTAAAAATAAAAAAAGGTTTTCATCTCGTGAAAATCGTTTCTGTAGACACTAGGGGCCAGTTTGGCATTGCTGTGCTGTGAAAATAATCACTGTCAGATTTTCTTTGAGAGTAAACAGTTTGGCATTTGGTAAACTTTTTGTTAAAAGTGTTGTTAGTATTGATTTCCGTATAATCAGAAAATAATTGCCGCATAATCATTAAACTCAGCACCTCTTCGAAACTGATTCCTACATAATCAGAAAATGAAAGCATCTCATTAGCTGCTTTCCCTTATAGCTTTCTCTCACAGCAATTTTTATCACAGCAATTTTTAACAATAAGTGATTTTCTCACAATTTACCAAACAGGTTAGGCTTCCCAAATTTTTTTAAAAATCACTTATTACCCAAAATAAGCAATGCTAAACGGGCACTAAAGCGTTCGTTTGGGACTGCTTATTTAGGAAGCGCTTCTGCTTATAAGTGCTTTTATTATAAAGTCATTGAAAATTTCGTAAAAAATTGAAGTGCTTCATGGAAAAGCACTTGGGAGTGCTTCCTAAAAAAGCACAGAGCATGTGCTTCTCTAGAAATTGCTTTTATGGCCCAGAAGCACTTCTAAAATTTTCTGCCAAAAGTTGAGCGTTTTTCATTGTCAAAAAACGCTTTTAGCCATTCCAGAAGCAATACCAAACGAATCCTAAAGAAGCGCGTTTCTAACTGCGCCACTCTAAAACCCTGCCCCATCGCTCAGCCATTCTTCTGTTTCAGCAGCGCGGCAAAACCCTATCCAATGCTTAGCTGCAAAACCTTGTTGTCCAGAAGGACCAAAACCATAAGGAAAAATAAGAATAAGAAAAGCAAAAACAGCAAAAGAAGCAACAGTTTTTCTACAAAACAAAACCCCATTTCCGAAAATTACCAGCAAGAAGAAGATATAGAGGAAGAAGAAGATGGTGATGATGTTGAGGAAGGTTTTAATCTCAAAGCCTCGGCCCCATCACAATCACATGGGGTTCAACCACTGGGCAATCTCTACCTCAGCCCAGGCTCTGTCAACTCAAGGAACACTGGCTTAGGTAATCTCCAAACCCTAACAGATGAGCTTGTTCTTGAGGTTTTGGGGTTTTTGGGTGGGGCCCATTTGGGGGTTTTGGCCTCTGTGAGCAAATCTTTCTATGTCTTTGCAAACCATGAGCCCCTTTGGAGGAACCTTGTGCTGGATAATCTAAAAGGTAGGCTTTTGTATAATGGCTCTTGGAAATCTACTTACATTGCTGCTCATTACCCTTCATTTGATGTGTCTAATATCTGTGTTTCGGGTTTGAGAGTGAGAGACTTTTATTCTGACTATCTCTTTCAGAGTTGGCTCTGTGCCAATCTCGAAATGAAACCTGAATGGCTTCAAAGAGATAATATAATCCGAAGAAGGGGCATTTCGATTGAGGAATTCATTTCCGATTTTGAGGAACCAAATAAGCCGGTCTTGTTGGAAGGGTGTATGGATAATTGGGTTGCATTGGAGAAGTGGGAAAGAGATTATTTGGTTCAGGTGTGTGGTGATGTAGAATTTTCGGTTGGGCCAGTGGAGATGAAACTTGGGGAGTATTTTAGGTATGCTGATCAGGCCAGGGAAGAGAGGCCACTGTATCTATTTGACCCAAAATTTGGAGAAAAGGTTGCAATATTGGGTTCAGAGTATGAAGTTCCAGTCTATTTTAGGGAGGACTTATTTGGTGTGCTGGGAAGTGAGAGGCCAGATTACAGATGGATTATAATTGGACCAGCTGGATCAGGTTCCTCGTTCCACATTGATCCTAATTCGACTTCAGCTTGGAATGCGGTGATCAAGGGGTCAAAGAAGTGGGTATTGTTTCCTCCTGATGTGGTTCCTCCAGGGGTGCATCCCAGTCCAGATGGTGCTGAGGTGGCATGTCCTGTTTCAATAATTGAATGGTTCATGAACTTTTATGGTGCAACAAAGACTTGGAAAAGGAAGCCTATCGAGTGCATTTGTGAGGCGGGGGAGGTGATTTTTGTACCTCAGGGATGGTGGCATTTGGTGATCAACTTGGAGGAATCAGTTGCCATTACACAGAATTATGTTAGCAGGTATGGATTTTCTGTAAGTTATGCTTTTTAATCTGAAAATTCTCATATTTTCTGTTGCATTTCTTGTAAGAGTCTGGTAGTATATAACTAATCCTATAAGTTGGTCAAATAATGTTAATATGGCCTTCTGAGCCCTATTTTGATGATTAGTGCTACTACGTATTAAAAGAGCAAATTGGAAATAACACTGTTTTCAAAAAGCCATAGGAAAATATGGGCGAATTTAGCTGAAGTTTAGGTGTAATTTCAAGCATCCACTAGTGATATTTGAAAAATCAAAACAGATAGTTTATAGAAAGATGCTTGAAGAAGAAGCATCTTTCGTCAAGTGAAGATTGGATTTCCAAATTGAGAGATGTATCTTTTTAATAGGCCTGAAGGAAAGTCAGTGGATTGTAAGGGTTGTTGTATATCCTTGAACTGACATTTCTAAGAAATTAAGAAGTTCAGCTACTTTTGCATTTTTGTTATTTTGTAAAATATTCGCTCAGTGAGGAAGTTGGATGTTAGATAACAGATGTATTGTGTGGTGTAGGTATTTGAATTCAAGGATATGGGAGAAAGTAGAATTTTTTTAATCAAAAAATCAAAACACGTAGTAAGATGTTTACAACTCTAGATTAAAATGAAACTCCAAAAAGAACCCAAATAGCATAGCATGCAAAAAAAATTAATGTTATATTTCTTCATTTATATGGCAGGATGAGGATGTGCATTGCATTCCCCATTCATAAAATCCACTGTTTTGGAACAAAGAAAGGTTTACGGTTAAACTTACCTGGTTTTTATGTTTTGCAGGAGAAATTTGTTGAATGTCTTGGATTTTCTTAAGAGGCCAAATGCCAGCACTCTTGTATCTGGAACGAGAGATCGGGTGAATTTGTATGATAAGTTTAAAAGTGCTATTGAGGCTTCTTTTCCTGGTACTATTGATCATCTTATGCAGAAGGCAGAAGAGAAGAAGGCCCAACAGAAAAAACCCTCCTTCTGGGATTCAGTTACAGATTCGAAGGCCGGTGCTTTCAAGTTCTCTTTCTAGAGGAAAGGGACCACAAGACTGAGCAAACTGGAACTAATCTTGCCTCCAGCAAAATGGGAGGAAAAGAACAACAATTTTGACACTAATTTGATTCATTAGACATTGTTGTATTTCTATCATTTTTTACCATATAATGGCATTAAGTGTTTTTCTTTCTCCTGTTTTAGAGCATCTCATAGGAATGGGGAAAATTGAGTTCAAACTCATAGGCAATGAGCCTCTACCAATTTTTTGTTCCCATTTTTCGAGTATTAGGTTCACTAGGCACTTGCCTGGCCCTGACTAGAATAGGAAACTCATAAACTTGAACAAACTCAGCTCAACATAACGAAAGCCTAATACCCCTATCCTTAGCTGGAACACAAGATTACTCACCATCGAACCATGAACCATAAAGATCGATTCTTGCCCGTCCTTTTCAGGAGCATTTCCATATTGCCATTCCCAGGGTTACTCATGTTGAAAGTGCCAACAGGTGTTTTTGTGTAACAGGCTTTTTTCGTTGTCTAATTTTGAGTAACAGGCTACACAAAAGGAGTTGCCCCTCAGCTTTGAACCCCTTCCCTCTCTTACGTAGTTTCAAATAGAAACCTTAACAACATAACCTTGTTCGCAAATTCTTGCATGCAGAAATTGTATACAGCCCCTTAATGCTGGTCACGTGACCAACTTTCTAGTACAAGAAGAATTTCTCTTCAAGGTCATAAAATCTTGTAATGTACTTAGTATCCACTGCAACAACCAAAAACTTTTGAAACTTTTTTTGGACAATCGTCTTGAGTCGAAACTTTTTCGGCACAATTACGATATGGTTGTAAGTTTGTCAATGCATATGAAGTTGCAACTGCATACCAAGAGCGTAGATTATAGTACATTTTTTGATAATTCTTTGTCAATAAAACCATTAATCATGCAGCATGTATTGCCATATTTCTAGGATTCATGTAGCACAATTTAATTGGTAAAACAAATCTTACAGAAGCAAAACAAGGCCATCCAAAATTAGAATAGACCAAATCAAAGCACATACAATTAGTTAGGATTAAATAATGAAATCAGCCAAAAACATTGTGAAAACAAATTATTGTATTTCTAGTCGGCTTCTAAAGCCGGAGAAAGAGAACCTGAATAAGAACCATTTGAGAACTTCAAAGTTTCTAATAATCCCATGCGCAAGTAAGGAGTAACAGTGGCTTCTGGAATACCAAATGCATAGGTGCTTTCTTGCAAGTCTTCAGCTGCCGCATCTTGACAATCAGATTTCTCAGGAACTGCTTCTATAGCAACATTCAAACCGTTTGAGGTAGGTTCATTCATAAAACTGGAAACAACCCAAATCAAGTAAAGCCACGGGTAAGCTCCAAATTCAGACTACTTAAAACAAAGAAAATCTCTAAATTCAGACTAATAAATAATGTGAACGAATGCAGACTAGTGTATTAGCTTTATTTTGAGTGGCATGCTTTTATCTGTCTTTCATTTCTTTCATTTTTCTATCTGCATTGGTCTTCTTGTCCACTATCTTACCTCTTTGAAATTTTATTGTCTCTATGAAAAATGCAGACTAGCTTAGTTCAAATCGTAGCATACCAATTTGAACTGTACTGTAATTATTCAAGTAACTTGATGTCCATTAGTACATTCATAGCAAATGAATAACTACACTCCAGATTGGAGGATAGGCTCAAGCCGCGCAACACAACAGATCATCTAAAGATAATACCAAAAGTCATTATTTCACTTGGCCTTAGATTTTGGGTATTCATGACTTGGTACGCTAAATCATAGAAAAACCTGAAGACTTTTTCGCATGAATGCAAGGGTTCATATGAAACGAAAATTACGCTAATGTTTACCTCGCCTCAAAGCTTTTCCCTTCAGAGCCCATTATGGCACATAGGCTGCAAATGATCCATGGTGGAAGATATGCGTCCTTAATTTCAACACTTGAGCAGAGACCAGCTGATGAGCTTTTAATGGATCCGTCATCATTAATGATGGATCCTTTATTGGGAGCAACAATATGGTCCGGCCTTTTCAATTCCATGCATTTAACCTGCAAAACAAGGTTAGAATAAAAAATTCCATTTATATATATTTCAGAGAAAATTCAACATAATGAAAAGGCAAGTTAGCATATTCATGACAAAAAGGGGGGAATTGTTCTCTGCACTGGTCTGGGATCTCTATTAGGTAAAAACATAGGCCCAGTAAGTCATTATCTATGATACGGTGAAGGCTATAAATCATGCCTTGACTCTAATAGTTACTAATAGCATTGGCAGTGGCAAGCATGAAGCTCCACCCAAAAGCACATACTCAAACAGATATAGAATTCAGTTTTATGGCAACAAGACATGCTGACTTAGTATGCTGTTTTACGGCAACAAGACATGCTGACTTAGTATGCTACAATCTCCGTGGCATAACAAGTAATGTTATTAAGGAACCACAAACATTTTTCACACCTACCTCGGGAGAAGAAATTGCAGCATTCTGAAATGGCACAGGTGAATATAACACAGGAACATCTATTCCCATCAAGACAGTCAAGAAAGATCTGAATTGTAAACAGAAGAAAGCAAGATCAAATGAGAAGATAATACATACCAAATAAGTGTTTAATCAGTTTAGCCAGATACATGGAATTTGAAAACCAAGTGGCTGAGGTTACAACAGAGTTATCTTTTTACAATTACATACCTATAATTTAACAAAATATCGAACAGACCATGTACGTTCGTATTGCCACTGAAAACAAGCAATGATTCCGGAGTATTATCTATATCAGACAAGGAACTTGAGCGCCGAGTCTGCAAAATTTGCAATGGAGGCACAAATAAGTTAAGCAGATAAAGGATCTTTAAAACATGTTAACCTGGAAATGGCACAAGTAGACGTGACAAATGCATATGGTTTGGCATGCATGATCATCCTTCCAACCAATATCTTTAAAAAGATAATAGTGGAATGATACAAACCTCATCATCAAATGTAAGACTGTTTGTCCAAAAAAAAAGTGTGAGACTCTCAGACTACTCATTTCTTGTTCTCTGAAACTATCGAAAGTTTTTATATTATCAAGTGGTGGATAAGAACAGCCAACTGCTGCCCAGTATAGGTGACCCAGTAGAACAATCAAGCAACTAATCTTCACCATATCCCACAAAAAGTAGAGAAAGGTATTTCATGACCTCAACAGGCCTGAAATAAAATAAGCAAAACAAGAACGAAGAGTGATATGTGGGAAAGAAAAAACAGTTATTAACCTGGCTGAAATTCTGCTTCTCCATCTCTGAGAGCTCAATAAGAACTTCTTGAGCGACTTGCTCTACCTTAGAACGGCAAAGAGGCATAGAGAAACAAACATCCTGATGCCAATATTGTACAGTGAAAAAACGTAAGACACATAGAAAAAAATGGACAAAGAAAGCAGTACAAGGTCCATACTCCACTGATACACAAAAAACAGACAACAAAGACACGGTTACACACAACAGTACAAGGGCCATCCTCAGCCTGAAACATAACATTTAAAGAACAAAAAGGCAAAAATAACAAGAGAACTGCGAACATTTATACAATTAAGATGAGTACACTTCTAAAAAAAATAATAATAATACTCGCAACTTACATGCTCTCTTAACAATGATCGCAAGGCTCCTGTTGACTGTGAGATATAAGCATTGTTGAAGCGTTTTGAGCCTCCAGCGACATCAGAACCAGTGAACATCACCACAAAATATGGAGTACACACTATAAGATTTGTAAATGAAAACAGAAATCAGTGTGGAGTTCATAAGGAAAAAATAAAGAGGGTTTAGGGCATAAGACTCCACAAAGTAAAGTTTATGCCTTCTTGAAGCTACATCAATGAAATAAGACATTATTGTTTTATGTATGATGATTTATAGTTATATGCAAAAGCTAACATAAAAAAAGATTTAGCACAGACTGAAAAATGGGGAGAAATTAATCCTTGTATGTTACATAAGGCATGATTCATTAATTGTATCCCCACTCTTAGAAGAAGGCTAGGAGCCTTGCAATAGAGGAACAATTGTACATCAATAAATAATAAATTAAGAGAGTTCAAAAAGTATTACATATATAAACACACATAAAAGTGGCTTGAAAAAACACAATATATGGGCACAGGTAATTACCATAAAAGATATTACAGATCCCATTGCGAAGCATGTAGTAAAGACTTTGAAATGAGTCCTCCCACGCTACCTGTCGTTTTCTTAAGAATTCCATTTCCGCTGCAAAAGTAAAAGTAAAGCTACTGATAATAAGACAGTTTCAGGAAAATAAAGAAAGGGGAAAAATCAAAACAGTTTGCAAAAAATATATTATTTGGCGCACCTCCCTCAGCTGTTGATGAGGTCAACACTTGTATAAGAGAAGGTGGTAGGGTAGATTGAGGGTAAACCCATGAATGTAGAAGTTTAGAACTAATGACTTGGGAAGTTGATGTGAGCCCTGAGCTGTGGCTCCTATTTTGATCCTCATAAGAATTAGACTGGAACTTGAGATAAGGCATAGTAGTGTAGGCTCCACACGTTACTGACCTATGAATCCTGAAAATGCAAAATGAATGAACTAATTACAAACATCCTGCCAACTATGACCAATGAAAAACTAATGGAAATAAGCAATGCATTAGCACAAAATGGGTGTAGCAGGTGAATAGAATGTGCAAGAGACACCCTCTAAACAAAATGAAATGACTAGTTTTCTCATGTCTGCACTGTCCATACATATATATATATATATATATATATTACTACTTTACTAATGAAAAACTAATGTATGAATAGAAATAATATGGTACTTGCATCTGCGCACAGATTTAAAATTATAGTATTTTCATATAATCCATTCACAAGCATAAACTGATGATTTGACTAAGACATCAACGCCTAGCCAATATCTGCTAATAATTCATATTTTTCGTCACTTATTTTGACCCTGTCTTCAAGTTTATTGAACCTGCATAACAGATTATCTTGGTTGACGGTTTTTTGAATGCGCACAAGTAATTAACTAGGCATTGAGATGGATTAACAAACCAAAAGAATGCAAAAGTAGCGATCCTGTCTTTAAGTACTTGAAACTAAACAAACTGTTTTTTTAAGGACCTTTTTTCTTAGCAACTATATATAAATAAAAAAATTTAGAACACAGAGATACGAACTCAAGATAACCATCAGGAATGAAACAAGTCAATTTCCAACTATATCAGCAATTTGTTAGTGGAATCTAAAGAAATTGTTATAGCAGCTTTAGCTGTATACTAACCAATTCACTGGGGAAGAGGACACCACCCGCATACTAGTTTTCAAAGTAAAATCCAGAGGAACCTTTGCACCAGGTAAGCAAAAGTTGCCTGAACCAGTTGATGTAAGATCCCGGCATCTTTCAGAAGAATAAGCAGGTAAACCAGTGGTGACTGAGGATTCATGGGCAGCCATTCCTTTTAACGCTTTATCCTGGTAAAATAAGTGCAGAATTGTTAACAAAAAATTCTTTGAGATTATGTAGTTAAAAGGAAATTCTACTAAGTTTACCACATCGACAGCTGCAAAACCAGACAATCTGTCACCGCCTGATGAAAGCTCAGTAACACTACGGAAAGTACTTTGACTACACTTTCCAATTGTTTGAAAAGCTTGCGCCATACCATTTTCAGTGTTTTTATCAGAAGCTACATTCTCTGGACTGTTTGGAGAAACAAGATAGAATTGATAAGAAATAAGGATGGCCTGTTTGTCGTTAATTATGTAGCATAGTACTGAAAGACATACCTGAAATTTTGGTGTTTTCTCTTGGAAACCAAACTTGAGACCACAGAAACATTCTTCAGGCTGCTAGGTTGCTCCACTGAAATACTTCCCTAAGCACAATGATAGGGTAGTTTTGCATAAGCCCAACAACAGTTAAATTTTAATAGTAAAATAAGAGGGGAAAAGGTATTTATGATTATGTGCAAACCTTAGCATTCTCTTTTCCAGAAAGAGTCCTGAACCTAGATTTTTTTGCAGCATACACTTCATCCATACGAATGTCAGTGTATCTAGGATTCCTGAACAGTTCTGGTTTCTTAAGCCCATTTTCCACCTCACTAGTGTTACAATAAGAAGACATGTCAGTAATGAGACCAAGAAAAAAACAAAAGGAACACATGTTGGTGATTTACAAAAGTAAACTAAAAAAGAAGTAGAGAAATTAACCTTGTGGAACCAAGCAAAGGAGCTGGAGATTCATCACTAATCTCCATTGCGTTCATCCGCTGCTCTCCCTGTCATGCACACATTATAAATGAAAACCTTCTTAACTACATCACCTGTAGAATTATATGCAAAGCTTCTTGAAAGTACACATCAACAAAAATGAGTACTAATCTATACATAATCTTTTCTTTGTAATAAGCAGATATAACACCATACAATAACACCATATAGCACTAAGCCTTTAACAGAATGTATCGTAAACTGAATCGCCTGTCCATAACCCAGTGTGGTAGCGAATCCCACTTAATGTGAAGCCCTGGGAGGGGAGATTTTGGCAAGCAAAATAACACAACAATACATGGAGAAAAATAAGCCCAATAGTTCAACAACTTACTCTCAGTTCAGATGGTGTCTTTCTTTTCACTGTTGCACCAGCCTTCAAAGTCCCACCACCAATCTTCATAGAAGTGGAAGGTAGATAACCAGGTGGAGCAACCTTCGCCATATCTTGGTCTCAAACACGATTGTCGAAAGGTCGTTTCAGGTCCTACATATGGTTAGAGCATCGATTCAATAAGCAAAGGCAAAAAAACCCTTCAAAGTCCCAGCTAGCTATTACAACAAAGATTAAACTAACAGAAATTTACCCAAAAAAAGAAACGACTTTTACGATTCGTTCACCAATTCAGCAGTTAATCTGTATATGTAAGCAATCCGATTCAAATTCCAGATAACCCAAATTGATTACCATCAAATACGAAATGAACCCTAATCGACTAATTAGCATATATTGCGTCAAAATCTTGCAATTTTAGAACCAGAGCGTCTAACCTCAGTGAAGAAGAGATCTCCAGAGCAAAAGCATTGACGAAGAAGAGCTCTCAGTGCAGCGTAGCCTCGAACGAGATCAATCTCTATTGTTTCGATCGATTTGCCCCAAAAATCAAATCCCAGATACTAGGGCAAACCAAAGGGGCAGAGAGAAGAGAAGAGAAGAGAAGAGAAGAGAAGAGGAGAGAGAGAGAGAGAGAGAGAGAGAGAGAAAAGGTGGGAAAATGCGGCAAAGTTAAGAGATTTGACAAATTTTGTTTAAACAATTTGGAATTTCCCTCCTGAAGGTGACGCCGTCAACTCACGGACGTTAATGACCGTTTATCTCCGTGCTGTAACGGTCAGAAGTCACAATCCAAATGAATAGAATCTGAAACTTCCAAAAGTCTCTTTCTTTTAAAATTTCCCTGGAAAATGTTACTGCCTTTACTCTCTATAGAGTATGAAAATAAATGTTAAATTTTAGAGAGACGGGTAAGTGGTTTAAGGAGCCCATTGTGGATTGTAAAAATGGTTTAAGGAGAGAGAGAGAGAGAGAGAGAGAGGGGTAAGTGGTTTAAGGAGAGAGAGAGAGAGAGAGAGAGAGAGAGAGAGAGAGAGAGAGAGAGAGAGAGAGAGAGAGAGAGAGAGAGAGAGGGAGGGAGTATGGTTTAGGGAGGAATTGTAAAAATGCATCCGCAATGATGCTCTCTATTTCTTAGCTAAAATTTAGCTAAAAATATAAGAAAGCTATTTTAGGAGCTCTCTAAAAAATTTCAACTCCAACCATACTCCCTAATTTGGAGAGTCATAAATGTTATAACTCTTTTTTAATTGGTCCATCTCTATTAAAAAATAAACTAAAAAATAGTTAGCATTAAATAAAGGTTTGAAATACTCATTAAATAAGGCAGCATTAAATTATAGGGAGTCACTAGGAGTACTTTCTCTCTCCTCAGATTTAGGAGCTCCTAGAGGACTCCCTATTTTAGGAGGTGGATAGGGAGCATGGTTGGAGTTGCATTTTTACAATTCCTCCCTAAAATTTGTCTAAGGAGGTGGTTTAGGGAGCCCATTGCGGATGCTCTTACAGTTTACTACTAGCAACACCGATATTGTCCCCAACTTAAGAGCATCCGCAATGATGCTCTCTATTTCTTAACTAAAATTTAGCTAAAAATATAAGAAAGCTATTTTAGGAGCTTTCTAAAAAATTTCAACTCCAACCATACTCCCTAATTTGGAGAGTCATAAATGTTATAACTCTTTTTTGATTGGTCCATCTCTATTAAAAAATAAACTAAAAAATAGTTAGCATTAAATAAAGGTTTGAAATACTTATTAAATAAGACAGGATTAAATTATAGGGAGCCACTAGGAGTACTTTCTCTCTCCTCAGATTTAGGAGCTCCTAGAGGACTCCCTATTTTAGGAGGTGGATAGGGAGCATGATTTGAGTTGTATTTTTACAATTCCTCCCTAAAATTTGTCTAAGGAGGTGGTTTAGGGAGTCCATTGCGGATGCTCTAACCATTTACAAAGACTAGTAGGTGTGGGGTTTTATTGGCCTTGGTGTTATTAAGAGTGGAACCATTTATTATAAGTTGTAATTTATTTAGTCAAGTTTCCAAGGTGAAACTTTACATTCTTCAACAATAACTTCCCTCACAAGGCAAATCCTAAATTTTTTAATTAGTTAATGAAAATGAGCTTCTTCTTTTTTTGTTTGGACCAAATAAATTGAAACAAGCAATTTTTGCTAAACAATTTTTTTGACAATTACTGCATCAACAAATAAGTGCTGAGTTTTAATGTCCTAATTCTTCTACATCAACGTCAGTTTGTTCCATTTCTTAGCGAATACGGATAATTATTCTAGATATCAAGTTCATTTGTCGTCGTTTTGACATATTTCAAATAGTCTAACTTTATTGCTGATGCTTTTAACATATTTGAGTCATTTCATTTAGAATTGTCATATTTGGGGCCAAACTCTCCCTATTCCTATGCTTTTAATTTTGATAGATGAGGTGTTCGTTGCCTTAGGGCTTTTGCGTTGTGAGTTATTTTCAGTAGCGAATAGGGTTTTGTAATTATTTGGGGAGCCGTTGAGTAATGCTAAATACATACACCATGTATTAGTCTGTTATTTATTCAACTTTTGGCTCAATCTGGCCTAATTTAAAAGTGCATCGTGGGATGACTTGCATTGCAAGATGTATTAGCTACCATATATAAGAAATTTATCAGTTTTCTATAATAGATATATGGTCTTTTTTCAGCTTTCCAAATATTCTGGGCTGGATTGGAAGGAAGAAACGGTTTTCAAAATACACTGAGAGCTCGAATAACATTCAAACAAGAATCAACCTGATCAATTATACTGAAAATTCACAATACGAAAACATATGAATAATATAAAAAAGATGGTATATATATTCATCAAAGTCAAAAGCTGTAGTGTAAAATATCTATATGCAAGAAGTATTCTGTGTTGAGCTTCTGTCGGTTCTCACTGAAGTGATCTTCTTCATGGCTGATCAAACAATAAGCACACTTAGAAGAAAGAGCAAGACCTAGAACTCAGAAAGCAAAGCAACTTTCTTAACCTAGCATCCATGGCCAACTAATTTAACCTTGATTATTATTATTATTATTATTATTATTATCATTATTTCCGGTAAGCCGTTGCACGAGATCCATAAACTCTTGAGGCTGCACATGAATAACCTTGGGTGAAATCAGATAAACTATAACTGGATTTGACGAAATCGGCTGCTGCTGCTTCTTCTTCTTCTTCTTCATCTCCTGCTTTGAATTCTTGCTCACCACAAGAGGATTAGGCCTTGGACCCTGCAACTCCAAATGCCTTCTCATCATGTTTCTACAACTCATCATCTCTATATCCTTAATTATTTCTGATATTTCTGAAATATTATTGAGTTAGTGAGTCGTGAAAACCTGAAAAGAGTCGAATACATTTATATAGAGATGTTGGTTGAGAAAAGGCCAATTATTTGTTGACTTTTCAGCTGTTTTTTTCCATTAGAATTTGAATTGGTCTTTTTCGTGATAAAATATTTGGCGATTATTTATTCAGTATCGTTTGCCGGCTGTCTCTCCAGGGACGAGAGAAACCAAGAATTTTGCTTCTTAAATATATTTTTATATTTTGAACAAATATTCAAAAGTAGGGTCAGGGACTCAGGTGTGACAAACTCAGTCAAGGTCGTCAAAGTCATTTATTGGTGTACTTTTCTCCTTGGCGTGCAGTTTTTTATATATTTATTTCTTTGGCCTTCAGAATTTTGATCTTCTTATGGTGTCTCATCTTAGTTTTCTGGTATAAATAAATCATCAGGGTTTACTAAATCAGAGACTTCTTCTGGAAAGAACGAAGAGAGGGGCCAGGGGAGTGACCGAGTGAGGGAGGAATGATACAACACGAATCATATTCTAGAATATATGAGGAAAGAAACAAACATGTTATAGATAGAAGCAAGTGTGTACATTTTAGTCTTAAACAGTAGTATATTGACACTAAATTCGGCACCAAAAGTCTCAACAATGATGTGGTACATTTGGAATTGATTTGAAATGACTAAATGCAATGAGTAATTGGAACCCACTCTTTTATTCAAATCTTGTATACATATATTCTAGTAGTCAAAAAACAACAACAAAAACCTACAATGTTATCTAAATCCATCAAAGGGACCCTAGAAGAAAATTTTCAAATTATAAAAGGATTTTTGCAGAAATGTCACATGAACTTATACCTTGGTTTCAATTTGTCACCTTAAAGAAAAATTTAAGAGAAATGTCACATTTATTTTTCAAAATCCATGATTTGTCATCTGACTTTAACACAATTTTCCACCCATTTTAAGGGTATTTTAGTCTTTCCATTTTCAAAAAAATAATAAGAGAAAAAAAAGATACCTCTCTCTTTCTTTCTCCCCCATCCCAACCCCACCCGCCCCTAAAACACACTGCACAAGACACCCCCCCTCCCCCCTCCCTCACTTCTCTCTATCTCTACTTCCATCTATCTATCTCTCTCTCTCCACAAATTTTCAATATGCAAATGGAAAAATACCAAAAAGAAAAAATAATAAGAAAAAGGTGGACTTGGTTTGGGTGGGTTGAGAGAATTTGTGCCACCGGTGCCGCACATGGGATAGGGGAAGGTGGGATTTTTTTTATATAGTTATTTTTCCATTTTTAAAATACTCTTGAAAATGCGAAGACTAAAATATCCTTTATGTTGGCACTAAAACTGAATGGACAGAGATGAGTGCAACTTACAAGTAATGTGGACGATCTAGCAGATCGATTGAGTGTTAGATGCAGATCCTTCCTTTCCTCAGATGTTGATCCTGAACAGAAGGAAGTCGAGACTCGTAAGGTCTATGAAACCGGTGTGGAACCAGCCTAAGACCCTCCGATGCCAAAGTATGTTTGTTTTCTAAGAGCTTTTGCTGTTGACTATGTATTAGTATAAAAGTCAAGCTGAAAAGTCTTACCCCTGTATTGTAGTGAATGGGCCTATTTATAGAGGGCATTTTGTATGCTCTTAGTACTTAATTTCTATGTGGGACTCGTGGGATGGCCCTATAAGGTTGACACAAGTCTTTAGATATTTCGGGCGGGTGCTTCGAGGTTGATTTTGCAGAATCGGTAAGGAGTACCGATTGTAGACTGTGCTGGGCCTGTAGCGACCTTTTGCTGCTTTGAGACAATACCATCGGTAGCCGATGCTGATTGTTCGGAGCCTTGGGCACTTGGGGAGTTTAAGTGATCCACATGTGAATGGATGAGTGGAGGATCAGATATGGTACAAACACTTTAAAATGGATGAAAAATTAGATGGTGTTAAAGTTCGATGACAAATTATGGATTTTGAAAAATTAAGGTGACATTTTTCTTAAATTTTTCTTTAAGGTGACAAATTGAAATTGAGTTATAAGTTTAGGTGACATTTTTGCAAAAATTTCAATTATAAGTAACTTCAATACATACGATTGGTAACAAAATGGGTATACTACTTTTGATTAAATGATGATGAAATATTTCATCAAGCTAAGTTATCACTCTCTGAATTATTATAATTTATAAGATGTGTGGAGATGGGTTGAAGGTTAGAACAAATGTGAATTAAGGCCCATTGGGTTTCTTATTTATGTCAACCAATTGGGGTGTTTGTAAGGGATTTCAAATGATTAAGTTAGAGCTTAAAAGTGAGAATCAAAATCAAGCTGAACTTGGAAAATAATTAGGAGGTCATGCCCCTATGTATTGTAGGAAAAATTACGAAGTGAGAGGAAAATAAAGAAGGGTATGAGATATAGAAAGTGGGTTTTGACCCAAAAAAATGAAAGATATAGAAAGTGGGTGAGTAAAGGAAGGATAAATCCTAGGGGAAAAATATTAAAACGAAAACTATCACAAAGTCACATGATTAATTTAGGGGTGGAGGAAGAAAAATCACATGAGTCACGACATATATCATATATGGATACCTTTCCTTTCTTGGCAAGATAAATAATAAGTATATCAAAATGATGTAAAAGCATCTCCAACAACCTCTTCAACAGTTTTGAAATACTAAAAATAGGTGAGCCATATCATCAAAACTCTCTTCAATAGTCTTGTCAAACTCAATCATTAAAGCTGCATTCTCTTTCTCTCTCTTAAAGCCTAATAAGTTCACGTTGGCTCTTCAAAATATTTAAGCATAAAACCTACCTTGAAAATGTTAAAAACATGCATTTTTTCTTTTCAAACGATAACTACATAGACATTTTTCACATGTTTTCATTCTTTTCCATAATATTGCATTCACTACTACAAAAAACGAAATAGACGACGGTAATCCACCGTCGTGTATCATGGTTTACAACCGACGAGAAATCGACCGCCGTCTTTTCATACATGAAATAACGACGGAAAATAACCGACGTAGTTAATATAGTACACGTCAGTAAAATACTAAAACCGACGTAGATTTCATACATAAAACCTAAAAAAGAAACCTTTCGACTATAATAGACGACGGTTTTAGTAAAACACTGACGTTGAAATAATGTTAAATGTCAAAAACAACTACAAAACCGACGTAAATATGTTTATCGACGTCTCTAAATACACAAAAACCGACGTGTAAAACTTAGAAAACGTCTTGGTTAGTAAATACTACGTTCACTAAATGAAAAAACTGACGTCTTAAACATATAACATGGCGTATATTTACATAAACAGACGTAAAAACAACAATAACCACGACCATTTATATCACCACAGACGTTAAAAATGATTTTGACGGCTTGAACACAAAAAAAACGACGTGGTTAATATAGAACACGTCACAAAAGAACTAAAACCGACGTCGATTTGGTACATAAACGCATAAAAAAGAGACCTTTCGACTATAATAGACGACGGTTTTATTAAAACACAGACGTTTAAATAATTTTAAATGTCAAAAACAACTATAAAACTGACGTAAATAGTTTTATCAACGTCGGTATATAAAAATACGTCGTATATTCAAAATAAAACAGATTAAGACATAAATTAAAAACCGTCGTATATTCAAAGTAAGACGACGGATTATTAAACAAACAGACGTAGATGTACAATTCCATACGGCTGCACAAAATTACCGTCGTTGTATAATCATTCTAACGTCTAGATAAGATAAAACCGTCGTAAGTTTTAATGAAGAAGTGAAAAAACTCGATTGAAATATGCATTCTTTTCCAGAAATTGTGCACCACAAAATTCAGTGAAATAGACAGAGAGAGGGAGAGTGTGTGCGTGAGTAAACTTAAAACAAAAATGCAGTTCATAGAATAATTTAATCCGTCGTATTAATTCTATCTAGACGTCTACTTTATTCAAAAACCGACGTCCTATTCACTTTTAAACGTCCGTAAATTAAGCCTGTCGTGGTGTTCACTTTATAACGTCGCTTATATAAATATAAACGACGTCTATACCAAAATAAAACACTCTGTTTTTCAAATTTAGAACAGAGTTAGTGAGACTTACGATTAGTTTTGCCTTCTCTGCAGCCTTTGGATCAGGGATGTTTCCTGATTTATCTTCTCTTGCTTTCTTCCACAGAACAGCTCGATCGATTTCTTGACCTTCGGGCATGGTTTCTACCAATTGGTCCGCCAAACCAACATACCCTTTTCTAGACAACCTATGGTTGTACTCCAATTTCTCCCTCCTCTCCTTCTGCTCAGCATGCTTAGCTTCAAAATCTGGGGTTAACCTTGAAGCTACGAAGGCATCCCATTGCGATTTCTCTATGAACTTATAAAGCGCAGGGGTTTCTCTTAACCTCTCCTTGTCATGTGCGTAAGGAAGGATATACTGCCTAGTTACGTTATACTTGAAATCCTTCCATTTTTTGGCGGCAGACTGCAAGACCAAGTTCTTGTAACGATCCCCAATAACATAGGACATTTGAACAGCTTCCCAAATCTGCTCCTTCACGTCCTTGGGTAATTGTTTCCATTTCTTGTCCACAAGAGGGACTCTGGTGCGTGCCAAAACACCAATGTAAGACTGCATCTCAACAGCAGCCTCGCCATGTGGTTTGCCATCTTTATTGAACTCAACCACAGGCTTAACCTTCTCAATTTTCCTCTTCACAACACGGCTCATTGTGCTGATACCGCGGCCAGATTTTGGCTCCTCAACAAATGTGGCTGTGCTCGAGTCTTTCTCTGAGGTTGAGGAATATCTCATCCTCTTCGAGAATTTGCTTTGAGTTGATTTTTCAACTTCCACTAAACCTGTTTTGGGTTCATCCCCTTGTGCCATTGAACCTGCTGTGGCCTTTGACGCTTCAGCTTCCTTGTTTTGAGATTTCGAAACCATTTTTGATTAATCTGCCAGAAAAACAACGTCGGTTATTAAAAATAAACGACGTAATAATATAAAAACAACGACGGTTTTATATATTTCATGACGTAAATATTCATAAACTACGTCGGTTATTAAATTACAAAACTAGTGTACTTCTCTCACTAGACGACGGTTTTATCTTGTTTCCGACGTATTAATTGTCACACCATGACGGTTTTAGCCACCGTCGTGGTGTGTCCATTCCATCGTCGAAAACAGGACAGAACTGTCGTCTTTTGGCGTCGTGAGGGTATCTACTTATGTATTTAATCAAAACCAGTGAAAGATTTCTTCAATTTGACAGAATCTAGTTTCCAGACAACTACGGCATGCAAATGAAAAGTAAAAAAAGGGAAGAGAGTGAGAAAAAACCTTGAATAACACCGGCGTGCAAAGAAATGTTTCCTTCCGACGAAGACGAAGACCAAAATGGTGATTTGGACGATGAAGACGATGATTCAGACGATGATGCTAGGTCAGGTGACGAAAATGGTGATTTGGGAAATGAGAGGGAAACTACGATACTTTATCGGGAAGTGAAAACCGTAAAATATTAGGTCAGGTGACGAAAAGTTTATATATTTTCCCAGAGTTCAATACAACGACGTTGTCATTAACAAACCGCCGTATTATTTTGTTATAACGACGGTAGATAATTCATAAATGACGTGGTTATCACAACTGCCGAAAGACTTTTGGAATTCCGATGTGGTTATGACGGCGCTTTTTTTCTCGAAACTGACGTTGTACTTGTAATTTCAACGACTGTGTATTTTAATAAACCGACGTGGTTACTTTGCGGTTCTGAAAACGACGTCGTTCTCTTTTTAATACGCGCCAAATGACTTTTGGATTTCCGACGTGGTTATGACGGCGCTTTGTTTCTCTAAACTGACGTTGTACTCTTAAATTCAACGACTGTGTATTTCAATAAACCAACGTGGTTACTTTGGTTCTGTTCTCTTTTTAATACTCGCCAAATGACTTTTGGATTTCCGATGTAGTTATATCTAAACTGACGTTGGTTAGTCAAATATGACGTCGCTATGTATATTAGAACTGACGTGGATATTTACTCCATTTTGTTTAAATAGGATTTTTTAACGCGGTTGTTAACTCTCAGTTTTCAATTAGGGTTGCAGAAATTATCTTTCTGAAAGCAAATGGGTTTGCAGAATGATTCCTCACAAGACCAAGCATGGGTTTGCTACATCCTCCTGTGTAGCAAGGGTGAAACCAGCTTGAGAACCCGCGTGGGTGTTCCTGATGCTCGCAGAGACGGACTCAGGTGGTGGCTGTAGCTGGGAGTGGGCTTGAGGTTCAGAATGAGTAGGTGGTGTCTATTCATTCTGAACCTCAAGCCCACTCCCAGCTTCACCCCAAAGGCACAACCCACAACAGGTTCTAAGGCTGGTTCCACCTTGCTACACAGGAGTTTTGAAGTTGATCACTGTGGAAAAGGGGACTACAATGTAACCAGGAATCGAGGAGTGAGGGTTCACACTTTGTTGATTTTGATTTTGTTTTTCAGGAATCGAGGCTGTGCAGGAGCTTGAGAACAAGAGGAAGGAGAGGGCCCAGCTTGCATATGAGAGGAAGAAACAGTTTGTTGATTTTGATTTTGATTTTGTTTGCCACGATGTATTTGCCAAATTTGTGTTCATATTTAACACGAAGAGATTTGCATTTTAAGATGAAAATGTTGTTGAGGATTGAGAATTAAATTTTGTTTTGTGTTAAGAAAGATATTACCAAAATAAAAGAAAAATTAATTAATTTTAAAAAGCTATAAACATAAGACGGCGGTTTACAGAGAGGGCAGACGTATAAATTGAAAAAATACGACCGTAATTTGAACTTAGGACGTGGTAAATAAAAACGACAGTAGTGTTGTAGGTACCGTCGTAGTATACTCCAAAATAATAAGTCAGCGGTTTACAGAGAATGCACCGTCGTAGTATACAGACATTGATTCCACTATATTATACGACGTGGATTAAGAACAGTTGGTCGTGTTTAGTTAGGAGTTAACACAGCAGGTTTTTTGGTGAACTGTCGTCTTTATTTTCTACGTCAGTGTATTCATACCTGCTGTCGTTGTTTTTTGGTCAGATTTTAACACTGAAGAAATCCTTTTTTAAAAACGACGGTTTTTTATTTGTACGCGTCGTCTTTTAAAAATATTGAACAGTAAATCACTTATTCACGACGGTTTTTTTTTTATACCGTCGTCTATTTAAATACAACGACGGTTTTATGTTATGCCGTCGTCTTTTTCTGGTCGTCTTTTTCCATTTTTGTAGTAGTGATTAATTGAATTGAAGAGTCTGTTGGGGTAGATATTATTAAAGTATCAAACAAAGCTTTTCAAATTGCCACATAGGTCAACAAACTTCAATTTGAAAATTTTGATTTGCTACTACTGTTGGAGATGCTCTAATCTTATGTTTGACTTTTCAAATGAATTCGAGTTGGATTAAAAGTAATACAATCCTTTACTTTATAAAGACAAATTGGATAACTTAAAACAAAATCAAGAGGTTTGTAGTTCAAGCGATAAAAAACATTCAGCTGTGTAATCGTGGTTTTGTCTTAAAATTCCCATCCCCATTATCATTTGTATAAAAAAAAACTTAATCTAGAAAAACTAAAATTATGTACTTGAGCTTAAGCCTGAAACACGACCTAAAAATATTGAAGTACCTTTGACACGAGCCTTAAACATACGGCCTTAAACTCCATCTTAAACTCGTGATCTTAAATCTGAGACTTGCCATGCATGAACCCTCGATACCAAACAAAAAATAACATTATATAACCAATGTAGCTTTTTAACAGCATGTTAAAATTATATTAATAATTCACTATGAGATTGCATATTGTAAAATAATATCTTGTATATTTCGTGTGTTTGCAATACAGAAGAAGGCCAATATATAAAGCCAATAAGACTACCTAAGGAAGGTAATTTAAACCCTAAGTTAAAGGCACTAATTTGTACAAGCCTTAACAGAGAAGTTGACTATTCCTATACAAAGTAACAAATAATGTACAATATATTTTGTAATCTTTCCATATCTTCAATATTCCCCCTCAAGCTGGAGTATGGAGATCAAGAATACCCAGCTTGTTTTTGAGTCGTTGGAATTGATCTTTACCTAAAGACTTGGTAAAGACATCTGCAAGTTGCTCCTTTGAAGGAATATAGGCAGTACGTAAAGAACCATTTTGAATCTTCTCTCGAACAACATGACAATCGATCTCAATATGCTTGGTGCGCTCGTGATATACTGGATTAGCTGCGATGTATAAAGCAGCTTGGTTGTCACAATAAAGTAAGCTTGGTGTGGTGTGTGACAGACCAAGATCATAAAGTAAATATCGTAACCATTGGAGTTCACAAGTTGCCATAGCCATCGCTCTATATTCTGCTTCGGCTGATGAGCGTGATACAGTATCTTGCTTCTTTGTTTTCCATGAGATAGGACTTTCGCCAAGAAGTACAAAGTAACCTGTAGTCGACCTTCTTGTCATTGGACAGCTAGCCCAATTAGAATCACAGTAGGCTCTCAATTGAAAATTATTAGAAGATGATAACAGAATCCCTTGGCCTGGAGTCCCTTTCAAATAACGTAATAATCGATCTGCAGCATCTTTATGAGTTGTACGGGGGCTTTGCATGAATTGGCTCAAAATATGAACCGTATGAACAATGTCTGGCCTGGTGATGGTGAGATATATCAAGCGACCCACCAATCTTCTATAGGTTTCTGGGTTATGTAATAGTTCTCCATCTTCATTGTTTAACTTGAGATTTTGTTCCATGGGGAAGAAAGTAGGACGTGCACCAATAAGACCTGAGTCTTTCAAAATGTCAAGTGCATACTTCCGTTGGCTCAAATACAATCCCTTTGAAGAACGAGACACTTCTATCCCAAGGAAGTATTTTAATTCACCAAGGTCTTTTAAATGAAAACGTTGATGCAACAAATTCTTGATAATTGATATAGTGGCAGCATCGGTACCTGTAATAATAATATCGTCAACATATACAAGCAAGAAAATTGATGACTTCCCTTTGTGACGATAGAAAAGGGAGTAATCTGCTTTAGATTGAGAAAATCCCGCATCAAGTAATGCTTTGGAGAATTTTGCAAACCAACACCGAGAAGCTTGCTTTAATCCATAAAGTGATTTGTTAAGACGGCACACCATATTTCCCCCCTTGCCGTGATAACCTGGAGGGAGCTGCATGTAAACCTCTTCATGTAAATCACCATGAAGAAAGGCATTGTTGACGTCTAATTGTTGAAGACACCAACCCTTGGCAGCGGCCAAAGATAATAAAACACGAACAGTGGTAAGCTTGGCAACAGGAGAAAAAGTTTCATGATAATCAATCCCTTCCATTTGCGTATATCCCTTGGCGACGAGGCGAGCTTTGCATCGTTCAATAGTGCCATCAGAATGCCGTTTTATTTTATAGACCCACTTGCAGCCAATGGCTTTTTTATGAGCAGGCAAGGCCATGAGGGTCCATGTATGATTAGCTTCCAAGGCAGCAAGTTCACTTTGCATAGCTTTACACCATTCAGGGTATTTAGTGGCTTCATCGAAAGTGTTAGGCTCAACAATGGTAGTAATAGAAGCAAGAAAACTTTGATGTTTAATAGAGAATTTGTCATAAGATAAATAATGGGATAAAGGGTACCTGGTGCCATGCGGACCTGAAGTCGAAGAGGTTGCTTGAGATTGGTAGCAGTGATAATCATTAAGGTAACCAGGTGGTTTGCGACTACGAGGAGGAGGAGATGAGGGAGGTGCTATAATGGCAGAGGAAGTATTGGAATTTGTGATGGCTGGTGTAGGTGTTTCGGTGGGAGATGGAGGCAAAAGAGGTGGGAGAGAAGAAAGTATGTTGGTTGGTGAGGGAGAAGAAGGAATGTTGATGGGTGGAGTAGAGGGAGACGTGTTAGTGTTTGGAGTGGCTTGTGTTTCTGGGTTAGATAAATCTGGTGAGGTAAGTGGATGAGCGGAAGCTAAAGGAAGGTGGGAATGTTCAAAATCTGTTGCAGGAATTGGTAAAACACCAGGTAAAGTGTGGTTATTTTGTGATAAATTATAAGGAAAAATAGTTTCATAAAAAGTGACATCTCTAGAAGTGTAAATTTTCTTTGTTTCAAGATCATATATTTTATAAGCCTTTTGAAAAGGTGGATAACCAATAAAGATACCTGGTTTTGCTCTTTTATCAAATTTAAGAGAATGGGGAGACAAGTTATGACCATAACAAAGACAACCAAAAATGCGTAGGTGGGTATAAGAAGGTGCTTTGTTGAAAAGAATTTCATAAGGTGTTTTCCCATGTAAGATTTTGGTGGGTAAACGATTAATTAGATAAGCAGCAGTAAGAACACAATCACCCCAAAAAGAAATAGGTAAATTTGATTGAAAACGAAGGGAACGAGCAATATTTAAAAGATGACGATGTTTTCTTTCGACGACACCATTTTGTTGTGGTGTTGCCACACAACTATGTTGATGAATAACACCAAGTGAAGAAAAATATTGGTTCAATGTGTGATTAAAAAATTCAGTTCCATTGTCAGTACGAACTTGACGAATAGAACAATTAAATTGTGTTTTGACCATAGCAAAAAAATGTGGTAAGTAGGTATTAACTTCTGATTTATGCTGCATTAAATAAAGCCAAGTACTACGAGAAAAATCATCAACTATGGTTAAAAAATATTTAGCACCAGAAATTGAAGAAACGGAATAAGGTCCCCAAACATCACAATGTATTAAATCGAAGCAAGCATTTGTTGATATAGTGCTTAAAGGAAAAGAAAGCCGACAATGTTTAGCCAAAGGGCAAATAGTGCAAGCATGATTATTATCAAAAGAAATTTTTGAATTCAAACTTTGTAAATAAGGAAGAGTACACTTGGATGGATGTCCTAAGCGCCAGTGCCACAGACTAAAATTTGGGGAAGAGACAGCGGAATTAGCAATGGAAGGCACATCGGGGGCTAGGTAATAAAGACCACCACGTTCCTTGCCCTTACCAATCAACCTCTTTGAATTCAAGTCCTGCAAAACACAATGATCAGAATAAAAGGTAATGGAGCAATTAAGTAGTTTAGTGATTTTGCTAACAGACAAAAGATTGAATCGAAAATCGGGGACTAGCAAAACATTTTTTAGAGGCAAGGATGGTAAAGGTGTGGCAGAGCCAATATGAGTGATGTTGGATGTTTGTCCTGTTGGCAATTTGATGGGTGCGGTGTTAAGTGTGGTCATGCTTTCTAAAAAATTAGCATTGGAAACCATATGATCCGTGGCACCGGAATCGATGATCCAAGAACCAATATTGAATGATGAATTAAAACATAATGGGTTACCTGCCAGATTGGCTACTGAATTATTTTTACCATAGGATAACAAGGCAATAAGCTGACTATATTGTTCTGAAGTCAGCGATGGTGCAGCCAATGTGTTGGTAGTCATAGCAGCAAAGGAACCAGTAGAAGTAGTACTCGAAGAAGAATACATGTTCTTCTTCTGACAATGAGATTCAGTGTGCCCTGCAACATCACAAAGCTTACAAAGCATATAAGATTTTATAGCAGGATTTTTCCGGCAGCATGATTGAGAGTGACCATCAAGTTTGCAAAAATTGCAATGATAAAAAGGCTTCTGAGATGATGATTGATTGGCAGCCATGACTGACTGGTCAAGAGATATAGTGATTGTAGGGTGAAGAGAGGCTTGAAAGGAGGTTTAGGGTTTTAACAGAGACCAGTGTAGGCTCTGATACCATGTAAAATAATATCTTGTATATTTCGTGTGTTTGCAATACAGAAGAAGGCCAATGTATAAAGCCAATAAGACTACCTAAGGAAGGTAATTTAAACCCTAAGTTAAAGGCACTAATTTGTACAAGCCTTAACAGAGAAGTTGACTATTCCTATACAAAGTAACAAATAATGTACAATATATTTTGTAATCTTTCCATATCTTCAATACATATTTATTTATTTTGATACAAGAGATATTGAGGAAGGGGGAATCGAATCTATAACCTTGATTGCAATTTGCATGAGTAAATGATTAAGCCACTTACGCAATTTTAGATTTGTGTGTACTCCATTTGTTTCAAATAATTTTGTTCTTGTTACCAAAAAAAAAAAAATAATTTTGTTCTTTTATAAGTTTTATAATGTTTTTGGAACTAGATTAGAATATAAATCACAATAACGATTTATGGATTTGTATTTTATTATCAAAATCATTAAATTTGAGAAGTAAGATAATTCAAATAATTCCTTGCACACAAAAAAGAAAAATCCTTATTAAGAAAAAACAAAATATAATTCAAATATAATAATTAATGGATTATGCCGTTAGTCTGTTATGTGGCATGAGCTTAACACGTAATTATGGATTTGTAGCGTCGATCACGATCTCTCTCTCTCCTTCTCTACATGCAGAACGTGGATATGGCGTCCCTTCAATTTTCGAAGATTAACCAAAACTTCAGAGTCACAGCATTTGATTCCTTTCAATTGCTTCTCATTCTTCTTCACGACTCTGCTACCCGGTCTCAATAGCTTCATTTCCCGCACTTTCCATCTATTTTTTTTTTTTCCAATTTCCAATTTTAGGGTTTTCATTTTCTGGAGAAATTTTTGTTCTCATCATTTGAATATTCTTTTTTTTGTGTGTACATTTTTGGGGCAACAATTCAATTTCTTGAATTTCGTTTATTGTAATTTGTCGAAATTTCGATTTTCTGGAAGAAATTTTGATTCAATTTATTCACGGTTGATTTTTGAGATATATCTCGAAATTTGGGCGTTTCTATACGTTTTCGGATGCAATGTTTTAATTTTTTCCATTGAATTTGTGGGAAAAATTGAATTTTGGGGTGCTTTTGTGGGAATTTGAACAGAACAGAGTGCAATTGGGATTTCCTAACATATGCTGTTGGGCGCAAAGAATCGAGCTAGGTTTTGTTCAGGTCCCTGATCTGACCGCAGAGGTAGGGACTTGATTGGATTGTTCTATGTAGTTAATGGGATTCAAGAAGATTGATTTGGATGTTGAAGTTCATAGAGGGAGCTGAGATTGGTGTTTTTGTTTGATGGGGAACACATGTGTAGGACCAAATCTTGGTGGTGGGTTTTTGCAATCTTTTACTGCTGCGGTTTGGCGAAACCGGCCACCAGAGGACAGGCTTCCTCCTCCTAAATCTAAGGAAGAAAACAGTAGTAAAAATGGCCCAAATTCAAATCATGGTTCATCTAAAGGTTCTGAATCTGATGCTCCTAAAGCTCCTCCTGATCAGGCTCCTAAAGCCATTGAGGCTCCCCCAAACCCAGTTCAAAGCACACCGCCTGAAACTGTGAAAATTAATGATGATCCACCTCAAAAGGCAGAACCTGAAAAACCCAATAAGCCAGAGGTGAAGGAGGAGGTGAGTAAGCCCCCTGATGCTGAGAAACAGAAGAAACCTGCTCACATGAAGAGGATTTCGAGCGTCGGGCTGCAAGTCGAATCGGTGTTAGGAAGGAAGACTGGCAATATAAAGGATGTTTATAGTTTGGGACGGAAGCTTGGGCAAGGGCAATTTGGGACAACGTTTCTTTGTGTAGAGAAGGAAACCAATAAAGAGTTTGCTTGCAAGTCAATTGCGAAGAGGAAATTGACAACACAGGAGGATGTGGAGGATGTTAGGAGGGAAATTCAGATAATGCATCACTTGGCAGGTCACCCCAATGTGATACAAATAATCGGTGCTTATGAGGATGCTGTGGCGGTTCATGTTGTGATGGAACTTTGTGCAGGTGGGGAGCTTTTTGATAGGATTATACAAAGGGGGCATTATACAGAGAGAAAGGCAGCCAGGCTTGCAAGGGTTATAGTTGGTGTTCTCGAAGCATGCCATTCTTTAGGTGTCATGCATCGGGACTTGAAGCCAGAGAATTTTCTATTTGTCAATCAGGATGAGGAAGCACCACTTAAGACAATAGATTTTGGGCTCTCGGTGTTCTTTAGGCCAGGTATGATGCCATATTCGTGGAAGATAGAGTTATATTCGTCTATGGAATCCATATGGAAAAAATTGGATGCAAATTTTGTTGCTCAACCCTATTGTCATAAATATGTGAAAGAGATATATGCTTTGGCCTCATACTACAGCTGGTATTTGGTTGTGGTAGAATTCACTTACTATTTCTTCCATTTTATCTTGTTTGTTTACTTTGATAAGTGCAAGGTTCTTGATTTTATACTTCTGCAGTGGTTATGTGGAGTAGGCTCTACCATGTTTCTCTTATGATTGCTTCTGAAGTGATCTGAAGAATTAAATGTAAGGATCTATGTTCTTAAAGTAAAAATCTGTTGACCATAAGTGCGAAGATATTTGGCACATATATAAGCAACCAATCTTTATCCAAGATGAGAATGGAAAACAGAGGTGTGTGGATTGGAATGTACTGGGAGAGGTAAGAGTGTTAAAGGTCGTGTCAGGGTAGATATCATATGTTAAGAGTTGGGGTGTGTGTCGTTGGAGAAGGAGGCAGACGAGTGATGTAACTGCTAAGAGATGAAACAGTGGATGGCTTTGTATAATATTATGGTATGTCATTATGATAATGAGCAAAATCATTGTTGAAGCTCAAAAGACGAAGGATTTGGTATTGCTTGATGTGAAATTGATTCTAGTGTGTATTTCAGGGGTTTGTTCTTTCGGTAGAACTTAGCTTTCCCTTTTCTTCCTTTTTTAAGTCTTGGTTTAAAATTTCAAGAACTGGCAGGTTTATTCGATTTGGGTTGGTTGCTTCTACATGTAGCCTATACTGCACTTTGTAAGATTACTGGAGACAAAGGTTGCCCTCCCCTTAAAGATTCATCACCAAATGTCAAGTCTACGCATGTGTAACAGCCATTTTGGGGATTTTTGTGGCTAACCTTTAGGTGGTTTTGTAATGCTATGATGTTTTCTCAGGTTTCAAGCGTTTGCATGCGTCTTTCCAAAATCTGTAGTATTTGAATATTCATGGCAAAAAAAAAGTTTTCAAATATAGAAGAAATAGAAAATAGTGATAGGTAACGCTTATGCTTATAAGGTTAGCTGAACTATGATAGCTGGATTGGACGGAGAAATCCCATTTGTTTATTTTCCTTTGGTATATGATTTTCTTTCTCATTTCATTATTAATTTAACGTGTATATGGCTTGTGTACATGGTGTGCTACCACTAAACCAAACTGTTGCTTGTGTAAATGGGTTGCAGCCCTTTCTGGCTCTTTTCTAAAAAGTCATGCCCACATGCTAAGTGAAGACCACAGAGGGATGTAATCCTAATACACTAACTATTCTAAAGAGATTCTTTAGAATAGGGATATAGTTTGTGATTTAATCTTCGAATATCGTTCAGTGATTGATAACCATGCCAAATGCCATTAGTGTTTCCTATTCAAATGATTCATTCCCATGCCCCATCTATGGCTGCTGCAAGTCAGTATGTTTAAAGTTTCCAGTCATTCTCTTTTGTAAATTTTATATTTTCCTAAAGTCAGCAACATGTCTAACTGTTACTTTTTCTCATTGGAACTTATTCAACGTAGTTAACATTGCTAGCCTGAATTCTTTCCATGTCTAAATTGTAACAAAAAACCCATCCTCCCAGGAGAAACATTTACTGATGTTGTCGGGAGCCCTTATTACGTGGCTCCAGAAGTACTACGAAAGCTTTATGGTCAAGAATGTGATGTTTGGAGTGCTGGCGTGATCATTTATATCTTACTCAGTGGAGTGCCCCCATTCTGGGATGGTGAGAATATCTTGGCTTTGATGTATTGAATATTCATTGAAATTTTATCCATACAAGAATTACATCTAATTTCTAGTTTGCTTATGATGTCCTGGATCAGAAACGGAGCAAGGTATATTTGAGCAGGTTTTGAAAGGCGAACTTGATTTCATATCAGAACCATGGCCCAGCATATCTGAAAGTGCTAAGGATTTGGTTCGGAGAATGCTTGTGAGGGACCCAAAAAAGCGGCTAACGGCCCATGAAGTTCTTTGTGAGTAAAATTTCTCTGCACGTTGGACTTCTTGTTGCAACCTAAAAGTTTCATTTTATCATGTCATTAGGGATAACGGACAAGTGTTTCTTATTTAACTGGGCGGTGCAATATTAATTGTGAACAGTTCAAAATTTCATTTACCAAGGTGATAAGTGATTGAGAAATAGACTACCTGAGAATGATCAAATATAGGGATGGATTCTCCATTGTAAATGTAACACAATCAACATAAGCGGAAGCATTAGTTAACCTAAGTGGTTTCTCTTCTTAAACATCTCATAGAACATAATCAAGGACTTGAAAAGGCAGATCACGAGAGGCAGTTTATTGAAGACATTTCTCAATATTTCTTTTTCATTGTAAGAGGTAATTTTTTCAGAAGTATCTATTAGTCCAATCATTACATGATAATATGAAAGTGTAAACATAGTTAGCCTCACAATTGGTTTTTTGGAAATTTACTTGGCCTTGTTGTTTGCAAATTATGCCTTTAGTGCCTTTAGTGCCTTTTATGATTTATGTTAAGAGGGTGTTTGCAACTTGGTTTTTGCTATGTCAAGTAAAATTTCTTCGTAATCAATAGAATCCATTTTTCTTTTGAGCATATAAATGAGTAGATAACTGGATACATAATTGAAGGTGGCAAATGCTTATCTAATTCTGTTCAAACTTTTCGACCTTAGCATGTTCTCAGCATTTCTTCTATCATGAATCGTAGTGTTGCAATAAGTACCACTTTTGTCCTCGTGCAGGCCACCCTTGGGTTCAGGTAGATGGTGTTGCTCCTGATAAACCTCTTGATTCTGCTGTCTTAACTCGCTTGAAGCAATTCTCGGCCATGAACAAACTCAAGAAAATGGCCATCAGAGTGAGTATCATCCTTAAATTTTACAACATTAAAAGATGTTAAAGTCAGGTTTGGATTGTTAGGGTATTGTCATTCAATTTTTCTGTAACAGTATTGATTCATTCTAGTGTGTTGCATTACAAAGTACAAGCACACAAGGATGTCATGTGTCTGACATGTTATAGTTGTTACAAAGCTATTTGTTATGCAATGCGATACTTACTATATCTATATAAGCTCCGTCAAAGTATTTTTTTGTAAGTGACGAATCTTGGTCCGGTTGCCTAGACTTTGTTGATAATTGAAAAGCAAACAAGTTTGATACCACTGCTGGCAGTCTAATCATTTCCTGCCTGAAGATTTTTGTGATATCTTGTTCTGTATTTGGGTATGACTTGCCCATCTTTGTTTGTTTTGTAGGTCATCGCAGAAAGCCTCTCTGAAGAGGAAATTGCAGGCCTGAGAGAAATGTTCAAGATGATAGACACAGATAATAGTGGGCATATCAGCCTTGAGGAACTGAAGACTGGCTTGGAAAGAGTGGGTGCTGATCTCAAGGATTCTGAAATCAGTTGGTTAATGCAAGCGGTAAGTGCTAGGTTTGGACACAGAACTTTTTGTAGTCGTGTAGCAAACATGCTCTGTTTATAAGAGTTTTTATAGCCAAAAATACAAGTTGCCTTGTGTGCCGAGAGCAAGCCTTTCAGTCTGCATTTTTTTTCCATTTCTTTTCGGATTTTTAAATTTTTAGTTCTACTTAAATAAATGAGGCCAATACGGGAAGAATTCAGGAGACTGGGTGAGTTGGATTAGGTTGATCAATTAGATTACGGAGTTCGTGTAATATTTAAAGTTATGTGCAAAGTTATCTTAATGAAGGAAAGCAATAAGACGATTACTGTTAAATAAGAATTCTGTAAGACTTAGCAAGCTTCGTATGGAGGGGTTTTAGCACTCTATGAACAATAAGAAGGTTTAAGTATAGAAACAGCAGAGCGTGGGAGAGAGAAATTGGGGTTTCAATTGCTATATTATCCCTAGTTTAAATTTGTTGCTTGTTTAATATAAGAGAGGCATAATTGATATTTCTGTGTTCCAATTGATGGAGGAGTTTTCTTAACAGTAGGTATATTCAGCCAGGTGAATTACAAGATGACCTGGCTGAATATTTCCCATGTGTCTAGGCTTGTAAGCAAATTAATTAGCAATTCTCTGTTTCTCGATTGATTAAGGATTTCCTTTTCTTATAAAAATTTCAGGCGGATATAGACAACAGTGGTACCATAGACTACGGTGAATTCATAGCAGCAATGCTCCACCTAAACAAGGTCCAGAAGGAGGATCACCTGTATGCAGCATTCTCGTACTTCGACAAAGATGGAAGCGGGTACATCACTCGGGATGAGCTGCAACAGGCCTGTGAGAAGTTTGGATTAGAAGATGTTCAGTTAGACGACATCATACGAGAAGTTGACCAGGATAATGTAATTGACTCCCCTGCTCAATTTTCACCTCTTGCGGGTACAAAATTGTTCACAGAAGTTTCAAACTGATTTATTCTCTTTTTCAGGACGGCCACATTGATTATAACGAGTTTGTTGCCATGATGCAAGACACCGGTTTCGGCAAGGGATTGCAAAGTAACATGAGTAGAAAGGTAGGGTGAGTCTCCGATTCTCAGGAAGCCATCAAGCATAAGAAAAAAAGAATCAACGGCACAGTCTATGTAGTCAATATGTACCAATATTTGCTCCTTCATAAAAAAGGGAATTAAGAGAACTAGAGATGCATACTGTTGTAGAGATCAGCCAGCAGGTTTCAGGGGGTGAGTGAGAGAGAGAGAGAGAGAGAGAGAGAGAGAGAGAGAGAGAGAGAGAGTTAGTGCCCTGTTCTTTCTTTTCTTCTAGTGCTCTCATTTTGTATTTACCATTTAGTTTTCTGTTCACTATTTCTTTTTCACTTTGGAATTGACTGTAGCATGCCACTTATTTTTTGAAGTTATTTGTAATTGAATCCATTTTTCTCTTGTACTTGTCTTTTTATCATCTATTTTTGATACGTAATTAAAGCACGTCCATGCGTTTAGAAGCTTGAATTTATGGTTCAGATTTCTGATTTTGACAAGTTTCCCTAACATATTCATATACTTTATGTGTTCTATATAATTAAATTTCCGGAGGACAATCAGATAGGTACTTACTGTTTGATTGTTTTCGGAGGTTATGCATAACAGACGTACAAAATTTTTGCAGAGAAAATGACGGAGGTAGCATATAGTCATATCAACCAAATAAGCTAAACTAATTTGATGGATGTGGGTAGCTCATTTTGCATTGTATTTTAATGATCTCAACCGTCAATCTTTGGCGTATTTCCTTAAAATTTGACTTCGTGAAAGATACGCATACAAAACGGAAAACCACTTAACCATTTGATTAAGTTATCATATCTTAATGTCTTTATGATTTACAATTTGTCCAACTCTTCACAAGAAAAAAATTGTAATCCAAAAACTTTAGAGATTTACTGCTCGAATCACTGTTATATAATGCGTAATGCACTTTACAAGGTCTGGTGTAAAAGTGAATTTGGTTTTGGTTATAAATGCAACTCATATATATGTACATATCATATGTCTGTATGTGAGTGGTACGTACGTACTGTCAAAGTGCAAAATGTCCATATCCGTCATCGTTGATTGATAGTGCCTAGAGAGAGAGAGAGCACATACTGAAACTGAACCATCAAATTTGTCTAATATGCACCAGCTGCTTGCCATTAAATTTAAATTATTGCTGTTAGGTTGCCCACAATACTCAAAATGGAACCACACATCTGATGTCAAACAGTGATCATACAGACAGGGGATATGCGCTTCACATCGAGTCTTAAGAGATGATCACTTCACTTCCATCGGTGAGATCGGGTTATTTGATACAAAGTGACATTGAAGGAGGAGGGATTCGAACATAACCTCGGATACAGGAGTAACTGCTATATATTAACTACTTAAGCTACAAGTTTCTTGCTAATGCATTCAACTTATAATTCAAAATACAGATATACTATCAAAAATAATATATAAATAACTTATAGCAAATAAGTTTTCTTTTAAGTTGATGATGGATCCGAGGTTTTCCTTTAATTTCCAAGAAAAAAAATCAACCTAGTATACTTTTTCTTTTCTTTTTATTTTCATAATTTGGTTTCGGCAATGGCTCGAAGCACATGATATTGACCTACCACACACCATCTTTTTCCATTGCATATACAGCTTTTGATGAACTTTCTAAAAACTGTATATCACACACACACACCAACTTTTAATTCATCCTTCACTTTCAATCCCTCTTTCTTATGGGATGAAAACGAGAGAGAGAAGAAGAAGAAGAAGAAGAAGAAGAAGAAAATAAGAAAAAAGTTGTGAGTCCCCACCATTGACACCCTTTCCTGCTGTCGATTTCACCTTTGCATTATTTGGACCACTTCCTTTTTTCTTTGTAGAAATATTTTCTCATTGAAATTAAAACAGAAAGAAACAGCCTGTGTTGGATTGGATGAAGGTGTCCCATACAGCCTTTTCCCCGATTGCTCTCTCACAATCAAAATCCTCGAGGACACCATGCATATGATGTTTGTATGTTCATTTTGGTTTTTGTATTTTATGTGACAAAAGTCAAATAAGTCATCAACTTCATTTATTTTCTAACTTTTTTCTATGTTAATATAAAGTACGTACTACTTGGTACTCTCCAAGTGGGTCTTTTATTTTAAATAGTAGGGTATAGAACTATTGGAAAAAATTATAATAGTACGAAACTCTTATTTACGGTGCACGAATCTTACTTGTTAGAAATAAATGTGATTTAAAGTTAATCCAAATTTAAATAAATAACTGAGTTACTTGACAAACAAAACCAAGGAAATAAATTTGGCTATTTCAAGATCCCATATTTTATTATAATATTTATAAAGCATTCCTTTTCGACATCGGCTCCGTGAAAAGATCGCATTCTTTAATTATTGGATTTCATCTCAAGCATATATTATATATATGCATATTCAATAATATTGTTGTAGTAGCTATATACATAGGGAAGGTGGAGTTAACTCAAACTTCAAATTCAGGTCTATCAATCAAGCCCTTTATTGCTCAAAGGTGTTTTTTTAAGTGGGAATCTTTCATTCACAACAAAAGTTTTGTGTCACCATAACTGGACTTCTGCCATCTGTTCTTCTTAGTGGGAGGGCCTTCCACTTCTACTAAATAATTGAGATTATACTTTTTACGTGCATAAATAGTTTACCCTTTCTTCATCCCCAAAATACAAAGCTTCTTTCTTTTGCACTTTTTAACCTTTGACTTTCTACATCAGTCGTATATGCGAGTTGTAAATTCGAATATTCACAAATAGAAATGTATATCCTTGAATTATCTTGATATTTGGGATTCACGAGTTATGATATGTATCTATAATTTTCCTTCAAATTTTGTGCGTGATAAGATAAGAAGACGGAACGCGAAGATAAGAAGAAATAAAATTCCTAATCTGTTTAACTTTTTGCCGTCTTCATCTTTTGCCCATCCAATTCCTTTTGTGCTGGCTTCCTTCCACAGAAAGGTCCTCCAACTTTTTAAGCTTTTGTGTTTCTGTGTGGTCTGCAAATTGAATTTCATAATTCCTCCACCTGCTTTGCACTTGGTTGTGCAATGCACATGCATGAAGGGGACCAAAAAGGAGCCAAAAAGATTGGGTCACAATGCTATCACCCGCGTGATCTTGAGGACCACGTGTAAACACTACAGAGCAGCTGAATGGGATCGAGCCATTCGATCTGCCTACGTGTCATGGCATTTGTGGTGCTGGACTCACAGCCATTGAGCCATCAAGTCAAGCTGGACCGTGTGTGGCTGGGCTATTGCTGACCCTACACGTGGCAAGCGCGTGACGGCTTCAACTTGTACTAATAACGACTGTTGCCACTGGTACAAATAATATGCTGGATACGATCCTCTCAGGACACTCGACCTCACCTCAGACTGACTGCCTAATCCCTTGCAGTCACGTCTTTGTCACGTGCCTTTCCCTCAGTTGGACGGCACCGCCTCTCAGATTTGGAGGAGAAAAGTTTTAAACAGATTTCTTTGTTTTTGCTTGTTTGTTTTTATTTTGATAAAAAAAAGAAGAGAAAATTCGACAATTGTATTTCGTTATGTAGAACAATTATTATTTTTATTTACTTATAGCGGATAACAATTAGTTTTAGCGTATGTTTGGTACACGTTAATGTTATAACATGTGCAATTAATTATTAATAAATATTAGACTCTAGATATTGTTTATGTAAATTAATAACACAATGTGACAGTGTGATTGACCTAAACAAAATTTATCCTAAACTCACAATTAGAGTTTCTTGGATCAACATATGATTAATTAACATAAATTCTAACGAGCAACACAATTCAATTAGTTTACAATCTTATTCAGTCTATTTGAATATGACCTAAACTCCACCACGCATAGTTCTCAACGTTCTTGCCTCCATTCCAGTGTCTTTGGAAACCCTAACAACAACAGAAAGCAACACACGTAAACAACACATGAACCTTAAAAGTAGCATTGATGTATAGTTTCTACGTTGTATGGACACAAATACAGCGACATGGATACACAATACAGGGATACGGAAAAACAGCAAATCTCAAAAAATTAGGATACAAGGACACGATAATTAATTTTTTATTAGTATATATATTAAACAAAAACAAAATATTGATGTTCATACTCCAATTTCACAATACCATATATAGTGAAATTCATGCTTTTCAAGCTTTTCAAATATAGTTTATTAATTTTATATGAATTATAATTGAATTAACACATTAGTTGACCTTGAGTATGAGTTGATTCATATCCGAAGAGTGTCTTGATCATGTATGGAGAGTGTCTTAACCATGAACACGGCTTTGACTGTTGGACACGGATGTCCGAGAAGTGTCTGAGTGAGTGTCTGACACTCTGACACTTGGGCATAGTAAAGTGTCCATTCAACATAGATGAAAACTACAAATAATATGAAAATCGCTTTCTTTATTTGGAGGATATCCTTGAGGATGGGAACCAGCTGGTTAATTATTATTAGGAGTGTTAACAATTGGGTGCCACGAGGCAGGATTTGGTGGAGCCATCGAATTCGAGGGTTACCAACCATGGAACAACCACCGCAGCTCCTCCTTCATCATCCTTATCATCAGGAACGACCAAAATTGTCCTTTTGGCTTTTGGGGCCACTTTTTGTCCGAACCCTAGCTATTTCTGGACACCTATCACCTGCCAAATGGTCCATCAACCCATCCCTTCACCTCTAAATTACTACTCTACCCTTCCACTCCTTTTCTTTTTAGGTTTGCCCTTCATTATTTGCTCTAATTTGACATGTATTTTATATTTCATGAAAAAATCATAATAATTTATCAAGATATATAAAAAACAGCTAGCAGGATAAGGCATTATCCCTTTGCCCAACTTGCCAAAAATAATTTCGACGATGCTAGACTACAGTTCCCTCTGGATTGCTCTAAAATTTATATGAATTTGGCCAAACGCACCCCAGCCAGCCATAGAGAAAATTCAAGGATTTTGAGTGACCAAATTGGATTCATGAAAATACCAACATATACAGCACCAAAAGAGAATTTTTTCATTCATCTGTCGATATTTAAATAGTTTTTGGTTTAGTTCATGGGTTAATTATAAAGAACACGCTCTTTTGTACGTAATTTAAGTGATTAAAAACGTTCATCTCCGCAACCAAAACCTTGCAAATTTGATTTCCTCATATTCCCACTATCGCTTGTATAAAAAAAGATAAGACACTCATCTTATCTTAGAATCTGCAGAATGTATCATAGATTCAAACCCTCCATATAGCCGTCTGAATGAATGCAATTTATGGCAGCGACTTTGGAAAGAGAGTATCTATTTTTCCTTTCGTTCATTTTGTTTTTCGCTCAACATAGCACGAACCAGTTTCTCATTGCATGCCAATGGATATAAACAGCAAAATCCGTTTTTCTCTTTCCTCATATAACGGAGAAAAACCAAGTCTAGTATCCTTGAAAGGTCAAAGAAAGTGGGAGGGTGGCGCAGAGAAAGGAAACTTCAAATCCAAATTACGTGCAATAAGGTGCCAATAAGAGTCAAAGCACGACTAAATTTACAAAATAATCGCGGGAATTATTGTCCGTACCTAAATCTATCATGCATCATCTCAATGTGATGTTGTTATGGATTCATTTAATTAAGAATACTTGTACACTAAACGTCATATAATTTCTTGCTTATGAGGTAAACTAAATAATTTTTCAACAACAAGAAGTACATTAGGGTCTCTTTAAATAGACACCATAATTTACAAATAAATTATCGTGTCTCTAGGTTACTACAAGGAGGCATGTCGTCGTAACGTTGCGAATCAACCCAAATTTAAACATGTGTGTGATTATTAATATCTAAATCTTAAACTCTAAAGTTAGACTTAGTACCCGTTTGGCATTGCTTATTTTGGGTAATAAGTGATTTTTTAAAAATTTCGGGAAGCCCAGCCCGTTTGGTAACCTATAAGAAAATCACTTATTGTTAAAAATTGCTGTGAGAGAAAGCAATAAATGAAAGCAGCTAATGACCTGCTTTCATTTTCTGATTATACGGTAATCAGATTTGAGAGAGCGCTGGGTTTTAATGAATTTTACAACTTCCGAAAATACCCCAATCTATTTTCACGCTCTCTCTTCCTCCTTCCCTCACATCACGTTGCTTCTTCACACAATCTCTTCACAGAGCCCACTCTTCTCCTTCTCTTCCATTCTGCCTACGGTTTTTTGTTGTTGGATCCATTGAAGCTCACTGCTGAGCCACAAGACTCAGGTAAGAGACGCATATTATGTTTATTTTTTTTCAATTTCAATCTTCCCTCTTTCTCTTTAATTTCTAGGGTTTTAACTATCTTCCTAAATGGAAAAATGTCATTCTCATGCCAATACGTGATATAGAAAACCAACAGCAACAATGCACATCACCTACGTTATGTTTTCATTTTGGAATTTTGGGTTCTAGATGAATTTTGGGTCTTGCAAGAGAAAGAGTTGCTGGAGCGTTTCATTGATAGGGACGAGATAATGTATCGAGCTCTATCAGATTTTTAATTAGCTCCCATAAATCTAGCTATCACCTACGTTTTGGTTATGGTTGATATAAAGAAATGGAATAAAATATATCATTCTGTATACAATGTGCCCATTTTGATTACCACAATGTGATACAACAGTTCAATCCTAGATTGCAGCTTTGAGCTGTGGTATTTATGCATTCTGTTATTTTTATCCATTCTGAAATAAGCCAGCATTAAAATCTTGGTTTGAGCAGAGAATAAAGCTCTAAACCCCTCTTAGTGGTTTTAAATCTTTTTATATTTCACTGTAAGGGTCTGAAATGCTTGCATTCATGTTAATATGACAGATTTTGTTATGGTCTTGTTTTGTTTGTCTCCCTAATATATGTATGCTGAAAAACTATCATTGATTCATTGGTTATGTTTTCATTTTGGAATTTTGGGTTCTAGATGAATTTTGGGTCTTGCAAGAGAAAGAGTTGCTGGAGCGTTTCATTGATAGGGAAGAGATAATGCATCGAGCTCTATCAGATTTTTAATTAGCTCCCATAAATCTAGCTATCACCTACGTTTTGGTTATGGCTGATATAAAGAAATGGAATAAAATATATCATTCTGTATACAATGTGCCCATTTTGATTACCACAATGTGATACAACAGTTCAATCCTAGATTGTAGCTTTGAGCTGTGGCATTTCTGCATTCTGTTATTTTTATCCATTCTGAAATAAGCCAGCATTAAAATCTTGGTTTGAGCAGAGTCAATACAAAAGCCTCGAAGGTTTTCACAGAAAAAAAGCATTTGTATGAGCCACTGTTATTTGGTATCTTATTGAGTTGCAAGTTGGTTAGGTGAATTCTTTTTATTAGTTTAGAGATAGAGATAAAGAAAGTCAAGTGTTGCCACAGTTCAAGAGGCTTTCTATTTCTGGTTAATACTGTTAATTATATAAGAGTTTTGAATATTTATGAAATACTAGCAGTGTAAATAAGAACTTGGATATTTATGAAATACTATGTATTTCGTATCCTAAAAAACAAAATGATTGAAGGAGAGTATGAGACTTTTGGATTATAATTTATATCAGTGCGCCGTTTCACACGGAGCATGCTTTCCAAAATGTGGTCACTGTTTTGGGAACTTTTATTGCTGGAATACATTTACTTGTCAGTTTATTATAAGATTTCTTTTGACAATGTGGTTTACCCAATTTTTACTTTAATTATATGACAGGGTCTATCTCCTGAGTAATTCAAGATTGTGATTCCTAAAATTCCTACATATTTCACGGTATGAAACTTTCCTCTTTAATTTTTATTAGCAAAGTTGTATTCATAGTTCTCCTAAATTTTATCTTTTTGCTAGTTTGAACCATCTATGCACTGTTTAGATTAGATAAACATCTATGCACTGCATTTGAGTTGTGGCTAGTTTGGTTTGTTTTGTAATTCGCTTGTATTCCTATTATTTTCTTTTGTGCTTATATATAATGTCTTTGTTGCAATAAGATGTCAAAGAAGAATAGTAACTTCACCACAACTGAAAATGTTGCAAGTGGATCCCGAAAATTGTCAGCATTGTGGAATGCTCAAACTATAGCCATCTTCATTGACCTTTGTATCAAGGAGGTGGATCTAGGCAATCGTCCTGGTACTCACTTTAATAAAGTTGGATGGGCAAAGTTGGTTACAAATATTAGTAAAGAGATAGGAAGACCGTATGAAAAATTACAATTGAAAAACAAGTGGGATTTACTAAAAAAAGAATGGAAATTATGGAAAGATCTAAAAGGGAAGGAAACTGGTCTTGGGTGGAATGTCGCTAAGAATACCGTTGATGCATCTGATGAATGGTGGCAAGATAAAATTAAGGTATTTTAATTTTTTGTTCTTGTTTTTTATATAGTATAGATATCCATTTTTTTACACTATGTTTAAAAATTCATTATAATATTTGTATATGTCATAATGCAGGCAGAACCCAAATATGCAAGATTCCAATTTGAGGGTATTAGTCCTGAGATGGAGGATAAGTTAGATATGATGTTTTTGAATGTCACAGCCACTGGTAAGCATTCTTGGGCACCTTCATCTGGTGTACTTCCAATTGAAAGTGATGATGATGTCAACCAACTTGAAGTTAATGGTGATTCAAATGAGGTTGTGCCAATTGAAACCACTCAAACTACAAACAATGTGCCAAAAAAGAGAACTAATCAATCACTTGAAATTCAAGATAATAATGAGAAGAAAGGTAAAGGAGGGGGGAAAATGGGAGGTGCTGCAAAATTATCACTACAAATTGAACGTCTTGTTGAGGTGGTTGAGAGTAGGAGTACTGGAACATCATCAATGGCTAATATAGTTTCACAAGGAACTAGTATTGCTGAAGTGATGAAAGATGTTGCAACTTTACCTGGGGCAGAACGTGGTAGCAAGTTGTGGTGGTTTGCAACTAAATTGTTTTGTGCTCAAGAGAAGAGAGAGATGTTTGTTGTCATGGAAGATCCTGACCTCAAGCTTCAATTCCTTAATCATGAGTTAGCTGAAAACTAGAATTTGATAGTGTAGTGACTTTAATTTATATTTCGTTGTTATGTTGTTAATTTATTTGAATTTGTGAATGATATTTGAGTTAATGTTGGATGATCATTTATTTGAATTTGTGAGTGATATTTTAAACATGCATGCATAGTGAAAATGTTATTTGAAGGAAATAAACACATTTGCAGGTTATTTTAGAACATGTCCATTCTAGAAGACGAGGAGGAGATCAACCAAATTATATGTGTCACTGCTCGTCTTATTGAACTTTATTACGTGAAATATATTCATAAGACCCCGTGTATGAATGACCATCAAACAGGAAATATTTGGTTGATGGGAGTATTACAAGGAAATGAAAGTCGTTGCCATGATATGTTTAGGATGGACAAATATGTATTTCTAAGATTGTGTGATGAATTGCAAAACAATTATGGATTAAAGGGTTCAAGAAGAATGAGTGCTGCTGAGATGTTAGGGATGTTCTTGAACATCTTAGGACATGGTTCTGCAAATAGGCAAGCACAAGATCGCTTTCAACATTCTGGTGAGACTGTGAGCAGATATTTTAGTATCTTACTTGATGTTGTATGTCGTTTGGCTGTGGATGTAATTAAACCATTGGAAAATGCGTTTAACAACACTCCAAAGGAAATCCTACAGGATTCTAGATATATGCCTCATTTCAAGGTAACTATTGCATATACTATTAAATATTTGTCTATGTTTTATTATGTTATAATTAATATTATGTTTGTCTTTTTATCACTTGTAGGATTGTATTGGTGCTATAGATGGTGTTCATGTGCAAGCTGTAGTATCTCCTTCTAATCAAATACCATTTATTGGTAGAAAAGGGATACCTACTCAAAATGTGATGGCTGCATGCAATTTTGACATGCAATTTATATTTGCATGTGCCGGATGGGAAGGCACGGCCCATGACACAAGGATATTTCTATCAGCTTTACGTGATCAAAGTTTGAATTTTCCTAAACCTCCAAATGGTACTATTTCTATCTAAAGAAAAAAAATTCATATAATTTATATTTCAGTTTTTTACATTGTGAATAATCTATAAAATTTTGTGTTAGGAAAATATTATCTAGTAGATGCGGGATACCCACAAATGAGAGGCTACTTAGGACCATATAAAGGTGAAAGATATCATCTTCCTGATTTTCGTAGGGGTGTTCAACCGATGGGTCATAAAGAGGTATTCAATCATGCACACTCTTCCCTTAGAAGTGTTATTGAACGCACTTTTGGAGTATGGAAAAAGAGATGGAGTATTTTACGAGACATGCCTAGTTATCCTTTTGCAAAACAAGTCAAAATAGTTATTGCAACCATGGCACTTCATAACTATATAAGGAGACATGCCAAACGTGATTGTCATTTTGATGAAAGTGAAGATGACCTAAATGGTACTCAAGATGAAGAGATTGAGAGAGAGGTTGATGCACAACAAGAAGATGGTCCTGTAACACAAGAAATGGAGGCATTGAGAAATAATATAGCCGCAAGTTTAATGAGTTCATCTGCTTAGAAATGTATATGATTGCTTGTTTAGGACTAGTTTAATTTTTGTTATAACCATATTATTGACAATATATTTATTTTTAATGGAATACTTTATTTATTTTATAATTAAAATAATTTTTAGGGTGTGATGGAAACATATTTAATTTTTAAAAAATTATATAAGCTAAAGTGAAAGTGCTTTTCCTTTTACCAAACACTTGAACAGAAAAGTCATTTCAGCATAATGCCCTTTTTAGTCATTATACACAGCTCACAGCACTTTTATAAACAAATTTACCAAACACTCAGAAACTGATTATTGTACAAACAGCACTTATAACAAAAAGTTTACCAAACGCCAAACTGCTTTCTCTCACAGCTGATTTCTCTCACAGCAAATCTGACAGCGATTATTTTCACAGCACAGCAATGCCAAACTGGCCCTTAGTTTCGCTTAACTTACTATATTAATGATTCAATATATGTTATAATATAGGTGTATTAAAAAACATATGCTAAAGCACAAGATAATCTTTATTTTTAGGGAGATTCACTATTATACTGAAATTAATTTCAATATTATATATATATATATATATATATATATATATTATATTGAGAAGGAAAAATAATTAATGTGGACCGTTTGGGAGCAAAATACCAAAAGAAATTAATTGGTGCCCTGTTTAAAGGGTAATCTAAGACCAAACCAAGACCTCATATTACAGAGACACGTAGGCCCTCCAACAAAGCAAACAAAATTCACGGTCTTTGTCTGCATTGGGCTACTTGATTAGGCGGCATATGATCCATCCAAATGAGGTTAAACATCATCAATGTCAAAAGTTGCTTAATTGATCGCTCATACCATAGCAGCTAGCAACTCATCACCAATTTTGATTTCATACCTAAACAAAATCTCCAAAATTCCACCCCTAACAGCAACACCAAATCGTCCTAACACGTGTACAACAGTGATATGCATCATGGATGCACTCGATGAGTTATACGAGTAATGATTGAGATTGCTCCGTTATTAACGAATCGTCTCTCTCGTAGACTTGACTTGTACCATTTATCTCAAGTTAAAAATATCCACTAACTTGTCATTATCAATTTCTTATTTCCTGTGAATACATAAGGTTTATAGTATTAGACCCAAATAAAAACACTTCGAAATCAATATAATATAATAAGGTTTGAGTGAAGTTGTTATCACACGGTTTTAGGATAGTTACATGTGTTTTGTAAATAATTGGGGAACTACAAGGGTATTTTGGTAACTTCACATTCCCTCTTGATTGGGCTTTGCTCTCTATAAAGAGAAGGGGAGGATGCACCCACAAGTTGAAAGATCATGCATCATACCTCTCAAAACACCAAAGGTAGGCTCTCTCTCTCTCTCTCTCTCTCTCTCTCTCTCTCTCTCCTCCTATCTAGTCATCCTCTACTCCATGCTCATTCCTTTTCAGTCATATAACTAAGAATAAGGTATGGATACATTGGGAGTTTTTTCTTTCTTTCTTTCTTTCTTCCTACCTTCTAATCATTTTGTTTTGGACTTTCAACATTTTCATTTCATTTATTTCCTCTCTCTTACTACTATATGCTAATTAGTAGATCATGATGCAACCCCAACTATCATTTCTTTCCACTAATTACATTATGATTTCATCATTTTTCTCTTTTAAGCTTGCTTTGCAACTTAATTTCTCAAGTTTTCTTCTGCTAATTATAAGGAATGAGGACATTGTTGAAGTATAGAAGAAGATTAATTAGGTTTCTGTCCATATTTTTGTAGTGAACTCCCAAAAAGTTCTCTCTTCCCATTTCTAACAAGATGACATTATTAATACTCCTACCTTAAAGCTCCCATTTTGTGGTGTGGGTTCCCTTGCAACTTTACACCATACAATTTTTTTTTTTTTTTGGGTCAAATTACACCATACAATCTTTTGTTAGCACTATATACCTACCTCACCAAAAAGGTTTTTCCACACCAAGCCTTGTAATTTTCTCATCACATTCATTTTCCAAAGGTAGTAAAACATTATGAATTAATTATCACATTCATGCAAATGAATTTAATTAACTTGTACAATTTTTTTTTCTTTCCCTCTGGTGAAAGATGGAGAAATTACCAACCTCATCCGTGCTGGCAAGGACCAAGTCCGATCAACTAGTGGAAACCATGGCGGCGGCATTCAAGTCACCTCCACCAGGCGAAGCCATTGCGGGGTCAGCAGACGGCAGCAGCACCCTATCGAGGAAGTCTAGCCGGCGCATGATGGCTGCGTCACCCGGGCGTGGTAGCGGCAGTGTTGGCAAAAACACACACATTAGGAAGTCTAGGAGCGCCCAAATGAAGCTGGACCTGGATGAGCTCAGCAGTGGCGCTGCTCTAAGCCGAGCCTCCAGCGCCAGCTTGGGGTTCTCATTCTCCTTCACCGGCTTCACTGTGCCAGCGGATGACATCGCCGACTCAAAGCCTTTTAGCGACGACGATGATATCCGTAAGTAGTATTTCATGCAAATGCTTAATTAGTGACTTAATGCATGTGCTCTTCACCCATAAGCATATAATTAAAAATTAAAAACAATAAATTAGGAAATTAAATTTGTCCCAATGCAAGAGCTAAAATACAAGGGCCAGATCGAATTAAACATTTTTATTTATTTCACTTTTGAGTATGTATGCACATGTTCTTGCTTTTGATATTTTTTTTTCTCTTTTTTTTTTGTCCTTGTTAAATTTATTTTATTTTGTCGTTGTTGTTGTTGTCTTTGTTTTTGTTTTGATGATGCATGTTACTTCCACTCTCCCTCCCAACTAGCCTTTGTTTCCCAACATGTGCTGCCATTCAAAGAGTAAGAGAGGTTTTTTTATTTTATTTTTATTATTTATAATTTATTTATTTTTTAAAATTATGTAATTAATTTAAATCAATTTAAATTCTTTTGGGTTTCTAATAAACTGAATTAATTAAAAAATAATAATTTAAGATTTTTTTTGGGTCCTTTTGCTCTTTGAGGGGCAGTTTTTGTAAAATAAGGGGAAGAGAGTGAAGCTTTTGAGTAAATGATTGTTGTGGTGTTCAATTGGTAGCCAGAGAGAAAAAGGCCAAATACAGTTTCCTACTCTTTGGTAGAAATAATCCAATCAGATTCTTAGGAACTGCCAAATGACTTTTAAAAAGAGAACAGTGCTTTACAATGACATGGAAACGTGAAGATGGTTAGGATTGGGCCCCCACTGCCCCAGAAAAGGAGATGACATTTGGCTTACTTACAGCCATTGATTATGAAATATGAAAGGGAAAAGAGTAGTACTAATCTAACATTTAAGAAGAAGTTTGAAAGGAAGCGAACGAAAGAACTCACTAGTGTAGTGATTTGGATTATTTTTTAAAAGATTTTGGGTTCGAATTCTAGCATGTGTGTAGTGTGTGTGACTTTTGATATACAGATTCCCGTTTCAGTTATAGATTTGGTGTTCGGGACCATTGTTAGTAGAGAATTAGAACAACTAGAACAGAACAGTGGTGTAGCGGTGAGGCATGTTAATTTTTCCACCTACCATACCATAAAATTTAGAGCACTGGCATTCCCTTCTTTTTTCTTGGCCATCTTTTTCATGTCTGGTTTTTTTTATTTTTCTCTCCCTTGGCCCTTTTTTAACCTGTGATGTTTTGCTTCACATCATTCTCCTAATCACCACACTGTGCGTTCTTTGACAAATGTGGCACCAGAAGAAAACTAAGTCGTCTGTGGGTTCCCATTTTGAGAGAAATTGTGGGTCCCAAATGGTTAAATGAGGGAGTAGGTAGGTCCCTCTCCAAATCCCTTTTGTGCTGGGTTAATTGGGCCTGATTGGTGGTCATCAAAAGTTTACATATTATTTTTCAACAGTGGACCAGAGTACACCTATATTAGACTTTTGGTCTGATGAGATTGCATCAAATTTAATATGGAAAAATTTGACATGCATGTGGAAGGAAAAAAAAAAATCTAATTAAATACCATGTCTTAATCAATTTGACCTTTAACTATAGTTTGAGGGTTGTTCTTGAGTATGAGGTCAGAAATGAAGGGTGGATAGATTGCTAGATAAAAAGTTGTTTTTGCACCTTATTAATATTTACTTGATTTTAAGAAAAAGACATGCTTTCAAGCATAAAAAATTCTTGCTGCACAAGCATAGTTGTTTTTCTTTCTTTGAATGCCTTAATTTTCAGCTGCTAATAGTGAAATAATAATATAATAACAGAGAACTATGTATGATTCATTGCATAATGCAGCAGAAGATCTTGAAGCTGGAACCACCAGGAAGCCGAAATTCCAAACAGAACCTACTCTGCCAATTTATCTCAAGGTTTTTCTCCCTTCCAAGTAGTTACACAAGTTATACAAGTTACAAGTTGCCATGTTTGCCATGTATGATTTTCTTCTCCCTCTTCCGGAAAACCATTGCAATTTGCAACTGCATCTACCGGTGTACGTTCAAAACCTGTACATGTTCAAATCGTAGTGCTCGAATTGATGTGATACTTACTATCTATTTGGACAGGCAAGGGTGGAGAATGATCTAACACACATCAAGGGCGATCCATAGAACATGGCTAGCAATATAAGCATGGTCAGGTTCAGTCTTGTACAGAGTTTCATTCTATATGACTTGTACGTACAAGACTTGCCCTTCTTTCCAGCCAAAAGGTGCTACATGTTCATATAAATAAACTCACATAAACTGCTTTTAGGGTCCTAGAAGAATTGTAAAGAAATCATGGGTTTTAAACCCTACAGAAATAGTTTAGAGACCTGCATATTGAGCCACGCAGGTTTTTAGCCCTCAGTAAGGGCTTAAACAATCCCAAATAGGAACACCAAAAGCATCAAAGGAAAGAAGGGTATGGACAGTCTGACATATTCTTCCCGAAAAGTAACTATCTTTCTACATTGCAATAAGTTTAATATATTACTGCAAGTAACTAGTTGACTGTCTTAATTACTGATGAAGGCTAAATCTTGTTCTGGTTTTGTTTCAGTTCACAGATGTGACATACAAGATCATTCTCAAAGGAATGACGACAACTGAAGAGAAGGATATCTTGAATGGGATTACTGGTTCGGTGCACCCGGGAGAAGTTTTGGCCCTGATGGGACCATCTGGAAGTGGAAAGACCACCCTCCTTAATCTGCTTGGAGGCAGGGCAGTTCAAGCCAATGTCACTGGTTCCATTACTTATAATGACCAGACATACTCCAAGTTCCTAAAAAGCAGGTACGAATCTGAAACTAAAATTTTATCATTGTAATAAAAAATATTATATGGACAGAGATTATAGGCATGGAGGCTTCTTTAGTTATTCTTTTGGCAATCAAAATGGTTTTCCATTAAAAACCTGCTTGATTGAAGCAGAGTACATGGTTTCTTTTCTTCTTCAGATTCCACAGTATAATACATATTTATGCATGTGTGCAACAAAATTGACACGAATCGTATGGCAGGATAGGGTTCGTTACGCAGGACGATGTTCTATTTCCTCACCTTACAGTGAAAGAGACATTAACATATGCCGCGCTCCTTCGGCTGTCAAAGACATTGACAAAAGAGCAGAAGGAAAAACGAGCTCTAGATGTCATTTATGAGCTAGGCTTAGAAAGGTAAGTTCTCCCTCTACTGCTGCCATTGGACTTATAAGCATTGTCATCACTGATCTTACTAGATTAAAAAGCTAACTAGCAAAAATTCTCGATATGCACAGGTGCCAAGACACTATGATTGGTGGCTCCTTTGTCCGCGGGGTATCAGGTGGAGAGAGGAAGAGAGTTTGCATTGGCAATGAGATCATAATTAACCCTTCCCTTCTGTTTCTGGATGAACCAACCTCTGGCTTGGATTCTACGACTGCACTGAGAATCGTTCAGATGTTACAAGACATAGCAGAGGTATGTACTTCGGTTTTGACAGACAGATTCGGTATAGCAATTAGTTTTATAGTTGCAAGGCAATGCAGAGCTGCTTTTAGTTTCTCCAAATTCTGAGGAAATACCAATTGTTTTCATTCGAAAAAGTTAAACCTCAACTTTATTAGTATATTTTTCAGAAGCAGCTAATAATTGAATTGAGAAATAAGTAGTAAGATTCTTTTTATGGCAGGCTGGCAAAACAGTGGTGACAACAATCCACCAGCCATCAAGTAGACTCTTCCACAAATTTGACAAGTTGATCCTTCTTGGGAAGGGAAGCTTGCTTTACTTTGGGAAAGCCTCAGAAGCAATGGTTTATTTCTCATCCATAGGATGTTCCCCACTTATTGCCATGAACCCAGCAGAGTTCTTGCTAGACCTTGCAAATGGAAACATAAACGACGTTTCTGTACCATCAGAGTTAGAGGATAAAGTGCAAATGGGAAATTCAGAAGCAGCTGATACAAGAAATGGAAAGCCATCTCCAGCAGTTGTGCATGAGGTATATTCTGATTGATTTCTTAAATTTCTAAGAGAGGTGCTCAAAAGAGAAAATTATCTTCCACATATATATTAACAATGTGCATATGTCAGGAATAATTACTCCCAAGTATGAAGTTCACAAATAAGATAGGGCTACATAATACTTATTGATCATTGCAACTTACTTGTCCTACAAGAAAAATCTGTCTGATTTCGAACTGCATCATCAAACGCACTAATCTGATGTGTCTATTTGAAAGCAGTATCTTGTGGAGGCCTACGAGACACGAGTTGCAGACGAGGAGAAGAAGAAGATTATGGTTCCTCTTCCCCTTGACGAAGAACTGAAGTTGAAGGTGTCGATTTCAAAACGTGAATGGGGAGGAAGCTGGTGGGAACAATTTTCCATCTTGTTTTGTAGAGGAATTAAAGAACGAAGGCATGACTACTTCAGCTGGTTGAGAATTACCCAAGTCCTCTCCACTGCAGTTATTCTGGGCTTGCTCTGGTGGCAGTCAGATAGCAACAATCCCAAAGGCCTGGAGGATCAGGTAAATCTTTGCCTTGTCAAAGCAATAAAAGTTACAAATATCACAGAAAGGTCTTTTGGGGAAAGGTCGCAAAAGGAAATAAATTAAGAAGCAACCAGGATTTTCAACATCTGTTATTTATTTGTTTATTTTTCTTCATTGCAGGCAGGATTGCTTTTCTTCATTGCTGTCTTCTGGGGATTTTTTCCTGTCTTCACAGCAATTTTTACATTTCCTCAAGAAAGAGCCATGCTGACGAAGGAACGAGCAGCTGACATGTACAGATTAAGTGCATATTTTGTGGCTAGGACTACAAGTGATCTCCCACTAGACCTATTGCTACCGGTACTGTTCCTCGTCATTGTATATTTCATGGCAGGCTTAAGGCTGAGTGCTGACACCTTTTTCCTAAGCATGCTTATAGTTTTCCTCTGCATTGTGGCAGCGCAGGTATGCCTCTTTCCAGCTACTGGTTGATATTTTTTTTTTCTTTTTAAAAAGCTGAATATTTGACCTCTTCCAAAACACTAGGTGAAAAATACCATATTTAACTAGTTAAACGGATGCAAAACAGGGACTTGGACTAGCTATTGGAGCTACATTGATGGACTTAAAGAGGGCCACAACTCTAGCTTCTGTAACTGTCATGACATTCATGCTGGCTGGGGGGTTCTTTGTGAAAGTAAGCATGCAATCCTTGACTGAAAATTTATATTTTGTACAAATTTATTTCCTAAAAGATTTCACATTTCCTATAGGATGGAAGATATATATATCTAACACAACATGTTGTTTAAAATGTTGCAGAAAGTTCCGGTGTTCATATCTTGGATTCGGTATATGTCTTTCAACTACCACACATACAGGCTTCTTCTTAAGGTGCAGTTCGAAGACATCACACCAGCCATTAATGGGTTGAGCACAGACTGCGGTTTAACAGGAGTCGGTGCCCTTGTAGCCATGGCATTTGGATACCGGCTCTTGGCGTACCTTTCTTTGCGGAGAATGAAGCTTCAAGGTGGAGCTTAAATGCGATGAAGTCTTCAAGGAACCCTAGAATCTATTAGAAGCTATCTTTTGAAGCATGAGTTTCAAATTAACTGAGGAAAAATAGCTGAGGATCACTGATCTGGAACTTATGCATTCTTCATTCTAAGAACTTCGTAAAATTTATGTCATGTAGCAGGTAAAAAGCCAGATAGACCGGTTAGTTGTTGTGTAGCTAATTCTCTATATGGAGAAATTTAGGGTTGTTTTTGGAAAATTTTAACTCCAGGTAACGAAAGGAATTCAGATCAAAATCTATACTTTGTATGTCAATTGTAATCGACCAGAACTCCCTATGACTTTACTTAATTCATGAATGAACCTTTTCCAATTCAGTTCTAGATGGCAAGGGTCCAAAATGAAGGCAAAATTTCTATAGATTGATTTAATGAAAATCAGTTTATGGAGTTGCCACTTATACATATGCATTTCTTGAGAAAGAAAATAAAACAATCAGCTAACAGACTTGGAAGGAAAAGGTTGTACTTTATACAGCATGGAGACCACTGTACATTTCTCTAGAGCTCATGTATAAACTTTATCCTATGAAATAAAAACTACAGAAGGCAATTCAACTGAGCCAAATTTGATAAAATGGCTAGAGCCATAAGTACCTACTTGGCGTCTATCAACATACTCCAACCTGCCTTCTATCACTGCTACCGTGGTATGTAATTAGGAAGATAATGCTTCTCCAGCCAAATTGTCTAAGTTGCATTTCATATTTTCCTGTATGAAATCTCATGCTAATGTCCTTAACCATCCAAGAAGTCGAAGGAGGGCAGCATCCAATACTGGGGACTTCTTCTCAAGCCCTGTGAAAGAAAGAAAAAATAAGTCAACAAAAAAGCTCTAAAGAGTTCTCAACATTAAGGTCAGTTATGGATGGCTCTATTTGAACACCCTTTATTAGCTCTTCAATCCCTTTATCCTTTATCAATATTTTTATTCCACATCTTTTATTGATTTTATTTTATTTATTTACTCTTTCATTTCCTTTACTGAAAATTAAAAACTGCCCATTAGGACCAAACTTGGCAGCCTTTAATAGAGAGGAGGAGGTGCCATGATGCCTCATGGTTCAGAAAGAGGAGCTGCCCATGGCGCACCTTTGTTCCATGCTTGAAGGGAAGGAGAAGGAAAGGGTGAGGTGGTGAGGAAAGGGGAGGGACGGAGAGAGGGAATTATTTTAATTTTCTCTTCAAGGGTAAACTTACAAAAAATTAAATTGAGCAAATAAGGGGTCTAAATAGCCAACCCCTATGATTTCACATTGAATTAAGCCTCTAGAATACCTATATCAGCAGCTACTCGATGAGCACACATTACTCCTGAGAAGGATACAGCTATAACTCCTTGCCCCGGAAAGCAGCTATCACCAACACAGTAAAGACCCTCTATGGCCTGCATTATTCATCATTGCATAGCTCCCCTTGTTCAGTATGCTTAAAGTCAATAAATATTGAAACATCCATTTGATATTATAATTGAACTTACTGTTGTATTGAATGGCATTCCCAATAAGCCCTTAGGAGTTCTACGTGGTATTGGTCCGTAAGTACCCTTGTCACGAGCCAGGTACCGCCTGTGTGTCTTTGGTGTTCCCACCTGCCATGATTGGAGAAACTTTTAATGGACATATCAAATACTGTAAACTAAAATTTGTGGAATACCAAAGTATTCACCCATAGAAGGGGGCAAAATCAGCTTCATTAAGCTCATAGAGAGAGCAGAGAGCCTAAAAAGCAAATGCCTCCAGAGGGACATTTGTTAAGATACCATCACTCTCACAAAGGAATTTGAACTTGTCAAAACCTCAATAACAATTGAATCCATTTCCATTATTAAAAATTTTTTGTTCATAGGTTGTGAACATAAGATTTATGATGGTTTGCTGCCTCCCACAACAAGGGGCGTAATCTATTTTCACCAACTTGAGAGAGAAAGGAATCCTAAGCTTTTGCTATTAATTATATTTTGTACAAGATTCACAAACTTTTCCTAATTTCATCTCATCTTTCTCTCTCTGTTTCTCTCCTTTCTATGTCACAAGATTCGCAATCTTAACACTATTTCATATATCTCAAATGCTTCAGTATAGATTAGCAGTGAGAGGGTACGGTATTACCTCCTTAAAAACGATGGATGATTTTAGCCCTGGAAATAGTTTATCCTCTAATCTGCCAATGATTTCATCTGCTACAATCTCCTTCTTTGCTTCATAGTCCTTTCGAGAGAGTCCCTATATGGAAACCGCCACCTCATTAGTTATTCAAATTTCATAGATAAGTACTAGGAGGGGTTATGGAAGAGAGTGGGGGGAAGAATCAATGCCAACTATTCATTTTAACTTTGATAACAGATAGTTACCTCCCAGTCCTCTATGGAAGAGGTTGTAAATATGTGAAGTATGTGGCGTCCTTCTGGAGCCAACGATGGGTCAAGGACAGTTGGAATGCTTAAAAAGATACTTCCATAAGGCTCTTCTAACCTTGTCCAATGATCCTGAAAACAAGATGGAAGACAATGACCAAGAGATGAGTGAGAATCTTCCTATTTCAACGCCCCAAAAAGTTTCCAAGCAAATGATGGTACTGAAAAAGAAAAACAAAGCACCTCAAGCACAAAATGGTGGCAATCCGTATCTGGTGGCAGAACTTCAGCTTTCACCCCCATGTGAATGGAAAGAAAAGATGGGGCCTTAACATAAACTTTCTGAAAATTTTCCTCTTCTTTTGGAACATCGTCTCCTTTTAGCAGTGTTCCTAAAATAAAGTTGAAGGTAATTAGATTTCTATTGAAAGAAGTAAATATAACTGCACAACAATCAGCAGCAAATAACGATCATCCCAAAGTAAGTCCAATAAATTCTCAAACTCTTGGCCACACTAACCAAAGGTATTCCATCTAGTAGCATTTGATATTATGGTTTTGGCAAATAATTCCCTCCCGTCTGAAAGCCTTACTCCAACCTACATGCAGACTAAAATAAAATCATCTTTTGCAAATACAAAGACTATAGCAAGACAAAGAGTAGATATCTTTGCATCACATATCCAAGACTAAATTTGAACTCACAGCTCTGCCCTGATCCACTATGATGCTAGTAACATTGGCCTTGTAAAGTATCTCACTGCCCTGGTCTACTAGACCTTTTGCTAAGGACTTTGCAATTCCGCCAACGCCACCAACAGGGTAGTTAATCCCACCATAATGCCTGTCACACATAACCTGTTGAAAACATGAATGAGGAAACAAGAGAAAAATACACAAGATAGGGCCCAAAATGCTATTTGAAAAGCTTACCATGCTTGCATTGATCATTGGTGTCTGCAAAGCCTTGACTGTACTCACAATAAAACACTGTAGATATAAACGTAAAATATCTTTATGAGATGGAGGGGAAGACCATTTGTGGACCAACAAAATTGCAAAGGAATAAATATATAAAATCATAAATAAGAACTTCAATAGGATGAAACAACTTCATCCCACCTCCGCATCTATGAAAGACAACAGCTGGGGATCCTGAATGTATTTACGAGCTATGTCCCCAGCATTTTGAGGCAAATAGTAGGCTGCAATAGATAACACATCATGTAAGCATTTGGGAACACAGATAACATATTATGGCTGGGACCAAAAGTGCATTAATCCTCACCACGAATAATCCAAATTCAAGAAGACTATTGATACGAATAAAATAAAGATATCCAAGAAGACTAACATTATCACTTTTTTTATCTATTCAAGTAACTACACCAGATTCTATTGGGGACTGATATCTCAAAATTTTGAAGGTTTCAATATTGTCAACTGTATCAATGACAACAGTGCTGCAATTGATTGTTCTACATCCCCATATCATGGAGAAAAAGCATTGTAATTGGTGGTAAAATGTCTTTTGAACATCAATAGATCTCATTATATAACTGCAACCATCAGGTCAATTAGGGATGCATCTTTTCCCTGTTTCAACTACTTTAACCAATGATTTAATCCCACGGACATCAAAGATTCATTAGTATATTATTGCCCAAAATATCCTGGGTAGAGCTGGAAAAACCAACCAAAGACTAAATTATATCTTGCATGATGGCTCGAATTAAGGATTGAAGATTCATTGCAGTAAAAAAAAAAGAAAACAGAAATACTAATGCTTACCAAGTGTCAAGCATTCAAGAGGCTTCTGAAAGAACTGTCCAAAAAGGTAGATTGGCTCCTCAAGTGACTTCAGTTCCAAAGAGTTCAAGGCATTGAAAATCTATCAATTTGTACACAATCTATTAATGTAAGTTTTGAATTACAATTACTGGCAAAACCCCAAAGGAACTCCCAGTCAACTTGCAAAAGAAAAGATGAATTAAAGAAAAAATGAAAAAGAACAGACCTTCCAACATTCACCATAGAATTTGAGAATCCCTTCCTTCTCATGGGGAAATTTACCAGTAAGTTCTGCAATAAATTCACTGTATTCTCTGTGCACTAGGACAGAAAGATTATTGGGGAGATGATAATGGACAGTAGTCGGATCAGGTATCACCTGCATCTCACAACCCACTGCTGCCAATGCTTGGGTTATCAAATTTAGATTGCCCTGCCCATATTTGTGCAGTAAAGAGTCAATGAAGATTACCAATTCAGTGACCACATTTTATGTGAAAATATCAAGACTGAAAAAATGCAGGCTGCACTGAAACATGACATATTCGGCAGTTTAAGGCAAAAAAGAGTTCTTTATCCAATAAACGCCAACAAGATAGAAATCATGAATTAGAAAGTTAGAACCCAATGTCATTACCAAAAAGGAAATTTCGAATTATATCAAAATATACAAAATGCATGAGATTTTACATATTTTCACACCGAACTTGCTGTAAATTTAAATGGTCTCAGACGATTGACTACTTTCCCCATTCAGACATGCCTCTGCCCTTGGACAAATCTCTCCTTTTACCCCCAGAGTCGATGATCCTTAAGCTTTATATGTCACTTGTTTAGTAACTGTAGCATGCCTATGTGAAATAGTGCAATGAAGAATGTCTGCTATTACATTCTCATGCTTACAAGTTTCTATCAGGATACAATGCTCCTCATGATTCAAACTTCCAACCTCCAATGAGTTTCCATGAGTTTATTACACTCCGGATCACCAATCTCAACATCATATTTGTAGGATACAATGCTCTTCATGATTCAAATTTCCACCACAGACATCAAACAACTATAACAGAAGGTCAAAATCATAGTGAAAAATAACTTTCAATAACTCAAGAAAGAGCCACCTATAATAACAATGCATATTCTACAGTCATAAAACTTTCATAAATTTGCTTCAGTTTTTGGTTTTTAGTTTTCATTTTGAGTACCATTCCACATCCCTCCCATTATCCTTCCTCCACCCTTCTTCATATCTCATTCCTCCCATGCATTTCCCCTCTATCTCTATCTCTAACAAAAAAGAAAAGAAAACTAAAACGTAAAAACGAATGGTTATCAAAGGTGCCCTAAATTAATAGCAGAGCTAAGCATTTCAGCTTTAATAGACTAGTCTTAACTTGTGGAATAATGAAGTTCTATTCAACCATTTCAACTCAACTCATATAGCTAACAACTAAAGCGCAGTGTATGTAAATAAAAATCAAACTTTACACTAAAACTTACCTTATCGCTGAAACCGAACATCACAGAAGATCCAACATCAAAAGTATAACCATCCCTCTCATAATACCCAGAGCTCCCACCAGGAATCACATACTTCTCTAACACTAAAACCCTGGCACCCTTCACAGCCAACTGGGTAGCTGCAACCAACCCTCCAATTCCTGACCCTATAACAATGGCATCATAGTAGCTCTTACCACCACCTCCCTCTCTCTCCTCTACTTTATCTACACTTAATGTTGAACTTGACCTCACCGCAAAGTTCAAATTCCTGGAATTCACCTCAGACAACCCTAATTGCACACTACCATGTCTGCATTTACTGGAATTTGAACCTCCCAAATGACACCCTTGAATCAATTTGCTTTTGGGAACTTTGGGTCTCAGAGTGTCCAACTCTCTGGTATTATAAAACCCTAAATTCAATCCACTGAGCTTGTAATCATTGAGAAATGAGGTTCTACCATGCCCAAAAGAGACTTTTCTATGTTTTTGGCTTCTGGGTCCGATTGTACCCAACTGCACACTATATCCATGACCAAGGAGCTGAGAATTCTGAGACCCCAATTTCAATTTACAGAGATTATGACCATTGCCCTGAGAGCCATGCTGGCTAAGAATAAGCTGAAATCTGTGTTCTTGAATTCTGGGTCTTGAAGTACCCGATTGGGTGCTGCAGTGGTGGTGACTGGGAAACTGAGAAATGTGCATGGAAGCAGGGGAAGAAGTAAATCCAAGCTCTGGCATGGAAAGTGAGTGGGGCAAGAACATTTTTGATTTGGTAGCAAAAGCTTTGGTGGGAGAGAAGGTGATGGAGCTATTGCTATAACTCTTTTTTCTGGTTCTGTTAAGTATAATTCAATTGTGAGTAGGTTGTGATTCCACTTCAGGATTCCTCAAGAAGATGGGACAAGAGGTTTTGTTTTTTGGTAAGGAAGTGGGTGGGTCGAGTTTATTTTGCGTTTTGTTGGAACTTGGCCGTTAGAAATTTGGAATTTGGTGGGTCAGTCACTAATTTTTTATTTTTTATTTTTTTTTTAGTGCCGAGTCAGAAAATACAAACAAAAACGGTGCCAAGAGTACACAAAGGCTTGAATCACTCTCCAATAAATGACCCGACAAATAAAAGAACTAATTCTATTTTGGCCTTTTTGGGGTTCCTTCCTTCGCGTGTATGCGCGCAGGCCTACCGAATCAACGGGAAACCGTCATGTCATAGCGGGTCCCACAGTCGGGTAACCTCCAGGCTCTCGCCACCCTCGGCCATAACGGCCGTCCACGTCTTACCCAACCCCATCACCACCGTCCAAAATAGACCCCACACACACATCACATGTCCACCCTACCCCCGTAAGCTGACACGTGTCCATAACGCTCCCAAATCTTTAACCTCTGTTTTGTTGTCCCACAGCCCACAAAAGAAGCGCCAACGAATTTGGATCCAATTCGCTTCCCATTATCGCTTCGCTCGTTTTATGCATACCTTTCAATCACTCACTTCATCACTCTCTCTCGTTCCTCCAATTCCTCAGAAACCTAATCTCAAACTTCATTTTCCAATCACTTCAAATCCAAGTTTCGCTCTCAAGTTTCCAGGTGATTTCTGAAATTCCTGTTAATTGTTTATCGCATCGTTGTTGATTCCTTATGTTTAGCCTCAATTTCTGTGTAACTGTTTGGTTGCTGGGAAAATAGCTTAGAAACTGAATTCAAGCTCGGAAATTTGAGTTTTTCTTTGGATACATGAGACCTCAGAATGCGTAAAGACTCGGATTGAACTTTCCCAATTAAATTATTTTGGCTATCTTCATATATGCTGGCTAAAGAATTTAATACAAAATCCGTACTTTTTCGTTTTATTTAAAAATTTTGGATTTGATTCTGGATCATCTTAATAGAAAATTGTCATCACAGGTGTTTTACAGATGTTTGCATTTTTTATTTGAATATTTATAAATTCAGTGCAGGTTTGCGTTGGAATTAGGATAATCATGGATCGGCTAAAAGCTCCTGCCCGTCTAATGATAGTTTCAGATCTTGATCACACAATGGTAGGTTCTCTTACTGATTGTGTCATTGGGGTGTCATTTCATTCATTCCATTTCTGCAGTGATTTTAGTGGAGAAATGCTTTTGTTGCAGGTTGATCATCATGACACTGAGAACCTTTCTCTGCTCAGATTCAACTCGTTGTGGGAAGCGAATTACCGTCACGATTCTCTGCTAGTTTTTTCAACTGGTAGGTCACCAACACTTTACAAAGAATTGAGGAAAGAGAAACCCATGTTAACTCCAGATATAACAATAATGTCTGTGGGAACTGAGATAACATATGGTAACTCAATGGTTCCTGATGATGGCTGGGTTGAGGTTCTGAATAAAAAATGGGATAGGAACGTAGTTAAAGAGGAAGCCAGCAAATTTTCTGAACTTAAACTTCAGGTACATTTTATAGGCTATGGCAATTGATTAGTGTCTCTGGTTGTGTGATGCAAATAAACTCAAGTGATATGTAAATAAAGAAACTAGTTTTTGAAATTTCTCAAGTCTTGAACTTTATGAGGACTGCAGGCAGAAACAGAGCAACGGCCACACAAGGTTAGCTTTTATGTTGAGAAAGACAAGGCTCAGGCAGTAACAAAGGCTCTTTCAGAGGTTTATGAAAAGCGTGGGGTAAGATATAACTCTTAGACGCGGTTTTCATATATACTGCAGACCTGCGTTGAGAATTGTGTAAACTTTGCCTAACGAAAAGTCATTGCTTTCAGAATATCATAGGTTATTGTTGTTTTTGATATTGAACTTAAGTTTTTGCTTCATCTTTGGTCAGTTGGATGTTAAGATAATCTATAGTGGAGGAATGGATTTGGATATATTACCACAAGGTGCTGGCAAAGGACAAGCACTTGCATATCTGCTTAAGAAATTTAAGACTGAGGGAAGTTCACCTGTCAACACTCTTGTTTGTGGTGACTCTGGAAATGATGCTGAGCTTTTTAGCATTCCAGAAGTATATGGTGTCATGGTTTGTATCTCACCTTGTTTCTCTTCATATTTAAACCCTATTTTCTCAATGTGAAATGAGGTTTTCCTCATTAATTGGCATTGTTTTTGTTATTGCTGATCATGCAGGTTAGCAATGCCCAAGAAGAATTGTTGCAGTGGCATGCTGAAAATGCTAAGGATAACACAAGGATTATTCATGCAACAGAGAGATGTGCTGCTGGAATCATACAAGCCATTGGGCACTTTAAACTAGGTCCAAATTTGCCCCCCAGAGATATTGCTGATTTTTCTGACTATAAGCTGGAAAATCCGAATCCTGGTCATGAAGTAGTGAAATTTTTCTTATTCTATGAGAAATGGAGACGTGCAGAAGTTGAGAATTCAGCGGTATATTTGGCAAGTCTGAAAGCCGACTGTGTATGTTTATTATCTTCCTTTCTCCTGAATACTGAGTTTTATGATATTACACCTTGTATAGTTTTATACTGTCAGAAGAACTATTATCCTTTCCATGTCAGATTTCAACATCATTTTGAAATACGTCTAAATTTGTTTCTGGTAATTTGTAGTTAACGCAATTACATAACTTGTGGGGTGGTTTTTCTAGTAAATTTTTAGGCGGGAAAAAGTAGTCACTTCTCATTTTGTAGATGTCATAGAAGGCATTAACTTAGAATTCATATCTATTTTCCTTTTGTTTTCAGTTGATTTTTCCGACTGCATAATAAATCTATGACTCTAGCCCAGATTGTAACACTCATTTTCTATACAAATAAAACTTAGTCTTACTGTGATCGGATAAAGCAAGATAGTTGAGTTTCTACGATATGAAGTTTTTAGGATCTATTGAGCATGCATGCGACATGTTTATAACTATTGACAGGTGGTAGCTTGTTTTCTAAGACGCCAACATGTATGAAGATAGTGAACTGAAAAAAATGAAATTATTAGTCTTATGTTTGGACAATGTGTATTAGTGTCTTATCTGCATGTCAGAGTCTGAACTTGCTCAATTTACTTGAATGTGTATTGCAGTGTCCACTCTATAACATCTTTACAAAGCGAAATCATTCCCTGAAGTTACTAAAGAACCTGTGAAGTTGTTTAGTGACAGGGTAATACATTTGGTTCCTAATGACTAAAAATGACTGTCAAAACATTATTGTTTAATTCTGGATTAAATCCTTTGATTGAGTTAACTTCTTTATGTGTACTTTTGTAGAATTAAACGGACCTTGGATATCTTGTACTTTTATTTCACATCATGGGGTCCCCTTTTGCATCTGAATCACCTTAATTGTGTTCGTCTCACCAGTAGCTAACCTTTAGTTATGTTTTCTTTGGGTCAGTGTCCATCGGGTACATTTGTCCATCCTTCTGGAGTTGAGCAATCTCTTCCTGAGTGCATAAATGGTCTGAGAAGCAGCTATGGAGACAAACAGGGAAAACAATTTCGGGTTTGGGTAGATGGGGTGTTAGCTACACAAGTTGGTTCAGATACATGGCTAGTGAAGTTCGATAAGTGGGAATTATCTGGTTGGACTCTCTCTCTCTCTCTTCTCTCTCTATTTGTGCAATCCAACATGTTTATAATTTTTGATGCTGTATTTAAGAAAATCAATATCTATGAGAGACAGCTCCCTGGAATAAGCTGCATGCTATAACTTATTCATATCCTGCATTTGAAAACTTCAGCAGAGAGAACATTGCATCGTTTTTTCTGGACTAACATTGTAATCATAATTATTTGACGTGATGACCATAGACGCTGTAGTAAAACGTTGTATATATTTACACATATCATGAACAACTAAGTTAACTCCATATACTTGCAAATTTCTGCTGTTCTTTTGACTCTAATCGTCATTGTAGGTGAGGAGCGTCATGCAACAAAGACAACTGCTGTTATAAGTTCAAAGGTGAGATAGGAGATTGTGATTGTTTAGTGTCCTCCAACAGTTGCGCTTTAACATTTTCTAAGATCATATTATTCGGTTTCAGGGTTCCGATGTTTCATATGGTTTCACTTGGATTCGAGTGCATCAGACATGGTACAAAGGATATGAAGGAAAATATGATACAACATGGCACTTCTAAAATGTGACTACTACTGCTTCATTTCAAAGGTCTATAGTGCCCTGAAATGCCCTCTCAAAATAATTGTCAGATGATTGTGTATGCTTAATTTCAAGTTTTCTTAATTCATGTGTAATCATCAGCTACGTGGAGATGCCTTACTAGGTGATTAATTCAGTAAAAAAAATAATGGTAAGGCTGATATTCATGATCTCATGGCTTCCTTTGTCATAAACTTTTTAGCTGACAGAGAAGAATGAGAATGATGTTAAGTGATCCTAGGTTCAAGTCCTCATGGTAGCTTGTGTGTGTTTCTCCCCTCCCCTTCCTAACTTTGACAAAAAAGAAAAAGAGAATGATGTCAAATTAATCCTCACCTTTAATTATGAAAATTCGGTCTTTTACATAAAATTTGCATATTGTCATGGATCATGGCTCATATTTTCTTAAAAATGTAGAGATTTTGGCACTCCTATTGTTAGCCATGTGCAATTGAAACTAAACCCTAAACCCTCACATGAGATGGTGAGAAGGCTAAGGCTAAGGCTAAGGCTAAGGGAGTTTAAAACCAGTTTTACATATTTTAATGGATCCGTCACTCAAGTTTATTAGATTGGATCAACCAGAACATCAATGGATACTAAGAAATAATTACATCGTTGCATATGTGCATATGTTTATTTTGAATATCGAAGAAAATAAATGAATTTCAAATAATTCGTTGCATATGATTATTTCGTTGAATTGTCTTGGTGTCTAATTCAATTCATTTATTTAAAATTCTTTATGAATGTTTTATAAGTCTTAAACGCCTTTTTCTATTTTTATAACAAAGTATTTAGAAGTCATGATTCAATACCACATTACTTATTGTTTTGGAAAAATAATACCACATCACTTTCATGGAGTCTTTAAATATTTATATTGAGTATTCCTAATTAAACTTTTTAAATGAAGGTGTTCTCATATAGTTTTATTGCGTATCCTCTTTTTCTTTCTGCAGATACCTTGTCTGTGGTGATATGCCCATTAGAGAATTTGTTAATTTTATTCGGTTTAATATCAAGCTTAGTAGAAAAAAGCCTATATTTGTCTATTTCAAGAACACTAAACCTCCCACTGGTGAGTTGCAACTTGATTGTTTGTGATCTGTCTTTATTTACCTAGTATTTAGGTATATTATCTTATATTTACCTAGTAAGCAGGTACATTATCTTATATTTATCTAATAATTAGGTATATTATCTTATATTTACCTAGTAAGTAGGTACATTATCTTATATTTATCTAATAATTAGGTATATTATCTTATATTTACATAGTAATGAGGTACATTATCTTATATTTACCTAATATTTAGCTATATTATCTTATATTTACCTAGTAATCAGGTACATTATCTTATACTTACCTAGTAATTAGGTATATTATCTCATATTTACCTAATAATCAAGTAAATATTTGTTGGGAAGACACCATCAATAATACTCCTACTTTCATTGTTTTATATGAACTTTTTTTTTTTCGGTTTCTATATGAACTTTTTTTATTTGTTCTTATGCTTGAAACCTCACAAATCAACCTTATGGATAGGTACAAGTTTATGTTGGTGCTTGCCTCTTAATTTTCATTGTAAGATAAAATATGTGGGTCATCACTTTCATGACTTAAATTGTATTTTATCTATATATTAGGTAAATATTGCAATAGTTAATTGTTAAAGTATTTTACTTGACAAAACTTTTTTTTTTTGGGTACAGATGTGTCATGGCGGCAATAGAAGGATTCAAAATTTAGAATATGAAATCCATTTAGAAGGAAAGAATCGATACATTAATTTGGATTTTCAATTAATGTTATTTTCTTATTTACCTCAAAGGGTAAAATTGACACAACAAAAAAGTAATAAAAGTCAATGGACTCAAATCTACATCCAAAAAGGTGTGGACTACATCCAATGACGGCTATAGATTTTGGACTTAGATCGAAGAACCCTTTTTTTTAATCTCAACACTACCCAAATGTCTTAGTTTCAATTGTTTTTGGTCGAATAGTTTCAATTTATACCCAACTAAATAACTACTTAGTTTTATGGGTATAGGAAGCCTCCCCTTAGAGCAAGTTTTCACATGTCGTTCCCCTTTCCGCAGTCCTTTCTTTCCGTTCGATCCTTTCATTTAAACCTTTGTTTGACTCATATTTCCTCCTATTCTGATTTCGGTTCTATTTCTTTTCAGTGAACAATACCCATTCTTGTTGCGCTTACGTCTTTCTCTCTTTTCCACCTATTTCTTTGTATTTCTCTTCCTCTTTATCTCGTTTACCTCTTATTTTTTCTCTTCCTATTATGAGTGTCGTACATGTATTCCGGTTTACTTGGTAACCAAGAAAATCAAGTAAAGGGTGCTTCACGAAGGAAATTTCAAATTGTTCAGACAAAATTGTTTAATTTCAGAACTTCGCTGTACACATTCTCTGTCTATCTTTCTCTCCGCTGCTTGGGTTTGCCCTAGCCTCAAAAACTTGATGTTTGGGGCAAATCCGTCGAAGCAAGAGGTATTGGTTTGATATCGTTCGACGGTACGCAATGAGAGCTCTTCCTCACCAACTCTAGAGAGCTCTTCTTTACTTGGGTGGGTTAGACAGTCTCTCTCAATTTCTAAAAGTGCGAGATTTTGACAGAATCAATTTTTTTTGGGCAATCTATGTAAATCAATTATTTCTTTTCTTTGTAAATTTTTGTTAGTTTCTCGCTAACTAGGACTTTCGTTAATCGTATTTGAGAGAAAGATTTGGCTAAGGTTGGTCCGCTTGGTTATCTACCTTTCGTTAATTGTACTGATAATAACATGTCACTAACTTGTACTGTTGTGTGTGTTTTGTTCAATGCTTTGAAAGGCGAGACGTTGATGCGAGGCATTTTAGTCGTATGCGAGTCATAAGCCTTGAAGCAATGAGGCATAAGCTTTTTGAACATTAATTTATTTTAATACGAAAAATTTACGAATAATACTATACCCATCTATGTAAACACACTTTGTTGGCAATACAACTTAAACTTTTGTATCTCGCGGTTTGTACAACCTCCTTGCTATCACTTTTTGACATAAATGCATATCCAATGTTCATTCGGTCAATTTTTTTCCATCACTTTATTATGAGTGACGAGGGAATTTCCATAACATGCTCTCACTTCATCACATAAAACAAATAGCAACATGGAATGCCTTCGCTTTCATATTTCTGACAGTTGCACTCTATTCGAACATCTTTCTCGCTAAGGTACACACAACTCCAATTATTTTGCGGTTCATCGTATTTCACTAAAATATACAACTGTCCTTCAAAAGTATGAATAATTTTTTCATGAATGAGTGCTGACGAAGCATTGATCTCTTTACATACTAATAAAAAGCATCTTTGTGTGTAAATTTAGGAAGCATGTTGCTCAAGACTTTTCAATGTTGTTGTAAACACTTTCTTTGACTGTTTTCGGTGGTATGCATTCAAACAACTTAATGCTTTCCTCAAGTAATCTTTCACAAACTTGTACATACATTCAACGCAATGAGTAGTACACATACCACCGAAAAACTTGGGTCTAAGGCGCGATTTCACCCACACATCTTGTTTTGCATACATTATTTGCAGCCATCCTTTTGTTTATGTGTAGTAACTTTGTCCTTCAAAAACTCTCATTTTTTTTCGAACTCATTGACTGTAATTGGTTCCCAAAGATATGCTTGAAATGATTGTACCAATTCTTCATCCTTTAAGTTATTCTGTGTATTCTATGCCACGTGCCATGAGCACAACCTATGATTGCACATGGGCAACAAATACTCAATTGCTTTGTGTGCATCGCCTTATCCTCATCCGTCAGTATTGATGTAGGTTTCTTGCCTTTCATGGATGATATGAATGTCTCCAATAACTACTTTTATGTTCCAAAGGTTTCGTCAAGCAATATGGCACAACCAACACTCGCCCGGTAGTTATTTGAACCAACAAATCACTCTAGAGGCTTGTCATATATATTGGTTTTGTATGTGCTGTTGAATATGAGGACGTCTCCAGAGGCAACATAATCCAAAAGTGAAGTAGAGTTTCTCCAAAACAAGTTAGCAAGCCTATTCTCCTCATCTACACTGAACTTACAAAAAAATTCAAGATCCATTGACGCTTTCGCTTTCATGTAGGCGAGTGTAGCTTTAGTGTCGCCGTCTAATAATATTTCCCTACGTGATACATCAAACTTCTTCCTTAAGGATCTAAGTACTCAGCTAATGCATTGATGGAGGCTTAAATCCTACACTATATGCGGCAATCCCTTCCACTATAGGAAGCCAAAACGGATCATTTACAATAGTAAATGAGAGTGCTCTAGAGAAGAAAAAACGACCAATCTTTCGACAAACTTCATTTCTTTCTTTTTGTTTGTATGCTGAATTTAATGTACTTTGCCGAGCTTCTAAAGTGACAAATCTATTCATTGGTCATTTTGATTTAGGTTGTGCTCTAAGAGCCTCATCAACTGCAACACTCCTAGTACCGGGGATTCCATATTCTTTATCCAATGAAGTTTCCATACTCTGAGCCTGTAACATCCCGACCCCAAAATAAGATTATTAATTAATTAATTTAATTTAATTAAATATTTTATGGAAAAGATAATGCTAAGGTTTGAACATAAGCAAAAATACCATATTATTAACACTACTGAGAATACTGAAATCGAGGTAGATTATTATGCTCCATTATGGAAGTATGTTAAAAGGCTTGACAAGTTAGGAAAATGAGGAGGAAATCCTATGTTTGAATGCAATTATTGTCATAATACTTACAAAGGCTCTTACTCTAAAGTCAAGTTTCATTTGTTGAAAATATCAGGCAATGGGATTGCACCTTGCAAAAAGGTTACTGATGAAGTTTTTGTAGAAATGAAAAAACTTATGAGAGAATGTGAACACCGGTTGAAAAGTGTAGCTCCAAGACAAGTGTCTTTGCCTAATACTAGTTCTTTACTTTGTTTTTCTGTGTCTAATGTTGAGCAAAAGAAGAGAAAGGGAATGAATGGGCCCCTTAATAGAGCTTTTCAAAATGAGGGTAGAGAACAATGTAATGCTGAAGTTGCAAGGATGTTTTATACAGGTGGATTGTCCTTCCACCTTGCAAGGAATCCACATTATCGAAATTCCTATCTTCGTGCTTTTACACTTCCAGGATATGTTCCATTAGGTTACAAAAAAAAAAAAAAACACCTTCAATTGTTGTTTTTGTTGGGCCTCGGCAAACATCCGAACCGAACCAACCCGCCCTGCCTAATTCAGGTTTCGATTTAATTCGAAAATGGGCCTAACAAATAGGTGTGCTGTTTACCATTTGGGCCTGCCAACATAGCCCAGTCCGACGTACGATTTGGGCCCAAAATTGGCCCGACCCGACCCGTGCTCAGCCCAAGTTTTGGGTCCACTGCCATGTCCTCTCAGCCACTTATTGTTTGGTCAAAGAGCCCTCGATTGTCTCAATAGTGCTATACATGCATCTGTACCAATCCGGCTCCTCCTGACCATTCAATGGATGATCTACCAGCGCCTCTCGAATGGCCTACTCCATTGCTTCAACGTTTTGAAATTCCAATTTATTGACCGTGATTATGTTGTGCCGCTCAAAATCTTCTGTCATCCTAACTACCAAAGTTACAGTTTGGTAAACAAATTTCATTAGTTTTCATGCTGGAATTAAAAGTATATAGTACTACTCCGAAAAAATAAAAGAAGAAACTTATGACAAAATGATCAATAGCGAAAATCTCCGATACAAACTCAACGAGTTGCAGCTATGGCATCGCAACCGCTGCATCCCAACTCAAGACATCATCACCTGGCACATTGTTAGCTAAAACTACATGGTAGGAATGCGGCCGGTCATAGAAATCAAGGGCGTTGACGATGGGAAGAATATGTTCCCACAACTACGGATCAGAATGATAGGCCAATATGTTCACTTCTCCTCTTCCCCCAACCTGTAAAATTACCATATATAACTCACAACTTATAAATCTACTAGGCATAATTTACTCATGAATTAAAAAAAAATTATCTTACCTCATCGTCATCATGATCATGATCACCTCCATCATCACCATCATGATCATGATCATGATCACCTCCATCATCATCATGATCACCACCACCATCATCACCATCATCATCATCATCATCATCATCATCATCATCTCCGTTCTGGTTCTTAGGAACTGCTTCTATATCAAGATTCAAACCAATTGATGTAGGTTTATTCATAAAACTGGAAACAACCCAAATCAAGTCAAGCCACGAGGTAAGTTCCAAATTCAGACTAGTATAGTAATGTGAAATGAATGCAGAGTGGTGTATTAATTTCTCGTTAATCTTGTCGGCTATGTCCCATTGGATGTCTATCATTTGGTTTTTGTCGGCGAGACGCATGATTAGATTTGTATTGTTGAGGCGAAAGCGATGTCATGGGACCAGACGGTTGAGTTTACCTTAATCATCTACTTATCTGGTCAGCTTGAAGTTTGTTCTTTTATTTGTAAATATTGTGTGTAGTTTGTAGTATATATTTTTAATTTCGGAGCATGCTAACTTGTGATTTTATTATAAAATAGATTGAAAATTATTTCCCGAGATGAACTTGAAGTGGTAACATTGACACCGAAAAACTTTGAACACAATGTTGAAACTATAAATATGTTGAAATTTCAACGTATTGATGAAGCATGTGAGTCTAGAGGCGGTGATTTACCACCCATTAAACGGCTATGAGAAATCGGATGGTACATGTGCTTGTACGGATGAGGTGATGACTTGCTTCTTAACAATGATACGGATGTGAGGGGTGATAATGATGATGATGAGGTAGTGTAATTTTCAATTCATGAGTACATTTTATAGTTTATTAAGTGCATTGTCTTAATTTATTATCATAGATTTATAATTTTAGAGTTACAATTGATGATGAAAATTGTTTCACCGAACAATAAGGGTCCCAAGATGGTTACAATTGTTAGAGTACCAATTAATAAGGGAAAACAGAATAAAGATGAACATATCGGACAACCATTGTTTTCAATAGTTGGAGGATGTTGTTTCATTTCTCGTTAATCTTGCCGACTATATCCAACCATGTGTCTACCATTTTATTTTTACCGAAGAGACGTATGATTACATATATGTTTTTCAGGTTAAAACGATATCATGTGCTTGTATAGTACAGATGAGGTGATGACTTACTTCTTAACAATGATACGGATGTGAGGGTTGATAATGATGACGATGAGGTAGTGTAATTTTCAATTGATAAGTAAATTTTATAGTTTATTAAGTTCATTGTCTTAATTTATTATCATAGATTTATAATTTTAGAGTTACAATTGATGATGAAAATTGTTTTACCGAACAATGAGGGTCCCAAGATGGTTACAATTGTTAGAGTACCAATTAATAAGGAAAACCACAATAGAGATGAACATATCGGACAACCATTGTTTTCAATAGTTGGAGGATGATGTTGTTCCATTTCTCTTTAATCTTGCCGACTATATCCCACCATGTGTCTATCATTTTATTTTTACCGAAGAGACGTATGATTACATATGTGTTTTTGAGGTGAAAATGATGTCATGGAAGCAATTGGTTGAGTTTACATCGATCATATATGGTTCTAGTCACTTTGAAGTAAGTTTGTTCTTTTATTTGTAAATGGTGCGTGTAGTTTAGTAATATATATATTTTATTCCCGATCATGATAATTTATGATTTTATTATAAATAAAATAGGTTGAAAATTGTTTCCCAGAATGAACTTGAAGTGGTTAGATTTGCACTAAACAACTTTGAATACAATGTTGAAACTATAGATATGTTGCAATTTTAATATATTGAAGAGATTGAGGATGTTATTCTATAGATGGTGAGAGACCACACATTGAATGGCTTCGAGCCACCGGATGGGTACATGTGTTAGTACATTACGGATAGCGTGATTAAATACATATTTGGTATGCATTATCTTCTCATATGAGCCTTCTTTTGGTTACATATTCAGATTTTTCTTGATTGATTTAATAGGAATGGATGCCCTTGTATTGTATTCACATATGCCATTTCAAAATAATATTATTTCTTCTCTAGAGGTTAATTATGATGGTGGTCATGATGATTAAGCATATGAGTGTAAATTATAGTTTATTATACGGCTAGTAGATTTATAATTTGTGAGTTACATTTGATAATTTTAAATGTTGAGAATGGTTTGGTTTGCGTGGTTAGAGAAACATTTGATGGTATTGTTCACAACAGGGGAAATGTGAACATATTGGACTCTCAATATGTTCAACTATTGTTGCTTTTTATTGATTTCATACTCAACAACCTTGCTCGCTATGACCAGCTGCATGCCTATGATATATCTTTTGTCACAATACGCATGAGTTCTTGACTTTGAAGGAAGCAGCTGCAATGACATGGGAGCAACTCGTTGAGTTTGTATTAACGATTTATACTAGTTATTAGTTTCTCGTAATTCTTATTTTATTTTTTCATAGCATTTAGTACAATATACTTTTAATTTTGGCATGTCAACTAATGAAATTTGTTTAACATGATAAACTTGGGTAGTTAGGGTGACACAACAAGATCTGGATCACCACGACATAGACATGGTCAATAAATTTGAATTTCAGAATGGAGCAATGGAGGAGGCTATTCTAATGATGTTGGCAAACCATCCATTGAATGGATTCACGTTCATGTATAGCTCCACTCCCATGATGGCGGGCTCTTTGACGAGACAACAATTGGCTGAGAGGTCGTGACAGTGGGCGTAAAAATATATAATTGTGTTTGTAGTAGATGAGGACAATTCTACTGGTTATTCTTGTGTTACTATCGCAGATGAGGATGACTAGTGTTACAACAACATAGATTAGTAAAAAAAAAAACCGAATTAGGACAAATGATGAGAAAGAAAGGTTCACATTAGAGAGAGTGTCCACTGAATATATAAAAAATAGACATACTAGATTCAGTAAAATTCATACTTTAATCATTAGGCCTCCTCGAACTCGAAGGAAAGCATTCCATTATGACAGATAGATCTAGGTTCCTGAAGTAGTTACTATTACAAGCCTTAGTAGTATACATATATAATTCATAGTTACAACTGATGATAAAAATTATTTCACCGAAGGAGGAGGGTCCTAAGATGGTCACGGTTGTTAAACTGAAAATTGACAAGGAAGAACACTATAGAGCTAAACATATCAGACACATTGTTTTCAATAGTTGATGGGTGATGTTGTTCTATTTCTAATTAATCTTGTTAGATATGTCCCACCAAAGGCCTATCATTTTATTTTTGCCAACGAGATGCATGATTACGTATGTGATGTTGAGGCAAAAGCGATGTCATGGGAGCAGACAATTGAGTTTACATCATTTATCTACGTATCTGGTCAGTTTGAAGTTTGTTATTTTATTTGTAAATGGTGTGTGTAGTTTAGTAGTATATATTTTTAATTTTGGAGCATGCTAACTTGTGATTATATTATAAAATAAGTTGAAAATTGTTTCCCGGGATGAACTTGAAGTGGTTAGATTGACATCGGAAAACTTTGAAGACAATGTGGAAAATATAGATATGTTGGAATTTCAACATATTGATAAAACATGTGAGTCTAGAGACGGTGATTTACCATCCACTGATTGACTATAAGCAATCGGATGGGTACATGTGCTTGTATGGTATGATGGTGTGATGGCTGACTCCTTGACAATGTAGTGGATGCGAGGGGTGATAATGAGGATGATGAGGTAGCATAATTTTCTAATTCATGAGTAAATTTTAAAGTTTATTATGTGCATAATCTTTATTTATTAGTATAGATTTATAATTTTAAAGTGACAATTGATGAGGAAGAACACAATAAACATGAACATATCGGACAACTATTGTTTTCAATAGTTAGTGGATTATGTTGTTCAATTTCTCGTTAATTATGCCGGCTATGTTCCACCGGATGTCTACCATTTTGTTTTCACCGACGAGACGCATGATTACATATGTGTTGTTGAGGTGAAAACGATGTCATGGGAGCAGGTTGTTGAGTTTACATTGATCATTTATGTTTTTGGTCACTTTGAAGTAAGTTTGTTCTTTTATTTGTAAATGGTGCGTGTAGTTTAGTAATATATATTTTCAATTCCCGGACATGCTAACTTATGATTTAATTATAAAATACCAAGAATGAACTTGAAGACATATTGAAGAGATTGAGGACGCGATTCCAGAGATGTTGAAAGACCATCCATTGAATGTCTATGAGCAACTGGATGGGTACATGTGCTAGCATAGTACGGATGGCGTGATTAAATACGTATTTGGTATGTATTATTTTTTCATATAAGCTTTTTTCTGATTACATATTCATATCTTTCTTGACTGTCTTGATGGAAATGGATGCCCTTGTTCTATATTCACATATGCAATTTCAAAATGCTGCCCTTTATTCTTTATTGGTTTATCATAATGATGCTCATAGCTCACATATTAGTATACATAGCATCCAAGGATTTCTGCTTTTGTATGAAATCCTTTGAAATCCAAAGGAGGGGGGAGTTGAAACCATGCATGCATAACAGTTTCAGTTCTGCAATCAGATCCCCTCCCCAACCTACCTACCCAAGCTAGTAATACATAGGCATGATTCATGAAAGACTCATATTTGTGCGTTACCATGCATGCTTTCTCCACTGTAGGTAATGTGAAGAAATCCATCTTCATCCTTATTTTCCTCATCGATTGTAGACATCAAAGCACTTGTAACATTGGATTGATGAATTGTTACAACGACAACTTTGAGAACAAGATATTATTATGCCTAAAACTAAAATGAGTTGCAACTAGTTTTTTTTGGGTCCCGATATTTTCGCAACATTCCATTTATATTTCGTCAATTTATCGAAAATATCCTCGATAATATCGCCGAAATATTGGGACCGATATTTTCATTCAAATTCAATCTAAAATGGTCAAAATATCGCGATATTATCGAAATTATCAATAATATCGCAATATGAACTTTCAAAAATGAAATAAATCATTTCAACTCACGCACACAGGGGTTCGAACCCCTCCCCCTATATTGTTGACCAAATATTTAATTACTTAATATAATTTATTTCTTTCCTATTTCATCCATTTAATGTTATTGCTTATTTTATTATTCATTATAAGTACTTACATTACTAAGGACTCGTTTGGGAATGCTTCTCTAGGAAGTACTTCTGCTCATAAGTGCTTCTAATAAAAGCGCTTTTATTATAAAAATCTTGAATTTTCATAAAAAATTAAAGTGCTTCGTGGAAAAGCACTTGGGAGTGCTTCCTGAAGAAGCACATAGCAGGTGCTTCTCCAGGAAGCGCTTCTATAACCCAGAAGCGCTTTTAAACTTTTCTGCCAAACGCTGTCAGAAGCGCTTTTAGTTACTAGAAAGCGCTTTTGGCCCTTTCAGAAGCACTCCCAAATAGGCCATTCCCCTTCAAATTGTTGCTTAATTACTTAAATTTCTATAATCATTTTCTTTATTTCCTATTTAATTCTTCCTTGGATAACTTTATTTATGTTCTTAGTTAATTTTCAATCTTCATTATTATTTTTTAAGCATGGTAAAGTGCTTAATTTTCATGACAAATCAAGTTGGTTTACATCTTTAATTATTTTTCAATTTTTGATAAATAATAAATATAAGAACGTGTACCATGTCATGATGTCCAGTGAATAACGTGAAATAAAGTTACTCATGTATCTTACCATGCAATTTATAAAGTGTAAAATATTGTAGTAAAAATGATAAATAAATTACTACAGGGTGTTTAATTTTCTTTTATTAATTACTCTAGATTTTCTAAGTCACATAGTTTGTCAGCTCGCAATATAATCAACTTAAATCACTCAAACCTACTATGCAATGCATTTCCTTCCAATATTTTGTGTTAAAATAATAGATGATTGACTAAATAAACTTTTTACAAAGTTTCATTAAAAATTTCCATGTTTTTATCACAATTTCCGTGGTTTTTATCTAATTTTTATCGATATCAATATTTTCCTGATATTTCCATCGACATTTCCATGTTTTTGAACCACCGATATTTCCGAAACCCTCGATATTTAAGACATTGGTTGCAACTCACTAGTGGGAGGTTCAGTGTTCTTGAAAAAGACAAATATAGGCTTTTTTCTGCTGAGCCTGATAGTGATATGAATAAAATCAACAAATTCTCGAATAGGCATATCACCATAGACAAGAAATCTGCAGTCAGAAAAACAGGATTGACAATAAAACTATCTGAGAACCTAAAATAAGCTACGAACAGCAATGAACTTCGAGTTTTCCTATGTAGTATTAAGTATGTTTCCCTCTTCCATATACTAATATTGAGTATAAGATTACTTGGTTGGCAGACTTGGCCACTTAGGTAACAAATTCATGCAAACCATTATAATAAAGACCATTCGTAACCAACCCTAGAACTTCACCTAATGTACTGAAATGTTTTCTCCCACAACTTTTTTTTCTTTTGTTAAAATGAAACTGTGTAGGAACGATACACATGACTAGATCCTATTTGTGTGCATATATATTGCACGAGCACATTAAAATGCACAACTGATGCAACGAAAACATAAGAAGCTATGAACACAAATGAACTTAGAGTTTGCCTTTCTTTGTAGTAATAAATCGGTTTTCCTCTGTGTATAAATCTTATATCCAGTTATGGAATATGAAAATTACTTGGTAGGAAGCCTTTGCCATGTAGTTAATCAATTCATTCAAACCTTCACCATCAGGACCATTCCCTTACCACTCCTACAGCTTCACCTAATGTAGTGAAAAGTTTTCCCCACACAATATATATAAATATATATTGGAAAAGTGCAACTCTAAATGAACACATCATGAGTCATGACTAGATCCTACCGATGCGCTATCGATTGCATGTACGCATTAAAATTCACAACTCACAATACAAACCTAACAATAATTGGGTCATGCTTTCAAATTTTTTTTTTTTTTTTCTCCTTTCCCTTTATTTTTTCCTGACCAATTTCAAAACATATATCAAAAGCATAAATGAAATGGGAACGATTCTATTTGAATGTACAAATACAAATCAACATAATTAAAGCACAAGGGAATTCGAAACTAACTTCTCCCCGTCCATGTCAGGAATGTCACTACTTGCATCCTTCTTCAAAATCACCTGAATAGAGGATATCTACTGAATGCATAGGAAGTAAACATATTTGATGCAGTGAAATTCTTACTGGTATGCGATTTGGGTGTCTCCCTCAAATAACGAGCATCTAAACAAGGACTATGGTCTTTGTGGCCATTCATTTGATTCCTTATTATCCTGTATCAAAAGCGTAAATGAAAAAAAAAGGAATCCCATTCTAGTAAAAATCAAGATAAGCAAAGCACAAGTGAATCGAAAACTAACCTCCTCCGGGGGCTACCAGGAATGTCGGTCTTCAAAACCTTGTACACAATCACTCACGTATCAGTAATGGGTATGGGAGGAAAGGGAATGATTTCTATTCCTGACTTCCCCTGCGTTTACTTGCAATCAAGAATGAAAAAATAAGTGAGCCCCACCTCAAAATCCGTAATCAAATCCCCTCAAAACTGGGTATCAGATCACCTAGGGGGGAGTAGTCGATACGATTCCCATTCCTATTTTCTCTTAATAACTTCCAAAAATACATTTACTACTTTACCATAATTCCAAAAAACCCCCAAACCCTAAATAAATAAATAAATAACTCACGCCAAGAAGTTCCAAGACGCTCCAACTTATTTTTCACGTTATCGTTGCAGACACAACCTCCCATAAGCAGTAGCAACGCCTTGTGCTATGTAAATCATTCTATCTATCAACATATTGATTCCTCATGTTTACACCGCCTTACTAGTTTGCTACTGGATTAGTTTGGTCTCCCCTCCCCAATTTGAGAATTATATATGTGCTGTGGTGAAAATGTGCAGGGCATTTTAGTAATCAAATTAATTTGGATTCTGATTCATGAAAATTAGTAAACAATAATAATGGGAATCAACCCCATTCCTTCGCTAATTCCATATGTTTAGTAAACAACTTAATGAGAATGATTCTTTCCATACCGATTCAGTAGTTCCCCGATTCCTAAATTCTCTGATTCCTTACTTTCTCCATTACTGATACGTAAACATGCCCTAATTAGAATAGCACATCCACCAAATGCAAAGGACGTAAACATATTTCATTCAGTGAATTTCTTACCAAAATAAGGGCATTGAAATCAAAAGGGTCTAGATAAGTAATGGGCCATGTGCAAACATACGCCAATATTTTCCTTCCTTTTTTTGGTGATTTTCTGAACACATATCAAAAGCATAAATGAAAAGGAAACAATCTTTTCACGTTGGAGCTATACAAACGAAGATTTTAAAGCACAAGGAAATAGGAAACTAACTTCTTTTTCCCAATGTCAGGAATGTAATGGTTGCACCATTCTCAACAATCGTCTGCACAGAGGCTCAAATCAGAACAGAGTATGCCCCCAGTGAATGTTTAGGAACTAAACAAATCTTATTCAGTGAAAGTCTTACCAGGGTCCGATGTGGATTGTTCTCTTCTGTTTGGGTTATTCCTAAAACATTTTAGCCCAAAAAATCAGTAGAAAATAGATGAGAATCGGCAATTTCCGAAATAAATTCTGCATCTACGAAATTTTGAACAAATATTTAAAGAACTATACTGACCATGTAATTAACCCAAAAAAAGAAGCAAAAAACACATACCCTGATGATATTCGTTCTTGAAAGAGCTTTCGGCCATGGTGAAACGCACGCTACAGTTCTCTGCCAATTGAGACATCAAAACCACATGCGAAATTTTGTTACCTAGAAATTAACTCACAACATCAAAGGCGAGGAAAAAGTTGTTGGTGGAAGTATTTCGCGAAAACATAACACACCAAAGATCGAAAACAACATAGGATCAAAATCAATGAAAGGGAGAGAGAATTATATATATATACAGTCCCCTTCTATTGAGGGATCCCTCAAATAATTTTATTTGAGGGACGCCCTTTAGGGTACCCTACAATTTTTTTTTCAATGATCAAAACCATCTATTTTTTAGGTCTTCATTTATAGATTATCCATACAAAAAATTAGACAAATCGGAAACCGTTTCGATATCCAATTGTGTCTTACAAAATCAACGAACAATAGTGCATCAAGAAAGTACTCAAATTTCAATAACATAATTGAGTGGTCAAATGATATCGGATTCAAGTGATTTTTTGTAGAGATGATCTTTGAATGAGTATCTACAAAATAGACGGTCTGGATTAGTGAAATACAATCCGGAGTGGGGCCTACAAAGGGTGTCCCTCAAATAAGCTTATTTGAGGGATCCCTCAATGGAAGCTCTCTGTAGAAGTGAGTTAGAAGTGAGTTTTGTCATTGTTATTCCTTCCCAGCTTTTGGGGGCTTTAATGAAGCATCTCTTTGACCCCAAAAAAATTGTTTCTGTTCCCCATCTTCATGATCCATTCCTTCTATTGAAGGACCCACCATCCTCGCATGATCACAAGATGAGTTAGGAAGGGCTGAACCAACCAACGGCTGCCACTTGAGCCTCGTCTAATTAAATATACCACAATTAGAAACCCCTCACATCCAAACCCAGCAATAAAAAATCACCCTCTCTTTAAAACCACAAAACGAAATCAAATCCTTCAAAACAAATAAAGAATGTCACCCAATGACTAGTTAAGAGGTATAGAACCCTAAACTCCAAAACAAATAAAACCTCAACTTCAAGTGCCTTTTCCTCCAATACAGTTTCCTTGTATGTGCCATGAAGTTGCCACCATCAACTAATTATTGTTGAATAGATCTTGCCTTGCTCGGTTTTTAAAATTGTTTTTTGTAGAAATAGTATAGCCACTCGGTTTTCTCCAATTTTTTTTCAAAAGGAAATAGTATGGCCGTCGGCTATACTCGTTTTGTCTAATTTTTTATAGATGAAATAGTATAGCCGCTCGGCTGTACTCGGTTGTTTCCTTTTTTTTTTTTTTTTTTTCTTTTCGTATTGTGGTTTTAAAGAGAGGGTGATTTTTTTATTGCTGGTTTGGATGTGAGTCACGGGTTGGTAATTGTGGGATATTAATTAGATGAGGCTCAAGCTGCAGCAGTTGGTTGCTTCATCCCTTCCTAACCCATGATGTGATCATGTGAGGATGGTGGGTCCTTCAATAGAAGTAATGGATTATGAAGATGGGGAAGAGGGAAACAAATTTTTTTTGGGGTTAAGGTGATGCTTCATTAAAGTCCCCTAAAAGTTGGGAAGGAGTAACAAGAGCCAATTACAAAGGAAGAGAGAACACAAACATTGAACGGAGGAGTTGCCGCACTGCAATGGGGTTGGGAAGCTGATAGGTTTATTATTATTTCTTTAATTTTTGTTACAACTACCGTGTTAAATTTGAGGTTAAGTTAGTGAAAAGCAGGGCCGAGCTTGAGATTTTGGAGGTATTGTGTGAAACTTAAATCGAGACTCTCACATAATCTAACACAAACTTATATCGTGGCATACAACAATTTTATATTTTAAGTAAAAAATCATCATCAATTAGCATGCAAATCAAAAATCAAAGTTATAAAATTTTTGACATTTCAATTTGAGAAACTTTAATATCAATATGTTCAGTATAAAGACTAGGTTTTCCTTTTCGTGCCCGTTAACTATATAAAGACTTGTATATGGTATAATTTAGATATATAAATACTTGTAAACAATTAGCAATGATTATTACTTACGAGAAAATAAGAGTTTAAGAAGGAGACATGAATTTCTATTTCTTTTATTGTTGCTGTTACAATAGAAAAACAAAAAAACAAAAAATACAAAAACAAAAACAAGGTAAAACTGTAATCATTGATGTACACAAGTGGGCCTCGAACCCATGCCATAAGTAAAAGTAAAAGTGCAGCGAACCAAGGCTGCGAAACACGTTGTTGTGTAAATTTCCTACGCGGGTTTTATATATACAATATTTAACATATTAATATACATAACATATACGTAAAAAAAAATTGGGGACATTCTCCTCTCCACTGTACGTAATGTGAAGATATCCATCTTCATCCTTGTTTTCCTCATAGATTGCGGACATCAAGACGCCTGTAACAGTTGGATCAATGAACTGTTACAAGTTACAACCACAACTAAAATGAGTAAAACAAAGATGATCGAGTTGCAACTCACCAGTGGGAGGTTTAGTGTTCTTGAAAAACATAAATATAGGCTTTATTATGCCGATGATGAACCGTGTGTTGCGCTTGACTTGAACCCGAATATAATTAAAAAAATTCTCCAAGAGGCATATCATCAGGGACAAGGAATCTGCGGTATAAAAATAAAACAGGATATGCAATACAACTGTGTGAGAAACCCCTTTATTTAAGACAAGTTATGAACACAAATGAATTTGGAGTAGGTTTTCCTTTCTGTATGTAAATCTAATCTATGAAATTTAAGCTAATTGTTATAGATCTATACAGATCATATAATTAATCCCTACAAAAGAAGGAAAAACTCCAACCAAAAAGAAGAAGGAAAAACATACCCTGAGGATATGTGTTCTTGAAAGAGTAGTCATCCAAGGTGAAACGTGTTAAAGGAAAGAAAATAAGTCAATGATCTGTCATTGACAGATTGTAGGAACTGAATGTAATTAGCATATAATAAGTATCTATTTACCTAGAATTGCTATTCCTTGTATGTATATAATTCCTGTTTCTGTATGAAGTTAAGCACATACAAAAGATATCAATTTTCTCATGGTATCAGAGCTTTAGACTACGCTGAAGCACAAACACCTTCCGCCCAGACACCCGCTACAAACACAAACACGTATATCAAACACCATTAAAACACAGCAACCATGGGTGAATCAACTCCCACAAAGACGACAAACACCTTCTCTGATCCGCTCTCTTTACACAACTCCGACACACTGGGACTTTCCCAAGTTAACATCAAGCTCGAAGGCCACAATTATGGCCAACGGAGCAGATCTATGCATCTCAGCCTCAGCGCCAAGAACAAGCTTGGATTGTGATGCTGGAGCATAGGGGTGGATCAAGATAGATATTTACCATTTAATTAGTTATTTCATGGTATATTGGTGATGTGCCTTATATGTACCAATGTTTTCAAAGGCGAGGCGTATAGGCGAGGCGTTTTTAGTAGTGCTACGCGAGGTGTAAGCCTTGAAACATTGAGGCGTAAGCCTTTTGAACATTAATTTATTTTAGTAAGAAAAATTTATGAATAATACAATACAATTAAATTGTACAACTAATTCTTATTGAACCATAACAATCTTTTAAATATAAGTACTAATTGTCATTCAAAACATAATAATCAATCCCAAAACATAAAATATTTGTTCAACATCAAAACAAAAACATAATTCACTCATCCCACTCCTCAACACTAATATCATTCAAACTAGGATCACTATCATATTGATCAACTGTATCAATATGAAAAGGATATTTCCCACTATCAAATGTTGAACAACACAATTAATATTTCTAAGATACAAGTATGATGCATATACGTCAAATTTCTACTATATCATATAAACGAATAAGATAACTAATATATTTTTAAAAAATTGAAAAAAAATAATACGGAACTTCAAATTACAGTTGCGAAGAATTAGAGAGAAAAATAAATGACTTACTTGCAATCGAAGGACGAAGAGAATTCTTGAAATTGATGGAGATTATCTAGTAAGGGTAGAAATTAGGGTTGTACTATACAATATATATATATGTGTGTTAATATATTAATTTAGAAAAAAAAAAAAAAAGGTAAGTAGAAAAGCTACAGTCGGCTGGAGATTAATTCTTCTTGCTTTAAGTTTATTACAAATTAAGGGAAGGAAAAACAAAACAGAAACTTGCGTGTTTTCTTTTTTACAAAACACTCCAAGTGAAACGACGTCGTTTCACTTTAAGTTTTTTTTTAAACACTTCATTCGAAACGACGTTGTTTCATTACAATTAACCTAAAAAAATAAACCACGCGAGTCATCTTCCTCACAGAGCCGCAGCCAATTTGCAGCCTCCCAAAATTTCTTCCAGTTCTGAGTGTTCAGATATGGAGCGCCTTGCTCCGCCTCGTTGCGCCTTTCTCTGCCTCGATGCGCCTTGAAACGCCTCCTTACGCCTTCCCCGCACTGAACGTGTAACTCGCGAAACAAACGACGCCTTGAGGCGATTTGCTGCCGCCTCGCTCCGACGCGCGCGAAGGCATGCCTTTGAAAACACTGATATGTACATGCTCACCTCCATCTAGCATGAGGCCTTTTGGGAGCTCATTGGTTTTGGATTTATGGGAACTCCGAAGTTAAGCAAGTTGGGGCTAGAGCAATCCCAAAATGGGTGACCCACTGGGAAGTTGCTCGTGAGTTCCCAGAAACAAAACCATGAGGGCAGAGAGAGGGGGCCCAAAGCAGACAATATCGTGCTACGGCGGAGCCGATCCCAGGATGTGACAATTTGATATCAGAGTCACTTTGCCGTGTGGTGCGAGTGTGCCGACGAAGAAATTGGGCCCCTAAGGGGGGTGGATTGTAAGAGATAGGGTGATGTGCCTTATATGTACATGCCCGCCTCCATCTAGCACGAGGCATTTTGGGAGCTCACTGGCTTCGGATTTATGGGAACTCCGAAGTTAAGCAAGTTGGGGCTAGATCAATCCCAGGATGGGTGACCCACTGGGAAGTTGCTCGTGAGTTCCCAGAAACAAAACCGTGAGGGCAGAGAGAGGGGGCCCAAAGCGGACAATATCGTGCTATGACGGAGCCGATCCTGGGATGTGACAATTTTCTGATGCAAGAGCATCCCAAGCCAAACTAGGGAAGCCCAAGAGATCAGTCAAACCTCCTAATTACCTTAAAGATTATTTCCCAAAATAAATTAGGAGACCTTTCCTACTGCTGATTGACTTCCTTTTATATTTTCCTTCTGTTTTGGTTTTCCTGATTGTACTAGAATTATAATTCCTTATATTCCTAGGATGTAGTTGTTATTTAAACCTTTCTCTTGTAGACCAATTGGACAGATTGAATTTGAGAATTTATTCATAAAACGCAGCTAAGTTTAGCCACAACTTGTGAGTGTTATATTTCTAGTGTTGGTTTAGTTTCGTTGGAGGTTCGTGTTTGAGATACCATCTCCCCATCAGGTAGTTTTAGGATATCTTTTATTATTTCAGTGTGATTTTATAATTAATTAGTTTACTTTTGGACCAAGTAGCCTTGGTGCCCGAGTTTTGTAAAGCCTATAAATAAGGCTAATGTAATAGTTGTAGGGGTCGATGTTGATGATTAATGAAATAGTGTATTTGTGGCATGGATTTGCTACAGTATATGTGAGTTTGCACTAGCCCTAGATTTCGGTGCTCCTGTATGTGGTTGGTGACCTATGTCCGAACCCCGATCCTCATCAATTGGTATCAGAGCTATGGCTCAAGATCTGCTTTCTTGGGGAGGTTTTTGGATGGAGGGTCGTGTTGACAACTACAACGACATGGAGGAAATTAGGAGGATGCTACGGCAACTTACGGAACGCATTGCTCGCATCGAAGCTTGAACCCAGATAGGTAAGAGTTCTGATGGGGAGGGATGCGTGAGCCCTTATTTGAACCGAGTAGCTCGCATTGACACTCTAAGTCGTGGCGGTCTCGACGGGGAGTATGAGGGAGATAACCCTTTTCATTATTGCGCTCCGCTATGTGAGTCAAGTGAAGAGGGGCACGATTATTCTCATTGTGTCTTTGAAGGTATAAATGGATTTGGTAATTTTGGTGCATCTTGTTATTCATCAAAGTTATTAAATTTGGATTTACCTCCAATATTTGATCCTTGCAACTGTGAAAATTGCAATGAAAATTGTTTGGGTGTTCAAAGCAATTTTGATAAGCAATTTATTGATCAGAACAGTGAAGAGATGAGAATTGAGAAAATTTTCAAAGATATTATTGATTTTATGGGCATGAATATTTTCACTTGGAAGGTTGCCAAAACTCTGGTTGATTTCATCAATTAGTTGAAGATTCTAGAGAAAAACACTTGCATTCTTAGAGGGAGTAAGAAGAAGCCCAGAATAACGAAATATTCCAAATATCTTTTTATTTGGAAAGAAAGGTTTCAATTGGATGCTAAAAGATCCAGAATTAATATGAAGCAATTGAAGATTCTATTCGTATTTTCCTCAATCAAAGGCTTGAATTCGAGGACGAATTCTTTCCAATCAGGGGAGTCTGATGTAGGAGCATAGGGGTGGATCAAGATAGATATTTACCATTTAATTAGTTATTTCATGATATATTGTTATTTTCTTATTTAGGTAGTTTTAGGATATATTTTATTATTTAGGTGTGATTTTATAATTAATTAGTTTACTTTTGGACCAAGTAGCCTTGGTGCCCGAGTCTTGTAAAGCCTATAAATAAGGCTAATGTAATAGTTGTAGGGGTTGATGTTGATGATTAATGAAATAGTGTATTTGTGGCATGGATTTGCTACAGTATATGTGAGTTTGCACTAGCCCTAGATTTTGGTGCTTGTGTATGTGGTTGGTGACCTATGTCCGAACCCTGATCTTCATCAGATTGGTTGATGGATCAGTCAAGACACCCTCATCCGATGACCCAAAATTCCCATTGTGGCAGCGCTGCAATGATATGGTTTTGTCATGGATCTTGCACTCCGTTCATCCTGACATAGCCAGCAGTGTTCTCTATGCTAAAACAGCGGCTGCTGTTTGGACTGATGTTCGAGATTGATTTTCACAGAGCAATGACTCCAGAATTTATCAGATTCGACAAGAAATTGTCGAGTGTCGACAAGGACTGCAAACAATCTCAATCTATTACACGAAATTGAAAGCTCTTTGGGATGAGTTAGCCTCACACCAAGAGCCTTTTACCTGTGATTGTGAAGGGATGAAGAACCTTGCCGAGAGAGAAGAAAAAGAAAGAGTGATGTAGTTCTTAATGGGCTTGAACGATACCTACTCTTACGGTTTGAGGATCAATTCTGATGATAAATCCCTTGCCTGATACACGCAAGGTTCAAGGTCTGGTTCTTCAGCATGAGTGCCAGGTTGAGGTGACCAGCCGGAATGATAGTCTGATCACTCCCCATGCAATGCAAACCGGTCGTTCCTCGGTGGCTGGATCTTCACAACCACGCAAATCCCTTAAGTGCACATACTGCGATGGAGATGGACATACGAAAGAACGCTGCCACTTCATCATTGGTTTCCCAATGGGTCATAAATGGCATGGGAAAAATGTCAAGCCCAGAAACCAACGTTACAGCCCTACTGCTCACAATGTTGAAATTCATCAGTCACCAACCAAACATACTGACACTACCAAGACAACCATTGGCCCAACTTTCACCACTGAGGAGTACAACGAACTTATTGCCATGCTTCGCAATAAAAATGGTAACGGTCAGCCACTGACACATGCAACAGGTATCATTACACCCACTTGTAATATTGCACAAACTGATCCACATTGTATTGGATTGTGGATAGCGGGGCAACGGATCACGTATCTCATTCGTCTCTTACACATAATCACACTGCAACACATCATGAATTTGTTGGTTTATCCAATGGAGAACAGGCAGCAATATGCAACATTGGGTCAATTAAATTATAGTCCGATTTGTCTCTTGATGGAGTTTTACATGTCCCGAAATTTCGTGTCAACTTGTTGTCTGTCAGTAAATTAACTCGGGCTCTACGATGTATTGTAATTTTTTCTCTGAATTTTTGTGTTGTGCAGGACGTGGATACGAAGAAGACGATTGGCTTGGGCAAGCATTTTGATGGGCTTTACTACCTCATGCCTACCCAAAATCCTCACCTAGCTAGTCATGTTCGTCGTATCTCAAATCTTTGGCATCAACGTTCGGTCATCCATGACCTGCCCCACTTCACTATTTATCCAAGACTATTCCCGAAATAATGTTTAATTCCCAGCATATTTGTGATGTTTGCCCTTTGGCTAAACAAACTAGATTACCTTTCACTTCCAGTTCAATTAAAACCATTGCACCTTTTGATCTTATTCATTGTGATATTTGGGGACCTCACAACACCTGTACCCATTCTGCGGCATGTTATTTTTTGACGATTGTTGATGATTTCACTCGTTTCACATGGGTTCATCTTCTGAATTTTAAATCCGATACACAAACCATATTGCAATCATTTTTTTCTTGGGTTAAAACTCAATTTAATCGTTCCATTAAAACCCTTTGTTCTGATAATGGTGGTGAATTCCTATCCATGCTCTCTTTCTTCATCAATCAAAGAATTAGTAGATTTGTTCCGCCCAAAATGGGAATGAGCTAGGGTTATGAACTTGGAACCCTGAGCAGACTGCCGGTGATAAGCCTGAGGAAGGTCAGGATGACGTCAAGTCATCATGCCCCTTATGTCCTAGGCGACACACGCGCTATCATGACACTAATTTTCAACATTCTTGCACATACACCCCTAAACAAAATGGCGTCGTTGAACGAAAACATCGCCATCTTTTAGGGAGATAGCCTTCAAACTGCATGTTACCTCATCAATCGCCTTCCAACCCCTTACTCTCTCATCACACCCCTTATGAGCTGTTACATGGGACTTTCCCTCTTTATTCTCACCTCCGGGTTTTTGGGTGCCTTTGTTATGCCACTAACCTTACACCCACTCACAAATTTGACACTCGGGCTTGTCGTTGTCTTTTTCTTGGTTATCCTCTTAGTCAGAAAGGCTATCGCGTCTATGACCTTGCACAAAGAATTTTTTTGTCTCTCGGGATGTTGTTTTTCATGAACACATATTTCCTTTTTCTGATCTTCCCCCTGCCCATCAAATTGACACACCCATTCTTCCTATTCCTCCTTCCACTTCAGACCTTTCTTTGCCAACCTCTCCTACAGCACATCCGGCCCAAGCTCTGCTGGCCTTTGACAACCTCCCCTCCAGCAGAACCGGCCCACCCTTGCCAACCTCCTCTCTAGCAGATCTGGCCCAAGCTGACCCGTCCCAACTTCCCTCTTCTACTCCCCTTTCAGGCCCTCTTTTCCCTTCGACCTCATCATTTCCCACGCCACCTTTCTCTCCCATTGATGGCGGCTCTCGTTTTTTGATCCCAAATCTCGCTCCTTCTTCGACTTTGCTTGGTCCACCGTCGACCTTCGTTGCTCCACCAATACTGTCGACCTCCCTTGATCCACCAGTCCATCTCACTCCCACCCACCCACCCCCTTACCTCGTCGGTCTGAGTGTGTCAAATGCCCTCCTTCCCATTTTCCGGACTATCAAGCCTATCACACCGCCTTGCTCACACCTGGGGTCGTCTCTTCCTCCACGTCTGGAACCCGGTATCCACTTCATCGGTATATCTCTTACTTTGGCTTATCTCCTGCTTATCAGAATTTTGTGTGTAATATCTCTTGTTTGGTCAAGCCATCTTCATATGCACAGGCCTGCCAGGACCCTAAATAGGTTTGCTGCAATGCACTCTGAGTTGCAAGCCCTTGAAGCCAACCACACCTGGTCTTTGGTTCCTCTACCTCCTGCCATTGCCCAAGTAGCTACAAGTGGATTTTTTCGATCAAATACAACTCAGATGGCACAGTTGACCGTTACAAGGTCCGCCTTGTTGCCAAGGGGTTCAATCAACACTAAGGTATTGACTTCATCGACACCTTTGCTCCTGTTGCAAAATTGATCACTGTCCGCAGCTTACTGTTTGTTGCCGCTGCTCGCCATTGAAATCTTCATCAAATGGATGTCCAAAACGCCTTTCTCCATGGCAACCTCCAAGAGGAGGTTTACATGTTACCCCTTGTCGACAGGGGAAGCATGTTGTATGTTGACTTCACAAGTCTCTATATTGACTAAAACAAGCTCCACAAAGTTGGTTCCGCAAGTTTTCATCTACTATTTGTGGCATTGGTTTCAAGCAATCTCAGGCCGATTACTTTTTGTTCACACATGTACATGGAAGTTCCCTAACTATTATATTGCTTTATGTGGATGATATGATAATCATAGGTAATGATGAAGAGGCAATCTGTAAACTGAAGCACTTTCTTGGCAGTCAATTCCGAATCAAAGATCTCGGATCCTTGAAATATTTTCTTGGTGTTAAGGTGGCACGATAAAAAACTGGGATCTCTATTTGTCAACGCAAGTATACTCTTGACATTTTGGAAGAAGCTGGACTACTTGGAGCTAAACCAGCCAAGGTTCCCATGGATCCTGATTTGATATTATCTTCTACCGGTGAACTACTCAAAGACCCTACTCGGTATCGCTAGTTAGTTGGCAAGCTAATCTATCTCACAATTACAAGGCCAGAAATTACTTATGCAGTCAACACCCTTAGTCAGTTTATGTAAGAGCCTAAACTCCAACATCTTGATGCTGCCTATCGTCTTCTTCACTACCTTAAAGAAGCTCCAGGTCAAGGGTTATTATTCTCTGCAAAGAACACGTTGAAACTAATTGGTTATTGTGATGCAGATTGGGCTCGATGTCCAATCACACGTCGATTAGTCACTGGATATTGCATCTTTCTTGGTAATGCACTAGTATCTTGGAAAAGCAAGAAACAAGTTACAATAGCACGATCATCTGCTGAAGCTGAATATCGTTCAATGGCTGCAGCTACATGTGAACTCACTTGGCTAAGATATCTATTGCAGGATCTACGTGTTGCACATTTTGAACCTGCAAAGTTGTTTTGCAATAATCAAGCGGCCTTATACATTGCAACAAATCCAGTGTATCACGAACAAACCAAACACATTGAGCTCGATTGTCACACTGTTCGTGAAAGAATAGAAAGAGGTGAGATTAAGACAGGATATGCGCAAACAGGAGAACAGATAGCTGACTTGTTTACCAAACCATTGAGGGCACCTGCCTTCAGTTCACTTCTTGGCAAGTTGGGTGTCATCAACATTGTAATTGGCACTTAGGTGACGAGGGGTAAATTAAATGACACAAACACAACCACAACAAGCTTCACACACTTTAGACCTTGACCAAAACACTTATGACTAGTCAACTACTAGTCATGAACAACCACAATCAAGAATACACACAGAGTATGCCACAATGTACCTGCAACCCAAGAAAAATACTAGTGACAACCTAGGCACTCAGAAGGACCCGTCAATCTAGGCATCCCATGTGCTAGCAACAACTATGGTGGAAGTGTGTGAAAACATAATAATCAAGTAAATACCAAACAGCAGATAATGATGACTAGTCAACCACCAAGAACAGAAACCCAGAAAAATTACAGATATGCAAACCAGATTTTGTTCACCCAGAAACCCACCATTGGGAAAAACTAGAGGTCATCAACCGACCAGGCAATCCACTAAGTAGAAAAAGATTCTTACAAAGGAATACAAGCAAGCTCAAGCAAAACCTAGATCTATTTAGGAAGATGAGCTATACCTTCTTTGTGCAATCTTCTTCTCCAACTTAGCGAAGCTTGAAGCTTAGTTCTTCATGGCAATGGCAGCTCCTTCTTCAGCTCGTTCATCCCATGGCACTAGCTTGCAAGCTCCAACTCAAACCGAAACCAAATTTGGATTCAAAGGAGAATGACCAATTTCTTCAAGAAACCTTACTCTTGAAGAAATCAATCTTGAATATGACCTAGATAAATGAGAGAGTGTTTTAATTAGCTAGATGCAGATTTTCATTTTGCAAATGCAGTTTTCAAAAAGAAACAATTTGAAAAACTCAAAGATGAAAAATATGAAGATGGCTCTTGAGGAAGAAGCAAAAGTTTAAAAAGAACCTTTCCAAAACTTGCCTACAAAAGTGACGGCTACCAAATGAATAATTGGTTTCCTTTTACACCAAAATTCCTAGGTTAGAATCATACAATGACAGCTGGGAATTTTGCAGAATAAGACAAAAACATATGGGTAGGATCCAGCTGGAACAATGAGCTGGAATTCCTACTGAGGCAGAGGTTGACTAGTCATAATCTTCAGAAGTTGGAAAATGCAATGCAAAATTTATCTTTATCAATTTGCTTGAACCTCCATAGGATAGTTGATAGTTAAGAACACCTAGAGAAGCTATTCTTAATCTAAACTTGAGCTTGATAAAAACAATAAAAATCCTATTACAAAATTGTCAAGGGAAGCCAAAAGAAATACTCAAAATTCATACATTAACAATCTCCCCCTTTTTGGCTTTCCTTGACAACACACTCTCTAAAAACACTCAACCCAAAACCAAACCTAAGGAGAAGATGAAATGAAGTACCTGCAAAACAGCAACCAAACTCCCAAGCACAAGACAAGCATATTGTATCACAGAAATTTTAATTTTAAGCAATATGCAATATATGCAATAAGGGGGTTGAGAGTGTTCTCCCCCTTGTTGATAAGGAAAGAGCAAAAAGACAATTATAGAGAAACAGTAATCAAGTGAATTAAACACAAGTCACATAATCGGATTTGAACATTATGCACATAGCGCAGGATGATTACACAGCAAATAGCATTTGTTCAAAAACCAAATAAGACAACTCCCCCTATCAAGGTGCACAGACTACCCAAGCAAAAATGATCCCCACAATGTGATTACAAAATATACCACCCAAACTGTCCAAAAATACTCCCCCTATCTAGGACACAACCTAAATCAAACCTCTGGCTAAAATACTAGAGAACCAGATGACTAGTCAACCAAGGCAATAGCGGAACATGCAAAATCGGATAACTAGTCAACCACAAGAAGAATGAGCATATGTTGACTAGGCAACCAAAGCAGTAGCATAACAAGCAGAAATTTTAGTATCGACCTTGTGATTTTACTACATTGAATGCACAGAAAAGAGTACCAAGTACGAAACTGTGCAAATAAGGCAAAGCCTTACTTCCCCTAAATACGATAGATGCAAAATAGGCGAGACAAGAGACCGGGGGATGCAAGTTACAATGCATAAGACCCTTCATTTATAAATAAGAAATCTACTCCCCCCCTAAGGTCAATAATCACAAAAGTGCATTAGGCTAAAGAAAATATGAAATGTAGCACAAGGTGCAAAGAATTATAGCCAACGCAATGAGAATCATGTGAATGGAATTGAATTCAATGTGTGGACATTACACAAAAAGAAACTCCCCCTAAACCAAAGAGCCCCCTTAGAAAACACACTCCCCCTGAGTATAATATAACATAAAGGAATTAACCTTTGACATACTAACCCATCAAACTCTCCATAAATAGCCAACAAACATAAAAGTGCATCAGGCTAGAGAGATAAAGAACTGGAGCACAAGTTGCAAGGAATCATACCCAAAGCAATTAAAATCAAGTGGCTGAATTTAATTTCAATGTGTACACATTACACATAAAGAAACTCCCCCAAAAAGACAGAGTTTAAGCAACATAATTATCAAAACAAGGCAGAGCACCAAGATTTCAAACTTTAAGGCATCAATCATTGTCAAATTTGAAGAAAGCACCAAGCAAGATGAACTCTAAATTTTTGCTCAAAATTGAGGACATGTGAGAAAGAACACAAGACATAAGTCTCTAGGTTGTCCAAAAAACACAACATAGCTTTTCACAAAGCCCAAAAAGAAGAGAGTGGACTAGTGAAACAAACTAGTCACGCATGTCTAAATTTGAGGTGGCATCAAAAGACCACCAACCTCATAGACACATCCAAGAACAAAAGAGAGCAAATCAACCGAGATAAGGCTTAGGAATGCAACATTGATGTATGAAAATGATAAAAACAACCAGCAAGAATGTTGCCAAAACACATGCATCTCAAAGAAACTCCCCCAACAAAATAGATTAGCCAACAATCCAAAACTCATATAGCACAGCAAACTCATAAGGATTTCAAGAATTATGTTAGACTAAATCATTGAATGTGGGAACACAGCTTATTAAGATGACTGGTCATAGAGCATACCGAAATCTCATTATTCTGGACAAACAGTGCACACAATAAAGAAGACATTCCAGGGTAAAAACACTGTACAAAACCTTAGACACCAAGAAGGATGTGAAAATAACCGAGAGCAATGCTAACAAGATGTAAGTAGTTCACAACATAACAAAGTGTTCCAAGGATAAGTAAATGACAAGCTTCCTTTAATGGAAAAATCACAAAGTGCAATAGACCTATAAATTCAAAAACATGAGATTGCAGCCAAAACAATCATCATTTGAGTTGCATAAAGCAACAACATCCACAGAAGTCTACTCAAAAGTGACTTAAGGAAACCACAAGAGACTCACAGACAACCAGGTCACATATGGTAATATGGGTCAAATCCAAGAAAGACTAAATACCTTAAGACCAAGCCAATACTAGTGACCAATGATTAGTATATATGACTAGTCATATGGGCTCAAAAAGCAAACTCCAAATTTACTTAGACAAGCAAACTCACAAATTTCTCAATTGTGTGACCAAACCCATGTCAAACTACAATTATGACATGTCAATGAAAAAGCTTCATTGAAGCAAAGTATGGATTATCATAGCCAAAGAGATACACGAGAGACTACTAAGCAGTCAACATCACCAAAGTATGCACACAAATACATACAATAAGACTCAAAACAATCCAAACCACATCAAAAGAAAGAAGCTTGGATGACATAAAGTGTTGAGTCCCCTTAAGCACACAAATGACATAACCAAAATGCAACCAATAATGCATCAATGAGACACAAAAAAATGCTAGATTGGATGATTGGTCATGTGAGGTAGAAATGATTTCCAGAAAGCTAGCATGACACACATTGACCCAAAACATAGCTTACAAAGAGATATCCAAGCATAATAAGTCATATTGAGATGGAAGCAACTAGAATTTGAATTAGAAAAAACGTCATGCAATAGAATAACATGCATCTCCATAACATGTGCTTAGGTTATTTGGAAAAACACAAATGGGAAATAGTCGAACTACAAAGATTGACATGCCAAAGCAATGTATGCACTCAATTCCCAAAATCAATGAGACACATAAGTTAGAACCTCTCATGAAGCATAGAGTAAGGAGTTTGGGAAAAGAATGTCTAATTCAATATGAACTTCAATAATGATTCCAAGAGTTGCATGAGACTTTCCAAGCATCAAATCTAATATAAGTTCTAGAAATCAAGGCATAAACCCTACCAAGAAATGTGATCCAAAAGTTGACATTTATCAATATTTTAGAAAGGCATAGCACACTTGCTTGTACTATTTTGCTTTTCTATTTGTTGGTGTACAATGCTCTTCCAAGTGCTTTTACCTTTAAAAAATGAAGTATAGCACACTTGCTTGTCCGAAAATGCTTTTTCTATATTTGTGGACAATGCTTTTCCAAGGCTTTTACTCCAACAATTTCTTTGCATTTTGATTTCCAAATGGATCAAAAGATCAAGGTAAAGAGATAACTACAAGTGATCTTAGACACTTTATAGATAGCTCAAAGCATATCATGCAACACAAGTATATTCAACAAAAAAGCTCAAAATTGTAGATAAGAATGGGGATAACTCTTTCACACCTACAACATCATGAAAAGACTCTCACTCATAAGAATCATGCATCTTGAGAGAAGAGAGCTTATATGCAATTTATTAACACAAACAAATGAAAATTCGTATTATAAGCACATGAAATTGAAAACACAAGTTAATCCATTTTGCACAACCCAATAGGTCTTTGAAGGAAATCAATACCTTCAAGTATCTAGCGGTTGAATAAAAAAGAGCTAGTTGCTTCTCAATAGACACAAATTGCAAGGCAATGCAATTACCAAGATCTCTTGTGCAAGAAAATGTCTTAAGTCAATTAGTTAAATGTCACCAAGTTCTTACATAAAGCATGGAATTTGGTTGGACTCAAGATTCAAAGGATTGTGAGGGAGATGACTAAAAGACATGCATGCGATGACCACATTAAAAAAATTAAAACAAAAGAACAAGTAAGGTGCATATGCATGACAATGCATCTAGACTCCATGAAGCACACACAAACAAGAGAATGGTCTAGATACATAAGACAAAGAAACTAGTCACCAACATGAGGAAGAACATGGTCTTCCCTCTTGATCCAAACTTGCTTCACTTTTGAAACTTTATGAGGCAAAGAGATCACCTTAGAAATTTTGACAGCTTTATAAAGAAGATCATTCACTTGAGTTTGAAGTAAGTCATCATTTACTTTCTTGAAATGAACAAAAGGCTTTTGCTCAAAAATCCTAAGCTCAAAACACTTTGGTCTAATGTGTCCTAATGTGCCACAATGATGGCATGTAGGAATGAACCTTTTTGGTTGTTGGAAACCAAATTTTTCAAGTGAAGAGTGTTTATCTCTTGTACAAACCACAAACTTTACAGCTGCATACCCTTTAAAAGATGACAAATGAATCTTAAACTCACATTCTTTGGAACCTCGAGACTCAATCCTAAGGATATCACACCTAGGTCGAATGTGTCCTTTCACACCACAATGGTGGCAAGTAGGCACAAGTTTGGATTGTGGATGAGACAACTTTCCCTTAGAAACAATATTCACGGAATCGAAACCCAAATTGAGACCATGAACAAATTTTGGAGCTTCTTGAGTTAACACATCTTTGACAAAGATTGTCTCAAATGATGAAGGTGTAGAAGACTCATCTATGTATCCTAAACCTCTCTTATCACCAAACAATTTTCCCAAATTGAGCATTTTATCAATCTTTCCAGCACCAATGGTTAAGCCTTGAATCTTTTCTTTTTCCAACTCAAGTTCATGATCCAATCTTATATTTTCAAATTGTAAAGCATCAAAAGATTCAGATTGTTTAACCATGTCGTTTTCAAGTGATTTTACCATCTCAAACAAGTTTTGCAACTCAATGTCTTTCTCAAATAACATGCGTTGCAAAATAGAATTTTCAACCACAAAATTATCATGCACGACTACATTTTCATGCTCAACTAATGATTTGTCAAACTCAAACAAAGTTAGTCTATGAAGAAACAAGGATTTGTCATTTTCAAGCATATTCAACTTCTCAATCAAAACAAAATTTTCTTTTTCAAGAGTGCTAACTTTATTATACAATTCATACATGTCAACTTTATTCTCATACAAGATATCACTCAACTTCTTTTTGCCATTTTGAGAGTTTCATTCAATTCATCAAGTTCTTTGATCTTTTGTTCTAACATGTGATTATGTTTTTTGAAATTACAGGTTTCATTAAAAAACATATCATACTTTCCACAATGTTCCCTATAAGACTGGTCATCCTGCCTATCATCGCTAGACACAGATTCGTTTCCTGAATCATATTTTCCTTCATCAACTACATGAACTCTAACAAGAAGGCTAGAGTTATGAACAGAAGCAACAAGGGCAAAATTATTTGCCTCTTCATAAGATGAAGTGATATACTTTGGAGAAACATCATTATCATTATCACTCCATCGTGCATTAATTGACTCTTGTCTCACTTTAGACTCTTTTATGTGGTTATTTGCACATTCCACATCAATGTGTCCAACACCACCACATGTATAGCACTCTACAATACCCTTCAAACTTTTGTCCTCCCTAAGGCCATAAGAATCCAAAAAATTCCTCTCCTCAAGAAAATTTTATTGAGACACAAATGTAGACAAACTAGGAGGATTTTGACAATTCCTAGTGACTTCAGTTTTATCTTTTACAACCCTTCTATATTTCTTAACAAACAAAGCAAGCTTATCATGAATGCAAGGAGCAATTTGATCCATTTTTATGCTTACACACCTAATACCAATTAGCACCCAAAGGATCCCTCTATTTATATTAAGAGCTGGTGCTCTGATACCAATTGTAATTGGCACTTAGGTGACGAGGGGTAAATTAAATGACACAAACACAACCACAACAAGCTTCACACACTTTAGACCTTGACCAAAACACTTATGACTAGTCAACTACTAGTCATGAACAACCACAATCAAGAATACACACAGAGTATGCCACAATGTACCTGCAACCCTAGAAAAATACTAGTGACAACCTAGGCACTCAGAAGGACCCATCAATCTAGGCATCCCATGTGCTAGCAACAACTATGGTGGAAGTGTGTGAAAACATAATAATCAAGTAAATACCAAACAGCAGATAATGATGACTAGTTAACCACCAAGAACAGAAACCCAGAAAAATTACAGATATGCAAACCAGATTTTGTTCACCCAGAAACCCACCATTGGGAAAAACTGGAGGTCATCAACCGACCAGGCAATCCACTAAGTAGAAAAAGATTCTTACAAAGGAATACAAGCAAGCTCAAGCAAAACCTAGATCTATTTAGGAAGATGAGCTATACCTCCTTTGTGCAATCTTCTTCTCCAACTTAGCGAAGCTTGAAGCTTAGTTCTTCATGGTGATGGCAGCTCCTTCTTCAGCTCGTTCATCCCATGGCACTAGCTTGCAAGCTCCAACTCAAACCGAAACCAAATTTGAATTCAAAGGAGAATGACCAATTTCTTCAAGAAACCTTACTCTTAAAGAAATCAATCTTGAATCTGACCTAGATATAAATGAGAGAGTGTTTTAATTAGCTAGATGCAAGATTTTCATTTTTCAAATGCAGTTTTCAAAAAGAAACAATTTGAAAAACTCAAAGATGAAAAATATGAAGATGGCTCTTGAGGAAGAAGCAAAAGTTTCCAAAGAAACTTTCCAAAACTTGCCTACAAAAGTGACAGCTACCAAATGAATAATTGGTTTCCTTTTACACCAAAATTCCTAGGTTAGAATCGTACAATGACAGCTGGGAATTTTGCAGAATAAGACAAAAACATATGGGTAGGATCCAGCTAGAACAATGAGCTGGAATTCCTACTGAGGCAGAGGTTCATAATCCTCAGAAGTTGGAAAATGCAATGTAATGCAATGCAAAATTTACCTTTATGAATTTGCTTGAACCTCCATAGGATAGTTGATAGTTAAGAACACCTAGAGAAGCTATTCTTAATCTAAACTTGAGCTTGATAAAAACAATAAAAATCCTATTACAAAATTGTCAAGGGAAGCCAAAAGAAATACTCAAAATTCATACATTAACAAACATCCACATTCCACCTTGAGGGGGAGTGTTAAAGGAAAGAAAATAAGTCAATGATCTATCATTGACAGATTGTACGAACTGAATGTAATTAGCATATAATCAGTATCTATTTACCTAGAATAGCTATTCCTTGTATGTATGTAATTCCTGTTTCTGTATAAATTTTCTCAAAACCCACGCTGCGATTGTTCTTTGCCAATTTTCAAACGCACGCCGCGACTGGTCTATATTACATGCATTTAAATCTTCTCAACTTGTATCTTTGTTTTGGTCGACGTGTTCCAACCAATTCTTTACACGTCCAATTCACACAATTGTTCCTTTTTTTTTTTCCCTTTTTTTCCTCTCTTGGTTTTTTGTTTTTCTTTTATTACTAACTAACACAAGCAATATGAAGTGGAAGCGAAATAAAATGCCTGACCTCGGCAAAGATACTTGTTTAGCCAAAAAAATTTCAAATTTTTGGGTGTATTTAGTGTGGATTTTAAAAGACTTTTACACATTGGAAAAAATGAAGACATTAAACTTAAAGGCATTATTAGCGTTACGTGGTCGGAAATGACGACGGTTGTGGTTAGAAGTCGTCTTCTTCAACATTCTGCTAGAAATCAAGCATCATTCAAACATTTCTAGGTTGATGATATTGGTGAACTCGAATATCTTTTTTGTATGGTGATTGTTCTTTGATTTCTCAATTGGGTTTTCTGTCACAGAACTCGAATTTATCTATTCTAAATGTGATTGTGTTGAGGCCCAAAATGTCAAGAGAAACTCAAAGGCATCTAAATCCCAATATAACATGCAATATTGGCCAAGTGTTAATCCCCATTATATTTTGGGAATTAATTCAGTAAATAAATATAGACGTACTTTCGTACGAGTTCAAATTAATAGTGTACATGCTATGCCAAGCAAGAGTCAAATAAAACCATGCAAGCGAATCCATTTCCCTATGTGAAATCACCGGACACGCTTAAGTGGGCCCAAGCTATATATATATATATATATATATATATCATAAAAACATATTATGATCGAACAATATAAAATTAGTCAATGATGTCATATGCAATGTGTTCTTCAGTTTTGTTGTTTTTTTTTTTTAAGAGAAAAAGATTTATTGATAACAAATAGAAATAAAACTCGAGAGCTTAATTGACGAACCAAGAAATAGTGTCCCGATCTCTTGGACTATAGGAATCCAAGAGATTTGTGGTCACGCATCGTTGGATGTAAATTCAAAGGTTCACTCACTCTTGCACTCCCTTTAAGACATTTTTTTGAACAGTTGGATTAATATCCAATGGTGGGTGACCACAATCTCTTGGACTCCTATGGTCCAAGAGATCGAGACTACCAAGAAATAATCTCACATTACATATCTCAATTGACGATCCACAAGTCACTATTTGTATACCGTATTTAGGGTTTGTGAAGAGAAGATAAGAGTGTAGTAGGTTTCTTGGATTGAAAGAAAAGAGTAATCTGACAATAGGATGTAAAGGAGTTTATGTTTTTTTTAAAACTTAATATGAAGAGTGGTGATGTGTGTGGAGGGTGTGTGTATAGATATATTAGGGTTAAGTATTAAGTTGATGACATTTTTTGTCTTTTTATCCAATAATAAAACTTAAGAGCTTAATAATTTAAATATTAATGTGAAAAAAGAAAAGTGCGGATTTAAATAGAATTGGTCATAAGACCTCAAAGTTCCCCTTTAAGGCTAAGAATTGGTCAATGCCAGACACAAATTTGCAGTTGACCATCATCTTTAAAAATAACGTCAAATACTGTAGTAGTTAACGGAAGAAGTTTTAAGGGGGCGTTTGGTATCCTATTCAAATATGGAATTCAAAAACTTTGATTTTTCTTAAAAACAAGGAGTTCTTAAATCTATTTTTAAGATTCAAAAACTTGTTTGGTATGCAACTTGAAAACTGTTTTTAAATCTTAAAAATTTGTGAACTTATAGGTTGTTAGAAAAAAACTGAAAAAACATATATTTTTTGTTTTTAATAGTTAGGGTGGTTTTTAGTTGTTTTTGAGTTTAAGTGTTTAAAAATAGGGCTACCAAACAGGTTTTCTTTGTTTTGGACTCAAATTCTGTTTTTGAGTTTAAAAAGTTGGATTCAAGTTGAATACCAAACAGGCCCTAAGTTACTTGCCATACGGTACTAGTGTATAGAGGAACCGTCAATTGGTTAGATTCACAAAGAGAGAAGTGCGCTTCGAAAACAACTGATTGTCCAGCAAGTAAAGAGGCATCAGAAATGTCTTGTTTTTCCACTGGGTAAAGAGGGCCCGCTTCAAGCTGTTAAAAGAGAGCGTCCTAGGAAAAATATCTAATTTGCACCCACATGGGAGAAGTCTTAGCTAGGAGTTTCCATCACAAACCTCTTTTGACATTTTAGTATTTTACATTCAGTTTGGATAATCAAAAACTAAAACTCAAGTAAAGTCCCTTGCGATCAGATCATTAACTCAGAGCTCCGAGAGTTTCACACTTTTTCTAAGTTGTACTTAATAGCATTCTTGCTCTTCATTGCAATTTGCATTCATAGACACTCCCTTCTTAACTGTAGGTAATGTGAAGATATCCATCTTCATCCTTGTTTTCCTTGTCGATTTCGACCATCAAGGCACCTGTAACATTGGATCAAGGAATTATCACGAACCACAACAAAAATGAGTAGAACTAAAATGATCAAGTTGCAACTCACCAGCAGGAGGTTCAGTGTTCTTGAAAAAGACATATATAGGCTTTTCTCTGCTGAAACCGATAGTAAATCGAATATAATCAACAAATTCTCCAAGAGGCATATCACCGTACACAACGAATCTGTAATAAAAAAAACATGCTAGTGTATTTAAGACAGCCTATGAACACAAATGAACTTGGCGTTTGCCTTTCTTTACAGAAGTAGGTAGGTTTTCCTTTGTGTAGTAATAATACAAATCAAGACAATTAAAGCACAAGAGAATTCGAAACTAACTTCTTTGAGCCAATTTCAGGAAGGTCACTCCTGGCATCTTTCTCCACAGCCAACTGCAGGAAAAGCTCAAATTAGAAGAGAGTATACCCCAATGAATGCATAGAATGTAAACATATTTGCCGCAGAGAAATTCTTACTGGTATACAACTTGGACGCCTCTCCCTCCAATACCAAGCATCTAAATTAGGAGGGCAGCCTTTGTAGCCATTCCTCTTCCGAGCTTCTAAATCAGTAACGGGCCTTGTAACAGTATACCCTAGTCCTTTTATTACAAAAACATCAGTAGAAAAGAGATGAGAAGAAAACTTAGGCAAAACCTAATCACCAATTCCCGAAATAAATCACTACCCTGGAAAAACTCCAACAAGAAAAAAAAAAGGGAAGAAAAACACCTTGAGGACCATTTTTCTTGTAACGGCTTTCGGCAATGGTGAAACGCACGCCACAACTGTTCTCTGCCAATTTTCCAACAAGGAAACATCAAAACCTTATACGAAATTTGTTACCCAGAAATTAATCACCACATCAAACAGAAGGCTGGTGAGAAAAACGTTGTGGGTTGAAGTATTTGAAGAAAACATAACACACCAAACCAGAAAAGGGATCTATTCGATTAGGTTTTTGGTAATAGAAGAATTGATTGGTTGAGAACTGGGAAAAGAACAGAAGGTCAAAATCAATGAAAGGGGGAGAAAATTACAGAAAGCAGAGAATCACATGTACAAATTCAGGAACAGACCTGCTGGCGTTGTATCCAATTCCACGTTTCCAACATGAATCAGTCTACATTACATACATTTCAACCTTGTCTATTTATATATCTGTTTCAGTCGGCGAGCTGCAAACTTTTTGTGTCCACTTCACACAAGTACTTTTTTTTTACCTTTTTTACAAGCAGCGATATTGATGGGAAATGAAATAAAAAAGCATGACCTCGGCAAAGATACCCATTTAGCCACAAAAAACAAAACAAGACTTTGGTGGAATTAAAAAGTTCAGGTGTATTAAATGTTCGCAAATATAAAATCCGTAAAGACAATGTGGTCTCCAATTGCGACTCTTATAGCAACTTGATTTTTTTGAGAATTTTATAGTTATCTTGAAGCAAATTATAATTGTTTTTGTTTACAAACAAAATCTTAAAAGTTCCTAGCACCAAACTCAAACACACTTTTTTTGTTTGAAAAGGAGAAATTTTGTGTCATTAAAAACCATACAAAATAGTGGACAAGTAATCCACCAATAACTAGAAGAAACAGGAAAACGAGCACAGAGATCTGCAATTATGAGAAGAAACCAATCCTAAGCAAGACACTGCAGCCTTCAACAGCAAACTGTTTGAAAGAGACATGTTCCTAAAAATAGGAGAATAGAAGCCCATATATGTTCATAAAAGACTCATATTTGTGTGTTACCATGCACGCTTTCTCCACTGTAGGTAATGTGAAGAAATCCATCTTCATCCTTATTTTCCTCATCGATTGCAGACATCAAAGCACCTGTAACATTGGATTGATGAATTGTTACAACGACAACTTTGCAAGCAAGAATTACTATGCCTAAAACTAAAATGAGTTGCAACTCACTAGTGGAAGGTTCAGTGTTCTTGAAAAAGACAAATATAGACTTTCTTCTAATGAGCCCGACCGTGATCCGAATAAAATCAACAAATTCATGAATAGGCATATCACCACAGACAAGAAATCTGCAGTCAGAAAAACAGGATTGACAATAAAACTATCTGAGAACCCCTTCATTTAAGATAAGCTACGAACAGCAATGAACTTCGAGCTTTCCTATGTAGTATTAAGTATGTTTTCCTCTTCCATATACTAATATGGAATATAAGATTACTTGGTTGGCAGACTTCGCCACTTGGGTAACCAATTCATGCAAACCATTATAATAAAGACCATTCGTAACCAACCCTAGAACTTCACCTAATGTACTGAAATGTTTTCTCCCACAACTTTTTTTTCTTTTGTTAAAATGAAACTGTGTAGGAACGATACACATGACTAGATCCTATTTGTGTGCATATATATTGCACGAGCACATTAAAATGCACAACTGATGCAACGAAAACATAAGAAGCTATGAACACAAATGAACTTAGAGTTTGCCTTTCTTTGTAGTAATAAGTAGGTTTTCCTCTCTGTATAAATCTTATATCCAGTTATGGAATATGAAAATTACTTGGTAGGAAGCCTTTGCCACGTAGTTAATCAATTCATTCAACCCTTCACAAATGAACTTAGAGTTTGCCTTTCTTTGTAGTAATAAGTAGGTTTTCCTCTCTGTATAAATCTTATATCCACTTATGGAATATGAAAATTACTTGGTAGGAAGCCTTTGCCACGTAGTTAATCAATTCATTCAAACCTTCACCATCAGGACCATTCCCTTACCACTCCTACAACTTCACCTAATGCAGTGAAAAGTTTTCCCCACACAATATATATAAATATATATTGGAAAAGTGCAACTCTAAATGAACACATCATGAGTCATGACTAGATCCTATCGATGCGCTATAGATTGCATGTACGCATTAAAATTTACAACTCACAATATAAACTTAACAATTATTGGGTCATGCTTTCAAATTTTTTTTTTTCCTCCTTTCCCTTTATTTTTTCCTGACCAATTTCAAGACTTATATCAAAAGCATAAATGAAATGAGAACAATTCTATTTGAATGTACAAACACAAATCAACATAATTAAAGCACAAGGGAATTCGAAACTAACTTCTCCCCGTCCACGTCAGGAATGTCACTACTTGCATCCTTCTTCAAAATCACCTGAATGAAAGCTCAAATTAGAATAGAGGATATCTACTGAATGCATAGGAAGTAAACATATTTGATGCAGTGAAATTCTTACTGGTATGCGATTTGGGTGTGTCTCCCTCAAATAACGAGCATCTAAACAAGGACTATGGTCTTTGTGGCCATTCATTTGATTCCTTATTATCCTGTATCAAAAGCGTAAATGAAAAAAAAAAAAAAGGAATTCCATTCTAGTAAAATCAAGATAAGCAAAGCACAAGTGAATCGAAAACTAACCTCCTCCGGGGGCTACCACGAATTTCGGTCTTCAAAGCCTTGTACACAATCACTCAAATTAGAATAGCACATCCACCAAATGCAAAGGACGTAAACATATTTGATTCAGTGAATTTCTTACCAAACGAAAGGCATCGAAATCAAAAGGGTCTAGATAAGTAATGGGCCATGGGCTAACATACGCCAATATTTTCCTTGCTTTTTTTGGTGATTTTCTGAACACATATCAAAAGCATAAATGAAAAGGAAACAATCTTTTCCCATTGGAGCGATACAAACGAAGATTTTAAAGCATAAATGAAAAGGAAACAATCTTTTCACATTGGAGCGATACAAACGAAGATTTTAAAGCACAAGGAAATAGGAAACTAACTTCTTTTTCCCAATGTCAGGAATGTCAATGCTTGCACCATTCTCAACAATCATCTGCATAGAGGCTCAAATCAGAACAGAGTATGCCCCCAGTGAATGTTTAGGAACTAAACAAATCTTATTCAGTGAAAGTCTTACCGGGGTCCGATGTGGATTGTTCTCTTCTGTTTGGGTCATTCCTAAAACATTTTAGCCCAAAAAATCAGTAGAAAATAGATGAGAATCGGCAATTTCCGAAATAAATTCTGCATCTACGAAATTTTGAACAAATATTTAAAGAACTATACTGACCATGTAATTAACCCAAAAAAAGAAGCAAAAAACACATACCCTGAGGATATTCGTTCTTGAAAGAGCTTTCGGCCATGGTGAAACGCACGCTACAGTTCTCTGCCAATTTTCAAACAAGGATACATCAAAACCACATACGAAATTTTGTTTCCTAGAAATTAACTCACAACATCAAAGGCGAGGAAAAAGCTGTTGGTGGAAGTATTTCGCGAAAACATAACACACCAAAGATCGATTCGATTAGGGTTTCGGTAGTTGTGAACTGGGAAAACAACAAAGGATCAAAATCAATGAAAGGGAGAGAGAATTATATATATCACCTTCTTAGTCGGCGTCTCTCTCTCTCTCTCTCTCTTATTATTATTACTATTCTGTCTGGCCACAATGGGAAACGATTCGATTAGGGTTTGGCAATTGGTATTTCACGAAAAAATCCAGACATTTGAATCTTTCTCTATTTATATAACGTTTTAAGCGGCGAGTTTCATGTCCGCTTCACAACTTTTTTTTTTTTTTTTTTTGTGACAAAATTTTTAAAAATAAGTGGTTGTATTGTATTGGTATTGATTATTGAATATGAATTTTGAAAAAAAAAAAAAATTGGTGGAATTTAAAGGGTTTTTATTTTTTATTTTTTCAAGAAACTAAAATGAACTGAACTGAATTTACCTTATTAACGAAATGAACTAAAACAGCACGAGTGAACTTTCACAAGCCCAATCCCTTTCTGTATATATTTTTTTGTCCATTTTACCATGCACAATAATTCAAGTACCATACTGGTAAATCACATATATGTTATTTGAAAAAACTACATCTAAAATACAAAACAGTTTTGAGGTGTCTGCAACTGAAAAACATATTGTTTAATAGAATATCTTCTCTTTTAATATCTTTTAGGGCTAACATCAAAAGACACCCTCTAGGTTTGGGGTCATTCTTAATATGAGCCCCAGGGTATCAATTTCATCAATTTACACCCAACTGTTTTTAAACTTGTCCAATTTTATCCTTCCGTTAAGTTGATCGTGTGGTCAACCATTAAATGCTGACGTGGTGCTTGTGGGGGCCACTTTTTTGTTTAATTGAAATAGAATATTATTTAAAAACTAAATTAAATTTAATAAATCATTTTTAAATTTTTAAAAAAACTGAAAAAAATCCATCGCTCTCTCACTTTCTCTCACTTTCTCCATCGCTCCCCCCACCCCAACCCCGCGACACTGCCCTGCTGACATTCCCCAACTGAAAAAATCCATCGCTCTCTCTTCAATCTCTGTATGTTGGACCCTGCATTTCTCACTATTGCGCCCATTTGCTTTAGCCTATTCTCTTGCTGTAAAGCTCAATGCTGTGTTTAATTGCAGAAAATAGCAAATTTTGGAACAAAATATCAAATAGTTGGTAATCTATCAGAAACCTCAAGGAATTCTGCTCTAGCTTCAAGTTCAGATTCCTTGATTGGTTACAAACCACTTCCTAGGCCTCCAGAGTTTGTATAGGAAAATACACTTGCATCTAGTCCCACATTGGAAGGGAGTAGTTTCCATCCATGGTTTATAAGCACCAACACTTTAGAAATACTAAATAGAGTAGGGGCCTAGTGGAGGCAACTTTGGGTCTACTCATGGATTAGGCTTGGAATCTATATATATAAAGCAAAAAGTAGAGAATTGTGAAACATTTGAAAACCCCGAATATGCCTTTTGTCAAAGAAAACATTAAAAGCGCACAATTTTTAATTAAAGCAGGGTACAATTGTAAAAGAACAATTATGCAGAACTTTAATTAATTTAAAAAGAAAACAAAATAGGTACATGCCCATTACAGGAAAAAAACTTTCCTGCACCGGGGATAGGACTACAGTCCTATCCCCCTCCAATCCCAGCCTGCCACATGTCCAACTCTGTCAGAAAATAGACAAATGGCAGGCTGCGATTGGAGGGGGATAGGACTGTAGTCCTATCCCCGGTGCGGGAAAGTTTTTCTCCCATTACAGAGCAGTTGCTCTTATTATCAGTTTCTTCTGGCACGTTCTATTGAAATAGGATAAAGGATTTGAAAAAGAAAACTGAAAACAAAACTGAAACGGTCGAAAACCCACCACGACCCTCAAACTTGGAACACTTTTCCTCCCTCGCCCATGTTTTGCAGAGCAAGAATCCTCATCTACTCACTGCGTAATAGTAAGGGGGCAAACGGACTCAGCATCACCAATTGTAGAAAGTGGACGAGGATTAACTGTTCCACTGATCGATTATACTAATTCAGTTCTGTATTTCGTACAAAAAGGTTTGAGGTTTTCTTTTGTTTTTCTACATTCGTTTCTTCCTTTGTGATGTCGAAAATTGAGAAGTAAATCATAAATTGAGTTTGGTTTGTTGTTACAGTGAGGAAGATTGAAGGAAAAAGAACTTCAGCAATCAATATAGGGGTACGTATCTCTCTTTAATTTTGGGTTTTTTTTCTTTTCTTTTTGAATAGAATTCATCTTCGAATTAATCATGTTTGTTAGATTATTCTTGCATGTCGTGTTGTTTCTCAAATAAGGGTTCTTCATCTGCTATCATGCTTGAGATTTTTTCTTATGATCTTTTCATCCGTGAATACATGACAGATGAGATTTTGATTTTGTAAGGATCAGAGAATTGTGCAGCAGAGTTTTGGTCATTCATTTCTTTTTGAATTTGCAATAGCAGTGTTAATTGTATCATGGTTTCTTCTTTCTGTTGTTTCGTAGAGCAAGAATCCTCATCTACTCACTGCATAAAAAGGTTGGAGGTTTTTTTTTTTTTTTTTTTTTTTCTTGGTTCGTTTCTTCATTTGTGATGTCGAAAATTGAGAAGTAAATCATAAATTGAGTTTGGTTTGTTCTTACAGGGAGGAAGATTGAAGGAAAAAGAACTGGAGCAATCAATATTGGAACCCCCAGTCTGCTCATCAATCTGGTAGTTCATGTCTTTGTGTGGCTGATTTTCTCTTTACCTGTGTTTATTCCAGAAAATTGGTATAAAATTATGGTATGATTTTGTGTGCTTATTTTCGTTTTTTCTTTTTGTGAATTTTCAGTATTTGTAAGATGTTGCAGTGTATGTTGATTTTGTTGCCATTTTGGTTGCAGATACTGATGATGACAGCTACAGGCCTTCAAAAAGGGTGAGGGCTGATTTCAGGCCTCCAAGAAGCTACGACGATAATGATGGAATGCAGAGTTCACCGAGAAGATCACAGCACGGAAACTCCAGAGAGGATGTCCCAATGACTGACCAGACTGATGATGATGGCTATGAGGTTTAGTTATACAAATCATGCTTCTGACTTGGATGACCTTTTACATGAATTTCTTGAGTAAATTTCTTCAAGCTTTTCTCATTTTACATGAATTTCATGTGCAGGATGATGATGACTAAGAAGCCGAGTTTGAGATGTATCGTGTTCAGGGAACACTCAGGGAGTGGGTTACTAGAGATGAAGTGCGAAGATTTATAGCCAAGAAGTTCAAAGAATTGCTGCTCACCTTTGTGAAGAAGGGTTCTTCTGACATTGAATATGTGCGCCTCATTAATGAGATGGTATTAGGTAAGGGCTTAGCTTTATTTAACCGGCTCTTATGCTCTGTTAACTGTACATTGGCCATTTGTGCTCTTTATCTCAATGTGTTGTGCAAGCAGCAAGCTGCAAGCTACATAATGCCTCGGATCTTTAATTTGAATTTTGAATCAATTCACTGTTGCATTTTGTAGCCAATAAGTGTAGTCTGGAGATTGATTACAAGCAATTCATCGGTACTCATCCCAATATTGCCATTTGGTTGGCTGATGCTCCTCAGCCTGTCCTGGAAGTCATGGAAGATGTTGCCAAGAATGTGGTGTTTAGTTTACACCCCAATTACAAACGTATCCATCAAAATTTCTACGTTAGGATAACCAACTTACCTGTTTACGATCAGATTCGCAACATTCGGTATTGTGGAGATTTTTTTTTCTTTTGTTGCTACATCTTTCCTGCCTTTTTCCTTTGAGGTGAAAATGTCATCCTGCTCTTATGGTGTGCAGGCAGATCCATTTGAATACCATGATTCGTATTGGAGGCATTGTGACCCGACGCTTTAGGGTCTTTCCCCAATTGCAACAAGTACGATTGCAATAAATGTGGGGCAATCTTGGGGCCATTCTTTCAGAACTCTTATTCAGAAGTTAAAGTTGGTTCTTGCCCTGAATGCCAATCAAAAGGACCGCTCAGTGTCAATATTGAGCAGGTGAATTTTACAAATTTACATACATTTGCCTTCAGTTTTCTTTTTGGCTGGAAAAATCTGAAGAGAAGAAAGGGAATTAACATTGAATGTTGTGGAGGCTGTTTTGGGAACTTATAATTAATATTGCACCTCAATTCTGCTAGAAAAGGTTGAAAATGGTTTTTATTTTTCTTCCAGTTTTTGTTACTCCAGTATTATGTTTTTAGCCGCCTTTATATTATTGTATAGTTTCTGAGAAAAGGGATCAATTGAAAAAAAAAAAACAATTTTTAGTTTTAGTTATCTGATAACCATTTCTCTTTCTCTTTAGTTTTAATCTGTATAAGGCAGCAGTTCCTTTCAGTTTTTTTATGCTTTCATCTTCTTCTTCTTCACTTTTCGGGGTCCAGTCATTAGTTCAAGAACTCGAAGTCCAGAATTGCTTCAATGATTCCGGTTCCATGCTTTCTGTTTAATAATCTTCAATCTGCAGAGTATCAATTCTGTAAATGGTACAAATCTCTCTCACACACAAAGCTATCCCTAATTTATGTTTGATTGACTGAAACTTGGCTAGGGTCTAGGTCTGTGTTTATGTTTATGTTTATGTTTGTGTTTGTAATTATTTATGTGTTTGACTTATGAAATTAAAAAGTATTTGGAATTTTATCTCAACAGATGGAATCGCCTCTCACCTCTCTCTTTATGACGCATAAGGGTTCCATAAGAAGCAAATGAAACTATATTTAAGGTTAATGATTCTTTATTTCGTTATATTTTGTATTTTAAGTTTCCAATCAGCATACATTAGTTTAGTTGGAAGATGATTTTTTTTCCTTTTGGGTTCTCTCAAAAGTTGTCCATTATTATACAATCCATTTTTTCCCCCAAATTAGACTTTTTATTATTGGCTCTACTATAACTAGGTGTTCTGTTTTCTGCTGATAATTTGGGCCTCTAAAAGTGCCTAACAAAGCCATGGCTTTATTTCTCTACGTTCATGTGTTAGTGAGAATCCATGATTTCTATTTTTGTCTTTCTGGAAGACACAGGTGACAAAGGAAAAAGAAAGCAAACAAATCACCCTTTGGGATACTTTTGGGTTGTTTCTGACTGGAATTGGGTGTTGGTTTACATTTGTTATTTGTTTACACTATCACTATTAGTTTCTTCTTTCTTTACGTTTATTTTTTGTTAAGTGTCCAGGTCATTTTAGATCCAGATTCAGTTTCATATTGATGTAAGGTGTCCAGTTCAGGCATCAACTTCTATTTTTTATGTTACGAATAAGATTATACTTTGATTTTTTCTTCTTCTTTTTTCCTCAGGGGATTATTTTTTACACAGGAATTAAAAGCAAAATAAGGATCAGAGTTGGAGGGAGTTCAAGAATAACATGAAAGCAGAACAAAAGGGAAGCATCATGGTGAGTCAACATAAGCACCGATCATGACTTCTTTGAGCAGTGAACCAAAGTCGCTCTTCTTCGTGGACAAGTCCAAAGGTACCTCATTCATACCTTTGTTTTTTGGTTTTTTGTTTCGAGTGACATAATTGCCTTTTTCTGCAGCTGATAATAACACATCCATAATGACACACTGCGATAGACTTATTCCGAAACATAAGTCTATTGTTTTGATGGATTGTTTTAGTATTCTTAATATCTTGCTTCATATTAAGTTTTTTAGTTGTTTTCGTCTTCTTCTCTTTTTCTTTTTTCTTCTTTTTTTTTTTTTTGTAAATGCAGATCCAATTTGCTACATGAGGCTTCCAAAGAAGATAGTAGTAAGAGAGCATAAAATTGCTGTAGGAGGAGGTTCATGTACAAGCAGCAGCTAAAAGGATTTTAGGATCACAATTTAATTGTCATGATTTATTTATTTTTTTTGTTTTTTGTTTTCTGTTTTCCTTTTTCAATGGTTGCAGTACTAGCTTCAATTACTATATTTTCATGTAACGAATTTTGTTTTAAATAAAGACTTATTCAATTGCATCTGTACCAAATTCGGTTCAATGATTAACTATGATAATTGTTATCAATAAATACAAAGAGGAATTTAAATTCGTTCTTGCATTTGTTTCAAATTTTTCAATATGATCAACTATGATAATTGATTTATTTTTATGAAGGTTATCAATGAATACAATACAACATATGTTACCAAATTTTTAAGGAAAATTCAAACTAAAAATTAAAAACAGGAAAATGCTTTTTACCCAAGCTAATAAAAGGTATTTCAAATTATGGGAAAAAACAAGGAAAATTTTTAATTCCACCAAACAGAAAATTCAAAAAAAAAAAAAAAAAAAAAAACACAAAGAATCCCCCTAACTCATAAAGCTCATTAGACTAGCCTCTACACATGCTTACGCATGTGCGAGAGGCTTTTTTTCAATCACGTGCACTATGCGCGACTTACAAAATTTCGTTTTAATTTTTTTGCAATTGTATTTTGCTAGATGCCTATATCAACAATTTTAATTTTTTATCGCCCTTATTTTTCTTGATGCCCGTCTCAATATTATTAATTTTTCTCTATTTTATGGCCTGTGAATTGTTGAGAGGGGCATCTAGAAAAATACAGGCAAGAAAAAATTAAAATTGTTGATATAGGCATCTAGCAAAATACAATTGCAAAAAAATTAAAACGAAATTTTGTAAGTCGCACGTAGCGCGCGTGATTAAATAAAAGCCTCTCGCACACGCGGAAGCGTGTGCAGAGAGGCTAGTATATATATATATATATAAAATTGAGAAATAAATAAATATATATATATATATATTAGGGGTGGGCTCGGTTTGGTTTGGTTCGGTTTTGAGGCCAAACCGTGCGCCGAACCATGAACTCCGGTGTGGAGAAAATTCAAACCGTGAGCCGAACCAATGAACCGGTTAACCGATCATCTCGATTAACCGGTTAACCGATCATCTCGATTAACCGGTTAGTTCGGTTCGGTTTGGTTTGGTTTGGTTTGGTGAAAACCTGCTTGAAAACATGCAGACTCTAAATTCATTCAAACTCAAACATTCATTAACCATTCACATTACAACATATTCAAATTCATTCAATTAATCAATCCTTTCAATTCAAACTAAAACATATGCATCGTTCATCATTCACATCCATCCAAAGTTTCAAAGTAAACCATATGCATCATTCACTATTATGTAAAAATATTGACTAAGTATGAAAAATGGGTTTTCGGAATAATCATTTTCTCAAGATAATTTTTAGCGGCTTTTATTCCTCACACATCAAATAAGAAAACTTGATTTTATGGGATTTTAGTATGAAGTATATATGGACTTAATGAGCCATCATTTTTAGCCTAAATCGTATTTTGCACTAAAATCGATTTTTCATAATTTGATTTGGTTGGAATTTGATTTTCTAGTATTTTTATTTGAATCCAAATGGGGGTACTTCCTTATTTACATTGTAAACTTAAGTAAATTGAGTAATATAAAAATAAATAAAAGTAAAATGACAAAGACATTTACTTAAATGTTGAAAATGGAAATAAGGTTGTATTATAATTATTTAATTACATATAATTTAACATACCCGGTTCGGTTTGGTTCACCGACGGTTTCTGAAATTGGGAACCGAATGCCGAACCGTGAAGGCATGTTCGGTCCGATTCATGCACCGTTGGCCAAAAAAAGAAGAAAAAAACCAAACCAAACCAGATCGACCGGTTTGGTTCGGCCGGTTTGGCCGGTTTTCGGTCCCATATGCCCAGCTCTAATATATATATATATATATATATATATTTAATGGTCAAAAGATGGGCCTTGCGCCTTGGGGCTCTTGGGCTCTGCTGATTAAATTAATAATTTATTTTTATTAATTGAAAATTCGGTTATTTCAGATAAGACCAAAATCTGAAATTCAAATATGTTAAACAGTTAACATAACTGTTGGATGAAGAGGTATCAGACCTCTATATAATGACCATTCGTCCAAACCAGAAAGACACCTTTGAAATCGCATTATCATTCTCACATTTTAGCACTCCTGAGAAATCATATCACTGTTCGCCAGAAATCAAAGCCATAGTGCTTAGGCTTTGATTTGTGATAGTTTAATCCTGGTGGACAGACTCCTATCGAACTACAAGCACAAGGGTAGAGGAGAAATACTGTCTAAAGGACACTGCAAATCTGCAGGACTCTATCTACAATTCAAGTCAGTACTCTGTATTTATTTTACTGTAGTGTTAATTTGATTATTTCTATATCAAAGCATATTTCGTTGTATTATTTATTTTGTTATTTGGTTTATACTGATTGTTCTCCAACATGTATATGTTTCTTGCTATTAACCTTGTTCTTATAAGCAATTGCTGCCTTCACAAATTCCTACAAAAACCCAGAAAAAATAAAATCAATAATTAACCTCTAGAATCCCATATCAATCAAGATCAACAGATTTTTTTTTAAGAGACCTGATAAGCAGATGGGCAGCTAGGGTAATCAAATTCATCTGAATTTGGCCTCCTCTCTCTCTCTCTCTTCTTCACTAAGCCCACTGCCCAGCTTCTTCCCCCCCTCCTCGTGACACTGGCCAGCTCCTCCACCATGCCTAGATTCGCCATGGTCACTGCCCAAATCCACCTTCTCTCTCGCATTGAGTCTGAAGCGGCCATGGAAACAGATCAGGAGGGCTAGCCACCTCTAGCCAGCCGCCACCACGCTCCTCACTCTCCTCGACGACCACCACCGAACCCTAGCACCGGCCCACTCGGCCCCACTCTCACAGCCTTGGACTCGCGTCGCAGACCTCTGCAAATCCTCGAGCTCGGCTCCAGAACCGGCCTCGTCAGAATTGCTACAGCCATCACGCTGGGGGCTTGGTGAAAGAGAGAGAACGATGGATTTGGGCGTGAGGAGGAGCTGGGCAACGGCAATGGAGTTTGGCCGATTGAGTTTTTCCCAGAGAGAGGGAAAGAGAGAGAGCGATGGTTTTTTGTTTTTGGATTTTTTAGATTTTTTAATATTTAATAATTATTTATTAAATTTAATATAGTTTTAAAATAATATTCTATTTCAATTAAATAAAAAAGTGGCCCCCACATGCACCACGTCAGCATTTAACGATTGACCACAAGGTCAATTTAACGGAATGATAAAATTGGACAAGTTTGAAAACATTAAGGTGTAAATTGATGAAATTGATACTCCGAGGCCCATATTGAGAATGACCCCAAACCTAGAGGGTGTCTTTTGATGTTAGCCCTATCTCAACATATTAAATATGATATGGAGAATTTTAATTGTGAGTTTCAACAAGATTGCTTTCACCACCTCTTCATAAGGCCAAGTCTACCAAGCCCTGTCGAAGGATTCCTAAGGTATAATTGCATTAATATCATCATACTTGAATATGGATTGTGGACACTTGAATTCCTAAGGTATAGGTAATGCTAGATTTAAGGGAATGTAAGGAATGTCACCCAATGACTAGAGGTATAGAACCCAGAACTCCAAAACAAATAAAACCTCAACTTCAAGTGGCTTTACCTCCTGCTACCTCCCAACTAATTATTGTTGAATAGATCTTGCCTTACACAATAAAATATTATACGCCTCACACTCATTAAATTGGTTTTAAATGGAATGCTCCAACTTTGTCGTCATATTGGGAAGACATTCTATGGTATCAAATATTGTATTAGACCAAATATACGGTACCGGTGTATTAAACCCTTAAAATTAATGATACTACACTATTTAATGAACAAATGACAATGACCAACCAATCGATGAGTCATAATGACCTAACGAATGTGGTATTTTCAAGTATTTTACTGGAGTTCGTACTATATGCCATTTTGCTTTTCGTTGGATTCTTTCACTAATAACCCACGTATCTTTTGTTTTTTGAGAAATTCTAGGATTGCATTCATAATTCAACCAAAAAAGTCATTAGCCACAAATGGCCAAAACAAACTAGCCACAAAGGGTGATTACAATAATAGAGCGGTCGAACAACAAAATTAAGACAATCTGGTGCGCCTCCACTAACGATCACGTAGGATCGAATAAACTCTGGCATAGGCATCACAACTAAGATTGCAAACTCAGAATAATCAAAATTAGATAAACCTTGAAAAAACCAAGCTATAACAATACAAATAAAACTCTCACACAGAAGAGATAAAAAGCTCTCACAAAGGAGAGGTGAAAAGCTCTCACAAAAAGAGAGGTGAAAACTACACAGATAACCTACAGAGTCTCTGTGACTTATTCCGAACATAAAGAAACCGCAAAAAGATGGTGGTAGAGATCCGACGCCGAAAACGCAGATAGAGATCCACCGCTGAGACGCTATCGCCTATGATGATTGGAGGAAAATCATAACAAATTGCAATCGCCTATGAGGGAAAACCATTTGTCTCTGACAATAAGGGGAGAAGAGAGGGATGAAGAGAAAGAGGGGAGAGGAGAGGAAGAACAATGGCTTCCTCCCCCCTCAAAGTGAAAACGGCTCTAGGATAACCCACGTATCTTTAAAAATATAAAGTTGGGATAATGATATATATATATATATAGATATATAGAGCCTTCTCAAATTAGCTTATTTGATGGACACCTTTGTAGGGCCTAATTCGCATTGTATTTCACTAATCCAAACTTTCTATGTTTTAGATATTCATTCAAAGATCATCTCTACAAAAACTCATTTGAATCCAATATCATTTGACCACTCGATTGTGTTATTGAAATTTTAGTACTTTCTTGAAGCACCATGTTCATTGATTTTTTAGATACAACGGGATGTCGAAACATTTTTCAATTTGTCTAATTTTTCAAACTGCCAACCCCAGTTGAAGCCATTCCAAGGAGATTGCTTTCACCCCCTCTTCATAAGGCCAAATCTACCAAGCCCTGTCAAAGGATTCCTAAGGGATAATTGCACTAATTAATATCATCATACTTGAATTTGGATTGTGGACGCTTGAATTCCTTGTGAATGTGAAGGTGACAATGTCCCACATTGGAAAGTTAGAAAACCTTGCAAGGGCTTATAAGGAGTTGGGCTACTTCATCATTGCCAATTTGTTTTGGGGTGCAACCTCATCAACTTCCTTCATTCCTAAGGTATAGGTAATGCTAGATTTAAGAGAATGTAAATCTGCCTGTATAGTGCCTGAAATGATGAGAATATGTAGTGTGTGTAGTGATCATCGTATAAGGGGAATCTAATTTTTCTTAGGATTGTGACTGTAATGATGATCATATTGATTTTTCTGTGTGGCTGTTGTAATTCTTTCAATTTGATTTTGCAGGGTCCAGAGAGAACGTTGGACGCTCCCGGTATTGTAGATAATTTCTACTTGAATTTACCAGACTGGAGCAGCAGCAACATTCTTGCAATTGCTCTTTGAAACTCAGTGTTCCTATGGCAGAGCTCACTGGCCATACCCATACCTCCAGAGTTCTCTTCATGACACAGGTACTAATTTGGACTTTAATTTGCACTTTGGCGAATTCAATTATGTTTGTGTATTTGATTTCATGGATTGATTTTCATTTGGAATAAATTTTCATGGCAACTTCATATGGTAGTTACATTTACACATTCCAATTGTTTGTAACTTATGCTGTTTATGTTTTCAGACCCCAGATGGATGCACTGTGGCCACTGCAGCCGCGGATGAGGCGGTTCGAACTTGGAATGTGTTTGGGATAATGGGGTGTAATTGCATGGTGTTCGAGTCATATTATCTCGTATCCACCAATATTTGTCAATGTAGCATGTTTAATAAATTGTGTAGCAAGAAGTGAGAAAATTAGAAATTTTTACATATATTCCAATTAGATATATGACAACATCATTACATATATATTCCAATTAGATATAGAAATTGTGTACCATAATTATTGTGCACGTTTTCTTACACATAAATTCAAATCTCCTTCTTATAATTTAGAATATCGCATTGTCAAAACAAAAACAAAAAAAATGAAGAAATTAGCACTACGTGATAATATAAAATTCTTCCAAATTAAGTTATTATCTTATTCAATACTAAAAGAAATATTATAGCTGCGCGACTATACTTGGGTTTTCAATTTGTTATTTAAAAGAAATAGTATAGCCCCCCGGCTCTCCTAGGGTTTTAATTTTTTTTTTTAAAAAGAAATAGTATAGCCGCGCGGCTATATAGGGTGTTTTCCAATTTTATTTAAAGGTTTTTCCCTAATTTTTTTTAAAAAAGAAATAGTATAGCTGGCTATACTCAGTTTTTTTAATTTTTTTATAAAAGAAATAGTATAGCCAGGCAGCTATACTCTGTTTTTTTTTCCCTTTTTTTTTTGGAAAGAAATAGTATAGCCGATTTCTAATTTTAATACAAATAATATATATTGAAAATTAAATAATTATACACATGAAATTCACGTATTATACACATAAGAAACGAGTATACACACAAAATTCACTTATTATACAACTAATTATTACATATTATTGAATCCAAATAATAAATATTAAAAAATTTAAATAAATTATATTAAAGTATTAAATAGTGGCCGAACTTTTAAGTTGTAATTTGCCAAAAATTTTCCAAGTAAGACATGTACATATTTTATTATTATAGCCGTGAAGGTAAACCAAATTAATATCTATAAAGTATAAACTAATGCAACTAGGAGGATAATTCTTTTCATATTTTTTTAACTAAATAATATATCCGGGTGGCTATAACATTTAAATATAATGTAATTAATTAATATTTTTTATAAAATAAATAGTATAGCCGGTGGCTATACTCAGTTTTTCATTTTTTTAAAAAGAAATAGTATGGCCGTTCGGCTATACTTGGATTTTAAAATTTTTTTGAAAGAAATAGTATAGCCGTCGGGCTATACTCTTTTTTCTACTTTTTTTTAAAAAAGAAATATATAGCCATGAGGATATACTCGGTTTTTTAAATTTTATTAAAAGGAAATAGTATAGCCGGTTGGATTGTAGAGCTGCGCGGCTAGACTCGGTTTTTAAAATAGAAATAGTATAGCCGGCCGGCTATACTCGGTTTTTTCCAATTTTTTAAATAGAAATAATATAGCCGCCGCCCGGCTAGACTCGGTTTTTCCAATTTTTAAAATAGAAATAATATAGCCGACCGGCTATACAGGGTTTTCTCCTAATTTTTCAAAATGAAATAGTATAGCCGGCGATACTTCGTTTTTTTTTTTTTTTTTCAATTTTTGTTTAAAAGAAATTGTATAGCCACCCGAGTATACTGGATTTTTTTTTCTTCTAGTTTTTTTAAAAGAAAGAGTATATGTGTTCAGCTGTATTGTGTTTTTTCAAATTGTTTCTTAATAAATAGTATAGCCGACCGACTATACTCATTTTTTTAATTTTTTCTAAAACAAATAGTATAGCCGCGCCGCTGTACCAGATTTTCTCCAATTTTTTTTAAAAGATAAGTATCGCCGCCCTGCTATACTCGTTGTTTCTAATTTTTTTTAAAAAAGAAATAGGATAGCCACGCAATTATACTCGGTTTTTTCCAATATTTTTAAAATAAATAGTATAGCTGATCTTTTAAGTTGAATATAAATAATATATATATATTTAAAAAATTAAATAATTATACACATGAAATTCATGTATTGCACACATAAAAATGAGTATATACACAAAATTCATGTATTATTTACATAATTATCACATATTACTGAATACAAATAATATATATTAAAAGATTATATAATGGCTATATAATATTATATTAAAATATTAAAACATTATATAGTATAGCCGCGCGACGATACTTATTTTTTTCTAAATTTTTTAAAATGAAATAGTATAGTCGATCTTTTAAGTTGAATATAAATAGTATATATTTAAATATTTAAATAATTATACACATGAAATTCACGTATTATACATAGAACATTCACGTATTATACACATAATTATCATATATTATTGAATACAAATAATATATATATACATATATAATTTTTTAAATAAATTATATTAAAATATTACATATTGGCCGAACTTTTAAGTTGTAATTTGCGAAAAATTTTCCAAATAAAACACATACGTAATTTATTCGTATAGCGTCTAGGGTATAAACTAATGCAACTAGGAGAGTCCTTTTTTTATAATTTTAATAAAATAGTATGCTACTCATTTAAATATAATGTAGTTAAATAGTATAACAGCGCTGTGATACTCTATTTTTCACATTTTTAAAAAGAAATAGTATAGCCGCACGACTACACTCGGTTTTTTTTCAATTTTTGCAAAGTAGTATAGCCGCGCTCCATAAAGGTTTTTTTCCCCCTTTTTTTGTTTATAAAAGAAATAGTCTAGCCGCACGGCTATACTCTGTTTTCCAATTTTTTTTTAAATACGGCAAATAGTATAGCCGTGCGGCTGTATTATTTTTTTTCTAATTTTTTCTTAATAAATAGTATAGCCGGTTTATTTATTTTTTTTCTCCCCGTCTTGCCTCTCTCTCCCACTTCGCCACTATAACCACAGTTTGAATCTATAAAGTATAGAATTTATTGTCAATTGCTGCATCTTTTTTTCCATCTCGTTACAATAATTTACAATTTCTATTATTCCAGAATGAATTAATTTAGTTGAATCTGAAAACCCAATGCGTGATTTGAAAGGGAATTCAAGGAAGTTACTGGGATTCCTCATATTTCTAAAAATGATGAATTCTTGGCTTCCAAAGGGATTGAAGGATTTGATTTCGTATTGTGGTTTTAAAGAGAGGGTGATTTTTTATTGCTGGGTTTGGATGTGAGGGGTTGCTAATTGTGGTATATTAATTAGACGAGGCTCAAGTTGCAGCAGTTGGTTGCTTCATCCCTTCCTAACTCATGTTGTGATCATGCGAGGATGGTGGGTCCTTCAATAGAAGGAATGGATCATGAAGATGGGGAACAGAAACAATTTTTTTCGGGTCAAAGAGATGCTTCATTAAATCCCCCAAAAGCTGGGAAGGAATAACAATGACAAAACTCACTTCTAACTGAACTGGGAAATCATTAAAATTATTTCAACTCCATGCATGCGGCCGCCAAGTCCATTTCTTTCAATGTCATAAAACTAGATACTTCCAGCACCATAATAAGGCCACAAGATTAGGATTTAAGCAAGTCAGATCATTCACTCGGAGCTCCGAGATTTTACACTTTCCCTTAAGATCTACCACATAGCATGCATTCTTGCGCTTCATTGGATCCACATACACTCTCCTCTCCACTGTACGTAATGTGAAGATATCCATCTTCATCCTTGTTTTCCTCATAGATTGCGGACATCAAGGCGTCTGTAACCATTGGATCAATGAACTATTACAACCACAACTAAAATGAGTAAAACAAAGATGATCGAGTTGCAACATTCTCACCAATGGGAGGTTTAGTGTTCTTGAAAAACATAAATATAGGGTTTATTGCGCTGACGACGAACTGTCTGCTGCGCTTGACTTGAAACCGAATATGATTAAAAAAATCTCCAAGAGGCATATCATCAGGGACAAGGAATCTGCAATCAGAAAAAACAGGATAGGCAATACAACTGTTGAGTGAGAACCCCCTTCATTTAACACAAGTTATGAATACAAATGAATTTGGTGTAGGTTTTCCTTTCTGTATGTAAATCTAATATAGTGGCATGGAATAGGAAATTACTTGGTAGGAAGCCTTCGCTACTTAGGTAACCAACCGATCCAAACAATAGGGTTTAGGGTTAGGGCCACTCCCTAACCACTCCTACAACTTCACCTAATGCAGTGAAACGTTGTTCCCCCCACAATATTTTTATTTACTTATTATTTTGTAAAAGTGCAACTCTGAATGAACGATTCACTTCACATGACTCATGACTAGATCCTATCTGTGTGCTAGAGATTTCATGTACAAACTAAAACGCACAGCTAACAATGAAAACATATCAAGTATTGGGCAATGCTTTCCGCAATCTTCTTTCTTAATCTCTCCTCCTCCCTTTTCTTTTTGGCCCAATTTCGGAACATATATCAAAAGTATAAATGAAAAAGGAACAATCCTATTCTATTGTAGATATACAAATCAACATAACTAAAGCAAAAGGGAATTCGAAACTCACTTCTTCCGGACCATGTCAGGAATGTCACTCCTTGCATCTCTCTCCAAAATCACCTGCATGAAAGGTCAAATTAGAACATACTGCATAGGAAGTAATCGTATTTGATGCAGCATAGGAAGTAAACGTATTTGATGCAGTGAAATTCTTACCGGTATAAAATTTGGACGCATCTCCCTCAAATAATCACCATCTAAAGAAGTAAGGAGGCCTTTGTACCTATTCATAGAATCCCTCAACCCATATTTAAAGCATAAATGAAAAAAATAACAATCCTATTACATTAAAATCAAGATAAGTAAAGCACAAGTGAATCGGCAACCAACCTCTTCTTTCCAGGGTTCCTCAAAGCCTTCTCCACAATCACATGAATGGAGACTCAAATTAGCACATAGAGCATCAATTGAATGCATAGGACATAAGCATATTTGATTCAGTGAATTTCTTACCTTCCCGACACTCCTCCAATTGTCTAAACAACAAATGGGCCTTGACCAATTTCTGACCATACATCAAAAGCACAAATGAAAAGGAAACAATCACGTTCCATTATTGCAATACCAATCAACATTTTAAAGCACACGGAAATTGGAAACTAACAGATTTTCTTCAATGTCAGGACTGTCAAACATTATGGCCTGTGAACAACTAGGAACTAAACATATCTGATTCTGTGAAGTTCTTACTGGTGTTGGATTTGTTTCTGCTTGCGTCATTCCTTACTCCAAAAACATCAGTAGAAAAGAGATGAGACAGATAACTTAGACAAAACCAAATCACCAATTTCCAAAATAAATCACAACACTGCATCTATGAAATTTAAGCTAATCGTTACAGATCTATACAGATCATATAATTAATCCCTACAAAAGATGGAAAAACTCTGACAAAAAAGAAGAAGGAAATACATACCCTGAGGATATGTGTTCTTGTATGAGCATTCATCCAAGGTGAAACACATGCTGCGACTGTTCTCTGCCAATTTTCAAACAAGGAAACATCAAAACCACATACGAAATTTTGTTACCGAGAATAGGTCTATATTACATGCATTTAAATCTTCTCGATTTGTATCTCTGTTTTGGTCAGCTTGTTCCAACCAACTCTTTACGCATCCAATTCACACAACTGTTCCTTTTTTTTTTCCCTCTCTTGGTTTTTTGTTTTTCTTTTATTACTAACACAAGCAATATTAAGTGGAAGCGAAATAAAATCCCTGAACTCAGCAAAGATACTCGTTTAGCGCAAAAATTTCAAAATTTTGGGTGTATTTAATATGGATTTTAAAAGGGTTTAGGGTTATACATACTCGCCTTCCATATCGAGTCTCATGAAACTTTAGACTTTTTTTTTCCATGAATTTTATAGTTATTACTATTCATAAAGCGAATCATAATTGTTCTTTGTTTACAGAAAAGTAAATCTTAAGGTTCCTACTACCAAAATCACACATAATAGCATACCCAGCATCAAAGGATTTCTGCTTCTGTATGAAATCCAACGGGTATGACACAATTTAAAGTACAAAGCCTTTTTGTGTAACTTTGATAAATGTGTGTAGTTGAAACCATGCATGCATAAAAGTTTCAATTCAGCAATTAGGTCCCCTACCACACCTAGCAATCCGAGCTAGTAATACATAGGCATGATTCATGAAAGACTCATATTTGTATGTTACCCTGTATTCCTTTTCCACTGTACGTAATGTGAAGAAATCCATCTTCATCCTTATTTTCCTCATCGATTGCAGACATCAAGGCACCTGTAACATTGGATCGATGAATTATACCACCACAAATTTGGGAAAACGGTATTATTATGCCTTAAAACTAAAACGAGCTGCAACTCACCAGTGGGAGGTTTAGTGTTCTTGAAACAGACAACTATAGGCTTTTTTCTGCTGAGCTTGATATTAAACCGAATAAAATTAACAAATTCTCTAATGGGCATATCACGACGGACAAGGTATCTGCATAAAGAAAAAGAGGATACGCAATAAAACTATATGAGAATGACAAGCTACCAACATCAATGAAATTCGAATTTTCCATTGTAGTAATAAGTACATTTTCCTGTCTGCATGCAAATCCTATAAACTAATGTGGAGTATAAGATTACTTGGTTGGAATATTTTTCTACTTAGGTAACCAATTCATGCAAACCATCATAATCAGCACCATTCCTAAACACTCCTAGAACTTCACCTAATGTTCTGACACGTTTTTCCCCCCCACAATAATGCAACTCTAAAAGAACGATACACACAACTAAATCCTCATTGTGTGCATATAGATTGCATGTACACATTAAAATGCACACCTCACACAACAAAAACATAACAAGCTATGAACACAAACGAACTTGGTGTTTTCCATTCTATGTAGTAATAAGCAGGTTTTCCTTTCTGTATGTAATTCTTATGTAGTGATATGGAATATGAAAATTACTCGGTAGAAAGCCTTCGCTACTTAGTTAATCAATTCAATCAAACCATCACCAAGAATACCATTCCCTTAGCCCTCCTACAACTTCACCTAATGCAGTTTTTTCCACACAATATATATATACAGAGAGAGAGAGAGAGAGAGAGAGAGAGAGAGAGAGAGAGAGAGAGAGAGAGCTGATTTTCCCAATCTTCTTTTGTCCACCTACACTCCTTTGTTACAGTAAAAAGTATTTAAAAACAAAAGGGAGTGTAAGTGTACAAAAAGGGAGTGGGAAAATCAATACCCTATGTATTTACATACATATATATATAGAGTGGAAAAGTGCAACTATAGATGAACCATACACATGAGTCCTGACTAGATCCAGTCCGCATACTATAGATTGCACGTACATGTTAAAATGAAAACTCACAATAAAAACAGAAAAAGTAGTGGGCACTTTCAACAATTTAGTTTCTTTTCTTGACCAATTTCATAACGTGTATCAAAAGAATAAATGCAAAGGGAACAATCCTATAAATACGAATCAAGATAATTAAAGCACAGAGGAATTTTTGAAACTAACTTCTTCATGTTCATGACAGGAAGGTAACTCCTTGCATCCTTCTCCACCATCACCTGCATGAAAGCTCAAATTAGAACAGACTATATCCACTGAATGCATAGGATGTAAACATTGTTAATGCGCTGAAATTCTTACTGGTATAAGATCTGGGCGTATCTCCCTCAAATACACAGCATCTAAACAAGGTCGGTGGTCCTTGTAGCCCTTTGGTTGAATCCTTAACATATATCAAAAGGATAAATGAAGAAAATAAGAATCCTATTCCATTAAAACCAGGATAAGTAAAGCACAAGTGACGCGGCAACTAACCTCGCAAGACAGCTACGAGTCACAACGTGGCTAGGAATCTTGGTCTCCGAAACCTTATCCACAATCACATGCATGGAGCCTCAAATTAGAACAGAGTGCATCCATCGAATGTGTAGGATGTAAACATATTTAATTCAGTGAAATTCTTACCAATTTGTAATCAAAAGGTTCTAAACCAATAACGGGCCATGGCCAAACAACGGGCCCCAAATTTTTCCTTCCTTTTCTTGACGAATTTCTGAACACATATCAAAAGCATAAATGAAAAGGAAACAATCCTGTTACAATGTAGCAATACAAATCAAGATTTTTAAAAACAAGGAAATTGGAAACTAACTTCTTCTTTCCAATGTCAGGAATGTCAATGGTTGCAGAATTCTCAACAATCATCTGCATAAAGGCTCAAATTAGAACAGAGTATGCCCAGTGAATGCCTCGGAACTAAACATATCCGATTGAGTGAAATTCTTACTGGTGCCGGATCTGGAGTGTTCTCTTCTGCTTGGGTCATTTCTGAAACATCTTACTCCAGAACCATCAGCAGAAAACAAATGAGAAAAGAAAACTTAGACAAAAACTCATCACCAATTTCCAAAATAAACAAAAATCATCATAAATTCTGCATCTTTAAAGAACTATACTGACCATGTAATTAACCCAAAAAAAGAAGCAAAAAACACATACCCTGAGGATATTCGTTCTTGAAAGAGCTTTCGGCCATGGTGAAACGCACGCTACAGTTCTCTGCCAATTTTCAAACAAGGATACATCAAAACCACATACGAAATTTTGTTTCCTAGAAATTAACTCACAACATCAAAGGCGAGGAAAAAGCTGTTGGTGGAAGTATTTCGTGAAAACATAACACACCAAAGATCGATTCGATTAGGGTTTCGGTAGTTGTGAACTGGGAAAACAACAAAGGATCAAAATCAATGAAAGGGAGAGAGAATTATATATATCACCTTCTTAGTCGGCGTCTCTCTCTCTCTCTCTCTCTCTTATTATTATTACTATTCTGTCTGGCCACAATGGGAAACGATTCGATTAGGGTTTGGCAATTGGTATTTCACGAAAAATTCCAGACATTTGAATCTTTCTCTATTTATATAACGTTTTAGGCGGCGTGTTTCATGTCCGCTCCACAACCTTTTGTTTTTTTTGTTTTTGGACAAAAGTTTAAAAAATAAGTGGTTGTATTGTATTGGTATTGATTATTGAATATGAAATTTTGAAAAAAAATTTGGTGGAATTTTGAAAAAAATTTATTTTTATTTTTTAATAATTCTTTCAAGAAGGACTAAGTTGAATTGACCTTATTAATGAAATGAACTAAGGCACAGTGAACTTTCACAAGCCAAGTCCCCTTTTATTTATAATTTTTTGTCCAGTTTACTATGCACAATAATTCAAGTACCATACTGATAAATCACATATATGTTATTTGAAAAAACTACATTTAAAATACAAAACAATTTTGAGGTGTCTGCAAGTGCAAAACCTATTGTTTAATAGAATATCTTCTCTCTTAATATCTTTTATCTATATATATAAAGCAAAAGGCAGAGAATGGTGAAACATTCAAAATACCAAAAAATACCCTTGGTTAATGCAAACATTAAGAATTGAAATTATTAATTAAATAAGGATAATATGGTAAATTCACACTTTTTCATATTTAAAAAAATTAAAATTAAAAGAAAAATCAGATAATTGATCCTATTTTTATGGAACACAACTATCCATTATCTTTTTTAATTCTAAAATAAATTTAAATTTTTTATAAAATAAAAAAATAAAAAAATAAAAAAAGACTCTTGCAGGTGCTGAAGCGCGTGCAGAGAGGCTAGTCTAGATAGTGAATTTTTGGGATTTTGAATGTTTCACCTTTCTACCTTTATAAGGATAGACGAATATAGAAAAATCAAAACAATTTTGTAATACAAATTTTTTGCACGTATGTAATTTATCATATGGGACATAAATTGGAAAAAAAAACACTTGAAAACATATATATATATATATATACCAAGCCCTTCAACAAGTTGCCTACAACAATAATCAACAACTCAACATATTAAATATGAGATGGAGAATTTTAATTGTGAGTTTCAACAGATTGCTTCACGCCCTCTTCATAAGGCCAAGTCTACCAAGCCCTGTCGAAGGATCCCTTAGGTATAATTGCATTAATATCATCATACTTGAATTTGGATTGTGGACACTTGAATTCCTAAGGTATAGGTAATGCTAGATTTAAGGGAATGTAAAGAAAGTCAAACAATATGGTAGAATATTTTCAGATATATTTCATTCTCCGAAAGGAGGTATTTATAATACAGGTTGCAAACCCTAGTAGGATTAAACTAGAAAAAATAAGTGGTATCCTAATTACATAATATCTATACAAAAGAAATAGACAAAAAAACAATATCCTGATAGAATAGGGATATCTCGCTAACACTCCCCCTCAAGTTGGAGCAAAGACGTCACGCATGCCCAACTTGTCAAGCGAGTTGAGAAAGATACTTGTAGAAACAGCTTTCGTAAGAACATCAGCTAACTGATACTCTGAACGGATGAAGGGGAATGACACAATCTCCGCATCCAACTTTTCTTTAATGAAATTTCGATCAACCTCCACATGCTTTGTACGGTCATATTGTACAGGGTTATGAGCAATTGCAATCGCAGCCGTATTGTCACAATATAAATCCATGGGTTTATTAAGCCCAAAACCAAGGTCTCTCAACAATCTCCTCAACCATAGTAACTCAGATACACCATGGGCCATTCCCCGATACTCGGCCTCAGCACTAGATCTAGACACCACCTTTTGTTTCTTGCTCCTCCACGTAACAAGATTGCCACCCACAAACATAAAATACCCAGATGTCGAACGCCTATCTGTGGCTGAACCTGCCCAATCAGCATCTGTATACCCTTCTACATCCGTATGGCCATACTTAGAGAAAATTAACCTCTTGCCAGGAGTTACTTTCAGATACCTTAAAATACGAGTCACAGCCCCCATATGATCTACACTAGGAGAGTGCATAAACTGACTCACTATATTTACAGCATACGCAATATCCGGACGAGTATGAGCTACAGAAATCAACTTCCCCACAAGTCGTTGATAACGTTCTTTATCAGTCGGAACTTGATCAGGATATATCCCCTACTTATGATTCTACTCACTAGGGGTATCAATCGGTTTACAATCCAACATTCCAGTTTCATCTCGAACTCGGAAGCCAGATACTTCTGAAGATTCTGTATTTCTACATGATCATCTCCAGTCACAATCATATCATCAACATAAATAATTAAAGCCGTCAATTTACCTTTATGACGCTTCAGAAACAAAGTATGATCAGAGTTACTTTGCACATACCCAAACTTCTTCATGGATGTAGCAAATCTTCCAAACCACGCTCTTGGAGACTGCTTTAATCCATACAAGGATTTCCGAAGCTTGCACACCACACCCTCCTTGGAGGTCACAGGGATACCTGGCGGAGGATCCATATATATTTCTTCCTTGAGGTCACCATGGAGGAATGCATTTTTGACATCAAATTGTTGCAGCGGCCAGTCACGGTTAGCAGCTAAGGATAAGAGTACGCATACAGTGTTGAGCTTAGCTACTGGAGCAAAAGTCTCTGTGTAATCCACTCCATATGTCTGAGTATACCCTTTTGCTACAAATCTTGCCTTGTAACGGTCAATGGAACCATCAGCCTTGTGCTTCAAAGTAAACACCCATCTGCACCCAACTGCTTTTTTTCCTTTTGGTAAAGGAACTAACTCCCAAGTAGCATTCTTGTTTAAGGCTTCCATCTCAACATGCATTGCATCTACCCAGTTTTGATCAGATAGAGCATCCTGCAACTTAGTTGGCACACATACACTAGATAATTGACACAAATATGATGCATATGACTTAGATAAACGATGAGTTCACATATAATGGTTAATGAGATATTTAGACTTGGCATGTATATCAGGAGAATATTGTACTTTAGGTTTCCCACGGGTAGTACGTGGGGGCAAAGAATAGGTAGGCACATCATTATAAAGTACCTCATTATCACAACTTGATTGAGGCAATGGCAGGGCAGAGGGGGGTCTATTATTAATTTCATCTGTATGAGAGTCGCCAATATCACTGTTATATCCTTTTGAGAGAGGCTTGAAAACACCAAGAATTTCGTCTGGCGACCGGTCGCGTCACTCGTATCGGTACTATTGTCGCTCGTCGACGCGGGCGACCGGTTGCTTCCTATGTGCGACCGGTCGTTTCCTGGGCAGATTTGTTCGCGACCGGTCGTGTCCTCACTGCGACCGATCACTTCGCTCATATCGGTACTGTTGTCCTTCGTCGAGGCAGACGACCGGTCGCGTCCTATGTGCGACCGGTCGTTTTCATCATAGATTCGTTTACGACCGGTCGCTTCCTGTACGCCAGAAATTTGTTCTTCAAGTCCAAAAACTTCCATATTTTCTACTCCGAAACTCTTCAATTCACTCCCCCTCTCCCCCTGAATTGAAGAGGAGGGAGAAACATAATAGGGTACTTCTTCATGAAATTTGACATCCAAAGTAATATGTACCTTCTGAGTAGGCGGGTGATAACACTTATAATCTTTTTGAGTAGTAGAGTAACCAATGAAGACGCAACAGAGAGCACAATGATTAAGTTTACTTCGTTGATGGGAGTAGACATGAACATATGCAACACACCCAAACACCTTCGGAGGTAACTTAGAGACCGAAACTGGAGGGGTAAGAGCACACAACACATCAAGTGGAGTCTTGAAATCAAGAACCCAACTAGGAGTACGGTTAATCAAGTAGGCGGCGGCCAAGACACCATGTCCCCAAAGATGATGGGGAACAGACATATCCAACATCAGAGAGCGAGTAACCTCAAGTAACTGGCGATTCTTCCTTTCAGACACACCATTCTGTTGAGGTGTGAATGGAGTGGTAGTTTGGTGAATGATACCTTGATCACGAAAGAATTGGGCCAAGGTATGATTCACATATTCACCGCCATTATCAGTGCGAAAAGCTTTAACACGACCATGGAACTGAGTAGACACCATGGCACAAAAATCAGGAAGAATAGAGGCAACATCATGTTTATTCTTCATCAAATACACCCATGTTAAGCGAGTGCAGTCATCAATAAATGTCACAAACCAACGGAAACCATGAGAAGTCACACGAGCAGGACCCCAGACATCAGAATGTACTATCTCAAACGGCAAAGCAGCTTTATTATTACTTAAGGGAAAAACAGTACGGTGGCTCTTGGCCATTACACAAGTCTTACATTTGAAACTAGACTCATCACACGAACTAAATAAAGAGGGAAACAAATGTCTAAGATAACCAAACGACAGATGTCCTAAGCGACGATGCCATAACCAAAGTTGTTGCTTGTCTTTGACACTGCCACTTAGAGCTTTATTAGCGACACAATCACGAACGGCTGCAGCCGGCAACTGTAAGTAATATAACCCCCCTATCCGTTTACCATGCCCAATCTTCTCTTGAGTCCTGAGATCCTGGAAAAAACAATGGGTAGAATAGAAGGTAGCAGAAGCGTTAAGTGTATCAAGTAAACGCCCAACAGATAACAAATTGCAATTAATATTAGGAACCAAGAGGGCATGAGACAGAGGTAAAGAAGGGGTGGGATGAATGGTACCTTCACCAGTAACTGGGGAAGGCAAACCATTAACACTAGTAATATAGGGGTCACGGGGATTATGCGACAACTCATCAAACATATTATCATTATAAGTCATATGATCAGAAGCACCAGTGTCAATTATCCATGTAGTAGAACCCATACCTGGCATAGTATCGGAAGCACACAGATTTGCAGATGGAGCCGGAGGACGGGCCTCATCGGGAGTCACAGTGTAAGTGTCCTTAGGGCCATACATACGAGCTTTGTAGTCAGCAAACCAATCAGGATAACCATGCTCCTTAAAACACTTCTCGGAGTAATGATTTCCATTACAATGACGGCATTTAAGTGGACCTTCAAGAGAGGTAGAGGTAGGGGCAGAAGCACGTGATCCAGTAGAAGATCCAAATTTTCTAGACGGAGAGCGACCGGTCGCGTCGTGCTGGGCGACCAGTCGTTGACGTGCTGGGTCAACCTTGAGAGCCAGCGATCCTCCTCCAAGCATAGCGGACTGACGAGTATCTTCCTCCATGACCATGGCATAGGCTTCGAGAGGAGGTGGAACAGGGCTAAGAGCAAGAATACGGCTACGAACACCATCATATGGTGGATCAAGCCCGCCAAGAAAATCATAAACTCGATCGGCTTCAATTTCTTTCAGACGACGAGCCCCATCAGCAGAACAACTAAACTCATTCGGACGCAGGCAATGAATCTCTTGCCAAATAGTATGAAGTTTTTCATAGAACAGTTTCACAGATTCACCATTCTGACCTGTAAGTATGGACTGCCGTCGGAGTTGAAACAAACGAGAACTATTCTGAGTCACAGTATAGGTCTTCCGAGCAGCCTCCCATATATCAAAAGCAGTATCACCATGTTCGAATAAGGTACGAACTGGTTTAGTCATGGAATTGAGAAGCCATGACTGCACCAGACAATTATCTTCCTCCCATTCGGCATAGGCAGCAGAATCTTGAGACGGAGCAGGCTTCTTCCCATTGATCCAACTTGCCATACGACGACTAGTAATCGTAATACGCGCACCACGAGACCAAGAGGCATAATTGGAGCCATCCAATTTGTCAGACGTAATCGGGGTAGAGTAATCACGCGAGGGACGTGACTCCGTCGGTGTAGATGCACTAGTACCAATCACAACCTTGGAATCATCACCCATGATAGCAGCGGAAACAAACACGAAGCAGATACGATAAACACAGCACAGGCACGGGGACAAGAACCCTAAAAAGGAAATTAGGGTACAGAGTATAACACAGGCACAAGAACCCTAAAAAAGGAAATTAGGGCACAGAGTAGAACACGGGCACAAGAACCCTAAAAAGAAATTAGGGCACAGAGTAGAACACGGGTGGGCACAACACACACAGGTCACCAGAAAGTCGGCTCTGATGCCAAGTCAAACAATATGGTAGAATATTTTCAGATATATTTCATTCTCCTTAAGGAGGTATTTATAATACAGGTTGCAAACCCTAGTAGGATTAAACTAGGAAAAATAAGTGGTATCCTAATTACATAATATCTATACAAAAGAAATAGACAAAAAAACAATATCCTGATAGAATAGGGATATCTCGCTAACAAAGAATGTCACCCAATGACTAGTTAAGAGGTATAGAACCCAGAACTCCAAAACAAATAAAACCTCAACTTCAAGTGGCTTTTCCTCCTGCTACCTACCAATACAGTTTCCTTGTATGTGGCATGAAGTTGCTAATACCATCAACTAATTATTGTTGAATAGATCTTGCCTTACACAATAAAATGTTATACGCCTCACACTCATTGTAAATTGGTTTTAAATCGAATGCTCCAACTTTTTCGTCATATTGGAAAGACATTCTGAGAGCATTGAGAATGTTAATGAGTACATTTACACAATACAATATCCTAAGCTTCTTCAGAAGCTACGATTCTTCTATGGTATGAACACTTATTAAGAACGCTGACAAATGACCAATCAAATATTGTATTAGACCAAATATATTCTACACTATTCAATGAACAAATGACAATGACCAATCGACGAGTCATAAGGCGCTAATGAATGTGGTATTTTCAAGTATTTTACTGGAGTCAAAACATTTTTCAATTTGTCTAATTTTTTGCAAGTATGATCTATGAATGTAGACTTAAAAAATATATTATATAATATTCAAAATCTAATCCAAAACAAGGGATGGATTGATGATTATGGACCCACAAAATCCTCTCAAAAGGATCCCACCAATTACTTCCATCGCATTATTGTTGTAGAATTGTTTTAGGTGTTTCCAGTCACGGTCTATGGCTTTTCAGCCATACTGAGTACCTTTCCTTTTCTTTCATCCTCATCCTCCATCTCTAGCTATATTATTTTCGACTTGCTTTCTTTCTTATAACCGCGCAATCTCCCATTATTGGCATATTTACTTACTTAGAATGAGAGAAGTAAGGAATCAGGTGAAACATCCCGACCCAAAAATAAAAGGAATAGTGAATTAATTAATTTCAAGGATTATGAACTTCCAATTTTGGCCCTCGGAATAGGGGTATTTGGGTCACTTTTTAATCCGGAAGGATTTTGGGAAAATGAGTGGTACCGTTGCGTAGAGCTCGTCGATACGAGTTCGTAGACATGTGGCATGCCCAATTCCGACTTGTAACGAAGGAGGAAAAGTCTGAAAACGAAAGGGACGTATATGGAATTTTTATTTTAAATGGTTACTGTAGCAACAGTACCGTACTACAGTACCGGACAGTTTTATTATTTTTCCTTTTCTTTTTCTTTTTTTTTTCTTCTTCTTCCCTCTCTTCTCTTCCCCCTACGCGCGACACCCCCCCCTGGCACTGTTCATCCGAGCGGATTTGGGCCGCCACCACCACATCCGGCCACCAAAGTTGACGGGGCCGGTACCAAAATGACCGGGCCGCCGTCCTCTTCCAACCCCAGCCAGGCCCCGTCGCCAACTGCTGTGATTTAGCCGGAAAATGAAGAGAAACGGGCCGATTTTGACAGAAACTTTGCCGGCTCCGTTCTCCGTCGTCCAGGTATGGAAATTCATCTATTCCTCGAGCTCTAGCTGATGGTTGGGTAGGATTTCATTAATTTTGAGCCTAAGTTGTCTGATTTTCGAGTTAGGGTTCGGTCGGTTTCGGGATAGCGATTCTGGCCACTTCCAGTTAGTTTTTGGGGTATGACCAAGAACAAAAGTGACTCCAAATTAGGTGTATTACCTAGGGTAGGAGTTTGGAGTCAAGATGTTAAGTTTTTCCGGCAAGTGGTTGTCGCTTTGGACGGCCACGCGCTTCCGGCTCGTGTGGCGGCACGTGGGCACTGTATCAGAGGGGCATTTTGTCCCAATGAGATCCCCTGGTTGTCACGAGTGCGTAGGATTTTACGGATCTTGTTGACGCCAAAAAGTGGTTCTTTGACTTAGAGGGTCAACTTAGTAATTTTGAGTCTTCGGAATGCCTGAAGCCTCGGTAGGGAGCGTGATCTGCAAAATAAGAGATCGCTCGGTAAGACCTAGGGCACCGGTGTGGTACCGGCCGTAGGCTCTCCGATGCTTAAGTAAGTTCGGGATTAAGAAAGATTAACTGACAGATCAATAGGCTAGTATGCCGTACGTTCTGCTTACCTCTATTCTGGGGTAGTTGGCTTCTTTTATAGGCCTTGGGAGGTGTGCTTTTGATGTAGAATTTCGATGTGGGACAGTGGACGTCGCTTGTGGGCGCGCCACGTGTCCTGAGAGTGGGCGTTGCCCTAATCGAGGGATCGGTAGTCTTACTGCCGAAGGCAGTGTTGACCAGCCACTGGGTGCCGAAGGCGACTTTGACCAGGTTCAATCCTGTCCACGTGTTTCTCTCTGATTCGCCGTTCATTATGGTATAAACAGATCTCAATGTGGATAACGTTTGAACCCCGAACGGATTTTACATATTGTGTGAATTCCGGGTTCAATATGTTAGAACCGTTGGATCGCTTCCCATTTAATATATGTTGATCTAGGCATTCCTAGGATCGTGTAGGAATTCGCGGATCGTGAATCGGAGCCCCATATATTCCGATTCAATAACTTAAAGTTTGCGTTTTACGATAACCGTTCGATTGTGCGATCGCGAGCGATCTGACTGTCCGATCTGAACCAAACTTGCAGGACGTGCATCCTAGACATTGTGGAACCCATAGGAACTTTCGGATCGTAAAACGGAGGTCGTGGGGCCCACGGGCCCGATTGACCAAATTGAAAGGTTTGACCCTCAGTTGACTGTAAGTCTTCCGAGGTAGTTTACTCTTCGAAGAGTACTAGAACGACCATTTCGGACGGGTCTTGACCGTCATTTGATTTATGTTGAGTATGTGGGTCTAAGAGATTATTTTTAGGATTTTGTGATGGAAAGTTTATGCCTATTGTTTTAATGGTTTGTTATGAGATTTATATTTATATTTATAAGTAGATTGTTAATCTGTGAGTAATCCTATTATTGTTAATATTCGAGTTTCTTGAGGTTTTATGTAATATTTGAGAAAGTACTATCCTTGTTGATTTTGTGTGAGGTACTTAGAATGTTAATTTGAATGCTATTAGCACTACCTTAGGTACCTCCCCGGTTATGAGTTTTATGTTTGAGAGTTTATTTTTGCCCAGGCCCGTCGGAGTTTGTCCAGGCCCTTCGGAGATTTATTTTGGAGATTTATTTTGCCCAGGCCCTTCAGAGATTTATTTTGCCTAGGCCCGTCGGAGTTTGTCCAGGCCCTTCTGATGTCTTCTTAATACGATGCCTTTGGAAAAATTAGATTAAGGAAGGGAATATTACTTTATAATATTTATATAAGGACTACGAACTCCACCATCATACGTACCTCCCCACCATCAGATGATGATATTTGGAAACATTGGATATGGACACTGAGATACATGGAAATGGATATATGGATATGGTTTGGATATACTATTCACACACGTGCTGGGTTTAGGGCGTGTGGGCTTTATTGGTCACGGATTCTGGAATTGTTGGATGCCGGAAAAATTGTGATATGGTATGGATATGACGAAACCCGGGGAATACCTTAACGGGGTGTCGCTGTAGACCCTTGATTGGGTAGTCTGCGCGCGTAGGACGGTTCCAGACGTACGAGTCTTGATTCTTCGTCCGTACGTGCTGGTTTAGAGTGTCAATCCCCCAGTTGGACAACTCATCCCTAGCCACATGGACGTTGGAGGGTCGGATAAGTGTGAGCTAGTCAACAATCCCTGTTGGATTGTTTCCCCCAGTACATGATGTGCATTAGCATATGTACCTCCCCTTGGATACTGATATATGGAAACTGTGATATGGTCTGGATATGACGGAACCCGGGGCATTCTTGACGGGATGTTGCTGTAGACCCTTGATTGGGTAGTCTGCGCGCGTAGGACTGTTTTCAGACGTACGGGTCTTGATTCTTCATCCGTACGGGCTGGTTAGAGTATTAGTCCCCCAGTTGGACGACTCATCCCTAGCCACATGGACGTTTGAGGGCCGGATAAGTGTGAGCTAGTCAACAATACCCTGTTGGATTGTTTCCCCCAGTACATGATGATGGTGAGAGGTGGGTTTTATTATATATACACACACACACACATATATATATCATTTATAGGCATACATATTACGTATTTTGTGTATGTGGTTTTGATTTGGGTTAAGATCAGTGAGATTGTCCTCTATGAGGACCCTGTATATGCATGAATGTGAAAGCCCTGGATTGGGGAGTGTTGTACGGCAACATACGCCTTGGATAGGGTATGGTTGCGGGATTGAACTCATATAAAGGGATGAAATCGATAATGTGTTCATTGTGTTTTGTTGGAATGGGAGTAGTGATAAATCTAAAATGTATTCTTGGTTTTGCTTCAAATAAATGTATATTATCGGGTTGTTACTGTTGAGATGAGAACTACGTGTGGCTTGATCCCTTGTCCAAGGCTACGTCGGCAGCCTGGGGTCTCACCAGGTGCAGCCGCGGAATATTATTGCGTTTAAAAGGTTTGATCGATTCTGAATGTGTGATTGGATTTTGGATGTGGTTAATGGATTTGAATCCGATTTAATGATTTTGGGGGTAATCGTATAATTGTTTGAGATCATAAATGGTATGGTTTATGTATTAATTGACCTAAGAACGTTGTTGGTTCTGTTTCGAATTACCTGAAGGCCGGAGGCCTATTATGTGATTGCATGTTGTTAACTTGTGCATGCTGCCAGTTGGTGTTTTAAAATGTGTTTTATGTAGGTTGGAATTTTTGGGGAATGTTCAATTTACAGGGGAGACTTTCGGCAGAAAGTCTCGTGCTCTTTTCCCTTAATTTGGAAAAGAGGCTAAATTTTTAGTAAGTGGGCCCGGCATCGGTTTGATGCTGAAATTTTCAATAGGATTCGTCTCGGGTTCCTAGGAATTCGGGGCGGGTCCTGTCATCAGGGAAGTTAGTAATCATTCCCTCCAAAATCAAGAATCAGATCAACTAGGGGAGTAATTGATTGTATGGGAATGATTACCAATTTTGAGGTGGAGTCCACTTACTTTTTATTCCTTGGTGAGTAAGTAAACACAGAGAAAACAAAGAATCGAAATAATTCTATTTCTCCCCATTCTCATTACTGATAAGAAACATATGCTATACGTAGTAGTGTGAGCAATATTTTATATCAATCCCAATATCACCTTCCTTTTTGGGTTCTTTTTTTTTTTTTTTCTTTAGCATCACATACCTTGCTTAACCAATTAGTAACAAAGTAACACGTATACCAGCCCACAATTATAAAATTTTAAAAAGAAAAAGTAATAAAGCAAAAGTAGAATAACAAGTTTAAAAGAAGCATCAAGTAAATTAAACTTGTTAATTATAAGGATCATGCATGAATCACGTTTTGGTACGACTTGAGAAATTATAAATAAAAGCATGACACAAACACACTGTTTAGCATACACACTTTTATTTCAAGGATGTTAACTTCTTCTGGAAAATACATAAAAGGAGGAGGGGAAACACCGACAAAGGAGGAAGAACAGGGAACCTTCTAACTGAGAGCTACAGCTCCATTCTTATTCTAACGTACGTCCTCTTACAGAGGGCAAATCATTTAAGAGTTATTTTTGGTCAACACCCTAAGTTTCTTTTTAATATATTTCAAATCTTTGAAAAATACTTCATAAAAACGATTTTGGCTGAGTCCAAACACAGAGAAAGGAAGAATGGCAACAACAACGTAAATGAGGGAAATTGACCATATCTTTTGATGATGAATCAAGAGCACAATAGTAGCAGCGAAGGAGAGCATGGACACTAGCAGCGAGCAGAAGAGAAGGAGGAACCCTAAATTCAGCTTGAAGGGAAGAGAGTGGTGAAAGTTTTTGTACTCAAATGGAGACCTCAGGATATTGAGAAACATGCCCAAAGAAGTCAACGAGAAGATAAGCGAGACAGTGTTCGAAATGGTGAATGCTTTGAAGAAAGGAGAGTGCCAGAGATTAGGAAGCCCGTTCTTGCTAGTACCCCCGGGAACTGTGTAGCAGCTGTATAGGCCACGGTGGCCACCAAAGCCGCCACGACCGAGCCTGACTGAGCAGTTTCTTTCATCCATTCTTTTGCCGACTGAAGAAGGTCTGCAAGCTGGCTAGAAAAGAACTCCTCCGCTGTCACACTCTTATTGTTGCGGTGCATGGTGTAATAAGCTGGGATTATCTTTTGCACACGCTGGCACAAATGGAAATTAATTTGTTACCATTTCGTACTACTATAACTAGTTTCATACTTAATATAAGTAGCTCTCAGCCAGTACAGTGATATTTCTCTTGGCAATTAATGTTAGAAGATGTTTCCCTTGTCAAAAAAGAACTTCATACCTTTGAAGAAAAAAATCAAAATAATTAGTCACTAAAGTGTAGGAAGGGAGAGAGGTTTTCACACACACACACACACACTATATGATGTTATGGGGGTTTGAACACTTTTAACCACTGGTCTGCAAATCAATGCTCCTTTTCATCAGGATAAGGGAATCACCATTTAAAATCTGTATTTTTAATGCATGCATGCATGTCCTAGTAGATGAACTTCAATTGACTTAAATATAGGGTAATTAAAATTAGGGTTAAGGCTTATATATATCACTCACCGCCATCCAAAGCAATTCTTCCTGCAACTGAAATGCAGGACCATATGCACCTTTAGTGTAGCTCATATCTGCAGCATGGTGCAATATGGTGTTCCCATCGCTATCAATCGTGTTGGACAGCCTTGAGGTTATGAATTTGTTCTTCTTTACAATCTTAAAGATGGCCAACCGACGATACTTAATGGCCATGTGCAAAATGTTTTGTTGATGTTTGATATCCTGCGCCTCAACTGCTTGAGGGTAATGTTAACCAACATATTCAAAGAAGCATGAGGAAGAAGTCTGAAGAAGAAGAAGGAAAGAGAAACAGAGAGAAAGTGAGAGAAATTGCAATTTTGATTTCTATATTGCTTAATCTGTTTTGCTACAGTACTTTTACATTTTATTTCTGTTAAGCAAGGCTTAACTGACTAACCAATCCAGCTGTCTAACTTCCTCACTACTAATCACTCACGTGCTTTGCACATCTAACTCACTAACTATTTTAATATCCATAGTTCACATTTTCCCTACCCTGTTACATTCCCTAATCGGAGATGATTACAATGTTGTGAAAATATAGGACTATGTAGTCCCTTTGTGAACACATCTGCTATTTGCTCTTCTGTAGGAATATATTGTACCAGTAAGTCTTTCTTCTGAACCCTCTCTCTCACAAAATGATAGTCAGTGTCGAGGTGTTTGATCCTGGAACGATAGACAGGATTAGAACTAAGTGCAAGAGCAGATAGGTTGTCATAATACATCACAGGAGGATTAGGTAGAAAGAGGATTAGGTAGAAAGAATTTCAAATCTTGCAGGACTTGTCTGATCCAGGCAATATCTGCAGCTATGTTTGCCAAAGCTCTATACTCTGCCTCTGTTGAGCTTCTGGAGACCGAGCCCTGCTTTTTGGACTGCCAAGAGATGGGATTATTTCCTAGGAACACTACAAAACCTGTGGTAGATCTTCTAGTGTTGATATCTCCAGCCCAATAAGCATCACTATAGGCTGATAGCTGCCAAGGATCATTTGTTGTTGTAGGGCTGGTACTAGTAAACTGAATCCCAAAGTTCAGAGTACCTTGAACATATCTTAAGATTCTTTTAACTAGAAACCAATGATCATCAGTAGGACTGTTCATATACTGACAAACTGTGTTTACAACATAGGCCAAGTCAGGTCTTGTGAATGTCAAATACTGTAAAGCCCCAACAATACTCCTATACATGGTGGGATCAAATAACGGCTCACCACTGTTTTGCAGAATTTGATTGTGTGGTTTACAAGGAGTTGAACATGCTCTACAGGAGTGCATCCCAGCTTTATGCAAAAGATCCTTAGCATACTTTGTTTGACTCACACACAGACCTCCTGAGACCGGATATGTAATATGCAATCCCAGAAAGTAGGCAAGGCGACCCATGTCTTTCATTTCAAATACTGAACCCAAGTTGTCAACCACAGTTTGTATCAAATCTGCATTAGACCCAGTCAATATAATTTCATCCACATACAGCAGCAACACTACAACATCTGAACCTTCGTGTTTTACAAATAGACTTGGATCAGAATGCGATAATTTGAACCCAAGGGCTGGTAAATATCCCGTGAATTTAGCATTCCAAGCTCTCGGAGCTTGCTTCAAACCATACAAGGATTTCTTGAGCTTACACACATATCCTGGATAAGCAGAATCTTCATACCCTTGTGGTTGGCGCATAAACACCTCCTCCTCTAAATCTCCATGGAGGAAGGCATTCTTCACATCTAGTTGCCTTAACGACCAGTGATTCATAGCAGCAAGACTTAAAATCAACCGAACAGTGGTATGCCGCACGACAGGGCTAAACGTTTCTCCAAAATCTAATCCTGGTTGTTGACTAAATCCCTGAGCAACCACCCTTGCTTTATATCTTGCAATAGAGCCATCTGAATTCTTCTTTATTTTATACAACCATTTACTTCCAACAATATTCTTGTTGCCCGGATTAGGCACCAAACTCCAAGTACCTTGTAACTGAAGGGCATCTATTTCTTCCTACATCGCTTGTCTCCATTCAGCTGAGTAAGAAGCCACTCTATAGCTACAAGGTTCATCTAGCTCAACACTTGCTGTTAAACAGGTGAAATAGCCTTGATACTCTTGAAACTGTTTTGGTTGAAAGATACCAGACTTGGATCTGGTTTGCATAGCATGAGTGTTGACTGGTTCTGGAGTAGGAGAAGGGGGAAGAGAGGAAGGTGCTTCAGAAGGTAGTAGCACTTGTAATTGTTGATCTCTAAATCCCGGCTGATAATTTGCAGACTGTGATGAGGAAGACGTAGAGGACATGGAAGCATTGCTAGGAATAGCTTGATCTGGAACGGAGCTAGAGCTTAAGAGAACTTCATCTTTAGATACATCATTAATTGCAGGCTGTGAATCTTGATGAGATTGAGAAGGTAGAGAAATTATAATAGGAGATGAAGATGCATTCACAACAGATGACTGCGTAGGAGTAGTGGAGGGCACATACGGATAGGTAGACTCGTCATGAATTACATGCCTAGAGATCACGCATTTTCCAGTAGCACAATTGTAGCCAATAACCCCTTTATATCCTATGGCATATCCTAGAAACACACACTGAGAAGTTCGAGGTTGTAGCTTGTGCACATTGTACTGGCGAAGATATGGATATACAGCTGTACCAAAAACTCTCAAGGAGTGAAGAGTAGGATCTTTACCAAATAATCGACAATATGGAGCTTGATTGTCCAACACAGAACTAAGCATTCTATTTATTAAATACGCAGCATGAGCAGTAGCATGAAACCAAAACTTCCCTGGTAATGATGCTTCAGTCAACAGAGTAATAGCTGTTTCGATAACATGCCGATTCTTTCTTTCGGCCATCCCATTTTGCTGGGGTGTGTATGGGCAGGACACCTGATGGAGAATACCTTTAGATGATAGAAATTGAGAGAACATGTGGTTAATGTATTCGCCACCCCCATCACTTTGTAAGCACTGAATAGATGCCTTAAACTGATTCTCAACATATGCAGTGAAATGAAGAAACTTAGAGAAAACTTCTGATTTATTGAATAGTGGAAAAAGCCACAAGTAACCGGTACATTCATCCAAAAATGATACAAAGTATCTATAGCCATCTAGAGACTTGAAGTGGGAAGGACCCCATACATCACTATGGATTCTAGAAAAAGGCATCCTAGTTTTAACATGTGTATCTGTGAAAGGCAGCTTGTGCATTTTCCCATGAAGACAAGAAGAGCAAATCACACTTGATTCATCACTTAGAGACCCTAATTGTGAATTCTTGAGCATCATTTTGACGACGGCATTGGTAAGATGACCAAGTCTTCGATGCCACAAGGAGGAACTAATCTTCTGTCCAAGCAAAGCCACTGCCTTGGGCAGTGAAGGCTGAGACAACGTACCGGGGATAGTGTAGACACCATTATGGCTCAGGCCTCTGAGTAGGATGGTCTTGGTTTGTTTGTCCTGTATATAAAAGCCGGAAGCATCAAAGCATATAATACACTGATTATCCTTGCACAACTGATTAACAGATAAGAGGTTTGCAGACAGTTTAGGCACATGAAAAACAGACGGCATACGTAAAGAAGAAGAAAGAGATGTAGTGCCAATATTCTGAATTTCCAAACCTTCGCCATTTCCCACTATAACCTGTTCTGCAGAATCACAGGGAGTAACCTGATGCAAAGATGAAATATCTGCAACCATATGATGAGATGCGCCGCTGTCTGCAATCCAGACCTGATTAGGCATATAAGAGCTCTGTGCAGTCATAGCTGAGAGCTTGGAAGATGGAGGTTGCCCCTGATAAGAGTAATTGGATCTCTGGAAACAATCGAGAGCTCCATGACCCTTCTTGCCACAAATCTGGCATTCAATCACTTGTGCAAAGCCCTGAGCTGAAGATACATCATGCCTAAAATAGCAGTTGACAGCAGTATGGCCACGCTTGCAACAAATCTGACATTCAGGGACAATATTGCTCTTATGAAACGAGTTAGGCCCAAACTTGGAGCCAGAAACCTGTGAGCCAGACATTGGAGAAGATGCAAATACTGGTTTACCAAAACCCGCATTAGAAACTTTGCCTCTACCAAAACCATTAGACCCATTATACATTGGAGCACCACTCGAACCAGAACCCCCACGTGGCCCAGAATATCGATTATGAGTATTAGAAGCATAAAATGCAATTGTTGAATCAGAAGGGTTCGGAAGTATACCTGAACCATGAAACAGATAAGGAGGCATAGGAGCATACCCAGATGAAGGATGGTGAGAGGTAAGCATGGCAGAGTGGGTCAAGATTCGTGCTTCAGCAGTTTGTTCAGCTGCGAGCAATTGAGCTCTAAAGTCCTTCAAAGAAATGGAGGAATCCCTTGCAATCAAGACTGTCTTGATCATATCATATTCAGAAGGCAGCCCATTGAGGGTAGCAATCATGAAATCGTCATTTGAGACCTTCACACCGGCTTGAGAAAGTTGATCTCGAACATGCTCTAGACGCAGAAGAAATCTTTCAATAGAATCTCCCCCCTTTTGAGCTGTTTGGAGCTCAGTCTTCAAGTGATTAATGCGAGCTCGTGAAACTGAGGCATAGCGATCCACCAAATTGAGCCAAGCATCTCGAGCCGTCTTGGTCCCAATGACATATTCCAAAGCTTCATCCGATAGAGTGGCGATGAGCAAACTGAGAAGGGCCTTGTCAGTCTTCAGCCATTCCTTGTAACCTGCTGTGACTTGAGATGTAACACCCTCTTCGTCCAAGATTGCAAATTTTGGGGGTTGAACGATAGAGCCATCGAAATGCCCAAACAGCTCATACCCTTGGAACACATATTCCAATTGAAAACTCCACTTTAAGAAATTGTTGTCACAAAGACGAATGGTAACCATGCTTAGCAGGCCATCAATCTTGATGGAGGAAGAAGAAGCCTTGATGAATCAGAGAGAGAAAAATAGAGAGAACAGAGAAGAAACCAAAATTCGCAGGCAAGAACGAACCCTAGAATTTGGGGAAGAACCCTAGGAATGAAATTGAATGAAGAGAACAGAGGAGAAACCAAAATTCGCAGGCAAGAACGAACCCTAGAATTTGGGGAAGAAAGGGAGGAAATCAGGAAGAAAAGATAGGAGGCAAGAAGTGAAATGGCAGCCAGAGAAAGCGTAGAAGGATCGATTGATTATGTGAAAGCCACTGAGGGCTCTGATACCATGTTAACCAACATATTCAAAGAAGCATGAGGAAGAAGTCTGAAGAATAAGAAGGAAAGAGAAACAGAGAGAAAGTGAGAGAAATTGCAATCTTGATTTCTATATTGCTTAATCTGTTTTGCTACAGTACTTTTACATTTTATTTCTGTTAAGCAAGGCTTAACTGACTAACCAATCCAGCTGTCTAACTTCCTCACTACTAATCACTCACATGCTTTGCACATCTAACTCACTAACTGTTTTAATATCCATAGTTCACAGGTAAAACTTCAAAATCATTTCCACAATTTGTGATATTCCGGTTCTAGTTGCTATAAACAATGGAATATACTCATATGTATTCTTCTTCTTCTTCTTGTTCTTGGCGTTAATTGAGTTTAACACCATACAAAATGTCTTGACTTTTTCGGTTAGTTCACTTTCCGTCCATGAATAGTCCTTCTGGACGAGAAAATCAGTGAGTTCCAATAGTACGTTTTGATTTTGCATTTGCTCGCCCATAATACTGATTCGTGCCCATCGTATAGTAGTTCTTCTGATCATTCCTATTCATGAGAGAGATATTGAATTAATATGAAGAGAAGAAAGATAAAAAGAAGTATATAAATCAAGTGTATAAAATTAAACAAATGAATGAAATGAAACCACAGGAATTAATAATGAAAACGAACCTTAATTAAGCAATTGTACAAAATTTTATTGTCATTCTTAAGCTTGGGTAAGGCCTAGTTATTTTTTCCTGGCTGTTATTTTGGTTTTTTTAATTTTAATTTTAATTATCTAACTCTTAGTTTTATATATATATATATACACACACACACAGCTTTCATTGCTTATTTGAAGGACACCCTTGTAGAGCACACTCCGTATTGTATTTTACTAATCCAAACAATCTATTTTGTAAATATTCATTCAAAGATCATCTCTACAAAAAATCACTTGAATCCGATATCATTTGATCACTCAATTGAATTATTGAAATTTTAGTATAGTTTATTGAAGCACTGTGTTCATTGATTTTGTATGACACAATTGGATGTCGAAACAGTTTTCAATTTCTCTAAATTTTTGCAAGGATGATCTATGAATGTAGACTTAAAAAATAGATGGTTTAGATTGTTGGAAGTAAAAAAAATTCGTAGGGGATCCTAAAGGTTGTCCCTCAAATAACATTATTTGAGGGATCCCGCAATAAAATGAGATTGTATATATAGAGTTATTCTCCTATGCGGATGTCTGCACGTTACATCTGCACGTTATTATTATGCGGATATCATTGTAAACAATGAGAAAAGAAGAAAGGGGTAGTAAAAAATACATGGCGTCCACACAGTAATATAATGCCCAGATGTTAGTACCATGTAGATGCCATTGTAAACAGGGAGGAAAGCATGAGGAAAGCATGAAGTCTGCAAGGTGATAAATAAATAAATATATATATATATATATTTGCAGTACTTACATTATTATTAATTAAATTGTAAAACATATATAAGTTGGTAGGTATATTGATATACTAACTTAATTATGAACATATTTGTAGGTATATTAGAGTATGTATATGATTATATATAATTTACTATATTAGAATACATATCCATGAATAAATTAGGTACCAGGTTTAACGAAAAATTTTCTGAACTATAATAATAATAATGGCTTACCAACATTTTATATATATTATGGAAAACACAACGTTTTTTTTTTTTTTAAACAAATAAGTTGTTTTTAAGATTTTATGCATGGATGACATTCTATATATATAATTCTCTTATGTGGACATCTGAACGCAGACATTCGGATAAAAGAATAACCATATATATATAACACACTTTGAAAGTTTGATTAATTACTCATAATCTTGTTTAAAAAAGTAGATTGGGAAGGCTGTCTGCTCTCCAAGTCATCGTTTTGATTTGCTGGGTCCCGATCAATGTTATCATCATTACAAAGGCCTGAATGTATAATAAGGGGAGCACAAAAATCAGCATTATTATCATCATCATTAGAAAGGCTAATTGCATAAAATAAACTTAGTACGTAGCCTATCCTAATTAACCAAACCCTGGCACTTCTGAACCGAACCGGCGTATATTTAGTCCACTAGAGCCTATAGGGCTTGTCCAATATAGGTCCCTATAATTTCTATTTCCTAGACATATACCCATCATTTTATAATGTGTAAAACTCAATTTCAAACTTAAATGACCAGTAGGATATAAGAGGTCATAGTATTCCTATGTTTTTAGATCCTTGCCATCAGACTTCATATTTTATTTATAATTTATTCCAAGAATTTCATTAACTGCCATAATTATAATTAAAACTCCCTATTAATAGCATATCAATTACCCTATTTCTTTTGGTTGTCATTCCCTCTAACATATTGCCCCCTAAAATTGCAAACCAAAAATATATATATGTAAATTACATATCCAATAATGTACATATGACAAATATAAATATAAATATATACGTATAAAAATATAGGTATATTATTTACCAAAAAAATTTTAAAAAATAGGTCAGTTACTTTGTAATTGACATTTTCGTACATTTTTCATAAATTAAAAATAGGTACAAAATAATTTATAAAAAATAGGTGCGTTGTATAATTGAAATTTATGCACATTTTTTATAAATTAAAAATAGGTACATTGTTTAGAAGAAAAAAATAAGTTCATTGTACTAGGTAAATTGTTTTACTAGGTATACATTATTAGAGAAAAAAATAGGTACATTATTTAGAGAGAAAAATAGATACAAAATTTAGCGAAAAAATAGGTTCATTATACTAGGTACATTATTAGAGAAAAAAAAAATAGGTGCATTATTTGGAGGGAAAAAAATAGGTTCATTTTATAAAAAAAATTGTTTTCATAAAACAAACAATAAAAAGATGATCAAATTATTTTTCATAAAACAAGTAATAGGTGTTTTATTTAGAGAAAAAAAAGTATATTATTTAGAGAAAAAAAAGTATATTATTTAGAGAAAAAAAATAGGTACATTATTTAGAGAAAAAATAGGTTCATTTTAAAAAATTGTTTTCCAAAAAACAAACAATAAATAGATTATCAAATTATTTTTCAACATAATTAAAATGTACACTATTATTCATAAAACTATAATAAAAAGATTACTAGTCGTATAATTCATAAAAGGAAAACAACATTAATTCCTAAATTTAATATTGAATTTAAATTACTAATACGTTAAATAGATTACTAGTCGTAATCATAAAAGGAAAACAACATTAATTCAAAAATAGATTACTAGTCGTAAAATGGATTACTAATACGTTAATGTTGAATTTAATATTTAATTTCAAATAAGTTTCTAAATTAATTCATACATCCATTACAACCATTTGGTGATCTTTCCAAATTCAACGTGTGCCATCAGTTACACATTAAGTCATAAATATGGGTAGTTTTGGAATTCGAAAAATACAATAAATCAGATTTTAAGATTATATTCGGTAACTTGCTTAGTTGGATCCTAGTCATCGGGTATTATTTGAAAAAATTGGGTATTTTAAATAGAACACTAAAGGAAAGGGTTGTAGGTGATTTAAAATGAATTTTATGAGTCTAAGCTCAATTTACTATAAATTTTAATTTATAGCTACCCTCCCTATTGAAAATTTCAGCATGGTCATTGATAAATTTTTTGATATAAACCTAAGAAAAAGGGGCATAAAAATTGAATTTTTGAGTTTATATCTAATTTTAGCAGTGCCAGTAGTGTATAAGCAGTAGAGAGAGTAGATGGTACATATATGACTGTGCAGCTTAATCCATATGCTTTTGCGAAATTTGGGTTTGAAGGCAGATGGCATTTGGGCTAGCAATTGAAGACTTGTGAGTCCATTCGTTTCCCTTCTATTTGCAAGAGCTGGGTACGTCTTTACTATCTAACCAATGAGCAGTCTCTGCATTGTAATTTGCATTGAAGGAAAACCATGGATGCATGTTAATCATAATATATAATAAAGTCAAATATAATAGCTAGCTAGACTAATGTTATTCTATCATTCGGATGTTTGCACGTTATTATTGTGCAGATGTCATATAAACAGAGAAGAAAATAAGAAAGGGCAGTAGAAAATTCATAGTGTATGCACGATAATAACGTCCACGAACGTATATATATCATAATGTTAATTTTGGAGAGAGAGATTGAGAGAGAGACCAAAATGTTGGCCAAGTACTGCGATATGAAGAATGGATACTCGATCAACCTCTCTTTGGAAGTGCTGCTCTATATCGTCGCCCACTTGAGTAGCCAAATATTGGACCAATTTTGTGTGACCAAAAGCAGCAGCCCTGTAGAGTGGAGTTTCTCCTAGGTGGTTCTTAATCTCCACCAACACCGAACGTGCATAACTGCTTTCCACTTCACCATCAAAAGCATGAAAACCCTCCTCCACCAACAGCTTTGCTTCGTCCAAATTTCCAGACGCAGCTACCTCATGAAGCTGGGTGTTGCCGCGGTTGTTCTCCATTGTCAACACACGCGGGAGAATCCAATGTTCACTTTTTATTAGTGAAATAAAAAACTCAAGCACGTCTTTGCGTCCAGCCAAGCCTGCCACGTGAAGTCCAGTGTCGTTCTTCGTTGTCATTCCCCCAACTACTGCCATCACATCATCCTTGTAGAATCGTTTTAGGCTTTCCCAGTTGTCGTTCATGGCACATTCATATGGCTCTCTCACGCAACTCAGTGCCTTTCCTTTTATTTCAACCGTGTCCATCTCCACCATCTCCATATTTTTACACTCAACTCAATTGATAATAGCCGCCCGCGCCCTATATATATATATTTGCTTCTTTTTCCTTTTTTTAGCATCACATCACATATATACCTTGCTTAATTAATCAAGTAACAAAAGTAACACGTAGCTCATGTTAACAGAGCTTAAGAAAATAGAATAAAGGAGAATTTGATAAAAGATTGTATTGTATTATTATTAGCTTTTTCAGATTATTCATTTCTATACATGGCTCCAGTATATAAGAGAGAGTTTATATCTCTTTCTATGTCCTAGATTATGACACTTGTCAACATCTACACATTAAACCCTTTATACTCTTAACAGCTCACAGTGTTATAACATTTATAGTAAATTGAGCTTAGATCCATAAAATTCATTTGTAATCACCTACAACCCTTTCCTTTATTTTTCTATTTAAAATACCAAATTTTTTCAAATAAAACCCGATGACTATGATCCAAGTAAGCAAGTTACCTAATTTAGCTTAAAAACTGATTTATTCTATTTTTTCGGATTCCAAAACTACCCCTATTTACAAATTAATGGTACACGTTGAATTTGGAAAGATCTTCAAATAGTTGTAATGGATGTAGGAATTAATTTAGAAACTTATTTGAAATTAAATATTACATTCAACATTAAAGTATTAGTAACGTTTTGGTTTGTTTTATGACCAAAAAAAAAAACGTTTTGGTTTATTTAATATATATTTTTGTTTGTTTTCCTTTTATGAATTATACTACTAGTAATCTATTTTATTATAGTTTTATGAATAATAGTATTCTAATTATGTTGAAAAATATTTTGAGAATCTATTTATTGTTTGTTTTATGAAAAAAAAAATTTTAATGAACCTATTTTTTTTTTCTAAATAATGTACCTATTTTTCTCTCAAAATAATGTACCCTTTTTTCTCTGAATAAAGTACCTATTATTTGTTTTATGAAAAACAATTTTTTTAAATGAACCTATTTTCTCTCTCCAAATAATGTACCTTTTTTTTTTTCCTCTAATAATGTACCTAGTAAATAATGTACCTATACACATTTATAATGTACCTATTATTTTTTTTCTCTAATAATGTACCTATTTTTCTCTCAAAATAATGTACCCTTTTTTCTCTGAATAAAGTACCTATTATTTGTTTTATGAAAAACAATTTTTTTAAATGAACCTATTTTTCCTCTCCAAATAATGTACCTATACACATTTATAGGTATATTGTAAAATAATTTACCTATGGGTAAATAATGTACCTATATTTTTTTTTCCTCTAATAATGTACCTATTTTTCTCTCAAAATAATGTACCCTTTTTTCTCTAAATAAAGTACCTATTATTTGTTTTATGAAAAACAATTTTTTTTAAATGACCCTATTTTTCCTCTCCAAATAATGTGCCTATACACATTTATAGGTATATTGTAAAATAATTTACCTATGGGTAAATAATGTACCTATATTTTCTATAAATTATTGTGTACCTATTTTTAATTTATGAAAAATGTACGGAAATTTCAATTACAAAGTAACTGACTTAGTTTTTTTAATACTTTTTTTGGTAAATAATATACCTATATTTTATTTAAATAATATATTTATATTTTATACGTATATATTTATATTTATATTTTTCATAGGTACATTATTGGATATGTAATTTACATATACTTTTTTTTTGTTTGCAATTTTAAGGGGCGGTATGTGAGAGAGAATGACAACCAAAAGAAATGGGGTGATTGATATGCTATTAATAGGGAGTGTTAATTACAATTATGATAGTTAATGAAATGCTTGAAATAAATTGTAAATAAAATATGAAGTTTGGTGGCAACGATGTAAAAACATAGGAATACTACGACCTCTTACATCATATTGGTCATTTAAATTTGAAATTGGGTTTAACACATAGATTTATAGAGTGATGGGTATATGTCTAGGAAATAAAAAATATAGGGATCTATATTGAACAAGCCCTAACATTTAAAAAAGAAAAAGTAATAAAGCAAAAGTACAATAACAAGTACTAAAACCGCATCAAATAAATTAAACTTGCTGTAAAAGGGATCAGCCAATACATGAATCACGTTTTGGTATTAGATACAGAGGGGAGCTTCTATTAACTTTTTTTTTATATTTTAAACTAGCCTCTCTGCATGCGCTTCCACACCTGCGAGAGGCTTTTTTTAAAAAAATTTAAATTTATTTTAGAATTAAAAAAGAAAATGGGTAGTTGTGTTACATAAAAAGAGGACCCATTATCTGTTTTTTTTTTTAATTTTTTAAATATAAAAAAGTGTGATTTTACCATATTATCCTCATTTAATTAATCATTTCAATTCTTAATATTTGCATTAACCAAGGGCATTTTCTGGTATTTTGAATGTTTCACCATTCTCTGTCTTTTGCTTTATATATATATATATATATATATATATATTTAGTACAAGCGATAGTCTAAACTTACACACACAACTAAGATGTCATAGGGGTTCGAACATAAGAACTCTGATTTTAAATTTAGTACAAGGATACAACTGGATGTCGAAACGTTTTTCAATTTGTCTAATTTTTTGCAAGAATGATCTATGAATGTAGTCTGGATCGTTGGAAAAAATTCGTAAGGTACCCTGAAGGATGTCCCTCAAATAAAATTATTTAAGAGATCCCTTAATTGAAGGGGAATATATAATTTGGATTGAAATATGAATATATTATATAATATTCAAAATGTAATAAAAAACACAGAGGAAACAAAGAATCAAAATAATTCTCTTTCTCCCCATTCTCATTACTGATAAGTAAACATATGCTATACGTAGTGAGCAATATTTTATATCAATCCCAATATCACCTTCCTTTTTGGGTTCTTTCTTTTTTTTCTTTAGCATCACATACCTTGCTTAACCAATTAGTAACAAAGTAACACGTATGCCAGCCCACAATTATAAAATTTTAAGAAGAAAAAGTAATAAAGCAAAAGTAGAATAACAAGTTTAAAAGAAGCATCAAGTAAATTAAACTTGTTAATTATAAGGATCATGCATGAATCACGTTTTGGTACAACTTGAGAAATTATAAATAAAAGCATGACACAAACACACTGTTTAGCATGCACACTTTTATTTCAAGGATGTTAACTTCTTCTGGAAAATACATAAAAGGAGGGGGGAAAGCACCGACAAAGGAGGAAGAACAGGGAACCTTCTAACTGAGAGCTACAGCTCCGTTCTTATTCTAACTTACGTCCTCTTACAGAGGGCAAATCATTTAAGAGTTATTTTTGGTCAACACCGTAAGTTTCTTTTTAATATATTTCAAACCTTTGAAAAATACTTGATAAAAACGATTATGGTTGAGCCCAAACGCAGAGAAAGGAAGAATGGCAACAACAACGTAAATGAGGGAAATTGACCATATCTTTTGATGATGAATCAAGAGCACAATAGTAGCAGCGAAGGAGAGCATGGACACTAGCAGCGAGCAGAAGAGAAGGAGGAACCCTAAATTCAGCTTGAAGGGAAGAGAGTGGTGAAAGTTTTTGTACTCAAATGGAGACCTCATGATATTGAGAAACGTGCCCAAAGAAGTCAATGACAAGATAAGCGAGACAGTGTTCGAAATGGCGAATGCTTTGAAGAAAGGAGAGTGCTGGAGATTAGGAAGCCCGTTCTGATTTGTACCCCCGGGAACCGTGTACTCAGCTGCATAGGCCACGGTGGCCACCAAAGCCGCCACGACCGAGCCTGACTGAGCAGTTTCTTTCATCCATGCTTTTGCTGACTGAAGAAGCTCTGCATGCTGCCTAGAAAAGAGCTCATCCGCTGTCACACCCTTCTTGTTGCGGTGCAGTGTGTAATTAACTGGGATTATCTTTCGAACACGCTGCCCACAAATGGAAAAAACATTGTTACCATTTCGTACTACTATAACTAGGTTCATACTTAATATAAGTAGCTCTCAGCCAGCACAGTGATATTTCTCTTGGCAATTAATGTTAGAAGATGTTTCCCTTGTCAAAAAAAACTTCATACCTTTGAAGAAAAAAATCAAAATAATTAGTCACTAAAGTGTAGGAAGGGAGAGAGGTTTTCACACACACACACACTATATATATGATGTCATGGGGGTTTGAACACTAGAAACCACTGGTCTGCAAATCAATGCTCTTTTTCATCAGGATAAGGGAATCACCGTTTAAAATCTGTATTTTTAATGCATGCATGCATGTCCTAGTAGATGAACTTCAGTTGACTTAAATATAGGGTAATTAAAATTAGGGTTAAGGCTTATATATGTCACTCACCGCCATCCATTGCAATTCTTCTTGCAACTGAAATGCAGGACCATATGTACCTTTAGCGTCTACAGAGTAATAGCTCGTATCTGTGTAATAGCTCATATCTGCAGCGTGGTGCAATATGGTGTTCCCATCGCTATCAATCATGTCAGCCAGCCTTGAGGTTATGAATTTGTTCTTCTTTACAATCTTAAAGATGGCCAACCGACGATACTTAATGGCCATGTGCAAAATGTTTTGTTGATGCTTGATATCGTGCGCCTCAACTGCTTGAGGATGACACTTCAAAATCTTTTCCACAATTTGTGATATTCCAGTTCTAGTTGCTATAAACAATGGAATATACTCATAAGTAGATTTGGTTTCCCTTCCGTTGCCACAATCAGCATCTTCTTTTTTCTGTGGAATATTTGGTTTTGACACCAGAGAAAATGTATTGACTACTTCGTTTGGATCAATTTTCGCCCATGAAGAGTCCATTTTGACGAGAAAATCAGTGAGTTCCAATAGTTCTTTTTGATTTTGCATTTCCTCGCCCATAGTAGTTCTTCTTATCATTCCTATTCATGAGAGAGATATTGAATTAATATGAAGAGAAGAAAGAAAAAAAAAATACAAATCAAGTGTATAAAATTTAACAAATGAATGAAATGAAACCACAGGAATTAATAATGAAAACAAACCTTAATTAAGCAATTGTACAAAATTTTATTGTCATTCTTAAGCTTGGGTAAGGCCTAATTATTTTTACCTGGCTGTTAGTTTGGTTTCTTTATTTTTTATTTTAATTCTAATTAGTTATATATATTTATATATATAGTTATTCTTCTATGCGGATGTCCGCATGTTATTATCGTGCGGATGTCAATTGTAAACATGGAGGAAAGTATGGAGGAATAGTAGAAAATACATGAAGTCCGCACGGTAATAAATATATATATATATATATTTGCAGTACTTACGTTATTATTAATTAAATTGTGAACATATATACGGTGGTTGGTATATTGATATACTAACTTAATTATGAACATATTTGTAGGTATACTAGAGTATGTGTATCATCATATATCATTTACTATATTAGAATACATATCTATGAATAAATTAGGTACCAGGTTTCACGAAAAAGTTTCTTAACTATAATAATAATGGCTTACTAACATTTTATATTTATGGAAAACATAACGTTTTTGAATAACAAATAAGTTGTTTTTAAGATTTTATGCAAGGATGACATTATATATATATATATATATATATATATAGTTTTTATTGAGGGATCTATCAACTAAGCTTATTTGAGGGACACAATTCTAGGGCTCACTCCCCATTGTATTTCACTGATCCAAACCGTCTATTTTGTAGATAATTATTCAAAGATTATCTCTACAAAAAAATTGTAAGGGACCATAAAAGGTGTCCCTCAATAGAATGGGACTGTATATATATATATATATATATATATATATATATATATAAACAAACACACACTTTGAGAGTTAGATTAATTACTCATAATCTTGTTTGAAAAAGTAGATTGGGAAGGATGATTAAATCCGCTCTCCAAGTCATCGTTTTGATTTGCTGGGTCCCGATCAATGTTATCATCATTACGAAGGCCTGAATGTATAACAAGGGGAGCACAAAAATCAGCATTGTCATCATCATTAGAAAGGCTAATTGCATAAAATAAACTTAATACGTAGCCTATCCTAATTAACCAAACCCTAGCACTTCTGAATCGAACCAGCGTATATTTAGCCCAATCTCATGAGAAATAAATTTAATAACTAGCCCTCGGAATTTTTATATGTTCCAGGTACACCACGTGACTGGTGTACCATCCAATAAACATAGGACATGTGGAATTATTGTCCAACTTACTGCATTTCTTTTTATGACATCTGGCGGGCTGTATTGGAAGTATTCCATATGCCCTCCGTCTATTAGATGGTAACCAGCCACGTGGTGTACCCGGAACACCCAAAAATTACTCCTCCCCTCCCTATTAAAAATTTATGACTTTGCCATTAAAAAATAGGCTGACTCATCAGCATGGTCATTGATAAATTTTTTGAGTTTATATCTAATTTTAGCAGTGCCAGTAGTGTATAAGCAGTAGAGAGAGTAGATGGTACATATATGACGGTGCAGCTTAATCCATATGCTTTCGCGAAATTTGGGTTTGAAGGCAGATGGCATTTGCGCTAGCAATTGAAGACTTGTGAGTCCATTCTTTTCCTTTCTATTCGCAAGATACGAGTACGTCGTTACTAACCAATGAGCAGTCTCTGCATTGCAATTTGCATTGAAGGAAAACCACGGATGCATGTTAATCATAATATTTAATAAAGTCAATTATAATAGCTAGAATAATGCTATTCTATTATCCGGACGTCCACACGTTATTCTTGTACATATGCCATTATAAACAGAGAGGAAAACAAAGAGAGGCAACATAAGCACGATAATAACGTCCGGACATCCGCAAATATATTGTCAAGTTGGTTTTGGAGAGAAAGATAGGGAGAAAGAGAGACCAAAATGTTGGCCAAGTACTGCGATATGAAGAATGGATACTTCATCATCTCTTTGGAAGTGCTGCTGCTCTGTATCGTCGCGCACTCGGGTAGCCAAATATTGAACCAAGTTTGAGTGACCAAAAGCAGCAGCCCTGTAGAGTGGGGTTTCTCCTAAGTGGTTCTTAATCTCCACCAACACCGAACTTGCATAACTGCTTTCCACCAACAGCTTTGCTGCGTCCAAATTTCCAGAGGCAGCTACCTCATGAAGCGGGGTGTTGCCACGGATGTTCTCCACTATCAACGTATCCTTGTCTTCTATCAGTGGAATCAAAAAATCGAGCACGTCTTTGCGTCCAGCCAAGCCTGCCACGTGAAGTACAGTGTCGCACTTCGTTGTCATTGGCCCAAATACTTCAGACACATGATCCTTGTAGAATCGTTTTAGGCTTTCCCACTGGCCGTTCATGGCCAGTTCATATTGCCTTCTCGCGAGACTAAGTTCCTCTCCCATTTCAACCTCGTCTATCTCCTCCATCTCCTCCATCTCCAAATTTTTCCAATCAACTCAATTGATAATAGCCACCTGCGCCCTCTCGCAGTCTATATATTTGCTTCTTTTTCTTTTTTTAGCATCTCATCACATATATACCTTGCTTAATTAATAAGTAACAAAAGCAACACGTATACTAACTTAAAACATTTTAAAAAGAAAAAGTAATAAAGCAAGAGTACAATAACAAGAGTACTAAATCCGCATCAAATAAATTAAACTTGCTGTTAAAGGGATCAGCCAATACACGAATCACGTTTTGTTACGACTTAGGCATAAGTATTAGATAAAGGGGGGAGCTTCTATTACCTTTTTTTTTATATATAATTTTATTTTAAATTTAGTAGAAGCAATAGTTTAAACTCACACACATAACTAAGATGTCATGGGGGTTCAAACCTGTGTGACCTCTGATCTGCAAATCAAGGTTATTTTTCATTGGGTTAGACCTCGTTGGCTTCTATAAACCAAATCATGTCATTTCGTACGGAAGAAATTATAGAATACTACAACAAGTCATGTAATTAATCTGCCACATCATATTTTTCTTAATTACTCATTATTTTGTCTGGAAAATTAAAAAGAATATCACCAAGAAAAACAACAGAATAGACCGCCCACCAAGCTTAGATCCAAACCGTTAAACCCATATATGCCAAATAAATAGTTCTGCTTTACAGTTATAAAATTTTAAAAAGAAAAAGTAATATCTCGTACATTCATTAGATCTGTGAGTTGTAGTATCATATGTGGTGGTTTCTTTGGAATTTTAATTAGTTTTTCTAGCGGTCTATTTTTTTTCCTTTCTTGCTTCTGAAGCATGACACAAACACAATGTTTAGCGTACACACTTTTATTTCAAGGATGTTAACTTCTTCTGGAAAATACATAAAAGGAGGGGGAAAAACACAGACAGAGGAAGAACAGGGAACCTTCTAACTGAGAGCTACAGCTCCATTCTTATTCTAACGTACGTCCTCTTACAGAAGGCAAATCATTTAAGAGTTATTTTTGGTCAACACAGTAAGTTTCTTTTTAATATATTTCAAACCTTTGAAAAATACTGGATAAAAACGATTATGGTTGAGCCCAAACGCAGAGAAAGGAAGAATGGCAACAACAACGTAAATGAGGGAAATTGACCATATCTTTTGATGATGAATCAAGAGCACAATAGTAGCAGCGAAGGAGAGCATGGACACTAGCAGCGAGCAGAAGAGAAGGAGGAACCCTAAATTCAGCTTGAAGGGAAGAGAGCGGTGAAAGTTTTTGTACTCAAATGGAGACCTCATGATATTGAGAAACGTGCCCAAAGAAGTCAATGACAAGATAAGCGAGACAGTGTTCGAAATGGAGAATGCTTTGAAGAAAGGAGAGTGCTGGAGATTAGGAAGCCCGTTCTGATTTGTACCCCCAGGAACCGTGTACTCAGCTGCATAGGCCACGGTGGCCACCAAAGCCGCCACGACCGAGCCTGACTGAGCAGTTTCTTTCATCCATTCTTTTGCTGACTGAAGAAGCTTTTCATGCTGCCTAGAAAAGTGCTCATCCGCTGTCACACCCTTCTCGTTGCAGTGCAGTGCGTAATTAACTGGGATTATATTTTGCACACGCTGCCCACAAATGGCAATTAATGTTAGAGGATGTTTCCCTTGTCAAAAAAGAACTTTATACCTTTGAAGAAAAAAATCAAAATAATTAGTCACTAAAGTGTAGGAAGGGAGAGAGGTTTTTACACACACACACACTATACGATGTCATGGGGGTTTGAACACTTGAAACCACTGGTCTGCAAATCAATGCTTTTTTTCATCAGGATAAGGGAATCACCATTTAAAATCTGTATTTTTAATGCATGCATGCATGTCCTAGTAGATGAACTTCAATTGACTTAAATATAGGGTAATTAAAATTAGGGTTAAGGCTTATATATATATCACTCACCGCCATCCATTGCAATTCTTCTTGCAACTGAAATGCAGGACCATATGTACCTTTAGCGTCCACAGAGTAATAGCTCGTATCTGTGTACTAATAGCTCATATCTGCAGCGTGGTGCAATATGGTGTTCCCTTCGCTATCAATCATGTCAGCCAGCCTCGAGGTTATGAATTTGTTCTTCTTTACAATCTTAAAGATGGCCAACCGACGATACTTAATGGCCATGTGCAAAATGTTTTGTTGATGCTTGATATCGTGCGCCTCAACTGCTTGAGGATGACACTTCAAAATCTTTTCCACAATTTGTGATATTCCGTTCTAGTTGCTATAAACAATGGAATATACTCATAAGTAGATTTGGTTTCCCTTCCGTTGCCACAATCAGCATCTTCTTTTTTCTGTGGAATATTTGGTTTTGACACCAGAGAAAATGTATTGACTACTTCGTTTGGATCAATTTTCGCCCATGAAGAGTCCATTTTGACGAGAAAATCAGTGAGTTCCAATAGTTCTTTTTGATTTTGCATTTCCTCGCCCATAGTAGTTCTTCTGATCATTCCTATTCAAGAGAGAGATATTGAATTAATATGAAGAGAAGAAAGAAAAAAAAAAGTAAATACAAATCAAGTGTATAAAATTTAACAAATGAATGAAATGAAACCACAGGAATTAATAATGAAAACGAACCTTAATCAAGCAATTGTACAAAATTTTATTGTCATTCTTAAGCTTGGGTAAGGCCTAATTATTTTTACCTGGCTGTTAGTTTGGTTCTTTTATTTTAATTCTATAACTCTTAGTTATATATATTTATATATACATATAGTTATTCTTCTATGCGGATGTCCACATGTTATTATCGTGCGGATGTCATTGTAAATAGGGAGGAAAATATGGAGGAATAGTAGAAAATACATGAAGTCCGCACGGTAATATATATATATTTGCAGTACTTACGTTATTATTAATTAAATTGTAAACATATATACGGTGGTAGGTATATTGATATACTAACTTAATTATGAACATATTTGTAGGTATATTAGAGTATGTGTATCATCATATATAATTTACTATATTAGAATACATATCTATGAATAAATTAGGTACCAGGTTTCACGAAAAAGTTTCTTAACTATAATAATAATGGCTTACCAACATTTTATATTATGGAAAACATAACGTTTTTGAATAACAAATAAGTTTGTTTTTAAGATTTTATGCAAGGATGACATTCTATATATATATATAGCTTTTATTGAGGGATTTCTAAGCTTATTTGAGGGACACCCTTGTTGTTAACTAACATATTCAAGGAAGAAATCTGAAGAAGAAGAAGGAAAGAGAAACAGAGAGAAAGTGAGAGGAATTGCAATCTTGATTTCTATATTGCTTAATCTGTTTTTAAGCTCCAGCACTATTACACTTTATACCTGTTAAGTAAGGCTTAACAGTCTAACCAATACAGCTATCTAACTAACTCACAAACACTACTAACAACTCACGTGCCTTGCACACCTGAATCACTAACTGTTTAATATCAATAGTTAACATTTTCCCTACCCTGTTACACACACCTGAATCACTAACTGTTTAATATCAATAGTTAACACTTGTAAGGCCCACTCCCCATTTTATTTCACTAATTTAAACCGTCTATTTTTTAGATAATCATTTAAAGATCATCTCTACAAAAAAAATCGTAGGACACAATTGAAATTTTAGTACTTTCTTGAAGTATCGTGTTCATTGATTTTGTAGGACACAATTGGATGTTGAAACGGTTTTCGATTTTCTAATTTTTTGCAAGGATAATCTATGAATTTAGACTTAAAAAATAGATGGTTTGGATCGTTGAAAAAAAAATCGAAAGGGACCATAAAAGGTGTCCATCAATAGAAGGGGACTATATATATAAACAAACACACACTTAGAAAGTTAGATTAATTACTCATAATCTTGTTTGAAAAAGTAGATTGGGAAGGATGATTAAATCCGCTCTCCAAGTCATCGTTTTGATTTGCTGGGTCCCAATCAATGTTATCATCATTACGAAGGCCTGAATGTATAATAAGGGGAGCACAAAAATCAGCATTATCATCATCATTAGAAAGGCTAATTGCATAAAATAAACTTAGTACGTAGCCTATCCTAATTAACCAAACCCTAACACTTCTGAACCGAACCGGCGTATATTTAGCCCAATCTCACGAGAAATAAATTTAATTTATAGCTAGCCCTCCCCTCCCTATTGAAAATTTCTGACTTTGCCATTGAAAAATAGGCTGACTCATCAGCATGGTCATTGATAAATTTTTTGAGTTTATATCTAATTTTAGCAGTGCCAGTAGTGTATAAGCAGTAGAGAGAGTAGATGGTACATATATGACGGTGCAGCTTAATCCATATGTTTTCGCGAAATTTGGGTTTGAAGGCAGATGGCATTTGCGCTAGCAATTGAAGACTTGTGAGTTCATTCTTTTCCTTTTCATTCGCAAGATATGGGTACATCGTTACTAACCAAAGAGCAGTCTCTGCATTGCAATTTGCATTGAAGGAAATCCATGGATGCATGTTAATCATAATATATAATAAAGTCAAATATAATATCTAGACTAATGTTATTCTATCATGCAGATGTCAGCATGTTATTATTGTGCAGATGTCATTATAAATAGAGAGGAAAACAAAGAGAGGCAGCATAAAATACATAGTGTCCGCACGGTAATAACGTTTGGACATCCGCATATATATTGTCAAGTCGGTTTTGGAGAGAAAGATAGGGAGAAAGAGAGACCAAAATGTTGGCCAAGTACTGCGATATGAAGAATGGATACTTCATCATCTCTTTGGAAGTGCTGCTCTGTATCGTCGCCCACTTGTGTAGCCAAATATTGAACCAACTTTGTGTGACCAAAAGCAGCAGCCCTGTAGAGTGGGGTTTCTCCTAAGTGGTTCTTAATCTCCACCGACGCCGGAATTGCATACCTGCTTTCCACAAACAGCTTTGCTGCGTCCAAATTTCCAGACGCAGCTACCTCATGAAGCGGGGTGTTACCGCGGTTGTTCTCCATTATCAACGTATCCTTGTTTTGTGGCAGTGGAATCAAAAGATTAAGCACGTCTTTGCGTCCAGCCAAGCCTGCCACGTGAAGTACAGTGTCGTACTTCGTTGTCATTGGCCCAAATACTTCAGACACATGATCCTTGTAGAATCGTTTTAGGCTTTCCCACTGGCCGTTCATGGCCCATTCATATTGCCCTCTCGCGAGATTAAGTTCCTCTGCTATTTCAAGCATCTCCAAATTTTTCCACTCAATTGATAATAGCCGCCCGCGCCCTCTCCCAGTCTATATATTTGCTTCTTTTTTTTCTTTTTTTAGCATCACATCACATATATACCTTACTTATAACATTTAAAAAAGAAAAAGTAAAAAAGAAAAAGTACAATAACAAGTGCTAAAACCGCATCAAATAAATTAAACTTGCTGTTAAAGGGATCAGCCAATACACGAATCACGTTTTGTTACGACATAGGCATAAGTATTAGCTAGATACAGAGGGGAGCTTCTATTACCTTTTTTTTTAAATTCAGTACAAGCAATCGTTTAAAGTCACACATACAACTAAAATGTCATGAGGGTTTGAATCTGAGACATCTGATCTGCAGATCAAGGTCATTTTCCAATGGGTTAGACCTTGTTGGCTTCTATAACGCAAATCATGTCATCTCGTACGGAAGAAATTATAGAATAATAAGACAAGCCATATAATTAATCTGCCACATCATATTTGTCTTAATTACTCATTATTTAGTCTGGAAAAGTAAAAAGAATATCACCAAGAAAAACAACAGAATAGACCGCCCACCAAGCTTAGATCCAAACCGTTAAATCCATATATGCCAAAGAAATAGTTTTGCTTTACAGTTATAAAATTTTTAAAAGAAAAAATGATATCTCGTACATTCATAGATCTGTGAGTTGTAGTATGAGATGTGGTGGTTTCTTTGGAATTTTAGTTTTTCTAGCTTTCTATTTTTTTTCCTTTTCTTGCTTCTGAAACTTCAATTTTCATTAAAATCTTGTAAAGGAAGAATCATGTTCTTTGATATTCTTCAATCATTGCACAAATAACCAAGAATTGACATTCTTTGATTTGGTGAATTTTGTTATATTTTAATGTAAGATGAAAAGAGCTTTGATTTGTTTGTGTTTTTATAATACAATTTTAATTTTGTGCTGCAGCAACATCTATCTTTTCTATTGGGATTACATGTTCCCTTAGTCATAAGTGTTAGATTTCTATAGTGTCCATGATCTTTCACACAACCTAAAATAGATAGAAGATGTGGCGTCATCTTCCTTGAGTACACGATCTCAGAACTCATTTAATTGCAGTAGCAGCAACACGAGCAAAAGGCACGAACGACTTAAGACTTCTACTCTCTCTCATAAACTATTTCTGCTCACTTTTTATGATGAGATTAAGGTTAGAGAATATGTCTGATGAGAGCAGTGTCTTAAGCTTATATAGGGCTAGGTCAAGTTGTCTCTACTACTCATCACCAAGGGCTGACTTGACTAACACTCTAAGCCCATCAAAGCAACGGTTCATGCAAAAGGAAATAAATAGGACCTCTTTAATTGGCTTCAAAACTTTCCTTATTTCACAAGGTTTTGGGCCTCAAGCTATATCCTAATTTAAACTCTTATCAACCCTCATATAACTTAATATCTAGTGCACTGATCTAAATAGGAATATAACATTCTCCCATTAGATCAAGCACTAGAGCATTAAGCTTCTGTATTGCAAAAGTTTGATAATCTTTATTGGCCATAGTTTAAAATAGTTAAGTTCTTCCCTTCAAGCTACAGTGAAAAGCGATTAGACAACATGAACTATAGACAAACACTGTTCTCCTTTATTAAAAACAAGCCATCTATAATCACATAATGTAATCTCAAAACACATGAAGCACCTACAAACGCGAACCTTAACATGTACTGACCGATAATGTGAATCTTTATACTTTTTAGTACATATACCCCTTTACAACTTAGCAAGAGTCAATCCGCAATGTTATTAAAACAATAGTATCTCAAAAGAGACTATAAACTCACATACATAAACAAAATGCATAATAAGTTTAAACAGCTAAATACTCAAAATGGTAGAAATTATTCAATAATCAAAACTATCAAGCAAATGAACATCCTTAAATGCAAATCCATCCATCCAGAAAATAGAAAAAATTAGACATACTAGAAAACTATCATAATGGGAACAAGACTCGCACTAGATTGCAGCATCAAAGCTAGGAAATAATCTCATGCTCTCAACATGTCTCAAAAAACCTTCTGAATGCAGAAACTTTGTAAATGGATCTGTAATCATATCTTGAGTTATGATATGATCAAACTTGACTAGTTGTCTGCCACCTTCTCCCTCACTATCAAATACGTTCTGCCAATGTGCTAAAGTCTAGACGACATCTTGTTGTTCATGCAGTGAAAAACAGCCGCAATGTTGTCATTGTATATATGCACTGGTCTTGAAATCGATTCCACCACCTTAATATCTTTGATAAAATTCCTTAGCCATACTGCATGAGTATTGGCTTCATAGAAAGCTATGTATTCTGAAAACATAGTTGAACTTGAAACACCAGTTTGTTAATTAGCACTCTTCCAAGCTGCTCGTGCCATCTTGAAAAGAAAACCTGGAGTAGAGATGTAATCATCATATGCTTTTCCAAGATTCGCATTAGCATAACCAACAAGCTCTAAATTCTCTGTGCGTTTGTAAAACAGCATGTAAACCTTTGTTCTGTCTAGGTACCTTAGAATCTTCTCTCTAGCTATCCAATGTTTGCATTTTCAGATTTGACTGAAATCTCCCCATCTTGCTAATGCACAAGGCTAGGTTTGGCCTTGTACACAATGTTGCATTCCCAAATTTCATTCAAGTCTATCTCAGTCAACCTAATTTTTCACACCCGCACAGAATTTTCTAAGTTCCCTCTCGATGAAGCCGTCTTTTGCCATCTTCTCCTCACTTTCAAACCCTCTCTCTTAATCTCTATCATATCTCTAAAAAATTTCTTGATCCCATCGATTCTGACTCAAAACGATGAAGACCTATCCAAAACCAAAACTCACAAACTCTACCCCTTATTCCAAGCTCTCGAACTCTACCCCTAATTCTAACTATGTTGAACCCCATAACCTAGCTACCTGAGCTGCCTCTCACACCTCACAGCCATGAACGAAGAGGATCGAGCAAGTTTTGTTAATGATCTCAAGATCAGTGTGAAAGCTTCTCAGTCGAACTGTTAAGAACCCATAGGTAGAACTTGCCCATAAAAACTGGCTTGTAAGGGAAGGGTGCCTAGTGGTTGCCCTTTCGTTCCTTTGAGGTTGCTTCACTTAACTACCAGTATTCAATGACTCGTTATCATCTTAATCCAGCCTATAGGTCACCCCTTCTATGGAATTGGGTCCAGTTGCATGGTGAAACTAGGCTCTAATACCAACTGTTAAGAAGAACCCATGAGTAGAACTTGCTCCTAAAAACTAACTTGTACGAGAAGGGTGCCCATGAACTCTTAAACCACTCCATGATATGCTATTTTTCCAATGTGGAATCTTGAGTCCTAACACGAAACCCACACAACCAATCTCGAAACTTCTGGTGAACCTTCGTGCGCAGTTTCCGCTGACCACGTTCTCGGGTAATCTTGTCGACTCGTTTTGAGTTTTCTATTTAGTTTAGGTTTTATTTCATCTGAATTTAGTTTTGGCAATTTCAAGAAGAGAGACGACGACACCGTGTTCGGTGATGGTTGGGAGTTAGATCGTCGTTGTGGGAGCACGATTCCAGCGACTTCGGCCTGGGCTACACCTCCCCTATCTTTTGCTCCATCATTTACTACCTATGTTCCTCCCTCAGCCCATCTTTCCTTTCTTCTCCCTTGTCCTTTTCTCCCTCCCACACTGCTCCTTAAATCTCCACCCTTTTACCCATCATACTAACTTGGGACAACTACCTCTTAGTAAATAACTTTTTCTCCTCACCCTTCAAACTTATGATATGCTTGGCATTATTGATGGTTCTGATCCTTGCCTTTCACAATATATCTCTGACCCTAACAATCCCCACAACCCTCTTCTCAACCCTTATTTTCTTCATTGGCTAAAAAAGGATCGAACTTGCAAGATTTGGATTAACTCCTCCCTCTCTGAATCCATCTTACCCTACACTCCCTCTTTTCATGTCCCTTTTGTTTTTTGTTTTTTTTTGACAAAATTTTTAAAACCAAGTGGTTGTAACATGTATTGAATATGAATTTTGAATTTTTTTTTTATTGGAATTAAAAGGTTTTTTTTTTGTTCCAAGGAACTAAAAAGTTTGGGTTATTAAACTTTTGAACAGTTTATAAAAGATAAATTAAAAATTGCACAAAAAAATATTTGGGTAATGCTAGGGAGACCATCTATTTGTACCATATTTGTGTACCATATGATGTGGCTGTTAAGTTGGCTATGTCACATCTTCTTTTCTTTTTTCTTTTTTTTTCATACGGAAAAGGAAAATTACAAGCAGAAACCACATCATAAAGTTCACACGTCGAAAAAGAAAGGAACCGAACAATTCAAAGGCAACCCCGTCTCCCACAGCTTGGAAGGATTCAACCCATGGCCCAAGTTAGCAACGACATCCACCGTAAAGTTCGCCTCACGGTAGACATGATTGAAAGACAGAGCTTCACAGAAGGAATTGATAAGCCTTATATCCTGAATTAAAGGAGTTTTTAACATTTTTTATTATTTATTATTTTTTTCATCCTTCACTTTACAGAAACCCAAGCACGTGAGAAGTTTTGTTTCCCATATCTTCAACTGGTTCTTTGCCTAACTCCTCCCCTTCCTCCTCCCTTATGTTCTCCCTAATCTGTCACAATAAACCAGAGTTTTTCAATCTATCAGCGACAAAAAAATTAACCACTATTTTCTATTACTTTGCCTACCTATAAGTGCAGTCCATCATTGCACAAACCACCTGCCATGTCCCAATCTTTGAAATTTGATTTTGTTTGATTTATGAAAACGAAATCAAAAGTCTAGTTATAATTATGAAAATACATATTCAACATCTTCAAACATAACCTCCACCAGTCAAATCATCACCACCAACACAGACAATTAAACCCACTCAAAACATAACCACCAGCTAACCAGCATAGCCAACTCAACAGCCATATCAGATGGTACACAAATATGGTACAAATAGATGGTCTCCCTAGCATTACCCAAAATATTTATATTACTATGCACAGACAGTAATTCAAGTACCATACTGATAAATCACATATTACCATATCTAAAATACGTAATACTTTTGAGGTGTCTCTAATAGTATGGGCAACTGCAAAACATTTTTTTAAATTTTTTTTATACTTTATTTAATTTAAACATATTTTTATTGTACCAATTTCTGTTTATTTAATAAAATATCTTCACTTTTAACTTTTTTATTCACCAAGTGGAATTTATGGGGTTTTGAATGTTTCAACCTTCTACCTTTATATAGATAGTTAAATACAGAAAAATCAAAACAATTTCGTATTACAATTTTTACATGTATGTAATTTATCATATGGGACATAAAATGGAAAAAAAAATACACGTGAAAACATATATATATAATGTTAGTTATACTAATAAATACCCTTCAAGTTTTTGGCTTTTTCACAAAACTTCATGAGGTTTTTGAAATTACACAAATACTCTATGAGATTTCAAATTATTTTCACAAAACCCTATGAGGTTTTCCCAAAACTTTTTTTCGTTAATTGTTGGTCCAAAACTTGATGATTTCATTTAAAAAGACATGTGCAAATGACAAAATCAACCATGGTAAAAATAAAATGCAAGGGTAAAGTTGGAAAGTAAATAATTTTCGTTTAAGGAGCTGTTGCCAGCTGGGGTCCGTACGCGGGTTTTTGGTGAAACCCGATCGATCGATGCGAATTTAAATACAAGTCGGTAGTTGAAATGAAAAGCCATTCTCTGTTTTGTTTTCTTCAATTTGGCGCCTTAGCTTCGTCGTTTTCACGCACAGTGAGATACAGGGAAAAATGAGTTCGAGTTCATGGAGCAACATCTTCAGGAACCCTCTTGGAGAACAAAATTCGCTCTGAGAAAGCCTAATTGGGAGAATGTAAGTGAATCTTTTCTGGGTTCTTGACTTGTTTTGAATTTTAATTTTCCTTGTCTTTTTGGGTTTTCTGTCAATTTGCAATTTTAGGGTTTTCATTTGTAAGATTTTAGAGCATTGGATTGATAATTGAGTCAACAGAGCCGCAATTTCATTTATTATTTCGCTGGGTCTGCTGCTTTTCACAAAAACCAAATGCTAATTATGATACTGAAGTTCATAGCATCAAGGGGAGATCCTTATTCTCATTCAACCTGAGATTTTTTGTACTAAAGTTCTGGCCTTTAGAGAAACATTGATAATCTTCAGAGATGAAACTGTGAATTGACAAGTAAACCTTTGCCCATTTAATAGAAAAAGTAGTGTGTGCAAGAAACTTTACCCATTCAACACTTCCTGAATTTTTGTGTGGAACTAAGCTTTTTGGGACATATGAAACATAACTTCATAAGACAGGGATAGTATTTTACGCAAGAAACTTTGCATGTTGGGTTTTTTATATTGCTGATATTTAACTCTCCTCTGCCTTTCTAGATTGATTGAAATTGTATAAGTAGCAGTTCTGTAAATGGATAGGTTTCCATTCAATTATTAAATGATGCTAATATTTAAATGGGATTCTTCTTGTGCCTTAGAGCATCCCCAATGGTTGCTCAACAGTTCATTTCTTGTGCCTTAGGTTATGTGAAAACGATTTTTTGTTTCCAAACTTCCTCAGTTAAGCTAGTTGTCCAATCCAATGTAGGAGTTTAAAAACCAATATGGTCTGTTTAAGGATAAAATAGGTCTGAGAGATTCACTTTTCCGTCATTTTCTTTGAAACCAAACAGAGGGGTATTAACGTGTCTGGTTTTTGGTTTGCTTTCTTACTAATAAAATATGTTTGTTATTTACAGTTGGATAGGTTTATACCCAATCGGACGGCACTGGACCTTGATTACGTGCATTACATGGTCACAGGAAGGAGAAAAGGAATCGAGAACCCATGGGCTGCAAGCTCAACATATCAGAAGCTACTGACTGAGACCTTCAACATGAACCGAGCATGAATCTTCACATTCAAGAACAAACTGCCAACCCCAGTTGAAGCCATTCCAAGGAGATTTCTTTCACCCCCTCTTCATAAGGCCAAATCTACCAAGCCCTGTCAAAGGATTCCTAAGGTATAATTGCACTAATATCATCAAACTTGAATTTGGATTGTGGACTCTTGAATTCCTTGTGAGAATGTGAAGGTGACAATGTCCCACATTGGAAAGTTAGAAAACCTTGCAAGGGCTTATAAGGAGTTGGGCTACTTCGCCATTACCAATTGGTTTTGGGGTGCAACCTCAACTTCCTTCATTCCTAAGGTATAGGTAATGCTAGATTTAAGGGAATTGTAAATCTGCCTGTATAGTGCCTGAAATGATGATAATATGTAGTGTGTGTAGTGATCATTGTATAAGGGAATCAAATTTTTCTTAGGATTGTGACTGTAATGATGATCATATTGATTTTGGTTTCTGTGTGGCTGTTCTAATTCTTTCAATTTGATTTTGCAGGGTCCAGAGAGAACGTTGGATGCTCCCGGTATTGTAGATAATTTCTACTTGAATTTACTAGACTGGAGCAGCAGCAACATTCTTGCAATTGCTCTTGGAAACTCAGTGTACCTATGGCAGAGCTCACTGGCCATACCTCCAGAGTTCTCTTCATGACACAAGTACTAATTTGGACTTTAATTTGCACTTTGGCGAATTCAATTATGTTTGCATATTTGATTTCATGGATTGATTTTCATTTGGAATAAATTTTCATGGCAACTTCATATGGTAGTTACATTTACACATTCTAATTGTTTGTAACTTATGCTGTTTATGTTTTCAGACCCCAGGTGGATGCACTGTGGCCACTGCAGCCGCGGATGAGACGGTTCGAACTTGGAATGTGTTTGGGATTCCGGGAGTTTCAGAACCTCTACGAAAAGAAAATCTGCTGCCATTTGCTCATTCATGCTCCATTCGTTGAAGATCGTGTAAATGCTGGAGAGAAGTTTGTCTGTTTTGTCTCGGATGCCAAACCAAGCAGATAAGTGTATATGGTTACACGAATAGAGAAAAACAAAAAAGCAGTTTTGATTAGTGATTGGCATGCAGTCGCTCAGTTCGGTATATCTGAATAGACAATATAACTCTATTACACGCCTCACATTCATTGTAAATTGATTTTAAATTGAATGCTTCAACATTATCGTGTTATATTGAAGCGACAATTCTGAGTGCATTGAGAATATTAATGAGTACAATTCAGAATCTACGATTTTTCTATGGTATGAACACTTACTAAGTATGTATACCAACGCTGACAAATGACCAATCGAAGTGTATTAGACCAAAGAGACGGTGTATTACGGACACTACTTTCCTCCTTCCCAGAAAAGAGTCATTCTTACTTCTTGCAAATTATGGCTTTACACATATGCAAAAATAATTCGTTAAAAACACAAAAAGAAAAATCTCTACACACATGTCAAACTGTAATTAACAGGAAAATATGAATTTCTACTTTCAAGGAAGGAGGCAATTATATTCGGTGTATCAAAACCCTTAAAATGATACTAAATGACAAATGACCAATCAACGAGTCATAATGACGTAACAAATGTGGTATTTTAAAGAGTTCGTACTATAATGAAACCCTTGAGCCATGCCATTTTGCTTTCTCTCTCTAAAAACCCACCTAGACTTGGTCGAGAATCAGCCAAACTCAATCATAGAATTACATATTGGATATTAGGCCTCATGCACTGCACTATAATTTCACTATCAAAATGGCGGTGGACATGCCAAATGAAGAACAACAACTTTATATTGTTTGGCCATTTATATATATCCTATCCAGAGCAACGATCGGCTTTTCATACGAACACGTAAGAACACATTTATCTTTAAAAATATAAAGTTGGGATAATGATAAATATAAAATCATAAACATAACGGACCCATAAATAATCACTATGGTCTGGTTAGTAGGATCATATAGTTACAAGATAAGGCACAATTCAGATGGAAAGATGAACATAATATTCAAAATCTAATCCAAAACAAGGGCATGGATTGATGATTGTGGACCCACAGAATCCTCTCAAAAGGATCCTCATAATACGACAATTAAATCTCATACGCAAAGTTTGACTTGAGTTTGAGGTTAGTCTAAAAGTTATCGATATGGACGTTTACTACTATTATTAAAATGATGGATATCTTACTTCATATTTCCTTTTTCTTTTTAATATCGCCCTAATAAGTGAATTTAGAACCAATTATAAATATTTAATCAACTTAATTAGTGGCAATAGAGATAATGGGGTGTAATTGTATGGTGTTCGAGTCATATTGTTTTGTACCAACCAATATTTGTCAATGTAGCATGTTTATTAAATTGTGTAGCACGAAGTGAGAAAATTAGTAAATTTTTTAAAATATTCCAATTAGATATATGACAACATCATTACCATAATCAAAATGTGTACAACAGCCGAGCAACTAGACTTAACATAATGTAATTATTGTGCACGTTTTCTTACACATAAATTCCAATCTCCTTATGCACGTTTTATGATATTTTAAATGTTTCACCATTCTTTACTTTTTACTTTATATATATAGATATATATATATATAGCTTGCTCAGCTTCACAAGAAAGCACGCTACTAGCTATATAGATCTAAAAACTCTTGTGTACAAATCAACATACAACAACCTCAAACACTTCTAATAAATAATGAAATCAAAGTTCTAGAAACTGAACAAACATTACATGCATGATGATGCTTAATTTAGTTGGAGTTTTCAATCATAAATCTTTTAATAAATTGCAAAGCTTCATTTGAGACTTCTGAGTATGGATCAGCAGTTAAAAACCCATGTTGTTGTCCCTCAAATTCCACATACTCAATTTTCTTCCCCAACTCTTTCAGCTTTCTCCAGTAGCTCTCCACCCTATCTTTCAAAATTTCATTGCCGCCCACAATAACCAAGATTGGATCAAGGGCCACTTTCTCTAGGTTTGGGCTGTTTGGTCCAAATGGGTTCACCAGTGGGTGGTCTCTGGTTTCTCCTGCTGGCATTGAGAGTCTCCAAAATCTGTATGGCAATTAAGTTAAAGAAAAGGAGTTAGCGATGAGTTCAAATCTCACAAACGACAATTGTTTTTGATGAAACTAATAATTTCTTTTCTTAGATATCATATCTCAGGATAGATTTCTATGTATTCAGGGTCAAATATACGTGTACAATATTGGAACCATCAAATAATGATTGGTTAAGGGGAGTTGATAATGGATATGGCACTATCTTAGGTCATACTCATATTGGATTAAGCACTACTTACATGACAATTAGGCTTACTTGCTTATCTTATCAGATAATATCAAGGGAAATCTAGGTTTATATCTTAATCATTTCGGGTTGGGTAGGTCATCTCATGCTTAGACTGGATTAAGCACTATCTTAAGTATTAATAATGATTAATTAGTGGTGGGTCATTGAGATTATAATTATTATTTTGAAATTGCCCATGCTTTGATTTATTATTTGGATAAGACACCTCCAATATTAAATGGTGTCAAGATCACACTCACACGTAAAAGAAGATAATTGAATTTCACATCATCAACTTTAGAGGGATTTGGAGGTGCATATTCTATTTAGACCGTAAAAGCTAGTCTAGACTTATAGTCTTGGTCGTGTTAGAGGACAAAACTGCAATCCACATGTGCAACATATTTTTTTTTTTAGTCAAGATGATGGAACATTTTTAAATTTCATTGACAAAGAACCCAGACAATACGTGTCCCTAGTCAAATTTGATTGAATGGCTCATATCAGAAACCTTAATTTGGATGGTTTTGGTTTTAGTCAAATTTTACTCCATGAGATTCTCATTTCTTTGTTACTCTCGCTTATAAGTTTGCTGCTTTTCGGAAGGACGATTTTTGGATCCTTATGGATAAAAATGAAGGTGAATAAAAGACAGTCCTGACACATGAGTAGCTAAGTATTTTCCTTTCAAAAATATAGATTGCCGAAAACGGGAAAATTCTTAGCCTAACACATTAAAATTTGTGTAGAAGAAAATGTGTTTGAGCAACAAGAAAATGTTTTCTTATTACATTACAAAAAAGAGTGGTAACAATTACCATTATTTGGTGACATTTGGTGATTGTTGTGGGAGTTACTAAAGACTTTAGTTTCTAAAAAAAGCAAAAAAAAGTTACTAAAAAGCCTTTTTAGTCACAAAAAGAGTTAAAAAAAATGACTAATATCTTGTGTCACGGCCACAAATATCACCAAATAATGGTGACTGTTGCCAATTTTTTTACTAGTGTTATCTTTTAAATTTAGGTTTTAAAAAAAGAACCACTGAAATGAATATATTTTGTTTGAATATGTAATCTAGATTGAATGTTTACCGTTGAGCGAACTAGCAAAGGGACAAAGACTCGAAAAAAAAAAAAAAAAAAAGTTCTGAATTACCTGTCAAGTATGTCCAAACTCAACAATGCCTCACAAGGCCCCTCCTCTGACCTTGTCCTCTCCACCCCACCAAAAAATGGCGCTAGTAGCACATACCCACGTACCCGAACCGGCGCTACCTTGGCCGACCCCGCCCCAAGCCGAACCGCCAGGTGGTGGGCCATATTCCCGCCAGAAGAGTCACCCACAATGAAAACCCGGTCAAAGTCAGCGGTACCACCCATCCATGCATCACAATCGCCACTTTTACTCATCAAAGCCTCCCTTTGCAGCCACTCCACCGCACTCACCGCATCATCAATTGGCGCCGGGAGCTTATGCTCCGGCGCAAGCCTGTAGTCAGGGGCAACCACAAGCGCGTGGAGCCCCGCAGACAGGCGGAGGCAGCAGTTGTGGCAGTTTGGCCACACACATGAGCCGACACAAAAACCGCCGCCATGAAAATAGAACACCACGGGGAGCTTGGAATTGCTGTTTGCCGATTTGGGTTTGTACAAACGGAGGGAGAGGTCGTGTCTTTTGTCGAAAGTGACGTCTTTGAAGGCCACAGAGTTGTCATCGACGACAGGAATGTTGAAGTCTATGTCCATTAAAGAGCAACGGTTGATCGTACCATCGCTAAAGACTTGTAGGATGCCCATGCAGTCTTCTACTATGTGAGGGAGGGAGCCCATTTTGGTAATTTTGTGTGTGGAAGATAGTCTGGTTGGGAAACGGAGGGTGAACTGAAGTGGGAAGGTTCATGGTTGGGGGGGATATATATATAGACTAGAGAGGACCAACGACTGAGATATTGAAGGAGGGTGGTGGTGGGGATAGAGTGAAATTCGGGGGGTGATAATGTAAATTAATAAATGGGGACATTATTGAAAGTGGTGGCATATGCATGCATTGCCATTGGTTTATCATATTGTTTTGAATATGGACCATATATAGATGAGCTTGGTGGGTGTGGTAATGTTTGTTTGGACGGTTGAAAATTACCAGTTGTACTTGCTGAATCTTGGAAAACCTATCAAAATATATTGTTATCCTATAATCTCATCACCTATCAATTGCCTTACAAATCTCATTAAAGAAATGAAGGATTTTGACCATTCCAAGGGTCGGCTAGCCTAGTTGTTCACCTTTTTTCTTCTATTTTTGTTCACTGGCATTAGTCCTCACTTGATGAAATGGCATCTAGGGGAATTGGATTTGGATCCCCTGTTATTGTCCTGGCGCTTTGGTTTTGAAAACTCAAGCCACAAGTGGTTGATGGAATTGAATAGAAATTGGATGTATGTGGAATGCAATTATTGAGAGAGGAAATTCATTCTATTGTTTTGGTTTGCAAAATAGGAATAAGTTTGGAATCAAATTTGGAAAAGGGGTTTGGTTCATCGGGGACCAAGGTTTTGGTTTAGGTCTCGGATTGAAGATCCACTTTAAAACCTTTTGGATGCTCAATTTGGAATTTAGAGTCTGACCGTTCAACATGTCTCAAGTTCGAAGTTAGATTAGGGCTTGAAGTCCTAAAAACGGGATCTAGGATTTGGAGTTCGGATTCTTCAAGCTAAAGTGAATTGTAACATAAGATTAATGGTTTGGAGATCCTTATTCTATTAGCTATTTGCCTACTAAATATGTGAAAAACAATGGAATGAACATAATTGTTGTTTCCATTTCATTGCATGAAACCAAAGCCCTAAAAATACATAATGCTTAATCTTTGGATTGGATTTGTAATACAAAAATCTCATATTAAATGTCAAGTCATGCTAGTTCAATTTAGACCAAAAACCCTATATGCTCTATGAGAAAATCGTAAGGAAAGCGGCCTCCCTCCCTACCAGTGACAGATCATAATATTATATATAATATACAAATAAAAGAGATAAAAATGGAGTGGGGGCTTGGGACCACTGGTCCCATGCTAGCTCCGCCCCCACTGATGGACCCAATATATGCTTAGAGCAACTCCACCCATTTGCCCTTAGCCATGGCAAGGGGGGGAGCTAGGGCAGCCACTATTCACGTGAATAGTGGTTGCCCTTGCAAATAGTATATTTTGTGTTTTCACCCGTTGCCATGGCTAAGGGCAATTACTATTTATTTTTTTGTTTTTTTCACAAATTTTTTTACCTCAATAATTAATTTGGATAATATTTTCGAATAAGATTTCCGGATTCCTATGTGTCAAGACTATTCATAATCGGATAAAATTTCCGAATAAGATTTTTAGGTTCAAATTTCGGATGAATTTCAATAGAAGAAGCCATAAAAATAAGAAATTAAAAAACAAGGTGAAAGAGATGAAAATGTTGAGTGAATAGTGAATAAAATGTTGAGTAATAGTAGAAGTAGAATAAAATGTATGAGAATTGGTGTTGAAAGTGAAGGGTATTGATAGGTATTTATAGGAAAAAAAATCATAATTTTAAAGTTTTTTTAGTTTTTTTTTTTATAAAAAATTCAATTTTTTGTCATAATTTTATTGCTGGAAAAACGCCAGGCGTTGGATGAAGGCTGTAGAAGCAAATCGGAGCACTGGGGCGTGCCACGTGGCTTCCAGCGGTTGACCCCGCGTGCTTGACGTCAGCCTGACGTTGAGCGTGATGTGATTGCCCTCGTTTTGGGTCTCGGGCGGAACTGGCCTTCGGGCTAGTCCGAGTTCGTGGGTCCCACTACCCCCCCGGGCCTGGGCTCCTCTCTGGAAGCTCCTTTTTTTTTTTTGCCTCCCCCCAGCCTTGGGCTAGGCTGAACGGTGGAGTTGCTCTTACTGTGGGCAGCTGCCCACACTTAAGTGTTTTCTTCACCCATCTAGCCAAACACTTTGCCAATAAAAATAAGACACTTGGCTAATATTTTGCATGCAAAATCCCCACTCAACACCCTAAATAAATAAAGCCTCAAGGTTTTAACCTAAAACCTCTTCTATATTGAAAATATCAAGACCCAAGGCTTGATAAACATGTGGTCCAATATATAAAGCCTAAGATTTTGGCCCAAAATCATATATTAAAAAAATTATTGAAGTAGATAATGTGTTATAATATATATCATATTGCTATGAAAACCTAGACTTTGTAAGAGTCAGCTATGAAATTATTTTTTACGCCTCAGATGGACAAAAGTCTGGGTTTGCCACTGTCCGCCCCTGCTCCCTACCCACCTCCCCTCTCTTCTCCCTTCTCCTCGGCCCCCAGTTGGTATGGCGTTATGGCTCTTTTGGGTTGTCCGGTTGGATGTGGAGCAATAGTTCTGCTTCTTACTCAGATAGAAACTTCATAGGAAAATATGAATTTTTTTAACTACTTGAGTTACAAGTTTGTTACTCTTTATAATAGTATAGATTAAAATTGAACCAAATAAAACATTTTAAACTTCAAATCACCCTCAGTCGACACATAGTCCTGACTCCCGCTAACAATATACAATACAAATCTATTATATATTACAGAGTAAGATTTGGTGAGATTTCACCCTATCATGAATAAAACAAGTATAGTACTCTTCAGCCTTCATCGACACAATAGACAACAAGAGATATCAATACTTTATAGGAAAATCCAAATTAACCAAAATAGAGGGACCCTGAGCTTTAACGTAAAAGTTAATTTAAACCAAATTTAAAATTGCAAATCTCACTATTGCCACAGCCCACGTGAACTAATGTTATAATCAAATGAAACCATTTACAAATGTCAAATAGGGTTTGGTCTTCCCACAACAAGTAAAAAAATATTACGCATCGCTTTGACCGCAAGCCATGCAAGTTGCTAAAATAATTGCAGGTTAAACCTTTCTTCTTTGCTTGGACTATTTGTGATGGCAAAATAAGTGATATATAATTGGAAATTATTGCATGTATGTGCACATCATGGCGGCGGCTGCGATGGTGTGGCATGTGATGATGATGATGATGGTGGTGGTGGTGGTGGTGGTGGTGTTGACGGTGGTGATGGTGGCGGTGGCCATAGATTAGTCAAAATCAAAGCCGAAGCACTAGGAGAAGCTTGCCCTCAGCCATTTTCAGGTCTAGACACAAGTGTAGTTGCACATTTAAGTCATGGTTGAGCATTCACACTTGGCTCGGATAGACAACTCTCATACTCACTCTCACTATCGACTTTCCAATTTTATGGTTAAATTATTCTTTTGTGTGACTTTCATTTAAGGTTTTTTTTTTTTCTATCACGAATAGGCTATGTATTCTTCCGAACACATCATTTTTTAAATTCAATCAATGTCATCCTTGTCCTTGTCTCGCACATCAATGTTATCCAGTGTCAAATGCATCCAAATTTTTGTTATAATTAAGGGTAATATTGTCAAATTTCTAACTTCTGTCAATTAATTTTGAAATATTCAATTAAGAAAAAAAAAACTTGGAAGAAAAAGAAAAACCAGCAGCCACCTAATCACAGCCACCTTAGCTAGCCCATCAAGCCACCACCATCAACCACCTCTCTCTCTCTCTCCCCACCCACCCCCTCCCATGCAGCTCAACCCCTAAACAACCCATCAATCCACCCCATCCCAACCACAGTGCACCCCAGCCAACCCACACAAAGCCCCACCACCTCAGGGAGATCAATCAGAGAGAAGAGTGGGGTGGGGGAGGGGGCATCCTGAGTTGGTGTGTTTCGATGAAATTAATGGAATTGACGTTAAGGATGACATTGATGTGCAGGATATATAAGAAGATGAGAATAACATTAATCGAATTTGAAGGATAGAGACCAAAATGATGTGTTTACAACAGTACAGGGACTATTCACGATAAATAAAAACCCTGTAATGATTATGATACCTTAATCACCTCACTCAACAATAATTAGCCCATCGTACTCCAACATCTTTCCCGATAGAAGCCAGACACGTATATGGGGGGAAATTTTTTGGTTCAGCCCTTGTCCTTATGGGTGTCACTGTCAACTCCTTTACACAGGCACTAATGTGCACAATATGAGTACTGTGTGTGCATGCTTCAAATAACCCTAGGCAAAAGATCCAAAATCCAGCTTAGAGCTGAGAGTGCCCCCCACAATCCAAGTTGGTGGAAGCTGGCGTGATAGTGATTGTTGTAAGGTTGCCATTGTTAAAAGTCGAGCTCCGTACCTCAAATTCTCAGGAGAGCGGTCCTGCATTTGTTGTATTGTTTACATCATAATACTTATTGCCCAAATTATCTATTGGGGTCGACCACATTTTTTTTTCTTCATTTGCTTGGAAGGTCGGCCACCACATGCCAACACAAGCCATGATTCAAATAGAAAATGGGAGAAGAAAATGATGTTTACTTCTCCATCTTACAACTCTCTGTTGTACAAGTGGAGGATGAAAGTAAAGAGAAAAGGTCAAGAGAGAGCATAGGACTTACCAAGAAGTGTGAAGTCCCATTTAACTCTTAATCTAATAGTATTTCTCTTCTCAATGCCAGAAGATCGGTTGAAAGTTTGAATCGTGCCAGAAGAGATATACCTAACAACTATATGATAATATGCTACACCACAATACCAGTAATACCCAAAGTTTTTTTCCTAATGGCACATGGTAAGGTGGTGGTGGTGTTGTACGTACCTAAGGCCTCCTCCTCTAGAAGCTAGATTCTATCAATTATTGGTTGGTTCCAATTTAAGGATCAATTGCCTTCTTGGTCATCAGTAATAATACTGAGTATCTTAAACTTTTTTAAAGAAAAAAACAAAATACTTTATTCAAATCCATGCGAATCTTATCATTGTTCTATTTTGTCACATTCTTGTTTTGTCAGTTTCCAATTTGATCATTGACTTCCATCCAAGTCTCCCGGCAAATGCATTGAGCCATAGAAATTCACGGCCTACCCTAAAGTCTATCCAATAAAGCCTCGAGCCATGCAACATCCACCCCATAGGCCAACAAGAGCCAATTGACCTCTCTTTCACATAATCATATGAATTACAATATTTTTCTTCCTTTTCTTTTAACTTCAATCACCTTCTACTACTTCTAATCTATTGAGAGGTTTTGATTGACTATAACTAAAGGGAAGTCATAAGTTTAGACCCTTAGGTTGCGTTTGGTTCACGGGAAAATGGATTTGGGAATGAGAAATTATTTGCTTTCCCATGAATGGGGTAAGTAATCCAATGGAAAAAACATTGGAGAAAGGAGTAAATGAGAACAAGGAATAGAAGTTGACAAACCTCTTAAAATGCTTAAAGAACTAGGGAACATTAAGCCTGCCATATCAAAGCCAACATAAGTTTGTTCATTTCTACCAGCATAAAGAGGAGGGGCTTGTTTAGTGTTTAAATTTAACTCAAACTAATTTGGTTCACATTTCTCTTTGAACTAGACTCCAGTCATAAGATACGAACAGAAATGTATAATATTCAACTCAAAAGAATACGATCCAATTACAAACGAAAATATTTAATCTATAGCTAGCAGACAGGTTTTCACCTCAACCCCTTCTATGTATTCCCTCTTATAAGAGATAAGGGGGGCCTGGGGGACCAATTAAGATTACAAGTACTTCAGAGAACTATATGAAACCATTTCCGCTTCTTTTCTCAATTCCAACAGTGACAGGAAGGGTAATGATAGACATAGGGGTGCACACATGCATATCCATGCATAAAGAGAGTAAGCACTTAAAAACAAACATGAGAAGGGATAAGCTTTCCTGGATTCATAGTATTGTTCGGATCTAATGCTGCTTTTATTCTTTTCATTGTCTTCAAAGCCTCCATCCCCAATTCTTGTTCCAGATACTGAAAGTGAAAAAGAGAATCGCTTTAGAATAAAGAATATACTCAGTCTTCAAGCTAAGTCGATTATTGTAATGGTCCCAACCATCAAGTTTATTTATAATTTTTGCTCCATACCAACCATCCCTTTCAATGTATGCCTGACATTAGCCAGGAACGGCAGTTCCAAAGCATAATATTCATATGACTAATATACTAATGGCTGGATTCCACATTCCAAAGCATATGACCATACCTATTTTACATTAAATGGCTAGCAAGTCCACAGATAAATTAAGTACCTTCATTTTTCCTGTACCAACGCCATGTTCACCGGTGCATGTTCCTGCTCAGTTGTCAAATACCAACTTTTAGCACCATAATTAGTCAACCATTGTGGTTTAATAATATTTGGCCAGTGGAAAACCTAAGAATTAACTGACTTGGGATAACATCAACTATTGGTGACTACATGTAGATATAATAGATTAACAAACTTAACATGTATAGATACCAAGAAAGAGAATCCGAAAAAGATATTTTTAATAATAGCCACTTTCCATAGCCCCTCAATAATTCATTGACTCTGAGAATAGAAAAATTCTAAATTGGGCCCCAGAATAGTTCGTACCTTCCATTGACAAGGCAGTATGGACCATAAAATGGTTTAGTCTCTGTGCTTCTTTTCGATGTTCTTCATTGTTAGGGTCCAAAAGAATCACTGTGTGGAAGTTCCCATCACCAGCATGAGCAATAACTGTGCTGTTGTTAGGAAAAAAACAAAAAAAGGCACTACAACAGTCAGTCCATTTAATCGTCCAGGCTATTGGTGAACAACAATATATTTCATCGTAACTTCTCTCCTGAATAATATGGGAATACAGTCATTTGACCATACATTACCAAATCAGTTCTGATGCATCCAGCTCTTGTTTGGACCTTGATATCAATTCTGCAAGGCACGATAGAGGAACACATACGTCCTGCATATAGTGAAAAGTAAAACATTAAAAAAAGGACCTTTGAGAATCTAAGGAAACCAAAAATGTGAGTTTAACAACCCATAAGCAATTTCTTTGTATTTAATATAATTCCATGTATGCAACTGAAGAGAATTAGGAAGCATAGGAAACCGTTGAAACTTTTAGGAACTTGTAATGAAAAACTTAAGTTAATTTTCAAAAGATCCACCAGGTTGCCTGAAAGGATGAAAGGTAAGAAAAGAAAACAAAGCGAGATTCTTAAGAAACCTTCCCCTTTCACACGCAATACATTCTTTTCTTCTCTACTATGCTCTTACTGAGCCAACAAGGAAAAATGCTTTTAGAGAAATGGCAGCATATAAAACATGTACAAAGCAACGAATTAAATTAATAGAACAAGAGAAAAACATCCTAGTTGTCACCCCATCTCTCCCCCCCACCCCCCCCCCCCCCCCCCAGCCAAAGTTAAAAAGAAAAAGAAAAAGCACAGGAATATACGCCATGTGAACCGTAAGCACATGTAGGATTCACTGATTGCTCTCAGTAGCATATTCTGAGAGCAATGTTCGAACTCATTTAAAATGTTTGGCAACTTTATATGCAGAGATAAACAAATGCACATAAAAGTCCAGAACTATAATTCAAATATACTGATTTTAACTGACCGAAATCATTGCCTCAAAATTAGGCTCCATTGCAAAGCATGCCCAAAGTGCCTCCTTCCTCATCTGCATGTAACAAAAGATTTAAATATAGAGTAAGACAACAAAGACTAGTTGGATCTATCAAAGAACTCAACTATCTACGTCAGAAATAAAATATCAAAACAATTTGAAATCAAGCTGCAATTAACCTGTAAGTTTGGCCAATAGGTGCACCTAGGAACATAATTCTTTCAATAGAAATGAATATGCAGCCACATATTTTATTCAGTGAAATATCAAATAGCAAGGACAAGAATCTACTAGCAAAAGCGCGGCATATGACAAAATACTTGATTTTTTATTTGCACTTGCCCCAATTTTGAAAGCCAATAAGTGATAAAAGTAATAAAATCAAGTGTGATTTTTTTCGTTGAGTATTGTTCAAACAAAAGAAATTGTAAGTTCCATAAATAAAGAGCACACATAACGCCTCAGTGATATTAGTAGTGGAACCATTCATTATATATTGTATTTTATTTAGTGAAGTTTTCCAATATGGGACTTATATTCTTCAACACGCCTCCTCAAGTGGGACCACCACGTAGAGCGGCCCACTAATAACAACACAAATATTGTCCCCAAGTTAACTACCTACAAAGCTCAGTAGGTGTGGGGTTTTATCACAAAAGGCCTTGGTGATACTAGTAGTGGAACCATCATTATATATTGTATTTTATTTAGTCAAGTTTCCGATATGGGACTTACATTCTTCAACACATACAAAGAGAGATTTACCAACCACAAACCCACTACTGACACAAGAAAAGAATTCCATTTACTTGTTGTACACCAATCAAGTATTGAATACCTTCCAGAGTTCCTTTTTAGTTTCAGGATCTTCCGCAAAAACAAAGTCTGACCCATTGTGTTCAGAAGCAATATTCTTAACTATAAGGGTTTGTTCATGGGAATATGCCTCTGGAAAACATAAAGAAAAGAAATCGTGAATCACTAGAAGTAGAGAAGGCATCTTAATAACTTTTTTTGTAAAATGAAATGTCAATGTTGACTTGATGGGAAGAGGCACAGGGGTTCAACAAAATAAAGCCTGTGGTCACAATGAAAATACTATTTCTTGGTTCCTTGCTGAGCATACTAATCTAGCTCTTCTAGTGCAATTGACCGTAGAAATTTGGCATCCACTTAGACATGAATATTCTCTCTTGTTTCCCTCTTTTTTCTTTTTCTTTCCCTATATTTTTTTCTCCAGGAAACTGGTACAGCGAGGGCCAATTAAAGAATCAGCAGTTGATCCAAGAAATAGTATTTTCATTGTGACCACAGGCTTTACCTACTAAGATAATCAACTGCTTTTTTCAATGCCTATATAATAGGATTAAGTCAGTTAGAAACTAGAGAATGAACTGCCGGATTCCACCTTAATGTTCCCTGTTTGTCAAATCATTTGTAAATTTCATGTCATATATTGAGAGAGGGAAAAACGAAATAGTTTTTTGACATCGGGTGCAGTTAGCTCAATTGTAGAAATGTTCTCCTTTTAGAAATATATTTAGTAAAAAATAAATAAAAAACAGTACATGACAGCCAAGACAGAAAAAGAAGAGACCCTATTTCACCTGTGCCTATAAATTCGAACATTAAAGTTGGAGTTTCAGGCAAACTCTTCCCATTAGCAATGTTGATGGCCCTCACTTGAACCTCGTCCAGTAGTTCAACCCTTGACACCTAATGATTATGAAGAGGAAATCTATGAAGAATTTAAAACGTGAATGCATATATGTTAGCAGCTAAAGCTCTACCTGTATTCCAGACAGCATAGTAGCAATAGCAACATCTGCAGCATCCTTAACTGTAGGAAAATTACACATAGCAACCTGCAAATTTCTGTCACAATTAATAATGGAATGCTATATAAAAGTACCTTTAAACATAATGTAAGTGAGGATAATGTAACTGCAAGAATTAATCAACTGAGACGAAAATTTCTCGTGGAAGGGGGAAATCATAATATTAACAAATATCATAGGAGAGGTCCAAAGAGAGGTCACAATTTTTCAGAAAAATGAAGTTTTTAGATATAATAGAAGACCTATCAGCATACCACTGAATATTGTGGAATTTTTTGAAGCCGTAAAGTGACTTCTGTTATTACACCAAGAGTTCCTTCACTACCAATCACCAGGCGGGTTAAATCATACCTATGACATGCATATTTTATAAGGCTCACAACATGACTGAGTTTCCAAGAATCTCCTAGAAGATAAACCACATCTCTATTTTAAAAAAAATTAAAACGAACCCTGCAGCACTCTTTCGAGCACGAGATGCAGTCTTAACAACATCTCCATTTGCAAGAACTACCTGGAAGATAAACAACATAAGAAAACAGAATAACACATGTGATCCAAGCTGTTTATTCATTGTCCAGTAGCTTTAATGAAAGGAGAAAATCCTGATCATCTGCTTGTTCATTGTTAATGTTGTGGTATTTATTATTCAAGGAGGCTGGGTGATTCCAGAAGGGTGTTATTCACTGCTTTGTGAAAATATTGCTACTTTTCGTAAAGGAAAGAAGGCTAAAGTGTGGTTGGGTTGCTGCAGGATGGCTCTTTTGTGGGTAATATGGATAGAGAGGAATGGAAGGATTTTTCACAGTAATAAGGGGTAGGGTAGAAGAGCTTTGGGAGAGGGTGAGATTTTTTTCTTCACTTTGGCTTCTGCTTCATCAGAGTTCAGGGACCTTTCGCTCTCTTCTATTCTGCTATACTGGAAGGCATCTATTGGATAACTCCTCTGTTACATTTTTGTTTGGGATTCTTCACTCTCTTATTTATGCTAGATTGTAAGGAAGCTTTTGGTTAGTTTCTTTATTGTAATCAGTAGTATTTTGTTTGTTGGCTGACTCTTTGTTCACTTTCTTGTACTCTTTTAATTTTTCTATTTGTTTCTTCTCAAAAATAAAAAGTGTTTCAAGCATTAGTAAAAATAATCAAACCTTGAGACTGATGACATTATCACGCATGGTTCCATACCTACATGCTAAAAACAAAATCATTAAAATGAATAGTAAACCAGACCAAAGAAGCTAAAATTCACATGCTAAGACCCCAAACATAAGATTAAAGAAAAGAAATATTACTACCACAGAGTGAGTAGCTTGAATGTTAAGTCACAGAGAGAGAGAGAGAGAGAGAGAGAGAGAGAGAGAGAGAGAGAGGCTCAGGGCACGCAAAAGAGGTCCTAAATAAAGTGGACAGCAGGGCGGCTAATGTTTGGAGGAGACATGTGACAAAATCTACCATTCATCTTCAAAATTTACCAGATCTCATTGATGTTATTATGAGTTTCTTGTAAAACACATATTCATGCCTAAGTAATGATAAAGGATATCACATGACACGTATCAACAAGAACAGGTAGAGCTACGGTGACAGCATCATATGAGCTTAAACCAATAACTTCCATAAGACAATGAATTAGGTGCTAATTTAAAGAGTTTCTTTATATAAAAGGTTAAAGCTCAGTCAAAGGCCTTGTATATTAGCACTGAAAAAGTTAAAATGCATTTATTCAATTAAGTTTAATTACACTAGTAAATAATCAGAAAGCAATCTCACATGTAATGAGTCAAAGGATATTGAGTCGATCACAAAATTAAAAGCTAAAAGAGCAGAATAACTACCTAACAGCTAAGGATCCGGAGCAACGTGTAGCACACATTCCTCCAATTGTTGCACCAGGCCCTGCTAGTCAACAATGGTGAAATACATGAAAATGGAAATAGCACATTTACTTAAGAGAAAGGAAAAGGACACCTTATGGAGGAATGAAATACATCAAAACATTATCTTTACCTTGAAAAAAACATAGTATGAAACATAGTATGGTACTTAGTTACTCTCACCGCATTCAAGTGAAAATGATGTTCAAAAGCTAAGACATAGAATTATAGTAACTTAAGGAGTTTCTCCTCAAATTTCATGCATATAACTCAAATGGCTATGCGGAAACACCAAAAAGTAGCACTTTTAAACAAAAGCTTTCAAGCTCATTGAAAATGCATATTAACCATGAATGAGGAAACTGATGATAACACATACCTTGATGATGGAAACAAAACAATGTTCCAGGTAAGGTTTTTTGGTTAGCTCAAATGTCAAGTAAACACAACAATATTGTAAATTTGTAATTATTTGACCTTCGTGGTTTGGTTCCAACTTGGCCTTAGAAAGAGAAGGTACTAGGGTCAACATATGAGTACGAGTAGGTTACTCATTTAAAGCAAATTGAAACTGTGTATATAACCAATTCATATAGATTAACAACCTCCAAATACATGCACTAAGAACCAGATAATGCTTTGACACATGCATTGCATTCATACAGCTTCTGATGCCATGTTTTATACATAATGCACCACTAGCATGCATTTGAAAAGAAAAAAAAATATTCTTCAAACAGTGTATCAAATAAACTTGAAAAAACAATTAATACATCCCATGGATAGATTACAGTGTTTGTTATGATCAATAACCATTACCCAAAAAGAAAAAACAAACTAACCTGGATCTAGGGGAAAGAATAGACCATAAGGCTCCAGGTATTCATTAAGCTCCATCCATCCAACCCCAGGCTCAACAACCACATCCATGTCCTCAACATGTAATTCTTTAACACGCTAAAATTTGAAAATTTTGGGGAATATAAGCATGACAGTAGAAAAGAAAATTGTCCGCCGAGGGATATGAATTAGACACATTCATAATTTAAGCTAGTCTATAAACTTTGCTGCTAAGCCCAATATTAGAAGGAAATATGTGATGTATGTTACACAGACAGTATTGATTCCAGATCTGCATATGTTCAAAACTGAAGAAAACTTGGAACTTTATTAGGATCATGCACTGAAGCAACAAGTTGAGAGATCTAAAAGTTAATCATTTTACAATCTTGCTAGTTGCATACTGAACCTCAAGTTACAAAAGGCAGTTACTATTATGAGCTTTACTTATTGCGAAAAATCAGGACTGACAGTGGACGAATTGGCAGGTGAAGAATATTTTAATCGTGAAAAAATAAAAGTTTTTATACTAAATCGCACTAGGTGCGTATACATACATTCATTAATGACATGTCTATGCAAACACCTCCATTGGGAGACAAGGTGTGACCCTCAAGTGATGTAGCTCCACCATATGGTACAATGGGTACCTGATTTACATAAAAAGCAAAAGCAGTTAGATTTTTAAGGTAAATTTAATTGTCCAACACCAGTGAAGTTAGAAAGCAAAATACACGAGATCAGATGTGTGCTTCTTCACGTATTGTTTTCAATCACAAAGTTCATGTGAGAATTTATTCACTACATTATTGGGTTCACAATCCCAAGAGAAAAGTGAAATTTTAAACATTCAAAAGCATAACAAGTAACACAGATTAAAAGAAAACAAAGAGGGTAGAAAATCATTAAATTTATGAAGGAAGGAGAATTTCAGACCTTATGCTTGTCACATGACTTGACTATCTTAGAAACTTGCTCTTCAGACCTGAAAATTATGAATCATTTGTGGTGAAGATTGGAATTACATACATAATAAAATTTAGACGGCATATTTTCCTGTGAAAACTATCATCACATGTTGAAGAGTCTTCAGTCTTAAGTTGACAGAACCACCAAGGGAAAACAAAAGAAGCATAAAGGAAAATCTTTATGGCATTGAGGTGGAGTTGAAGCACGACTCTCACCTGGGGAAAACAACCACGTCAGGAATATTAACTGCTTTATGAAAGCTGTTCTGTGGTTTTCCATGGTTATACCTCTCCTCATAATCCAGTGTCATATTATCCTACACAACCAGATACCATTATCAATATTATCATAAACCCATCTTAAAAAACAGCAGGGATTTTCAAACTGAAGAAAGAAAACAATGAATTGAGCAGATTGCTAAATTGGGTAAATGCAATACTTGACAAATAGCCTTTAATTCATCAATAAGCTCTTGTGGGACTTCCTTGTGCGAGCCTTTAACCACAAACTCGGCGCTATTGGACCAAAAAGACAGTCTTTAAATAAATATTTAGACAAAATAATAAAAATGCGATTGAAATGAAAGAAAGTTACCGAGAATTGACACTGGAAGCTTCACAGAGTGATGGGTCTGATTGGGGATGGAGGGCAAGTGATCCAGCTGAGACTGCGAGAGCGATTGGAAGCAGCGAGCTCGACCAGAATAGAAATGGGATTTTTGTGCTCTCAGAGTTTGTGGCTGTTTGAGTTCTGACAAGCTTGCGGGACACTGAGGTTCGTAGAGCCAAAGAGTTGAAGAAGCACTTTGAGGAACAGCGTAGGCGAGAGAACCACGACGACATTGCCATGGTGGAAGTTAGAGAGAGAGAGAGAGAGAGAATGGGCGGTGTTCGAGTGTTTGATCAAATGCTTGGTGATTACATTATATGAATTTGATGGAACAGACGACGAACTGGACTTTGTTAACTGACCACTGAGCTCAATGCAAAGATGTTAAAACACTTGGATTTTAGCATGAGGGCCACTAACAGTAACAGTAACATTTTATTATAAAAGTGACAATGGAATCCACTCACTGTGACAAATGAACGTCTAATTACTCTATTATTTTATTATAACAGTAACATTTGGATTTTAGCATGGTAGCTTTTAACATTTTCCACTTAATTTTACACTCACTGTGACAAATGAATGTCTAATTACTCTATTATTTTATTATAAAAGTGAATAAGGTTAAAACAAATTTTTAAGAAGTAAAAGATTATCTTTCTTTTTCAAACTCAATTTTGAACCGTCTTTGACAAAATTGAACCCTAAAATTGGGATAAATTATTGTATGATATTTGAGTAATAACGAATGATGATATAATGTGGTGTAAAAATATAGGTGAAAGAAAGGGTTAATATTTTCCACTTCTAAAAAATAATATCATGTTATAAAACTAAGGGAGAAAATGTAGAAAGAAGTGATATCTAAAGATAAAGTTTCACCATGTTTATTTTACTTTCATTTTTGGTATAGCCACCTATTTATAGGCTTACAAGATAGGAGATTGAATACATCATTTACAATATACCTATAGGTTATAAGTATTAATTACAAATACTTCGTGCATAGGTTACATAAAATTCAAGGGGTGGAATACTAAGAGGTATGGTGGTCATCCACAAACTCATCCATTTACAATACTCCCCCTTGAATGTCTACCATACAATGACATAGTTGCCTCATTAAAAACCTTGCTTGAAAAACTCAGTGGGACAAAACTGAAGACAAGGGAAGAAGAGTGCAACTTTCTTCTAGATCATTGATAAGGTGTTGAACATGCTTATGTTGCCTCGTTAAAACCTTGCTTGGAAAAACTTAGTGGGACAAAAACCTAGTTGAAGGGAAAAAGAGTACAACACGCATATGTCTTGTATGTAGTAGAATTAGGATGCTCCCCCTGATTTTCAGTAACTTATGGAATTTAAGCTTCAGAAAAGCTTTGGTAAAAAGGTGCGCCAGATTATCTTGTGAACGAATTTGTTCGACTCCAATCTCTTGGCTTTTTCTGAAACTATGTCACCTTTGATGAACCCTTCTTTGATTTGAGCAATACAAGCAACATTGTTTTCATACATAATTGTTTATCACACTATTCGACCTTCTTTTCACTTTTTAAATAATTGAACTCTTTAGGAGCATCAACAACTAATCTAATAGTTAGAATATGTTACAACAATATCAAATTTGAATTCAAAATACTCAAACCCTTAGTGTTAACTCTTAATTAAGAATATTGTGGTACTTTATATCCTTCAAAGGATCACTTCATCCAATATATCTCAAATATTTTATGAGCTTTGAGGATTTCCATGCACCATACAATCTTAATAAATATGCATTTAACACATGCTATAAGTTTCGCATTAAAATAACAACTATACTTATAGAAATGTGGATGCATCTACGATGGGATGAGAGACTAAAACCATGTCTCTACCAAGAAAACTTATGTCAGATTAGTGATCTTATTTCACTTCACAAACACCAATTTGTAACATTCATACTTAACATTTGTAATTCGATGTTTGAGCTATAGGTTTAATATTGAACACTTCATATTTAGTGATAAATGGAATTGGCTATTCCTATTTCCATTTTGGCCAATCACTTAACTTGTCGACATTCATGAAACGAGATTTAATATAATCATAGCCCTTGATTATTGTAGTAGCTACTAATAAACCAAATGTATCATTAATTCGTGATCCCACAATTCTCATGTCCATGCGTATGCATAATTTATAAGCATCTCATTGCTTTGGGGTACCAATGACTCTTCAGGGACTTCTGTTCTCACTTATGGGACAAACATCTCTTTTAAGATGAATTATTTAGAGTATGTGGATCATAACCTCCTATAGAGCGTTATTTTCGACAGGGCTTGAATTTTTCAAATAATCTCCACTTCTGGAGAGTTAAGTCTTTAGAACCTATATTTCTGTCATGCTTGAGGCATGCATTATATATAGTCATTTATTTTCATATTAATGGATTGTGATACATGAATATCAATCCATGCTTGTATATGTATAACTTATATATATGTATATATATAGCATTATTTTGATGAGACAAAAGCGAATGTATTCAACGCTAATTCACGACGTTCTTTAGGAATTGTCATTTCTCCCCCTAACGGCGGGAAAATTGTTACACCAATAGTCATCAAAATTTAGGAAATAAAGTCACCATCATTATTGAGTCAAATGACTTAATTGGATAATATGGGAGTTGTGATTGTAATTTTCTTGTCAAGAGACATATATGTGACAATTTTATTAGGCACATTCAATAAAACTGGTGAAGTGGTCCATAATTAAATGTTGTATAGGCTCACAAATATCCCCTTGAATTATTTAAGGAAAGAGAGCTCAAAGTCAATTTTAAGTCGGCAACTTTTCTTTGTGAGCATGCTTTGCAATGATATTTGTTAGACAAGACAATAGTTTGAGTCTTTAAACGATGTCCTTACAAATTTATAAAAATTTTATGCATCATTGTGGATCATGAATTGCCAAGACAGTCATGCCACAACATAAAATTTATCTGGTCAATGAACTTCTGGTTAGTTGATTAACTTGGATAAATCGAACATCTTCTTTGGCCCAAATGTTCCTTTTGAGTTGCGAATTGAGATTTGTGATGTTTTAAATATCCAACCTGCTGTTAATCTTGGGAAATATTTAGGATTACCTACTGTTTGGGAAAGATCTAAGAAGGGAGCCCTGAGTTATATTAAAGAGAGGATAACTAAAGTGATTCATGGCTGAAAATGTAAAGCTTTGATGTATGCAGAAAAGAAATTCTGATTAAGGCTGTAGCCTCGGCAATACTTGCCTACCCAATGACATGGTTTAAACTACCTTCTACTCTATGTTATGAGATTGGCATGATCATGGCTAATTTCTGGTGGGGCTCCTCCGACTCCAGGGATAAAATTCATTGGAGAAATTGGACTAGCCTTGGGCAACTGAAGTCTTGTGGTGGCTTTGGATTCCGAGACTTGGACGATTTTAATAAAGCACTCTTAGCTAAGCAATGTTGGAGAATTCTTGCGAACCCCACTGCACTTTGGGTTAGAGTAAAGTCTTTATTATCCCCATTGTGGTTTCTTGGAGGCTGGAAAAAGTGGCAGGGCTTCTTGGGCTTGAAATAGCCTTTTGGTAAGGCGTGAGATTCTTATCAAAGGAGCAAGATGGCAAGTCATGAATGGCAATACCATTAATATATGGTCTGATACTTGGCTACCTCAACATGACCCTGGGTATCTTAGGGCCTTTTGTCCTGTGCCCCTACATGCTCCAACTGTTGTTGCTGAGCTGATGGATAAACATCATCATACTTGGGATCCTTTTCAAACGTAAAATCAAAATTTTCCTATGGCGTGCTGTCAATGGTTTCCTTCCCACTTTTGAAATCCTTTTCAAACGTATTTCCAGTCTCCCATTTTCCCTTTTTGCAAAGAACAACCTGAATCCATTGAGCATACACTCTTCCTTTGCCCTTGGGCTGCCTGAGTGTGGTTTGCTAGTTGTATAGCTGGATTAGAGAAAGGCAGGGCTTTGTCAACTTCTATTCCTTTCTCTGCCTCAAGCTTTCACTTCGTTGGATAGCTGGATTCTTGATCTTTGGTTGTGTGAGACCTTTAATTTGGAGGAGAAAGGATGGATTATGACTCACTTTGCCTTTACTAGCTGGGCTATTTGGAAAACTCGTTGTAAAATAGTGTATGACAATTCAAATTCCTGCCCACCATCGCCAGAACTCACAGCCTCCTTGGCGGATAGAAGTGTGGTGGAATTTCGCTCACTTGTGAGCTCGAAAGAAAATGGTTTAATACACCTGTGATCAGTCATTAGTGTGTCAATCCTCCGGTAGGGACTGACAAAATAAACTGTGATGCTGCTTGGGATAAAGTTACGAATGTAGCCTCTGATGGAGTTGTGATAAGGGATCATACTGGTATTTTGCTTGATGGCATTGCACATTGTCTCCAATCAATATCAGTTGTGCAGGCTGAACGTCATGCGATCCGAAGTGGATTGGAGCTAGCACATCACATGTACAAGGTTTCACTAATGTTATTGTGGAAACTGATTCCAAGGTTTGTTCTGCTGCTGTCCAAGAAGATATTTCTATCTCAAAATGGACTCTTTACCCTATTCTCTATGACATTAGAATGCTAAAAGCTTCATTCTCTTCTCTCCGGTGGGCATAAACTCCTCGAGACGCAAACCACGCAGCTGACTGGGTGGCTTCGCAAGCATGATGGGGGTTGTGTACTGAGACTTGGGTCGTTCGACCTCCAACTGCCCTGGTCTACATACTTTCACGGGATGGATTACCTTGCCCACCGAACTAGACACTTTCCAAGTTTTCTCTTTCAGTTTTTGTTTCGTTTGTTTTGTTTACTGTTTTGGGAGTAACCTCTCTGGTTGGTCATTTTGGTTTGTAGCCCTTCACAGTTTTGTTCTTCTTCTATAAAGTACTACTTTTACCAACAAAAAAAAAATCCATGCGAATCTTGTCATTGTTCTATTTTGTCACATTCTTGTTTTGTCAGTTTCCAATTTGATCATTGACTTCTATCCAAGTCTCCTGGCAAATGCATTGCCATAGAAATTCACGGCATACCCTAAAGTCTATCCAATAAAGCCTCGAGCCATGCAACATCCACCCCATTGGCCAACAAGAGCCAATTGACCACTCTTTCACATAATCATATGAATTGCAATATTTTTCTTCCCTATTTTTTCAACTTCAATCACCGTCTACTTCTAATCTATTGAGAAGTCTTGAGATTGACTATAACTCAAGGGAAGTCTTAAGTTTGGACCCATAGGTTGTGTTTGGTTCACAGGAAAATGGATTTGGGAATGCGAAATTATTTGCTTTCCCATGAATGGGGTAAGTAATCTAATGGAAAGACATTAGAGAAAGGAGGAAATCGGAACAAGGAATAGAAGTTGGCAAAGCTCTTAAAATGCTAATGAGAATAGAAGAATAAAATTTAAAGAACAAAGGAACATAAAGCCTGCCATATCAGAGCCAACGTAAGTTTGTATTTTTCTAGCAAAAAGAAGAAAAAGGTTTGGACTTAACAAAATGTACATTAATTTTTTCATTTCTACCAGCATAAAGAGGAGGAGAGGCTTGTTTAGTGTTTAAATTTAACTCAAACTAATTTGCTTCACGTTTCTCTTTGAACTAGACTCCAGTCACAAGATACTAACAGAAATGTATAATATTCAACTCAAAAGAAGCTCAATACGATCCAGTTACAAACGAAAATATTTAATCTATAGCTAGCAGACAGGTTTTCACCTCAACCCCTTCTATGTATTCCCTCTTATAATGGATAAGGGGGGCCTGGGAGACCAATTAAGATTACAAGTACTTCAGAGAACTATATGAAACCATTTCCGCTTCTTTTCTCAATTCCGACAGCGACTGGAAGGTTAATGGTAGACACAGGGGTGCACGCATGCATGTCCGTGCAAAAGAGAGTAAGCACTTAAAAACAAACATGAGAAGGGATAAGCTTTCCTGGATTCATAGTATTGTTCGGATCTAATGCTGCTTTTATTCTTTTCATTGTCTTCAAAGCCTCCATCCCCAATTCTTGTTCCAGATACTGAAAGCGAAAAAGAGTATCTCTTTAGAATAAAGAATATACTCAGTCTTCAAGCTAAGTCCATTATTGTAATGGTCCCAACCATCAAGTTTATTTATAATTTTTGCTCTATACCAACTATCCCTTCCAATGTATGCCCGGGACATTAGCCAGAAACGGCAATTCCAAAGCATAATATTCATCCAAGTATATGACCACAGATAAATTAAGTACCTTCATTTTTCCTGTACCAACGCCATGTTCACCCGTACATGTTCCTGCTCAGTTCTCAAATACCAACTTTTAGCACCATAATTAGTCAACCATTGTGGTTTAATAATATTTGGCCAGTGGAAAACCTAAAGAATTAACTGACTTGGGATAACATCAACTATTGGTGACTACATGTAGACATAATAGATTAACAAACTTCACATGCATAGATACCAAGAAAGAGAATCTGAAAAGATATTTTAATAATAGCCATTTCCATAGCACCTCGATAATTCATTGACTCGGAGAATAGAAAAATTCTAAAATGGGCCTCAGAATAGTTCGTACCTTCCATTGACAAGGCAGTATGGACCATAAAATGGTTCAGTCTCTGTGCTTCTCGTCGATGTTCTTCATTGTAAGGGTCAAAAAGAATCAGTGAGTGGAAGTTCCCATCACCAGCATGAGCAATAACTGTGCTGTGGTTAGGAAAAAACAATAAAATGCACTACAACAGTCAGTCCATTTAATCGTCCAGGCTATCGGTGAACAAAAATATATTTCATCATAACTTCTCTCCTGAATAATATGTGAATAGAGTCATTTGACTATACATTACCAAATCAGTTCTGATGCATCCAGCTCTTGTTTGGACCTTGATATCAATTCTGCAAGGCACGATAGAGGAACACATACGTCCTGCACATAGTGAAAAATAAAACATAAAAAAGAGCACCTTTGAGAATCTAAGGAAACCAAAAATGTGATTTTAACAACCCATAAACTATTTCTTTGTATTTAATTATTCCACGTATGCAACTGAAGAGAATTAGGAAGCATAGGAAACCGTTGAAACTTTTTAGGAACTTCAAATGAAAAACTTAAGTTAATTTTCAAAAGATCCACCAGGTTGCCTGAAAGGATGAAAGGTACAAAAAGAAAACAAAGTGAGATTCTTAGAAATCCTTCCCCTTTCACACGCAATACATTCTTTTCTTCTCTACTATGCTCTTACTGAGCCAACAAGAAAAAATGCTTTTAGAGATGGCAGCCATATAAAACATGTACAAAGGAAAGAATTAAATTAATAGAACACGAGAAAAACATCCTAATTGTCATCCCATCGCCCACCGCCGCCGCCCCACATTAAAAAGAAAAAGGAAAAGCACAGGAATATACACCATGTCAACCATAAGCACATGCAGGATTCACTGATTGCTCTCAGTAGCATGTTCTGAGAGCAATTTTGGAACTCATTTAAAATGTTTGGCAACATTATACGCAGAGATAAACAAATGCATATAAAAGTCCAGAACTATAATTCAAATATACTGATATTAACTGACCGAAATCATTGCCTCGAAATTAGGCTCCATTGCAAAACATGCCCAAAGTGCCTCCTTCCTCATCTGCATGTAACAAAAGATTTAAATATAGAGTATGACAACAAGGACTAATTGGATCTATCAAAGAACTCAACCATCTACGTCAGAAGTATAATATCAAAACAATTTGAAATCGAGCTGCAATCAACCTGTAAGTTTGGATAATTCTATCAATAGAAATGAATATACAGCCACATATTTTATTCAGTGAAAATATCAAAAAGTGAGGACAAGAATCTACAAGCCAAAGCGCGGCAAATGACAACTTACTTGATTTTTTATTTGCACTTGCCCCAATTTTGAAAGCCAATAAGTGATATAGTAATAAATAAAATCAAAAGTGTGATTTTTTTCGTTGAGTATAGTTGAAACAAAAGAAATTGTAAGTCCCATAAATAAGGAGCACACATAAAAAGAGAGATTTACGAACCACAAACCCACAATGGACACAAGAAAATAATTCCATTTATTTGTTGTACACCAATAAAATATTCAATACCTTCCAGAGTTCCTTTTTAGTTTCAGGATCTTCCGCAAAAACAAAGTCTGACCCATTGTGTTCAGAAGCAATCTTCTGAACTATAAGGGTTTGTTCACGGGAATATGCCTCTGAAAAACAGAAAGAAAAGAAATGTCATCCACTAGAAGTAGAGAAGGCATCTTAATAACTTTTTTTGTAAAATGAAATGTCAATGTTGACTTGATGGGAAGAGGGGCAGGGGTTCAACAAAATAAAGCCTGTGGTCACAATGAAAATACTATTTCTTGGTTCATTGCTGCGCATGCTAATCTAGCTATTCTAGTGCAATTGATTGTAGAATTTTGGCATCCACTTAGACATGCATATTCTCTCTTGTTTCCCTCTTTTTTCTTTTTCTTTCCCCATATTTTTTCCCCAGGAAACTGATAAAGAATCACCAGTTGATCCAAGAGGCAATAACAGACCTTTACCTACTAACATAATCAACTGCTTTTTCCAATGCCTATACAAACTAAAGCATTAACTGCCGGATTCCTCCTTAATGTTCACTGTGTGTCAAATCATTTGTAGATTCATGACTTTGTCATATACCGAGAGAGGGAAAAACGAAATACTTTTTTTATACCGGGTGCAGTTAGCTCAATTGTAGAAATGTTCTCCTTTTAGAAATATATTTAGCCAAAAATAAATAAAATCAATACATGACAGCCAAGACAGAAAAAGAAGAGACCCTATTTCACCTGTGCCTATAAATTCGAACATTAAAGTCGGAGTTTCAGGCAAACTCTTCCCATTAGCAATGTTGATGGCCCTCACTTGGACCTCGTCCAGTAGTTCAACCCTTGACACCTAATGATTATGAAGAGGAAATCTATGAAGAATTTAAAACGTGAATGCATATATGTAAGCAGCTAAAGCTCTACCTGTATTCCAGACAGCATAGTAGCAATAGCAACATCTGCAGCATCCTTAACTGTAGGAAAATTACACCTAGCAACCTGCAATTTCTGTCACAATTAATAATGGAATGCTATATAAAAGTACCTTTAAACATAATTGTAAGTGAGGATAATGTAACTGCAAGAATAAATCAACTGAGATGAAAATTTCTCGTGAAAGAGAGAAATCATAATATTAACGAATATCATAGGAGAGGTCCAAAGAGAGGTCAAAATTTTTAAGATAAATGAAGTTTTTAATAGAAGACCTATCAGCATACCACTGAATATTGCGGAATTTTTTGAAGCCGTAAGTGACTTCTGTTATTACCCCAAGAGTTCCTTCACTTCCAATGACCAGGCGGGTCAAATCATACCTATGACATGCAAATTTTATAAAGCTCACAACATGACTGAGTTTCCAAGAATCTCATAGAAGATAAACAACGTATCCATTTAAAAAAAAATAATTAAAACGAACCCTGCAGCACTCTTTCGAGCACGAGATGCAGTCTTAACAACATCTCCATTGCAAGAACTACCTGGAAGATAAACAACATAAGAAATACAGAATAACACATGTGATCCAAGCTGTTTGTTCATTGTCCAGTAGCTTTAATGAAAGGAGAAAATGCCGATCATCTGTTTGTTCATTGTTAATGTTGTGGTATTTATTATTCAAGGAGGCTGGGTGATTCCAGAAGGGTGTTATTCACTGCTTTGTGAAAATATTGCTGCTCTTCGTAAAGGAAAGAAGGCTAGTGGTTGGGTTGCTGCAGGATGGCTCTTTTGGGGGTAGTATGGATGGAGAGGAATAGAAAGATTTTTCACAGTAATAAGGGGTAGGGTAGAAGAGCTTTTGGAGAGGGTGAGATTTTTGTCTTCACTTTGGGCTTCTGCTTCATCAGAGTTCAAGGACCTTTCACTCTCTTCTATTCTGCTAGACTGGAAGATATCTATTGGATAACTCCTCTGTTATATTTTCATTTGGGATTCTTCACTCTCTTTTTTATACTAGATTGGAAGGAAGCTTTTGGTTGGTTTCTTTATTGTAATCAGTTGTATTTTGTTTGTTGGCGGACTCCTTGTTCACTTTCTTCTATAAAAAAAAAAAAGTGTTCCAAGCATTAGTAAAAATAATTAACAAACCTTGAGACTGATGACATTATCACGCATGGTTCCATACCTACATGCTAAAAACAAAATCATTAAAATGAATAGTAAACCCTAGAAGCCAAAATTTACATGCTAAGACCTCAAACATATCTGCCCAAACATAAGATTAAAGAAAAGAAATATACCTACCACAGGAATAAGTTGCTTGAACATTAAGTCGGAGAGACGAGGGAGAGGGAGAGAGAGAGGCCCAGGGCACGTAAAAGAGGTCCTAAATAAAGTGGACAGCAGGGCGGCTAATGTTTGGAGGAGACATGTGACAAAATCTACCATTCATCTTTAAACTTTACCAGATCTCATTGATGTTATTATGAGTTTCTTGTAAAACACGTATTTATGCCTAAGTAATGATAAAGGATATCACATGACACATATCAAGAAGAACGGGTAGAGCTAAGGTGACAGCATCATATGTGCTTAAACCAATAACTTCCATAAGACACTTAATTAGGTGCTAATTTAAAGAGTTTCTTTATATAAAAGGTTAAAGCTCAGTCAAAGGCCTTGTATATTAGCACTGAAAAAGTTAAAATGCATTTATTCAATTAAGTTTAATTACACTAGTAAATAATCAGAAAGCAATCTCACATGTAATGAGTCAAAGGATATTGAGTCGATCACAAAATTAAAAGCTAAAAGAGCAGAATAACTACCTAACAGCTAAGGATCCGGAGCAACGTGTAGCACACATTCCTCCAATTGTTGCACCAGGCCCTGCTAGTCAACAATGGTGAAATACATGAAAATGGAAATAGCACATTTACTTAAGAGAAAGAAAAAGGACACCTTATGGAGGAATGAAATACATCAAAACATAATCTTTACCTTAAAAAAAAACATCAAAACATAGTATAGTACTTAGTTACTCTCACCACATTCAAGTGAAAATGATGTTCAAAAGTTAAAACATAGAATTATAGTAACTTAAGGAGTTTCTCCTCAAATTTCATGCATATAACTCAAATGGTTATCGGAAACACCAAAAAGTAGCACTTTTAAACTAAAGCTTTCAAGATCATTGAAAATACATGTTAAACTTGAATGAGGAAACTGATGATAACACATACCTTAATGGTGGAAACAAAACAATGTTCCAGGTAAGGTTTTTCGGTTAGCTCAAATGTCAAGTAAACACAACTATATTGTAATTATTTGACCTTCATGGTTTGGTTCCAACTTGACCTTAGAAAGAGAAGGTACTAGGGTCAACTTATGAGTAGGTTGCTCATTTAAAGCAAATTTAAACTGTGTATATAACCAAATCATATAGAAAACAACCACCAAATACATGCACATTAAGAACCAGATAATGCTTTAACACATGCATTGCATTCATACAGCTTCTGATGCCATGTTTTATACATAATGCACCACTAGAATGCATTTGAAAAGAAGAAGAAAAATTCTTCAAACAGTGTATCAAATAAACTTGATAAACAATTAATACATCCCATGGATAGATTACAGTGTTTGATATGGCCAATAACCATTACCCAAAAAGAAAAAACTACCTAACCTGGATCCAGGGGAAAGAATAGACCATAAGGCTCCAGGTATTCATTAAGCTCCATCCATCCAACCCCAGGCTCAACAACCACATCCATGTCCTCAACATGTAATGCTTTAACACGCTAAAATTTGAAAATTTTGAGGAATATAAGCATGACGGTAGATAAGAAAATTGTCCACAGAGGGATATGAATTAGACACATTCATAATTTAAGCCAGTCTATAAACTCTGCTGCTAATCCCAATATTAGAAGGAAACAGGTGAAGCATGTTACAAAGACAGTATTGATTCCAGATCTGTATATGTTCAAAACTGAAGAAAACTTGGAACTTTATTAGGATCATGCCCTGAAGCAACAAGTTGAGAGATTTAAAGGTTAATCATTTTACAATCTTGCTAGTTGCATACTGAACCTCAAGTTACAAAAGAAAGTTACTATTATGAGCTTTACTTATTGCGAAAAATCAGGACTGACAGTAGACCAGAATTGGCAGGTGAAGAATATTTTAATTGTGAAAAATAAAAGTTTTAATACTAAATCACACTCGGTGCATATACATACATTCATTAATGACATGTCTATGCAAACACCTCCATTGGGAGACAAGGTGTGACCCTCAATTGATGTGGCTCCACCATATGGTACAATGGGAACCTGATTTACATATAAAAGCAAAAGCGGTTAGTAGTTTTAAGGTAAATTTAATTGTCCAACACCAGTGAAGTTAGAAAGCAAAATACACGAGATCAGATGTGTGCTTCTTCACGTATTGTTTTCAATCACAAAGTTCATGTGAGAATTATATTCACTACATTATTGGGTTCACAATCCCAAGAGAAAAGTGAAATTTTAAACATTCAAAAGCATAACAAGTAACACGGATTAAAAGAAAAACAAAGCGGGTAGAAAATCGTTAAATTTATGAAGGAAGGAGAATTTCAGACCTTATGCTTGTCACATGACTTGACTATCTTAGAAACTTGCTCTTCAGACCTGAAAATTATGAATCATTTGTGGTGAAGATTGGAATTACATACATAATAATATCTCGACGGCATATTTTCCTGTGAAAACTATCATGACATGTTGAAGAGTCTTCATTCTTAAGTTGACAGAACCACCAAGGGAAAACAAAAGAAGCATAAAGGAAAATCTTTATGGCATTGAAGTGGAGTTGAAGCATGACTCTCACCTGGGGAAAACAACCACGTCAGGAATATTAACTGCTTTGTGAAAGCTGTTTTGTGGTTTTCCATGGTTATACCTCTCCTCATAATCCAGTGTCATATTATCCTACACAACCATATACCATTATCAATAATATCATAAACCCATCTAAAAAAACAGCAGGGATTTTCAAACTGAAGAAAGAAAACAATGAATTGAACAGATTGCCAAATTGGGTAAATGCAATACTTGACAAATAGCCTTCAATTCATCAATAAGCTCTCGTGGGACTTCCTTGTGCGAGCCTTTAACCACAAACTCGGCGCTAAAGGACCAAAAAGACAGTCTTTAAATAAATATTTAAACAAAATAACACAAATGTGATTGAAATGAAAGAAAGTTACCGAGAATTGACACCGGAAGCTTCACAGAGTGATGGGTCTGATTGAGGATGGAGAGCAAGTGATCCAGCTGAGACTGCGAGAGCGATTGGAAGCAGCGAGCTCGACCAGAATAGAAATGGGCTTTTTGTGCTCTCAGAGTTTGTGGTTTTTTGAGTTCTGACAAGCTTGCGGGACACTGAGGTTCGTAGAGCCAAGGAGTTGAAGAGGCACTTTGAGGAACAGCGTAGGCGAGAGAACCACGACGACGTTGCCATGGTGGTTGTTAGAGAGAGAGAGAGAGAGAGAGAGAGAGAGAGAGAGAAGAGAGAGAGAATGGACGGTGTTTGAGTGTTTGATCAAATGCTTGGTTTCGACCAAAAAGAGAAAAAAAAAAAGATCAAATGCTTGGTCTTGGTGTATGAATTTGATAGAACACACGAACGAGACTTCGTTTTGCCTGACCACTCAAAACACTTGGATTTTAGCATGGTAGGAGGGCCACTAACAGTAACATTTTATTATAAAAGTGACAAATGAATCCAATCACTGTGACAAATGAATGTCTGTTGTAAAAATCTTGTGTGGAGCCCACGCATTTGGAAATAATGAAGAATATAAAGATGATGTTGGAGGAAGATTTTTGAGATCCACTGCACACTCACGGGAAACCAAGAAACTTTCCCTATAAGTGGACGTCCTCCATTCATTGTAATTGATATAGATAAGAGAGAAAAAGAATCAATGAAAATATCAGAGCTTTCCTATTACAGCTCAATTTCTCTAGTTACTCTCCTCAATTCCTTTAGTTTTATAACACGTTATCAGCACGAATTCGCTTTCAGATATACCAGCTGAATTCTCTGATGAAACCCAGATCATATTCCTTTTTCTTCTTCCTCATTATCATCATCAAAAACTGATATCTGCCTCTAAACCCAAATCCCTCTCTCTCTCTCTCCCCAAAATATACTCAACCACTCTCGGATGATAAACCCCAAGAGGACGACAACTCCAATGTCTCCCAGCCCACTGAATCTGATGACCGTCAAGGAACCACGAGAGAGAGGAACAAGATGAAGGAGCTCAACGAAAGGCTCTTTGCTCTTAGAGCAGTGGTCCCCAGAATAAGCAAGATGGATAAGGCTTCTATAACCAAAGACGCCATTGACTACATCCAGGGACTTCATGAACAAGAAAGAAACCAGAGGAAGAAAAAGAAGAAGCAAATCTTCAAACCTTCCAAGGAGAACAGCAAACCCACCGAAAGAATAATCAATAAGCTCTCCGCCCCTTATATTCTCTATTATTTTATTATTATCCTATAATCATATTGATTATAAAGTAAGTAAAGGTGTGCAGGAGAAGCTTGTGCAGGTTCATGTTCATCTACTTTATTTATGAAATTATCAATTAAGGGAGCAGACAAACGGAAGGTGGAAAGTTGAAAAAGACAAGCGTGATATTCATCATGCACTAGTTCCTTTACCTGCATGATTACATATATAAGGCCCATAAAATTTAATGGGCTATGACAACATACTGATTTATTATATCCATACATATATACATAGTAATTCTATGGACGGTTACACCTTGCGGTGGTTTTTAACCCCGCATTTATTTATTTACTATATGGTGTAGGTTCATTACCCATACAATTTACTGTATGGTGTAGGTTTATTACCCATACGACAGTATTTATTTAAAAGTGTGGTGCGGGTTTATCGTCCACACGGTTGCCTTTATTTCTCTTTATTTAAAAGTATGGAGCAGAATTAGTGCCCATACCAGCACATTTACTTTACCGCACATTTACTTTATTATTTAAAATATGGTGCGGAATTAACGTCCATACAACAAGCAATTTAATTTATGAATTTACTTTACCGCACATTTACATATATTTAAAGTATGGTGCGGATTTATTGTCCATATCAGCAATTTATTTACCAGCAATTTATTTACAAGCAATTTATTTTATGAATTAATTGTGCAGTATGATGAGTTTTTACAGTATACAGATCAGGACCAGAAGTTCCTTGATCCTCATCATGCAACTACATCAGGACTTGAAGATCCTTGATGATGATAATGATATGAGAGCTGGCAGTCTCTCCGGTACTGTATTTGTAAACAAGAGATCGGACCTGAAGATCCTTGATCCTTGACATGTAAATAAGGACCTGGAGTTCCTTGATAATGTAACAGTACCGTATTGGTTAATGGTGCCGTACACATGAATAGTAAATGTACTGGCAAATGTACTGTACGCATGAATAGATACGTATTCATGATCTGATGAATAGTACTGCATACATGAATAGTGACATATGGATAAATATTAACCATTTGGGGTAAGCCGTCACTATATACAAAAGGGGACCTGCAGTTCCTTAAACTCATGGATGAGCAATTAAATGAGATGCCAGAAGTTCCTCAAAATATGGACAATTATGTGAGGGCCTGAAGTCCCAAAATATATACTGGAAATTATAAAAATGTCCATACCATGAGAATATGTGATTTTGGCATGAAGTCCAAATCTGGCAATATTGAGAACCTGAAGTTCCAACAGTCAAATGGACAACCCTTGAGGTATTATTGCAAATTGTGGAACACCACATATTTCTTTGGCATAAGAAAATGATGAATTTGATAAAGTTCGATTCTGTTATAATCGACACCTCAAGAAAGAAATATATTTTGTGAATTCCGGTTGTTAAGAATACACCGTGAAATGGATAACATCAGGATAAACCTCAAAGGATGAATTGAGGCTCCTCGCATATTTTGGTATATTATATGATCTGGGCCGGAAACCCATGGATCCAAATATATGAGAGATCCCGAACTTGAAGTTTTGGGTATATAGTAGTTAATGCTCTTCACTACTATATTGTAACATTATCATGGCTTTTACTCAATTCATATTTCATGCCTATTTGAAAAGGGCAAATAAATTTTGAAGTTGTGTTTAGCCCGGGCCAGAAGTTCCGGACTCACATGCATTGAAATATGTAATTTGAGAGATTTGTTGTGGTTATTTGAACCTATAAGGCACAAGGTTCCTAACCGTCATTTTGAAAAGACGTAAAAAACCACAGGTGCAAGTTTAAAGAATTTGCCCAATTATTATAACAGAAAAGGAGCATACAACAGATAGATTTTCTTCACCTGCAAGAAAGGAGCAGGCTCTGTAAAATCTATAAAATTCCGTTATGTTCTGGAAGCCTCTGCAGGAAGAGGACGACGCCTCTTAAGCTTAGCCATGAGCCACTCGTGTTCTTCCAGAATCTTTTCATTGGAAATCTGCAGCATGTTAAGCCTTGTCTGCGTATCAGTGGAGTATGAACTCACTAGTTTCGACAAGGCATTATTCTCCTCTTTAAGTTTCTCAACCTCCTGTTGAGACTCATGAAGTTTTCTCTGAAGAGACGAATTTTCAGTGTTCAGCTCCTGAATCTCGTTTGCTCTAATACGCAAACGACTAGCCATGTTAGAAACAGAAGCAGCACACTGAACGCTGAAAGCCATTGAGTCATCAATAGCCTCTTCATCAGACCTCGATAATAACAGCATTTCATCCATAGGAATAAGAAAATTCCTAGCTACTGTGACAGCAATCGAATCATCCATCATCATAGAATCATTAACCGTAAGATGACGGTTTTGGAATGCAAAGGTTGGCTGCCAGATTTTGATGTCACGAGTTGTTTTGGGATCAACATTTAAATCAAGTTGATTTGGGCGGGAAGAAGAGGAAGCCATTTTTAGAAGGTTTTGAGGAAAGCCTTAGAAAAACTGAACTTTTAGAGAATGAAAGGGAATTGAGTTGAAACGCAGTTACTCCAATTAGATCTTGCAGAGGCAATATCTATAGGTGGAAATGTGGCACCGTATCCAGGATCCCAATATTTCCCCGGATCCCCATATTCTTTTTCTTTTCCCAGGTTCCAAAACTTCACGTGGTCTCCAGTAATGTCTGTCGGCACTTTCGGCGTTTTCAGGATTATTTTCATCAAAGCCGATCTTGCTTTGCGGATTTCACGGAGTTACTTTTTCAGAAGCTCCCGAGAATCTCGCAAATCTCTACGGTTAATTTGAAATTCACCGGATTTACTTATTCTTCTTATTTGTGTATAAATATGTTACTAACGAAATTTTCTTTGCAGAACACACTCAGTTTCCTCCAATTTCTTCTTCATATCCAATGATGCAATATCTACATATTTTTCATATTAGTGAGCCCTTGATGTGCTTTAGAAGCGAGACTATCTCTGATCATCCATTCTGGAAGCGAGATTATCCCTGATCACGTTTCCGCTACATCAGGGAACTGCAAGAGTGACAACATGCTCTGATCTCCTGAAGTTCTCCTTGACTAGGAGAGATGAGAGTTTGTTGTCTGCTCCCACCAGCTTCCTTCCTTGATTGCTTACCTTACCTTGCAATCAATATCACAACTTTTGTATTTTTTCTTTCTTTTATAACTCTCTGGGATTCTATTTCCTTAGAATGAACATCCGAAGAAAGAATCCATGCAGTGATCCTAGCACTGAGGGTTATACTTTTGACAAAGATATAAGGATTGTGATTTTTGCTCTTGCAGGATATAACTAGATCATCAAGTGCCACATCATATTTGCAGAGCCGATACGTGCTTGAGTGATACTTGAGAAAAGTTTCTCCCACCTAAGGATGTAAGAAATACTTACGTTATTTCATGCTTGTACTATTATTTTGATATTTTATACTACATCCTTAAACGTGACCAAATGAGGAGATAAGGCCGTTCCGGAAGAACGCCGTGCAGAGGACCATTCCAGTAGGATGCCATGCATTATAGATCGTTCCAGAAGAACGACTTGTATTATGACCATTCCAGAAGAATGGCTTGTATCATTCTGATATGTATCCATGGATTATTAATGCAAATTTCACAGATTGCAAGTTGGATACATTGATAATACACTGCACAGATTAAAGTCCCATAAGAATAGAATATGGGTATAGCAGTGATCAATATGATGCACGCCTGTTGCGTAGCAAATGATATGGATTGAAGTCCCTGAAGGACAAGCCTTTAACATGTCAATATTCATACAGTGCACGTTTGATGCGTAGCAAATTATATAGTTTCAAGTTCCAGAAGGACAATTAATTGACATGTATGTATTAATCTGTGGCATGCCTATAGCATGACAGATATATGGGTTTTAAATGTTCCAACTCCTTAAATGGAGATTATCCACGCCCTACTGTAAAATAACGCTCCACTGGAGGTTATGATCCACATTCTCACATAATTGATCTTATAAGAGATGTCTATCTGAAAAGAGACAATAAAAGCCCCCTGAAGTGGCTTGGGTACCCAAAAGCAAAGAAATGCTTATAATTGATGCATGCGCATGCACATGAGAATGGTGGGATCATGAATTGATGAATGAAAATTTTGGTTTTGGAGTAGCTACTCAAATCATCAATGGGCTGTGTTGATTGGAACTACGTTCTATTATTAAATGTCGACAATATCATTGGCCAAAATGGAAAGAGGCAATTCCATTACAGATGAAAATGAACGTGAAAGAATAAACCCATAGTACGAACCCCAAAAGATGTTAATACTGAAAGTTATACTTGGGTGTTCGGAATAAAATGGAATATACCCATTTTATATGGCACAATGTTTCTGGCAGAAACAAGAAATGTTGGTTTTCTCCATATTTACAGATGCAATTGTGTCTTCCTATTGCACATTTACTGAGACCAACATATTATCTTTAAGGGTTATTAAATGCACGGAGCATATCGCCAGAAGCGATTCCCTAAAGATGTATAAGCAAAACAAATAGCTGGATATAAAGTTATATACTGTGTCATGAAGTATAACCTCTTAAATCCGTGAAGGATTGAAATTACAAGAAGCAAGTCCTTGAAGGACGTGTGCCTGAAGCACAAATTTTGTACTCAATACTAATATGTATAAATTGCCTCAGTGAGTACACTAATTACGATATGGTTGCAACACATTACAGCTCTTGGAGAGTTGATAATTGATCAAAACTCGTGAAGAGTTAATACTTGGTTAAAACTCTTGAAAAGTTCAAGTAACATTTGTCTCGGCTTGAAGATCGAGCATTATGCCAACGAGATTCTTGCTTATACTAAGAAAGTATTGAAGCATTTTGTGTGGATTATCCGTTGGGCACTTAAATGATTTTCCGGAAATATATTGGACCGGATATTGTATTTTCCAGATAGAGCTCAGCTCCGTCGCCATCACTTTGGGATGATGTGAGGCATATGTAATACTTTCTCCGCATAACACCATATACGGGCATATTCTTTTCAAGTGAACTTACAAATAGCCCAGGTTTTGTTAAGATAAGCGGACTTTGGAAATTTCTATGATTTACATAGAAATAGCTCACTGGAAATATATTTACTTACTCAATTACATGAATTATTGGTGGCTACATCATTCACTCAATCCGAAAGATCTTTTCTCTAGAAAGATAGTCATGAAGATATCAGGGGGAGATACTCTTCAGGGGGAGCGTCCAACAATATTACAAGATTGACTCACCGAAGCAATGCCAACAGATGATAAACAGTAAGGCTTAAAGATACTTTGTCAAGCATCAGGGGGAGCGTGTTATCAATAAAGACCTTCACACACTGTACTCTTTTTCCTTCGTCCAGGTTTTTATCCCACTGGGTTTTTCCTGGCAAGGTTTTAACGAGGCAGTGTAGCACGCGTGTCAATATACACAGAATTTTATGTTACACATGGTTATGTACTCTTTTTCCCTTCGACCAGTTTTTGTCCCACTGGGTTTTACTGGCAAGGTTTTTAACGAGGCATATTTCATACATGGTGGTCTCCAAGGGGGAGTGTTGTAAAAGTCTTGTGTGGAGCCCACGCATTTGGAAATAATGAAGAATATAAAGATGATGTTGGAGGAAGATTTTTGAGATCCACTGCACACTCACGGGAAACCAAGAAACTTTCCCTATAAGTGGACGTCCTCCCTTCATTGTAATTGATATAGATAAGAGAGAAAAAGAATCAATGAAAATATCAGAGCTTTCCTATTACAGCTCAATTTCTCTAGTTACTCTCCTCAATTCCTTTAGTTTTATAACAATGTCCAATTACTCTATTATTTTATTATAAAAGTGAATAAGGTTAAAAAACATTTGTAAGAAGTAAAAGATTATCTTTCTTTTTCAAACCGTTAGAACGAAGTTGAACCCTAAAATTGAGAGAAATTATTGTATGATATTTGAGTACCGACACATGATGATATAATTTGGTGTTTAAATATAGGCGAAAGAAAGGGTTAATATTTTTTACTTTTAAAGTATAATATCAAAAAATATTCACCATTCGACGAAGTCTAAAATCTAATTTCCTCTTTAAAGCATACAATTTAGTGCTCTTTTCTTTCTTCGCTTACACAAATTCGAAGGTCTGTGCCCACATATCACTTCAGTAAAGGCTCACGGGCCAAACAATTTTAATTTAAAAGACTTGAAAGACTTGAAAGACAAGATATGTATGCTAGGAAGATCTAATTTTCCTAACATGTCAATGCATAAACTAAGAAGAATGATCTTTCTAAACCGATGCATTTTGCAGCTTCCACAGCTTTATTGGGTAAGATAGGAGCTCCCGTCAATCAATCAATACACCGCATATTTGGCTTGTAAATCCCAAAACTCCTTACTTTGCTTCAGTATCTCTGCACGTTCTGCAGTATACCTCTCTTTCCAGTAGTCTTTGCACCTGTGAAAGGTTTTCTTAGGAGTCAAAATTTGTTGACCTTTCTCATATTAACTAAAGAACAACGGAGGTTTCAGTTTATTCACCTTATTTTCAGGAGCAGATCTAGTTCCAACATGTGCACTGCTTTAGCATACACTCCAGCCTGCATTAGAGGAGAATAGGAACTTAAGATCAAACAGTTTAAGATATGAAACTTCAAATTTTTTATTTTTTTATTTTAATCAATGAGATAATGAAGCTTACGAAAGGAGAAAACTCGAGTTAAAGAAAGATCAAACATCAAAATCAAGTGAGAAGATCATATGTCGTTATCTGATAGATCATAGTTTAAAATAGTTTCATTGTGCATATATTTCCAAGGGCTAGATTCTGCTAATGATAGATGAGAAATAGAAGGACATAGTTCTCACTCAAATGCAAAGTTGGAAGATATATTTGGACAGAACTTCAATAATTTTAGCATTTATGTTATAAATCCTGCTATTAAACCTTGCACCCTTTAACTAAAGATATACTTGTGGAGAATGTTATGAATATGTTTGTATAGTTTAAAAGTATATATATATATATATATATATATATATATATATATATATATATTAACAAAGAAAATGGGGCTTGGATTATCACCAACCTCTCTGCATATTGGGCACTTTGCATCTAGGGCTGCAGACTTAGGGCCTTGGAAGATAAACACAGAAGCAGCTGAGCAAGCACAAGACTTGCAGAAAAGGTGGCCGCAGCTCAAAGCATATGGATTGAAAACAGTTTCCTGTGAGATCAAATACACATCAGAACACCTATGTACAAATGCCAACTTTTTATCCTTCAGAATGCAACTGAAAGTAAGACCTTACCAAGCATACAGCACAAGTCAGATCATATTCCATCTTCAAGGAGTCAGGAAGTATCAATGTTATTATAGGTGGTGTCGCATCAAGATCACAAGAGAAGTGACCAGAAAGCTCATTGAGGCCTTCACCATCCGATCCATGAAGATTCAAAGAAAAAGCACCCAATTCTATGAGCCAAGGTGATTGCAAAAGCTCGATATGTTCAGCCCGCATTTTGGATTTGAAAATCTTGCCATTTTGAGAGCTATGTACCTGTAGTAGAAGATTTAAAACAAAGAAAGTCATTGATGGATACAGAGCAGTATCAACCAAGTTAGAGAGAAAATAAATATTGAGCAGTCTGGTGCATACTTTATCATATTTCTTAAGGATTTTTCTGATAGCAATTGCGTTCATTGTAACATATTCTATCAGCATCCGCCCTTTTTCTACCATGGCTTGCTGATCATTCATAAAACATTGACGCAACCTCAGTAAGTATCTCTGCATTCCAGTAGCAACATGGAGATGGAGGAGATGTCTGACTCTCAAACTGAAGCATAGAGCTATGTCCGAAACTTCCTTCATTAACTCCGTGAAGAATGCCTGATCACACGCTGCAACATAGAAAATTGAGAGTAGATAAGACTACGAGCTTAACTCATTAGTAAGCAACAATACTAATAGGCCTTCCATGTTTTGAATGAACATATACTCTTGAATGCTTTTTTTTAAGACAATAACACCGATTACAAATAAGTCCTACAAAATAGGCCTCAAACTTCTAAGCCTCCATTAATTGTCACTATAAAAGGGATCCAAAATTTTGAATTTTGAAAACTTAAATGACCACCAAATGGTAATAGTCATTATTTTGAAGTGGGACTATGAGAAGCATTGATTAGAAATGCTATACACATAAACTCATTCTATAGAAACATCTTTTAAGGAATAAGAAAATGAAGTAGGAAAGGATAATCAGGGCAAGATCGCACATTCTTTAAAAAATCAAATCTTGTAAGCACGTTCGCACACATACACTTGTACAACAACATAACTATGGTAAAACAAAAGTTCAAAAAGGGGTCAAAGCACAAAAACAGCATGGTTTAAGACTATGATTTCTTCAAATACTCTGAGCAGAATGTAGCTACCTGAACTAAGCAATTGGGTAAATCTCAACCTCAGTCTTTAAACCCTGCAACCTTGATGATGACAAAAATCAAACACAGGTTTACTACAGTTGTTAAACGCACTCAAATAGTTGTTTTCCTAACAGGTAACATAGTATCTGTGATCCTTTTGCTCATTGAAAATTGCACACTCCACAAATCCAATTGAACCACAGAAAAACAATTAAAACACTCATTCACATTATCATATTGTATCACCAACATTGGGTTAATAAGCTTCATTCAAACAGAACTAAAAACAAACACAGAAAGTGCAAAAACAAAATAGATGGGAAATCAATTCTTACCAGGGCAAGATTGACATTGACACAACTGTTTATTTTGATTAGCAGCACCTTCTTGTTGATCAGCAGTTGAAGCTTCTTGCAATGTCTTACAACTCTGACAAGTCTTGAGGACTTTCTTCAGCCGCTTATACTCGACATGCGAGCACTTCTCCGATTCTCGTACTTGTTCCTTATGCAGAAAGTCCGTATAAGTATCTCCGAATTTCATATTTCCCCCGTCGAAAATTAACCTAAATCTGGCTTCTTAAACCCTAAAATTCGCTGAAATAGTCCGAAAAATAAATAAATAAATAAAAATTGAAGCTTTTTTGAGTGAGCAGAGAATAAGGAGGAGATGGAAGAATGTTGTCGAAGTGTCTGAGCTCGCAATTGCAATGCTCAACACACTCTTTGCATTTTTCTCTTCTCAATTTTCTCGGGAAACAAACGCGGGGTGGGGCGGTTAAGAAAAAGGAAATTTGAGTGGTGGCCACTTGTTTCCAGACGAAGTACACGGAAGTGGAAGATCGTTTTTAAACGGCGAAGTCCCCGCGCTTTTTTCGGGGGGTTTTGAAGAAAAAAACCAAAAAGGACATATGGTATATACGTCAGCGCCAGCACCATACTAAATACGGCCGTAGGACATATGGTGGTTGTGAAATACGTGTAGAAGAGGGAGCTTCTTGGCGTCTAGCTGCTAGTTTGACCATTTGACCAACAAAATTATAGGCTTTCTAGCTGTTACTTGACTAGAAAAGTTACTTGCTTAAAATACATGTGTCACGCTTTAGGATCTAGGGTTTAGGGCAATATTAGTCACAATGCTAAAATGAATTGTTATATACAATTCAACGCGTGATTTGGTTTTACAAAAATTAAATGTAATTTTATTCATTTAAACAAAAATTATTTTACAATTATTTTTGGGGGATTTTGAAAAACTTTGCTGCAACGTGGAGGGAGGAGGCATCCCATTCATTCCCCCTTTCCCTCAAGTCTTCAAATCAAATGAAGATTTGCTTTAAATTATAAGATGAATTGTAAGTCTGGGGAGATGAATCACCTAAGCTAGGGTTATGAGCAAGGTCTAAAATATTGATGGTTTCGGAAATATCGGTGGTCTAAAAACATGGAAATTTAGATGGAAATATCGGGAAATTATCAATATCGATAAAAAATGAATAAAAAATATGAAAATTGTAAGAAAAACTTGGAAATTTTTATTGAAACTTTGTAAGATGTTTATTTAGTCAATTATCTATTACTTTATCACAAAAAAATTGGAATGAAATGCATTGCATGATGGGTTCTGTTAGCACTCAAAACTAGACGGGTAGTAATAGGGCCAACTTACAGATGAGGTGGATGATTAAGGGATCAGAAATGCCTTCGGTAAATACTTCTCTTTAGGAGGTTGAGCGTGATCTGCGCAATGAAAGAAAAGAAAGCAATTGGTGAGACCTAAAGCACTGGTGTGATACGAGCCAAAGGCCCTCCGTGCTAAAGTTAGTCGAAAAAGTGAGAAGATAGCTTATTAACAACGCAAGGGCATTAATGTTAAAAATCCTTGAACCCTGTACCCTAGGGCTAAAGGTTATTTTATAGTGGTTTTTAGGTGTCCTCTTGGTGTGAACTTTCGATGTTGGACTCGTGGGAGTGACTTGAGAGGCTGCCACATGTCTTGGGGATCATACTAGCGAGGAACCCGAGGAATTCCTGTAAGATGCCTTTTGGGAGGCTGAATCAGCAAGGGATCCTGAAGGAACCAGCTGATTGTGGACCGCCTAGTGAGCAATCAGAAGTTGGTACCGAGGGCGCCTACCAATTGTGGGACTAGTCTTGCCAGTGTGGACTACAAGGGCTTGCTTGATGTCAGATCCTTTCCATGTGTCATGGTATGAGAGGCCGGTCATATATGGTTCCAATAGGTTTAATTGATTTAAGTTGATTAAGCGAGCTGACAAACACTGCAAGTGTAGAAAATATGTAGTAAATTAATAAAAGAAGATTAAACACACCATAAACATTTATTTATAATGATTTACTAAAACATTTTTAACTTTATACATGGTAAGATGAAATTCTTTCCACCATCTTGGAGCCCTGACATAATGCTCCTTGATAGTCACCCACCCTTCTCTAAAAAAAGTTATTCTTTCCTTTGCAGGAAAAAAGAAAGAAAAACCAAGATCAAGATCAATTGTCCTCCAAAAATATCGCTTAATTCTGAAGGAACAAAACTCTGTGTCCCGGTTACTGCATATGTATTCTTAGGGCCAACTGTCTCCCATTCATCTTCTTCTGCAGAAGATACTAGAGATTATTTGAGCCCATTAATACTCGAGGGCTGTCCTTCAAGCTTAAGTAATTCATCATGCATCTGATCCATAATAAAGCTAAGAAATTCCTGAGCACCTTCTTGTCTGAAAAACAAAAATAGTTTCACTAGGCAACTTAAAATAGAAAGTAGAATATAGACATGCCGACATAAATATTTACACTAGACATAGAAGAAACTAAACAATGCAAATTTAACCCTTTTGGTGATTACTCTTGAGGTGTTCTAGGTTTCTTCTTTCCTTGGTCCATGAAAATATTGGCGAACTCAGAATAGTACAAAAGATTGTTAACCTATTTGTTACAACATTTTACCGATCACAAGTTAACTTCTAAAATATCTCAGTCTAACCCATTATTTCACATTATGGGTTGCAACAGGTGTAATAAACCACAAACAGAGAAATAAATTGGAAAAAAAGTGTAACATATTTTCAGAAAATAAACAATTTAAGTGGAGACACTGTAACAACAGGCATTTTAGTCATGAGCTATGTAAGGCAGTGGCACTTTTTCAAGCCATCAGACAAATTGTAAAGCATGAGAATAATCAATCAAGCCTAATAATACTGAAGGAAAACCATTACTGATCAATACAAGATTTATGAGAATCACAAAGTAACAAAATTGCACTACATGTCTGACCTTTCTTATTTATTTGGAAATAGTGAAAAGATATTAATATAAGGAAAGAATGGAAACAGTGCATAAGGGATTTAAAAGAAAAAAAGTGGCATAGAAGGACAACTTTTGTGACTACAAATAGATGCATGTGTCTAAATCTTTTTGCAATGATCGTGCCTTACAAAAACAGAGTTCTTTTTCTCCAAACAAAAATATCTTAAAACAAAGGAAAGAAGGAAATGGAGTAACAATTTCACAGCAATCTTTTAAAGAAACAATGAGATTGACAATGATTATTGTTCCAAAACAATACCAGGCATTAAATTAAAACATAAATATTGAGAAAAATACGAAGACCAGAGAGAGAAAGAGAGAGAGATATCGTAAATAATACTTCAGCCAAGAGTAATCTCAACTCCTACACAAATCACAAGTAGATAAAGAAAAATGATATCAACATATATTCCTATTAAATTACAGTAACATATCAATAAAACACAAAAAAAATCAATATAACAGCAATACCATAGCAATACAAAAGCAATACCACTACAATACAACCGCAATAAAAATGACAATACGATTGCAAATAGAAAATCAACAATGCTACCTCACTATGATATAATCATAACAAGTTCATAGAAAATAGAAAATCCCAATACCAATTGCAAGAATCAATGGACAAAGAACAAACACATTTGTTGTTTCAAACAAACAAAATCAATCCCAATACTTCACTTTCTACACAAAATACAGACGAAATCAATCACAATTCCAATTTCAGTAATCAAATTCAATTTAACATCAAAACTTACATATTCCCAACAATTCATTTTCTAGAGAAGCTGTTCTTGAAGAGGGCATGTAAACCCTAACTTCAAAACCCCCCAAAATTGGACCAAAATGCTCAAACAATGGCCACCTAATGCCAAGACATGCTGTCATATTTAGAAAAGATGGTTTTGTTTGGGTTTGTTTAGGTTGCAGAAGGGATTCGAAGAGAGATGAAGTTGGGGTTTGGATTTGGGTAGAGAAGAAAACAGAGAGGAAGAGGAAGAACTGGGTTTTGAGGGCAAAGTTGTGGGTTTTGTAGGTTGTTCTTGATCTTCTTCTTCGTGAGAAGAGGCGTAGTTAGCTAGATGGAGAGAGAGAGAGAGAGAGAGAGAAAGAAAGAGAGAGAGAGAGAGAGAGAGAGCTGAAAGAGAAACCAAAAACTGACCAAAAGTGTTATCTAGGAGATAAGTGGGCAATAAGTATGTATTTATAGGTAATAGTTGCAACAAAAATGGGGAGGGGTAGTATTTTTAGAAAAAATTATAAAATGGGTGGCATTTTGAGCTATTTCCCAAAAAAAAAAAAGCAGCCGATCAGCTCCTAGGCGCCCATGTGTAAAATAGTATAGCCGTACGGCTATACTATTTTTAAATATAAAAAAGAGGACCCCCAGCCGCCATGTGTCAACACAAGTCTATTTTTTTTTTTTATAAAAAAAACACGGAGTATAGCCATTTGACAGTACTATTAATTTTTTTTATTTTAAAAAGAAGACCCTCAAGCGATTAGGCGCCACGTGTCAAAAACAAGTATAGCCGCCCGGCTATATGTTAAAAAAATCGTAGTATAGTCGACTATACTATTTAAATACATTATATTTAACAGGTATCGCCGCGTGGCTATACTATTTAATTTGCATTAGTTTGTACTTTATAGATATTAATTTGCTCGTTTCAACATATCTAAAGTAGATATTAATCTTCCACTATATAATATTTCAATAGATTTTTTATAACATATGTTATTCTTATTCAATAATATGTAAGAATTATTTATATAATACGTGAATTTTGTGTGTCTTACTGAAAATTTTGTAAAAAAATACGTGTATTAAATGTTAGAAATACGTATGTATATGTATAATATAACTATTGTACGTTTGCTTTATAAAAAACTTGAGACGTGTATAGAACAAAAATGTATTATTGAAAAATATATATGTAAAAGCCTATAGCTGCTCGTCTATACTATTTATTAAAGTCAATTTAAAAAAAAAAAAAAACCAGTAAAGCCGCCCGGCTATATGATTTTTTAAAAAAATTAGAAAAAAATCGAGTATAGCCGCACGGCTATACCCTTGACTGAAAAAAAATACACAGCGCCTAGGCGCCCAACGCAGCGTGGAAGGATGATCCATGATTTGGCACTATACGGAAGGCAAAAGGAAGAAGTTCTCTGCAGCCATTTCAAGAAGCCTTCGAAGGCAATTTAGAAAATGAATGAGGATATTATTGTCCAACTACTACAAAATACGTCGGCGTATATCTTTCTTTAGGAATACGACTCTTGTGCGGGCTGAATCCAAAATGCCCCAAATCTTAATGGCCTATTGACGTGGGTCTCTGAATCCCCACATCAATTGACAATTGTAGTTCGTCCATGGGCGCTTGCTACATGATCGCTGCAACTCGGTTCGAGCCCCTCCTGCTATCGACAGAAGAGGACCCACAGAGACTTGCTCTTCCCCTAAACCAAAAAATTCAGGCTTCAGCAGCGAACCCAACTGAAAACTCAAACCCACCCGCCCAACCAACCCAAACCCGTTTGATCTGAGATCCACCCAAGTCCAGAGGACCCAGAAGGCTTCCTCAGAGAAACAACCGCCTACCCATCAGCTGCTTCTGTATCAACGCCTCCTTCAGCTGTCTCTACTGGTAAATTTCCTCTTTGGTTTTTCTTGTTCTTTCTTTTCCAAATTGCCCACTTTTCTTTTTGTTGCACTCTCTGTTTGTGCAAGTATCGTTCAATGTTTCAGTAACTTTTGGGATTGTTTGGATTCTGAGGATGGCTAGGTTTAGATAATTGTTGATTCTTGAGCCAGACTTGAGGCTGTAATCCAAAATAGAAGTTTTCTTTCGCTTAAGTTTTCCTCCATCGAAACAAGACAGTAGGCATAAACAATTCAGTTTTGTACTAATTACCAACAAATTAAGATCTTATTATCTTGGTGTTTGGGTCATATTTGGATTCTTGGGAAATCTAAAGAATATCAAGATTAATCTTTTCATCCTATGCTGTCTGATGTGTTGGGGGAAGGAGAGAATTGATAGTTGAGTGATTTAGTTCATCTGAAAACAAGGCTGGGCACACTAAAAATTTCAATTTTGTTTCTTTGTTGTTACACCCATTTTTCAATACTAGCTCAATAATCATAAATGATGCACCGCTTGCTGCTTATAATAGTATTGTCAAAATTTTTTCTCGACTTTATTTCTGAGTTCTGATATGAACAAATTGTAGCCCTGAGAATCTTTTACAAGGGAAAACTTTTACATGCTAAGAGATTATGTACCCAGTAGTCTTCTGTTGGGATTCATAGGAGTGCGTAGAGATCATAGTTATTTTTGTTACTTGTTTTAATTGTATTGCAGTTGTGTCTTAAATGCTAAAGATAAGGAGTTGAATTTTAAACCCAGTTTCCAATTCAGATAATATGTGAAGTCCTGCTATTTGTTTGTTACATTTTTGGTAAAAGCAGCTTTTTTCTTTTCTTTTTTGTTTTGCGTAAGATAATTATTGTTTGGTCGTCAGCTGCTAGAGTTTGAGCAGTATATGTTCAATTGTCTGGTCATATTTGCCTTCAACAATGATCTCATTGTTTTTTATCCAATCAACGTTTAATTTCACAAGCAGGTTCTCTGCTGATGGCAAAGAAAAGGCAAAGACAGCTGGTGGTTGCCCTGCACAAGAATAATACTCCCAGTGGTCTAATTGAGTCTTCAAACTCCGATAATGATCTTGATCTGCAAGATAGTTGGGTGATAGTTAAAAAGCAGAGAGTCAAAATTCTGATACCTCCGCTGCCTGTTGCTAATAAATCTCCACCACCAAACCCAGGACCAATTCAGCTGCAACCTGTTGCCACAGAAGTGGTAGGCGATGGATCACAATTACCTGTTGAGACGTGTCCCAAAACGGCTTCAATTCATGAGCGAAAGAAGATTGAATCTCTTGCTCCTAAAAGGGGTATTCAGCTTACTAGAAAACGTCCTCCTGCTAAACATGTTTCAACTTTTTCCAAGTCATTTGGACGAGATTTAAGACTGGAATTACGAAATCAAGATCAAATAGTTTCTTCTCGGTGTCATAGAACTCTGGGAGTATCCAAAACCTCAAAAGCTATCTTGCAGCCAAGGCAATCACATGGCCCGAGTATTTTCCTTGATCAGGGAATGTTGCTGAACCAAAGGCTAAGAGCTCTGAATCTTGAGAGGAAGCTTCAGAAAGCTGGCGGGTTAAGCCGGTGGCTAGCATCACTAGGACTGGGGCAGTTTGTTAGGATTTTCCAGAGGAAGGGTCTCAGTAAATTTCAGTTGGTTAATCTGACCATGAAGAAGCTCAAAGATATGGGTGCAAATGCAGTAGGGCCTAGGAGGAAGCTCATGCATGCAATCGACTGCTTCTGCCAGCCATGCTTTTATTAAAGCAAATGCAAGCAGAGAAACAAACAAACCCAAGTAGTGCATCCTAAACTAGTATATGTATCATGGAAATTAATTGTGTGAGAGAGAAGAAAAAGAAAGTGACTCTAAATGCAGTGAGGTATGTGGTTTCATTTTGGATGTGTACAGAATTTGGATTGGTATAGTTTATGGAAAGAAAATGTCTACAAATGCATCTGGCAGCAGTTTAGTCTTCGCCAAATTACTTTGTTCAAATGGTGGAATATGGAAAGGTACAGGCCTCTATATACAGCAGAATAGCCAAAGCACATGATTTGCTAATTCTGTGAAAAAGCCTCTCTGAATTTCAAACGAGTGTTCAGAATGCTGCATGAAGTTGGTTGCTTAAGGAAACTTGGGTGTAATTAATTGTGTCCATTAGATTATAGAAAATTAGGGGATGAACATCAACTTGTGGTTCTTTATCATCCCAAATGAAATCACTGAAGAATTTATGGTAAGCAAATCTGTTCTCTTTGTGGGTAGGTATTCAAAATACTTTGATAGAAGGATTAGATTTTATTGTAAACCAAATGCTCTTCACAAATAAGTCCCACAAAATTCAATTTCATAGCCAGAAGAAACACTTAATCATCATTTTGGAAAATGAAAATAAAAATCTCTTGATTTAACTATTATTAGACCCAATATTTTTTTCTTCTTCTTCCAGACTCAAAATCCCAACAAATCATAAACTCCAAATCTCAACCAACAAAAAGAAGATTAATATCCAAATTTAACTCAACCAACAAAATGAAGATTAATATCCAAATTAAGTGGATTAAAGACCATATAAAAGCAGAAAAGCTTGTGTGAAACGGACCGCTCAGGTCAAAAACTGAGTTTGGATCAAGTTTGGAGAGGTTCATGGTATCTTGAGTGAGAGAGAACCTTGTGTTGTAATTTCATTTCTGTTCAATAAAAACATTTGTTTATTATATAAAAAAGAAAGATAAATAGAATAGGAGTGATTCGATAAACATAGCAGGTGGAGCTTGAGGAAGATGAAAACAAAAATAACATGGATAGAGGTAATTAGCAAAAGTATTGCAGCACTAATGGTTTCCATATTTCCCAGGGATAGACGTGGAATGGAGGACGATGTTTCGTACACGGGTGGGACTAGGCTTGGCTTGAGTTGTTTTTTCTTGTATTCCATATTCTCATTGATATCCTTTCCTTTATTACCACTGAGGAGCAAAAGGAGTCGACTTTCACATGTAACATCATAACCTTTATATAAGATGGGTGAAATTTTTAGGTCAAATGACGGCTAATGGAAATTCACAGTACACGAGGTCACAGAATATGAAATTGTTTCAGAACATGCTTTACAATAACTAAACCTGCTAAATAAAGATATCAATATTTCATCATATAATCCCAAAACAGAACCTGTTGCTAACAAACATCAACATTTTCATAATAAAAATCCAAATTTCAGCAAATCAAACATTCAAACTCATCCAAATTACCAACATACAATCCCACATTTCCATAGAAATACAAATAAATTTTGATTCCCAATTGATTAATACATATTAACCCAAGATGTTCTAAAACTCTAAAAACAACAAAAGACAATTAGCATCATTTGCCACCATCCCCTTCGGATGTGCCCCTCTTTTGCTCCCTGTTTTTGTCATAAGAGATATGAACCCATTATAGTCAAAAGCCATGAGATATGAATCCATATGCATAAGCTCCCATTGACCCAATATTCTTTTTTTTTTTTTTTTTTTTTGGTCTGAACCACGAGGTGGTCCTGGATGAGCTCCAACTATGGGTGGCACCTTTAAGCCATAACCACAACTCAGACTAATCCCCGCTCACACCGGGTCGGCCCGTAAAGGGTAAAGTGCTGGCCAAAGTGGTGACTCCGTACGAGAGACCCAATATTCTTTTAATTTCAAATGAGTAAGGCACAAAAATATTCTCTTAAAGCAAAACAAAATTTAATGTATTTCTACTTGTTTCATGTAAAGTTAAATATCAATAAATGCATATATTACCGAATGAAATTAGCAAAGCTGCAAATAAAGACATATCAAGAAATTAAGAATTTATAAAAATAAAAACTACATGGCGTGTATGATCTTGTATGCTATTGAACCCGCAATTATGCATCAACTTCGTTGAACATCAAGGTGAGGAAGTAAATAAGAACTAGGTAGCGGACCATACCCAAATGATCGGGCCACACGTCGCTAAGTACGAGGTCATACTCAGACTCTTTACCAAACTAAACCAAACGAAAAAAATAATTAAATGCAATTTGAAATAATAATAATAATAATAATAATAATAAAATTGAATCAACATTATGTTCTTACCATAGAATTGTGCTCCCCATCATTTCTAACATTTATGAGAAATGCAATTGGACACCAATTACGCTCGCTTAAGATGAAATTATAACTTATGTAGTTCCCCAGTTCCAACATCCAATTGCAACAGTAGCCAGGACGCCCAACATAACATTTGTTCCACCATAGCCTAAATTTTTAGCAACCAAATGCCTCCAAGCTCGGTTGTTGCTATCAAAAAGGCACTTCACAGTATATAACCTATATTCCAATTTAGCTCTCGCCGACATGAACAGTGGGCTATGACTCAGTAGGCTACGCAATGTCCTGTTACAATTTAAATATAATATCACACAACCGACTATAACAGTAATGAGAATGTAACAATATATAAATATATATACATCTCATCATATCTCAAAACCCATAAGAAAAAGCCCAACAACTTCGGAAAGTTGTTGCCATCAATTCTGCAACAGAGGTGATTGAACTTCAAACATGGCGCATGACACAAATAATTTCGCTGCAACATTAAAAAATGAATACGAATAAATAAGAATGGAAAACAACATACTGCAGTAAAGGGAAACTACGAATTGTGCTCCCTAGCATTTCTGCCACATATGAGAAATGCAACTGGACACCAATTACGACTGCTTAAGATGAAATTATAACTTGTGTAGTTCCCTAGTTCCAGCATCTAATTGTAACGGTAGCCAGGACGCCCAACATAACATTTGGTCCACCATAGACTAAATTTGTTAGCAACCAAATGCCTCCAAGCCCGGTTGCTGCTATCAAAAAGGCGACTCACAATATATAACAAATATTCAATTTTAGCTCTTGCCAACTTGAATAGCGGGCTGTGATACAGTAGGCTACACAATATCCTGTAACAATTTAAATAGGATATAATAAAATCGACCATAGTAGTACTGAGAATATAACAATATATAAATATACATACATCTCATCATCTCTCAAAGCCCATAAGAAAAAGCCCAACTCCTTCGGAAAGTTGTTGACATGAATTCTGCAACAGAGGTGATTGAACCTCAAAACATGGCGTATGACACAAATAATATCGTTGCAATATTAAAAAATGAATACGAACAAATCAGAATGAAAAACAACATACTGCAATAAAGGGAACCTACGGATTGTGCTCCTCAGCATTTCTTTGACATATGAGAAATGCAACTGGACACCAATTATGCCCGCTAAAGATGAAATTATAACTTGTGTAGTTCCCCAGTTCCCACATCCAAATGCGACGGTGGCCAGGACGCCCAGCATAACATCTGGTCCACCATAGCCTAAATTTATTAGCAACCAAATGCCTCCAAACTCGGTTGCTGCTTTCAAAAAGGCGCCTCACAATATATAACCTATATTCCAATTTTGCTCTCGCCGACATGAACAACGGGCTATGACTCAGTAAGCAACGCAATGTCCTGTTACAATTTAAAAATAATATCATACAACCGACCATGGCAGTAATGAGAATATAACAATATATAAATATACATATATCTCATCATATCTCAAAGCCCATAAGAAAAAGCTCAACTACTTCGAAAAGTTGTTGCCATGAATTCTGCAACAGAGGTGATTGAACCTCACAACATCTCCAATAGGATCGGCAGCCGCACCGGGACATCCATATAGAGCCCTCCCCTTCCTCATCCATACCCATTGAAGAGTAATATTTTGGTGCTCTTCTGTATAGAACCTCAAAACATAGCGTATGACACTAATAATATCGTTGTAACATTCAAAAATGAATACGAATAAATAAGAATGAAAAACAACAGACTACAGGAAAGGGAACCTACGGATTGTGCTCCCCAGCATTTCTGCCACATATGAGAAATGCAACTGGACACTAATTACGTCGGCTTAAGATGAAATTATAACTTGTGTAGTTCCCCAGTTCCAACATCCAATTGCAAAGGTAGCCAGGACGACCAGCATAACATCTGTTCCACCATAGCCTAAAATTTTAGCAACCAAATGCCTCCAAGCACTGTTGCTGCTATTAAAAAGGCGCCTTACAATATATAACATATATTCCAATTTAGCTCTCGCTGACATGAACATCGGGGTATGACTCAGTAGACTATGCAATGTCCTGTTACAATTTCAATATAATATCACACAACCGACCATAAAAGTAATGAGAATGTAACAATATATAAATATACATACATATCATCATATCTCAAAGCCCGTAAGAAAAAGCTCAACTTCTTCGAAAAGTTGTTGCCATGAATTCTGTAACAGAGGTGATTGAACCTCAAAACATGACGCATGACACAACATTAAAAAATGAATACGAATAAATAAGAATGGAAAACAACATACTACAGTAAAGGGAACCTACGGATTGTGCTCCCCAGCATTTCTGCCATATATGAGAAATGCAACTGGACACCAATTACGCCCGCTTAAGATGAAAGTATAACTTGTGTAGTTCACCAGTTGTCACATCCAATTGCAACGGTAGCCAGGACGCCCAGCATAACATCTGGTGCACCATAGCCTAAATTTCTTAGCAACCAAATGCCTCCAAGCTTTGCTACTGCTATCAAAAAGGCACCTCACAATATATAACTTATATTCCAATTTAGCTCTCGCCGACATTTACAGCAGACTATGACTCAGTAGACTACGCAATGTCCTGTTACAATCTAAATATAATATCATACAACTGACCGTAACAGTAATGAGAATGTAACAATATATAAATATACATATATCTCATTATATCTCAAAGCACATAAGAAAAAGCCTAACTCCTTCGAAAATCTGTTGCCATGAATTCTGCAACAGAGGTGATTGAACCTCACAATATCTCCAATAGGATCGGCAGCCGCACCGAGAAATCCCAATAAAGCCATGTCGTTCCTCATCCATATCCCATGAATAGTAATATTATGATGTTCTTCTGTATAGAACCTCAAAACATGGCGCATAACACTAATAATCTCATTGTAACATTAAAAAATGAATACGAATAAATAAGAATGGAAAACAACATACTGCAGTAAAGGGAACCTACAGATTGTGCTCCCCAGCATTTCTGCCACATACGAGAAATGCAACTGGACATCAATTCCGCCAGCGTAAGATGAAATTATAACTTGTGTAGTTCCCCAATTCCAACATCCAATTGCAACGGTAGCCAGATGTCCAGCATAACATCTGGTCCATCATAGCCTAAATTTCTTAACAACCAAATACCTCCAAGCCCAGTTTCCGCTATTAAAAAGGCGTCTCATAATATGTAACCTATATTCCAATTTTGCTCTTGCTGACATGAACAACGGGCTATGACTCAGTAGGCTACGCAATGTCCTGTTACAATTTAAATATGATATCATACAACCGACCATAGCAGTAATGAGAATGTAACAATATATAAATATACATACATCTCATCATACCTCAAAGCCCATAAGAAAAAGCGCAACTCCTTCGGAAAGTTGTTGCCATGAATTCTACAACAAAGGTGATTGAACCTCAGAACATCCCCAATAAGATCGGCAGCTGCACCGGGACATCCAAATAGAGCCCTCCCGTTCCTCATCCATACCCCATGAAGAGTAATATTTTGTTGCTATTCTGTATAGAAATTCAAAACATGGCGCATTGCATTAAAAATAAGGCTACAACATTCAAAAATGGATACGAATAAATAAGAATGAAAAACAACATACTGAACTAAAGGGAACCTAAGGATTGTGCTCCATATCATTTCTGCCACATATGAGAAATGCAAATGGACAACAATTACGCTCGCTTAAGATGAAATTATAACTTGTGCAATTCCCTAGTTCCAACATCCAATTGCAACGGTAGCCAGGTTGCCCAGCATAACATATGTTCCACCATAGCCTAAATTTTTAGCAACCAAATGCCTCCAAGCTCTGTTGCTTCTATCAAAAAGGGGCCTCACAATATATAACCTATATTCTAATTTTGTTCTCCCCGGCATGAACAGCGGACGGTGACTCAGTAGGCTACGCACTATCCTATTACAATTTAAAGATGATATCATACAACCGACCATAGCAGTCATGAGAAAGTAACAATATATAAATATACATACATCTCGTCATATCACAAAGCCCATAAGAAAAAGCCCAACTACTTTCGGAAAGTTGTTGCCATGAATTATTCAACAGAGGTGATTGAACCTCACAACATCTCCAATAGGATCGGCAGCTGCACCGGGACATCCCAATAGAGCCCTCCTGTTCCTCATCCATACCCCATGAAGAGTAATATTTTGATGCTCTTCTGTATAGAACCTCAAAACATGGCGCATGATGCTAATAATATCGTTGCAACATTAAAAAAATGAATACGGATAAATAAGAATGAAAAACAACATACTGCACTAAAGGGAACCTATGGATCTACACACCTAAAGAATGTGATTAGAGGTACAAATGAGGAGAAATGAAATGAGGAGACATAAGTTAATAGTTGATAATCAAATCTCAAAGTCAACAGTCAAATGTCAAAGTTAACAGTCAAAAGACCAGCATATAAATTTAGCTAGTGCTCCAGTTGGGCTTCAAGTTTTAGAGCCTTGAATTTGCACCATTGGGGATGCTCTTTTAAGGAGAATTTATATTTATGGGAATTTTATAGTGGTTGAGCCCAAATAGAGCCCTCATTGGGGATGGCCTTAGGGGTCATCATTTGGCAAGCGGCTCGAGGGCCAAAGTGGGTAGCCTGAGGTTCTATGGGCCAAAGTCTAGTCCGATTTGATGAGTAGGCCCATTCAATCCAGCTCATTTTGAGGTTGGGTAGGGTTTAGGCTTAGGTTTTGAAACCTTAGGTATACACCAATAAAACATAAAAACATCAGTTGAATACACCAATAAAACATGGGAGCTGATTTGCCCACTCCCCTTTTCTCTACTTACACTCTCTTTTGTTTTTTAGTATTTTTTAATTAATTTTGTTCTTTCTTTTTCCTATTCTATCCTTACCCTATATTAATTTTTTTTACTTCACCTTTATATTGTTTCTTTTTCTTTATACTTAATTTTCCAACTTACACTCCATTTTTAGCATTAAAGGAAAAAAAACTTTAATTTCTTACTAGATTAAAAGAATAAAATACTGAAAATGTAGTGTAAGTTGGAAAATTAAGTATAAAGAAAGAGAATTTAAAAGAAATTAATATAGGGAAATGATAGAATAGGAAAGAGAAAGAATAAAATTGATTAAAAAGTATTAAAAAGCAAATAAAGTGTGGGTTGAGAGAAAAGGGGAGTGGAGAAATTATATATATACTTAATCCAACCAGACACTGTTCTTAAGCACAGTATAATTACGAAAATGCCCCTCATTTTACTGTTGTCTCCCATTTTATTGCATCCTCATCACGGTAAATTGGCGAAAATACCCTCCACTAAACCTTTCTTCTCTTCCCTATTTGCCCTTTCCCATTCGTATCTCTTCCGTTGTGAACGATTCGTTTGCTCAGAGAAGGCGTCCAGTTCGATACAGCTGGTTGGGCTGCAGCCATGGAAGATCTACGTTCACTATTCTACATGCGTGGGGGGCCGTTGATTTTCATTTAGGGAGGTGGCGCTGCCCTGTTCTTCGTCTCATGGATTTGTCCTTTGGTTGAGATAGAGATTTGTCATCGTTTCTACAGCCTTCGTCTCAGACGTCTTCCATCTTTATTGCTTGCGAATTTTTGCATCATTTGTCTTCAGGTATGCATCTGTCAACTCTTTAACAGATATTTTGGTCTTCATCTCATGAATTTGTTTGTTGGCCGGTAGATTTTTCATCCTTTGTAGAGCGTTGGTGTCAGCATGTTCCATCTTTAAGGTATTTTTGATTTATTTTTACGAATTTAGGTTCATTTATTTGGTTAATTTGATTTCAGGTTCTTGGGTAATCCCTAATGCTATATAAGAGCTAAGGTATTTATATATCACAACATATTGGTGAGCTAAGGTATTTCCAAGGTGCTCACTTTCCGACTCCCTTGGGTTCTATCAGGAAGGGGATTGAATCTCACAGATTAGCTCAGGTATTTCCATCGTTCTTACTATTAATTTTTTTAATCAATTGTCGATTCAATGACTTTGCTCTCTTGGAGAAATCTTAGAAATGGAAATCATTCCTAATTTCTGTTTTGGTTGCCGATAAAACACTGGAAAGCAAAGACCAAGCATGCTTTAAAAATTAAAAAAAATCCTTTTTTTTATCTGCTTTTGGTTGCTGTATCCTAAATATGGAGAAAAAAATTAATGATAAAACACAAGGAAAAAAGAAGTAAAGATTAATCAGGTTTCGACAAAATAGAAATTGGGAATGATTTTATCTTAACCTCTATTGAATTTGGTTTTCATTCATTGTCTTTTTTCTTTTTTATTATTTTGGGGTTTTTGTCAATCTATGAGTAAATAATCATGTTATTTGGGTTTATCAATTATGTGGTTTGATAATAAAAAAAATGAGCTTTCTAACGCTAAACCCTCTAATATCTGAGTATATTGTTGAATCTTTTGGGTGTTTTGTCGAGGTTAATTTTAGGGCAGAGCAATGGATTGAAACATCTGAGCATGTTGTTGAATGTTTTGAGACTGATGGAGAGAGAAAAATAGAGGAGAATAGTATCTGTATAGAGTTTTTTTTTTTTTTCAATTACTTATAAGATTTCTTCATATAAAGCCCTTAATTTAATATCTGTTTCTATTGAGATCCCTTAGTTTGTGGTGGATGTTGGCGTGTAAGTGTGTGTTCTTCCTGTTATTGACACTGAACCCATTTTTCTGGGAGGCCATAACGGTATAAAGTAGGTATAAATTCAGTCAAAATGCTTCTGTAGAGGACTGTTGTGTATGTATGGAATTTTGATCTTTGTGGAAATATGAATGGTTTGTTAGAAAGTGTAACTTTAAATTCATATAGACCGCATAGTTGGAATTTTGCGTTCTTAGGTTTATTTTTGTGCAAGTCTTCGCATCATGGCAGCTGCCTTTGTGCAATTTAATGTTTTACTTTGAATCACCTGAACCTGATCATCTTTAGCAGTACAATTACCACCTTCATCAGCGCCATCATTTTTAGCATTAATCTTGATGCGACGTGGTCTTGCCTCTGGAACTCTCTTACTCAAATTAATATTCCAGAAGTTCTTGATTTCATTGTCTGTAAGACCTGGTAATCTTGCAGCGATGAGGGACCACCTAATCATCACCTAATTACTTAGTATTCAACGTGAAAATATATTTAATATGCATCTTGGGTTCTTAGATATATTAATTGGTTGAAATAAGACAATATAAGTTTGATCTCTCTTTGTTGTTGAATGTTTTGAGTGTTTTGGGTTATTGAGCTTTGTTGATTGTTGAGCTTTGTTGTAACGATTAAACCTTCCATAAAATTCATGAACATACTTTGTAATGAAATTTGACTGAGCCCCAGAGAAGAATGATGGTCCATTAAGAAACTTCAACAACTATCATGTGGTCAGAATTTGCTAACTCTAAGATCTTTCAATAATTTATAGAATCTACTCTCGGATTGACTGAGTATATAAGAAGACTAGGAAGTCCACTATGGCAGCTTTACACTGATTATTATTTTATTTTTTTGCTGTATGACATTTATATTGTTTTCTATCTCAATATTGCTACAAAATATCATAGCCAATATACAAATCAGCTTTGTGAAATCATGAGTCAACCAAACGTTGTTGTAGTAACGTTGGAGTCTCTAAAACATTCTCACACAGCAATGGTTTTTAAATTTTTTTAATGGGATTAAGAGTCTGTATTATTATTAGAAGAAAGAGAGTGTTGGAGTTTGTTGGCAGTTCTTAAATACTCTGTTTCAAGGCGTTAGCACAGAGAGAGAGAGAGAGAGAGAGAGAGCTGAAATAGAAGGAAGAGTGGGAATACAATTCTGGGTTTGTTGAAGGTGCTTTGAAGCTCTGCATTTTTTTAAGTGGCTTGGTGTTCCTTTCTACCTATATCTCCTTTAAAGCAAAGGAAAGATAAACATAATCCTCATAGAGACTTTTTTAAGTTCTCGAGTAGAACTTGCAATTTACTGAGGTTAGATATCTTTGAAACCACTCCAAGGACCTCCTCTCCTTTGAGTTGTAGTTTCATTTAACTGCCAAAAACTCCTGCAGTAACTTTGGTACCTCACCAGCTGCATGTTCCAATGGATCTTTTTTTGCTTCACAGTTTTTTAGGTTCCATTTAATTTAGTATTTGTTTTGGTGTGATATATTTTTCTTAGGGCGTGTCAAATGGTAAAGCTGCAAGTAAACCATCTATTCCACGACATAATGCAATAAACTTATTCCAAAACATAAGTCTATTGTTTTGATTGAGTGTATTAGTGTTCATATTCAAGTCATTTTTAAACTATATATTCCTAATTGGTGATAATTCCTAATATTTTTAATTAGTTGAAATTTTTATGATGAGTTATTGGATGAATGTTGATGATTTTGTTTGCGGATAATTATTTATTGGATTGGATTAATATTGACGATTTTGTGTGTGGATAATGATTTGTTGGATAAAACAATAATAATAAAAAGATACAAGGACAAGAACAAGTATATAAAGAGAATGATACATGAAAAATAATAAAAAGATAGATTAGTCATACTACTCTATCAATGATTGATAAAGCAATAATATATATACGCTCTTCTATCTAGACATTAAGTAGGAATCTTACAGAGTGAAGTATTGGGTTGATATGTTAAAAGCCTAAAACTAAAACAAAAAAAAAAATAGAACTAGAAATTAAGTCAGAGAGAGAGAGAGAGAGAGAGAGAGAGAGAGAGAGAGAGTAAATATTGATAAGTGGCCTTATGTCTAAAACCTATTTTATATCCTCTGAGCTATTGGCACAATTTTTATCAAGAAGAGATTTCAGTAGAGAGAATTCTTCTGGGTTACCATTCAATATTATGTGTACAGCCTTAGGAACTTGCAATCTACTGAGGTTAGGTATCTTTGAAACCACTCCAAGGACCTCCTCTCCTTTGAGTTGTAGTTTCATTTAACTTGCCAAAAACTCCTGCAGTAACTTTGACACCTCACTAGCTGCATGTTCCAATGGATCTTTTTCCGCTTCACAGTTTCTTAGGTTCCATTTAATTTGGCATTTGTTTTTGTGTGACATATTTCTCTTAGGGTGTGTTAAATGGTAAAGCTGCAAGTAAACCATCTATTCCACGACAGAATGCAATAGACTTATTCCAAAACATAAGTCTATTGTTTTGATTGAGTGTTTTAGTGTTCATATTCAAGTCATTTTTGAACTATATATATCCCTAATTGATGATAATTCCTAATATTTTTAATTAGTTGAAATTTTTATGATGAGTTATTAGATGAATGTTGATGATTTTGTTTGTGGATAATGATTTATTGGATTGGATTAATATTGATGACTTTGTGTGTGGATAATGATTTGTTGGATTAGGCGACTATATATGATTATTTGATTTGTTGGAATTTATGGTTTATGATTTGTTGATTAAATTTTGTGATGGATTTCTTTTCCTCTCTCTGTTTGTGCATTTGACTTAATTAAATTTGTTTCTAAAAAAAAAATTGATTTGTTAATTAATTGATACGCCTGTTTGGTTTGATTAATTCATGTGTATGGCGGAAAAGGTTGGGAGTTGCATTTGGAGCCTCAATTATTTGGCTTGCGAGCTTGATTTACTTCCCCAGGTTTTCATTCTCTTCCCTCTCCATCTCTGATTTTAATCTATTGGTTTGGAAAAGCTCATATTCAAGTAATTTTTAAACTCTAAATCCCTAATTGATGATAATGCCTAATATTTTTAGTTAGTTGAAATTTTTACGATGAGTTATTTGATGAATGTTGATGATTTTGTTTGTGGATAATGATTCATTGGATTGGATGAATATTGATGATTTTGTGTGTGGATAATGATTTGTTGGATTATAGATGACTATATAATTATTTGATTTGTTGGAATTTAGGGTTTATGATTTATTGATTAAATTTTGTGATAAGACTCTTTTTTAAAAAACTTAATAATCTGTTTATATGTGTAAATAACGTAGTACCATATTTAAATTTTTTAAGGGGTGTTTTGAATCAAGTGCTTCCTTCTATTCCTTAAGAAGACCTCTATTTTGGTAAACTAAGTTGAGTTTGAGCTTATGGGGTTAAACTTTTTGCCATATTTTTATTGCACTGTTTCTTTTCTTATTCTTATATGTAGGGATGATTTGTGTTTTTTTCTTCTTCTTTTCAGTTTCAAACAGATTTACAGTACTTTCTCTTGCTGAAATTTTGTGAAATATATGTATATAGGGGAGCCCAGATTAAGAAATAGTGGTTACGCATTATGCCTTTTTCATAAAATTCTGTATGTTTTTCTTCTGATTTAATTTCAGGCTTTCATGAAAATTTTGATCTAGGATGCAGTGGTTTGAGGTGTATGTTTTTCATAAAATTGTGTTGAATTTGACAAAATCATCATTTTTGTGATATTCTGATTGATACTTGGTTTTAATATTGGGTTCCTTTGAATTAAAGTATTATAAGATTATTCTACTTATTATATAGGTCTAAAAACCATTTAAACCACTATTGCATTACATATAAATAAAATTTTTGCATGTTGAACGTTTGGGAATACTATTAAATTGTTATATTTACAGGTGAATTTTTTTAGGAAATGTCTGTTTTTCAGGAGAGACTCTGCCCGTTTTTCAACAGAAGTGTTAAACCCTTAAGTAATTTTAGCTTCAAATAAGGGCAAAAGACATTTTAGTCATATGTACCTAACACATAAAAGAATTAAAAGCTTAAACATTATATTTACATCTTTTTCTTCAATCTTTCTTCAATACATCTTTTCAACTTTTCCTTTAGATGAACACAGAATTTAAAATATGTTAACTTTGTGTTACTTTAATTGGAAAACCATCTACAACTTGCTCATTAGTTCTCTTACTCCAACATTAAAGTTTGTATTCTCTCTTTTACAATTTACTCATCTCATTAAAATACATATTACATACATAATATTTAATTATTCATATTTTAAAAGAAAAGAAAAACATTGAGTTCTTATTTAATTTCGTCACTTTGTGTTTCTTCGATTGGAAAACCATTTATAACTTTCTTATTAAATTGTTAAATTATATTATTCCTGTTTATACATAATTAGATGTTTATGATTATTGTCTTGACTAAATTTTCCCGATTCATCAACATTAACACTTGCTATTTTCCCATTTTTTAATAATAGGGTCAAGGCCTCCATCAAAGAGAAGGAAAGTCATGACGAAATTGCGAAACAAAGCCCAATCAATTAAACAACATGCTGCTCAAAACTATCCAAATTTTGCTATTTTGATAGATGCTTCCAACTATTAACATCTCAATGTATATATAAACATGTCTACTATTTTAACATAACAAGTAGCCTGTAAAATATGTTATTACTTCCTTTTTTGCCACTGATACTTTCTTAGTTAAGCATAATGCTACAAGTTAAATCTCATTGTATATATAAACAATTTTATTTTGTCTATGTAATTTCAAAACCCGCAGAATCGCGCGGGCTTTTTCGCTAGTCATATCCTAAAACATAATAACCTGAAAGAAGCGAAGAGAAGAGAAAAGAAGGGTTAGGGAAGCGAAGAGAAGAGAAACGAAGCGAGAGAAACGAAAATGGCCAGGATTTCAGTGGTTTTGATACGCCAATTGCTTGGCAATCGCAACCACCCGTGTGCTGCAGGTTTTCTTCATCATCTTCACGACAAACCCATCCAAAACCTAACTTCAGTACCAAATACTGCATCATCTTCACCCCATATAATCGATATCCCTTCTCCGACCGAAGTCTTTCAACTTCTGCGACAGGGACGATACCCCTCTGCAACCCTACTCTCAGATTCAGATTCAGTTTCAAATATTTTACTTTCAGGTCGCTCAAACCTATTCGTCATTGAGAGCCTCAGCATCTATTACGATGCACTTGATAAAGTTAAAGGTATGCCAGTTTCTCCACCAACCTCATCCTCCTATTAATTTTACAAATTTTCGAAACACGAAATAAAGTTTTGTTGTGCATTTTTAATTTTAGTTTTTCTAATTCCTTGGGATAGATAAACGTATGTCTGCTGTTTTCTTCTACACAGCACCCTGGTGTCGGGCTAGTAAGTTGTAACTTCTAATCAATGAATTTACTTTCATTTTTAAGTGTAAATTTGCTTTCATCAATCAAGTCCTTTGCAGTGAAGTGCTCCTTTTTGATATACTTCTTGTGCAGCCCTTAAGTGGATAACTCCAATCTTTGATGAGTTGCGTGAGCAATTCCCACATATAACAATGTTTAAGGTTTACATGGATCAGGTGTGTAATTTTAATATTGTGAACTTGGATCAATTTTTTATTTCTCTTTTTAGGTCAAAACAATGCAAGTGTTTAGGGTTTAGGGTTTAGGGTAATTAGTATTTCTCTTTTCAATTGGTTTCTTGTGCAGCATGCTATGCTATTTCATATACCACAACAAAATTCAGATTGTTTGGGCTGAGGGACAAGTTTGGCTTATAAAGGAACCTGTAAATTTGGATTTAATGATTTAAAAGTTGGTGCATAAGTTAAGGGAAAACAATTGAACAAGATGTGAAAATCATTAATCTAATGTTTGTTTACCCTTATGAGATCATTGAAATGTTAGAACAATGCATGTAAAAAGATTTTGTTGACAGTTATATTTTGTTTTGTTTTTTCTTGTGTGTGGTGGTGTGGTTGGTTTTGTGAACTAATTCATTGTCTTTGGAAAAAAAGAATATTTTTCCTTTTATTGATTAGATATAGAGAGGAAGTTAATTTCATTAGCTATGCATTAATCGCTTGCTCATGTCATGCATTAAGTTGTTTTCCAATCATGATATTATATTTTGTTGTGCCTTTATTTTAGTATAGCTGATGTTGTTTATTGTCTATAGAATGGCCCTGGATCCACATTGGAGTTAATCGCAATATGGTAAATGATTCGATCCTTCTCTTTAATTTTTTTTTTTTTTAATCAGAAGGTTACTTATATCAAACAGATAAGATCAATACATCACTATAGTTTATACTATTCTACACTTCACCTTTCATCTTAAGGTGGTTGAGATTCCAGGGAAGATGTTGCTTATACTTTCGTAATAACAATAGAAATATTATTGGTGAATATATTTGACAGTCCATGATACTGAGAAGTAATCAAAATTGTATTTTTCTAGTTCTGGGGCATAGTGGGTTTTATTTCATGCTTGTCTGCTTATCTGATCATTTTGTTCTGGGTAAAAGATAACTTAATCGTGCACCTGATTAAATTTATGTATTTTTCATTAGCTATGCTTTAATGCTTGCTCATGTAGTAATTTTTTCCATACTCTAATTATGATGCACCATGCAGCTGCGCATAGAAGAAGCATGATATCATTTGTTATGCCTCTAAATTAGTAGGCACATAGAAGAATCATGATATTATTTGTTATGCCTCTAAATTAGTAGACCTGACGTTTATTCTGTCTATGGAATCTCACTGGAAACACATTGGACAAGTTGGGAATTCAGGAGACGGTAAATGATTCGATCCTTTTTTTTATATATTTTTTTTTTTGTGTTACATTGGAGGAAAGAAACACCATTGGGGTTCGATCCTGGGTGCCATGGGTGCCATGGGGTGAAGGGGGAATCCACCACCGCTGTGGTGGGAACCCATTGGCGTTCGATCCTTCTATCTTTTTTAATGTAAATGTCCACTTAGTTCAGTGATGTAATTTCTCATGTGTTGGACCTTTGTTTTCAGACTAATTCAATATTTGACTTTGTGTTTCTTACCATATCTAAATAAATAATTCAGAGAAGTATAGACAGGCTATGCTTATCCTGGAAAATGGGCTAAGCAGTTTGTTCAAGCTGAGTGAATATATTTTAGCCCTGATTTCATTTTAAAATGGAAGATTACTCTGCTGATGTCTGCATTTTGCTGCATCCAACGTTCCATTGCTATCTAAAGGGGGAAAGGGTACATGAGGTTGCCGGTGCTTCTGTCAGACACTTGAAAAAGAGACTCGAAAATGTCTACAAGTAATTATTCCATTTGTTACTCTACTTTGATTTAGGGAGATTCACTATTATATCCAATATAGGAGCCCAAATTATAAAAAAAACTCTATATGAAATGAACTTTAGAAACACACCCAAAGCCCATTTACAACATAACAAAAAGACTTTTAACTTATTTTAAATTACAAAACTGCCATTAATTTCTTAAAACAAACCCAATCCCAAAACTTCATAAAAAAGCTTAAAACACTCAATAGGGCATCAAAGTAATTTAATAATCAAAATTAAATTCAATAGGGTCAGCTTTCATTTTTTGGATTTTTTGTTTTTTGGGTTTGTTTATAGAAATTAAATAGTGTAGGGTTTATTTATAGTTTTAGTGCTAAGAATGAGTACATGACTAAATATCCCATTGAGTTATTGTATTGTGAATGGAGTCATATTTTGATGCCCATTAAGGTTTTTGACTGTAGACGTCAAGTTTTCTCCAAATGTGATCTTTATATATGCTATTATTTCTATCTTTCTGATATATTGATGAATGATATAACAAGTTACTAACCGACCTTATTGTTCAATTTTCTCATCTTGTGTACTCACTGCTCAACGTACGTAAAGTCCATCTGGGATGAAGAAAAGGAGAAGACAAGGTAGGGAAGATGACAAGGATGGAGGACTTGTTGAAGTACTTCCTAGTAGGCTTCCTGAAACATCAATGCAGAAAGTGATCTTGGAACTTGAACAATTAACTTTTGATGAAGATGATCATCTACCACTTGAACAATTAATTTTTTATGAAGATGATCAGGTAGATGATCGAAGACATGATCAGGACAATATGTGGTGGTTTGCAAAAGGGTTGGTTTCATGTGAAAAGAAGATGAAGATCTTTTGTAAATTGAAAGATCCTAAAGCCAAGCTCAAATGGATTAAGAGGGAAATGGCTAAGGAATGAGCTGGAAGCACCTATATTATGCTTTACGTTTTTTTACTTGTGTCTATGGTTTAAGAGTTATGTGGTGCTGGATTTGGAATTTGGCTAATGACCTTATGCTTGACTATGAGTTATGTAATAGTAGTATGTTGACTGCTATCATGTACTATCATGTAATTAGGGCTCGTCAATGGGTTGGTAGCCCGGCCCAAATTTAATGGGCTTAGGTAGGGCCGGGTTGGATTTTAAAGAGGAGAGAGAAAATATCAGGTTGGATTTTTTTAGAAATTTCAAAGCCCAAGCCCGACCCATGGGCCGGGCTTGAGAAAGCCCATCGGGTCGGGTCGGGCCGAAACGGGCCTTCTTCATTCGAAAAAAAATCATAAACTTAATCGTAAAGGCATTTTAGGCCAAATTTAAGATTAAATTCACTTAATTTCAATATTTTCACAACGAACCAAATTTATAAAACATCACACAACTTAATAAGATTTTCCACAAAAATAATAAAATCAAGTATTATTTTTGAGGTTATTACATAATTAGACCGTAATACGTTTTAAGAAATAATTTTAAAAATTAATAAGTATCAAAAAAATATTTTTTTTTCTAAAGGATGGTATGATTAAATATGCAAATGTTTGGTGATGTTCAAGAAAAGCATGATTATATTTGGTGGTATGATTATGTTTCGTGATATGATTAAATTTGGTGATATGATATGATGTTCATCTTATTTATATATATATATATATATATATATATATATATATATATATATATATAATTGTTGTATTAATAATTGACACAAATTAACGTGCTAATCATCCAATTATAAACTAGGAATGAGTTCAGAAATGTAAATGAAACAAATTATATATGTGATTTAAGTGATATAATCATAATCCTAAACTCTTATGTATGCGGGCTTAATGGACCGGGCTTTTATGGGCAGGCCTGGTCGGGCTTTCTTGGACCTAATCGGGTCTGGCCGGGCTTCAAACACCCAAGCCCAAGCCTAACCTAGCCCAAGGCGAGTCGGGTCATCTCAAAGCCCATAATGGGTTGGGTCGGGCTTTTTTTCGATGGGCCGGGCGGGCCTCCATCGGCCCATGAGCACACGGGCCAAATGATGAGGCCTACATGTAATTGTAGTAAAGCTGATTTAGATTTTCAAGTATACATATGGGCGGATCAATGGCATTATCTTTTTTGCACAAACTACGACACAAGTTTTCAACCATTAGATTAGAATGGACTGAATGGTTGAGATTAGGTTTCAATAATTACTTAAATTAAATTAATCTCTAAAGCTAAGTAAATTTCATTTTTATTTATTAGTTATGATAATTATGAAAATCACTCAATTATCTTTCCTCTTTTTGTTTTCTAATCATTTTCTCTCCTCTCAATTAATATCCTGCAAAACCTTACCATTACCTTCCACTTGCCATTGCCATCTACACCAACCGAGCATTCTCCCATGACATAGAAAATTTGTGTCAAGCTACCAATATTAAAGAGAAAATAGGATATTAAATAGTGTTGCTAAATAAACTCTAAAATTAACTGAGTATACCCTATGATCTAAGTATATCCTAATATTTTAATCAAAATGTAAAATTAACTAAGTACACCCTATTTAACTACCAAAAATACCCTGATATATCCTAATACACTCTATCACACAACACCCTAATACCAATCCTAAACTAGATTTATCTTTTTACATGTTTTAAGTAACTCTTTATTCTTAATATTTCATCCTTTGTCAGTTGTTCTTTTTTATTTTATTTTATTTTATGTCTTTTCTGGGCTGCATCACTAGTTCTCATTGTCCTTATTTTTTTTCATTATGCGAAGCTTTCCCATGTGAATCATAATATTAACTCCTATTTATTTTTACCTCATATTTTGAACCCAATAAATAAATATGCAAATTTGGCCAGTTTGGTGGTAGGTGATTTGCAATTGGGACGACATGGACATTTTGACTCAACTTTAAATAGCAAACATGTAAGCCAAGAACATATCTATCAAAACAGACAAGGATTTGCAATTGCTTGGAATCAAATGCAATAAAATTGATATGATCTGATTATGTCTCCATAAATTAGGTCTTAATCAAATCAGGTCAAGAGTCTCATAAAAAGGACGTCAGATTCACAGTTTGAGGACCGATAATCTTTTCAACAGAAATATAGAACCCTAAATGTAGGTTTTCCAAAGGACTCAAGTGCTCGCTATGTTGAGTGAGGTCAATAGCCCTATTGAGATGCCTTTCCTTGCGCCTCCTCCAGTACTCCCTGTGTTGTTTGTCTGGGCACCAAGCAATACGAAAACTTCTATTTTTTTGTTTTTGTTTATTCAAATATGATGAGCTAGTAGTGTGTACTTATTAAAATTATATTTGTTTCACAATTTCATATATCTTTTTTGGTAATTTTATATTTAGGTAAATTAGTAATTCAATAAACACTTTGCCCAAATGTGTTGCAATATTTCTTCTCTATGATTTGGTTGGTCTAACTCTAAGTTGCTTTCCATGTCTATGCTTTTTTCTAGGGCTGGCATCTTAGACCCAAAAACCACAAATACCGATTGAGGTTTTACTGCATCTAAACTGACCTATCATGAAAACCGACCGCAACATAAGGTTTATAGAACCAACCGCAATATGCAATTGCGGTTGCGGTTGTGGTTCCTCATATCCAAATAATGTGATATACCACAAACCGCAATATAATTTAATTAATTATTAAAATAAATACTAATAATTATTTTATATTAACTAACAAAGGCTTCTTGTTTTTTTTTTCTTTGAAGGCCTCTCCAAATGAAAGGGTTGATAAATATCTACAAACTCACATACATGCCGATGCGGGGGTCGAGCCTAGGACTGCTCCTGGGAAGAGGCAAAGCCCCAACCACTGTGATCGGTGCATAATTACATATCATTTTGTACCCTTCTAACTTATGATTTGGTTATGTTTTTGAGTTAAACTTGTGCTTTTAATTTCTTTTGTGTTTGTTTCAGTGTAATAAGCTTGAGACTCATTAAATGCATTTTGGAGACAAGTTAGCTCAAAACGGTATCTGCAGATCAGTCAACTTCACGGATTGGACTGTACCAGCTCAGGAAGAACTAGATAATGAGCCCTATATCATTGGAAAGATGTGGAAGTCTAGTTTTTGGAGCATTTTATGGTTCATGATTCCGAATCTTCTAGAGGAGTTATACAAGTTTTGGCAGCTTAAAGTCAAATTCTGCAGCATCTGCCTTACTGGGCCAAAAATCACATTTGAAGGTCGATTCCACAGGGATTGGTGATTGATTGATTCAATTTGATTTCATTACTAAGAAAAATAAATTGCAACTAAGAGAACATTAAAGAAAAGAAACATTGAGGAAGAAAAAGGGAAGGTGTTTTGAGGACATGGAGAATATTTGGAAGGGAAGAGAATGGTGTTTGAGAAGTGTTTGAAAACATGGAGAAGAGAAAGGTGTTTGGGAAGTGTTTGAGAACATTGAGAATTTTGAGAAGAGAAAGGAAAGGTGTTTGAGAAATGTTTGAGAGCTTAGAGAATGGTGAAGGAATGGGAGAAGTGTTTGAGAACTTTGAGGAATTTGGAAGAAAATGTGTTTGAGAGCTTTGAGGATTTTGGAAGAGAAGAGAGATGTGTTTGAGGACATGAAGAATTTGAAAGCAAATAGAGAAGTGTTTGGGAAGTTGGAGAATTTGATGAAGGAATGGGAGAAGTGTTTGAAGAATTGAGAAGAAGAGAATGGGGAGAAGTAAGTGTTTGAGATTTAGTAAAAGGAAAATTTAGTAAAAGGATCTTGTTACAACAATTGAGAACTAGAAAGGGAAAACTAAGAGAATTTGAGGGAGAAAAGGGAGATGAGCTCTAGAGAAGTGCTTGAGAGCTTTAGGGTGTTTAAATTTACATATATAATGGCATTCACAAATTGCTATGATATGGGCTTGATGGCATTTTTGGAATGCTTTCCTTGTTGATTTGTTATGACTTTTTGGAGAAATTCTGACTTTGACATCTACATGTAAATTTGGTATCTAGAAAGTATCTTCACAATTTTAAGTGAAGGAAACATGCATCTAATGCTTAGGAAATGAACTTTAGGCACAACCTATACAACAAAAACATTCTAAATGGTGGATTCATTTCGTTTATACTAGTTGAGCTAAACCTTTTTCATTTTAAACCAAGTATCTTAGCCTAGTCTCTTCGAACACAAATAGAAAAGGGAAAAAGGGAATAGATCTTTACCCTTGATGAACTTTTCTTGATTTCTCAAGAATGAACACCTTTGTTGGAAAGACCTTTTCTTTCTCTTGATTTTGACTCCTTCACCTTAAGGCTCCAAGATTGGAGTCCTTTACCTCACGACACCAAATGCTCCTAGAGATGAAGAGAAGGCAGTCAAGAAGTATAGATGCTAGTCTACTTCTTGATTGACCAATTTTTGGTCTATGGAATAGGAGATACAAAGATAATCACTCATCAACCAGAGTAGGAAACCAAAAATCCTAGTTAGGTTTTCTCCAACACTTCGCTTATATAGGACAACACAAAAGGCAAGGGGAGAGCTTCCCCTTAGTTGCCAAATTTTGGATGGGTATTTGGAGCTCCATTTGGTCCATGGGTCATGTCATCTTTTTCCACTTATCCCCCTGGGCCCAATAGCCTTTTGGGCTATTTTGTCAATTTCCTTTTAAATCATATTTAAAAGCTCAATCCAATATTTCAATATGTCAATATTAATTTCATAATTAATTTAACTATTAAATTATAATTATAGTCTTACTTAATTGACCTGGTCGAACTATTTGACTTTGGTCAATTGCTCCGGTCAACATGTTGACTTTGACATTTGGTTATCAATCATTGAATTGTGTCTCCTCATTTTATTTCTCCTCATTTGCACCTCTAATCACATTCTTTGGATGTGCAAATCCTAGGTTCCCTTTAGCAAGGTACTTGGTTGACTCAACTCCTCAGAGATGATATACAAATTAAATTCCACAATTTAATTTTTCCTATTAATAAAGGTTAATTGAAACCTTTTAGGACATCCACAAACTATGGTTGTCAAGTCACAGTTATCCGAGCTAAATGAGACGTTGTGAAAGAACCTATTCAAATTGGAATGACCCTGCAATTAAATCCTTCTCTTATGGAATCCGATACCCGGACTGTGCAGAGCGAGGAATGCGAATCAGTTGGACTAAATGTCTCCTGATCCAGCAAAGATTGCAGCTCGAGTCGACTTCGGGTCACTGAGGCCTGCGAGGACGTGTCACATATGGTGATACGAGGTATTGACGGAATAATGTTGGTCTCGTCGAATTGTTTGAATGATGGAGTGTTTGTATAAATGTAAATATGCAGGTCTGGTTTTGATACAAGGATAGCTGGCGAATGCCGTCGAATATATTATTAATATAAGACCTGGATTGTCTAATGTCATATTGAACTATAACAAATAATAAGGATTTATACATACATGAAAAAGAGTTTAAAGAACTACGTGTGGCTTGATCCCTTGTTAAGGGTACGTAGACAACCTAGAGTCCTGGGTACAGCCACGAGGTTAAGTGATCAAAATACAGACCAGCTAAGTTATTTTAAAATTTAATGTTTCTCTGAGGGTATTTTTAGGAATATGAATTGAATTTGGTTGGCAGGACATTCTATTAGAATTGTTGAGGCCTGAGGCCAAAGTGATATGATGCTTGATTTCTTTGATATAATTCAATGCATGCTGGCAGTTGAGTTATATATATATATATATATATATGTGCTTGTTTCACAGGTGGAAGATTTGGGAAATGATCAATTTACAGGGGAGACTTGCCGAATTTGGGCAGAACTCAAGCTTGAGATAAGTTTGAATTTGCAATAGAAGTGCAGTTTGGTCATTTGTGCCCGGCACCTGCCAGGTGTCAGACACGCATAGGATTCGGCTCGGATTCCAAAGTGGAATTTGGGTCGGGTCCTGTCACAGGAGACACGGTCTTCATTTTAGCTTGAAGAACCTGAAGCGGGGTTTGATACCCAAGTACACTGGAAGGCGCCCGATTTATCACATACATAGCAAACTGCAATGCTTCCCCCCATAGATACTTGGGAACATTGTGATGAATCAGAAAGGCTCGGGTAACCTCCAAGAGTTGACGATTGTGAAGCTCCGCAACACCATTTTGTTGCGGAGTGTAGGGACATAATGTTTGATGAATCATTCCTTGGGAGATAAAGAACTTAGCAAGATCACGATTAACATATTCGTTGCCATTGTTAGAACGCAACACTTTGATATAGTGGTAGCAAATTGAGTTTGAACCATCGTACAAAATTCCTTAACAATATGACTCACATCGCTGTTGTGTTTGAGCAAATAAATCCAGGTGATACGTGTGCTGTCGTCAATAAAGGTCACAAACCATCACATACCACCACATGTAGTGGTTTGAGAAGGACCCCAAATATCAGAATGGACTAAAGTAAATGGCATCAATGCCTTGTTATCGCTTGAGGAAAAAATAGTACGATGACTTTTGGCAAAACCGTTGATGCCACAACCAAATCATCTTCTCATTCTCCAAAACTTGCTTATTAACTTGATGTGCAACAGTGTCTGAATTTGAACCATGAAAGTACCATAAATCCCCTCTCCTAAAACCACGACCCACCTCCTCCTGAGTGTGAAGATTCTGATGAAAATAATAATGTTGTGGGAAAAAATGGGAAGAATACACTGCCGTAATTTTGGACACGGATAATAGGTCCTTATCTAATGTAGGAACAATAAGGACATTAGTTAAGGTCATGGAAGGGGTAAGTTTAACAGTGCCACTGCCAGTGACAACATTTGTTTCTCCAGTAGCAGTTTTCATGATATATTTTGAACATGTGGAAGTAAAGGTAGTAAATTTCCTAGGATTATTAGTCATATGATCAGTCACTCCGGCATCAACTACCCATGAACTATCACAAGCAGAAGTAGAAGTACATAAAGCATAACTAAATTTACCTTGCTTGGCCTCCTTAGTGGTTACATCACCTGATTCATCCCCAGTGGTTTGAGTGGTGACATGAGCAGCACTGCTTCTATGTTTCTGGGCAATCAAATCATCAGCCCATGCAGGTTGTCCATGAAGTTTCCAACACTTATCAACAATATGGTTTTTACTACAATAAGTACATTTGTGCTCATCTTTAGTAGGAGACGATCAATTGTGCTTGACAGAGGACTATAACGGTGCAGAGGATCTCTCAATGACTGGTTTTGAAGTAGATGCTGGTTTAGGTGGGTGTGCAAAAAAAGTACGATCTGGTCCTTGGAATCCCTTGCGTGCAGCCATGGCACTTCCACTAGTCTCTCTTCACTCCACATGGTTTTTAGTCGGACATCTTCTTCACAAATCATAGCATAAGTTTCTAAGACATCAGGAAGAGGATCAGAGCGGAGCACATGTGCAAGGGTTGCATCAAGATGTGAGTCGAGCCCTGCCAACAAGATATATACACGGAAATTTGTGACAGTTACCAAATGAGTGCAGAGATCAATTTCATTCTTGATTTGAGGTGGATTGATGGCATCAAGTTCTTGCCAAATGATTTGCAATTCCTCATAAAAAGCCTCCAAGGTGCGTCCTGCTTGCACGGTGTTGACAGATCTCTTGGTCAACTCATAAATCTTTGAGGAGTTATTACTCACAGAATAAGTTTTCTCTACAGCATTCCAGATCGCTTTGGCAGTAGCAAGACGATCGAACAGAGCACGGACATGTTTTTCCATGGCATTGAGAAGCCACGTTTGAACAGTACAATTTTCTTCTTCCCAATCTTCACAGGCATCAACATCTTCCTGTTTAGGAGCTTTCTTTGTACCAGTAATATAGCCGAGCTTCTTCTTGCTGGCTATGGACATGCGAGCAGCACGAGCCCAGGAATCATAATTGACTCTTCAAGTCAATTTCTCAGGAGCAATTTGGAAGTTTTCGAATTTATCACCAGCCATAGGTAAATGAATAGAGAATATTATTCAAAAACCTTTGGTTTGAAAAGATAAAAAATTATGGGAAAAAGAAGAAAAGGTTAATATAGTTTATAGGCAAGAGAAAAAGTAAAGAATGATGGGCATGTGGGAATGTGGAAAAGATAAAATAAGATATGGAAATGTAGAAAAAAAAGACGGAGAGAAAGAGTTTGGTAAAGAGGAGAGGATTGGATCAGTTTGACAGTAGCAGCAAGCTGTAGAGCAGTTCGGGCAGTGGGTAGTGGGAGAGTTTAGATATGCAGTGGGCAGTTGGATAGTTTTAGATATTCAGTGGGCAGTGGTAATCTTTTCTGGGTCTGGGTATGAGTAATAGCAGCGGAAAAAACATGGTATGGAAAGCTAGGATAGATCAATTCAGGTCTCAAGAGCTTAATGCTCTGATACCATGTCAGATGCAGAGTAGTTTTATTTCAATATTCCTCCAAATGAGGAGGTTAATGTGCTCCATTAAAATATGGAGATAAAGATTAACTAGTTACCTAAATCATTCCTACCACATGATAACGTGTTGACCATACAACTATGTTTTCCAACTCATGCCAACAAATTCCTCCCTCTTTCACCTGCTGTGATGGGTTTGCATAGATGCAAGGTTCACTTCATGTCACTGACTCACCGTATACGGTATACTTACTGTTTGAAATTTTTGTGTATTTGCTTTGCTAATTGCTAGTGTATGTATGGATTATATGGGTGGTCATAATCTGTACAGCTCAAAATTTTAAATTTTGGTGCTTAAATTATTTAACTGTTACAGTAAATGAATTGGAGGCCTTGTTTGTATGATCTGTTTAAGAAACTAAGCAGTTCCATAATTAAAGATGGTCTTCTACATAAGGTATTTCCAGCTAAGGTTGTATTTTCAATCTTCTGACATATTACTTGAGATGACTGAGTGTTTGAACTGCAATCTGAAATTGTTGCAGACTCGAAATAGAATCTTAACTGTTTCATTTTCTTAATATGGCTTGCACTAAATCTTTGACATGATATGAACAGGAAGAATTTCAACTTGCACTATTTCAAAGCAGCGGTAAACAGAATCTTTTTTGCGGACAGAGTGAGTGCAACCTATGTTATTACTTAATTTTATTCAAGTTTAAGTTTGTGTTTGTGAGTCTGCATGCTACAGTCAAGTGTGTGAGAACTTTAAGGTGAAATTCTATAGTGAGTGTGCCATATATGCACATTCATATTATCAACAAAATCATTTCATTAAACTTAAGTGAAGTTACCATTCAGATGAATTATGTGGTAAATATGAATGTCCACATCCATAGTTCATATATGGCACCCTCACCATAGAATGACTCGGACTTTATGACCTTTCATACAAAAAGAAAAAGGCCTCTGGCAGCGCAAGAATGTTGAAGAATATAAGTCCCACATCGGAAACTTGACTAAATAAAATAAAATATATAATGAATGGTTCAATTACTAATATCACCGAAGTCTTTTGTGATAAAACCTCACATATTGGGCTTTGTAGGTGGTTAAGTTGAGGACAATATTGGTGTTTGACTTGTCTGACATCAAGTGTGGTTCGGTCATTAAGTATTTTTCATCCAAATGCTTCCAAAGCAGAAAAAAATAGTGATTTTTTAAACCCCACACTTCTCTTTGTTCACCCCATGTTCTAAGTTCACTCCAACTTCTAATTTAAATTTTCACAATTTCTAAGAAAACCCCACTATCTTCCCAAATTACCCTTAAATACACCCCAAGCTGAAAAAAGAAGAAATAAAAGAGTTTTTCTATTTAAACCTCACACATTTCTTTGTTCGCCCCAATACTTAAATCATTAAACAACATTTGTAGTATACATGAGATTTTGTTGTTTTCACAAAGGCTGTTTTTATCATGTGATTAGATCATATGGGAAATTGTAGTTTGTTTGGTTTTGCTTTATGATGATAGTGAAAACCAATGACCACAACATTAGCAATAGGACTATGTATCTGTAGGAACATGGTTCCTTTGCCCTTCATCATACTTTACTTGAAAAGATTTGCATCTTTCCTTGCTGGAAAGAACAAGGCCGCAGCTCGGTTCCTTGACATACTGTTTGTGAGAGCCAAAGAGAAAGCTGGCCCTGTAGAGGAGTTCCAATGGCTTGGTCTGATGTTGTTTGTGGCTGTGCCTTTCCCTGGAACAAGAGCATGGACAGGAGCCATCATAGCTTCCATTCTTGATATGCCATTTCTGAGCAACAGTGTCTGCAAATTTCTTTGGTGTTGTATTGGCTGGGCTTCTAGTAAATTTGCTGGTGAACCTTGGTCTCAAATATGCAATTATCACTGGTATTATCCTCTTCATTATATCCACATTCATGTAGAGCATCCTTCGGAACTTTAGGAAGTCTTTAAGCTCATCAAGCTGATATGACATTGGAAATTATTAAAGTAATCCAATCCCTAACAAGGGTTAACTGATGATCCTTGAATTTTGGGATTGTATGATCCTTGAAGAGTGGTGGGGTGTGTATATAGATAGATGTACTAGGATTAAATATTAAGTTGAATGACTTTTTTTGTCTTTTTACACAATAATTAAATTGACAGTTAATAATTTAAGTATTGGGGTGAACAAAGAGAAGTGCGGGGTTTAAATAGAAAACCTCAAAAAATATCATGTATGATGTATTATGTCATGAATGAAGATCGTGATTCCTTCTCTTTGTGCTATTGTGATTCATGTGTTATTGTGATTCTCCCATACTCATTATATGTAGGCCAATACCGGGAGATGTTCCCAAGCAAGGTCTAAAATATCGGTGGTATCGGAAATATCGGAAGTCCAAAAACACGAAAATATCGGGATATTATCGGTATCGGTAAAAATTGAATAAAAACCACGGAAATTATAAGAAAAACTTGGAAATTTTTATTGAAACTTTGCAGGATGTTTATTTAGTCAATTATCTATTAGTTTATCACAAAAAATTGGAAGGAAATGCATTGCATGATAGATTTAACTGATTTAAGTTGATTATATAGCGAGCTGGCAAACACTGTAAGTGTAGAAAATATGTAGTAATTAATGAAAGAAGATTAAACACACCATAATCATTTATATATAATGAATTACTACAATATTTTACACTTTATACATTGCATGGTAAGATACATAAGTGACTTTTAGTACCACATAGAGTTCCTATGAGGTTCAAAATTTTCACTATCTTCATCATCTCCATGTGTAGAGTAAGTATATTTTGAAGAGTAGTCATCAAATGATAAATCCCCAAAATAGTTTTGCATGTAATTGTTAACATGCCACCCATATGGATCCGAGATTGGTTGACGTTGTCCATAAGCAAAATCATTTGAAGATTGAGTCTCGGATTCTTTCCATGAGTTGCTTGATTCCATCCCAACAAGAATGAGATATTATCGGGATATTATCGATAATATCTCGATATATTGCCCAAAGCATTCATAAAAATGTTGAAGTTATCTCCCCGATAATATCGATATATTGACGATAACACCATGGTTAGTTGCTAAAATATCGCCCCCCCAAAAATCAAATATTATCGGGATAATATCGCCGATAATATCGATATTTAATACCTTGTTCCCAAGTCATTTGTTAGTATCAACTATAGCTTGTACAAAATATCGGGCTCGTTTGGGAGTGCTTCTTCCCGAAGCGCTTATGCCAGTAGCGCTTATGCCAGTAGCGCTTATGACATAAGCGCTTCTACAAAGAAGCAGTTTGTCGTTTGGTTGTCACATTTAAAAGTGCTTTTACACTACAAAAAAGTACTTTTGATATTTTGTTGAGTATTTGGCTAACATAGTAAAAGTGCTTTTAAAAGTACTTTAAAAAAATTTAAAGAATCCCAAAATATTATAATAAACATAGAAAATAAAAATTCACAGGATCCCAAACTCCGGTCAACTCCGGTCCACTCACAGGCCAAACGGGGGGCTTCTCAGTCAAAGAAGACGAAGTGGCCACTAGTAAGCCAAACTCCAATAATTTCTACCAAAAATATTAATAAGAAGAAGAAAAAGCTTGTTCTTATGTGTTTGGTTTGTTCCTATTTGATTTTGTGATGGATTGAATATAGCTGCTGATGTTGAATTTGAGATGCCTTTGAAAATCGTGGAATATCCAGACCCTATACTGAGAGCGAAGAACAAGAGAATCGATTCATCTTGGCATTTTAATAGGAGGGAGAGAGAGGGAGAGAGAGAGAGAGAGAGAGAGAGAGAGAGAGAGTATTTTGGCATTTTATTAATTTAAATATGGATATTTTCGGTATTTTAAAAGTTTCATTAAAGGGAGCCAAGTGCTTCCCTTGTTTTTGTCCTGCAGCGCTTTTAAGAAGAAGCATCTCTCAAGTGCTTCATCCAAAACCACTCCAAGTGCTTTTGGATCTCACCCAAAGCGCTTTTGCAATTTTTGCCAAACACCATTTTTAAAAGACAGAAGCGCTTTCACCCATTTAGAAGCGCTTTTTCCTGTTCCAAAAGCACTCCCAAACGAGTCAGTGTTATTTTGACACAAAAGATTGGAAGGAAATGCATTGCATAGTGGGTTTGAGTGATTTAAGTTGATTATTGCAACGGATAAATGATGTGACTTAGAAAATCTGGAGTAATTAATGAAAGAAAATTAAACACCCTCTAGTAATTTATTTATCATTTTTACTACAATATTTTATACTTTATAAATTGCACGGTAAGATATATGAGTAACTTTATTTTACGTTATTCACTGGACATGGTACACGTTCTTATATTTATTGTTTATAAATAATTTAAAAATAATTTAAGATGTAAATCAACTTGATTTGCTACTTCTTTCTTGAGAGCACATGCTTCCATGTGGCACCACACACGAATGGAGAGCTATGACTTGTTGATACTCATTATTCTTAATGCAATCAGTGGCTTAGATTGCAACACCTGGCACCACTATCAGGAACAAAAAAGAAAGAAAAATAAATAAAGGAGTTTTAAAGTTTGAAATGGGGTTGAACACAAATCCATAATTGCCCCATCACATTGCCCCCAAAATTTTCATTTAATTAATTAAAACATGAAATATTAAATATAACCCCACAACGCCACATGCAAGGCCCCAAAACCAAAACCAAAACCAAAATTGAATTGAATATTAATTATCAACAACTTCCACGACTTAGAGAGTCTCTCTCTCACACTGCAACTCTTCTTTTTATTTATTTATTATGGTTTGAAACCTGTGTTTTCCTGTTCCCAACTCTCGCGCTGCAAAACCATTATAATATTCTTTTCTCTTTCAGTGAGTCTCTCTCACTCTCCTCCATCAAAATAAATCCCTTTCTCTTTAGTACCAGTGTACCACCCTTTCCATCAAATTTTGGATTGTAAAAACCCAAGCTTTAGCCCTTTCCCCAAAATCACAGTTCCTTTCTCCCTCCCTCATTCACATGAGAATTCACCGAGCATTGAAATTGGAAAATCAATTTATCAGCTCTGTTATTTGGAAGAGTGACTAAAGAATTTTTTCTGGGAAGCTCTTTCCGAAGGTGTTCCTCCCGTGCTCTGCAGGTAACCATATCAAATCTCATCTAGATCTGACTTTGGATATGGAGAAATCCTCTGTTTGGATCTCCATTTTCAGATACTCTTCATGCAATTGCTGAGTTTGGAAGATTCTTATTGCTTCCAAAGCTGCCCCTTGTTGTAGGGATTGTCGCGATATTATCGATAATTTCGATAATATCGCGATATTTTGACCATTTCATATTGAATTTGAACAAAAATATCGGTTTCGATATTTCGGCGATATTATCGAGGATATTTTCGATAAATTGACGAAATATAAATGGAATGTTGCGAAAATATCGGGACCCAAAAAAAACGATATTATCGCCGAAATATCGGCGACAATATCGAAATTTAATTCCTTCTTATAATAACTTGGCACTTAATCATACAAATGATTAGCCACTTAATCATACAAATGATTAGCTACTTAATCATACAAATGATTCGCTACTTACTTATAGAAATGATAATTAAGAATATATTTCATTTGTACCTTAGCTTCTTCTAATAGTTTGGTTAAGAGATTGGCAGTGAAGCAAGTGAGTTCTCCACGAACATGATCCATGGGATCATCTTGCAGACTAATGGTGAAGGGGATGAGGATATATCCAATCCAACTACTCATTGAGAATAAAATACGTTAAATGCTTTGTTTTAAACTCATGTCGTTCCCACTGCAACATCATTGATGGTCTAGCCAATGTAAAGAAACTAATTTTCTTACAAGTCATACATTATTTTGAAGAAAAACATGGCTATGAAAATAAGCATGCAGGGGCATCTTTAACTAGAGTTTTTGTGTCTTTCAAAAACAGAATTGTTGTTATGAACACAAGACTGTTCCCTATCAATGTGATTGCTGACCAAATAGCCAAAAAGAACCAAGTATTGTTTTTGAGGTTATTACAATTTCTATACAAAATATACCCATTAAAATGAAACGATAATATTAAAATTCATGATTAATAGAAAAAACCATATTAAAGATAGGGGAGGCCACTGTCGGATTGGGTGAAGCTTGGTTTAGTAGGAATAGGGGTTTGGGGATTTAGGGTTTGAAAATTGAAGAAATGAGTTCAAACCAAATATCGAGGGTTTCGGAAATATCGGTAGTCCAAAAACGCGGAAATATCAAGAAATTATAGATATGGGTAAAAATTGAACAAAAACCACAAAAATTGAGAAAAAACTTGAAAATTTTTATTGAAACTTTATACGATGTTTATTTAGTCAATTATCTATTATTTTATCACTACAAATTGGGAAGGAAATGCATTGCATTGTGGATTTTCCCCTCTAATGGCGGATTCCAAAGGTTGCGGGGGTCAATTGACCACCCTTACTCCTCTGTGGATCCACCCCTGAGTTCATGAAAGAAATATGTCTCTCAACGAAGAATGTGCATGAAGCTAAAAGAACTCACAAGGGTTATTGAGTCTACACTTTAATCCACATATAATTTTCTAAGTCAAAAGTAATTTGCATTAAATTGGCCATGTGCATAAAACCTAACCACAGAAGTCTAAACCATATATAATGTCAAACAACATAACATGAAGTATAAAACAAGTGCTTCTAATTCATTTCCCACCCATTTCACTCTTAAACCATTCGAGCCTGGCTTTAGGATCTTCCAATTTACAAAGCCTCTCTCTCTGCTCTCTTGACATAAAAACATCCCTTTTGCAAAAGCCCTAACCTTTGAACCATCTGGTATTTCATCCATGAATTTACTTACATAATCCACCATAACTCTAGGCATTGATGTTTTAGGAAACTCAATTGGAAGTACCTCAACAACTCCTCCATTATTCTCAACTTTCTTACCTCGTCTTCTCCTTTCCTTCATACTAGATGGACTTTACGTACATTGAGTAGCAAGTACACCAGATGAGAAAATTCAGCAATAGGGTCAGTTCAGTAACTTGCTATATCATTCATACATATATTAGAAAGATAGAAATAAAAACATTTGGAAAGATCACATTCGGAAAAAACTTGACTTCAACAGTCAAGAACCTTAATGGGCACAAAAATATGACTCCATTCACAAATACACAAAATAACGAAAAAGTAGACACTACTAAAAAAAACCCCTTGCGCGACCAAACTTTGCGCGACGAAACAAAATTTGTCGCGCAAAGTCACTTTGCGCGACAAATATAATAATCGTCGCTCAAAGTCTTACGCGACTCAATTTTGCGCAACGAAAAACAAATCGTAGCACAAAGTCACTTTGCGCGACGACAAAGCATCGTCGCGAAAAGTAACCTTGTGCGATGAATACTAGAATTCGGTGCACAGAGTTTTGCGCGACGAATAGTGATTCGTCTCGCAAAGTATTTACAAAAATAAATAAATAAAAAATTATTTTTTAAAATTTTTGGATGCCTTTGCGCGACGAAATAATAATCTTCGTCTCGCAAAGTCTTTACTAAAATTAAAAAAAATTAAAAAAAATTTTGGATGACTTTGCGCGACGAAAAAATAATCTTCGTCTCGCAAAGTCTATACAAAAATAAATAAAATAAAAAAATTATTTTGTTAGAAAAATATATTATTGTAGTTCGGATTGAGTTTTTGTTAGAAAATATATATTTTAAATTGACGATCGAATTGGTTCATTGTATTCATATAGGGTCAAGGAATGTAGCTGTAAAAAATCATCAAAATCGAAATTGAAATAACCGTTAAATCGTGATTTTTCGTTTATAACCGTCGAAAAGTTTTGTCCTATTACTTGATCTCTGAATGTTTATTTTTTCCGAGTTTTGGCATATATGATCTCGAAGTATAAATAAACAAGTTTGACGGTTGGATCGTTGAAACTAGTTTCGTAGAATGCGTATGCCATCAAAACAATATATTCACTAACAATTAAGAGTTTATAAACTTTCATTAAATACAATATAAGATTTTGTGGTATCCACTAGTGTAAATATTTTCAATTGAAGATCAAATTGAGTCATTGTATTCATATAGGGTCAAGGAGTGTAGCTGTAAAAAATCATCAAAATCGGAGTTAAAATAACTGTTTAATCGTGATTTTTGTTTATAACCATCGAAAAGTTTTGTCCCCTTACGTGATCTCTGAATGTTTATTTTTTCCGATTTTTGGGGTATACGATCTCGAAGTATAAACAAACAAGTTTGACGGTTGGATCATTGAAACTGGTTTCATAGAATACATATGCCATTAAAACAATATATTCACTAACAATTAAGAGTTTATTTATAATTTTGTTAAATATAACATAAGATTTTGTGGTATCCACTAGTGTAAATATTTTAAATTGACGATCGAAGTGGTTCATTGTATTCATATAGGGTCAAGGAGTGTAGCTGTAAAAAATCATCAAAATCAGAGTTGAAATAACCGTTAAATCGTGATTTTTTGTTTATAACCGTCGAAAAGTTTTGTCCTATTACTTAATCTCTGAATGTTTATTTTTTCCTATTTTTGGCGTATATGATCTCGAAGTGTAAACAAACAAATTTGACGGTTGGATCGTTGAAACTAGTTTTGTAGAATGCGTATGCCATGAAAACAATATATTCACTAACAAATAAGAGTTTATTTATACTTTTATTAAATATAACATAAGATTTTGTGGTATCTACTAGTGTAAATATTTTAAATTGACGATCGAATGCAGTCATTGTATTCATATCGGGTCAAGGAGTGTAGCTGTAAAAAATCATCAAAATCAGGGTTGAAATAACCGTTAAATCATGATTTTTCGTTTATAACCGTCGAAATGTTTTGTCCCATTAATTGATCTCTTAATGTTTATTTTTTCTGAAATTTGGTGTATATGATCTCGAAGTATAAACAAACAAGTTTGACAGTTGAATCATTGAGTAGCTTTAAATTTATTTATTTTGTACGTATAACACTTAAGAAATTGAATAGTATATGTATTTATTAGTAGCTTTAAATATTTTTTAAGACTTTGCGACACGACACGAATTAGTATTTCGTCGCGCAAAGTATACTCTAAAAATTTGGGCGTGGGCCAAAAATGGGAATTTTTTTTTTAAAAAAAAAATTTCGACTTTGCGCGACCAATATATAATTATTCGTCGCGCAAAGTATACTCTAAAAATTTGGCGGGCACCAAAAATGGGATTTTTTTTAAAAAAAAAATTTCGACTTTGCGCGACAAATATATAAATATTCGTCGCGCAAAGTATACTCTAAAAATTTGGCGGGCACCAAAAATGGGATTTTTTTAAAAAAAAATTTTTCAACTTTGCGCGACAAATATATAAATATTCGTCGCGCAAAGTATACTCTAAAAATTTGGTGGGCACCAAAAATGGGATTTTTTTTTTAAAAAAAAAATTTCGACTTTGCACGACCAATATATAATTATTCGTCGCGCAAAGTATATATTCTAAAAATTTGGCGGGCACCAAAAATGGGATTTTTTTAAAAAAATTTCGACTTTGCGCGACCAATATATAAATATTCGTCGTGCAAAGTATTCTCTAAAAATTGGCGGGCACCAAAAATGGGATGCGGGAATATTTTGGTCGCGCAAAAGTTTGGGCGACCAGAAATTCGTCGCCCAAAACCGAAAAAATTTGGCGGGCACCGAAAATGAGAATTTTTTTTAAAATTTTTTTTAAACACTTTGCGCGACCAATATATTGTTTCGTCGCGCAAAGTGATACGTTCTTTAAAAGCAAAATAACTCCTCCACCATTTTCTCAATGTCTTCTAAATCCTACCATTTCTCTCTCTTTCCCACTCTTCAAATCCTAACATTTCTCTCAAACTCACTCCTCTCACTTAATCTCTTATCTCTCTCTTCACTATCTCTCTCTCTCTCACTCACTCTCTCATCTCTCTTTTCATTATCTCTCACTCTCACTCACTCTCTCATCTCTCTCTCACTATCTTCTCTAATTCTCTCACACTCACTTCTCTGTAAATTTTAAATTTTTTTCATTAATATGTGTTTTTGGAGTTAGTTTTGAGTTTATGCCAATTATTTGTCATTATTTTATGTTATTGTTTTGTTATTGGACAATATATATATATTTTTTTGGGTAGGGAATTGTTGAGGCTTTGATGGCTAAAGTTGAGGATTTGATATAAGATGCTTGTAGATTTTATTATTGTACTTTGTTAATTTAAGTGTACATTTTGAATATTATGTATATTGGATAATTTGACCACTATTTTTCTTATGTAATTTTATTTTGAATATGTCAATTTAAATTAAAGTAATTAAGAAAAATAAAATCATAAAATTTGTTGGCACTAAAACTGAACAGATAGAGATGAGTGCAACTTACAAGTGAGATGGACGATCGAGAGATCGATTGAGTGTTAGATGCCGATTCTTCCTGTCCTTGGATGCTGATCCTGAATGGAAGGAAATCGAGACTTGTGAGGTCTATGGAACCGGTGTGGAACCAGCCTAAGACCCTCCGATGCCAAAGTAAAATTGTTTTCTAAGAGCTCTTGCTGTTGACAATATAATAGTATATAAGTCAAGCTGAAAAGTCTTACTCCTGTATTGTAGTGAAGGGGCCTATTTATAAAGGGAGTTTTGGATGCTCTTAGTACTCACTTTCGATGTGGGACTCGTGGGAGGGCCCTATGAGGTTGACACGAGTCCTTAGATATTTCGGGCGGGTGCTTCGAGGTTGATTGTGAAGAATCGGTATGGGATACCGATTGTAGACGAGATGGGCATGTAGCAGCTGTTGGCAGCTTTGAGACAATGCCATCGGTGGCCGATGCCGATTCTTCGAGGCCTTGGGTGCTTGGGTGAGCTCCCATGATCCACGTGTCGTTGTATGAGTGGAGGATCAGATATGGTACAAACAAAATTAAATTAAATTTTAAAAAATTAATATAATGAAATTGATATAAGAGAAATAATAATAAAAAATGTCAAAAACCTTGCGAGACAAAATATTTCGTCGCGCAAACTATTAAATTAGTTTATTTTAGTTTAAAATTTTCAAAAATAAAAAATAAAAAAAAATGAATATTTCGTTGCGCAAACCTTTGCGCGACGTTAACATTCGTCGCGCAAAGTACACTTGCGCGACATTAACTTTCGTCGCTCAAAGGAGATATTATTCGTCGTGCAAAGTAGATAATATTCGTCGCGTAAAGTACTTAGTATTCGTCGCACAAAGTTGTTATTGTCCGTCACGCGAAGTAATTAATATTCGTCGCGCAAAGTTGTTATTTTCGTCGCGCAAAGTCGTCATGATTCGTCGCGCAAGTTGTTATCCTTCGTCGCGCAAAGTGGCTTTGTGCGACGAAGAATTTTCGCCGTCGCGCAAACCCTTTCTTTACGAGTTTTGCGCGACAGAACTTGCGCGACCAAAATTTCGTTGCGCAAACTTTGCGTGAAGAAATTTTCCTTTGCGCGACGAAAAATCATTCGTCGCGCAAAGTGTTTTTTGTAGTAGTGAGAATACGAGAGAAGAATTACTTGTAGACATTTTCAAGTGTCTGGCGGAATCACCAACAAGCTCATCTACCCTTTTCCCTTTTAGATAGCAATGGAACGTTGGCTGCAGTAAAATGCACGCATCAGCAGAGTAATCTTTCATTTTAAGATGAAATCAGGGCTAAAAATTATTCATTCAGCTTGAACAAACTGCTTAGCCCATTTTCCAGGATAAGCAGAGCCTGTTTGTACTTTTCTGAATTATTAATTAGGATATGGTAAGAAATACAAACCAAATTTAGAATTAGTCTGAAAACAAAGGTCAAACACATGAAAAATTACAGCACTGAACTAAGTGCAGACATTTACATCCAAACAAAATAGAAGATCGAATCATTTACCGTCTCATGAATTCCCAACTTGTCCAATGTGGATCCAGCATCATTCTATAGATTGAATAAATGTCAGGTCTACTAATCTAGAGGTATAACAAGAAATAATATCATGATTCTTCGCAGCTGCGTGGCGGATCATAATTAGAGTATGGAAAAAATTACTGCATGAGCATGTAGAAAAAGATATTTGGCTGGAATAAACTTTTATTAATAACACTGGAATATATACACACGTATTCCTTGTACAATAAGGAATCCTACTATCTAGGAATACCATCTAAGGTAAGGATTGGATATGGATCAATTACATATTTCTTTCCTATCTAAATTGTATTTACTTTCTAACACTCCCCCTCAAGTTGGAGAGTGAATGTCAAGAACACCCAACTTGCGTAACATAATTGAAAACTTCTCCTTGCCCAATGGTTTCGTAAAGGTATCAACTAGTTGTTGTGAGGAGTTCACATGCGATGTAGAAACTGTACCATCAAGTATTTTGTCCCGAATAAAATGACAATCCATCTCAATTTGTCGTGTTCTCTCATGAAAGACTGGGTTTGCCGCTATATGTAGTGCTGCCTGATTATCACAATACATACGAGATGCTCCGGAAGGTGGCAAGTGTAAGTCTTGCAACAAAAAACGTAACCAAGTAATCTCACAACAGGTGTCGGCCATTGCCCTATATTCGGCTTCAGCTGAGGATAATGAAACTGTCTTCTGTTGCTTTGTTCGCCAGGAAATTAATGAATTACCCAAGAATACACAATATCCGGTAGTTGAACGACGGGTTATAGGACAACCAGCCCAATTCGAATCACAATAAGCAATTAAATCTAACTTATTATCAGACTGAAAGAGCAAACCTTGACCTGGAGTAGACTTGAGATACCGAACAACCCGGAGAGCGGCATTCATGTGAGGTAGTCGCGGTTGATGCATAAAACGGCTCAGGACATGTACGGAATAGGTGATGTCCGGCCGTGTAATAGTCAGATAAAGTAATCGTCCCACCAATCTTCTGTATTTTTCGGGATCTTTGAGCAATTCGCCTTTGTCAGAAAGCTTGGCTTCCTCCATTGGAAAATCAACTGGGCGAGCACCCAAGAACCCATAATCCTTGAGTATCTCAAGTGCATACTTTCGTTGTGAAACATAAATGCCTTTCTTGGAACGAGAGACTTCAATACCCAAAAAATATTTCAAATCACCTAAGTCCTTGATGCGGAAACGAGTGTGTAAGAAACTTTTGAGAGAATTAACTGCATCAATATCGTTGCCTGCAATCAGAATATCATCAACATAAATTAACAATGCAGTAAAAGACTTGCCATCTTTGCGGGTGAAAAGGGAATAATCGGCCTTTGACTGAATAAAACCAGCAGCAAGAATGGCTTCAGTAAACTTGGCAAACCATTGTCGGGAGGCTTGTTTGAGTCCATACAGAGATTTGTGGAGGCGACACACTAGATTCTCCCCCTGTCGCCAAAGACCAGGAGGAGGGGACATATATATTTCTTCATGTAAATCGCCATGGAGAAAGGCATTATGGACATCGAGTTGGTGGATAACCCAATGTTGACTGGCAGCGACAGCCAAGAGACAACGAACGGTGATCATTTTAGCAATGGGAGAAAAAGTGTCGTGGTAATCAAGGCCCTCGGTCTGAGTAAATCCTTTGGCAACAAGGCGAGCTTTATAGCGTTCGATAGAGCCATCAACACGATGTTTGATCTTGTACACCCATTTGCAGTCAATGGGAAATTTGCCGGAGGGCAAAGCAGTAAGCGACCAAGTTTGATTGGCAGCAAGAGCAGCAAGTTCTGAGTCCATGGCCTCACGCCAGCGAGGATCACTGTTGGCCTGTGCAAAAGAAGAAGGCTCCACACTCCGACTAATGGAGTTAACAAAAGAAAGATGCTTATGTGAGTACCGATGGTAAGAGATAAAATTACAGATGGGAAAACGAGTACCTGGTGGTGGACCGGTCGAGGAAGACGAGGAATGGTGCAGGGGCAGTATCACCTGCGAGCAAACAAAGTCTTTGAGGCGTGTGGAGGGTTGCTTGATACGGGTGGAAGAACGGGTGGGCTGAGGGGGGTCAAGTGTGGGTTGGGCGGGTGCGAAGTCATCATGGGGTGGGGCCGGGGTACTGTCGGGAGGAGGTGGGTCTGTGGTGATGATGGTGTCAAGAGGCGGGGCGGTGGTGTGGCTTGTGTCGAAGGCAAGAGGAGAGGAAGACAAAGGTTCGATGGGGGGAGCAGAAGGGGATGAGGTGGGGAAGTCTGGGCCGGTGATGGGCACTAAAGGGAGAGGGGGTCCGGTGTTATGTGTAGGTGTGGATGTGGCAGGAGTGTTGAAAGGGAAGGTGTCTTCGAGGAAGAGAACGTCGCAGCTAGTGAAGGTTTTATGGGTTTCAAGGTCGTAGAGTGTGTAAGCTTTCTGTCCAAGGGGGTAGCCGATAAAGATTGATTTTTGAGCCCGAGGAGCAAATTTGGAGTTTGGGTGAACAGAGGTGGCATAGGCAAGGCAACCAAAAACTTTCATATGGTGGTAAGATGGGGCTTTGTTGTAGAGAATGTCAAAAGGGGTTTTTTTGTGAAGAAGAGGAGTGGGGAGGCGATTGATGATGTAAGCAGCAGTAAGAACACATTCCCCCCAAAATTTGATGGGTAAACTAGATTGAAAACGAAGGGCTTGTGCAGTTTCAAGGAGGTGGCGATGTTTTCGTTTGACAACGCCATTTTGTTGGGGTGTGTAAACGCACGAGTGTTGATAAATAATCCCATGGTCAGAAAAGAAATTGCGCATGGAAAAAAATTCTCCCCCATTATCGACACGGATTTGTTGAACTTTGAGATGGAATTGTGTTTCAGCATAGGCAAAGAATTTTTTCAGGAGGAGTTGTGTTTCGTGTTTATGCTTCATAAGAAAAACCCAAGTAAAACGAGAAAAATCATCAACGATAGATAAAAAATAATAGGCCCCAGTAAGAGAGGGATGTTTATTAGGACCCCAAATGTCACAATGTAAAAGAGCAAAAGGTCTAGAAGTTGAAATAGAACTGAGTCCGAAAGGTTGGCGAGTTTGTTTCGCCAAAGGACAAATATCACAAACATGACGCGAATCAAAAGAACAATTTAAAGAAGTACTAGCTAAGAATTGCAGACGGGCTGGAGAAACATGTCCTAGACGACGATGCCAAAGGTCAGCGGAGGTGGTAAGAAGGTGACAGGCAGGTGTACGGTCATTTGTGGTGGTGGAGCAATCCCACATCGCTCGGGGAGGGAAAGGTGAAGTGCTTAAATGTATGGGCACTTCTCTTCCTAGCACGAGGCCTTTTGGGAGCTCACTGGCTTCGGATTTTTAGGAACTCTGAAGTTAAGCGAGTTGGGGGCTAGAGCAATCCCAAGATAGGTGACCCACTGGGAAGTTGCTCGTGAGCTCCCAGAAACAAAAACCGTGAGGGCAGAGAGGGGGGCCCAAATCGGACAATATCGTGCTAGGGGAGTCGGGTCGTGACGAATGGTATCAGAGCCGGACCCCGACCGGAAATGGGCCATCGAGAACGTTGGGCCCCAAGGGGGGTGGATTGTAAGACCCGTGTCTTGGGGAAACAAGAACGGTGAGCAATCCCACATCCCTCGGGGAGGGAAAGGTGAAGTGCTTAAATGTGTGGGCACTTCTCTTCCTAGCACGAGGCCTTTTGGGAGCTCACTGGCTTCGGATTCTTAGGAACTCCGAAGTTAAGCGAGTTGGGGGCTAGAGAGGGGGGCCCAAATCGGACAATATCGTGCTAGGGGAGTCGGGTCGTGACATATATTCAGCTATATCCAATGGGAATCTAGTGCCATTCTATAGATAAAATAAACGACGTCAGGTCTACTAATTTAGAGGCATAACAAAGAATAATATTGTGATTCTTCTATGAGCAACTGCATGGCGGATCATAATTAGAGTAGGGAAAACAAATTATTGCATGGGCAATAGATTAATTCATAGCTAATGAAAAATACATTTTTTTATTATGTACACGATTAAGATGAAAGGTGAAGTGTATAATTTGTTTGATTAAAGTAACCTTCTGATAAAAACAAAATAGAAGGATCGAATCATTTACCGTCTTGTGATTGGCTTCAAATATGTCCATTGGGAATCTAGTACCATTCTATAGATAAAATAAACAACGTCAGGTCTACTAATTTAGAGGCATAACAAAGATATCGTGATTCTTCTATGAGCAACTGCATGGCGGATCATAATTAGAGTAGGGAAAACAAATTATTGCATGGGCAAGCAATTAATTCTTAGCTTTTTTTTTTCTTTTTTTCTTTTTTTTTGGATAAGAAACATTTAATTAAAAAGAAAACCAACTGTCAAAATGTATATGCCAACAACATTTCCCAAACATGTTATATCCATCCAGTCAAGATGCAAGCTAAGTGTTGTACAGAATAAACTATATTTGGAGTTGAGTTGTTGAGATATAAAGAAAAGCTTAGGGCCCGTCTGGTAACGTTTTCGGAGAGTGTTTTCTGAGAATATTTTCAGAGAATGAAAACAAGAAAATGAATTTGCATTTTCAGGAATTGAAAATGCGTCTGGTAGATTAATTAGAAAACATTTTTAGAAAACAAAAACAATGAAAACATGTCTGGTAGTACAGTTGTTTTTCAGGTGTATTTTTGCTAATTTCAATTCTAATTTTTTTTAATTCTGATATTTTTAGAGGCTAAAATTATTATAAACAATGAAAAAAATTAAAGCTCAAAAACTATCTTATCTCCTTTCTTTTTTCTTTCTTTTTTTTCTCCTTTTCTCTCTTTCCTCCTCTTTTCTTCTTATTTTCCTTCGCACGCTGTTTCTTTTTTCTCTTTTTCATCCTCTTTCCTTCTTTCTTCCCCTTTTCTTCTTCCTCTCCTTCCCAAGGCCGTTTATCTTTTTTCTCCTTTTCTTCCTCTTTTCTTCTTCCTTTCCTTCCCAGGCCATATCTACTCCTCCTTCCTTCCTTGGCATGAATCCCATACACCCACCCATCTCTCTCTCTCTCTCTCTCTCTCTCTCTCTCTCTCTCTCTCTCTCTCTCTCTCTCTCTCTCTCTCTCTCTCCACTAATTAATGGTTGTGGTGGTTTGATTGGGTGATGATGGTGGCTGAGCTGGGTATGTGGGTCGGAGAAGATGGGTTTTGTTCTTTTCTTTTCTCTTCCTCTGTATCTGTTTTTCTTTTCTTTTCTTCTTCATCTGTATTTTTTTTTCTTAGTTTGCTGGGTCGGAGAAGATGGGTGTTGTTCATGTTGGTGGGTTTATCGGTTGTCAAGAGAGAGAGCTAGAGTTGTTGATGGGATGCATTCTCGTGTCTTCGGAAAACACTGAAAATGAAATTACTGAAAACAACTTTGTTTCATTTTCAACTTTTGTTCACAAAGTTAGATTTATTTTCAGAAAACGTTTTGTGAGGGAAAACGAAAACAATGCACCGAACGTGTATTTGTGAAAAACAGGAAACAAAAACAGAAAACAGGCCCTAAAAACATTACCGAACGGGCCCTTATTTTCCAGAGATTGGAGACTACTTGGTGTGAAGCCAAATCCCTGGAGTGATTCCAGACCTATCCCTTTTGTTCTATTTTCTGTTTTCCATTGTTTTCGCTTCCGCTAAACTACCTAAATACTCAATTCACCCGTGTCCTACATCACCTTGTTAAACATGTCATTTGAATTGTTCAGAACTCGAAAAAGACAATTTTGATTACTTCTCAGTATCATGGACTGTCAAATATATTCACTAACAATATTTCTATTGATATTAACAAAAGTATAGGCAACATCTTCCCTGGAATCCCAACCAATTTAAGATGAAAGGTGAAGTGTAGAATGGTATAAACTATAGTGATTTTTATCTGTTTGATTAAAGTAACCTATAGTATAAACTATAGTGATTCTTATATGTTTGATTGAAACAAAATAGAAGGATCGAATCATTTAACAAGTTGTGATGATCTCCAAATGGGCTTCCAGGGCCATTCTATAGATACAATAAACAACGTCAGGTCTACTTATTGAGAGGCACCAAGAAAATATAATATCCTGATTCTTCTAGCAGCTGCATGTTGGACCATAATTAGAGTATGGAAAACAAATTAATGCAAGACATCAGCAAGCGAATAATGCATAGCTAATGAAAAAGACATTTGTTCTATCATGTACCCCATTAAGTTATCTTCCACCCAGAACAAACAGCTCAGATAAGAAGACAAGCATAGGATAATACCCTTTATGCCTTGTTGCACCATACATTTTTATGTCATTTTAACTGTTCAGGGAAACTCAAAGAAGAAAATTTAATTTCTTCTCAGTCTCATGGACTGTAAAAATCTATTCAACAACAACATTTCCCAAACATATTCTAGGAATCCAGTCAAGATGCAAGGTGAAGTGTAGTACAGCCTAAACTATATCTGGGGTCTAAAATTGTTAGCACTTTAGATTTGTCAGGATTTGTGGGACTATATTTTGTACTGTTGTATGTTGGGGCTCCATGTAGTGATGCATTCACATACTATCGGTTGAATTAAAGTAACTTCCTCTATTTATTTATTTCTTTTTTAAAGAGAAATGATATATTGAAAAGGTGGATAAGGCATCCACAGACAAACAAACAAAACACAGAAACAGCCCTAAAAAGGCCAGAAGAAATAAAAAGAAAAGAAAGGAAAGGAGGTGACATGAAAGAGGGACACAACCTCAGTTCACAGCCGCCGCCAAGTCCAGCATAATGACAGAAGGGGAGTAATCCTTAAAAACTGAAGTAACTGAAGCCCAAGGAGCAGCCCAGAATCTAGCCTTATTCCAAATTTCATTGACACCCTCTCCCTAGAAATTGAAGATTCTTCTGTTGCACTCCGACCAAATATTCTATAGAACTGCACATCAGGCAGTCCCATAAAGTTGTGGCTTTCTTCCCCCTACCAAAAGCCTCGAACTTGGTACACAAAAAATCAAAACAACCTTTTGGAATAACCCAGCTGGAACCAATCTCACTAAATAACTTCAACCAAACTTGTAAGGAAAAAGGACAATGTAGGAACACATGATCCAGGTTTTCCAAATTAGATTTGCACAAAACACACCACTGAGGAGAAAGATAAAAGGAAGGCCTTCTCCTTTGAATTTGATCACAAGTATTAAGCTTCCCAAGCGCCAGTAGCCATGCATGAAATTTTATTTTTGGGGGAAACTTAGACTTCCAAATCTGGGAAACAGACGAAAGATGCATTCTGCCATTGTTGCGAAGAAAAAAATTGTAGGATTTGCAAGAAAACACCCCCGACTTATCAAATCAATCAAAGATAATATTGTTTCATTTCAAAGACAATGAACTAGTTCACAAAACCATCCATCCCACCAGGCACAAGAAAAACAAAACAAGATGTAATTGTCAACAAAATCTGTTCACATGGATTGTTCCAACATTTCGATGATCTCATACGGGTAAACAGTATAACTGTTGAAATATAAGTGGTGAGCTGATAAGAATGTAATTAGGCCTCTAAGCTAAATGGTGTATTCACTTAGTCTCTAAATTAGACAAGTGTTAGGCATTAGTCATGTTAAGTGGTTATAGCCACGTGTAAAAATCCTAGAGAGCAGTTTTGGATGTAAGGCTGTGATTCTCAGTGATGTAAGAGAATCCAGCTATTCTTTCTAACAGCTTTTTAGCTCACACAGAGCTGGCTCTATTTTGACAGAACAGTGCAATAGAAAAATACACACGAATTGATTCATTCTCAGCTCTCTCTTCTCTCTGCTTTTTCTTTCTTCTCTCTCAACCTATTCAAAACTCTAACATGGCCTCAGAGCCAGGTTGGGTCTCTCGATCTGGGCGTAATCTGTGGGTCACTGAGCTCAATCGAAGCTCAGCTAAACATCTGAGAAGAGGAATTGTTTGATTCGGACCAAAATATGGCTGGATCTGGAAGCTCAGAAGTTCGAACTCCGATTTTCTCCGGTGAGAACTACGAGTTCTGGAGGATTAAGATGGTGACGATCTTCAAATCTCTTGGGCTATGGAATCTGGTAGAAAAGGGGATTCCAACCCCTGATTCGAAGAAGAAGACGAAGAAGCTTGAAGAATCATTGGAGGAAGAAGAAGCTGATGCAGAGATGATTGCTGTGCTCATGAAGGACGCAAAGGCTCTGGGCATCATCCAAAATGCAGTTTCTGACCAGATATTCCCTCGGATTGCAAACGCTGACTCAGCTAAAATGGCATGGAATCTGCTCTACAGTGAGTACCACGGTGGTGATCAGGTTAGATCTGTAAAACTCCAGAATCTCAGACGAGAATTTGAGTATATGAGAATGCGTGAAGGTGAACAATTAACTGCATACCTTACTCGATTAAATGAACTGATAAATCAAATGAAAACGTTTGGAGAAGTGTTATCAAACGTGAGGCTGGTTCAAAAGGTGTTAATCAGTCTTAGTAGAGTATATGATCCTATCTGCTTGGTGATTGAAAATACAAAGAGTTTGGAGACTATTGAATTGCAGGAGGTTATTGCAATATTGAAGAGTCAAGAGCAGCGGTTTGATATGCATAATGTGGATATAGCTGAGAAGGCATTTGGTTCTTTCTCAGTTGAAACAAAAGGGCAGAATAAGAATGGTTCTCAAACTGGTTCTGCTAAGTCTCAGAAAAATTGGAAGTCGAATAACAAACCATGGGAGTCTAGGCAGAAGCCACAGCAAGCTGGTGCTGCACAGACCTCAAATGGATCACAATATGTGCATCAAGATGGAGTGAAGCCTCAATGCAAAGTTTGCTCGAAATTCCATTTTGGGGAATGTAGATATAAGGGCCAATCTAAGTGCTATAAGTGTGATAGATTTGGACATTGGGCTAGAGATTGTACTGCAAACAAAGGAGTGCAGAAAGCAAACAATGCAAGTCAAGTAGAAGTAAGAGGAAATCTGTTTTTGGCTAATTGTGCAATTTCAGAGAAGAGTGCAAATGGAGAATGGTATGTAGATAGTGGCTGCAGTAATCATATGACTGGGAACAAGGAGCTGTTAATTGACATAAATCCAAGTGTCACAGGCAAGGTACAAATGCCAACAGGGGAGCTTGTAAGCATAGCTGGCATGGGCACTTTAGTGCTTGACACAAACTCTGGTACAAAGTTTATCAAGGAGGTCATGTATCTGCCTGGTTTGAGAGAGAACTTGTTAAGTGTGGGTCAAATGGATGAACATGGTTACCATTTGGTGTTTGGAAGCAATATGTGCAGTATTTTTGATGACGCTTCACTGGAAAACCTTATTATGAAGGTGGAAATGAGAAAGAATAGATGTTATCCATTGTCTTTGTCTTCAAATACCTATGTTGCATTAAGAGCTGGTGTATCTCACTCTACCTGGATTTGGCACAAGAGAATGGGGCATTTACATTTAAAAGGGCTGAACCAGCTCAAGGAAAAGGAGATGGTGCATGGTCTGCCACATCTGGAAGCTGTAGATGGAGTCTGTGAAGGCTGTCAGTTTGGGAAACAACATAGAGAATGGTTTCCTAAGAACCAAGCATGGAGGGCAAGTACACCCCTTGAGCTAATACACATGGACTTGTGTGGACCAATGCAAACTGAGTCCCTGGCAGGTAATAAACATTTTATGCTGCTCATAGACGATTTTACAAGGATGACTTGGGTCTACTTCTTGAGATACAAGTCGGATGCACTAAATTGTTTTCGAAAATTCAAGTCTATGGTGGAGTTGCAGAGTAGTTACAAAGTGAAATGTGTTCGAAGTGATAGAGGGGGTGAGTTCACATCTAGTGAATTTAATAAACTGTGTGAAGATGGAGGAATTCAAAGACAGTTCACCATGGCTTACACACCCCAGCAGAATGGAGTGGTAGAAAGGAAGAATAGGACAGTGGTGGAGATGGCTAAGGCTATGCTTCATGAGAAGGGGCTGCCTTATTACTTATGGGCAGAAGCTGTACACACTGCAGTGTACATTCTGAACAGGTGTCCTACCAAGGCTCTTAGAGACAAGACTCCTTTTGAAGCGTATAGCACAAGAAAACCAGGTGTTGCTCATTTGAAGGTATTTGGCAGTGTGTGTTTTGTGCATAAACCAGAAGAGAGTAGACAGAAGTTGGATGCCAAAAGCACAAGGGGAGTGTTTGTTGGATATGCAACATGTGAGAAGGGTTATAGAGTGTTTGACCCTGCCACTAGAAAACTTATATTGTCAAGAGATATTGTTTTTGATGAAGGAGCAACCTGGAATTGGAAGGAAGCAAATGAAAATTCTGTGATAATGGTGAATGAAGAAGTGCAGCCTAGGAATACTCAAGTGGAAGTGTTTGAGACACCTGCAGGAAATAGAAATTCTGGTTTCAGACCTTTAGACTCAGTTTCTTGTGGAGGATCAAGCAAGGCAAGCAGCAGATTGGAAGACACTCAGAACTTTGATCACACTCCTTTGAAATGGAGGAAGTTGGATGACATTTTGGCACAATGCAATCTGTGCACAATGGAGCCTGAGAAGTTTGAAGAAGCTGTGAAGGATGAGTCATGGATGAAGGCAATGAAAGATGAGTTGAACATGATAGAAAAGAATGATACATGGGAGCTTGTTGACAGACCTATGGATAAACCAGTGATTGGGGTTAAATGGGTGTTTAAAACTAAGCTAAATCTGGACGGTTCAGTACAGAAGAATAAGGCAAGATTGGTGGCTAAAGGATACTCACAAAAACCAGGGGTGGACTACAATGAAACATTCGCACCAGTGGCTAGATTAGACACAATCCGGACTCTAATTGCACTTGCAGCTCAGAAGGGTTGGCAGCTGTATCAATTAGACGTCAAGTCAGCCTTTCTAAATGGTGTCTTAGAGGAAGAAGTGTATGTAGATCAGCCGGAGGGATTTGTGATGAAGGGGAGTGAAAGCAAGGTTTACAAGCTACACAAAGCTCTCTATGGCTTGAAACAGGCGCCAAGAGCTTGGTATAGTGAAATTGATGGTTATTTTGCTGAGTGTGGTTTCACAAAGAGCCAAAGTGAAGCTACTCTTTATATCAAAGCAAGAGGTGAAGCAAGCATATTGATAGTATCCATTTATGTAGATGATATTGTCTACACTGGAAATGATCAAGAGATGTTAGAAGACTTCAAGAAGGACATGAAAGAGAAATATGAAATGACTGATCTGGGGCTCTTGCATCACTTCTTGGGAATGGGAGTCATTCAAACACCAACAAGCATATTCATTCATCAGAAGAAATATGCAACAACTCTGTTAAACAGATTTGGTTTGAGTGAGTGTAAACCGGTGTCTATTCCACTAGTTACCTCAGAGAAACTAAGTAAGGATGATGGGAGTGGTTTGGCAAGTGAAGAGCAATATAGAAGGATTGTTGGGAGTCTGCTGTATCTCACAGCTACTAGACCCGACATTATGTTTGCAGCTAGTTTGCTTGCAAGGTTTATGCATTGTCCCACTAGCAAACACCTTGGAACAGCAAAACGTGTCCTTAGATATGTAAAAGGAACCTTGGATTATGGTCTGGAGTATGTGAAAGGAAAAGGGGCAGTTCTAATTGGCTATTGTGACAGCGATTGGAGTGGCTCAGTGGATGATAGCAAGAGCACATCTGGATACGCTTTTTCTTTTGGGAGTGGAGTGTTTGCTTGGGCCTCAGTCAAGCAAAATTGTGTTGCACTCTCTACTGCAGAAGCTGAATACATCAGTGCCTCTGAAGCAACAACACAAGCTATTTGGTTGAGATTTGTCCTAGAAGACTTTGGAGAACTTCAAACAGAAGCTACACCTCTCCACTGTGACAACATTTCAGCTATTGCCATTACAAGGAATCCTATTTTCCATCAGAAAACCAAGCATATTGATCGGAGGTATCATTTTATTAAAGATGCTTTGCAAGAAGGAACTGTGGATCTGATTTATTGTCCCACAAATGAGCAATTGGCAGATATCTTTACAAAGGCTTTGGCTAAGGATCGTTTCTGCTATCTCAGAGAGAAACTTGGTGTGAAATCAGCTCACAACTTAAAGGGGAGTGTTGAAATATAAGTGGTGAGCTGATAAGAATGTAATTAGGCCTCTAAGCTAAATGGTGTATTCACTTAGTCTCTAAATTAGACAAGTGTTAGGCATTAGTCATGTTAAGTGGTTATAGCCACGTGTAAAAATCCTAGAGAGCAGTTTTGGATGTAAGGCTGTGATTCTCAGTGATGTAAGAGAATCCAGCTATTCTTTCTAACAGCTTTTTAGCTCACACAGAGCTGGCTCTATTTTGACAGAACAATGCAATAGAAAAATACACACGAATTGATTCATTCTCAGCTCTCTCTTCTCTCTGCTTTTTCTTTCTTCTCTCTCAACCTATTCAAAACTCTAACAATAACAACATTATATTAATGATTTTCACATCTTGTTCAATTGTTTTCCTTCAACTTATGCACTGTTTTTTTAATCACTAAATCCATATTACAGGTTCCTTTATAAGCCAAACTTATCCCTCAGCCTAAACAATCTGAATTTGGTTGTGGTATATGAAACAGCATAGCAAGCTGCACAAGAAGTACATAGCAAGGAGTAAGAAAGTTGCCAGACTACTGTTTCCAAGAAACCCATTCAAAATTTAAACAATTACAGTAATTTATTAAACTTCAGACCAACAACTGGATTACATGACTGACAACACTTGCGTTGTTTTGACCGAATCTTAAAGATGGGATTCAAGGAAGAACATATTAAAATTACACACCTTGTCCATGTAAACCTTAGCCATTGTTATATGTTGGAATTGCTTACACAACTCATCAAAGATTGGAGTTATCCACTTAAGGGCTGCAAAAGAAGTATACAAAAAAGGAGAAATTGATTGCAAATTACTTGATTGATGAAAGTAAATTTATACTTGAAAATTTGAAAGTAAATTCATTAATTAGAACTTACTAGCCTGACACCCAGGTGCAGTGTAGAAGAAAACCACAGACAAACGTTCATCTATTCCAACGAATCAGAAAAATTAAAAAAAAAAATGCACAACAAAACTTATTTTCCTATTTTGAATATTTGTAAAATTAAAGAAGGGGACGAAGTTGGTGGAGAAACTGGCATACCTTCAACTTTTTGACGTAGCCTATAATGCATGTCGAGGGTCTCAATGACGTATAGGTTTGAGGGGCCTGAAAGTAAAGTATGTGAATCTGCATCTGCGAGTGAGGAGAGGCATCGTCGCTGTTGCAGAAATTGAAGGTTTGGGGTGTGAAGGGAATAATAGGACAAGGGTTTGGAAGCGGAACGGATATCGATGGTCTGTGGTGAAGATGGGGCGGTATTTGATACTAAAGTTAGGTTTTGGATGGGTTTGTGGTGAAGATGATGAAGAAGACCTGCAGCACTCGGGTGGTTGCAATTGCCAAGCAACTGCCGTATCAAAACCCCTGAATTCTTCGCCATTTTAGTCTCTCTCGCCTCGCTTCTCTTCTCTTCTTTTCGGTCTCTCTCACAGTGACCTTGTTCTTTTGAGTGTTGGTAATTTTGTATTTGTTTAATTTTAGGCTTATTTTTTAAGAGATTTTCTATTTAAACCTCACACTTCTCTTTGTTCACCCCAATACTTAAATCATTAAGCTGTAAGTTTTAGAGTGCTGCTAAACGAACCCTAAAATTAACTGAGTACACCCTACGATCTAAGTACACCTTAATGTTTAAATTAAAATGTAAAATTAACTAAGTACACCCTATTTAACTACCAAAAATACCCATGGTACACCCTCTTTAATTTTGAATCTTTTAAAGTATTTAAAATTCTCTCTCTCTCTCTCTCTCTCTCTCTCTCTCTCTCTCTCTCTCTCTCTCCTCCTTCTTCTTCTTCTTCTTCTTCTTCTTCTTCTTCTATCTCTCTCCTGTGCGACCACCACCAACTGGTTTGTGTTATTGATTGTTTAAGTTTTATGCATACAAAAATCAACTGGGATCAATACACTTCTCCTGGATTTCAAGTTGTATGTTAAAAATTAAGTCAATTTGAATGAAGGCATGGGTTCAAAAGCTCAAGCAGTAAAACAAAGATTTTAATTCTTAATTAAATATATTGTCTTCAATCTTTCGAGAGAGGTATGGGTTTTCAATCTAATTTAGAGAGATTTGGTAGTTTGGGAATTTGGGGATAGCATATCTCAACTCGTCTCAGAGTGGGGTGGGTCGGGAAGGAGAGAGCTTTTTTTCTCTTTTCAAAATTTTATTTTATTTTTTGGTTTTAACTTTAAAAGATTAAAATTAAAGAGTTGACCATAGTTATAACAATGGACATGCGTCAAGTCTTAAGGATGGTGTACATATTGGGGTACACAATTCAATATATCCTTTTTGGTCATTTTATATTAGGGTAAATTAGTAATTTAATAAATAGTTTAATAGTAGGGTGTACTCAATTAATTTTAGGGTTCGTTTAGCAGCACTCTATTATTATTATGAAAAAAGACAAAAAAGGTCATCCAACTTAATAATTAACCCTAGTACATCTATACAGACACCCCACACACCCCAAGTGTTGGAATTCCAGTTACAGTTCTTGGAGAGAGATAAAGCTATTTTCTTTCTCTAGAAAGTATTAGTTTTCGGGTTTGATGTTCCATTTGTTTGTGTTTTTTTCTGCTGGGAACAAAAAAAATTGTGAGGTTTAAATAGAAAATCTCTTTTATTTCTTATTTTTTTCAATTTGGGGTGTATTTAATTAAGGGTAGTTTGGGAAGATAGTGGGGTTTTCTTAGAAATTGTGAAAATTTAAATTAAAAGATGGGGTGAACTTAGAATATGGGGTGAACTAAGAGAAGTGTGGGGTTTAAATAGAAAATCTCTTTTTTAATATAGCCTTTCAATCTCACTTTCCCCCTTGAAATTCATTTTGTCTCATTTATCCTATATTTCACACAAACTTGTCTCACGTCACCGCATTTTCATAAAATATTAATTAAAAATTAAAAAATCAATTTTTAAAACTTAAAATCCATTAAAAAGTTGAAATTTCAATTTCAGGAGAGCTCAAGGCTTGGTTTTGAAAAGTTAAAGATTCCATGAGAGAATCAAAGCAAGGTTGGAAGACAAAACCAGACTTGCCATCGAAGGAGTTGCTGCTAAAACTCCTCTGAGCAGTTTTGATCAGTTTACTCCATTTCAGCAGGTTTGATCCAGAGGGTTCAGATGGGTTGCTTGGTAAAGGCTCAAGCTTTCCAATTGGTAACTTGGGGGAGAAGAAGAGAGGATAGTTGGAAAGCTTTGGTCGAGTGAATAATTATGATGAGACTGGTTTTCAACTAGGTTTTGGTTGCTTCGTGATCTGAGATTGCTTAGAAGATTAAATTTTTTAGAAATTTTTATTAAACAATATTTTATGGATTTTAAGTTTTAAAATTGAAATTAATATTTTATGAAAGATGGGGTAAAGTGAGACAAATTTTATGAAATATAGGGTAAAGGGTGATTACTTTACCCTTGGAAGGAGAGGGTGGGAGCGGGAGGGAAATCAGATGGTTTTTTTATTTAAGAGATGATAAATCAAGTAACGTGTCAATGTGACAATGCTGTCCAAAGGAAGATGGGACAACATGTACATGTAAGGGCTACAACAAAGTGGCACAGTGGCAGATTCTCCTAGGTCTTGCAGCTTGCTGCAGTTGGTGCTCTAAATCTTACACACACAAAAGTGTTGTTAATTAACCTAGAAATGCTCCATTATTTTATGTCTTAATTTGTCATAATTTTCAAACCCCACTTTGGAAAGCCCACTTTGTCTTTTAATTGTTCCTTTGCTTCTGTGTTAGTGTTATCATTCCTCTCTCACAGCATCTCTCATATTTTATTAATTTAATTTGGAAGAAAACCATCATTTCCAATCCAAAAAAATACTGACCCGAAGAGTAATAATATACATTATAGATGGTTGAATAGCATATTTTTAATGTCCAAATCTAAAAGCCTCATGTAGACCAAATGTTAAACACTTTCTAACTAATATGGTAATCAGCCCCCTAATACATATTTCCCTCCCTCACACAAAGGTTCTGATGCTCTCGATCGTATACTAACGCTTCATAATTATTGTTAATGTATGCATTTTGAGCATTTCTTTTGGCTTCTCTTGACAATCTTGTAATAGGACAATCATTGTATTTTCTCAAGCTCTAGTCTAGATTAAGAATTACATCTCTAGGTATGCTTAATTGGCTACATTATGATGGACAACAATGGGTTTGACAAAAGGTAAATTTTGCATTGCATTTTCTAACTTCTGAAGATTATGACTAGTCATCCTTCCTTCGTATGACTAGTCAACTTCTGTCTTAGTAGGAATTCCAGCTCACTGTTCCAGCTGGATCCTACCCATTTGTTTTTGTCTTATTCTGCAAAATGGTGTGCTGCCACAGTACATTTCTGACCTAAGGAATTTGGTGTAAATACCTCTGTATTCCTTTTTGGGAGCCGTCACTTTTGTAGGCAAGTTTTGGAAAGTTTCTTTGTAAACTTTCGCTTCTTCCTCAAGAGCCATCTTCATATTTTTCATCTTTGAGTTTTTCAAATTGTTTCTTTTTGAAAACTGCATTTGAAAAATGAAAATTTGCATCTAGCTAATTAAAACACTCTCTCATTTATATCTAGGTCGGATTCAAGATTGATTTCTTCAAAAGTATGGTTTCTTGAAGAAATTGGTCATTCTCCTTTGAAGGTTTCGGTCTGAATTGGAGCTTGTAAGCTAGTGCCATGGGATGAAAGAGCTGGAGAAGGAGCTGCCATTGCCATGAAGAACTGAGCTTCTAGCTTTGCTAAGTTGGAGAAGAAGATTGCACAAAGGAGGTATAGCTCATCTTCCTAAATAGATCTAGGTTTGTTTGAGCTTGTGATTACTTTTTCTGTAAGAATCTTCTTCACTTAGTGGATTGCCTGGTCGGAGTGATGACCTGCAATTTTTCCCAATGGTGGGTTTTTGGGTGAACATTTTTGGTGTGTTGTTTTTGATTTTATGGTTAGTCATACTGTATCTGTTATCTCTGAAATGTTGATAAATGTTCACACACCTTTCACTCTAGTTGTTGCTAGCACATGAGATACCTAAATTGACAGGTCTTTCTGAGTGCCTTGGTTGTCATATAGTTCTCTTTTACGCTTATAGGTTTTAACATTTGATTTGTGGTAAGTATGTGCTGGACTTGTTTGTTCATAGGTCTATGACTAGTAATTGACTAGTCATATTGTTACTAGGTAGGAACAATATCATTGTTGTCTTAAATTTGTCTATTGGGATTTTAATTTACCCACTTCACCTAAGTACCAATTTCAATCTTCAAGAATAGAACCTTAACTCGTGCATGAAGCCGACCAACATGTACAATCCAGTCCAACTCAAATTTGCTAAGTTTGTAGATTTTACACTTCCACCCAATTTAGGATTAAATCCAATCCAATCCTTTTCATATGCCTAATTGGATACAATGATCGGTTTCAAAGAAAGGAAAGAAAAATATTGAAACATAAAGAATTGTCATAAAATAAAATCCAAATTTTCGAATAATCAAATATAGCATGTAATATTGGGTAGTAAAGGAAATGTATGTGGCAAAAGGTTTTAGCTTATGAATAATTTTCATTGTTGTAATTAAACGCATATAAACTTTCTGTGAAAGCTTTGCCTTTATGAGAGACCAAAATGATACGAAAGGGACCACATATAGAACAGTTGTTCTTGGCACGTGCCATGTGATCAAACTCATGTGCACATAAACAGAGTATTTTAGAGTTTGAACACATCAAAATCTTTTTCACTGCAAATTTGGTCACCACCTTGAATCAAGCTAGACGCAGCATTAAAAACAATCTAGATTGTGACATATGTTAACTACGGTTAACCCTTGATATTAACAACTACAATCAAATGATCCACTAAGTAAAATGGGGAGACAGAAAGTTACCTATCAACACAGAATATATGTTTTTCTTCTATTCTTTATCCACAAATCCTTGAAAGGAACCAACTTTTGTCCTGGTTTTAGAGAATTCAGGGCAATTTGATGATTGAAGTGTACGTATTCCACCATCACTAGAAACCAAATAGAGATTTATAGAGATTAAATTTATAAGACAATCACTAAAGGGGTAACTTGAAGAGACATGCAGAGCTTTGAGTTTGAGGTGCATAAGAAAAAAAGAAACAAAGAAACAAAGCTTAAAGAGGATTGCTTGCTTACCCAGAAAAACAGAAAATGCTTGAATAGGAATGCTTGATCCTCGGTTGAAGCGACTGTTGTCTGTGTTTGTTAGTTTGAAGAGAAAAAACTCCTGTGAGTTTGGAAAACAAGTGAAGAGGGTTACTCTTATAGCTGTTTGTTTGATGAGAAAGGTGAGTACTTTTTCTTCTCCTTCTGGGTAATTTGGCAGTAAAAAGAGTGAGTGTTTGTTTGTTTAAAGAGAAAAAAGTTATCTTCCCAGTATTTTGACAGAAAATCAAGGCGAACTGCGAAGAAGACGAGGCCCTCTCTCTCTCCCTCTCTCTCTCTCTCTAGTTTCTCTTTTTTACATAATTTTGTTCTATATTAGGTTAATTCCTGTGTAAACAAAAGTAGATTTACTTTTCCTCTTTTTTTCAAATGAAAAGTTTTACTTTTCCTTTTGGACCCAGAAATACAAACCCATCAAATCTAAAAAAATTCATGTGATTTGTACATTAATAAACAAATTGCATGAATTTTTAAAATTAGAAAAAATAGGTTTGAGGATAAAAATAGAAAAATGATTCTATTAGAAGAAAAAAACTTGTGCAGGAGCATAATATTGTATTATTTATGAAGGGAACTTGATTAGTACATGTCACAATTTGGATGGAGGGGTAATGCTAGTATGCTACACCTTGGTTAAAAATGATGAACAAATTTGCACTTAATCCTATTTTTTTATACAAAGAAAAACATGAATGAATCAAATGAATGCAGTTGAGGATTTAATTCATGAACAAGGCTTAGTGCTAGTGATGGAATTAGATGTATACTTTAAATATTCTTAATTGCCTTTAAGCATACATATACTGTTGGTCTTAGTGTTGGTGAGATGGATTAGTTAATAAGATTTGCCTTCCTTAACATACTGTACAACAAACCAACTAAATATGCGCTGCCTAATTTTAAAGAGCCAGAGAGGCACACAACTCAACTTTGCAAATCCTGCAGAGAAATTCTTGCACAGCCTCTCAAATAAACCAACCAAACAGACCTTTCCTCTCAATATAATCTCCCTTGCTCCCCCTCTCCTCCTCATCAGCCTTGGGCCTAATAACCAAACAATGAAGGCTGCCTATTTTCTAGTTTTCTTTTTTCTCTTCTCCTCCTTCTCATCTTTCTCTTCTGCTCTAACTGATGCTGAAGCGTCCTTCATTGCCCATCGCCAGCTCCTACATTTTCACGCAGGCCATGACCTGCGCGGCGACCATGAATATGAAGTTGAGTTGAACTTGAAGTTTCCACATCCCAGGCTTAGACGTGCATACGTTGCACTTCAAGCTTGGAAAAAGGCCATGTACTCAGACCCTCTTAAAACTACAGAGAACTGGGTTGGTGCAAATGTCTGTGCTTACACTGGAGTATTTTGTGCCCCGGCTCTTGATGACCCACAGTTAGAGGTTGTGGCTGGCATTGACATCAACCATGCAGACATTGCAGGGTACCTTCCTGTTGAATTAGGCATGTTGAGTGACATTGCTGTGTTCCACATCAACACGAACAGGTTCTGTGGTATCATCCCTAAGAGCTTTACTAGGCTAACTCTTCTCCACGAGCTCGACGTTAGCAACAACCGCTTTGTGGGATCGTTCCCGGAGGTGGTCCTGAAAATTCCAAACCTCAAGTACCTTGACCTCAGGTTCAATGACTTTGAGGGGAAATTGCCTCCTGAGCTCTTCAACAAGGAATTGGATGCCCTGTTCTTGAACAACAACAGGTTCACATCCACCATCCCTGACACTCTTGGCAACTCCCCCATCTCTGTTCTTGTGGTCGCAAACAATCATCTTGAGGGCTGCATCCCTAATAGCATTGGAAAAATGGTAAACAATTTGAATGAGGCCATCTTCTCCCACAACAACTTTTCTGGGTGTTTGCCTCCTGAAATTGGGTACCTCTCAAACGTGAATGTGTTTGATGTTAGTTCAAACACATTGAGTGGGCTCCTGTCCAAGACTTTCAAAGGCCTTGAGAAGGTGGAGGAGTTGAACATTGCACACAACATGCTAACTGGGTTTGTTCCCGAGAGTCTCTGCAAATTGCCTAGCTTGGGCAATTTTACGTTTTCCTACAACTACTTCAATGGCGAGGATCAAGAATGTGTGCCATCTTCTCGGAAGGACACACTTTTTGATGATGCAAGCAACTGCTTACCAGATAGGCCTAAGCAGAAGTCAGCAAAACAATGTCAAGTTGTGGTGAACAAGCTAGTGGATTGTGGCAGGGCAAAGTGCGGAGGTCGACCAGCACCTTCAAAACCTTCTTCTCCTGCACCCAAGGAGGAGCCACCCAAACAACAACCCCCCCAAGAAGAAACACCCACATTAGAGCCACAACCACCTAAACCAGAGCTATCTCCGAAGCCAGTTCCAGAGACTCCAGAACCAGTTGCCAGCCCCCCACAAATAGTGGTAGCACCATCACCACCCCCACTCACACCCACAAGGCAAAGTCCTAATGTTCCGGTTCGCCCTCACTCTCCACCACCACCAGTCAACTCACCCCCACCACCTGTCCACTCTCCTCCACCACCCGTAGCAACACCGCCATCGCCTGCACCAACACGACAAAGTCCTATTGTTCCAATTCGCCCTGACTTACCACCACCCCCAGTCAACTCACCCCCACCACCTGTCCACTCTCCTCCACCACCCATAGCAACATCGCCATCACCCGCACCCACACGACGAAGTCCCATTGTTCCAATTCACCCTGACTCACCACCACCCCCAATCAACTCCCTTACACCACCTGTCCACTCTCCCCCACCACCTGTATCAACATCACCATCGCCAGCACCCACAGGGCAAAGTCCCATTGTTCCAATTCGCCCTCACTCACCACCTGTGAACTCATCCCCACCACCAGTCCACTCTCTTCCACCGCCAGCTTCACCCACAGGGCAAAGTCCTATTGTTCCAGTTCACTCTCCTCCACCCCTAGTCCACTCACCACCACCACCACCATCAATTCACTCTCCTCCACCACTAATCAACTCTCCACCACCACCATCAATCTACTCGCCACCACCACCAGTCCACTCACCTCCTCCACCAGTCCACTCTCCACCACCACCTGTCCACTCACCTCCTCCACTAGTTCACTCTCCACCACCACCAGTCAACTCACCCCCACCACCAGTCCACTCACCTCCTCCACCAGTGCATTCACCTCCACCTCCAGTCCAATCTCCACCTCCCCCAGTCCACTCTCCTCCACCACCAGTCCACTCTCCTCCTCCACCAGTGCATTCACCTCCACCTCCAGTCCAATCTCCACCTCCCCCAGTCCACTCTCCTCCACCCCCAGTCAACTCACCCCCACCGCCAGTTCACTCGCCTCCTCCACCAGTGCATTCACCTCCACCACCAATTCACTCTCCACCACCACCAGTCCACTCTCCACCACCCCCAATCCACTCTCCTCCACCCCCAGTCAACTCACCCCCACCGCCAGTTCACTCGCCTCCTCCACCAGTGCATTCACCTCCACCACCAGTTCACTCTCCACCACCACCAGTCCACTCTCCTCCACCCCCAGTCAACTCGCCCCCACCACCAATACAATCTCCTCCACCTCCAGTTCACTCTCCACCACCCCCAGTCAACTCTCCACCACCACCAGCACCGGTCTACTCACCGCCACCTCTAGTCCAATCACCACCACCACCCACCCAGTCTCCACCGCCTCCAGAAAACTCCCCTCCACCACCTTCTCCTTCTCTTTCACCTCTTCCTCCTGTTGTCTCATCACCCCCTCCAGTAGATGACTTTGTTCTGCCACCAAACTTCGGCTCCCAATACTCATCTCCACCTCCACCAATGTTCTCGGGCTACTAAGCAATATGATATCAGACGCTCCAGAAAGCAACTGTTTGTAATTTTTGTTAAATATAAATTATGCAATCTCACATAAATGCACCCACTATTGTTACTTGCTGCCATTTCCACGAAGAACAAGCTACTAGCTCAACTAAGTTTGGAAAAGAAGGTTGCACAAGGAGGTAGTGCTCATTTCCTAAATAGACATAGGATTGTTTGAGCTTGTGATTACTTTTTCTGTAAGAATCTTCTTCACTTAGTGGATTGCCTGGTCTGAGTGATAACCTGCAGTTTTTCCCAATGGTGGGTTTCTGGGTGAACATTTTTGGTGTGTTGTTATTGATTTTATGATGCGTCATACTGTATCTGTTATCTCTGAAATGCTGATAAATGTTCACACACCTTTCACTTTAGTTGTTGCTAGTACATGAGATACCTAAATTGACGGGTCTTTCTGAGTGCCTTGGTTGTCATATAGTTCACTTTTACGCTTACAGGTTTTAACATTTGATTTGTGGTAAGTATGTGCTGGGCTTGTTTGTTCATAGGTCTATGACTAGTAATTGACTAGTCATATTGTTACTAGGTAGGAACAATATCATTGTTGTCTTAAATTTGTCTATTGGGATTTTAATTTACCCACTTCACCTAAGTACCAATTTCAATCTTCAAGAATAGAACCTTAACTCGTACGCGAAGCCAACCAACGTGTACAATCCAGTCCAACTCAAATTTGCTAAGTTTGTAGATTTTACACTTCCACCCAATTTAGGATTAAATCCAATCCAATCCTTTTCATATGCCTAATTGGATACAATGATCGGTTTCAAAGAAAGGAAAGAAAAATATTGAAACATAAAGAATTGTCATAAAATAAAATCCAAATTTTCGAATAATCAAATATAGCATGTAATATTGGGTAGTAAAGGAAATGTATGTGGCAAAAGGTTTTAGCTTATGAATAATTTTCATTGTTGTAATTAAATGCATATAAACTTTCTGTCAAAGCTTTGCCTTTATGAGAGACCAAAATGATACGAAAGGGACCACATATAGAATAGTTGTTCTTGGCACGTGCCATGTGATCAAACTCATGTGCACATAAACAGAGTATTTTAGAGTTTGAACACATCAAAATCTTTTTCGTTGCAAATTTGGTCACCACCTTGAATCAAGCTAGACGCAGCATTAAAAACAATCTAGATTGGGACACCTGTTAACTACGGTTAACCCTTGATATTAACAACTACAATCAAATGATCCACTAAGTAAAATGGGGAGACAGAAAGTTACCTATCAACACAGAATATATGTTTTTCTTCTATTCTTTATCCACAAATCCTTGAAAGGAACCAACTTTTGTCCTGGTTTTAGAGAATTCAGGGCAATTTGATGATTGAAGTGTACGTATTCCACCATCACTAGAAACCAAATAGAGATTTATAGAGATTAAATTTATAAGACAATCACTAAAGGGGTAACTTGAAGAGACATGCAGAGCTTTGAGTTTGAGGTGCATAAGAAAAAAAGAAACAAAGAAACAAAGCTTAAAGAGGATTGCTTGCTTACCCAGAAAAACAGAAAATGCTTGAATAGGAATGCTTGATCCTCGGTTGAAGCGACTGTTGTCTGTGTTTGTTAGTTTGAAGAGAAAAAACTCCTGTGAGTTTGGAAAACAAGTGAAGAGGGTTACTCTTATAGCTGTTTGTTTGATGAGAAAGGTGAGTACTTTTTCTTCTCCTTCTGGGTAATTTGGCAGTAAAAAGAGTGAGTGTTTGTTTGTTTAAAGAGAAAAAAGTTATCTTCCCAGTATTTTGACAGAAAATCAAGGCGAACTGCGAAGAAGACGAGGCCCTCTCTCTCTCCCTCTCTCTCTCTCTCTAGTTTCTCTTTTTTACATAATTTTGTTCTATATTAGGTTAATTCCTGTGTAAACAAAAGTAGATTTACTTTTCCTCTTTTTTTCAAATGAAAAGTTTTACTTTTCCTTTTGGACCCAGAAATACAAACCCATCAAATCTAAAAAAATTCATGTGATTTGTACATTAATAAACAAATTGCATGAATTTTTAAAATTAGAAAAAATAGGTTTGAGGATAAAAATAGAAAAATGATTCTATTAGAAGAAAAAAACTTGTGCAGGAGCATAATATTGTATTATTTATGAAGGGAACTTGATTAGTACATGTCACAATTTGGATGGAGGGGTAATGCTAGTATGCTACACCTTGGTTAAAAATGATGAACAAATTTGCACTTAATCCTATTTTTTTATACAAAGAAAAACATGAATGAATCAAATGAATGCAGTTGAGGATTTAATTCATGAACAAGGCTTAGTGCTAGTGATGGAATTAGATGTATACTTTAAATATTCTTAATTGCCTTTAAGCATACATATACTGTTGGTCTTAGTGTTGGTGAGATGGATTAGTTAATAAGATTTGCCTTCCTTAACATACTGTACAACAAACCAACTAAATATGCGCTGCCTAATTTTAAAGAGCCAGAGAGGCACACAACTCAACTTTGCAAATCCTGCAGAGAAATTCTTGCACAGCCTCTCAAATAAACCAACCAAACAGACCTTTCCTCTCAATATAATCTCCCTTGCTCCCCCTCTCCTCCTCATCAGCCTTGGGCCTAATAACCAAACAATGAAGGCTGCCTATTTTCTAGTTTTCTTTTTTCTCTTCTCCTCCTTCTCATCTTTCTCTTCTGCTCTAACTGATGCTGAAGCGTCCTTCATTGCCCATCGCCAGCTCCTACATTTTCACGCAGGCCATGACCTGCGCGGCGACCATGAATATGAAGTTGAGTTGAACTTGAAGTTTCCACATCCCAGGCTTAGACGTGCATACGTTGCACTTCAAGCTTGGAAAAAGGCCATGTACTCAGACCCTCTTAAAACTACAGAGAACTGGGTTGGTGCAAATGTCTGTGCTTACACTGGAGTATTTTGTGCCCCGGCTCTTGATGACCCACAGTTAGAGGTTGTGGCTGGCATTGACATCAACCATGCAGACATTGCAGGGTACCTTCCTGTTGAATTAGGCATGTTGAGTGACATTGCTGTGTTCCACATCAACACGAACAGGTTCTGTGGTATCATCCCTAAGAGCTTTACTAGGCTAACTCTTCTCCACGAGCTCGACGTTAGCAACAACCGCTTTGTGGGATCGTTCCCGGAGGTGGTCCTGAAAATTCCAAACCTCAAGTACCTTGACCTCAGGTTCAATGACTTTGAGGGGAAATTGCCTCCTGAGCTCTTCAACAAGGAATTGGATGCCCTGTTCTTGAACAACAACAGGTTCACATCCACCATCCCTGACACTCTTGGCAACTCCCCCATCTCTGTTCTTGTGGTCGCAAACAATCATCTTGAGGGCTGCATCCCTAATAGCATTGGAAAAATGGTAAACAATTTGAATGAGGCCATCTTCTCCCACAACAACTTTTCTGGGTGTTTGCCTCCTGAAATTGGGTACCTCTCAAACGTGAATGTGTTTGATGTTAGTTCAAACACATTGAGTGGGCTCCTGTCCAAGACTTTCAAAGGCCTTGAGAAGGTGGAGGAGTTGAACATTGCACACAACATGCTAACTGGGTTTGTTCCCGAGAGTCTCTGCAAATTGCCTAGCTTGGGCAATTTTACGTTTTCCTACAACTACTTCAATGGCGAGGATCAAGAATGTGTGCCATCTTCTCGGAAGGACACACTTTTTGATGATGCAAGCAACTGCTTACCAGATAGGCCTAAGCAGAAGTCAGCAAAACAATGTCAAGTTGTGGTGAACAAGCTAGTGGATTGTGGCAGGGCAAAGTGCGGAGGTCGACCAGCACCTTCAAAACCTTCTTCTCCTGCACCCAAGGAGGAGCCACCCAAACAACAACCCCCCCAAGAAGAAACACCCACATTAGAGCCACAACCACCTAAACCAGAGCTATCTCCGAAGCCAGTTCCAGAGACTCCAGAACCAGTTGCCAGCCCCCCACAAATAGTGGTAGCACCATCACCACCCCCACTCACACCCACAAGGCAAAGTCCTAATGTTCCGGTTCGCCCTCACTCTCCACCACCACCAGTCAACTCACCCCCACCACCTGTCCACTCTCCTCCACCACCCGTAGCAACACCGCCATCGCCTGCACCAACACGACAAAGTCCTATTGTTCCAATTCGCCCTGACTTACCACCACCCCCAGTCAACTCACCCCCACCACCTGTCCACTCTCCTCCACCACCCATAGCAACATCGCCATCACCCGCACCCACACGACGAAGTCCCATTGTTCCAATTCACCCTGACTCACCACCACCCCCAATCAACTCCCTTACACCACCTGTCCACTCTCCCCCACCACCTGTATCAACATCACCATCGCCAGCACCCACAGGGCAAAGTCCCATTGTTCCAATTCGCCCTCACTCACCACCTGTGAACTCATCCCCACCACCAGTCCACTCTCTTCCACCGCCAGCTTCACCCACAGGGCAAAGTCCTATTGTTCCAGTTCACTCTCCTCCACCCCTAGTCCACTCACCACCACCACCACCATCAATTCACTCTCCTCCACCACTAATCAACTCTCCACCACCACCATCAATCTACTCGCCACCACCACCAGTCCACTCACCTCCTCCACCAGTCCACTCTCCACCACCACCTGTCCACTCACCTCCTCCACTAGTTCACTCTCCACCACCACCAGTCAACTCACCCCCACCACCAGTCCACTCACCTCCTCCACCAGTGCATTCACCTCCACCTCCAGTCCAATCTCCACCTCCCCCAGTCCACTCTCCTCCACCACCAGTCCACTCTCCTCCTCCACCAGTGCATTCACCTCCACCTCCAGTCCAATCTCCACCTCCCCCAGTCCACTCTCCTCCACCCCCAGTCAACTCACCCCCACCGCCAGTTCACTCGCCTCCTCCACCAGTGCATTCACCTCCACCACCAATTCACTCTCCACCACCACCAGTCCACTCTCCACCACCCCCAATCCACTCTCCTCCACCCCCAGTCAACTCACCCCCACCGCCAGTTCACTCGCCTCCTCCACCAGTGCATTCACCTCCACCACCAGTTCACTCTCCACCACCACCAGTCCACTCTCCTCCACCCCCAGTCAACTCGCCCCCACCACCAATACAATCTCCTCCACCTCCAGTTCACTCTCCACCACCCCCAGTCAACTCTCCACCACCACCAGCACCGGTCTACTCACCGCCACCTCTAGTCCAATCACCACCACCACCCACCCAGTCTCCACCGCCTCCAGAAAACTCCCCTCCACCACCTTCTCCTTCTCTTTCACCTCTTCCTCCTGTTGTCTCATCACCCCCTCCAGTAGATGACTTTGTTCTGCCACCAAACTTCGGCTCCCAATACTCATCTCCACCTCCACCAATGTTCTCGGGCTACTAAGCAATATGATATCAGACGCTCCAGAAAGCAACTGTTTGTAATTTTTGTTAAATATAAATTATGCAATCTCACATAAATGCACCCACTATTGTTACTTGCTGCCATTTCCACGAAGAACAAGCTACTAGCTCAACTAAGTTTGGAAAAGAAGGTTGCACAAGGAGGTAGTGCTCATTTCCTAAATAGACATAGGATTGTTTGAGCTTGTGATTACTTTTTCTGTAAGAATCTTCTTCACTTAGTGGATTGCCTGGTCTGAGTGATAACCTGCAGTTTTTCCCAATGGTGGGTTTCTGGGTGAACATTTTTGGTGTGTTGTTATTGATTTTATGATGCGTCATACTGTATCTGTTATCTCTGAAATGCTGATAAATGTTCACACACCTTTCACTTTAGTTGTTGCTAGTACATGAGATACCTAAATTGACGGGTCTTTCTGAGTGCCTTGGTTGTCATATAGTTCACTTTTACGCTTACAGGTTTTAACATTTGATTTGTGGTAAGTATGTGCTGGGCTTGTTTGTTCATAGGTCTATGACTAGTAATTGACTAGTCATATTGTTACTAGGTAGGAACAATATCATTGTTGTCTTAAATTTGTCTATTGGGATTTTAATTTACCCACTTCACCTAAGTACCAATTTCAATCTTCAAGAATAGAACCTTAACTCGTACGCGAAGCCAACCAACGTGTACAATCCAGTCCAACTCAAATTTGCTAAGTTTGTAGATTTTACACTTCCACCCAATTTAGGATTAAATCCAATCCAATCCTTTTCATATGCCTAATTGGATACAATGATCGGTTTCAAAGAAAGGAAAGAAAAATATTGAAACATAAAGAATTGTCATAAAATAAAATCCAAATTTTCGAATAATCAAATATAGCATGTAATATTGGGTAGTAAAGGAAATGTATGTGGCAAAAGGTTTTAGCTTATGAATAATTTTCATTGTTGTAATTAAATGCATATAAACTTTCTGTCAAAGCTTTGCCTTTATGAGAGACCAAAATGATACGAAAGGGACCACATATAGAATAGTTGTTCTTGGCACGTGCCATGTGATCAAACTCATGTGCACATAAACAGAGTATTTTAGAGTTTGAACACATCAAAATCTTTTTCGTTGCAAATTTGGTCACCACCTTGAATCAAGCTAGACGCAGCATTAAAAACAATCTAGATTGGGACACCTGTTAACTACGGTTAACCCTTGATATTAACAACTACAATCAAATGATCCACTAAGTAAAATGGGGAGACAGAAATTTACCTATCAACACAGAATATATGTTTTTCTTCTATTCTTTATCCACAAATCCTTGAAAGGAACCAACTTTTGTCCTAGTTTTAGAGAATTCAGGGCAATTTGATGATTGAAGTGTACATATTCCACCATCACTAGGAACCAAATGGAGATTTATAGAGATTAAATTGATAAGACAATCACTAAAGGGGTAACTTGAAGAGACATGCAAAGCTTTGAGTTTGAGGTGCATAAGAAAAAAAAGAAACAAAGAAACAAAGCTTAAAGAGGATTGCTTGCTTACCCAGAAATACAGAAAATGCTTGAATAGGAATGCTTGATCCTCGGTTGAAGCGAGTGTTGTCTATGTTTGTTAGTTTGAAGAGAAAAAACTCCTCTGAGTTTGGGCAACAAGTGAAGAGGGTTACTCTTATAGCTGTTTGTTTGATGAGAAAGGTGAGTACTTTTGCTTGTCCTTCTGGGTAATTTGGCAGTAAAAAGAGTGAGTGTTTGTTTGTTTAAAGAGAAAAAAGTTATCTTCTCAGTATTTTGACAGAAAATCAAGGCGCACTGCGAAGAAGACGAGGCCCTCTCTCTCTCTCTCTCTCTCTCCTCTCTCTCTCTCTCTAGTTTGTCTCTTTTTTACATAATTTTGTTCTATATTAGGTTAATTCCTATGTAAACAAAAGTAGATTCACTCTTCTTCTTTTTTTTTAAATGAAAAGTTTTACTTTTCCTTTTGGACCTAGAAATACAAACCCATCAAATCTAAAAAAATGAGTGCTGCTAAACGAACCCTAAAATTAACTGAGTACACTCTATGATCTAAGTACACCCTAATATTTTAATTAAAATATAAAATTAACTAAGTACACCTTATTTAACTATAAAAAAAATATCCCTGATACACCTATACACTCTATCACACAACACCTTAATACCAATCCTAAACCAAATTTCTCTTTTTGCATGAATTTGTGCCCTATGTTTATATTTATAAATGTATTGAATTTATAGACACACACATTGAACTTATTATTTGAATTCACAAGTTATATGAAGTAATTTTCATGGGCCCTCAACATATTATTCGGATCTAAACCAGAAAAGCTATAAAGGCATTTCCGATGTTTGTAGCAACTCTGTAGCATACCCACATGGTCATGGATCTCTTCAAATCATCAATATTAAACAACCCAGAAATTGCTCCCTTTGAAGAACAAATTAAAACCAATTTCCAGAGGAAGGTTACAAAACATTGTGGGCAGTGAAGAACAAATCAAGACAGTATAACCCATTTGATAACAAAATCAAAATGAGATTTACCAATATCAGAGGACCACAACGCCAGTATAATGGTACAATGACGGCATTGTTGTAACGGTGGAGAAGCGACTGCGACGACGGTGTTAGTGTGACGGTGGAGGAGACGATGTTATGAAGGAGGCGTTGTTATGTCGGTGGGGGAGATGACAACGGTGTTTGGGGTTTAGGGTTTAGGGTTCATAATTCAATATATCCTTTTTGGTCATTTTATATTAGAGTAAATTAGTAATTCAATAAATAGTTTGGTAGTAAGGTGTACTCAGTTAAATTTAGGGTTCATTTAGCAGCACTCAAAAAAATTCATGTGATTTGTACATTAATAAACAAATTGCATGAATTTTTAAAATTAGAAAAAATAGGTTTGAGGATAAAAGTAGAAAAATGATTCTATTAGAAGAAAAACACTTGTGCAGGAGCATAATATTGTATTATTTGTGAAGGGAACTTGAGTAGTACATGTCACAATTTGGATGGAGGGGTAATGCTAGTATGCTACACCGTGGTTAAAAATGATGAACAAATTTGCACTTAATCCTATTTTTTTATACAAAGAAAAACATGAATGAATCAAATGAATGCAGTTGAGGATTTAATTCATGAACAAGGCTTAGTGCTAGTGATGGAATTAGATGTATACTTTAAATATTCTTAATTGCCTTTAAGCATACATATACTGTTGGTCTTAGTGTTGGTGAGATGGATTAGTTAATAAGATTTGCCTTCCTTAACATACTGTACAACAAACCAACTAAATATGCGCTGCCTAATTTTAAAGAGCCAGAGAGGCACACAACTCAACTTTGCAAATCCTGCAGAGAAATTCTTGCACAGCCTCTCAAATAAACCAACCAAACAGACCTTTCCTCTCAATATAATCTCCCTTGCTCCCCCTCTCCTCCTCATCAGCCTTGGGCCTAATAACCAAACAATGAAGGCTGCCTATTTTCTAGTTTTCTTTTTTCTCTTCTCCTCCTTCTCATCTTTCTCTTCTGCTCTAACTGATGCTGAAGCGTCCTTCATTGCCCATCGCCAGCTCCTACATTTTCACGCAGGCCATGACCTGCGCGGCGACCATGAATATGAAGTTGAGTTGAACTTGAAGTTTCCACATCCCAGGCTTAGACGTGCATACGTTGCACTTCAAGCTTGGAAAAAGGCCATGTACTCAGACCCTCTTAAAACTACAGAGAACTGGGTTGGTGCAAATGTCTGTGCTTACACTGGAGTATTTTGTGCCCCGGCTCTTGATGACCCACAGTTAGAGGTTGTGGCTGGCATTGACATCAACCATGCAGACATTGCAGGGTACCTTCCTGTTGAATTAGGCATGTTGAGTGACATTGCTGTGTTCCACATCAACACGAACAGGTTCTGTGGTATCATCCCTAAGAGCTTTACTAGGCTAACTCTTCTCCACGAGCTCGACGTTAGCAACAACCGCTTTGTGGGATCGTTCCCGGAGGTGGTCCTGAAAATTCCAAACCTCAAGTACCTTGACCTCAGGTTCAATGACTTTGAGGGGAAATTGCCTCCTGAGCTCTTCAACAAGGAATTGGATGCCCTGTTCTTGAACAACAACAGGTTCACATCCACCATCCCTGACACTCTTGGCAACTCCCCCATCTCTGTTCTTGTGGTCGCAAACAATCATCTTGAGGGCTGCATCCCTAATAGCATTGGAAAAATGGTACACAATTTGAATGAGGCCATCTTCTCCCACAACAACTTTTCTGGGTGTTTGCCTCCTGAAATTGGGTACCTCTCAAACGTGACTCTGTTCGATGTTAGTTCAAACACATTGAGTGGGCTCCTGTCCAAGACTTTCAAAGGCCTTGAGAAGGTGGAGGAGTTGAACATTGCACATAACATGCTAACTGGGTTTGTTCCCGAGAGTCTCTGCAAATTGCCTAGCTTGGGAAATTTTACGTTTTCCTACAACTACTTCAACGGCGAGGATCAAGAATGTGTGCCATCTTCTCGGAAGGACACACTGTTTGATGACACAAGCAACTGCTTACCAGATAGGCCTAAGCAGAAGTCAGCAAAACAATGTCAAGTTGTGGTGAACAAGCCAGTGGATTGTGGCAGGGCAAAGTGCGGAGGTCGACCATCACCACCCCCCCTCACACCCACAAGGCAAAGTCCCATTGTTCCGGTTCGCCCTCACTCACCACCAATTCACTCTCCACCACCACCAGTCAACTCACCCCCACCACCTGTCCACTCTCCTCCACCACCCGTAGCAACACCGCCATCACCTGCACCCACGCGACAAAGTCCCATTGTTCCAATTCGCCCTGACTTACCACCACCCCCAGTCAACTCACCCCCACCACCTGTCCACTCTCCTCCACCACCCATAGCAACATCGCCATCGCCCGCACCCACACGACAAAGTCCCATTGTTCCAATTCGCCCTGACTCACCACCACCCCCAATCAACTCCCTTACACCACCTGTCCACTCTCCCCCACCACCCGTAGCAACATCACCATGGCCATCACCCACAGGGCAAAGTCCCATTGTTCCAATTCGCCCCCACTCACCACCTGTGAACTCATCCCCACCACCAGTCCACTCTTTTCCACCGCCAGCTTCACCCACAGGGCAAAGTCCTATTGTTCCAGTTCACTCTCCTCCACCCCCAGTCCACTCACCACCACCACCATCAATTCACTCTCCTCCACCACTAATCAACTCTCCACCACCACCACCAATCTACTCGCCACCACCACCAGTCCACTCGCCTCCTCCACCAGTCCACTCTCCACCACCACCTGTCCACTCACCTCCTCCACCAGTTCACTCTCCACCACCACCAGTCAACTCACCCCCACCACCAGTCCACTCACCTCCTCCACCAGTGCATTCACCTCCACCTCCAGTCCAATCTCCACCTCCCCCAATCCACTCTCCTCCACCACCAGTCAACTCACCTCCTCCACCAGTGCATTCACCTCCACCTCCAGTCCAATCTCCACCTCCCCCAGTCCACTCTCCTCCCCCACCAGTCAACTCACCTCCTCCACCAGTGCATTCACCTCCACCTCTAGTCCAATCTCCACCTCCCCCAGTCCATTCTCCTCCACCACCAGTCAACTCACCCCCACCACCAGTCCACTCTCCTCCACCCCCAGTCCACTCTCCTCCACCCCAAGTCAACTCACCCCCACCGCCAGTTCACTCGTCTCCTCCACCAGTGCATTCACCTCCACCACCAGTTCACTCTCCACCACCACCAGTCCACTCTCCACCACCCCCAATCCACTCTCCTCCACCCCCAGTCAACTCACCCCCACCGCCAGTTCACTCGCCTCCTCCACCAGTGCATTCACCTCCACCACCAGTTCACTCTCCACCACCACCAGTCCACTCTCCTCCACCCCCAGTCAACTCGCCCCCACCACCAGTACAATCTCCTCCACCTCCAGTTCACTCTCCACCACCCCCAGTCAACTCTCCACCACCACCAGCACCGGTCTACTCACCGCCACCTCCAGTCCAATCACCACCACCACCCACCCAGTCTCCACCGCCTCCAGAAAACTCCCCTCCACCACCTTCTCCTTCTCTATCACCTCCTCCTCCCGTTGTCTCATCACCCCCTCCAGTAGATGACTTTGTTCTGCCACCAAACTTCGGCTCCCAATACTCATCTCCACCTCCACCAATGTTCCTGGGCTACTAAGCAATATGATATCAGACGCTCCAGAAAGCAACTGTTTGTAATTTTTGTTAAATATCAATTATGCAATCTCACATAAATGCACCCGAAAGCAACTGTTTTTAATTTTTTATATATATAAATTATACAATCTCGCATAAACGCACCCACTATTGTTAGTTGATCATAGCTTGTACTTCATGACATCAGTCAAAGTGTAAATCTTCTTTCACATGCCTACTTAATGCAATAAAGGAAATTTTACATTCATTGATATTTTGCTTTTTGCTTTGTTTTAATATTCTGTTTGATGTGCATCAATGAAACTCCCATCAAATCATATCCAAACCACAAATTTTAATATAATTAATAATGGTACAAATAATGGAATGCAAAGGCCATGTACATAGTTCTAATTTTAGATTTCTGATTTTGAGTATGAATCTGATGATTTGACTATTGAGAATCAAAATTTATTGTATACAAATCCTGGACAGACGATGAGGAAGAGGTCGTCCCTCTTGCATCCGATAAATAAATGAGGCTTTGAGTCTCACACCAACTCTGTTGAACACTCGGATTAGACTCATCTCTTAAGGACTTAAACCTCATTTCATCACCATAAATACTCGGATTTATGTTCAGTTCATGAACAATGGCTCGGCCCTCAAGCATGCTCACCACTGCGGACATTGTAGGTCTCAGCGCTGGTGATGGATTAGTGCAGAGTAGAGCTACCTTAATCATTCTCATTGCCTCTTCCTTGTTGAACTCAGACCCCGACTTTGGATCCACCAGCTCCATCAGATTTCCTTTCTGTTGCAAAACAAACGCCTGCGACATCCAAAAAGGAAATAGATGGAAAAATAAACTTTCTTGATTGTTGTTATATATATATGTATATGTTGGAGTTGGCTCGACTAAACGAAGGAAAGAAGGAAGCAGCCCAGCGTGCAGGCGCTCGAGCGGCAGAGGCATGTTGGCGCAGGCGCTCGAGCGGATCGCGATTTCCTGATTCAAAACAGGTCGGTTTTTGGCCTAGTTTTGGGAGGTTTTTAGTTTCCTATTCCTTGTATGATTATGCTAAAGGCCTATACATATAAATAGGTACTTTAGACTAGGGTTTAGAGAGGGGTTGAAGATATACAAACCTAGGGTGAGAGAAAAAGAGATCTAGAGAGAGAGAGAGATCAAAGGGAGTTCTTTATTGTAACCAAAGGGATTTTTCTCATACTAGTGAATTTTCTCGGGGATCACCGGAGAGGACGTAGGCACGACGCCGAACCTCTATAAATTCTTGTGTGTTCTTGTGTGTGTTTGCTTTTGTGGTTTTGTGTGCGATTTATCTTTGCGTAGCTTGTGTTGTGATTGTTGCGTAGTCCATCAACGACAAGGTCTTGGAAGTGTTTTCGCACAACAGTATATTGTTTAGAACATTTTTATGTCAGTACTGAAGAGAAATTGAAAGTAGAACATCATTTGCAACTCGCAACATAAAAAAGTTAATTTTCCTGATCAAAAAGTGTTGGGTAACACAAAGCTGGAAGACGAATATGTCAAATGGAAAATAGTTCCTACTAATTCATCTACTAAACAAAATGCAGTAAGATCTTACCCAATCAAGAAGGCAGACATAATTCTCGTTTGGCCGATATTTGATGTTGTTTTTGCTAGATACAAGTTCCAGTGCAACAACCCCGAAGCTGTAAACATCTACTTTATCAGTTAAATGGCCCCATAATGCATATTCTGGCGCCATGTATCCTCTACAAAACAAATGGAAGAGTGTTTTATCATTGTGATCAAATAAATAAAAAATAATCAAGATTTGGAAGATAAAAATCAATTAGGGTTCCACAATGAAGGAAAGAGAAAGAGAAGGGAAGGTTTGCTCACATAGTTCCGGCTACTCTGGTACTAATGTGACTCTTCTCCTCTTCATTCAGCTTGGCCAAACCAAAGTCAGAGATTTTAGGGTTCAGGTCCCTGTCAAGCAGTATATTGGTAGTTTTGATGTCTCTATGAACAATTTTCAGTGTTGACTCCTCATGCATGAAAGCCACACCTCTTGCCATGCCGACGCATATTTTCTGCCTTGTAGGCCAATCCAGTTTCAGTATACCTTTCTCTTGACCTGAATTCAAACATAACCTCACAAATAAGATTCATTCATCAAACTAGTATTGAACTTATAAGATGTTTACCATCCAATTTAAGTTTTCCAGCTTACCAAACAAAGAATGTGCAAGGCTATTGTTCTCCATGTATTCATATACCAACAGTAACTGATTTCCTTCAATGCAACATCCATACAATCTAACAAGATTTGGGTGTTTTAATGCAGAAATCATGCCTATTTCATTCACAAATTCACGATTTCGTTGCTTCGATTTTGAAGAAAGTTGCGTAACCGCAATAATAGTACCATCTAATAGTTCACCCTGCAATGAAATACAATACATTTGAGAAATGTTGGTCATACATAACACTTTATTAGTCTCATAGACCAAAGTCAAAGAAAAACAAAAGGAGAAGTGCTTGCATATTTAGGGGGAACAAAAAGGAGTTGCAGAAAACCTTGTAAACAGCTCCAAAGCCACCTTCCCCAAGCTTGTTTGCAGCATCAAAGTTGTTAGTGGCAGCTTTGATTTGTTTGAATCTAAAGAAACCAGTTTGCAGATCTAATCCTCTCAGATATGTTCATGTGACAAGAGGTTAGCATATTGAATGGATTTTTCACTGAGAATTTGAGGGCCCTTTGGCTTATTAATTAGACAACATTGGAAAAGAATAACACTGAAAAAACAAGCAACTACAGTAGACATATACTCTAGCAGAGAAGTTATAATTCAAATTGCCAAGTCTTATTTCCTCTTTAGCACAGTATTCACAATACCTTGTTCCCTAGTAGATGCCCTGCCTCCAAAACAGCATCTCAACCAAAGAATGCCAAAAGTCATGAAAATAAGACACAACACTGAGACAACTCCAACCACAATGAATATCTTCTTTTTGCTATCATCAGGCGGTTCGAAATCTAGAAGTGAAAGCAGAGCCAAGAATAGTGATGAACAAGATGGCAGTCAAAATAAAGAGAAAACTTACTACTTAAATTACTTACCAGACTCCACTGAGATAGCAGATATAAGAGAACCATATATTCCTCATTTCGGAGCATTAGTTGTCCCTTTCCCAGCCCAATGAAAGCGGATCTCTAAAGTCATAACATTAACAACTGCTTTAAATACCTTAATCACTTCCTTATCAACCCCTTGTGCTTCCTTTTGAATATTAAAATCCTTCAGTACCAGTTTTTCCTGTAATAATTACTATACTTAATCATTCAAGTTAAAACTAAGAGCGAATGGGAGTGATTAAGAAAATTGTTAAGAACATTGGAGGAAGGAAGCCTATGTTGATAGGTGGTTGAGTTTTTAGAGAAAATATGGAGAATAGTTCAGTTTATCCAAATGCTAAATAAATAAAATTTAAGTAACATGGAGAATAGTTATTTTTGCTTCATCTCATTTATGGTATGGTGAACATAAATGGATGACTACCTGGATATAAACATCAAAAATTCGTCTTCCAACACCGTAATAAGACCTGTTGTTTCTGATAACTATTTCTGCAAAGTGTAGTTTCACAGTGTAATTTCCATTTGCTAAGCAACGGGCATAATATGTGAGAGAAAGAGGAGATATTCGGGCGGTTCTGTACAATTCAGAGTTAGTCATATTGAGTATGGAGCTATTTCTTGCTACATACTCTTGGTCATAATTCATAAGCCCAAAATCACCAGTGCTACTAAATCCCCAATTCCCTGTGTCATGAAAAAACTTTGCTCCACCTCCTGAAGCTTCATCACCATCATATTTGATGCTTCCAATGGTGGCTTGTTTTCCACCACAATTTATACGCACCGAATACTGCTCTATAGAGAAAAAACAGCATACAAAAGGTAGAAGACAAATGGACTCAAAACAACATTGTATGTGAAAACAGAAACATACACTTGAGATATTCTACGACAGATTTATTTACCTTTTGAACATGGATTAAGGCAAAGGCTAAGAATCCTACATTGAAATATACAAAAAAAAAAAAAAAGAAAAAAAAAAAGAAAGAAGAAGCATAATTAGCTTACGAACAATGAATGAGGAAAAATGAATAAATTCCCTGTGGAACTCATTGAGTTTGAAGCTTACGAGTTGTTCTGTCTGTAAAAACTTTTGAACAAGTTACTGATGAAAACAAGAAGCTAGTTACTTTCACATATTTAGATAGGCAAAGAGCGCAATATATGTAAATCTCAAGCAAAGTAAATGAAAAGAAGAAGATATAGAAAAAAAGATTTAATCTTACAAGTTGTCTCGACATGTAGTTGGGACAGAGTTCTCTGAAAAGTTATTGTAGGAAAGATCTATTATGCTGCATGCGAACATAAAGTTCTTTATTAACAGAGATTCCAAGAAAAAGAATATCAGAATATTTTGGTAAAATTTGTAACATGAATTACTGAATTTGCGCAGAACAGAGAGGAAATTATTCAACATTTCAAAGACAGCAAATTTTGGACTCAACCACTCATCATCAATACAATATGCCCCAACCTTCTTATAATCATCAACCTTCAGCCAAAAAGTACTTTTACATACATAACCTGATCCATTGTGTAATTCGCCTTATCTTTCGTGTAGCGTTATATTCTGTCTACCAAGTCACTATATTCTTAATCATAGATATTTATCTGTTGAAGCCTCAGAAGCACAGACTCAAATTAATGAGGAAAGGTTGCAATAAACATGTAGGTGTGCACACTACATGCGTGCTAGTGGTATACATATGATATGAGTAATCTGAGTAAATGATGGATATAAACAGAACTCTTAACCATAATATAAGTAGATTTAGGAGGAAGAAACATACTAGCGACTATCTCTATATTTGATCCACTCCGGAAGCCCAGTAAGCAAGTTACTTGTCAGATATCTGATCATTGAGCAATATGTTTACATGTGAATAAAAAATTAATTGTATCAATGTTTCTTAAGGTTACACATAAGATACATAATGTATCCTGTTCCTCATTATGTGAGCTATATAGTGTTAGAATTTGGCCTATAACTTTCTGGTTATAGTGATTGATTTTAGAAAACAAAACAAAACCTTGTCTGAAAACGAATGCAGAGGAGAGAATGGATAAAACTCAGAGAGAATAATAGTTTCAGTATATTTTTTTATGTATTGCATCAGAGCCATGAGCACGCATATATGCATGACTCATTCTGTCAAAAACAGATCCTAATAATATCTAGGACACAAGGATTCATCTCCAGCCTTTCAAGGTCATTGGAGGCTACGATTCTTACACCTAGGCTAGGAATCGTTACAACAGATAGGACTAAGACAGCTAAGAAGGACAGCTGTAGAGTGATGCAGGATGCATAGGACCTAAATTTATTAGTTTCCTAATATATTTGTTAGTTTCCTAGATTCTCTAGTTTTCCAAATTCTAGTAGGATTTCTACTTTTCCAGATTTCTAGTTTTAAGTTTCCTATTTTATTTGGGTTAGGATTTCTGTTTAAGCAAGGGATTTCTATCCTATTATGTCTAGGTTTTAGTTTGCTATAAATACCCCCATGTAGTTCTTTAAAAGGCAGATTTGGATATTGAGTAAACCTTCTCTTAAACTATGTGATTTCTGTCCTTCCTTCTCGGTTCTCTGATTTCGGTCCTTTCTTTCGTCTTTTCGATCTATACTTTCGTCTCCTCAACCTCTTATATTCTTCTATGTTCTATTGTTTGAGTGCTTAATCTAATACCTACGGGCTGTACTACATCAATTGGTAATCAGAGCCTTCCCCTCACTTTCGTTTGCGTTTGCTCTCTACCATGGCACCCCAAACCGTGGCCAGCCTTGCAGAACAATTTCATGCGTTCCACGACAAAGTTTCTGACCATATCGCTGGCATGGAAACCCAACTCTCCAAACTCCTCGTTGACCTCAAAGACAAGTTGGTACAGGCTCACACACATCATGCCAACCTCAAACACGAGTTGGTAGAGGCTTATAAACATCGTGCGACGACGGACCTTGCCATCAACAAACTCCAAGACTCTGTTCAGATGCTTATCAATCACTTTCGGCTTGGAATGATTGAGCCTTCTTCTACCTCAGCGGTGCTCTCAAGTTCGTTTACGCCGCCGCCAAAAGGTGGCCTTCTTTCCAATCCACCGCTGGATCAAAAACTCAAGGCCGAGCCGCAAGGTATTCTGAATCAATCAACGGGACTATCGATTGGCATGCCCAAGGCTCAACTGGAGCCCATCTTTTCTTTTGGTTCTATGCCGCAGCCCAACCATACCCACCATACGATGGGTTCTCCTCTGGTTGACGACAACATTCCTGTCCCTACCCCGCCACCCCGACCACACGACAAGAACTTCATGTACCGACACTTGGATTTTGAGATAGCCCGACACGCCCAGCCAGGTGTTTTTCCTGAACCAAGGCACTCTGGCGACAACTTACTAACACAATGGATTGAGGGTCTATCACACCCACACACGCACTTGCATTCGTTGGCCGATCATGTTCGTCATGGGTCTAGGCAAAGCTCTCTATTTGCCATTCTTACAAGGACTAATGTTCCAGGTTTGCGGAACGGCTGGTTTCAAGGTGGCAAATATGATGCTGATCTTGAAGTAGTAAAGAACGCCACATACCTCCTCACACTTCCTTGGGATTTTGATTTTGTCGTTGTTTACTCGTCGGAGTCGAGTTCTTTTCGGCGGAGGAGAATGATCCAGGATGCATAGGACCTAAATTTATTAGTTTCCTAATATATTTGTTAGTTTCCTAGATTCTCTAGTTTTCCAAATTCTAGTAGGATTTCTACTTTTCCAGATTTCTAGTTTTAAGTTTCCTATTTTATTTGAGTTAGGATTTCTGTTTAAGCAAGGGATTTCTATGCTATTATGTCTAGGTTTTAGTTTGCTATAAATACCCCCATGTAGTTCTTTAAAAGGCAGATTTGGATATTGAGTAAACCTTCTCTTAAACTATGTGATTTCTGTCCTTCCTTCTCGGTTCTCTGATTTCGGTCCTTTCTTTCGTCTTTTCGATCTATACTTTCGTCTCCTCAACCTCTTATATTCTTCTATGTTCTATTGTTTGAGTGCTTAATCTAATACCTACGGGCTGTACTACATCATAGAGTTTCCCAAAATAGAAAGAAAACTAGCCGTTGGACATAACCTATAACGACTATTACTATAAAAGGAAAGTGTTGGCGAGTATTGTATATCCTATTCTATTTGGGTTTTATTTTTCCTTTTGTATAGATATTATGTAATTAGGATACCACTTGTTTTCCTTATCTAACCCTACTAGGGTTTGTAACCTTATTATAAATACCTCCTTTTGGAGAATGAAATATATCTGAAAATATTCTACCCATATTGTTTGACTTGGTATCAGAGCCGACTTTCTGGTAACCTGTGTATTGTGCCCATCCGTGTTCTACTCTGTGCCCTAATTTCTTTTTAGGGTTCTTGTGCTTGTGTTCTACTCTGTGCCCTAATTCTTTTTTAGGGTTCTTGTGCTCGTGTTCTACTCTGTGCCCTAAATTTCTTTTAGGGTTCTTGTGCCCGTGCCTGTGCCGTGTTTATCATATCTGCTTTGTGTTGTGTTTGTTTCCGCTGCTATCATGGGTGATGATTCCATAGTTGTGACTGGTGCTAGTGCGTCTACACCGAAGGAGGCACGTCCCTCACGTGATTATTCTACCCCGCTTACATCTGACAAATTGGATGGCTCCAATTATGCCTCTTGGTCTCGTGGTGCGCGTATTACAATTACTAGTCGTCGTATGGCAAGTTGGATCAATGGGAAGAAGCCTGCTCCGTCTCAAGATTCTGCTGACTATACCGAATGGGAAGAAGATAATTGTCTGGTGCAGTCATGGCTTCTCAATTCCATGACTAAACCAGTTCGTGCCTTGTTCGAACATGGTGATACTGCTTTTGATATATGGGAGGCTGCTCGGAAGACCTATACTGTGACTCAGAATAGCTCTCGTTTGTTTCAACTCCGACGGCAATCCATACTTATAGGTCAGAATGGTGAATCTGTGAAAGTGTTCTATGAAAAACTTCATGCTATCTGGCAAGAGATTGATTGTCTGCGTCCGCATGAGTTTACTTGTTCTACTGATGGGGCTCGTCGTCTGAAAGAAATTGAAGCCGATCGAGTTTATGATTTTCTTGGTGGGCTAGATCCACCGTATGATGGTGTTCGTAGCCGTATTCTTGCTCTTAGTCCTGTTCCACCTCCTCTCGAAGCCTATGCCATGGTTATGGAGGAAGATACTCGTCAGTCCGCTATGCTTGGAGGAGGATCGCTGGCTCTTAAGGTGGATCCAGCACGTCGCCGACCGGTCGCCCCGCAAGTAACGACCGGTCGCTCTCCTTCCCAAAAGTTTGGATCTTCTGCTGGGTTTCGTCCTTCTGCCTCCACCTCTAGCTCTCTTGAAGGTCCGCCTAAGTGCCGCCATTGTAATGGGGATCATTACTCTGAGAAGTGTTTTAAGGAGCATGGTTACCCTGATTGGTTTGCTGACTACAAAGCTCGTATGTATGGTCCCAAGGCCACTTACACTGTGACCCCTGATGAGGCCCGTCCTCCGACTCCATCTGCAAATCTGTGTGCTTCTGATACTATGCCAGGTATGAGTTCTACTACATGGATAATTGATACTGGTGCTTCTGATCATATGACTTATAATGATAAAATATTTGATGAGTTGTCGCATAAACCCCATGACCCCTATATTACTAGTGCTAATGGTTTACCTTCCCCAGTTACTGGTAAAGGTACCATCCATCTCACCCCTTCTTTACCTCTGTCCCATGCCCTCTTGGTTCCCAATATCCATTGCAATCTGTTATCTGTTGGGCGTTTACTTGATACACTTAACGCCTCTGCTACCTTCTATTCTACCCATTGTTTTTTCCAGGATCTCAGGACTCACGAGAAGATTGGGCATGGTAAACGGATAGGGGGGTTATATTACTTACAGTTGCCGGCTGCAGCAGTTCGTGATCGTGTCGCTAATAAAGCTATGAGTGGTAGTGTCAAAGACAAGCAACAACTTTGGTTATGGCATCGTCGCTTAGGACATCCGTCTTTTGGTTATCTTAGACATTTGTTTCCTTCGTTATTTAGTTCGTATGATGAGTCTAGTTTCAAATGTGAGACTTGTGTAATGGCCAAGAGCCACCGTACTGTTTTTCCTTTAAGTAATAATAAAGCTGCTTTGCCTTTTGAGTTAGTACATTCTGATGTCTGGGGTCCTGCTCGTGTGACTTCTCATGGTTTTCGTTGGTTTGTGACATTTATTGATGACTGCACTCGCTTAACATGGGTGTATTTGATGAAGAATAAAAATGATGTTGCCTCTATTCTTCCTGACTTTTGTGCCATGGTGTCTACTCAGTTCCATGCTCGTGTTAAAGTATTTCGCACTGATAATGGCGGTGAATATGTGAATCATACTTTGGCTCACTTCTTTCGTGATCAAGGTATCATTCACCAAACTACCACTCCATTCACACCTCAACAGAATGGTGTGTCTGAAAGGAAGAATCGCCAATTACTTGAAGTTGCTCGCTCTCTGATGTTGGATATGTCTGTTCCCCATCATCTTTGGGGACATGGTGTCTTAGCCGCTGCCTACTTGATTAACCGTACTCCTAGTCGGGTTCTTGATTTCAAGACTCCACTTGATGTGTTATGTGCCCTCACTCCTCCGGTTTCAGTCTCTAAGTTACCTCCGAAGGTGTTTGGGTGTGTTGCGTATGCTCATGTTTACTCTCATCAAAGGAGTAAACTTGATCCTTGTGCTCTCCGCTGTGTCTTCATTGGTTATTCTACGACTCAGAAAGGTTATAAGTGTTATCACCCGCCTACTCAGAAGGTACATGTCACTTTGGATGTCACATTTCATGAAGAAGTACCCTATTATGTTTCTCCCTCCTCTTCAATTCAGGGGGAGAGGGGGAGTGAATTGAAGAGTTTCGGAGTGGAAAAAATGGAATTTTTTGGCAAACAGGATGAAAACGACCGGTCGCCCGCAGGACACGACCGGTCGCTCGCGTCGAGCTGGGACTACAGTACCGATACGAGCGAAGCGACCGGTCGCATTGAGGAAACGACCGGTCGCGGAGGAAACGACCGGTCGCACATAGGAAGCGACCGGTCGCCCGCGTCGACGAGCGATAACAGTACCGATACGAGTGAAGCGACCGGTCGCGAGGAAAGCGACGACCGGTCGCCAGACGAAAATAATGGTGTTTTCGAGCCTCTCTCAGAAGGACATAACAGTGATATTGGCGACTCTCGTACAGATGAAATTGATAATATACCCCCCTCTGCCCTGCCATTGCCTCAATCAAGTTGTGATAATGAGGTACTTTCTAGTGATATGCCTACCTATTCTTTGCCCCCACGTACTACCCGTGGGAAACCTAAAGTACAATATTCTCCTGATATACATACCAAGTCTAAATATCCCATTAACCATTATATGTCAACTCATCGTTTATCTAAGTCATATGCATCATATTTGTGTCAATTATCTAGTGTATGTGTGCCAACTAAGTTGCAGGATGCTCTATCTGATCAAAACTGGGTAGATGCAATGCATGTTGAGATGGAAGCCTTGAACAAGAATGCTACTTGGGAGTTAGTTCCTTTACCAAAAGGAAAAAAGGCAGTTGGGTGCAGATGGGTGTTTACTTTGAAGCACAAGGCTGATGGTTCCATTGATCGTTACAAGGCAAGATTGGTAGCAAAAGGGTATACTCAAACATATGGAGTGGATTACACAGAGACTTTTGCTCCAGTAGCTAAGCTCAACACTGTACGCGTACTCTTATCCTTAGCTGCTAACCGTGACTGGCCACTGCTACAATTTGATGTCAAAAATGCATTCCTCCATGGTGATCTCAAGGAAGAGATATATATGGATCCTCCGCCAGGTATCCCTGTGACTTCTAAGGAGGGTGTGGTGTGCAAGCTACGGAAATCCTTGTATGGATTAAAGCAGTCTCCAAGAGCGTGGTTTGGAAGGTTTGCTGTATCTATGAAGAAGTTTGGGTATGTGCAAAGTAACTCTGATCATACTTTGTTTCTGAAGCGTCATAAAGGTAAATTGACGGCTTTAATTATTTATGTTGATGATATGATTGTGACTGGAGATGATCATATAGGGATACAGAGTCTTCAGAAGTATCTGGCTTCTGAGTTCGAGATGAAATCTTTGGGTGATTTAAAGTATTTTCTTGGGATTGAAGTTGCCAGATCTAAACATGGTATTTTTCTATCCCAAAGAAAGTATGTTTTGGATTTACTTGCTGAAACTGGAATGTTGGATTGTAAACCGATTGATACCCCTAGTGAGCAGAATCATAAGTTGGGGATATATCCCGATCAAGTTCCGACTGATAAAGAACGTTATCAACGACTTGTGGGGAAGTTGATTTATTTGGCTCATACTCGTCCAGATATTGCTTATGCTGTAAGTATAGTAAGTCAGTTTATGCACTCTCCTAGTGTAGATCATATGGGGGCTGTGACTCGTATTTTAAGGTATCTGAAAGTAACTCCTGGCAAGGGGTTAATTTTCTCCAAGTATGGCCATACAAATGTAGAAGGGTATACAGATGCTGATTGGGCAGGTTCAGCCACAGATAGGCGTTCGACATCTGGGTATTTTATGTTTGTGGGTGGCAATCTTGTTACGTGGAGGAGCAAGAAACAAAAGGTGGTGTCTAGATCTAGTGCTGAGGCTGAGTATCGGGGAATGGCCCATGGTGTATCTGAGTTACTATGGTTGAGGAGATTGTTGAAAGACCTTGGTTTTGGGCCTAATAAACCCATGGATTTATATTGTGACAATACGGCTGCGATTGCAATTGCTCATAATCCTGTACAACATGACCGTACAAAGCATGTGGAGGTTGATCGAAATTTCATTAAAGAAAAGTTGGATGCGGAGATTGTGTCCTTCCCCTTCATCCGTTCAGAGTATCAGTTAGCTGATGTTCTTACGAAAGCTGTTTCTACCAGTATCTTTCTCAACTCGCTTGACAAGTTGGGCATGCGTGACGTCTTTGCTCCAACTTGAGGGGGAGTGTTGGCGAGTATTGTATATCCTATTCTATTTGGGTTTTATTTTTCCTTTTGTATAGATATTATGTAATTAGGATACCACTTGTTTTCCTTATCTAACCCTACTAGGGTTTGTAACCTTATTATAAATACCTCCTTTTGGAGAATGAAATATATCTGAAAATATTCTACCCATATTGTTTGACTGAAAGTTCTTCTGTTCCTTCGAGTTCTTCATCCTCTTCACTGTTAGTCTGCAGGATTAACATCTGCAGCTTGATTTGAGGCTAGTATGCAGCTTAACTCACAACAGCCTCTCCTAAGCTGCTTACTGGTTTCACTCCAAGTTTCAACCTCAAGTAATTGAATCGATCTTTGGGCAGAGCTTTTGTAAAAATATCTGCCAACTGTTCTTCACTTCTGCAGAACTTCATGTCAAGCACTCCTTCTTGTAAAGCTTCCCTTATGAAATGATACCTTCGATTTATGTGTCGTGTTCTCTGATGGAAAACAGGATTTTTGACCATTGATATTGCTGACATGTTGTCACAAAACAATGGTGTTGCATCAGATTGCATTTCACCAAAATCATCCAACACAAACCTTAGCCAGATAGCTTGAGCTGTTGCTTCAGCTGCTGAAACATATTCAGCTTCTGCAGTTGACAATGCAACTGTGTTTTGCTTGACTGAAGCCCATGAAAAAACACCACTACCAAAACTGAATGCATATCCAGATGTGCTACTACTGTCATCTTCACTGCCAGCCCAATCAGAGTCACAAAAGCCAATCAAAACAGCATTCTTGTCCCTTGTAAATTCAATGCCATAACTGAGAGTGCCTTGAATGTATCTGAGAACCCTTTTTGCAATTCCCATGTGCTTCTTTGTAGGGCTGTGCATGAATCTTGATAACAGGCTGGCTGCAAACATTATATCAGGTCTGGTTGCAGTTAAGTATAACAAGCTGCCAACAATTTTTCTAAACAGACCTTCATCGGCTAATTCACTTCCATCAACTTTCTTTAGTCTTTCACCAGTAGGAAGAGGAATTGTTGCTGATTTACAATCCTCGAGGCCAAACTTCACAAGCAAGGACTTTGCATACTTGCTTTGATGAATAAACACCCCTTTATCAGATTGTAGAACCCCCATTCCTAAGAAATGATGTAGGAGTCCTAAGTCAGTCATTTCATACTTTTGCATCATGTCCCTTTTAAACTCACTGAGCAGTGCATTACTGTTTCCAGTATACACTATATCATCCACATAAATAGAGACAATGATCAATTTTCCCTCTTCATCAGTCTTGGTATATAAGGTGGCCTCACTAGTGCTTCTTTGAAACTTGCAGCTAGTGAGATAAGTGTCAATCTCACTGTACCAGGCTCTGGGAGCCTGCTTCAGTCCATAGAGAGCCTTCCTTAGCTTATAAACCTTATGACTAGCCTTTTTCACTTCAAACCCCTCTGGTTGCTCAGTATAAACCTCCTCCTTAAGTACTCCATTCAAGAAGGCTGACTTCACGTCTAGTTGGAACAATTTCCAACCCTTTTGTGCTGCGAGTGCAATCAAAGTTCTAATTGTATCTAACCTTGCCACTGGGGCAAAGGTTTCATTATAGTCAATACCAGGTTTCTGAGCATACCCTTTAGCTACAAGCCTAGCCTTGAGTTTCTGAACAGTTCCATCCAGATTAAGCTTTGTTTTGTACACCCATTTGACTCCTATGACTGGTTTATGTGTAGGCCTTTCCACCAGCTTCCAAGTTCCATTCTTTTCAATAGTTTCAATCTCAGCTTCCATGGCTTCCTTCCATGCTTTGTCTTCAATAGCTTCATAGTAATTTTCTGGTCAATAATAGTCATATGACATCTTGCATAGATGTCCTCCAAGCTTCTCAGCCTTACTGGTGTATTGCTTGGAGTTGAACCTTGACTGGAACCACTGGAATTGCTTCCAGAGGTATGTTCATCAGCTGTGGTTTGTTGAGTGGGATTTGGAGAGTCATTGCCTAGAGGTTCATGAGGTAGTTCATCTGTTTCAGATATCTCAGAGTTTTCATTTCCAAAACAGAAAGGCATTGAAACAGTTTCAACTTGCTTGCTTTCCCAATTCCAGGATTTGTTCTCATCAAAAACCACACTTCTTGAGAGTATTATCTTCTCAGTTTGAAGATTATAAACCCTGTAACCCTTCTCACAGCTACCATAACCCATAAAGATTCCTTTTGCTTGCTTTGTCATCAAACTTCTGTCTAAGATTTGATGGAATGTGACTATAACAGATGCTTCCAAACACTCTTAAGTGTTTTACACCAGGTTTTCTTCCTGTGAAGGCCTCAAATGGTGTTTTGTCTGAGACTGTAGTAGTATAGCACCTGTTTTGCAGATACACAGCAGTACCAACAGCTTCAGCCCAGAACTTTACAGGAATTTTCTTCTCAGTCATCATTGATCTTGCCATTTCACAGATGGTTCTGTTTCTTCTCTCAGCAACCCCATTTTGCTGAGGTGAGTAGGCAATGGTCAGTTGCCTCTCCATGCCAAGATCACTGCAATACTCAAGGAATTCATGTGAAGTATACTCTCCACCTCTGTCACTTCTTAGTTTCTTTAAATTGAATCCACTTTGTAGCTCAACAAATGCTTTGAACTTTTTGAACACACTTATCACACTTGACTTGTTTCTGAGAAAATATACCCAACACATTCTTGAATAATCATCAATGAATGTGATGAAGTATTTATTTCCTCCACTGGACTCATTTTGCATTGGACCACATACATCTGTGTGTATCAACTCAAGTGGATTGTTGGCTCTCCAAGGCTTCTTATTCTCAAATGGTTCTCTGTGGCTTTTACCATACACACAGCCTTCACATACTCCTTCCTTTTCTGAGAAATCAGGCAAGCCTAGCACCATTTGTGTTTGCTGCATTTTTTTTCATGCTTGCAAAGTTCAAATGCCCCAATCGTCTATGCCAAACCCATGGATCTTCTTGTACTGCTCCTTTCATTGCCATTGAGCAGATAGATTCCATAGATAATGGAAAACATCTATTTCCTGCCATTTCAACTTTGGCAACAACATTATCAAGGCTGCTGTCATCACATATTAATGCATGATTACCTCCAAATAGAATGTAGTACCCATGTTCCAGCATTTGTCCAATACTCAACAAATTCTCATTCAGACCAAGGACCAGCAGCACTTCATTTATGTATCTTCTCCCTTTTCTTGTCTCAACTACAAGTGTCCCTTTTCCTGTGGCTTGAACAAGATCACCAGTGCCCATTTTCACTTTGCAGGTCACTGACATATCAAGATTGATCAATAAGGACTGTTGAGAGGTCATGTGGTTGCTGCATGCACTATCAACAAACCACACAGACTTGCTTGATGCAATTGAACTTGCATGACAAGCATAGAACATTGTTCCTGTGATTAACTCTTCTTCCTTTGCACAGTTTGCAACTTGTTTACCACTTTCACAGTCCTTAGTTAAATGACCAAATCGACTACACTTCCCACACTTGGGTTTTCCTTTATATCTGCAAATACCAAAATGGTATTTCTGGCATACTTGGCACTGTGGTTTCACACCACTCTGACTGCTACTTCCTTCTGTTTTATTTTGTGAATTGGAACTGTTGTTCCAATTCCCTCCAGAGCCATTATTCCAATTTGAGTTTCCACCTTGAGACCAATTCGAGCCCTTTTTGTTATGTCCTTGCCATTTTTTATTTTGCTTTCCCTGTGAACTTTTGTTAGCTCCAGAAGCTTGATTGTTTCCAACTCTGAGACTGCTAAAAGCTTTCTCAGTTCCTGTCAACTTATCCCTTTCATCATGCAAATCCTCTCTTTTATCATAGACTTTGACAGATGCAAGAATTTCTTCAACTCTAATAGTTTCAAGATCTCTGGTTTCTTCAATGATTGACACTATGGACTTGTACTTCCTACTTATACTCATCAACAATTTTTGGACAATCCTTTTCTCTGTTACATCTTCCCCTAGAGATTTCAAGTTGTTTACAATTCCAAAAAATCGAGCAAAGTAGTCATCCAGAGATTCAGCATCATTCATTCTCAAATATTCAAAATCAGCTCTAATGGCTTGTAATTTCACAGCTCTTACCTTTTTATCTCCTCTGAACTCTCTTCTCAGAATTTCCCAAGCACCTTTTGCAGTCTTCTCATTTCTGATGCGAGGAAAGAGTTCATCAGTCAGTGCTCCTTGAATAAGACTCAAAGCTTTAGCATTTTTGATCTCATCTTCTTTGGAGATAGTAGGTGCTTCCACTGGGATTTGCTCAGTCTCACCTTCTTCTCCTTCAGAGCCTTCTTCTCCTTCCAAACCTTCTTCTTCTTCCTCCTTAAGAATCGGCTGTGGATGTACTCCAAGCTCCACTGCATCCCATAGATCATATGCTATGAGAATAGTCTCCATTTTTACTGACCAAAAATCATAGTTAGCACCATTAAACTGTGGAGTTCGTAAATCTCCACCTGCAGAACCTGATCCCACCATTTTGATGTGAGTTTCAGTGAACCACACAATAAAAGAGCAACCTTTATCTCTTATAGAGATTTCAGGAAAAAACCCTTTTCTCACAGCTCACGCCCCTTCTATGAAATTAGAACAAGAGCTCTGATACCATGTCAGAATTTGGCCTATAACTTTCTGGTTATAGTGATTGATTTTAGAAAACAAAACAAAACCTTGACTGAAAACGAATGCAGAGGAGAGAATGGATAAAACTCAGAGAGAATAATAGTTTCAGTATATTTTTTTAAAGAATAATAGTTTCAGTATATTTTTTTATGTATTGCATCAGAGCCATGAGCACAGCATATATGCATGACTCATTCTGTCAAAAACAGATCCTACTAATATCTAGGACACAAGGATTCATCTCCAGCCTTTCAAGGTCATTGGAGGCTACGATTCTTACACCTAGGCTAGGAATCGTTACAACAGATAGGACTAAGACAGCTAAGAAGGACAGCTGTAGAGTTTCCCAAAATAGAAAGAAAACTAGCCGTTGGACATAACCTATAACGACTATTACTATAAAAGGAAAGTTCTTCTGTTCCTTCGAGTTCTTCATCCTCTTCACTGTTAGTCTGCAGGATTAACATCTGCAGCTTGATTTGAGGCTAGTATGCAGCTTAACTCACAACATATAGCTACCCATATGAATTTCACTTACATTGTGGCCAATCTCCATATATCCACAAGATTTGGAATGTTCCCCTTCAATCTGTTGAAGCTAAGATCCCTGCAAAAGAAATAGGTTTGGGGTTAATCAGAAGTTATGTACTCATGATGCTGGGAATATGGTACAGAAAAAAGTTTATCAAATGACACTTCAGTAAATTGAAAAAGCAAATGATAAATACTGAACTGAGGCCAAATTTTTGTTTTCCTCTTCACATAGTAATTAAATTGTAATATAGTAGTACGGCTTTCTCAAATTTTACATATGGATCTACAACCATTCAAAAAATTTAGCACTTTTAAGCTTTTCACATATATGTAAGCTCAAGCAAAAGTACAGAGAATGAATAAACAGAAGTATTACAAAAGTTTCAGACTTGTCATATTAGAGATATATTCAGGGATTGTTCCTCTTATATTGCATCTCCTTAACATCCTGCAATTTGAAGCAACCCATATAAGAAAATAAATGTTATATACTTGTAGGTTATTCTAATCAGAAAGGATACTAAAAGTCTAAAACCATAAAGATGGCTCACAAAGTCTGCATGTCTTTCATATTTGATAAGTTTGGAAAATCTGAACTCTCACCGCTTAAGTCACTAATCGCTCTGCAAAAGATCACCTCAAGATAACTATTAGGAATACAAGTCTCTTCAGCAATGATATCTCAAAAGAGAATGAAAAAAATCTGAAACTTAAAATAATCGAGAACTTAGAAGCCAAGACTCACAGGTATGACATTTTAGTTAATGCAGATGGGCTAGGAGGGATGGGCCCTTCAAGACCACTCCCTTGCATCTCTCTGTAAGCAACACATTTGAAATGGATTTATATTTTAACTGAAGATACTTGAAGATGACAGAGATATAAGACGCATGCTAGAAAAGATCTCTTACAACATCTCGAGCTCTTTCGAACTAAGAAAATAGTTCGGTATTTTCCCACTGAAGTTGTTACTGCCAATCCAACTGCAGAATATTTTGAACCACCCCGCCCAAAAGAAAATAAAATAAAATGGAATGTCATGAACCTGAACTCGAAACATCTTAATTATGTAAAATACAGTAAAAATCACTTACAGTGTTTTTAATTTGGTCATATACAGTAAAAATCACTTACAGGCAACTCTCCAGTGAGATTATTAGCGCAAAGATATCTGTAGTTAATTACCCAATGCATGTCAAACCCTGTCACTTATTATGTTCAACTCGGTTGTGAAAATCAAAGAATGTCAAACTATGAACTTTGGAAAAAGAAAAATCCCACTGACAGAATCTCCATGTTAATCAACTTCCCCAGCTCCGGAGGAATGGTTCCAGAAAATAAGTTGCTTTCCAAGGCCCTGAAAGATAGTCACTTCAAGTTCACAGCCAAACCAAACCAATTGGTACAAAATTAAATGTAAATGAGATAACAGCAAGTGAGAAAGATTGAAAGCATACAAAGCTTGGAGAGTAACTATGTTTCCCAAATAGCTGGGGATTGGTCCTGATAAGTTGTTCGCGCTGAGAACCCTGCACTATGTACATTCCATTAGTTTAATCATTGGCATGAAACCTACCAATTGGCAACCTCAAACATGAGTGTAGATGCCACTTACAGAAATTCCAACTTTGTAGAAGTCCATTCGCGCGGTATCGAACCAGTAAGGTAATTCTGGCCCAGATTACTATGAACAAAGAAGAAAGAGTGCTATTAATTAGGATAAAAACCAACAGATTTGAGATGGTAAAAGCTAAAGCAGTTATTGAAAAGCTCTGCTCTTCATACAGTTGCTTAATGTAAGGTAGCTTCACCAGTGCTGGTGGAAGCACACCATCAAGTTCCTGCCCCACAAGAAAACTGCACAACAAGGATCCAAAAAATCAAAGGTTGATTCTTGACTAATCACTCCAAACAGTATCTAGCAACCATCATATTTAATTAGGAAAATGAATTTATGAATGAACCAGTGCAGCAAGAATTTAAAGCATACAAATGGGAAAAATATATACATACATGCTTTGGACATGGCACACATTGCCAGGGAAGGAGCAATTGCAGAAGAGAGTGTTGTTGTACTGATCCGTATGTGGGCTTGAGAAAGTTGGAACATTGCTACACGGGTTGCTGAAATTCCAGTCCTTTTTATGCAGTTGTGCAGCTATTTCTCGAAGGGCTTCAACTGCCATCACACCCACATAAAGCAAAAATCCCATCAAATGTTCCTTCTAATTTTTTGGAAAAAAAAAAACCAAAAATCAAAAACTACATTTAGAAAGCAGCAGCCTACCCTCATCATGTGGAAGAGTCATGTTCTGTGGCTGTGCTCTGGATGATATTGGTCCCATATTGCACATAAGCACTATGAGCACAATATTAATTTGGCTGAACAAGAAGATCATGTCCATTGGAACATTAAGAATCCTTACCATTTTTCTTCACCACCCACACTTCACATTCCTTGAGCACTATCCAAACCCTTTATAAAATCATCCATGAAGTCTATTAAATTTCTCACTCACTTCCCAAGCAAGCAACCCTTTTTTTTCAAAGACTTGGTGAATAAACTTTGATTAATTAACCTTTAGTCCATTTAATTAATTATCCAAATTTCAAGGCCCCAACATGCATGTTCTCTTCTCATATAAATTATAATCCAAACTTGACTAGCTGGATTATTCAGTTCATAAGAATTATTCATTGATCTGCAGACTTCATTATTCTAAAGGCTTCTTGTGATCAACTTGCAATGTGTAAGAAGGATAACCAGTGCTGAATTAGTGCATAGGTTTAGTAAGGTCAAGGTCAACCAATCGTATCATAAACATTGCTCAGAAGATTCATAAAAAATTATTGTTTAACTATCTAGCTTCTGTTTTTTTTACCTACTGAACAGGGGAAAGCGCCAAAATCAGATTCTCGTCAGGGTCACAATGAAAAAAAGTAGACGAATACTTTAATCACAAAATCCAAAAAAAAATGATTCATATATATATATAGTTCCAACAAGAGCATGTGTGTACATGTGGTAAATGAAAATTTAAACTGCGTGTAGTAGTCAACAGTTATAATTCATTATATATGAAGGATATGTCTTATATGGGGTAATTGTCAAACTTATGGTGTCAAAGATATGTTTATGTCGCCGGACTTAATCTGGACAACACATTTAAGCAATATGATCACGGATCCAAATTCATAGGTTTTGCAACATAAGATTACCATCTAACTATATTCTAGATCTCCAATTAGAGATATCTCCCTAGATCTAGAATGCAGCACATTAGCCAATAATTTAGAAATATTAACGATAGACGACAAGTGATTGGCAGACAGAGATGAATGGCCGCCAACATCCATGGTTTTAGTGAAAGGACGTGGATGAATGATATAAAGGCACTTCTTTAAAAAAGAAAGCATGAATAGGGAAAAGCCAGCAGTATTCTTCTTACGTACCATTCCCCAAATAAATGGGGGAAGTCCACCCACGGCATACAGTAAAGCTCCAAGAACAAGTGAATGTAGAAGGTAAGTATAATGAAGAAACATATAGAAGGGCTGCTTCTTCAAATCTGCAGCGTTCTTTAGTCCTCCATACTGCAACATTCTTCACTCAAGCCATTTTGGAAGCTTGAAACTCTTGTATGCAAGATTTCTATGGAAAGGCAGAGTCACTCCGAAACCAGTGATAATAAGAGCACAGGACGCCCAAAACGCAAACCAGTTTAAATGGAACAGTACAAATAGACAAAGGCAATGCACAATCAAAAACACACCCGCTGTCACTACGTCTTGATTCCTCCCCCAAAACTCTCCACACGACATGAACCCAAGCCTTCTTGCCCCCATAATTTCTAATTCCAACAACCCTAGCTAGCTCTTCCTCTACCCTCTGATTCTCTTCTATATATTGTTCCTATTGCTTCTAAAATTTCTGCACCAGCAACTATATATATAGCTGACAAGGTATGGTAGATGATACAATTCAGTTTACGAGCGAGCGAACCCTTTAATCTGTGCATGTGCCTTAAGTTATTTGTTTTGATGTCCAAGAGTTTTTTATTTTTTATTTTTGGGTACAATAATTGTACCAATTTAATGTATGACATGTGTGCTAGAGATATGGAGAGTATAGTTTTGGACCATAAGAATTGAAGGAATGCAAGTGAGACACCTAGCAAGCTTCGCTGGAGAGTATGTATGGGTATGGGAGCTGTTGAGATTGAGAAAGACAACATGCTTTAATACTTTGCAGCAACCCTAGAGTTGCTCTCTTCATGTTTAGACGTTATAGATATCGACAAAATGATTTTAAGAGACGGCAATGGCATTCTTCTGCCTACTAACCACAAAAATATGTGGGGATTTGGATTATATTGTAAGAACTTTCACGCTTTCGTAACCCTAATACTAACCTTGGTCCGACATCGGCTTCCACTGCCACCACATCACATAAGAAAAAAATCCTATCAAACCAAAAACCAAACACTACATTAGTTAGCATTTGATCTATTCTTGTTTTTCTTTGTTTTCCTGTTTAGTTGTTTCAGTAAGCCTATTTAAACTAGGTCTCTGATTTCATTCAATGACAAGTCAATTTTCACAAGTTGTTTACACTACTGTATTCAAAGCTTAGATATTCAACATGCCTAAGCGCGCATCGGAGCGAGGCGGAGGGAAATCGCCTTAGGCGTATGGCTGTTTAGCTTGTTGCACGCTTAGCATGGCGAGGCGTGGTGAGGCGTGCGTCGCGGGGCATGGTGAGGTGTGTGTCGCGAGGCGTGCTGAGGCGCAAAGAAGCGCCGCTGTCTGCAACCCAGGCGCGAGGAAGAAGACGACCTGACTTGAAATTTTTTTGTTAGGGTTTGTTTCAATCAAACTACGTCGTTTCATCTAGCTGAGTGTTTTTTTTTTAACTAAGGCTTAAACGCGTGTTTTGGTTTTATTTTTTAAACATCACTGAACCAGACAAAACTTCCCTCTTTTTTTCTTCTAAATAAATACATTAATGGACCTATATGCATATTCCTAATGCGATAATCTCCATCAATTTTAAGTTAACTCTCTCTGTACGTTGAAGCGTCTCTCTCCTTTGGTATGCAATTCTCTTTGTACAAGATTTATATATATATATGTTAGTTTTTTTTCTTTCCAAACAATACAATATCCATAAAATCCACTAAAAATAACACTCAAGTCCACACATAAATGCCGAAAATCATAGCATTTTATGTTTCATGATGGGGAGTGGGATGCATGAATTGAGTTATTCTTTTGATGTTGAATAAGTACTTAATGTTGTGAGATTGATTATTATGCTTGAATGACCTTTAGCACTTATATTTTTGATAGAATATTTTGGGTCAATAAGAATTAGTAGTACAATTTAACTGTATTGTATTATTTATAATTATTTATTATTAAAATAAAGGCTTATTTATGTACATGCCCCCGGTACTTTCAAAGTTGTCTCAGATTACCACATGTTCTTTGAAGCGTCTCAAAATACCACCTACAATTTTAATAACTGTCTTACGTTACCTATTCCGTCAATATTAAGAGACGTTCCGTTGCGTGATGAGTTTATTGAGTGACACATGTCATGCTAAATCTGGAAAAAAAAACTAATTTGTCTGGTGCATTAATGACATTGGTTTGAGGGTAAGTAAGTGACACATGTCATGCTAAAAAGGGAGAAGTCCAAAAGAGAAGGTTAGAGAGAAGGTTGCTAGCATTCCCCTTATACCAGACTTTTAATCAACACCATTTAAAATGATCCAATAGCTGAGACTTATGCCACATATTAAAACAGCCCTATTTTCTTTTGACTTTCTATCACGAATGGTTTTTGAGGTTCGTGAAATAATCGTCTTTCATCCTTAAGGTATTTTTGTGACGCTAATGGTTCTTAATGTTACCCTCCACACAACAAAATGATTTAGCTTCGGTCAAATTTTCTATTAAATTGATTGCATGGCACATATGTGAAACCTACACAGACAATGGTATAGAACCACATGACTTTAAATGAAATATATATATATATATATATAATATATTCTGAAGGCAACTGGGGATGGGTACCTAGGGTGGGTTTGAAATCCCTTTTCCAAATCCTTTCTCGGTTTCTCTCAAACAATACACAAATCTTTCAAAACCCAAGATTAAAACCTAATTTCACTATTTAACTTCCAACCGATAAAAATCTTATCAAAACATTCTCAAAGTAAATTCGAACAATAACCCACAGTTAAAATCTTTACCAAATATTTAATTAACAATATCGCATATTTACCACCGTTAGACATATATAACCATTCACAAACGTTTTCCCAAATTTCCCAAGTAAATCACGTTTATCAACATATATGCATAATTGTTTAAAGTCTTTTAGAACCAAAACCGAATGCTTGGAAAAACTTACATCTTCCATAAACATTTAATAACTCTTTAGTTGTAAAAACTATCATAGCACAAAGGAAATTGTCAAAATCATAATTAAAATATAATTAAATCACTTCCACCCAAACCAAATGTTCAGAAAGTAAACAATGGAAACAATCAATTCTTAAAACATTTCATGCAACCATCATTTCACAAAAACTATTTATAAAATAAATGTCCACTCACACACGATCCAAAGCACACTCAACCCTCTGTAGTTTCGTCCGGAGCGATTCGTAGCACCAAAAAACCTATTTGAGAACCAAGATTAACTGAATAATCGAACCCAACACTAAATTTTAAATCAAAACCCTAGCTCTTAGGACTCAAAGTGGGTGCATGTCCTTTAAGAAAATTTCTAAGGCCATTTTAGTACTTAACAAGAGATGAGACAGTCTAAAAGACCCCTAGTCAACTGTCTAGTCAAACTAGTCATATTGGTCAATCGATGGTCAACGGGCCCACGACCTCTGATTTATGATCCGAAAGTTCCTACGGGTTTGACAAAGTCTACTAAACACATTATGTAAGTTTGGTCTCAATTGAGCAGTCAGATCACTCTCGATCGCACAATCGGACAGTCATTATTTAACGTAACATTTGAATTATTCATTCGGAGTATCCGAGACTCCGATTCTCGATCAGTGAGTTTCTACATTATCCTAGCGATACAGATAACAACATACTTGGAAATGGGGTCGATTCAAAGGTCCGAACGTATCAAACCCGGATATCGCCTATGGTTCGAAATTGTTGGAATCGCCAGAAATCGCATGAACAGTTCAGGCGATGAATGAGTGTTTTCGGCTCGGTTTGAGTTAAAAATCGCGACCAATCTTGGAGTTTCAAAAGTGGAAATGGGTATAGACGTGTAAAGGAGGAAGAGACGAAGATTTTGCAACTTGTCCCGTCTGATTTGGTGGCCGAACGGCGATGATATCGCTGGTTGAAAATATGGTTGTGTGCGAAGGAGAGAGAGGGGTTGTCGGGGAGAGAGAGAGAGACCAGAAAAAAAAAAAATGACATCTGATCTGTGCTTAAATTTGAACTTCGCGATATTTACAGTTGTGCCACTACAATTCTGTACATCCCAACTTCTTTGTTAAAACTCCGATTTGAGCCCACTACGTGTCTATGAGCTGTACGCAATGGCACCATTCAATTCCCCAAAATCCTACCGAATTAAAAAGTGACCAAAATGACCATACTCCAAGGGCAAAATTGTAATTTCACAATTTAAGTAAATTGAATTAAATGATTAAATTGAATAAAATGACTAAACCCAACCCACCACCCCACTAACAGCAGTGACCATTTTGATGTGTGAAGGGTAACATTAAGGACCATTAGTGTCACAAAAAAACCTTAGGGACGAAAGGTAATAATTTCAGAAACATTAAGAACCATTTGTGATAACATGCCTTTTCATTTTTGTTAGAATCTTTTAAAGAGCTAAAAACTTTTAAACAATTAATAACTAGCCTCTATGGAAGCGAGCATGCGAGTGACTTTTTCAATCAAGCGCGCTATGCACAACTTATAAAGTTTTTTTTATTAATTATTTTTGCAATTGTATTTTACTTGATGCATGTTTCAACTTTCAGATTTTAATCACGCGAGTGTGATTAATGGTCTTCTTAATGTTTTCCTTTGTTTGCTCGGTGTCAGGTTCATGACCTGAGGTATAAGGTCGTTGATTAAGGTCAATGGACGAAAAAAAAAAACTAACATGACATAAACAAACATTAAAGTAAAATAGTTAACCAAAAAAAAACGTAAATCAAATTACATCATAAAAATATATAGAGCCCGTCATGAATATAGGGCCTCTCATTGTAGGAGATATGCCTTTAGAGCCCTAAAGATTCCATCGGAGCTCTAAATGAGATTCTATCAACCCCTTTTAGAGCCCCAACTAACTAGCCACTTGGCGTGATCGTGTGCCAATCTGGTTTTAATTAATGAGTGTTATATATATATATATATATATATATATATATATTAAATGTAAGTTTTGAAGTTACTTTTTAAAAACTAAGCCCAAGTCCTACCAAACCTTAAAACGATCTGGATTGAACGGGCCTAATCATCGAATTGAACCGAACTTTGGCCCGTAGAACTTCAGGCTACCCATTTCGGCCCGTGGGCCACGGGCCAAATAATGACTCCTAACTAGCCACTTGGTGTGACTGTGTGCCAATCAGGTTTTTATTAATGAGTGTTATTATTTGGGCTTAAATTATGCACGCTAGCCCATTTATTTAGCCCACAACCACAAACTGAACTTGGGCTTGGTGTTTTAATTGAAGTTAAGGAACAGCCCAAAACATTGAAAAAGCCCGGGTCAATCAAGCTATAAAGTGTGACGTAGAACGTTTAGCAGAGGAATTTGAAGCACAGCTTGATAGGTGCAAGGTGAAGACGAAAAGGTCATGAGTATTACACGCCATGATTTAAATGGCATTCAATATGTTTAATTAATCATGCAAATTACAAGTAGAATAAATAGGCAATGTAAGCGTTGCCTTGGGTATCAATTTTGTATTCCAGAATAATCAATATAGTCTGTGAGACTTCTCTCACTTTTCTGGTGGATTCCAGATGAACCTTTGAGGGTGAACGTGAGGATCCCTCTGTGTATCTTCTTGCTGCGTCAATTGGCATCAGAGCAGGTTTGCCTTGGCTCGATGGCTAATGACCAGAACAATGATAGGACCCATCCTGGCGGGGAACCAGTTTCCAGGAGAGAGTTTGACACTATTGCTGCGAGCGTTGAAGAGATTCGGCAATTGCTTCTCAACATGGGAAACAACGATATACAAAACGATCGAGATAACCGACGTGGTGGTGGCAGAGGCAACCGCGATGGTCGTCATCAACGGGAGGCTAGTGAATCGAATTCTGAGGAGGAGATGGAACATCTCGAGGACCCATTTGCTGCTAATGTAAATAACCGACGACCCATTGAAGATTATCGGATGAAGGCCGACATCCCTTATTTTAATGGCCATCTATCCATTGAAGGATTTTTAGATTGGCTTGTGGAGGTAGAGAGATTCTTTGAGATTATGTCGGTACCGGAGGAGAAGATGACTAAGATAGCGGCTTTTCGCTTAAAGGGAAGTGCGGCTGTATGGTGGGATAATTTGCAGAAGTCACGACAGAGGCAGGCCAAACAACCGGTCAGGACATGGCGTAGGATGAAACAGTTGATGATGGACCGTTTCCTTCCAGTAGATTATGAGCAGCATCTCTATCGCCTCTACCATAATTGTACCCAAGGTAGCAGGGCAGTAGAGGATTATACTGACGAGTTCCTACGGTTGGCAGAGAGAAATTCGTTGAATGAGACTCAGGGGCAGATGGTATCAAGATATGTCAATGGATTGACGACGTCAATACAGGATAGAATCGGGTTACAAGTTTTCTGGGATGTCCACGAGGCTCTAAATATGGCTATGAAGGCACAACAGTTAGAGAAAGAACTGAAAGAACGTGAACAAAAAGAGAAGAAATCGAGCTATGGCAATAACAATAATTACCAGAGGAAGGCAGCAGATTCTTTTGTTCCCAACAAGGAGAAGAAAGAGGTTCAGCCGACCCAAAGGAATAATTATAAAGGGCAGAATTACAGAGGAGAGAGCAGCCAGAACACTGACATAAATCAGAATCGAAATCAGAGACCAAACCTTGGTCCATATGCCAGAGCAACTAGTGATGTCTGTTATAAGTGTTTCCAACCTGGCCACCGGTCCAATAACTGTCCGAAGCGGAAGCAAGCGAACCTTGTAGAAGGGACCGAAGAAGCTGATGATCACAGTAGAAACTATGATGATGATTATGATGGGGCTGAGTTTGCATATGAAGATAATAATGAGGTTGTAAATTTAATGATGAATCGTACTGCTATTAAAGAAAAGCTTAGCACTGCACCGGTTTTAGCCCTTCCCAATTTCGAGAAGATATTCGAGGTCGAATGTGATGCAAGCGGACTGGGCGTGGGAGCTGTGTTGTCTCAAGAAAAAAGACCAGTGGCATTTTTCAGTGAAAAATTGAGTGAAGCCCGTAAAAAATGGAGTACTTATGATCAGGAATTTTATGCGGTTGTGCGTGCTTTGAAGCAATGGGAGCATTATCTAGTGCAACGAGAATTCGTTCTTTATACTGATCATGAAGCTTTGAAGTTCATCAACAACCAAAAGAGTGTGAGTAAAATGCATGTAAGATGGGCCACTTTCCTTCAGAAATTTCCTTTTGTGATTAAGCATAAATCTGGATCTCTCAATCGTGTTGCTGATGCTTTGAGTCGGAGAGCAAACTTGTTGATTACTTTAGCACAAGAGATTGTGGGGTTTGAGTTTCTAAAGGAGTTATATGAATCTGATCTTGATTTCAAAGAAGTTTGGGTGAAGTGTGATCAGAATCAACCTGTTTCAGATTACCACATTAGAGATGGGTATTTGTTTAAAGGCAACAGGTTGTGCATTCCTAGCTCGTCTTTACGAGAGAAGCTTATTCGGGATATTCATGGAGGTGGTTTGGGCGGACACCTAGGCAGAGACCAAACCATTGCAGGAATTAAGGAACGTTATTTTTCGCCTCAGTTGAAGAAGGATGTTGGCAAAATTGTGAGAAATTGTTATGTTTGTCAAGTGTTAAAGGGTCAAGCACAAAATACTGGTCTTTATATGCCTTTACCGATTCCTAACGACATTTGGCAAGACTTGTCCATGGACTTTGTGTTGGGACTTCCTCGAACCCAAAGTGGGGTTGATTCTGTGTTTGTTGTGGTTGACAGGTTCTCTAAGATGGCACACTTTATAGCTTGTAGAAAGACTTCTGATGCTACTCACATAGCCAAACTATTTTTCAAGGAGGTTGTGCGTTTGCATGGTGTACCCAAAACTATTACATCTGATCGTGACACCAAATTTCTGAGTCATTTCTGGATTACCCTATGGAAGCTCTTTGGTACTACCTTGAAACGAAGCAGTATAGCGCATCCACAGACCGATAGCCAGACGGAGGTGACTAATAGAACGCTTGGCAACATGGTTAGAAGTGTTTGTGCTGATAAGTCAAAGAAGTGGGATAATGCCTTGCCTCAAGTAGAGTTTTCTTACAACAATGCAGTTCATAGTGCCACAGGAAAGTCTCCTTTCTCTTTGGTCTATACTTCAGTTCCAAACCATGTCGTTGATTTGGTAAAACTTCCCAAAGCTCATGGAGTTAGCGTAGGCGCTCAACATATGGCTAAAAACTTTATGGGGGTTAAAGAAGAAGTGCGAGATAAGCTGGAACAAACCAATGCTAGATACAAAGTTGCTGCAGACAAGCATAGGCGTGCCAAAGTTTTCGATGAGGGAGATTATGTGATGGTGTATCTCAGGAAGGAGCGATTCCCTGTTGGAACCTACAGCAAGCTGAAGCCGCGCAAGTATGGACCGTATAAGATTTTGAGGAAGATCAATGATAATGCTTATGTTATTGACCTGCCCGCATCTATGGGAATTTCGAGCACTTTTAATGTTACAGATTTGTATGATTATCATGAAGATGAAGCCCTCTATTATGAAGATAACTCGGGGGCGAGTTCTTCCGAAGTGGAGGAGCCTGACGTAGAACGTTTAGCAGAGGAATTTGAAGCACAGCTTGATAGGTGCAAGGTGAAGACGAAAAGGTCATGAGTATTACACGCCATGATTTAAATGGCATTCAATATGTTTAATTAATCATGCAAATTACAAGTAGAATAAATAGGCAATGTAAGCGTTGCCTTGGGTATCAATTTTGTATTCCAGAATAATCAATATAGTCTGTGTGACTTCTCTCACTTTTCTGGTGGATTCCAGATAAACCTTTGAGGGTGAACGTGAGGATCCCTCTGTGTATCTTCTTGCTACGTCAATGGGTAATTTCAGTTGTTACCATAAGGTAAATTTTTTAATTACTATTATTAGTAATTAAAATTAGACACAGCCCAGCCTTGTGAGTTTTTATCAAAAATAGCCAAAATTTACCCCTTACTTTCAAAAATGTCAGTTTTTATAAAATCTTTCAAATATAGCCAAAAACTCACATAAATAGACACAAATGCCCTTAAAAATTAAAACCCATGTAAACTTAAAAAGAAAGCTCATGTACAAGTCAGCAGTTTGCTATTGGACATTTCAGCAGTAGGGACCATGAAGAAGATGATATTTCCTATTCTTACTGCAATTTACTATTGGATATTAGAAGTAATTGTTCTTTTCTCTAATGATTTTAAACAGGATGTTGAGTTTGATATGCTAATGGAAAAAAACAAGTCTGAGGATCAACATCTACAAAGACATCCCGTGCTGTCGAGGTCCACAATCTCTCTAAGAGGGTCTGTGCTTTAGCTTGAACTATAGCTTCGCTGATAAAACAAGTTGTTCACCTTCCTTCTCAGATGACGTTATTTCTCTTGAAAATGGCTAAGTATTGAATTTATGTGCAGAGACGTCGAGATAGGATAAATGAAAAGATATGTTATCAAAGTATTGAATCTATGTGCAAAGACTTTATCCTCATATGGGCCAAACCAAAAGCGTTGCATCGCTACTATATATCATCTCAAATCTACAAAAATTGTGAGGGAAAGCATGCTTTACTCCTCATCTTCAAAAGTTTACATCAGAAAGTTTAAGAAAATTATAAAATTAAATATTCATCCATTGTTCATACTAATTCATAAATTTAAATAGTAAAATATTACACCTATCTACGAGTAGGATGAAGTGCAATCGGATTCTTGCAAGTTTGTCGATAATGACCAGTTGAACCACATCTTGAACACTTACGAGTTGATAGCTCTTCTCCGCGTGATGGGATTCTCTTTTCCTTGCGCCTACCGTACCTTTTTCGTGTAATTGGTGGTAGGACAATTCTATTTTGTACATCATTAGGTACCACCCAATCTGTCTGATCCCCAACTGGCCAAATAGGTTTTGCATACGCAATGACCAATGAGTTTGTAGTATAATATTGTGAACACATTGGGTAACATGAAATTTGTCGATGCCTACATGCAGCACAAGCATGTGCACATGGTAGTTGGTCAAGATCAAACTCTCGGCATGTGCAACACTTCCTCTCTAAATTTACAACTTCAACACGACATCCATCATATACATGAAATGAGTAAATCTCAATGGGAGAAACCTGCATATTTAAGAAACAAGAAATATATTTATAATACTCCACAATTATTTTATTTGAAATATCTTCAAAAGATCTGTAGAATATTATCATGCATGTAATCCTTAAATAAAATAACAAATAAAAATATCAGCAAAAACTACAAAATAAAATGGCTGCCCACTCTATCAAATGTCTGCATATATTCCTTACTTGCAACAAAATAAAATTTAATGAATTTGAAATACCTACAATGACAACCCTTTCTTGTTGTTTTCTTGCACCAAATTGTCTGCCCACTCTGTCAAATGTGAATCCATTTTGGCTGCCTCAGTTCGACGGTCATGGAACCACTTTTGAAGTATATTCATTCTTAAATACTCCATAAAATTGGTAATAGGTAGTTTACGAGCATCTCTGGTGATTGAGTTGAGACATTCAACAATATTTGTTGTCATTAGGTTGTACCGCTTCCCATTGAAGTGTGCACGAGCCCACTTTTCATATCCAGCCGCATTAAGATAATCACCCACTTTGGAATCAACATTAAATATTTGCACCATAAGACGATCAAATTCATGAACAAGATATGCTTTAGTAGCTCTAAAATACAGTGAATGCGCTCTCTCATGCTTAAAATGGTTCTTAAGATTCTGACTTATATGGAATATGCATGCCCCATGATGAGCATCCGGAAATATAGTGGAGATAGCCTTACGAATGCTTTCATGTCTATCAGAAATGAAAACTAAGTCATTAATATCCCCAATAGCTCCTCGTAATTTTGTCAAAAACCAATTCCAAGATGAATCATTCTCTGAATCTCCAACTCCGAATGCAACAGGGTATGTTGGTTATTTCCGTCCTTGCATGTGGCAACAAACATTGTCCCATGATATTTACCTTTTAAAAATGTTCCGTCAAGTGCAATTACTGCCCTGATAATAGTACGAAATCCTCTGATGCAAGGTCCAAGTGACATGAAAAAATACATAAAATGATTATTACTGTCAGTTTCAATATGAGTTCTCGTACCAGGATTTTTGGCTTCTAACATAGCACAATATGATGGAAGCATCGCATAAGATTCCTCTGGCGATCCCCTAACCAACTCCAGTGCATGTTCCCTAGCTCTCCAGGCCTTCACATAACTTATACTCACACCCATGTCCTTTCGCATATCCTCCATATGATGTCGTGGGGTCTATGTACTCGTGATACACCCTCGTACTTAGATTTTATGCATTGACCAATAAGAAAACTACTTGCCTGTCGATGATGACGATGGATAGCATCCAATGAGCACGAGTGTTTTGTAAAATATTTTTTCACCATGAAATATGAGGATTTTCGTACCTTGGATGCATGCAGTTTCCACATGCATCGATCATCAACACAACTAACTTCAAATCTTTCTTTATTGGATCTCTTCACTTTGAACTCATAATTTTTCATCATAGCATCAAGACCCAACTTCGTTTTTATATCCTCAGTCTCATACACTTGACCTACAATTATATCTCTACTTGCATTGCATAGCTCTGTCATGTCTGATCCATGTACATTGTTTTTATCCTTGTTCCGAGCATTTGGTTTGTTGGACTTGGGTTCATCAAAGTGCACATTGATAGTTGGAACATCATCACACACACACACACACACACACATATATATATATATATATATATATATATGTATAAAAGACTATAAGATATGAATTAAATTAAAGAAGTTGGGGAAAAAACAAAAGTAATGAAACCAATTTTATATTTGTATACAAAAAAAAATTTTAAAAAATAACATAAACACTTCTCCTGACGAAATTTTGTCAGCATAGGTCTATGCTGGTAAATATCTATCGTATTAGGTTTATCCCGACAAAACAACCTCTGCCGACGAAATTTCGTCGGGAGAGGTCTTTTTAAAATATATATATATAAACTTAGGATGTTTTGGTTAATTAATGTTTTAAAATTTTATTTTTAGTAATTAAATAATATATTTGACTGATTTGATTAGTTAAATTAGTAATTATATTTTAATTAGTATTTATTTAGTGAATAATTAGTATTAAATATGTTAATTAACGTCATGAATTATATTACTTAATAAATAGTAATTCATTTTTTCTTTTTCTTTTTTTCCTTTAATATTCACTAAGTAAATAATAAATAATAAATAAAACATAATTACTAATCAAAGTAATTAAAAAAGAGAAATACATATTATGCTACTTAAAAGGGTTGTAAAATAGTATAGCCATGCGGCTATACTGTTTTTAAAAAAATTAAAAAACTGAGTATAGCCGTGCGGCTGTACTATTTTTACATGAAAAAAAACAGGAGTTCAGCCATTAGGCGCCACGTGTCAAGACAGTACTTTTAAAAAAATTAAAAACATAGAGTATAGCCGCGCGGTGGTACTATATTTTATTTTTTTAAAAATAAGAGGACCCTTCAGTGATTAGACGCCACGTGTCACTATACTATTTTTGAAGAAAAAAATCATAGTATAGCCGCACGGCTATACTATTCTAGAAGGTCTATCTATACTATTTAATATATAAATTAAAAAAAGAAAAGAGGGCCCTTCAAGTTTCATTAATTTGTACTTTATTGATATTAATTTGCTAGTTTCAATATATCCAAAGTATATATTAGGAAGCCACGGTATAATGTTTTAGTATAACTTTTATAAGATATATTATTGGTATTCAATAATATATGAGAATTATTTGTATAATACGTGAATTTTGTGTGAATTATTGAAAATTTTGTAAAAAATATGGGCATTAAACATTAGAAATGTGTATGTACATGTACAATACGACTATTGTACGTTTGCTTTTTAAAAACTAGTAGACCTGTATAGAATACGAATGTATTATTGAAAAATACATACGTGCATATATATATATATATATATATATATATATATATATATATATATATATATATATATATATATATATATATATAAAAGACTATAAGATATTAATTAAATTAAAGAAGTTGCGGAAAAAACAAAAGTAATGAAACATAAACACCTCTCCCGACAAAATTTCATCGGCATAGGTCTATGCCGGCAAATTTCTGTCGAATTAAGTTTCTCCCGACAAAAAATCCTCTGCCAACGAAATTTCGTCGGGAGAGGTCTTTTTAAAAAATATATATATATAAACTTTGGATGTTTAGGTTGATTAATTTTTTGAAATTTTACTTTTAGGAATTAAATAATATATTTGACTAATTTGATTAGTTAAATTAGTAATTATATTTTAATTATTATTTATTTAGTGAATAATTAGTATTAAATATGTTAATTAACGTAATGAATTATATTACTTAATAAATAGTAATTCAATTTTTCTTTTTCTTTTTTTCCTTTAATATTCACTAAGTAAATAATAACTAAAACATAATTACTAATCAAAGTAATTAAAAAAGAGAAATACATATTACGCTTTGTAAAATAGTATCGCCGTGCGGCTATATTGTTTTGAAAAAAAAATTTAAAAACTGAGTATAGCCGTGCGGCAGTACTATTTTTACATGTAAAAAAAGAGGAGCTCAGTCATTAGGCGCAACATGTCAAGACAACTCTACTTAAAAAAAAAAAAAATTAAAAACACAGAGTATAGCCAGGCGGCGGTACTCATTTTTATTTTTTTTTAAAAACAGGACACTCCAGCGATTAAACGCCACGTGTCACTGTACTATTTTTGAAGAAAAAAAAATCGTAGTATAGCTGGACGGCTATACTATTCTAGAAGGTCTGTCTATACTATTTAATATATAAATTAAAAAAAGAAAAGAGGACACTTCAAGTTTCATTATTTTGTACTTTATTGATATTAATTTGCTAGTTTCAACATATCCAAAGTAGATATTAATAAGCCACTGTATAATATTTTACTATTACTTTTATAACATATATTATTGGTATTCAATAATATACGAGAATTATTTGTAAAAAAATATGGGTATTAAGCATTAGAAATGTATAGAATACGACTATTGTACGTTTGCTTTTTCAAAACTAGTAGACATGTATAGAATACGAATGCATTATTGAAAAATACGTACGTACATATATACTTATATATATAAAAGACTATAAGATATTAATTAAATTAAAGAAGTTGGGGAAAAAACAAAAGTAATGAAACCAATTTTATATTTGTATAAAGAAAATTAAAAAAATAACAAAACACTTCTCCCGACGAAATTTCGTCGGCATAGGTCTATGCCGGCAAATATCCGTCGGATTAGGTTTCTCCCGACAAAAAAACCTCTGCCGACGAAATTTCGTCGGAATAGGTCTTTGTGAAAAAAAATATATATAAACTTTGGATGCTTAGGTTAATTAATTTTTTAAAATTTTATTTTTAGTAATTAAATAATATATTTGACTAATTTGATTGGTTAAATTAGTAATTATATTTTAATTATTATTTATTTAGTGAATAATTAGTATTAAATATGTTAATTAACGTCATGAATTATATTACTTAATAAATAGTAATTCAATTTTTCTTTTTCTTTTTTTCTTTTAATATTCACTAATTAAATAATAACTAAAACATAATTAGTAATCAAAGTAATTAAAAAAGAGAAATACATATTACGCTACTTAAAGAGTTTGTAAAATAGTATAGCCGTGCGGCTATACTGTTTTGGAAAAAAAATTAAAAAACTCAGTCTAGTCGTGCGGCTATACTGTTTTTTAAAAAATTGGCTATACTGTTTTTAAAAAAATTAAAAAGCTGAGTATAGCCGTGCGGCTGTATTATTTTGAGATGTAAAAAAGAGTAGCCCAGTCACGTGTCAAGACAACTCTACCTTTTTTAATAAAAAAAACACAGAGTATAGCCGCTCGGCGGTACTCTTTTTTTTTTTTTTTTTTTTTTTTTTTTTAAAAGGACACTCCAGCAATTAGACGCCAGATGTCACTTTACTATTTTTGAAGAAAAACAATCGTAGTGTAGCCGCACGGCTATACTATTCTACAAGGTCTATCTATATTATTTAATATATAAATTAAAAAAAGAAAAGAGGACCCTCCAAGTTTCATTAGTTTGTACTTATATTAATTTGCTAGTTTCAACATATCCAAAGTAGACATTAATAAGCCACTGTATAATGTTTTAGTATAACTTTTATAACATATATTATTTGTATTCAATAATATACGAGAATTATTTGTATAATACGTGAACATTGTGTGAATTATTGAAAATTTTGTAAAAAATATGGGTATTAAGTATTAGAAATGTGTATGTACATGTACAATACGACAATTGTACGTTTGCTTTTTAAAAACTAGTAGACATGTATAGAATACGAATGTATTATTGAAAAATACATACGTACATATATACTTATATATATATATATATATATATATATGTATAAAAGACTATAAGATATTAATTAAATTAAAGAAGTTGGGGAAAAACAAAAGTAATGAAACCAATTTTTTATTTGTATGAAAAAAATTAAAAAAAATAACAAAAACATTTCTCCAGACGAAATTCCGTCGGCATAGGTTTAGGCCGACAAATATCCGTCGGATTAGGTTTCTCCCAACAAAAAAACCTCTGCCGACGACATTTTGTCAGGATAGGTCTTTTTAAAAAAATATATAAATAAACTTAGGATGTTTACGTTAATTAATTTTTTAAAATTTTATTTTTAGTAATTAAATAATATATTTGACTAATTTGATTAGTTAAATTACTAATTATATTTTAATTATTATTTATTTAGTGAATAATTAGTATTAAATATGTTAATTAACCTCATGAATTATATTACTTAATAAATAGTAATTCAATTTTTCTTTTTCTTTTTTTCCTTTATTATTCACTAAGTAAATAATAACTAAAACATAATTACTAATCGTTGTAATTAAAAAAGAGAAATACATATTATGCTGATTAAAGGGTTTGTAAAATAGTATAGCCGTTCGGCTATACTGTTTCTACTTTTAAAAAAAAATTAAAAACACAGAGTATAGCCGTTCGGCTGTAATCATTTTTTATTTTTTTAAAAAATAAGAGGACACTCTAGCGATTAGACGCCACATGTCACTATACTATTTTTGAAGAAAAAAAATCGTACTATAGCCGCACGGCTATACTATTCTTGAAGGTCTATCTATACTATTTAATATATAAATTAAAAAAAGAAAAGAGGACCCTCCAAGTTTCATTAGTTTGTACTTTATTGATATTAATTTGCTAGTTTCAATATATCCAAAGTAGATATTAGGAAGCCACGGTATAATGTTTTAGTATAACTTTTATAAGATATATTATTGGTATTCAATAATGTACGAGAATTATTTGTATAATACGTGAATTTTGTGTGAATTATTGAAAATTTTGTAAAAAATATGGGCATTAAGCATTAGAAATGTGTATGTACATGTACAATACGACTATTGTACGTTTGTTTTTTAAAAACTAGTGGACATGTATAGAATACGAATGTATTATTGAAAAATACATACGTACATATATACTTATATATATATATATATATATGTATAAGAGACTATAAGATATTAATTAAATTAAAGAAGTTGGGGGAAAAAACAAAAGTAATGAAACCAATTTTTTATTTGTATAAAAAAAATAATAATAAGAAAAATACTTCTCCCGACGAAATTCCGTCGGCATAGGTTTATGTAGGGGTGGGCATGGTATGAGATGACACGGGATGGAGGTCATCCCGATGTCAATCCCGAATAGGAGAATCGGTATGGGATGACACGGGATGAGGGTTTTTGAAAACACGTTCAAACCGTACCGAACCTAATCGGGATCGGTATGATTCGGTATCAATGTTGATACCGTTAAAAATCTGCAAAATTTTATAAATAAGTATAATACAACTAAATAAACAATCAAGAGTCTTGATTCAAGACCAACCAAGAAATGGAAACCTCATACAAAGTTCAAGTGAAATGGAAATCAAATCTCATATAGGCTTTTACAACAAATCAAGTCTAATAACAAACAAAGCAAATAATAAATCAAGTGTTCAAGGTCTTAGTCTAAACCCTTGGTTTGATCATGACAGACTTGGTTTGGTTCTATAATTCCATTAGTCAAGTATTTCTGCTATAATTCCATTGCAAAAGACTGACTTGAGTTGTTGAACACTCGATATCATAATCAACATCCTTACCTGCCAATGAAGCAAACAAATATATAACACTCAAATCACCAGTATAAATGCTCAAGTTAAAATATCATATTTATGTTAGAAGTAGAAGAATGAAACATCTTTGATTGGTTTGGTTTATCTTCTAGAACTGCGGGAGCTTACAAATGGATCGGTAAAAGGACAAGTATATCATGAATTATTGTATCCAATAAATCCAAGCACAGTCTTGTATATTTCTCTATCAGAAATACTTTGTTGACCTAGCTAACATTCTAATAACCCCAAAAAGACTTTACACAAGCTTCTTGTGGCTCAAAAACACAAGAACAACAGCTGAGGTAGGTAGGACATTCTCATCGGTCATTTGTGAAATTGTGAACCTCAACATGTCACAAATCACAATCCTTTGCATGCGCTGCCCGGTAGCTTTGAACGAAAATAAGCTTCCCTTGGCTGGGCGGTAGGTACAGAGTTCTAGGCAGAAACTTTGAACTCGATCGAACGTTCATGCAAAAACAAAATTACAGAGTATTCCCACGCCCAAAAAATATTAGCATTTCCAACACTTCGTTTGGTGAACCATGTAGCAATTCTTAACAATTTCTCAAATTTGAAAACAAATAATTGCAAACCAAATGAATACCTGAGAATCTAAGATCATATTTAAATTGGTAGCAGAGGGAAATAGCTTTGAAGAAGATCAGGTTTCAGAGCCGCCTCCCAAAGCTCCACTTTATCACTAACAACAACCCCCTGATTTTCACAGAAACTCAAAGACTTAGGGTTGGGGCTTTCCTTTTCCATTGGTTTGGAGAAAACAGAGAGAGAGAGAGAGAGAGAGAGAGAGAGAGAGGGAGGAGGAGGAGAATAAGAAGACGAGATCGATTGAGAAAGGAGAAGAGAAGAGAAGATAAGAGAATAATTAGTATTAGGAGAGGAAAAGAAAGGAAGGCTGAAGAGTAGAGAAAGTTTCTGGAGTTGAAGAAAAAATCTGTGAAGAAAGACTGAAGAGTAGGGTAATGGTACAACTGAAAAAAAAATTAAAATTAGGATTAATAAAACTTATTTACTGTTCGGTACGGTATAACACCAACCGGGATCACAAATGTGAAATCGATGTCGTGCCAAACAGTAACGGGATGACACGGTATCATCCTGTTTACACGTCAACACCAAACGGGATGGCACGAGATTGACACGGTTTGGCATGATTTCGGGACGATTTCGGTATTCCGGTTTTGATGCCCACCCCTAGGTTTATGCCGGCAAATATCCGTCGGGTTAGGTTTCTCCCGACAAAAACACCTCTGCCCATGAAATTTTGTCGGGACAGGTCTTTTAAAAAAAAATATATATATATATATATATAAACTTAGGATGTTTACGTTAATTAATTTTTTAAAATTTTATTTTTAGTAATTAAGTAATATATTTGACTAATTTGATTAGTTAAATTAGTAATTATATTTTAATTATTATTTATTTAGTGAATAATTAGTATTAAATATGTTAATTAACGTCGTGAATTATATTACTTAATAAATAGTAATTCAATTTTTCTTTTTCTTTTTTTCCTTTATTGTTCACTAAGTAAATAATAACTAAAACATAATTACTAATCATTGTAATTAAAAAAGAGAAATACATATTATGCTGCTTAAAGGGTTTGTAAAATAGTATAGCCGTGCGGCTATACGGTTTCTACTTTAAAAAAAAATTAAAAACACAGAGTGTAGCCGATCGGCTGTAATCATTTTTTATTTTTATTTTTTAAAAAGAGGAAACTCTAGCGATTAGACGCCACATGTCACTATACTATTTTTTAAGAAAAAAAATCGTAATATAGCCGCACGGCTATACTATTCTTGAAGGTCTATCTATACTATTTAATATATAAATTAAAAAAAAAAAAAGAGGACCCTCCAAGTTTCATTAGTTTGTACTTTATTGATATAAATTTGCTAGTTTCAACATATCCAAAGTAGATATTAGGAATCCACTGTATAATGTTTTAGTATAACTTTTATAACATATATTATTAGTAATCAATAATATATGAGAATTATTTGTGTAATGCGTGAACTTTGTGTGAATTATTGAAAATTTTGTAAAAAATATGGGTATTAAGCATTAGAAATGTGTATGTACATGTACAATACGACTATTGTACGTTTGCATTTTAAAAACTAGTAGACATGTATAGAATACGAATGTATTATTGAAAAATACATACGTACATATATACTTATATATATATATATATATAATTGTATAAAATACTATAAGATATTAATTAAATTAAAGAAGTTGGGGAAAAAACAAAAGTAATGAAACCAATTTTTTATTTGTATAAAAAAAATTTAAAAAAATAACAAAAACACTTCTCCCGACGTAATTCCGTCAGCATAGGTTTATGCAGGCAAATATCCGTCGGATTAGGTTTCTCCCGACAAAAAAACCTCTGCTGACGAAATTTTGTCGGGATAGGTCTTTTAAAAATATATATATATATAAACTTAGGATGTTTAGGTTAATTAATTTTTTAAAATTTTAATTTAGTAATTAAATAATATATTTGACTGATTTGATTAGTTAAATTAGCAATTATATTTTAATTATTATTTATTTAGTGAATAATTAGTATTAAATATGTTAATTAATGTCATGAATTATATTACTTAATAAATAGTAATTCAATTTTTCTTTTTCTCTTTTTCCTTTATTATTCACTAAGTAAATGATAACTAAAACATAATTACTAATCAATGTAATTAAAAAAGAGAAATACATATTATGCTCCTGAAATGGTTTGTAAAATAGTATAGCCGTCCGGCTATACTGTTTTTACTTTTTAAAAAAAATTCAAAACACAGTGTATAGCCGCGCGGCTGTACTCATTTTTATTTTATTTGAAAAAGAGGACCCTTCCGTGATTAGACGCCACGTGTCACTATACTATTTTTGAAGAGAAAAAATTCATAGTATAGCCGGACGGCTATACTATTCTAGAAGGTCTATCTATACTATTTAATATTTAAATTAAAAAAAGAAAAGAGGACCCTCCAAGTTTCTTTAGTTTGTACTTTATTGATATTAATTTGCTAGTTTCAACATATCCAAAGTAGATATTAATAAGCCACTGTATAATGTTTTAGTATAACTTTTATAACATATATTATTGGTATTCAATATTATACGAGAATTATTTGTATAATACGTGAACTTTGTGTGAATTATTGAAAATTTTGTAAAAAATATGGGTATTAAGCATTAGAAATGCGTATGTACATGTACAATACGACTATTGTACATTTGGTTTTTAAAAACTAGTAGACATGTATAGAATACGAATGTATTATTGAAAAATAAATATGTACATATATACATATATATATATATATATGTATGTATAAAAGACTATAAGATATTAATTAAAGGGAGACTTTGGAAAAGGCCAAAGGAGAGAGAAATTTTTTAAAACAAGCCAAAATGGACAAAATTGCCCTTTTCTATTTTTGGATTTCCTAAGGAATCCTTTACATTTGCATGTCTTTTGTTTGAAAGTTGAGAGGCATAGCTTTTTCCTGAAGTGAAAGTTTTTTTGTGATCAAAACCTAAATTTCCTTTAATTAAATTAAAGAAGTTGGGGAAAAAACAAAAGTAATGAAACCAATTTTATATTTGTATAAAGAAAATTAGAAAAAATAACAAAAACACTTCTCCCAACGAAATTTCGTCGGCAAATATACGTCGGATTAGGTTTCTCCCGACAAAAAAACCTTTGCAGACGAAATTTTGTCAGAATAGGTCTTTGTAAAAAAAATATATATAAACTTAGGATGTTTAGGTTAATTAGTTTTTTAAAATTTTATTTTTAGTAATTAAATAATATATTTGATTAATTTGATTAGTTAAATTATTTTAATTATTATTTATTTAGTGAATAATTAGTATTAAATATGTTAATTAACGTCATGAATTATATTACTTAATAAATAGTAATTCAATTTTTCTTTTTCTTTTTGTCCTTCAATATTCACTAAGTAAGTAATAACTAAAACATAATTACTAATCAAAGTAATTAAAAAAGATAAATACATATTATGCAACTTAAAGGGTTTGTAAAATAGTGTAGCCGTGCGGCTAGACTGTTTTTAAAAAAAGGGCTTGTCCATTATAGATCCCTACATTTTCTATTTCCTAGACATATACCCATCACTCTATAAATCTATGTGTAAAACCCAATTTCAAATTTAAATGACTAGTAAGATATAAGAAGTCATAGTATTCCTATGTTTTTACATTGTTGCCACCAGACTTCATATTTTATTTATAAATTTATTTCAAGCATTTCATTAACTGCCATAATTGTAATTAATACTCCCTATTAATAACATATCAATCACCCCATTTCTTTTAGTTGTCATTCCCTCTCACATATTGGCCCCTAAAATTTAAAACCAAAAAAATATATAAATGTAAATTACACATTCAATAATGTACCTATGAAAAATATAAACATAAATATATAAGTATAAAAATATAAATATATTATTTAAATAAAATATAGGTACATTATTTACTCATAGGTAAATTATTTTACAATGTACCTGTGAATGTGTATAGGTACATTATTTGGAGAGGAAAAATAGGTTCATTTATATATAAAAAAAATAGGTACATTCTTTTACTAGGTACATTATTTGGAGAGAGAAAATAGGTTCATTTATTAAAAAAAAAAATTGTTTTTCATAAAACAAACAATAAGATCAAATTATTTTTCATAAAACAAAAAAATAGGTACTTTATTTAGAGAAAAAAGGGTACATTATTTAAAGAAAAAAATAGGTTCATTTAAAAAAATATTTTTCATAAAACAAACAATAAATAGATTATCAAAATATTTTTCAACATAATTAGAATGTACACTATTATTCATAAAACTATAATAAAATAGATTACTAGTAGTATAATTCATAAAAGGAAAACAACATAATTTTTTTATTAAATAAACCAAAAGGTTAATCACATGTAGATTACTAACACGTTAATGTTGAATTTAATATTTCATTTTAAATAAGTTTCTAAATTAATTCATACATCCATTACAATCATTTGAAGATCTTTCCAAATTCAATGTGTGTCATTAGTTACACTCCCACATAACACGTTAACTTGTAAATATGGGTAGTTTTGGAATCCAAAAAATATAATAAATCAGATTTTAAGCTAGGTTAGGTAACTTGCTTACTTGGATCCTAGTCACGGGTTTTATTTGCAAAAAATTGGGTATTTTAAATAGAAAAATAGAGGAAAGGGTTGTAAGTGATTAAAAATGAATTTTATGGGTTTAAGCTCAATTTACTATTAAAAGAATTAAAAAACTGAGTATAGCCGTGCCGCTATACTATTTTTACATGTAAAAAAGAGTAGCCCAGTCATTAGGCGCCACGTGTCAAGCAGAGCTGGTCCTGAGCTCTCAAGGGCCTAGGGCGAAAATCTAAAGTGTGCCCATGTACACACATTAACAATTGAAACTATAGTTTTTTTAAAAAATAAACTAAGCATTGATTTTTTTAAGAAAATATTTTTCTAAAGATCTTTTTTAGACTTTGACGTATGTCTTATTTTTCTTTTTTGTCTTTTTAAGATTTCCAGAGTTTTAAATTTTATATTAAATAGAACTAATGACAATAAAAATCTAAACAATCACCACAACAAGTTAGAGGCAATAGCAATAAAGGAACTAAAAATATGATCAATCACACTCAAGCATGAAATGTTCAACTCAATATTAACTAAGTATGAAAAATAGTTTTTCGGAATAATCATTTTCTCAAGATAATTTTTGGCGGCTTTTGTTCCTTACACATCAAATAAGAAAACTTGATTTTATGGGATTTTAGTATGAAGTATATATTGACTTAATGAGCCATCATTTTTAGCCTAAATCGTATTTTGCACTAAAACTGAATTTTCATATTTTGATTTGATGAGAATTTGATTTTCTAGTATTTTTATTTGAATCCAAATGGGGGGTACTTCCTTATTTACATTGTAAACTTAAGTAAATGGAGTAATATAAAAATAAATAAAAGTAAAAGGACAAAGACATTTACCTAAATGTTGAAGATGAAAATAAGGTAATCTCTAATGTTGAGTGTCTGTTTAGTTTCTTCTCTTTTTTCTTTTTTTTTTTCCTTTTTCTAATGTTGAGTGTCTGTTTAATCTCTAATATATATATATATATGTTGACCCAAAAAAAAAAAAAATCTAAGAACAATTTGTGCCCCATTGTATTTTGGGCCCCGGGCTGTGGCCCTGGTAGCCCTGGGCCAGGGCCGGCTCTGGTGTCAAGACAACTCTACTTTAAAAAAAAAATTAAAAACACAGAGTATAGCCGCGCGGCTGTACGCATTTTTATTTTTTATTTTTAAAAAAGAGGGCACTCCAGCGATTAGACGCCACATGTCACTATACTATTTTTGAAGAGAAAAAATTTGTAGTATAGCCGGACGGCTATACTATTCTAGAAGGTCTATCTATACTATTTAATATATAAATTAAAAAAAGAAAAGAGGACCCTCCAAGCTTCATTAGTTTGTACTTTATTGATATTAATTTGCTTGTTTCAACATATCCAAAGTAGATATTAATAAGCCACTGTATAATGTTTTAGTATAACTTTTATAACATATATTATTGGTGTTCAATATTATACGAGAATTATTTGTATAATACGTGAACTTTGTGTGAATTATTGAAAATTTTGTAAAAAAATGTGGGTATTAAGCATTAGAAATTTTAAAAACTAGTAGACATGTATAGAATAGAAATGTATTATTGAAAAATACATACGTACATATATACTTATATATATATATATATGTGTGTGTGTGTGTGTGTGTGTGTGTGTGTGTGTGTGTGTGTGTGTGTGTATAAAAGACTATAAGATATTAATTAAATTAAAGAAGTTGGGGAAAAAACAAAAGTAATGAAACCAATTTTATATTTGTATAAAGAAAATTAAAAAAAATAACAAAAACACTTCTCTCGACGAAATTTCGTTGGCATAGGTCTATGTCGGCAAATATACGTTGGATTAGGTTTCTCCCGACAAAAAAACCTCTGCCGATGAAATTTCGTCAGAATAGGTCTTTGTAAAAAATATATATATAAACTTAGGATGTTTAGGTTAATTAATTTTTAAAAAATTTATTTTTAGTAATTAAATAATATATTTGATTATTTTGATTAGTTAAATTCGTAATTATATTTCAATTATTATATTCAGTGAATAATTAGTATTAAATATGTTAATTAACGTCATGAATTATATTACTTACTAAATAGTAATTCAATTTTTCTTTTTCTTTTTTTCCTTCAATATTCACTAAGTAAATAATAACTAAAACATAATTACTAATCAAAGTAATTAAAAAAGAGAAATTATACATATTATGCAACTTAAAGGGTTTGTAAACTAGTGTAGCTGTGCGGCTACACTGTTTTTAAAAAAATTAAAAAACTGAGTATAGCCGTGCGGCTGTATTATTTTTACATGTAAAAAAAAGTAGTCCAGTCATTAGGCGCCACGTGTCAAGACAACTCTAATTTTAGAAAAAAGGGTTAATTATTGTAGACGTCCGTGAACTATGGCCCCAGTTGCAATTGGGTCCGTGAACTAAATTTTGTGGCAATTTCGTACTTTAATTTGACAACAGGGTGCAATTAGGTCATACCGTAACTGAATTCGTCAAAATTGACCATGTGAGTGCCACGTGGTCTTGTTGGTCGGGGTATTAGTGACTTTTCGTCGTTTGGAATGAAACAAATCGAATATAGCGCTGAAGAAAGGGGAAATGACGTGAACTATCCCTTCTGAGGCAGACATTGCAGTTGCATACGGTGAGCAATCTCTTCTAGGGCAGCCATTGGAGTTAAATTTCCTGCAACAGTGACTGAGTGAGTGAGAAATTTTCTGTGTAAGCTTCGAAATTTGGGGTTCATCGAGGGTACAGTTAAAGGTTACGATTTCATTTTGGGGGTAGTTGGGTTTTTGGTCCTTTTGGCTGATAGTGATGGAAGAGTTTGACTTCCGTTGGGGTGGTGTTGCGCCTAAATACAGTAAGTGATTCTGCCTGTTTGAATACGTATGAGTTGGTTTTGTTTTCATCTGTGTGGTCCATAGCTTTTAAAGATTCCTTACACGCTTTGTTGCTTTATACTGTCGTCGACTGCAACACTTAGGGTTTTTTTTATCCCTTCTTGTCTTCTATCTATGCCTCACACCAAATGGACTGAAGTTATTCCATAGCAATTTAAAAACTGAACGAATGTGTACTGTATATTTTGGTTTTGGTGCAGAACATTGAATTAAAACATGGTTTTGTCTGATTTTATGATTCCAAAACAGGTGTATGTGTTTTAGCATTGTTTTGACCCTTGTTTACTGTGCAGGTAACCATGAAAACTGTAGTGCCTGTTCATGAAGGGGCAGAGGACAAAGGAAACACTAGCAAAAGTAGGCCTGGTTTTGAAGCTTCTGGAGAGGTGTCATCAGATGGTGAGCACACCTCAGATTTTGATACTAAAAGTGAGGGTGATGGGGATGATATGGAAGGGGATAATGAAGGGACAAGTAAGGTGAGAAGGAAAAAAAAACTGCCTCGGTTTAAGCAGTATAGAAGGGCGGTGGACTTAAAAAATCCTGAGTTTTGGCTTGGGATGCAATTTGAAAACAGACAGGTTCTTAAGGAGGCACTCAGGGAATATTCCATTATTCATGGAAGGAAACAGTTCTTTGAAAAAAATGACAAGACGAGAGTAAAGGCAAGACATGATTTTATATAGCTGTGCTTGTATATTGTGCAGGCTGAGGCAGCCCAAAATGGGAATGTTGGCCAAAATGAAGTTCAAGCAGCTGACAATGGAAATGCAGGCCAAAATGATATTGCCCCAGCCCAAACTGAGACTGCCCCAACCCAAACTGAAACTAATGCTGCCCCAACTCAAACTGACACTGCCCCAGCCCAAATTGAAGTTATTAGGCGCAGAGGAAGAGGAAGAGGAAGAGGCTTATGGAATCCAGCTGCAAGGATGTCATCTTCACAACCAGTTAGTTGCCTATTATTCTTGCCCAACTCAGATTTTTTTATGTTTGCCTATATAGTAATATATTTTGTTTGTGGTTTTTATCTTAGGTGGTAAGGGATATCAGTCAAGGAAGGGCCAATCTGCCAATGACATACTCACAACAAGTGCCCTTGCAACCATCATCCTCTTCACTTGGTATACACTCCACAACCCATAGAGGAAGATTCAAACACAGTGTCAAAAGAGGAGGACAAGTATAGACTGTCAAGACGTATTTTGTGGACTTTTAAGACCTATTTTTGGACTCTTATGTACTTACTATGTGGATGTGTCTTTTGGGTGAACAATTATAGACTCAAGTATGCTATTTGGTAATATTATTTTGAAGGCTCTTTTGCCTATTCTATGTAATGTTCAGGTGTATTTTGGATTGTATGTAATGTGCAGTTGGTGAATGTTAATTGGTAATTGAAGCCTTTTGGATTCGATGTAATGTGCCCCTGTTCATTTGGTATACACTGCCAATTCAGCACAAAATCAGCTGCAAAAATCTGATACATTGCCAAATAGGCACAAAATAACCTTAGCCCAGGTTTCTGCTCATTTCTGCACTACCAATTCCTGCCCATGCCATCAAAAGCTGTTCAAGAGTATATACAACATTATGCCCATTTTCTGCCATTTCTACACTACCAAATCATCCATATTGATGAACAATATCACAATTATTAAACAAAACAGAACAACAACCCAGAACCACCTTTGTCTTTGTCGATAACTCAAAATTTCCCCTTCTAGTACAACAACTTGTTGACCCATTCCCAGATTCTGTTTTTTCAAAATCTTGATTTCTTCTTCCTCTTCTCTCAGTTTTTGCTCTCATTTATTCTTCTCTTCTTCTATCTTTCTGAAATTCTCCGCCGTTGCTCTCAATTCTTCCTCCATTCCTCTTACTCTTCTAAGTAACCCAGGCAAGATTTCCTTTCCTCGTGCGCATGTTTCTTTCACCACCCATTCGAAAAAATGCAACCCCGTCTTACTGTTCTGCAATTCAAACAAAACGAAACACCAATTTCAGACCCAAAAAACCACCCATTTCATTCTCCAACCATGCGAAAAAACGAAACACCAATTAACCCTTATGCAATTCAAACAAAAACTTACCCGATTATTGCAACATGCCTCAAATCTTCTTCCGAGATTCAGATCTGTCCATGAAGTCCGCCGTTTGATTTCCGACCCACACTCGCAGTAACGACGCTTGCAATTTGAATCTGTCGAACTCTCCGACATTTTTCCTTCCCTCACAGCCCCTTCTCAGTTCTTCACTTCTTCAGTCTTTATTTGGGGGTCGAAGCCAAGGGTTTAAGGCGAGTGTTCATATTCGAAGGAGAGTCTTCAGACTCGAAAGGAAGTTTTTACCTCTCATTTTGACGGACAAATTGACAGAGTTGGATGGCAGGACCTAATTGCACCCTATTGTCAAATTAAAGTACGAAATTGCCACAAAATTTAGTTCACAGACCCAATTGCAACTGGGGCCATAGTTCACGGATGTCTACAGTAATTAACCCTAAAAAAAAATTAAAAACACAGAGTATAGACGCGAGTCTGTATAACCGCATTCTAGAAGGTCTATCTATACTATTTAATATATAAACTAAAAAAAGAAAAGAGGACCCTCCAAGTTTCATTAGTTTGTACTTTATTGATATTAATTTGCTAGTTTCAACATATCCAAAGTAGATATTAATGAGCCACTGTATAATATTTTATTATAACTTTTATAACATATATTATTGGTATTCAATAATATACGAGAATTATTTGTATAATACATGAACTTTGTGTGAATTATTGAAACTTTTGTAAAAAATATGGGTATTAAGCATTAGAAATGCGTATGTACATGTACAATACGACTATTGTACGTTTGCTTTTTAAAAACTAGTAGACATGTGTAGAATACGAATGTATTATTGAAAAATACATACGTACATATATACTTATATATATATATATGTATAAAAGACTATAAGATATTAATTAAATTAAAGAAGTTGGGGAAAAAACAAAAGTAATGAAACCAATTTTTTATTTGTATAAAAAAAATTAAAAAAATTAACAAAAACACTTCTCCCAACGAAATTCCGTCGGCATAGGTTTATGCCGGCAAATATCCGTTGGATTAGGTTTCTCCCGACAAAAAAACCTCTGCCGACGAAATTTCGTCGGGATAGGTCTTTTAAAAAATATATATATATAAACTTAGGATGTTTAGGTTAATTAATTTTTTAAAATTCTAATTTTAGTAATTAAATAATATATTTGACTGATTTGATTAGTTAAATTAGTAATTATATTTTAATTATTATTTATTTAGTGAATAATTAGTATTAAATATGTTAATTAACGTCATGAATTATATTACTTAATAAATAGTAATTCAATTTTTCTTTTTCTTTTTTTCCTTTAATATTCACTAAGTAAATAATAACTAAAACATAATAACTAATCAATGTAATTAAAAAAGAGAAATACATATTATGCTACTTAAAGGGTTTGTAAAATAGTATAGCCGTGCGGATATATGGTTTCTACTTTTTTAAAAAAAATTAAAAACACAGAGTACAGCCGCCCGGCTGTACTCTTTTTTATTTTATTTTAAAAAGAGGACCCTCCAGCGATTAGACGCCACGTGTCACTATACTATTTTTGAAGAGAAAAAAATCGTAGTATAGCCGCACGGCTATACTATTCTAGAAGGTCTATCTATACTATTTAATATATAAATTAAAAAAAAGAAAAGAGGACCCTCCAAATTTCATTAGTTTGTACTTTATTGATATTAATTTGCTAGTTTCAACATATCCAAAGTAGATATTAATAAGCCACTGTATAATGTTTTAGTATAACTTTTATAACATATATTATTGGTATTCAATAATATACGAGAATTATTTGTATAATACGTGAACTTTGTGTGAATTATTGAAAATTTTGTAAAAAATATGGGTATTAAGCATTAGAAATGCGTATGTACATGTACAATACGACTATTGTACGTTTGCTTTTTAAAAACTAGTAGACATGTATAGAATACGAATGTATTATTGAAAAATACATACAGACATATATACTTATATATATATATATCCCATGTTTTCACGAGGCAAGTCATTGAATTCAACATTATCTTGGAACACATTATCAACCTCTGCATGTGGCATATCCTCAAATTGCATGTTCTCACAAAGCAACTCATCTAGCTGTGTTGTATTGTTTTCCTCTTCATATTTTGAGTCCTCAATTTCTGCATTTCCGAAGTCATTTTCTGAATCATGATATTGATCATTGTTTTCTAAATCAGCTTGAGTACCCAAGTTGAGGTCCGTTGGCATTGGTTGATTGCTTCCACTTCCATAAGAAAATATTTTACGCTTCAATGTAATGCATAGTGGAATCTTGTAAGTCCTTGAAAGACTTTCAAAAATAAAAGCTCTCATATCATCTTCATCAACTATTTCTATGGGCCATGCACTTTTCATTGCATCGTATATGACTTTCATAGTTATCTCATACTCATTTCGGTCCACATTTACAATGTCATATACCTTATTCCAAAGCTCCTCAATCGTAATTTTATCTGAAACAAGTAATCCTTTAGTTTTGCAATTTTTGTACATTGAGTTAACCCACTTTCCATCGTAGTTAATTAAAATTGTCAAACTAGACATTATCCTGAAAGGTAAACCAACATAACAAATAATACAATACACATTGAGAAAACAATGTTCAAACCAGCATATATATATTTTTGTCAGAGTAACAAATATATATGATTTGTATATTTTGCTGTCAGAATAGCAAATCAGTAATCATGTGCAATTTGGGTCTACCATAGGAGAAACACTCACAACACCCACGAAACACAAGAAACCGATTTACAGAGAGGAAATTTCCAATTATTTTTGCTAGGGGATGGATTTGCCTGGATCATTGTAAAGTACTTTCTACTCTCTTGCCAATCCCAATGGGCAACATGTCTGTATAGCCTCAACACTCCCTAATTCAACTTACAATGATCCAAGCAGACCCAAAATTGAAAATATTTTATTCATCCAAATTGAAAAAGAAATACAATTAATAAGTTCTTTATCTTCAAATCAAATCCAACAAACAAAATTAATAAGTTGAATAAACTATTTTAAGTAGCCAACAAAAAACCATGGAATTAAAACAAAGATGGAAGGAGAGAGAGAAAGAAAAACAAACCTGAGATTACATGGATTACATATCAGTAAGTTGAATTTGGGAGTGTTGGAATTGTTTCAGACCAAGGATATAGACGTGCGTGCTCAACAGTAGTTCGACCAAAGGATACAGATGTGCGTGTGAATCCAAAATTTGTGTAGTAGGGTTTTGCTTTTTAGGTTTATGTGGGTTTTAATTTTTAAGGGCATTTGTGTCTATTTATGTGAGTTTTTGGCTATATTTGAAAGATTTTATAAAAACTGACATTTTTTAAAGTGGGGGGTAAATTTTAGCAATTTTTTATAAAAACTCTTTTAAACATAACGTCTACTTGTCCTTTGAAAAAAAACAAAATAAAAACAGACCAATTAAAAACTACATTCGAAGAAGAAGAAAAGGGTTCAAGTTCTTGCCTTTATTTTCATACCACGTTTGTGTTTAAAAAGGTGGTGTCAAAATATTGCAAATGAGGGTTTGGGCTGGCCTCGGTTTGGGTGGTGAGCTAGAATAAGCCGGCAAAAATTGACTCCAAGAGAAAAGAAAGAAACAAAGAAATAAAGAAAGGGAAGAAGAAAAAAAAAATGTGACATACATAGAAGAAATAAGTATGTACATGTACAATACAATTATTGTATGTTTTCTTTTAAAAAATGTGAGACGTGTATAGAACACAAATGTATTATTGAAAAATACATAAGTACATATATATATATATATATAAAAGACTATAGTCACTCGTCTACACTTTTTATTAAAGACAATTTTTTATTTATTATTTTTTTTTTTTTTTTAAAAACCTTTAAAGCAGCCTGGCTATACTATTTATAAATAATAAAAAAATTAGAAATATTCGAGTATAGCCGATCGGCTGTACTCTTTACTAGAAAAAAAAAAGAGCAGGCCACGTGTAAAATAGTATAGCCGAACGGCTGTACACTTTACTAAGGAAAAAAAACAGCGCAGCCGAAGTGTAAAATAGTATAGCCGTTCGGCTATACTGTTAAAAATTATTTTAAAAACTGCGTATAGCCGCACGGCAATACTATTTTTAAATATAAAAAAGAGGAACCTATGATTAGGCGCCACGTGTCAACGTAATTATATACGGAGTATAGCCGTGCGGCTATACGATTTTTTAAAGAAACATGACCCTCTTGTGCTCAGGCGCCAAGTGTCCCAAATATGTATAGCCGACCGGCTATACTATTTTTTATTATAAAAAAGCGTAGTATTGCCGCCCGGCTATACTGTTTAAATACATTATATTTAAAAGGTACAGCCGAACGGCTATACGATTTAATAAATAATAATTTAAAAAAAAACAAAAGAAAAAAGGACCCTCCTAGTTGCATTAGTTTGTACTTTATAGATATTAATTTGCTATTTACAACATATCCAAAGTTGATATTAATCTTCCACTATATATTTTTTTAATATTTTTTGATAACTTATGTTATTCTTATTCAATAATATGTGAGAATTATTTGTACAATACGTGAATTTTGTGTGTCTTACTAAAAATTTTGTAAAAAATACATGTATTAAATGTTAGAAATATGTATGTACATGTACAATACAACTATTGTATGTTTGCTTTTTAAAAAACATGAGAACTGTATAGAACACAAATGTCTTACTGAAAAATACGTACATACATATGTATGTATATATATGTAAAAGACTATAGCCACTTGTCTATACTATTTATTAAAGACAATTTCATAAATAAATAAGGCAAAAAGTCACTTTTGGTCCCTGTGGTTTACTACTTTTACCACTAAGGTCTCTGTGGTTTCAATTTCGTCATTTTTATCCCTGTGGTTTCAATTTGATGCAATTTAAGGACAATTCCCAATTTTTAATACTTATTGAGGGGCATTTTGGTCCAAATTTGCAGACCTCCCCAACCACCTCCACAGCCACTAGCCCCTCCAAAATCTCCTTCTTGTTGTAAACATTGACAATCCCACTGTCTAAACAAGCAACAAACAATGCTCCTTGGAGATGTACAAAGAGATGTACCATTTATACAACCTTCATCAACAAATTTTTCAGAGACTATGTTGTATTACATAATAAGAAACTATCAAAGCTTGTGACACTGGCACAAGGTGCAATAAGAGCTGCAATTGATGACGCTGTTGTAATCCTAGGCTACTTTTATGAAGCTTACAAAAGACCGAAGTAGACTTGCTCTGGCTACCTTGTTTTTCTTTGGGTTCAAAAAAAAAAAAAAAGTATCTCCCTTGTGTAATCCTAAGATTCGCTCGATTGTGATTTTGTTAGTTAATGTTTATGTATAGACAGCCATAATTTTTATTAACAAAAATTCAAATAGAGCATTGTTTGTTGCTGGTTTACAACAGAGATAAGTTTTTGGAGGGGCTGGTGGGTGGCTGTAAGGGGGTTGGGGAGGGGATGCAAGTTTGGATCGAAATGCCCCTCAATAAGTATCAAAAATTGAGAATTGTCCTTAAATTGCTTCAAATTGAAACCACAGGGACAAAAGTGACGAAATTGAAACCATAGGGACCTTAAATTGCAGTATAGCCGTGCGGCTGTACTATTGAAAAATATTGCATAATTATTGTATGTTTGCTTTTTTTAAAACGTGAGACATGTATAGAACACAAATGTATTACTGAAAAATACATACATACATATATATGTATATATATGTAAAAGACTATATCCGCTCTTCTATAAAGACAATTTTATAAATAAATTTTAAAAACCCTGTAAAGCCGCCCGGCTATACTATTCGAAAAAAACAATTAGAAAAAATCGAGTATAGCCGCACGGCGGTACTCTTTAAACAGAGCAACATAGGTGTAAAACCTGTCTAACGCCGACCGGCTATGCTATTAAAAAAATCGAGTATAGCCGATCGGTTGTACTCTTTACTAGAAGGCTCCGTTTGGTTCACGGAATGAATTTGATGGGAAATCATTTCCCATGTCATTTCCCAAGGGATGGGAAATGTTGATTCCTTTCCCATGTTTGGTAATGCCGGGAAAGTGATCCGGAAATATCACTTTATTTCCTTTTCCATGTTTGTTTTGAGTAGGAATGGAAAACAAATTTTGTTTAGTTTCCCAATTGTACCCCTATAAAAAAAAAAACCAATAATTGTTGGATAAAAATTGTAATTATGAATTGTTAGTAAGGACAAATTAGTCAAAAAAAAATTGTATTTAATGCTAGTTTTACTTTCTCATGGGAAGGGAAAGTGAAACCCAAGGAGGAAGGAAGGATTCACTTTCCCTCCTACTTTCCCATGTGCCAGGAATCGCTTTCCCATGCCTGACTTACCAAACATGGGAAAGGAATTGATTTCCCATGCCCAAGATTCCTTTCCCATGAACCAAACGCAGCCGAAGTGTAAAATAGTATAGCCGCAGGGCTGTAACCCTTAAAAAACAGAGCAGACCACGTGTAAAATAGTATGGCCGCACTAGTGTAGCCGTGCGGCCATACTGTTTTTAAAAAATATTAAGAAGCTGAATATTGCCGCACGGCTATACGATTTTTAAATATAAAAAATAGGACCCCAACGTTTGGCGCCACGTGTCAACACAAGTCTATTTGTTAAAAAAATTAAAAACACGGAGCATAGCCGTGCGGCTGTACTTTCTTTTCCAAAAAACCCCTACTGTGATTACGCCCCCACGTGTCCAAAATAAGTATAGCGGTACGGCGATACTATTTAATAAATAATAATGATAATATGAAAAAAGGACCCTCCTAGTTGCATTAGTTTGTACTTTATAGATATTAATTTGCTAGTTACAACATATCCAAAGTAGATATTAATCTTCCACTATATATTATTTTAATATATGTTAGAAATATTTGTATAATACATGAATTTTATGTCTCATATTAAATTTTTTGTAAAAAAATACATGTAATAAATGTTAGAAATACGTACGTATATGTACATTACAACTATTGTATGTTTGCTTTTTAAAAAACTTGAGACGTGTATAAAACACAAATGTATTATTAAAAAATACGTACGTTACCCATCTTTTGATTAATTAAATTAACCATTGACCCAACTAAATAGACAGTTAACCATAGGCCATACCCACAAGCCACTCATATATCCTCTGATAGGGAAGAGAATCTTGGTGAAACTGTTGGTTATCAGATCCGCCTGGAATCAAAACGTTCTGCTCAAAAAAACGTGAATTCTGCACCACTGGAGTATTACTTCGACAGTTGGTAATACAATTTTTCTGATATGAGTGCCGCCACCATCAATGTGGACTTGTTCTCCAAGTACTTTGGAAATTCCCCAACAATACATATACCAGTATATATGTAATGTGTTCTAATGTGTTCCCCAAAAATTAAAAAATTAAAAACACAAGTCTTTTTTAAATATAAAAAAGAGGACCCCATCTTCCTTTTAATAAACTTGTATCATTGGGATTTTCAAATTATACGTTGTTTTAAATGTTTTCTTGTTGACAAATGACAGGATTAACTTTCCCGGTGGAAGACATTCTAGAGAAAACTCGTTATATTGTCAAGTCAGAGTTTGACAACCTGGAAGGGGGAAATTCCAGGAGAAGAAGGAGACAGCAAGATTCCAAGAAGGATCCTTTAACTGAATTATTTGAGGCAATCCAGCAGTCCATATCATTTTCATTCCCATTGAAATCTACCTGCTTATATTGAATAACATAGACTTATAATCAATGAATGTATAAGGCTTTTAAACTTTAGCTTCAGCAGTTCCAACATTAATAATTTTTTAAAGAAATTACAGCTATCTTTGCACACTACCATGGGATCCAAACATTGGGAAGATGCTTCTAATGTGTTCTATCTTTCAATCCTGCCTTAACAATTGCAGCTGCCCTTGCTCATCGTGACCCTTTTGTCCTACCAATAAATAGGAAAGAGGATGCTGATGCTGCAAAACTATAATCGGTTTTATTAAAAAAGTAGTACCGCCGCCCGGCTATACTATGGTTTTTTGGAAAAAAAATTAGTGTAGCTGCACAGCTATACTCTTTTTGACACATGGACACCTAAGAGCAAGGCAGGTCCTTTTTAAAATATATATATACTCTGTTTTTTTAATGTTTTTGTTGACAAGGTTTAAAATGACGTTTAGCTTAATAAATTTCTAGTGAAAATAGGAAGTTAACAATAAAAAATTGTTAATAACTATTTTCATTTTAAATCTAAACGACTCTTAATATTGGATTTAGTCAATCATTACCTTAATGTGTTGTTATTATACTGTTTTTTATATACTTAAATAATTATTAACTTTTAATTTTGTGCAATTTTTTATGGGTTCAGATCCTCTCTGTTAGGATATGCTTTTCTTTTATTATTTACATATCTGAGCTTAATCGAGTCCTTATTATTCCAAAAATGGATTTTAGCTTCCAAAACCTAAATCTAAGTCAAACGTGAATCAATAATATCAACTACTTGTTGGAGTTTGAATGAAATACATGAACTTGAGTCACACATTAGAAAAGAAAAGTCTCTACTCCTTATAAGTGGGAGTCTTCCCACACGTGCTATATGGAACCTAGGTGGATTGGAACTGGCCTCACCTATAGATTGGCCTTTGATTATATATACATAGTATTTAATATTTAATAATCGTAGACTCAATCTTGGGTTGTCCATTTTTGGAATACTAAAATATATTCATAAATTAAAAATAATTTTAAAGTCCAAATAATTATTTAAGATAAGTAAATATAAATAATTAGTATTTATTAAGTAATTTATGAAATTAATTAAAATAATTGAATACTAATTATTCATTAAATAAAGAATAATTAATATAATTAAATAAGGCTAAGATATTATTTAATTGCAAATATTAAACTAAACAAACCAAGTTTCTATAAATAAATAAAAAACAAAGTCCATAAAAGAATTTAAAAGATTAATTATGAAATTAATAAAATATTTAAATACTAATTATTCACTATTGCAATTTATCTTAGCCTTGTTTTAATTACTTTAATTCTAACCAGAAATAAGTCACTCATTTCTAACACATTCATACTTAATAAATTTTCACTAAATTATCATGAATGATGTAACTTGTACAAATTTGTTTCATTTTCCAATTCAGTTTGATCTGTTCGTTTCTAGCTATTTAACTGAATCACAAAAAATTCTGGATCTGAGGGAAAATTAGTAAATTAGGAAGGTGCAGAAACAAATCAATTGCATCCCAAATCAAAGCTTAAAATTTGATTTAAGCTACTTGTTAAAGCCCATTGGGCTAGTTTCTTTTTGTTTATTTGTCGTTTTGGGCTTTTGGGGAAGTTTTGTGCATTGACAACTTTTTGGGTGGTTTGGCTTGAAAGGGATGCTAGATTTTTTGAAGAAAAAATGGATTAAGAGGTGTCGACATTGGGGAAAAGATCATAGAGTGAGGATTTGGGCTTCTTTGCAGGCATTAGCTGCGGAATTTAGAGATATTCCCTCCTTTTATATTCATGAATATTCATTTGCTTTGGAGGTATTTGTTCAATGTGAGGGGGAGACAAAGTTCAGGCGCCTCTGTCAGCCTTTCCTCTCTATTCTCCTTCTTCATCAAATGTGCTACAAGTAGAGGCAATTATCATATTACACCTGATTATGTTTCCTCTTGGATTCTGCATATTTCTGCTCCTTAACAATTTTAAGGTGAAGGCTTTAATGCACTTACATCTAGACTATTTTAGAGCTCAAGTGAGGAGCTATCTGAGAAAGCCCTATCTATGTTTAGATGTCAGTGCTCAGTAATACCTTGTCTTATTTCTTAATTTCCTTTCCAATTTTTATATATAACATACTTCTTTGTGGAGGATAAGTTTCTACACTTGCGTTATATCAGAATTTAGCAAGTTAGGAATAGGTGAGCCTAGTTGTTGATGTTGATGGACCGCTTCCTTATCTAATAGTTCTATATATATATGTGTGCGCGCAAGCATATGTACACGGACACACACCGTTTATTTGTTCTGTTGGGTATTCTCACAGGAGTCATTACTCATCTGTAGGCTGTTGTAACTAATCATCTGGTTGTAAAGGGCAGCTACCGCAGTCTGAGAGTAATATATGGAAACACAGCAGAAGATCTGGGGCAATTCAACATTGAATTTGATGATAGCTCTATAACTAATCTTGTTAGCTCGGCTGTGGGAAAGCTTGAAGACCTCCCTCTGGCTTTACATTCAACTTATCTGACAAGAACCACCAATTGCAACTAGGATCCTTAACAAATAGCAAGAACCACCAACGCCTTTTAGGGTAAAATCAAACCTCCAACCTAGGTGGTTGCTATCAAAAAGACGTCTCACTTGATAAAACCTATACTCCAGTTTAACTCTTGGCACCATGAATAGCAAGCTATGACTCAGTAGGCCACGCAATGTCCTGTTACAATTCAAATATTATATTATACAACCAACCATAGCATTAATGATAATGTAACAATATAAAAATATACTTTTCATATTTTAAAACCCATAAGAAGAAGTCTAACTTCTTTGGAAAGTTGTTCCCATAAATTTTGTAACAGAGGTCCGCGAGCATCTTATCATCTCCCAAAATGACACAAGCAGAGTGAGGCAGACCGGGACATCCCAATAGAGTCATCCCGTTCCTCATCCATACCCCATGAAGAGTAATATTTAGGTGATCTTTTTTATAAAACCTCAAAACATGGAGCATGGCACTAATAATATCGCTGCAACATTAAAAAATGAATACGAATAAATAAAAATGAAAAACAACATACTGCAGTAAAATAAATGAATACAGATAAAAAGAATTGCAAACTATTATACCTGTATATCGTACGCAGCTCCGGAACGATGTATTAGTTATCTGGATCCATCAACTCATATATATTATCTACCCAATATCCAAGGCAGCAGTCTACTAACTCGAAAAAGACAAGTGTGCTCCTATCGTGAAACCTTTGGATGATATTAACAAGCAGCACTTAACGGGAATGGTATTTGTTATCGTCGCTATGTGACTCCCGTTACGTGATGCCCGTTAATCTCATCCAAAGGTTTCCCAATAAGAGCACGTTTGTCTTTTCCGAGTCAGTAGATTGCTGCCTCGGATATTGGGTAGATAATACATATGAATTGATGGATCCAGATAACTAATACATCATCACGGAGCTGCGTACGATATACAGGTATAATAATTTGCAATTCTTTTTATCCGTATTCATTTATTTTACTGCAGTATGTTGTTTTTCATTTTTATTTATTCGTATTCATTTTTTAATGTTGCAGAGATATTATTAGTGTCATGCTCCATGTTTTGAGGTTTTATAAAAAAGATCACCTAAATATTACTCTTCATGGGGTATGGATGGGGAACGGGAGGACTCTATTGGGATGTCCTGACCTGACCCACTCTGTTTGTGTCATTTTGGGAGATGATAAAATGTTCACGAACTTGTGGTACAAAATTCATAGGAACAACTTTCCAAAGGAGTTGGACTTCTTCTTATGGGTTTTGAAATATGAGAAGTATATTTTTATATTATTACATTGTCATTAATACTATGGTTGGTTGTATAATATCATATTTGAATTATAACAGGACATTGCATGGCCTACTGAGTCATAGCTCGTTATTCATGGTGACAAGAGTTAAACTGGAGTATAGGTTCTATCTAGTAAGACACTCTTTTGATAGCAACCACCTAGGTTGGAGGTTTGTTTTTACCCTAAAATTTAGGCGTTAGTGATTCATGCTATATGCTAAGGACCCTAAATATTACTCTTCATGGGAGAACTCTACCGGTCTGCCTCATTGTGCTTGTGTCATTTTGGGAGGACGACGCGGAATAACCTCAAATTAAACGCAAGATAAAAACAAATTATAAAATTGAATGAGCTAAAATTATGTAATAAAGAAAAACATATGAAAAGGAAAAATGCAAAATGAAAAGTAAACACAAAGTAAAGAGAAAAAGGAACAAAGAAAAAAATATATACATAAAGCAAAAACTGAAATGAAAAAGAAGAGAAAAAGCAAGATTGGGAAAAGGTAAAAAAAAACAAGAAACAGAATAGTATATTTCGTTTGAATTGTCCAATGTATTGGAGTTGCAGCTCTGTTACCGATGCCCCTGTTTAAAAGCTCTTATTTTCTGCATCACTACTAAATAGAGCTCATAAGTTATCTCTACTTGTCCCAATAATTTGTAAATAAATCGAAGCACAAAAATTTAAGAAAAAGTAAAGAATTTGATTTAAAATCACAAAAAACAGAATCTGAATTACATTACTACAAAAACACAAACAAGAAAAAGAAAACTTTTCTTTATATACAAACATACCAACTCAAAGTCAATCAGAATTAGAAATCCTCACAAATCCAACAGAAAATAAAAAATCCCATGAATCCATTTCTTTCCTATATTTTCCAAGCAACCCAAACCTAATCCCCAAATTTCCCAATCAAACACCAATCAATCATCCGTATAAACGAAAGGAATTCAAGAAATGAAGAATGTATAGAACCTGTGGTTCCGAGAGTGGCTTGCACTGCATAAGTTGCTCGATCTGCTCGTTCAGATCACTGCCCGCATCCGAGGATACAGAATTGACGCCCATCTTGCTTCTCTCTGCTTCGAGAATCGAATTGGGAGTACTGGTATTCGGATTAGGGATAACCCTAACCCCAGATTCAGAGATTGGTTCCGGTCCTCACACTCTGATCGTGCTTAAAGCAGAGGTGAGAGGACGGAGACAAAAATGAGGGGGCGAGTGTGTGTGTAGGCGTCGCTTTATACGCCACCCGCTGCCACATTATCAAACAATATTCAATATTGGGAGGTTGGGAGGTTAGGGTTTGAGAGGGTTGGAAGAGATGTGAAATTGGGAATGAAAAGGGTTTGGAGGCGTTGTGCAGAGTCGGGTGGGTAAGTGCTCCTGTTTCTTCCCTTTTTGTTAAACCTGGCCCAAAACGACGTCGTTTTGAGGCCAGGTCAATTTAAAAAAATTGACTGAGCCTTGAACCAAGGCTCGTTTTAACAAAAAATTATGCGCAGCACAGCAAAGGAAGTCAAATTTTCCAGGTTAACGGGCCAAGGGCCCACTCCAACAACACCGATACTGTCCCCATTTTACCACCTGCACAATCCTCAGGTGTGGGGTTTTATCACAAAAGGCCTCGGTATTAGTTGGAGTGGGGTAATTCTATTTAAAGTACTCTTTCTCCTTCCCTCTCTCCGATTGGTTTCAACACTCCCCAGCACGTGAGACCCCATTTTGTGGGTCACACGTGGAGATCCACACATCGGCAACCACGTGGAGCCATGTAGGGACTCACCCATCGCGCGGGGCCAAATGGGGACCCACCCATCACGTGGCACCTTTGGCCTACGTGGAGCCAAATGAGGACTCACCCATCGAGCGGGGCCAAACGGGGACCCACCCATCACGTGGCAAGTATGGGCCCGCAACCTGGCTCTGATACCATGTCAAATTTTCCAGGTTAACGGGCCAAGGGCCCACTCCAACAACACCGATACTGTCTCCACTTTACCACCTGCACAATCCTCAGGTGTGGGGTTTTATCACAAAAGGCCTCGGTATTAGTTGGAGTGGGGTAATTCTATTTAAAGTACTCTTTCTCCTTCCCTCTCTCCGATGTGGGACACAATTGGTTTCAACAATTATACATTGCAATTTTCCTGACAAACCACTCCTACAGAGAACTTACTGGAGTTACCTCATTAACTTGTTGTGTATATTTCAAAATCTCAATGTCGTCTCCTAACATATAAAATGATGGTGTTATATGTAAATACTATGGTAGAGGAGTTTATTTTCTGGCTCTAACTCTGGAAATTACCTTTATGTTGAAAATTATATGGTGGCTGAATAAGCAAAGGGTTGGGCAGATCAAGTGGAAGATGCAGCATTATTGACAGTTTTCGGAGAATTTTCAATTCTCAACACAGAGGTCAGATAGGAGGAAGTGGGAACTGGGTTCATCAGGGGTTTTCTCCTTTAAGACGTTTTATTTTTATTTTGTGTGATATGAAATTTCTTGTTCCAGACTGCTAAAATGATTTGGAAATCTAGTGCTCCTACTAAGGTTTGTGGTTTGGCTTGGCTCTTAGCTCATGGAAGAGCAACAAAGTGACAAAGTTGTTGACGCTCGGCACGTATTGAGCTGGTCTACCCAATAAAAACACGACACATGGCACTCGTACTAACGCTCTAGAAGAAACAAACAAAACTCCCTCGGCTTCGGCCTCCGAGCTATTTAGGGAAGAACGAATGGATGACAAGACCCCTCCTGACCACCGACTCGTCGCACCTCGTGAAACACACCTACGTCCCTTCGGAAGCCAAATGTAAACCGCCCGAACCACCACCTCACCAGATTGGACTGCCACCTCCTGTGCAGGAGGCTACTCTGTCCAGACCCGCCCCCTAGTGGAAATGTAAGAAAGTCATCATGAGCGGAGGACGTGGGTAAACCCCGACCGCCCATCGTCGTACAAATCTAATGTGACCCAAACAGCTCGGCTCCAAACCAAGGTGGTCAGCTTGTAATTTAAGTCATATCCCTCCTATAAATAGAGGAGGAGCTCTCAAAGAGGGGGCTCTGGCGGGGTTCAAGAAGAAGAAAAAGGAATAAAAAGTTATGCCTTATCATTTGTTATATTGGAATTCTCATTCGTAGAGTCCCTTCTTTCAGTCTTCAAAATATTGCCATATCTCATCACGTTAACCACTTGAATATAGGTGGATTAAACAAAAGTCTTCACATGGTCTGGTTGTTTGAAGACAAAATCTTCACATGTAGACCTGGTCTCTTCGCATGCAGATGGTGGAGGAAAGAGTTTTAGGATTTGCATGTCTTTGATGCTAAAGATAAAGGGCTTTTTCGTCATTTCGAAAAGATTTTGGATGTATTTGAGGACTGAGAGTTGGCTGTTTCTTTTTAGTTTTTCACTAAATTCCAAAAACAGAAGAAATAGCCCATTTGCTACTGTGACAGATTGAAAGGTCGCCGTAGAATTCGACATCTGTTGATAAAATCAGAATCTCCCATCGACCGTAGTTCACATGGAGCTCTGAGTGTGACTCATACGGTTCCAAACCCTGCCTAAACCTTTCCAAATTTAGAGAGCAAAGAAGAAGAAGATTCCATCAAAAAAAAACCCAACACAATTATCATCATCATTTGGACAGGTTTGGTGCAATGAACCAATATCCAGAAATACCCATATGAGATCTCATCTTATCAAAGATTTTCACTCTCTACCAAACCCCCATATTAGTTTTTATATATCAACCATGGAATTTGCTAGCTGCCCATGAAGTCTTCCATAGTTATAGTTCTCAATCTCTCAGTTTCACAGACAGAAAACAATGGAGTGTGGAGGAGGACAGAGCAAGGTGTAAGATATTTATTGTCTTAATTAATATAATATGATCTTCTAATCCTAAGAGGATTCAAGTTTTTGATTGATCAGGAAATAAAACAAAAGCCATATAAGATAATACTTGTACAAAGCTTATTAAAGTCAAACACAAGTATTATAAGGATTCCTAATACAACATGGATTGAAACAAACCTATCCTAATGCAAAAAGGACACTCGAATGCTCCTTGATAGGCAAGGCATTCGCAGTGATGCATCTATAAATAGAGGTCCCTTCCCTTGCAGCAAAACTACTCTCAAATCAGATCTCACCCTATCTAAGAGAAAGAGAAACTAAAGTGCTGCAAAAGGGAAGAAGACTCTCTATAAGAAATCATGATACTCTACTGCTACCATGGCTGAACAAGGTTAGTATTATAGTTTAAAAGCATAGTACAGACTTACATGTGGTATCAGAGCTCTAGGCTTTTGTTCTTTAATCTGACTAATTGATCGTAAGCTATAAAGTATGCAGTTTTTCTTTTGTTTGCAAATCTTAACTGTTAAAGAGCATAAGGTTATCTCTGCTCATAAAGTAGTATTAAAGTTTAAATGTCGCAACACAATATATATTGAAACTAGAATGATGGCGTGTTCAATAATTGGCTTATAAGGCTACTTGTTTCATAATATCTTGCTCGCATGTAATTGATCATTAGTCATGGAAGCATGTAGTGTTAAACAAATTGCATATCTTATTTGATAAGGTATGATCAAGGGCATAAGGTTATTACTGCTCGATCATGCTGTAAAAGACTTTTGATCAATGATTTGGAATCTGCTATGCAAATTGAGTGAGCCACAGCTGCTCAATTTGTATGAGAAGGTTTTAAACTCTATAGTTTGGTCAATAATTGCATCTATATTAGTAGCCTTCTGTATTATTCTCCATCCACAGATGGGAATTGTACAGATTGATAATAATATGATGGAACAATCTGGATAGTAGACCGCATAAACTATCAAGTCTTCTCTACATCCACAGATGTGAGTTTTCTTGCACAGGAAGTTTATGCAGTTCATTATCTGGGATTTTGGAATATGGTAATTTACACCCACAGGTATAAATTAACGTATTTAAGTAAAGATTTTGGGGACAGTTTATCCATGTATATTCATGGTGGAGTGATGCAAAAGACAACATATGTGAATTAATTGGAATTTCCCTCTATCCACAGATGTGAGGATTTAACCTATGAAAGGAATTCATATATGAACTCTCTTGATGATCACTAAAAACATGTTTGATTCTCAACCCACAGGTGTGAATCAATAATGTACAGATATTTAAGCACTATGGGACAACTTATTCAGATATGTTGTGTTTTAAAAACTTTTCGGAATGTCACAATGAACCTTAACTCTATTAGGCGCATATACGTTTTTATTTTGTTATATGGATTGTAACATGATACATGTCCTATTTATCGGTTTTGATAAATCTCACGTATATGAGTTGCTGATGATAATTTATTAATAGTGATCTTAAATAGTCATAAAAGTTGTTTTCATGACTCAAGGAAAGACATTTTGGTTGATCACATAAAGGGAAACGTGAGCTATTATGGAACTTTCTTGCTTGGCTATATGTTTTGCTTATGTATGAATATGGTTGATGTTTGGTTGTTTTCATATGAAATCAGAGACTATTTCTTGACATACATACAGTTGGATTGATCCATACGTGTAAAGGGATTGATACATACTTGATTGGATTGGATCACATAAAGTCGTATTGACAGATAAGATTGTGTTTTAATATCAAGTTAAAGCAATATAAGATTGGCTGGTTTTGTAAGTTTTGTTATGCTGGTTGGTTTATAAACTTAATTAAGGCTGATTCAATATAATTATTTGGTAAACTGGTTAAGTCCAGAAAGCACCTTTTCAATTGAATTAAAGTCTAATGACGAACATGCCTATTTGAATTAATAAGTTAATTCAATTTTAAAGTTTATAATAATAATTGGGTTTTTGCAGCATGTGTTTTATGGCATGATTAGTGTAATGTTTAAACACCTTCAGTTTTGAATTTCAAGCATAAAGAGAAATTTGTCTTGTGAATGCAAGTTTACATGCTTTACAAGTATTAATTTGCAGATGCATCGCTTGCATTTCAGGAGTATCTGAATTCTATTGACATGAATATTGTATCAAAGTTTTGAATTTTCAGTTTTTTCAACGTCTAATTATTTATCATGTTATATAGAATTCATGCATATTATTGAGAAAGATGCCCAAGGAAGGATAACTTTTGAATAATCACTGAAAGAAAACTTGGACTTTTGCATGGCAAATTTTTGTTATAATTTCAAAGAAGATGTCATGCAATATGAAGCTTATCATGTTTAAGAATATCGTATTACTGTTATTTCTTGATTGAATGAGTTGTATGGATCAAATTGCACTTTTGATTAAGGTTCATTAATTTTTGGTTTAAATCAAAAGTGGCATATTGCAACATATAAGATACTCAAGATACGAATGATCTTTTGATTGCTCGAAGTGTTTTAAACTTGATAAAGTGATATTTATATTATACCTTTGTGATATGGTATTAATTGTTTTGCATCTACATGGAAGTTAATGTTGAATGTTTAGAATGCATAAGGATGACTAAATTTTGAGGTGTATATTGTTGGCATTCATAAATTTATAGTTGACTTTTTAATTTTAATTTTCAGTTTTGAACTACGCTAACATGTCGTCTGTTAGGGTGAAGTTATAATTCGAATTAAATAATGAAAAAATAAAAATAAAAAAAAAATAAAAAAATTAGGCGAGAAGGATGTTTTTCTAAAGTTTCTGTAGGCACTGATTTCATAAAAATATGTTGAGAATTGAATTTTTGGTGAATTTATAAAGTTGAAACAGATGCACAGGAATTTTCCTGATAGTTTCTGCATTATGTATAAAGATTGTTGAATGACTCTCCTAAAGATCTTCAAATTACCTTAAATTTTGGTATGTTGAGAATATATGTGTCTTCTTGAATTCTATAAAGTTTCGTGATTATTGGATGTATAGATTATTTGTGAGAATTTTATTAGTGATCTGCGTTCAGGAAAAGTATGTGCTGACAGATTTTCTGAGTAACCTTGTAGGTCATTTTCAGACTTTTTAATTAGCTATAAAACGACTCATTAATTTTTCTGTTTGAAGATTAATGACTCTAGTTTGTTTGCATTAAATTTGATGCTAATCCGATTTATAAATTAATTATGGTAAATTCTCAAGTAATCACATATCATTGCTGGAAATTTCTTGACAGTTTTGTGCATTTAGGCTTATACTGTGAAGTACATTAGGAGCATGCCTTGAAAGTTCTTTTACACCATTTTGTCACAGTATTTCTAATCATGAGGTTATTGTTGCACTATATATTGAAGTAGAAAAGTAGTGAGTGTTTGCCCAAGTGGGAGAAGTGATGTAAAGTTTTGGGCTTCACACTCAAGACCTTACATCTTGTATTTTGATAAAGCTCATAAAGGTTTTGAAACATACTTGGAACTGTTTTCTGGTTGTTGACACATTGAAGTTTTACATCTTAAGTGTTGGTTTTATGCATCAATATATTTTTATTACCAATTTTTTTGGATACCTGGCTGTTTCATTTTTGGCTACTAAAGTTCTTACCTTGCTTACGCTTTTTATTTTGCATTGGTTAAAGAAAATTTAATTGATGTTTAAAGTACAAAGTGAATAAAGTTTAATGCATTCATTACAATTTGGTTTTTCTCAAACTAAGTCCAATCTGCATGACATGTAATATGTTTTTCAAGATATGTGTTAGTAAAGTGCTATTTTGAGAAATAAATTGAAGGAATTAAAGTTGAGGCCTAATCCTGAGGAAACAATTTCAGTGAAAAAATAATATGTTTTGTTCTATGCTCTTTTCTTGATACATTTTGGTGCAAAATGGTTGATGAGTGGGAGCATTCAATGATCTTCTTTGTTGCATACATTTAGTTTTGACTGTTTATGATTAATCACTTAATGTTCTAGTTCTTCATTAAGGGTTTTAAGGCTAATACGAACAAAGATTGTTTGGATGTGTTAATTGTTATTGTTAATTCATATTTCAGTTAACAGTGGTTAATCAATGACTCTTACCTTTCATTGAATTTATTTTTTGCTTGTAAGGTAGAAGGTAAATGAAAGGAAATTGCATTGGTTGATTGATTTACTATATGAGGTTATTCCCAAAAGTTTTAATGGGAAATTTGATTCGATTTTGGTTATGCCATTCATTTTCTATATGCAAAATCAGTGGGAGCCGAGTTTTATTCCACTTAATTTCATTATTTTCTTAGAGACAGTTCAGTTGTTTTGTTTGCTACTCTTTGGTTCAATCTTTTAATGAATTATGTGACTTCAGTTTTATGTTTATTATTCTTGACAAATTAATCTCTAAAGGGAGGGCGTATGAATGAAAGTGACCTTTGTAAACACAAATTAAGTTTGGTCATGATCATTCTGCATTCTAGCCTTGACGGAAGTCTCTTAAAGGAGTCCCAAATGCAGTGTTTCACAGACATGTCATGAGCATGGGATTAAGGAATGATTTGAATGCTTAAATCAGTGGGAGCCTTGTTAAGTTTGTTTAGCAGTTTTCTGTTTTAGTTTTAATTCACAGTTGGTCATGGTTTTCGATGGATGTTGATCTTATTCTGAGATTCAGAAATAAAGTTTTCTTTAAACAGTTACATGTTTAATTAATATATGGTTATAAATACTTGAATGGATTTAGCAGAAAAGCTAGCTAAAGATATCTGCAATGATATTCATTCATGACAGTGACATCACTTTAACAAGTGATGAGACCTTAGTAGTCGAATTAAGGGACATTGAATGAACATGTTCATAAAGCTTTACAGTAGAACTTGTTTAATTTTCTGTTTGATCTTGATGGAAGCTTATGCGGTTTTAAAGAATGATTAATGTGATTATAAAGGCTCTGGAGTATAGGATATCCAGTGAAGTCTTGATGGTTCTTTCTCATTCTTTAAAATTGACAATTGCTTGATGGAATCAGCTTGAGTTATATTTCACAAAGGCCTTAAGTGATCAACACAAAAACTTTGGGATTAGTCGATCAAGTGGGAGAATGTAAGATATTTATTGTCTTAATTAATATAATATGATCTTCTAATCCTAAGAGGATTCAAGTTTTTGATTGATCAGGAAATAAAACAAAAGCCATATAAGATAATACTTGTACAAAGCTTATTAAAGTCAAACACAAGTATTATAAGGATTCCTAATACAACATGGATTGAAACAAACCTATCCTAATGCAAAAAGGACACTCGAATGCTCCTTGATAGGCAAGGCATTCGCAGTGATGCATCTATAAATAGAGGTCCCTTCCCTTGCAGCAAAACTACTCTCAAATCAGATCTCACCCTATCTAAGAGAAAGAGAAACTAAAGTGCTGCAAAAGGGAAGAAGACTCTCTATAAGAAATCATGATACTCTACTGCTACCATGGCTGAACAAGGTTAGTATTATAGTTTAAAAGCATAGTACAGACTTACACAAGGCGGTTCCTTTGCTTGACAACCCAGCTGGGGCTTCTGCGGCTCAGACTCTCGGAAACATAATCGTTTCCGTTGTTGGGACCGGCGTTTTGGGTCTCCCTTTCGCTTTGAGAATCGCTGGCTGGCTTGCGGGTTCGCTTGGTGTGATTATTGCTGGCCTCGGCACCTACTATTGCATGCTCCTCCTTGTTAGTTTCTTCGGCTCCTTCTCTTTTTCTTCAGTTTTTCATTCTTGTTTTAATTTGTTCTTTGTGGTTTAACGTCCTATTCGAGATGTTATGTTGTTAGATTATGTAGCTTGTTATGTTGCTAGATTGTTCGACTCAGACATTTCCAAACTACCTTACATGTTATTAACTTGTTCATTTGGGCATTTAGATTATTTTGACATGTTAAGTTGTGACTTTTGTTATGTTGCTAGAGTATATGAACATTATGTCTTTGAACAAACATCACTTAGATCAATCATTCAGATTACAATATGACCCACTTTGATCAATCTTCGTGAACACAGTAATCTTCTTTTTTTCCCCCTTCTTAATTCACATTTCTGGTTTGGTATAGTTGGACTCTTTTTTCCCTTGGGGATGGGGAAAAGTTTAAAATTGATCTTTATGTTTTGATTCCGTGATAATGAATAGGTGGAATGTAGGGAGAAGTTGGCATCAGTAGAAGACTCAGCAAATAGAAAAACTTATGGTGATTTGGGTTATGGATGCATGGGAAGGACAGGTCGTTATATAACCGAATCTGTGATTCTGGTTGCCCAATGTGGAGGCTCTGTGGCGTATCTTGTATTTGTTGGGCAAAACCTTTCATCGATATTGAATGGCTACGGTATCTCTGTTGCTTCCTGTATATTTTTATTAGTTCCAATTGAAATTGGGCTGTCTTGGATAGGCAGTCTACCTGCTTTGGCACCCTTTAGTGTCTTTGCATCAGTCTGCAATTTGTTGGCTATGCTATTTGTGGTGAAAGAAGACATACAGCAGGCATTCGAGGGTGAGTTTTCTTTTAGTGATAGGACCGCAGTCACATCAAGTATAGGAGGGTTGCCATTTGCAGGAGGCGTGGCAGTGTTTTGTTTTGAGGGGTTTGGGATGACATTAGCACTGGAAGGTTCTATGCGAGACAAAACCTCGTTCCCAAGGTTGCTTGGTCAGGCTTTGACAGGTATAACCCTTATCTATGTTTTATTCGGATTTGCTGGTTACATGGCTTACGGTGATCAAACCAGAGACAGTGTCACTCTCAATCTCCCTCGAAATTGGTCTGCCATAGTAATTCAGGTAATGTGCTCTAACCTTCCCTGTCATACTTGTCAACACTCATCTTGCTTTCAAATTTTCATTGCACTTGCTTACTTTTATTGCCTTGGTCTTTTCTGTTTTTAGGGTATGCTTTGTAATTTAGATTTACAATTAAGATAAGAAGTTCTTGGTGGCTGTGGGTTGTGGGTATATATAAAGAAGTTGTAAGAAATACATTATGGACTGAAAAATAAAAAGGAATGTACATTTCTTAGTTGGAACAGTCTCTTGAGCTTAGGCTTAGTTGGCAAGATAGATCCAATTACCATCATCCACCTTCGTAGAAGCTTAATTAATAGTTCCCCTGCCAAACTGTATATAGTACTATTCGTCTCATGATTGGTTTGCACTATTTCAGTTTTCATCTGTCTTCCCTTTTCCTTATAATTGCTTTGCCCAAAAAGGATATGGTATTGGCATAAAAATAAGTTAATACAATTATGATATATCTTTAAGTATAAGGGAAGTACTTGTTATGTTTATACATATACTGATATGCATGCATATTGCTACAACGAAACTGTAGTTTTCTCAATTTTCTTTCTCTAATTTCAAGTATCAAATAAATTCTATTAAGGTAAACTATCTTTTAGTGTGCTTCCCCGATCCCATAGCAAAGATATCATGATTTAATAGCTGAACTGATGACTTGGTAACCATGCACATTGACTAGCATGTGAAATCCAGGTGGAAACTATGGTTTCAAGGTTGCTTGATGGGTTTTTACTTTTCAATGTATAGTTTTCTTGATAAGTTCTGTAAGTAGTAATCATAACATCTGACTAGGTTGATGCAGTATGTAACTGTAGGAGATTTTGGCTGATCTTTTGGCTGACTGCCTGGTAACAGATTGGTTTGTGCTTGGGGCTAATATTTACGTTCCCAATCATGCTACACCCAATTAACGAGATCATAGAGGGAAAGCTAGCGAAAGTAAAATGGTTTCAGAAGGCTCATGACAATAACGATGAGTATTCAACAACACGAATCAGAAAATTTGCAATATACATGACTCGAGCAATGGTGGTGATCCTATTGGCGGTCTTGGCCTCATGTGTTCCAGGGTTTGCAGTATTTGCCTCGCTTGTGGGGAGTACTGTATGTGCACTGATCTCATTTGTTTTGCCAGCTACATTTCACTTAGCATTATTGGGTTCTTCCCTAAAACTCTGGCAGAGAACGTTGGATTTTTCCATTTTATTGTGTGGAATGCTTTTCGCTGCTTACGGTACTTACAACGCCATAGTCGGTGTTTGAAGAGCTTCTTCACTCAAAACATGAAATTTTACAAAAGATGCATAAATAGAAACTGTAGAAGGGAACTACCCTCAAAAGATACTGTATATTGTATCTGGGTTTGAGATTAGATGTACCAGCAGAATGTATAATATTGTTTTCATGTTGTACCTAAATTGTTTGTCAGTTGCTTCAGAAATGTGATCCTTTGAATTCTTCTCGTCTACAGAAAGCACATTTTTCCTTATTTTCTATTGCATTGTTCCCTTGGTGATCAAACTATTGCATTTGTCTTCTCTATTTTGTTTTGATTGTTTATTTTTTGGTTCAGATAGTTGAAGAGATGGAAAATGGTCACATATCACAAGCACAACCGAAGTTGCCATTGTTGATGCTAATTTGATAAACGAAAATAGAGCAAGCGACAAACAAGTTCCTCTTTTGAGAGTCACTCTCATTTGAACCAAAAAGAACACAAGTTTTTTACCACCAAAAAAAAAAATACAAGTTGGATCCGAGTCCTGCCCAACTCTAAAGCCCAACCTGATAAAAATAATAATGTTTAAAACAAGGGTATATTAGTGATTTGCCCCTGAACTTGTATCTTACTTTCAATTAACCCCTTATCCTTTTTTTTTAGAAAATTAAGGATATAAACTTTTTCTTTTTTTTTGCCAATTTCCCCTTGCCGTCTAAATCCGCAAAATTTCATCCAATTTGCCGTTAAATATGAGGGTAAAATAGTCATTTTGTATGTTAAAAGTAAATAATAAATGAAAAATAAAATAAAAAATTTGAAAATTGAAATAATATTCATAAAATAAAAACTGAAAACTCTCTCTCTCTCTCTCTCTCCTTCTTCTTCTTCTTCTTTTTTTCTCTTCCCTCTATCTCCGTCTTTTTCTCTGTGTTTGTTTCCATCTATGACCATGAAGTCATGAAGTTGTCGTCGCCGTCGTCGAGTCTAGATCTTGCAACCTTTATCCATGTCGTGAAGTCTTCATCATCGAGCCTAGATCTTCGATTGTCCTCTCTTTCATTTTCTTTTTCCTTCTTCTCTTTGCCTCTATCTCTCCCGTGCTTCTTCTCCTTTGGCTAAACCCAAAACCGTGGGACTTGGGGGCAAGGGTTAGGGATGGGTTTCGGCTGGGGCTTGGAATAGATCTCGCGTGGGGATGGATTTTGGTTGGGGTTTTAGGGTTTAGGGTTGATGGGGTTGCTGAAGGAGATATAGATGGGGGAGGGGGGTTGGCAATAGGGTTGCTGGGGGAGGGGAGTGGCGACAGGTTTGGTTCATTCTTCTTTTTTGTTGTTGTTGTTGTCAATTTTCCTATTTTTCTGGGTTTGTGGGTTTATGGTTGCTGGCTAGGGTTTGTGGGGGAGGGGTAGTCATGGGAGAATTGGGGGGCATCTGACTGCACTAAGATTTTTTTTCTTTAGTGTCTTTTTCTTCTTTTTTTGTGTGTCTATTTTCCTGCTTTTCTTCAATATTTTTCCAAAAAAATAATTTAACTGAAAATTGGATGAAATGTTATGGATTTAGGGAAATTAGTGAAAAAAAGAAGTTCATATCCTTAATTTTCTTTTTTTTTTAAAAAAAAAAAAAAAGATAGGGGGTTAATTAAAAATAAGATACAAGTTCAAGGGCAAATCACTAGTATACCCTTAAAACTATGAAAATCATGGTCATTGGACAACATAGCATACCATGAGCAATTCAGACCCCAAAAAAAAAACCTATATGGGAAGAGACTTTGGTTAAGGGCAGTTACCCTTTCATTCAAGGAGTCATTCTACAGTGAGGGCCTTATATATGGTCCTTATGTAAGGTCATATCTCTTAATCGTTGGATCAGATTTTCCAATTTGATCCAACGACTAACTAATTTGATCCAACAGTTAAGAGATAGGGCCTCACCTAAGGACCATATATAAGACCTTCATTATAGAATTCTTGTTCACTTGAGATCTTGTGTTCGCTTCCCTCCTTCCCCAGTATCACTTGTATCATAAAAACATATTAGATTGTGCCAATGAAGAATGAACGAATGATCTCTAATTCTAAACATGAACTTTCACAATGAACAGTTTAGATTATGCCACCGCATTATATAGTAAACCCAGAAGAAGAATTTGTTCCACAGATTTCCATATTAAGTTACATACCGCTATGCATTATAAAATTTCTCTATATTTAAATTACATAAAGATATTCGATTCTCAATTGCGGACTTCGCGTACACCTTTTTGTACTATTGAAAATATCGAATTTCCCATTTGTTTGTTAGTTGGTAGTGTTTCTGATAATTCTAAGAAGAAATATTATAAAATTTTGATTCGATTTTCGTAAATCCAAAAAAGGTACCAAATCGACCGAAAATAGGTCTGGCTTTATCAACAAAGCTGAGTAATTCATCAAATGATTGCATTCATTGGTGGCATATGAGATTCGGATGCATCAATCAAAGCTAATGCTCTTGCCACTCACCTTGGCATGAACACCCCACTCTGCTTTTTGGCATAGATTACTAAGTGGGAAATGAAAGTGAAAGGGAAAAATAGACACTGATTCTCATTCTTGGCATTGTAAAAATCAAGCTAAAAGGCAAAATTTCAACAATTCCAAAGGATAGCTACTTACCTTCTATTTCGTGTAATATATGTTTTCTTTCTCTTTTTCATTCTACAATGTTGTTGTTTGATGATCGAGACCGTCATTTTTTATGGTTCAATTTTGTCAAATATCATTCATGTAGATCAATTTTGTCAAGTATCATTCATTCTACCTAAAAGATATTTAGAGTCTGACTTTGAAGATAGACGATTTCGATCATAAAACTAGTGTGAAAAGACTTATTCGTTTACCAAAGGTTTGTTTCATGACATGACACCAACAGACTTGATTATTATTAGCATCTACTAAAGATTTGCCACTAAGGAACAACAATATTCATGCGGGGAGAGGGCAATAAACAACACTTGTTTGTTAGGGTGAAAATGAAAGGGCTTTTTTCTTGGGGACTTGTAGCTAATGTGAATCTGACTCTGTAATGTATGACTCCTTCCACCCCCAAACATGCATGAAAAATAAAGTGGTCCCCCTGTTCATGTCTTGTCTTCACTTTAACCCAATTATTAGAAGTATGCAGTCTAGCTGTCTTGGTGCAATCCCCTTTTCGTTTAGGTGGAAAAGGTAGGGAATTCTTGGTTTTGCCAAAACTTGTTTGAGAAGTTGATAATATTTTTGCCCATTCTCATATGAACCACAACACTGAGAAAGTAGGCTACAGATATCAGTGATTGTGACTATTCGTAATCCAATATCAAGGGTGAATGGAACATGGATCATCATTGGTGTTGAGACAACATAATTCCGTGCACTCCAGCTTAGTAATGGGAAATAGACTATATATGTGTTTGATGTAGACCTCGAACTTCATACTCAATTCCAAAACCCATTTCATATATGAACCTCAAAACTCAAGCTCATAGCGTCAACTCTCGAGCTAGATTAGGCCATAAATTTGGATCTTTAATCCAAAATTGTGCCTTAACTCAACATCTTAGAACATGGATTTGAAGCCCTAGACCTTAAAACCTAAACTTGGGTAAAAAAATATTGTACCCTAGGCCTGCCTCAAATTCGAACTTTGAATTTTAGAGGTTGGATTTAAAAATCTGAACATGGACTTTGAATCCTAAACACAAACCATGTGCTCTTTCTTAATTTGATTGGGATAAGTTATCCCAACTTTTCTAGTTAGTGATAACTTTCCCACATAATTAGGGCAATTAGCCAAACATGAGATTGAATTATTATGTTTTAATCACTCTTTAATTTCAAATATGAAAATTTCAACTAAATAAGGAAATTCCTAATTCATAATAAAATGATCACAAAGTAGGTTCCGACAATGATCCGGTTAGATACAATGATCTTAATGCATCCAACGATCACCAAGACAAGTCCCGTCTAAGCATTTTATATGAGTCATGTAGGGAACTAAGAAAAATAGAATACCGGTCCAATTCGGTTTACTTGAACCGGTCTAAATCGGATCAGTTTGACCCGGATTCGAGGACAAAGATTTCTCTGTTTAATAAGTATGATCCGGAAATTACCAAATAAAATAAAATTGTGTATGATGCGGCTGATGGTGACATGATTCCTCCTCATAGTAACGAGATGGAGCCTCCACTTTCAAATTCTAGTGGGGCCCAATTCCAAAACGCGGACATCATGCACTGCCACTGATACCTACACATTCCCTCCCTTATTTTAATCTAACATTTTTGCTTTCGCTTTTTCTGGGAGAAATCTGGTGGGCCACCAAACTAAAAATATTAAAAGTTCTGGGTGGGCCCAAACATCACAGCTCAATCGCCTTGAAAGCGTCTCTTTCTTTTGCTTGTGTCAACTTGTCGTTTCCTTTCCATAATAATACCTTTGCTTTATATTTTTAAATCAAATTCTTTATATCAATTTTTTTTTATAATATATGTAAAATCAAAATTAAACTAGCAGGTTAGGAAAAGAAATCTTAAAACTAATTAGACCATTAAAAAAAAAAAAATCTTAAATGTGATATCACAGTGAAAGAAACACTTCATCTATATATATAAAGCAAAAAACATAGAATAGTGAAACATTCAAAATACTGAAAAATGCCTTCGGTTAATGCAAACATTACAAATTGAAATTATTAATTAAATGAGGATAATATTGTGAATTTATATTTATCCTATTAAAAAATTAAAATTAAAAACAAATAAGATAATGGGTCTTATTTTTATGAAACATAACTACCCATTTTATCTTTTCATAGTTCTAAAATAAAAGTTTACAAAACAAAACCAAAAACCAATTAACACATGCTCATGCTAGTTTAAATAAAAAATTTGGTATGCCTCAACGGAGGTTTGAAATAATTCGGGCTTGTATTAAAAAACATATTAAAATAGTTTGGAATATATTCTCTACTTTTATTTATAAGATAAAACTCCCCATTGAATCCAAAATTGTTGATGATAAATGACAGTGATCCACCCTTTTCTTTTTCGTAAAAAGATTCTTAAAATCGTGTAAAATTTTTTTTGGTTACATTGGGAGGAAAGAAACTCCAGAATTTCGATTCTGAATGTCAAGCAAGGGAAAAGAGGAGGGCCACAACCACTGTGATAACCCTCACTCGACCTTGTAAACTTTTAATTTTAAAAGTTCATGTCAACCCAACAACATTAAAATGTTCAAGGAAAGTCACTAAGTACGCATAATCAAGAAGCTTATAGGTCAAAATATTAATTATTAGCTCACAAACTCGAAGTTATGGTATAATAGTTTTGATTTAAGTAAATTCTATAAAATAAAAATAAAAACTCGCAAAAGACGTGTAGTTGATATTTCTGCACCCGAGTTTCTATTTCCATTTTTTATTTTTCTTTTTTAATATCGTTTGTAATTATTAAAAAATAAATAAAAAGAAAAAAATGGATAAGTCATGCGAAAATTTGTGGTTTTTTTATGCGGAAAATAAAATCACAAAGCAAAACTTCTTGGGCACCTAGACCCAAAAAAGTCAATAAAAAAGAAAGCATTTGAAGAAGACAACTCTAACTTCAACAACCTAGACGAAGAAAGCTCAACAGTTGTGTATCGTGCTCTAAAATTGTGAGAAGATATTTGTTGGCTTATTGACCCGTATATAATTCAATTTTGAGATGTAAGCATAAGTAATAATAAGACGATCCAAAAGTTTTGTGTTAAATTATTATGTTATTTTCCCTATATAGTTTGTTGGGATAATATTTTTTCATATGACCCATATAATTTTCTATATTTATTTTTTGCTAGATTAAAATATTATGTATGATATTATTTTTTGTGTTCATGGAAAGTCACTAAGTACGCATAATCAAGAAGCTTGTAGGTCAAAATATTAATTATTAGCTCACAAACTCGAAGTTATGGTATAATAGTTTTGATTTAAGTAAATTCTATAAAATACAAATAAAAACTCGCAAAAGAGGTGTAGTTGATATTTCTGAACCCGAGTTTCTATTTTCATTTTCGAATTCTCTTTTTTAATATCATTTGTAATTATTAAAAAAAAAAAAAACAATTAAAAAGAAGAAAAAAAAAGTAATTCCCACCGAAACGCTCGAACTTTTCTAGTGTTTTTTGTCAGTAGCAGCTCAGACTCAGAGCAAATTCCTCAAAAACCACCACCACCTTCCCCTCTGTTTCTCTTCTCCGCCTCCTCCCTCACTCATAACACTCTGAACAAAAAAAATTTCTCTCTCTAGACGGAGTAAAAGTCAAAATGGGTCAACATCTGCCCAATCCCACCACCCTCTTCACTTCAAGGCCGTCCTCAGCATGCACCTTCCTCTCTCTCCTCGTCATCTGCATTCTGGGCTTTTATACTCTGCATTACGTCCATCCTGCACCCTCCTCCTCAAATCCCCAAACTGCCCTCCGATTCCGCCGGATTTTCCTCTCCCACTCCACCAACGCCACCGTCGCCTCCTACCTCCGCGCCCTCACCCTGCACCCTCACCTCGCCGGAACCCCGCCCTCCCTCGACACCGCCCACTTCGTCCGGGCCCACTTCATGGGCCTGGGCCTCGACACCCGCTCGGTCCACTACAACTCCCTCCTCTCCTACCCCCTCCGCTCCTCACTCTCCGCGCATTTTAGCAACGGCTCCCACGTGGACATCCCGTTGACCGAACCGGGTCTCTCCGCCGAAAACGGCGTCGTCGGAGCCTATCACGCCTACTCTCCCTCCGGGTCGGCGCACGCTAAGGTGGTGTTCGCCAACCACGGCACGGACGAGGACTATCGTGCGCTGGCGGAGCTGGGGGTGAACGTTACCGGGTGTGTAGTGCTGGTGAAGAGAGGCGGTGACTTGCCCAGAGGCGAAGCGGTTGGAAAGGCTGAGCAGAACGGTGCGCTGGCTGTGCTATTGTACACCGAGGGGGGTGATGGGTTTAAAAAGGGTTTTGAGAGGGGGCTTGTGAGGAGCGGCGCGGGGGACCCACTGACCCCTGGGTGGGCCGGGGTTGATGGAGCCGAGAGACTGGACCCGGAGGACCCTGAGGTTTTGAAGAGGTTCCCAAAAATTCCATCTATGCCGCTGTCGGCGGAGGCCGCCCAGCTCCTTCTGGTGACGCTGGGCAGCTCTCCGGTGCCCGATCAATGGCGGGCATCGCTGCCCGCCGGAGTCAGGGGTGTCGGGCCTGGCCCGACAGTGGTGAACTTCACTTACCAGGTTGGTGCCAAATTTTTGTTGTTGCATGGTTTTTAGTCAAATGTGGGGGAAAAAGTTGTGTTTTGGAAATTTTCTGTCTGGAATTGTGTTGTATAAAGCCTTGAATAGAATGTGTGTTCTTTGACTTTTGTGTGTTCTGTTATTTCTGTTTTGTTATCCAGACTGGTGGTTGTGTAAAGTTTTAGTCAAAATTGGATGTGGGCACTGGGGAGGTATAGCTTCAGCTGTAAATTTGGGATTTTGCTAGAAACAGTGTTGTGGAAAAGCTAGTAGAATTTGGGACCAATCTTAGAAGAATTTTTGACTTGACTGAAATTGAAGTCAAATGTGGAAATATTTGCTTGTTTTGTCTATATCTCAATTTGCTAACTTTTAGCTAAGAATTAGATACCTGGGAAGTTTCAAAATTTTGACCTTATAAATTGCAGTAATTTTTTTTAGAATCATGACTTTTGTATACTAAGTTGTGGGAATATCATTTTATGGGTGTTGCCACAGGAGAATTGCTTGACTGAGTCCATTGCCTGCATTTTTTCGGGTCTGGATCAGACAGAGTAGCCTAATGGTTGTAATGTTTTGGGCAGTATATTATACATGTGTTTTATTCATTTCCCCAATATTTTGCGCATACGAACTTGTGTTACACCCAGACTCTCAATTCATAGTAAGCTCACCTATTTAATGAAACGAAGCCAAATGCCATTTTTTTTCTTCTGTCAACAGCATAAGAGAAGAATGCAGAGTAAGAAATGGCAAATAATTTGTTTGAATTAAATAAACATTTAAATAAGATTGATGACATTTCCATAACTGTACAATATTGAGAATTTTGAGTGCCACAATGTTCATATTTATGTGGAAATTCGATACTCGTTTGCTGAGGAGTACACATGTTTCTTTCATTGTGCTTATGAGAGCTTATCTTTTAGTCTCTGTTAGAAAGCCTGTTGTTCTGTCTCTTTGTGTTGCATCATCTACCATGTGATCGATATCTCCTTTTGATAAATGTCTTTCTGCGTTCTTTTATATTCTCCTCTTTTGCTTTTAAATAATTTGTTTATCTACCTATTAGAGTTTCTGAAACAAATAACCCTAAAGAAATAAGGAGAAATTATTACAATTTAACCCTGTTCCCCGATAACATTCTTCCCCACTCCCTATCTCATTGTATATATTTTTTAATCTTGTACTTTATGTGTCTTAATTTTAGGGGGAGAAAAAGGTGGTGGCAATTCATAATGTTTTTGCTGTCATAAGGGGCGCAGAGGAGCCTGACCGCTATGTGCTGCTTGGCAACCATAGAGATGCATGGACATATGGGGCTGTTGATCCCAATAGTGGAACTGCAGCGTTACTTGACATTGCTCGTAGATACGATCTTTTGATGCGTTCGGGTTGGATTCCTAGGAGGACGATTATTCTCTGTAGTTGGGATGCGGAAGAGTTTGGAATGGTAGGTGATTCTTAATCATAATTGCCAGTTGATGTTAACCAGTGTTTTTGTGTGTTTGTGTTTTGGAAGAGAGGTGGCTGAATCCGGGCACCCATCCTAATTTTAAAAGAGACCCATGGGTTGGTGACAGAACTGCAGTTGCAATTATTTTAGAGACTCTACTATGGATGCTTGAAGTAGAGCACTTGTTTTGTTTGTATATGCATGGAATAGATTAGTGTCTCTCTTTGTTTGTATTTACATAATACTAAATAATAGTTGTTCTATCTGAAAACTTCAATGTATTTATCTCTCAAGTTTAAATTCATTATGTTCTATCCTTCCAGGTAGGATCTACTGAGTGGGTTGAACAAAACCTTGCTAATTTGGGCTCCAAAGCTGTTGCCTACCTTAATGTAGACTGTGCAGTTCAAGGGCCAGGATTATTTGTTCGCGCGACTCCTCAGCTGGACAATCTTATTGTTGAGGTTACAAAGAAGGTAAACTAAATAATCATATACAATGACTACGATTATAAACAAATTATGGTCAGTTTCCATGGATGTGAGTTGGTGTTGATGCCTGTATTTGAGTAAATGTGCTTAACTTGTATTCAATCTGACTTCAGGTTAAAGATCCTGATTCAGAGGGTGCCACTGTATATGAAACGTGGATGGCTGCAAATAGAAGCATTGACGTAAGTGAACATCCACAACTCCCTTTCTTGCTCACATACTTTCAAGTATTATCTGCTATGACTGTTTTGGTGAGCATGTTCTGTCATGGATTTGCAGATCCAAAGACTTAGTGCACTGGATTCTGATTTTGCCCCATTTGTGCAACATGCAGGAGTTCCTTCCATTGATATGTACTATGGGAGAGGTACACCCTCTTATTTTCCATACTTCTGGATTGACAAATTTTTGGGCCAAAATTTAAGGGCTAACCAAATTGTATAAACATGTAGGTTTGCTTGTAAGTCAAGTAGCAAAGTTAAGTTTTCATGTTAATATTGCAGTAGTGTGATGAATCTTCATTCCTGTTCAGATTTTCCCGTCTATCACACTGCTTTTGATGCCTATGACTGGATGGTAAACTTTGGAGATCCTTTGTTTCAGCGTCATGTGGCTGGTCAGCATACTATTATCATCTGTCCACAAAAGTATTTGTTATCGGGTTTTTTTATAATAGATTTGAAGACTATTACTTTATTGTTGAAAGTTCAATGTTACTTCTCCTGTGGTTTTCTCAGTTGCTGGAATATGGGGACTTCTAGCCCTTCACCTGGCTGACGATTCAATTCTACCTTTCAATTTCCTCTCTTATGTGGATCAATTAAACGTATTAATCTTCTCCAAGTAGTGTTAAGAATTTTTTTTCTTAAATTTCTTCTTTATGTGAAATATGGATTGTTAACATTTTTCCTTACTGATTTTGTTTGGTGGAATTGGGAATTTCTAAACTATATAATTTTAAGTTGAGTTTGGGCGAGCTGAAATAAAAGATGTCTTTCAGATACAGCACAGTTTTCTCTAAAGTAATTTATTGGATTTGAGTGTCAGATGAATCACATATGACAAAGGCTTTCTCTTCTTAAAAATCAAAGTTTTGTTTTTGGTTCGAAAAAAGCAAAGTCAAATATATGAAATAGGCACAAATTTAAGGTCCCATGAATGCAAGGTAGAATGAGTAAAATTAAGATAGAAATGACGAAAGCTTTTTTTAAAAATAAGTGCTTGTGGTTGAATGATGGGCAGCCTAAGGTTCCTTTATGCATCTGGTTGGCCCTTTTTGAACTTAATGCTAACCCTATATATTTTCGAATTGTGGGCAGCATTATAAAGATGTTTTGAGCAGCTTCTTGGATGGGAGTGTATCTCTACATCCCCTGACAACAGCAATTCAGGAATTTGCCTACGCCGCCAAAGAAGTTGAACATGAAGCGCAGGTGAAATCAGAAATTTGTGTTTTTTTTTATACTATACTAGAGCCTTTCTTTGCTGTCAATTAGTCAAAATTAATGGTCAAAGATTGATTAAAAAATTTATTCTTGTCAACGCAAAACATTCGAAATAGTTCTTTTTTTTCTGGTCGAGCATTCCAATTATGTCATGCCAAGAGCAGCATTGAAGCTTTAAACACTTCCACAATAAGGTCTGGAACAACTAAGACAACCACAGCAATCGAATCAAACCCATGGGTTTATTATTCCTCGTCTAGATAAACGGAGAGTTAACGCAGTTCAATGACAATCAAATAGTACCAATTGGTCAATGCATACGGGCAATTGAGTCTTAGATTGTTTTATTTAACTTCATATCTTTATGCAATTTTTGTTCACATTTTCTGGGAAAGAAAGTCAATTTTTACGCACATATATCTCTGCATTGAATTTTTTTTCCCTTCTTGGAAAACTCAGTGAAACTTATTCTTCTTGTTTTGAAATGCAGAGGCTGAGAGATGTACAAAGTACAAGTGAGTTAGTATTGTTGAAGAAGCGGGCCCTGAATGATCGGCTGATGCTTGCCGAAAGAGGCTTCCTTGATTCAGATGGACTTGAAGGAAGACAGTGGTTCAAGCATCTTGTAAGTACTTCTGTTTTCCTTGGTTCGCTAAAATTGATGGCCAATGATTACATATTGAATTGTAGTAGTAGTCTTGTCTTGTACGCGTCTGTAGGCCTTTGACATACAGAGGAGAGTTCATACAAGCACATTGCATCATTTTTCCCTCCTCTTCTTCTTGTAGGTTTATGCGCCTTCTAGTGACCTTGAAAGCAAACTATTCTTCTTTCCGGGAGTAGCAGATGCAATATTTCAAGCAAAGAGAACGAGTGGGAGAGAAGGGCAGGCCAAAATTCAGCATGAGATTTGGAGAGTGGCCAGAGCCATTCAGAGGGCTGCCAGTTCTCTAAGAGGGGAAATTTTCTGATAAATGTATACAAAAAGAAAAGAGAACCTCATAAACATCTCCGCCCTGACTTGTATGTATGAGAGCAATGAGTAGAAGAATAGATCTTTTGGCCCTGTAATGTAAACCTACAGTTTTTGTACACAGTAATAAAGTTATCTGAATGAAATTATGAAGCTTTTAAGCTTTTTACGTATAGAGATTAGAAGCTTTTTTTCTTATAAATGGCAAGGGTCTTGTAGCTCAAGTGGTCATCTTTGCACTCAAAGTCCCGTATTCGAATCCCTCTCTCTATCGCTTTAATACAAAGAAAAGAAAGTGAGTCAAATGGCAGAAGAGAAAAAGTGTAATTGATTCATAAATTGAACTAAAACCAAAAAGTATTCTAAAAACAAAAAGGCAAAAAGTATATTAAAAAAAATAAAAATTTAATTTGTAAAAAGGCTCGCGCCAGGTAGGGGTCGAACCTACGACCTTTCGCTTAGGAAACAAACGCTCTATCCACTGAGCTACAGGCGCTTGTTGTTCTACCTTCTTCCGTTAATTGTATATGTACATACTTGATAAGCTTCCCGCCTATTTAATTCGAAATTAACAAGCAGAAATTAGCAGATTCTTCAGAACTTGAGAGAGAGAGAGAGAGAGAGAGAGAGAGAGATGGAGGAATCTATACGGAGCTTGTGCAAGGGCGTAGCGTCCTTCTGCAACCACCTCCAGAGCAGCTGCGACGCCCTAAAAACCTCCGTCGACCGCAGCGCAATCCCTCTCGATACGGCGTCGTCCACCTTCCTCCAATCCCTCAACCGCCGCGTCTCCGCTGCCGGCACCCAGCTCAACCTCCTCGAAACGATGTCGTTCGGAACCGTCTCCTTTGAGGAGCTCCTGGGCCACTGCACCGAGGTCTACAAGGACAATCAAACCCACCTCCTCCACCTCCAACGTCGTCTCTCTCCTTCGTCCACTTACGACCCCGGTACTCATTTTCTCGCCGCCCAAACACGCCCTTATATTTATTCGTAATTGTTGACTAATTCTGATTTTGATGTAGAAATTGAGATCGACGATCACGAAACAACGCCGGTTGATCCAGAGGACGGATTCGATCCCCGTGTCAGTGATGAAGAAGACGACTCTTTGTATCCTTATTAAAGAAATGAAAATTGGAATTGTAATTGGAATTGAATTTGCATTTGTGTTTTCTTAGTGAGCTTTTGCTTAGATTGGACGAGTCTTTGAGTTTAAAGAAGCTTGGACTTTCGGATGCTTCCCTTGCCACTTTAGCATTTCAAGGTGAGAAATTGAAATGAAACCCTAAGTCTTTGTTTGTCTGTGATTTCTTGTTCACAAAAATGCTGGAAATTTTCTTACTTGTTTTCTAGCTGCTATGCAATTCACTTCTGTCGCCTACTCTCTTGCAGCTAATGCTAGAAATGAGGATCCAGATATATCTTTGCATGAGTTTAAGTCCTTTAAGGGATCATATGATCATTCCACGGATACCTCTGGAGCATCTGGAGATGGATTGCTCTCTGATTTTGGTATGTAACGTCGTCTTTATAGGTCCATTTTGTTAGAGACTCATCACTTTAGATGTGAACAGAATCAAATGATTGCCCATATTGGTATTGGCATTCTGTGTGAAATAAATGCAGGGGAAGGTGAGGATAAACCAAAGCTAGCTCAAGTTCCTTTGCCTCTTGTAAATGTATCTAGGGATGATTATGAGAGTCTTCCTTCCTACATGAAAAGCCTAGCACCTTGGGAGGTATGTAATTTCTACCTCATGTTTCTTGTAGTTGAATTTATGTCTGCAAGTTTTGCTTACTTTAGTGCAATATAATGCTTTAATCACGTGCATCATGAAAAAGGGAACTGCTCCTGTACCTGTATTTTGGAATCATATGGTGAAATTATAGCCAGTATTATCTAACAATTGAGAATGGATTAAATTAAGTTAATAACGAAAAGACAAAAGGAGAGCAGAGATAGTTGCTTAATGAATTTATACGATTCTGATAGCTCTAAGATGAACAATTTTGGATATTGAATTGTACAATTTTGCTTAAGTGAGAAGGGATATTGAATTGTACAATTTTGGCTTATGATACTTACTAATGTAATGATGAACATTCCAAGTTAGTTGTGCTAGACCTTTGAGAATGATAACCCCAAAATTTTATATTATGACAAGCCCAAAGGTAAAACACCAGAAAAGAAAGCGCAGTTTCGTCATTGTTCATCTTCTGGTGTAGAAACATAATTTGAGGATGTTGCATAGCAGATTTAACCATGGTTCATGGATTTCTCGTCTAAATAGCAATTTCCTTGCACATGGATATGCTGTATCTTTAAAGCTAATTGATAGAGTTAAAATGGCTTTTCAAATTTGTATAAACCCTATAAAATGAACCAAGATGCGAAGTTTATGAATATGCATAATGCACTGTAACCTAAATGATTTTGATATAGTGGCATTATATGTAACATGAAACTTACAAAGTTCAATTTTTTACTCTATACTCATCAAAATATCACAGTTTGCTTTATAGTTTATCACCCAAAAGAACAAATGAACTGATTGCTATATGATATTCGAGCATAATTTTGATTTTGTGATGTCGATTTAGTTGCTCATGTTGATTTCGATTTCTAAAGTTTTTGTGTGTTGTACTTGTACTGAACTCGACGTTAAGGACCTGCTTGCTGCTGTTGAGAAAATTAATTCAGGCCTGAAAGGAAAAGCAAAGGGAAGTTGTTTCTTCCACCAAGATGAAATTTCATCCTTGGGTTTGGGTAAGTGATTCTTTAAACTCTGCCTAAACTTGTGTTTGATTCAATATAGCCTGCTGACAGCTGTGCTTACTCGTTGCAATATGCAAAACTCTCACTCGAAATCTCTTAACCGTCAAAATTTTCGACAAATAGCTTGTGATGGGTAAAATTATTTATTTATTTATAGATGTCAATTTCCAAGACCTGATTTTGGTGATATTTTTGTGGATAATAGGGCCTAAAGCGAGATCTTATTTGCTGCTGCTTGTACGCATGAATCGATTAGTTGTTGAGACTGTTGATGGTTTAATATCATACAGAGTTTTGTAAGGAATTCGCGCATTGTTAGATAACTTAATTTAACTTATTTAAGTTATTAACTTAATTTAACTTAATTCCTTTTGTCTTTTCGTTATTAACTTAATTTAATCCATTCTTAATTGTTAGATAATACTGGCTATAATTTCACCTAAAATTGCCTTTTTCCCCTTAAATAAATAATCGCAGCAGTTTTTTTTTTAACTAGAAGCTTCTAGAAATTACAACCTACCTGTTCCATCACTAGCTTGACGGAGTCACTTATGACATTCATCAGTCTGTCATCTTCGACTTCACAATCTCGAATTTCTTGGACAGGAAGATCACCAACATCAGTTAGCACCCATTTCACCAAAACAATTTCCGAGTCCAAAAATCCACATAAACCCAAAATTAAACACTACCCAACATGGAAAATAGGTACCTTTAGCACTAGGAATATCCATAACTCGGCTCTGACCCTTCCCTATCAAAGCACTAGGAATATTGGTTGGCATTGCTGTCGCAAAAACCCATGTACTTATAATCATTTTGTGGTTGAGAGATTGTGAAGAGAAGTGAGAAAAACTTGAAAATGATCAAAGCATAGAGAGAATCAACAGGAAAAAATCGCTCAAATTGATTTTACTTGAACCAAAATATCCCACTCGTGTGTTTTGTGTGTTTCAGTTTGCTTTATATTCATAAATGATCAAGAGAAACTCGAATTACAATTACATAAACTGATCACAATTACAGAATGAATTGAATAAAAAACGTGCTAGCTCTCCTAAACACCATGTACTTGGAATCGTTTTGTGGTTCAAAAACCATGTACAAATCTGATATCAATTAAAGAATAAACTAGACAATAGGAAACGTGTTCTCCAAGAAATCAGAAGGCTCGGCACTTCCTGGAGCTGGTCTGAAACTTGTTCTTTGTCAAAACCCGACCTCGTCCCGGCTTAGACGGCAAAGGCAAGTTCTTGATGTCGATAACTTGAATTTTCTTTCGCTTGTTTTGGAACTCTTGATAGCCTTGGTGAAGCTTTCGAACACTAGTCTCCAACTTCTCTTCATCCTCCCAATCTTGCCGATGATGAACATCATGATCAGCAGATTTTGTGGGCTCCTTAGGGTTTTGTTGGCTCTCCAAAAAATCAGACAAGGCTCCGCACTTGCTCGAACTGGTCAACAGCTTGTTCTTGCTCAAAACCGGGCCTCGCTGCGGCTTAGACGCCAAAGGCAAGCTCTCGATGTCAAGAAGTTGAATTCTCTTTCTCTTGTTTTGGAACTCTTGATAGCCTTGGTGAAGCTTTCGCTTGCTATTCTCCAACTTCTCTTCATCATTCCAGTCTTGCCGTTGATGATGAGCATCAGATTTTGTTGGCCCCTTAGGGTTTTGTTGACAAGAAGATGGAGGTGGTGCGCTTAGCATCAAGCGGAGGGTCTCCAAATCCTTGCCTTTGCCGAAATTGCCGTAACGTGGTGGTTTCTTGGGCTTCTGGAGAATGGCCAAGTTGCGCTCATCAAGTTTGACGTCGTCGAACAAGTTGGAGGGATCGAAAGCCGTGGTTTCACTTTCAAGGTCGTAAAGGGGAAGGCAAGCGAGTCCACCAAAGTCGTCATCGTCGTCAACGTCAACGTCAACAGGAGCCTCTCGCTGGCATCGCTCTTCCTTCAAAGCCTTCATCTTGTCTGAAAGAGAAAGTAGCTAGTGGTGAAGTGAAGGGTCTCTCTCTCTCGATCGTTTGAAAGAGAAAAGATTATAGCGAATTTTGGAAACCCTAAATCACAGTAGCTACTGTTTACAAAAGACTCAGGCTACATATGTATTTATAGTTTTCTGTTTCCTAATCTCGTTGGGAAAGCTAATATTTTATTTAAATTAATTCTACTGCACTTTCAAACCCTAACTTGCCACACCCTCGCCAAACGCAAATGGGCCCACTCGTGTGTTCGTGTTTTGTGCTTCAATTAACTACGCAAGCGAAGTTGGAGTTCTTTTTTTATTTGTCTTTTTGTTGCAGAAGTTGGAGTTATTTGGAAACTCTCTTTTATTACCCCAAACAACATACAATTATTTTCCTCGTATCAAGTTTTTTTTTTTTTTTTGGTTGTTGTTGCCATGTTTCTTTTTTGTCGAGCCAACCGAAATGAAAAATCAATATGCACGCCTAATTTCACTTGAGTGTTACTACTAAACCAGGTATTACTATTGCTAATAATTACATGTCCTATGAAAATTCATTTTCATATATATATATATATAGGGACAGAGTCAGGATTCAAATTTTCGGGGGGCCAAAAAATTAATATGTACCAAACATTTAGAGCAAGAAGAAAAAAAAAAAGATAGCAGAAGAAAATCTAACATGCATTAAACTTAATTTGAAATACGTTGAGCTCTGTGGCCATTTTAATTATTTTTTTTATCAAGTTTTTTTAACCTACTTGGTTAGGTATGATAAGAATTAAGATTTTCCAACTAAATCTATCCAAGTATAGCTATTTATTTTTAATTTTTATGCTAAAGAAATCAGCATCTACTAAAACCCAAAAGAGAAAGATATAAAAATCAGGAAAGAAAAGCCAATATAACTTCACATTATTACTCAAAAATGAATTTATTAGGGTGGTTATTAACTTCAAACATGCAAAATCCTTTTAATATTTTACAATACATTGCCTTGATTGGTGAAAACTTAGAAAACATTGGAGGGCCAGGGCCACCTCTGGCCTAAAGGTAGCTCCGCCCCTATATATATATATGAAAATATTATCTTACTAGAGAGTTCACAATAGAAAGAAAAAATATATAAATATATTTATATAATCAGGGGAGGCTCTGAGCACAAGTAAGCAAAGGCGGCAACCTAGAGCCTCCAAACTCATAGGGCTTCCCCTTTTTATATATATCTAGTACGGTACTATATATAAATTTTAAAATTTTAAATATAAAAATTATATATAAAAATTATGTTAGGCCAAATTATTCAATCAAAATTAAGAAAAGTTCAGCTTGAAAAAGGCCTACTTATTCATTAAATTCATAGTCTAAGCCAATTAACTTAGTTGAATAAAAGTAAGAAATTAAACACATTGGGAAATTAGTCTTGAAGAATTTTTTGGTTTAGTCTCCACGTGTACCAAAGGAAGGCGCATGATAATTTTATCATTTTGATATCTTTGCAGTCAACTCTCTCACCAGCTTAGCTGCTACCATTGCAGTCATCCCATCAACAGTGTCGCGCTGCGGGTTGAATTCAACGACATCCGCAGCAACAACGTCGCCTTGGAGGCTGTGGAGTATGTTGAGAACATCACGGAAGGAAAGACCCCCAGGCTCAATGTGTGACACTCCGGGAGCAAATGCAGGATCAAGGCAATCTACATCTATCAACATAAGATTTACTCTCAGTACTCTAATAAGTACATGCAGACATATAAACACAAAGATACACATGGACATGGACGGAGGGAGGGAGAGAAACAGAGACAGGGAGAAGAGAGACCAGGTTTTCCCAAAAAAGACAATCTCTTGAAAAGGTTCGCATTTTCATATTGCTCAACACCAAATCGTTTTCCTTGTTCATGCCCTTCTTTGTTGATTGATCTCATACCAACCGGAAAATTCAGCAACCAAGTTCTTCAGGTTGACTGAAATGCTGGATGACAAACTAAAATAGGACATTCAACTTAATTAGAGTGCAAGAGCATATGAGAACTGCACATTAGGTTAAATACTGAATAGATATAAAGGATAAGAAAAAGAAGAAGCATGGGTCATAGGATGACAAAGACATGTCGAATGAAACTTGTTATAGTAAGTGACGGCATACTCGTATTTTTTTTTGTTACATTAGAAGAAGGAAAGAAACTCTGGAGTTTTGATCCTGGGAGTCAACTAGGGGGAAGGGGAAAGGCTACAACCACTCTGGTAACCCTGCTCTACACCTCAATTACGTATTTGATTATATTTCCAAATCACATGCATAATATTTTCTGAATAAATTAATTAAAACTCTAAAATATAAACATTTTTTTTAACAGAGTAAAGACTCACATATGAAGGTAACATAGGTACTATGAGGAATCATTTGCCATAAATGCAATGACTAAGGGTCCTTTCCACCATTTTTCACAAACCCCATACAACTTAGACACTTGTAAAACATTATTCCCACAAATCGGCAGGAGTATCTCCAACTAAGTGGTAATCATTTGGCCAATTTCTCAAAAAGCTTATATCATAGAGTTATTTTTCGAAAGAGAGAAAAGTACTTCATTCGTTGAATTGCAGAAGGTGTCAAACTTAAACCTCAGAATTACCTTTCTTTACTGAAGTTTTAATCCTTTTTATTAAGAAAACCTAATCCTAGTAGGAGTAGGACCTAAATATAAATCCTATTCCTACTAAGACTTGTAGTTAAGAAGACTAGGAGTAGGAAAATTGGTTATTAGCAATGAAGAAGTTAAAAGGTAAAATTTCTTTATTACTTTTCAACAAATTAGTAATTACAACCAAATATGAACTTGTACTAATAATCCTAATCCAAATATAGTACGCATTCCTAAATAGGAAATTAATAAAACTGAACAAACCTTAAAATACCAAAATACGAGGCCCAATCCTCCTCAGTCGTCATCGGCAGTGGCACGTAGCAGTCATGATGAGTGGCAAACGTAGTAGTCATGATGGGTGGCGATTTGTTCCATTATCGCATTCAAATTATTTGTGAGCATATCAAGGTATTGGTTTGCAAAACTAAGATTGTTTTGCAATAACAACCATTTGGTTTATTCTTTTCTTTTTTTTTCTTAAATAAAAAATTAATCATGCATATCCATAACTAGTCTCCATTGCTCACTTTTACATTTTCTGTCAACATACAAGCCTAAAGTATTTTCAGTTCCGTTAAAGTTTAGGAGAAAAAGAGAGATGTCTTGATGATCAGTTCAAGCGTAAGAATGATGTCTATGGCGATCCTTATCCCTTGAAGAATAGGAGGAATCGATCTCTGTGATGTCTTGATTTCTCCAAATGCTCCCTAATCTTTTGCTGCTCTATCCTTGGAACGATAAGTTCGGTCATGCTTCTGTATCTGTCTATGTCTCTCTCCTCCCTCTCCTTATTCAATAGCTGATGGGCTATTTTCCTTTGGAATTGGCTGAGAGAAAGAATTCCACGACTTGTTAGTAAAAGAAGAATCTCCTCCATCCTTACAGACTGGTATGTAGTTTGCTTTAGGAAGGCTGTACAGATGAGCCAGCACCCTACAAACTTGGTCAATCCCTGATTTCTCAGCATCAAATGCCTTCCACCATGGCGGATTCTCAGGAAGTGGCACTCGAAACCTCCGAGCAGCAGCGTAAACTACAACACAAGCAACGACCTCACTCTTGAATCGCACACACAATGTCGTACGCAAACAGTCATTTGCTAGATTCCAGGCTTCTTGTGTTAATTCCCTCTGTGTTGGTGTCCCCAAAGTGGCAAGGTAATTTGATATAAACTTATGAGGATGCTCAACATGACAAACGAAACCCATCTCCTTTAAAATATGTCTTTCTGCTCTACTTAACTCCGTCTTCAAGTCCGAATATTTCTTTGAATTCAAGTCCAAAGGCTCAATGGGTAGCTTGTTCTCCCTCCTACATTCCATCCTGTGGAAAACAATGATAACCTGCCTGGCTTTTTTAGGGCATTCCTCCTCCAGTTTTGATGCAAGCCACAAACAGCTAGCTGCAACTTTCTTGACGTTGAAGCCTGCAAACGACTTCTTACAATAGAATCGGTGAAACAGAACCTGACCAGTGGCCATAACTGCTTGAGGTAATTTGAGCAAAATTCCGCTTTCTTGGATTAACTCACAGCCATAGATTCTGAGCATGGTCTCCGTGGCCTCATCTATGCCGTCCTTTCTCGACGGCGAGTTGTGCAATTGCTCATCGGTCAGATAGAAGGTGTCTAATATCGCCCTGTATATCATTGTATAGCTTCTCCCTTCTTTCTTTTCTCTTTTCTTTTTATAGTTTTGCTTTGCTTTCATTCTTATTAGTCCGGATAGGATTAGGGTTTCTAACTACTAACTAGTTTTAGTAGGAATAGGATTTAATTATTAATTAAATTAAACTAGTCCTACTCTCCTACTCCTAGTAGGATTAGGTTTTCTAAATGAAAAAGGAAAAAGAATGTTAGGGTATTATATATAGAGACTCTTGTATTCAGTTTGTATCAACATCCTCCATCATTCTAGAATTCAGTCTATAGATTCTGGATTGTCCTAGAAGAAGTCGATTATATTCCTTCTAGTTCCAACTTCTTGTCAAAAGGTGCACCTACCTACCTTCATACCTTCATAATTCAATTCATAATGGACGTAAGAGCTGCTGCTGAGGCTGCTAAAGCTAAGACTATTCATGAGGACTTGATGGACAAGGCTAAGGACATTAAGGAGCTCCAACAAAAAATGAGAGGCTATATTAAGGAATTGGAGTTGGAGGTGGAGAGGGTGGGCGTGGGCAACACTGGTCGTAGTTTATCAAAGCAATACCTTGAATTCATCACACGCGACTTGAATTCGACAAAGCAACACCTTCATATTGTAGCAAACCATTTGAATGGGACAAGGGAACAAATCGCCACTCATCATAACTACTACGTGCCGCAGCCGCAGCTACCGAAGACTCGGGAGGAGGAGGACTCTTCTTCTACTTGTAGCAAGCAGAACTAGTACAGCTGGGCTGGAGATGGGTTCTGATTGTTCAGTTTTAGTAGTTTCCTATTTAGGAATGCAGATCCTTCATATTTGTTTTTGGATTAGGAGGATTAGTTGTACAAGTCTTCATATTTGGTTGTAATTCCTTACTAATTTGCTGTTGAAACTTGAAACTAACAAAGAAATTTTACCTCAACTTGTTCATTGCTAAAATAGTGCCTCTAGACAGTTTCCATTATTTGATCAGCATGCGAACATAACTTGGCATAAAAAAAATCAACCAGGTAGACATTGATGTTTCTTTCTCTACAAATTACAATGGTGGTAAAGAAAGAACCAATTTCAGGTTCCAATATATGGATAGAGCATGCTTACTACAAGTACAACTATTTTCCCTATTCCTCATCTCCCTCCTCTTTAATCAACAAAAGAAAACATCCAATACACTTAAAAAGGTAAATGAAACTTGGTCTTGCATAAAACAAGATAACCGAGTTTTATTAGTAGAAAAACGGAAGACGAAAATAAACAAAGCTGTGAAGAAATAACGGTCAAAGCCAAACCAATTGTTTTTTTTTTTGTTGAAAAGGTACTTCATTAACTGCCAAAAGGTAAGGAAAGAGGGAAAAGGCCAAAACAACAAACTTGGCCAGATGGCACCAGCTACCCGAAAGACACAGAGGGCAGCCAAACAAAGAAAGAAAGACCAAAGCAAGCTAGCCATCCCATATCCCACCACCAGCCACGGGAGGACAAGGCAAGCCGTCACGAGATAAAATGAAGACGAGGGAGGAAGAGCGACGGTCAAACCAATTGTTAAGAAGGTAACAAATTTTGGTGTAGTTTTCAATTACATTGCTCATAAATGTTTGTGCTTAAATTCAATCATTTCTTTACATTTATTTGAGAATTGAAATGCTAAATCATAAGCTCTCCCACAGATGAACCCGAAAATGGCCTGACTAACACAAACATACTGATCCAATCATATATCTTATAAAATCCGAAAGCCGTAATTGTGGGCCAGCCAAACCATGCTAATGGTCATTTCCACAGGTTTTGTTAATTCTTTCACTCGTCTTGCACCAAATTACCATAAAATTAATTGAACATGAAGAAAAATAATATTACGAAACAATCCTAAATGCAGCCGACTGTACCCGATATACATGCCCTCAAAATCTCCTTATGTACTGCTAAATTACAATGGAGCTGTATAAGGAAAGCAACCAACCTCTCAAAGCAAGGAGGTGCCTTCAATACGAAGTAAAAAACAAACAAAAAGAACAGAGCAGAACTCAAGCTGGGAGTAATAATCTTACTACACATCCAGGAGATGATCCTCCCCTTCCCCCACCCACATGAATGAATAATTGAGCTCACAATACAATAACTGAATCCTACCCGAAGCACCTACATGTGAGCTTCGTTCTTTGGATGTGCCACTCATTCGCATTGTGCCTATTTCTGGACTGCCTCTGTGGCAGGAAAGGATGCTTAGTACAAGCTGATGCACCACTCGAGGATCATTGGTCTTATTAGTTGTATATTTTAACTGGCTTCTCATATGTGTGCCGGTTCTGCAAAAACATTGAGGTGAATCAATAGTAAGAAATGGGAGGTATCCATTTTTTATACACCCTATTCTAGCAAGAGCATGTGAAGTTTGTATGATGTGAGTGGCTTTGTCTTCCCCTCCATCACCCTTTTCTTTTTGCAAACTTCATACTTTGGAAAAACCTCATAATATGGTTCTATTCAGTGCATTGGACACCATTAAGGATTTAAACTCACCTGATTTGCGGCATAAGCTCTCTTGGGAGCATTATCAGAGTGCTCCAACCCAAGGTACTGCTCCCAAGCACCATAAACATCTCTTCTCTATAGAAAACAAAGCCAAAATATTGGAATTAAAGAACCCGCACACGCAATACACAAAACCACAGTTCAGATTTAACCTCATTAGACCAAAGATATACCTGAAATCGGCTGGAAACAATATCAGAATCCTGCAAGTACTCTGGACGACCAAGTGACAAGAATGCAAACTTCCACTGCACAGACAAAAGGGAATCAGATGAGGAAGCAGAGTAAAAAAAAACCATTAATTATAGCCATAGAACACTCTTTCCCTCTAGTGACCTTCGAATAGATACAAGGTGTTTGTCAAGTACCTTTGAAAACTCATCATCGGGGACCTGTAATTTCTTTTGTACACGTACTTTAACTTCAGCTAAAGTTTCACCTTCATGGATGACCAAGAAGAAAGGTTCCCCGAAATTTTGTACTTGCTGTTGAAGAAAAGATCATTACCGAGAAATAAGAATCACAAATATTTGGGTGAAATCATCCAACATCATTAATTGAAACAGTAATGAAATAGTTTATTTTTAAAAAGCAAAATTCTATTAAAATTTGTCAAATTCTCATCCACATTCATAAAAGAATCCAATACCATCTGGTTCTGTGCAGTGTCCTTTGTAAAGTGGTAAACATGAATCAAGCGATCATGAACAGCCAAGTTTTTCTCTTCTTCTGGAATCTGATAAACAGAAATAAAAACCAGTCAGCTTAAAAAATAACAGTGACACGATACCAATCCAGTCCAGTCCTATACAATATAAGCAAAGCTAATTCAAAAAGGGAAAGTAGATTACAAATCTTGCCAATAAACTAGATTCTTAGTCTGAAAATGTTGAACTGCATAAAAGAAGAATCTCTTCAAATAAAACTAAATAAAGAAAAAGGGGGGAAAGGAACTTGCTTCCTCAGCACGCAAAGTCCAGTACTGGTCATTTATGTTCTCAATCTTTTCAGTGTGTGGGAAGATCTGAAAAAATAAGGAATTATTAGCGCTCACTACTCCTTTGATTAAAACAAATAAATTATAAAGGAAAAAGAAGAAACCCCCTAACACAATTGGAGATCCATAAGGAAAACATGCAAGAACATCATCATTCGTAATCAACAGTACAAATGGTGCTAAGTCCAAGCATATCACTTCTGGGGAAACTATGACCCAGAAAAAGAGCTAACAACCTGATACATCTGGCATACAACAAGTAGTTACCTTGTAGATCTTGTGATAGAAAACCTCAAGCAGTCTGAGTTCTGCATTTGGATGAGACAGCTCTACCTGTCACAGGTACACCATACATAGAGGGAAATCCATTATAGCTTTATCAGTAACTTCAAAAGGAGGGGATAATTTTATCAAGCATTCAGGGACATCTCACATGGTTGGCGAAAATTTCAATACAGACATTCATGGATAGTAAATAAATGAAAAACCACAATAAAGAGAAACCTTACCTTTGTTTTAAGTACATTAATCACATCACCAACAGTGCTCTGTTTTGGCAATCTAATATTGTGAATCACCACCTGTAAACAAATTACACAAGATTAGCATACACAGAATAGGGTAAGAATGCTCCCTAAACAGGAAATACTGGCCAAATATTTCGCACGGACCTCATCTTTTGTAGCATGATGAAAAGCTACTTTCAGGTTTTTTAGGCCTTGCAATTCTGGAAGGGGGATGTCCAAGACCTCATAATACAAAATATCAGAGCTCTGTGAAGGGGAATGACAAACACAATTAGCAGCCACAATACATGATGTTTATGAGAGTGAGAATTAAATAACAGAAGCTGTTCAATGCAATACCACCTACTTGATTGTAATGGACTAGCATATCTGTTAAATGCTCTACTCCCCGATATTTGATTGGTTGGGGCTTAGGTTGTTGAGAATAGCAGTTATGAGCAGTGAGTCTGATTTTAGTAGGATCTTCCAAACCAATTTGGCGAGCCACCTTCTCCACCACATCATCATAAGTGTGTAGCTTTGACCTAGAAAACAACAAGAATAAAACAGTTTTAGCACAGAATAACACAGCAATGATGGACAGTCCGCCTATGAGGCAATGGTTCCAGACAGAAGTACTTACAATTCTAAACTAAAATCCTCCTCCTTCGGTTTCTCCAAAGAACGGAAATGAACAATCTGCAAAGCATCAAATCATTCCATATAGTTAGAATTAACATTCAACACAATAAAGCTATAAGAAAATACTGCAAAGGTAAAAGTAGCTGCAAAAGCCACGCTGACTGTTATGATGCGATAATTGAATAATGCCATTTAAACTAAAAACAAAACAAAAGTTTCTGCAGCCTGTACCTGGCGATTGTGTACATATTCCAAAAAAGAAGGAACATCAGGATATTTACATTCTTCTTCACTTTCAAGTGGAGTAGATTTCTGAAAGCAAATGATGTCTCCATCTTCAATCTGGAAAAGGAAAGCATCAGACAGTTAACTAGCAATGTACTTATAAAAGCATCAAAATGTTAATGATGTCCTCTTGCAAGCATGCAATATAGCAATGTTTACCTGACTTAATCGAAATGAGGTCCTCTTGTCAAGGTGTTCGCACATGATACAAGGCTCAAACTTTATTTCCTGAATGTAGCACAAAAACACATATCAAATGTGGCTTAAGATATATTAAATCTTGCTTAAGAATGCTATACCAAAGCATGCATCAAATATTAAACATGCATATACACAATACATATATGTACATATGTAGGGAATGAAACAGCTGATGCCCAAAAAATGAATGTGAAACAAACCTCATAAAGTTCAATTTCTTCATCGGGGCCAAAACCAGCCAGTTGATTTAATTTTGCCAAAATATCTACTGGCTTACTAGAACTCTTCACAAATAGCCTACCGACAAAACTGGTAACACACAAGAAACTTAGATCAGCAAACATGAATAAAGTTAAAAGAAAATATTCAGCTAAGCAAATAGAGCCTTAGGTACCGTAGTTCTCGTTTCTCAGGTTCATAAAGCTTAAAGAACAGCAGGATATCTTCCTTGGTTTTGTCAGGCAGAGGAATAGGGCGTAGATCCTGAAGCATTTAGAGGAGCAATAAATTGTAAAATAAGATCCCTTTCATACAGCAATTGGAACAGCAATAAGCCTCAAACCACAGGTTATAACAACCATAGAGTAAGAATGGATTACCGGCCCAAATTCTACTTCCAAAAACAGCTTCAGCTCTGCATTGTGTGTTTTATTTGATACCTCTCTCAAGTGTCCGACCTGAAAAACGCAACCAGTCATCATTAGCTTACATAAGGTACGTCCAAGCTCTTCTTGGCACAGCTGTGCAATTCGAAACATTATTAATCATTTCAAAATCTGAGATCAAAGGGTTACCACTTGCCAACACAATTTTTTCTCTATAGTAGAATAATTTCATTTTAAAATGCCACGGACCCATGAACGCATGTATACGAGAGACAGAGAGAAGGAGAGACTCAGAGAGAGAGAGAGATGTATAGCAGAAGAACTCCCCTTGTCCCCTCAAACAATATTGAAAGCAGAATAACTATCTGAATTCTATAAAATTCATTCATTAAGCACTTTTTAAAACTTCTCAAAGAAATTGGCAGTTATAATCATCAATCTTACAGTGATAAACTTGAACATTCCAGTGTCACAGGAAACATTCTACATCAAAACCAGGTGGGCAAATAGCAAAAGTGCAGAGATAAAGTAGAAAGGCTAGGACCAGGGCCTCCAAGTTTATGCTTGTAAATTTGAAAATCCTTTAAAAAGTAATAAGGGTGAAGTACATACTGATTGTAGTTCTTCTTGAGGTGTCAATGGTCGATTGGGGCGATATGTGTGGTTTTGTCTCTTAGCCCAAATCCAGAAGCGCTGAAATTGCACTGGTATACCAAACTCTTTTGCAACCTCCTCCTGTGAGAATCATTTGAAATTTGAAATTCTCATAATAATAAAACTGAATTCAGAATCTGTTGCACTACAAATCACCAATCTTCTTCCATAACCCCAAAAGTAGGGAAAAGAAAAAGGAAGACAGAAATGCATAAAAGTCAGCTTGTAGAGATGTACCTTGAAAAGATTAAATGGTGTCTGCTTCTGAATACGGAAACTACGAACTTTGTCATGATCCACAAGATCAAAATATATATCCCTTCCAATTTGTTCTGCCAGGTCCTCATCTCGAGCAACCTAAACATACCAATAAATTGCCTTTAAAATAATTTTTTGATGTACACCAAATACCTGTACAAGCACTTCTGAACAAGCAATGGTGATAACGGGGCCGGACAAGAGTCTTTACCTTAATAATCGTATAGAGGTGTGCTTGTGCCTTATATCTCCTTTTGTCTTCTTTTTCTTCTTGTTCTTTCTTCAACCTTATCTGAAATGAAACAAAGAATGTCAGTCCCATCCCTAAATTGGACACTTTAATGCAGAACTTACACTTGGTAAACATTAACTAGATTTAAAAACAAGTATTTACCCTTAAGTGTTCAGCTATGTCTTTCTCATCAACGTTACATATTATTTTGTCCTTATCACTGTCCCGTATATACACAAGCATGTATGCATTCGAGTATTTTGTAAATTTGAAAGGAGTATTATTGAAGCCAGGATTGGTCTGTGGCAACTGGAAGAAATAGAAGACAACAAAAGGTCAGTTCACAATTAACCCATGTTTAAAACGTTAAGGATGATTGGACTGTTGGGATAAAGCCAAAAAACAAAGAATTTACCTCTTCCTCACCACCGTACTGCTCTTCTAATGCCCTCTTCACATCCTCTTTTGTCACACGTTCATCATCAAACTTGTACCTAAAACAAGGGAGGACAAATTAAATCGAAATAACATCAACCGACAGATAATCAACGTATATGAAAATGCATGTGCAAAAACACTCAGAGCCATGCACAACACTCCAAATAAACACCAAAGTAAAACTTGAAAACACATTACTTAAAATTACTAAAAATAATTCAAACCAACATTTCTGCCCAAAAACTGAAAAACCATACCCCAGTAATCATGTAACCTTTGAGATAGAAAGATGAAAATCGTTTCCAATTTCTCATAATCAAATGCAGATAACAAAATTGGTGCTTTCTTTACAGTTTACAATCAGGCAACCAGAAAACCAGAGGCTGTGGTGAGAAACATAGATCCCAGTAAACCCAACTCATAAGAGAAGGCAAGGAAAAAAAATTGCATTGTGAGTGGTCACAGTCGTGTCTTTCTGTGGGCAAGAGACTGTACAAACAATCATAAAAAGAATTCATTATGCAGATACATACCACTGGTCAGAGAGGGTTGGCCTGATAAAAGCGTAGTAATGTCCACCATGCACCCCACCACTATGAACCAAGACACTGCAACAGTAAATAAACATTATAGTAACTAAGTAATTCCGAAGGAAAGATAATGAATCTACACACCACATGAAAAAACAGACTTCAGAAACAGTTTTACGTATCTTTCATTAGGAATTTTCATACTATTATTTGAGTTGAGCACAACCAAATGATTTATAAAACCTGAACCTGTTTTCATGATCCAACCCAATCAACTAGGGTACACAGGCACCATCCCTCAATAGTCACAGGCATGAAGAAACTTTGATAAAGAAGGGGATTTCAAAATATCATCAATGGTCATACATAAGATAGAAAGTTATATAACACAACTCAACGTCAAGGACAAAAGGTGATCCATCCACTGTGTACATCATATGCAAAGCAGAGGCAAATTTCTATGATTATGTTACACTCAGCAAAGGAACGCCTTCCACATGGAGCATGCAAGGTCTAGAAAGTATATTTCATTGAAATAAATTGCCAAATTTAGGAAACAGATTCACTATATGATATCATAGACAATGGATACCTATGAAGAGTGTAGAGGTTGCGGACACTCTTATCTGAGTCAGGTGATAGATATTTTCCATTCTCCCTATCAAGGTCAAGTTGAAGAGGAAATTCATAGCGATCATTTATCTGCCACAAACAAATAATACAACATTTTTAACATGATAATGAATTCACTTTCCATTTAAGAAATACCATTATCACACACAGCAAACGAATGAAAAGGTAAAACGAATTTGATTAGTTATATAATTTCAAATAATTATAATTCACTAGATTGAGAAGGTTCAACTAAACAGGGGAGGAAAATAAAGTACACACTGCAGAATTTAATAATAAAGAAAAAAAGAATTCCTATAAGTTAATATAATAACATAGAAAGGTTTTTGTCCTTCATTCAGCATGCAGTCCTAAAACAAAAATCAATTAAAAAAAAAAATTAACGGTAGCAATTAGGTAAACACAAGTCCTTGACCTGGAGTTACAAGAATTTGAAGAAACATACTTTACATGAGTTCGACTCAGAAGCTTTACTTTAGTAGTAAAACATTACAGTACATCTTATAGGTTCACTCGAGTAAATGCTGAGCACATGATGGAACCAAGTGATAAAGCATAATAGAAACTGAAGCAGGAAAATTAAATTCCAACACAAACCTTAACCATTGTATCTCGCATAAAATCATATTCAAATCGCTTTAACTGAAGTTGAAGAACGGGAGGGAAGTCAATAAACAGGACACCCTTCTTAGCATCCTGGAATAAACATCAATTCCAAAAATGCCTTGAGAAAATTATTCGAAAATTTTCATAATCAAAGAAATATACGTAAGAACACTGGCTTCAGCAAGTGATTTAACGGAAGGATGAAAACTAAGAACAGAATCCAATAAAAAATTACACAAAATAACATGCCCAAAGCCACTCACAAATGCCTTGAGAACCACATATTCAAAATCTCACTGGCAAAGTATACAAATCCAAAAACACTAGTTTTGGCAAGTGATATATCGACACAGCTTCAGATCAGAATTTACAGTGCAAATGCAAAGTTGCCAATAGAAGTTCAGTAATTAACCTGCAAACCATGTTCTTCGGCATGGTATTTATTGTCACCCTCAAGACGCTCAACTTCCACATACTTGTCAAAAGAAGCATAAACATCCCGACAGCCTTTGACATCAAGCTGGAGGTCTGCAAGGAAATAAGTAGGAACCAGTGGCATGCACTGACATTCACAAAATATTTCCAACTCTTAACAACTGAAATTTGTGCAAGAAATACATACCATAAAATGATTCTTTTCTTGTAGATTTGTAATCCACATTTATGCATTCAATGTAATTCATGTGATGTCCTTCAAACAACTGCTGTATTGTACCCTCCACAACAGTTCCCTGAAACAACAAATATACTCATAGACCCAAAATTGATAACTTCGTTCATCAAAAAAAAATTTGAAAACTTCCTATACCTTCATTTTATCTTCAAGCTTTTCACAAAGAACTCTATTAAGTTCCTGCACATCATGTTGCATAAAGGAATCATATGTATCCCATCCAAAAGACTTGGTCAATTCTTTCGTTGCAACACTGCTGTCATTGTATTGAAGCTTATAGAATAAACTTTGTAGTGCCAAAGGGATGCTTCCTGAAGGCATGTCATTCTCAGTTGTTGGCATATGATACACAGCCTGATAAGTAAGTCCACAATTGAGATAACTCTTTTCATATAAAACCCACAAGACAATTCATTTTGAGCTCATGATGAAAACAAAAGATCATGTAAATGACCTTTCTGAAGTAAGGTATATGGTACAAAGTCTGGAGTAAAGAATTCATATAGCACGTTGCTCCCTGATTCTTGAGCCCAACATAACCAGTTTCCTTTTTTGAGTCATACGACCAGTAATCAAGAACCTTACGGACAGCAACCTCAGCTTCAACGACAACTGTATCATTCACCAGATACCCCCTACTAGGGTCATACAGATCACCGAGCGGCATGAATGACGTGAATCCCCAGTCACTTTCTCTTGCATTGAACTGGTGTTGTGTATCTGCAACATGATACAAGAATCAAGAATAATGGAATACACACACACACACACACTAGTAATGGCAAAACAACTGTCTATGATATAATTAAAGTTTATTAGGTTCTCGACCACATCAATAAAATACAATTTATTACCATATATGTACTTCACATCTCCAATTTTAACAAGGTCAATAGACCCAATTCACGCTGATCCATTAATAAATAAATATCCTTGATTTAGTGTGCTCAGCCTCTTTATTAATTAGAATTCAATCTGCCCATAATCTTTTAATTGCACACAGTTTCAGAAAAAATTCTACCTTTTTTCCAGTTTTAGTGTTAATCCCCAATTGACCGCTAGATCCTTGTAAAAGGACTATATTATTTTTCAATCAATTCCTTGACCACATACATTTCAAATGAATTCAGGCTGTGGTGACATTTAATGGCCAGTGACATGAGATAACCATTAAGATCTGTCATCTTATTGCTTTCTTTAACCGATTGCCCCTGTTCTGGATGGAAACTAATGTTGTGTGTCTTTTACTTTGCCCCATGGCTTAATGTTTCCCTCTCAAGCACAAGCAAAACAATAACATATCACATTAACAGATGAAAAATATAGGTGACAATAATTTCCAAATTTTAATCTAGTACATGCTAGGTAAGAACAGATAATGAAGAATTAATTAAAGTGTTGTATGAATCTTTAACAGAACTTGGGTTATTCTATTTGAACCGAAGAATTTGCACAGTTTGCCCCTTTCAATTATTTGTTGGTGAACAACATTTATGTCCCTAATTGTTCTTTTCTCTTTTCAAACTTGAGAAATTCAAACTAATAAAAAAGCTAACAAGGGCAGATGGTCAGGCCATGGTGCTGCCGGCGTCAGCCAAGGTGTTAGAGGAAAGGGGGTAGAAGAGTTCGTTTTTATATTTTGTTTTAAATTTTAACGAGTAAAAGTTGGAATTAAAAGCTTACAAAAAAAAAACACTCAGGTTATTACTTAGCAATTCATTGTGTACAAAATGAAATCACCCAAGAACTGTGAAGTTGAAAGCCAGTACGTCCACTCCACGAAAAAGAAGTTCTAATTGAAACCTTTAACTACAAATTACTACTGAATGACAGCAAAGCAAAAGCTCTCAAAAAGAGAAAAAAAAGGAAAAGGAAAACAACAACCTTGCAAATGCAAAAAAAGGAAATAAGACTAATAAAGAAATATACCCTTTCTTATTGAGTACTTGGTATGGATCTGATTAACTACAGCCAAGCTGAAGTGCGCATATCTACTCCACCCATATGGCAATGTCCCGGAATCCGCCACATCCAAATACATTGACAAGTAGTCCACATTGTTTCCCTTGGGAAATATTAGTATCCGCCTGACGAAACAAACCAAAGCAATTAATCGAATCACCAAGATACCAAATAAGCCAACTCCCCGGGCGTAAATCAGTTTTTGACAATTGGTTGACAAGGGAAAAATACCATTTATAGCCGCCAACAATAAACATGTCAGAGTAGTGCTTCTTGGTGTTCAACCTAGCAAAGTTCTCAATAGTCCAAGTGAATTTCATGGTTGGAGGATCCTCCACTGGCTGACTTTCAACTGTACTAGCAGCCGGCTCCACTTGGGCTACTACCAACACACCAAATACCGTAAATTTCAAAACAACAAAACGAAGAAAATGCAATCACTTGAACTCTAATCACACATCATGATACCAAACTCACAAAAAAAATCAATTCTTTCAGATCAACTATGCAACATTTAAAGCTCTAAAACCACGCTGTAAACACAAACTTATGAATTTCAAACAGTGAATCATCGAAAAATGGATAAAAATGAAACCTTCCATAGGCTGAGGGCCTTCGACCAAATCCGAGTGCGGCACAAGCATCTCTTCGTCCTCTTGCTGCTGGAAAAGGAAACAAAATCAGAGCTCTGATCGAGCAAAACCTAACCCTATCCTACTGAATCATAACCCTAGCAAATCAATCGATGTAAGTAGGTGAATTTTCAAAAATTCAAGTCAATTCGAAAACACCGGATGCCACTAGGAACCCTAGGCGATCAGAAACAAAGAACCGAGCCCAAATTCAATGGAAAACGACAGTGGAAACGTTGATGAGAAGTTGGTACGTACATCTAACGGTGCAGGAGTCATCATAGTCATTGATGGCGAGCAATGAGCCGTCCGATCGACGAATCTGAGAGACGAATGGAAACAGTGAAAGATAGAGAGGCCCAGAGAGAGAGAGAGAGGGAGAGAGAGAGAGAGAGAGAAGCGGGGCTTCGTTTTGCAAAGGAGGGGACACTCCCGAAAGAAACTGGCTCCGAGACAAGCCGCTGAGTGCAACTTCAGGGAGGGGCAGACTGGGGATTTCACGAAAATGAGAGGGCAATTTGGGAAATGGAGGATGGCGTGCGGTGGGTTTTTGTGAGACGTGAGATCTTGAGCGTGTGAGAGGACCAGTGGGAGGCCGACAGCTCTGGTGGATGGGTTGGGTTGGGTGGGGCCACACCAAAATAGCTGACGTGGCGACCTCAGGAGGTCACGTGCGTGTGCACAGGCCGTGACGGTATGTGATCCTTCCTCGTACACCGGTACAGCTTTTTTTTTATAAAGTGGTTTGTTTATCAAAAATTAGAGTTCGAGCACTATTCTCATTATTTGATTGAAAATAAGTAAATAAAATAATAAATAAACAATTGTTTGAACATTGCTAATAAAATGATGTTTAATAGATTAATTATGTTTACGTTGGATATAAACTGTTTAGTATGTAGTTGTTGTGTTTGTATTGTTATTGTGTTAACCTGCCTAATTTGAAAATGACATGCACTAACATGCTAAATCATAGTATTTTCATGACATGTTTACCAATCGTTTTTAACATACTTTAGTTTTTTTAATAAAGTTTTTATGTTATTTATGCTTTCAAGTTTAGTTTTAGTGAGAATTAGGTAAGATTGTAATTATTTTACATAATAGAACGAGTTATGCATGTAAGATCGTGTTACGTTTGTCTTTTAAGACTATGAAGTAAAAGCGGTGTGCTTGTGATGGCCTTAATCGTGTTTGCTTATGCCATGGGCACAATTCACTAACACGATATCCATTTTAATACTCAATATGATACACAACATTCCAAGCATATCCTTCGATCCACAAATTCAATTTATTTCTTGAAAACAGTTGCACAACAATTTTTACTTTAAACACCCAAAAACTTTTGGAGTTGGGGACCGAAAATGGAAGAACAAGTCTCACAATGTCAATTATGGCGAGTGGTCACCAAATTAGGAAAAACCAATTTGCGGTGTAGAGTATGGGAGAAAGAAAATGTCATTGAAAGGATCGGAATGGAGAAAGAAATTCACAATCACAGACAGATTTCTAATGAGATTATCAAAATTGTTGATTTGTTTAGCACATGTAGATTTTATTAAACGGATATAAACGATAGTCTAAACTATAAGGAGAATCGAGGTACCATAAGGATTCGAACTTGAGACCACTGATTTGCAAGTCAATGCCATTTCCCACCCCGTTGACATAGATTTTATTAAACAATCTCCAATTTAGTTAATTTTTTGTCGAGAAGATCTTTAAATTGTGATTTAGAAAATGAATTATTTCGATAATAACATGTGTATGGTGAAGACCACGCTCAATAAGTTGAGAGCAACTAACTATGTATTGTTCCAAACAAATACATCAAAAACTATGCATTGTTCCAAACAAATACATCAAGATCTAATGATCGACCCTTGTTGATTAGGTTAAGTTTTGCATCTGCTTTCATTCTTTTGACTTGGTCTTTGTTCGACCTTTGTTGTTCTTTTTGCTTTTTGAGAAATTTCACTTCAGAATCAAAAACAGATACTTCTACTTTGCTTCTTTTTCTCCTCCTATAGTTTTCAAACAACAATTAGCTTTTACGTTTCCCATCTACAAGACTACAAATATTAGATCCAAATTGCCAAAACCTCTGTAGTTACCATGCACTCTTCCCTCGTACAACAATCAAAGTTTTCTGAATCGATTTCCCGAAGACCACACAGTAAAAGGAAAACTAAACTTGCACAAATAGGATGACCATGTTGCCCATTTTAATGATCCAAAGCGGTAATAATAGTTAGTTCATGTCAGTTTCCATATGCATTACCCATTTTACCTCGGTGTGCAAAGAGGTATAAATGAAACTCATTAGGGCGGGTAGGTTATGCCTAGGGCAAAACTTAGGAGACAAAATTATGATGACCAAAGTCAACAAAAGATGAAAACCAAAATCTGGACATTGGACCTTGTGTATCTCATTCCTGTCACTCCCTCGTTTTTCTTTCAGGTGCTTAAAATTTGAGTCCGGATCTAGTGTCCCTATTTTCGGCGTTCCTTGCTGTTTCTTGACACATGTCCAACCTTTTAACCCCGGGAGCCACCAACCCTAACCACATAACCCCACCGGCGGCAACTCCACTCCACTGCTAGCAAACCCTTCCCTCCTCGTTCTCAATCTTTCTCTTTCTACACTCGACTGGTCTATGGTTTAGTTTGATACCAAATCATTCCTAGTATATATAGACTCAAGAGGGTAAAGAGGTAGTGATGCAATAAACTCTCAACACAACAATGTCAGTGACAGTGTAACGTGATTGAAACAAAATTGATGTGAAACAAAATAGTAATCCATATAAAGTTGCAGGATCCAAACTAAACAGAAACATCCACCATGTTCAACTATTAACCAGACATACACTAGAAATTCCATCAGCTAATAACACGCACACACACACACACACTCAAGAGTCATGATAAATGAACAAACAAAATGAGAGCATAAATTGGCAACACAACTGCCCTGCACTGCACCAACACAAACAACAGTCTTATGCGAGTAACCAAAACATCAAACAGGGAGAGGTAGGAGCTTCACCAAAGAAGACCCATCTCCAATCAACGCAACCTTCTTGCTTCCCTCTCAGACTCGAGCAAGGTCAGGATATCCCCCTCCCTCACTGGCCCCTTGACATTCCTCATAATGAACCGATTCTGGTCATCCAGAAACTTGACTCGCACTTGAGTCACCTGCCCTCGAGACCCAGTCCGACCCATAACTTTCACCACCACAGCATGCTTTATAGTGGAATCCATTCTTCACCACAAAATAATACAACAAAAGGAAAATCAGAAAAAATAAATAAACAAATTTTTGATTCCGTTCAAACCCTACAACTAATTCCCTTGCTTCCAAAAAGAAAAACAAATGCATCCATTAAGTCTCCTCCAAATCTTTGAATTGTAAGAAGAGGACGGACCATTTCCATTAAAAAATGACAATTAGAAATAGAGCAAAAATGATTTCAAACCCAATTAGAAATTCAACCCAGAAAAGCAGCAGTAAAGAATTGAACAGGGTTTTTTTTCCAAAAAACACCAAATCATCACAAAAGTATCAGAATCCATTAGAGTTGCATAGCAGCACCTGAGTAACATACAAATTAGTTTCACAGCACAATAGTAAATCAAAAGCCAAAGCTACTTATTATAAGCCAAATACAACTTACCCATGTGTCTCTTTTTCTCTCTTAGAAAAAAAAGCACCACTAGCCATAACACACAAAACATTCCCAAGCTACCATTTTAACAGGTCTCAACAAAATTTTCAAAAATATGACATATGGTAATATAGAGTTTATAGCTTCAATTTTGTATGCGATTGTTGCACACCAAAAAAAAAAGCAAGAGAGAAGAAGCTGAACCCTGAAAACCACAGAAAGAAAATTGAACAACTCGAAATTCAGGTAGGTACCAATTACCCACGATAAAGAACGGAAAAAAAAAATCACAAACCCAAGTCGAACTTTTGGGCTTTGAAGAAGCACCAGTTTCATCAATTCACTTTGACAATTTATAAAATTAAATATCGTGCTTACTATTGTCCAACAAATAAAAATTAAAAGAAAAAACCAAAGAGGGGAGATTCGAGGTAAGCTGTAGGTACCTCTGATTGTCCAAAGGTTGAGACTGCAACACTGGCCGCCTTGAATATAGAGAGAGAGAGAGAGAGAGAGACGCACAGACAAAAGGGAGAAGAGAGAGAGAGAGAGAGAGAGAGGAAGTTATAGGTGGTTTTAGAATTAGGATTTATTTGATTGTGGAATTACGGAAACACCCTTAGCCCATTGACTCAATGGTTTACTTATTGATTAGGCCCATAAACTCAATGGGTTGCTTCTGGATTTGCCGTTAGTATCTCTGACTTTTTAGAGAGCCCATTAGTATCTAAGAGTATCTACAATCTCGACTGAAATGTACAAGAGAAAATGCAAGTGGTTAAGAGTATTTATCCTTATACTTGAAATTCTAGGTTTGATTTCCTCCCTCCCTCAATATCATTTGTATTAAAAATAATAATAATTTAAAGAATTAATCACCGATGCTCGCTATTTATAAAATATCAAAGATATAGTCAATGCAATTTGGTGTACTTGGTATTCACAATGAAATTAACTTGGCATGAAAAAAAACCTCCAAATAAGATTGTACACATATATGACTCTTTTTATTTTAGTTTTTTTAAGAACAAATGCATTGCGGTATACCATCACTTTACTAAATGTTTTTTCAAAGAAACAAAGACAAAGGAATAAAGACAATGCCTTACAGCTATAGTCTAAAATATCGATAATATCAATAAAATATCGAGGATATTATCATTTTTTTAGATCACAGATATTTCAGAACGTATCCATACACATATTGTATAAATATCGATAATATCGATGATAATTTCAAAAAATATCGATGTTGATAATTTCGCTCACACCTATAAATATCGAAAATATTGATGTAATTGAAAAAAAAAATACACAAAGCACACACACGAAGGGGATTCGAACCCCTGCCACTTCACAATATGCAAAAGGGAACTCTATGTGGTACTAAATCACTCATGTATCTTACCATGCAATGTATAAAGTGTAAAATATTGTAGTAAATCATTATATATAAATGATTATGGTGTGTTTAATCTTATTTCATTAATTACTACATATTTTCTACACTCACAATATTTTTCAGCTCGCTATATAATTGTGGGGGCTTTTTCGTTCCGATAGCTACGAATGGGCTGGGCTGTTGTAAAAAGCAAATGGGTGAAATTACCTCCTGTGTCTAAGTTCAAGAATCAGACCCCAAGAATGCTTCGAAAGGTTAGTGGAGCCTTAGAAAGCACCCTGGTTATCTTCACCAACAAAAACAACAGTTGCTTACAGATAAATTCTTAGCTTGGCATGAGAAGCTTTTGGCATGGGAGCAAAGCAATCATGAGTTTAGCATTAAAGAGAGAGAGAGTGAGAGAGAGAGAGAGAGAGAGAGAGAGAGAGAGAGAGAGAGAGAGAGAGGGTTGTGAGTTCCTATGAGAAACATGGATTCTAAGGAAATGGGGAAGGGATTCTAAGAAGGTTTGTTGAAAAGAGAGAGAGAGAGAGAGAGAGATGAGGGGTATAATGGGTGTGTTGAGTAGTTTTCGGCAGCTTGACGAAAACTCTGTCAAGCTCTGGAACGATTTACCATAAGAGAAAATGGGAAGAGATGGAGGAATGAGGCTCGAAATTGCAGAGGTTTCAGGGATGAGAGATAATGTTTGCTCTCTGGATGTGTGTTGTAGCTAGTGGTGAAGTGGTGGGTGTGGTTGATGGGTAGGAAATGCCTCTTTTTATAGGTGCTAGAAGCCCCTTCTTCCCAAGACACCCTAATGGGTTCTCTCCAATTTTGCCAAGTCTTCCCTTTCATTTCTCTTCTCTCCCTTCGATTCATCATATTTTGTGAAATCCTACTCTGTCCAAACACACAAAGACAAGATTTTTGGGAGCTCTAAGACTTTCCTGCAGTTGTTTCAGTGGTAAGCTCCTATCTTTGGCTACCATCTCTCCTTCTTTCCTCCATTATTTCATGGCAAGAGCTGGTAGGAGAAATGAGTGGGTAATGTCGATGGTCTTAAGGGTGTTTTGCTCAAGTATCCTTTGGTTTTTTGGATGGTTTGTGTTGGGATTTGTCTTTGGCCATGTGCTAGAGGCTCTCAGCAGCTTACATACATGGACATTTTGGCTTTTATCGTGGCCTTTGTTTCTAGCTAGGTGCTGGAGATTTGCAGATATTTTCTTTGGTTGGCTTAGGCCTTCCTAAGGTGATGGATTAAGCCATTAAGGGAATTGGATAATTTGAAAGGCTATTTTAGAGTATTGAGCTTTTTTCTCTCCTTTATGCTTACCCATATATTTGGGCTCAAGAAATGGGCTTGAGTTTTGGGGCTCCCAAGCAGCCCAAAACTTCCATTTCTCGGCTCATCAATGGGTCTTATGAAAACTCTTTACCATCCACACCACAACCCACTCAGCAAGCCTCGGGCATTTGCGTGGCTTATGCCCACTTAAGCTTGTAGCATGGCTAGGTGTAAAATAATGATTTTCCACTCAGCATGGCATGTCGATTGGCATGCTTGAATTTTATCGCCTTTGAAAAGGGATATGATGCTTGATGAGATAATTAGCATGAGCTTGTAGAGCTAGTGCCTTTTATAGGTTCATTTTGATTCTTAGCGTGACAGATTGCATATTTATTTGGCATGGCACGTGGATCGTGGCTCGTATAAGCGTGCATGATGAATTTCGTGTGCTCCAAACCGGGTCTCTTTTTATAAGGTGTAGCACTATGCCATGAATTTATTTGGGCCAAACCTTGTATTTTTTGGGCCTCAACAATAATCAACTTAAATCAGTTAAAACCCATCATGCAATGCATTTCCTTCCAATTTTTTGTGATAAACTAATAGATAATTGACTAAGTAAACATCCTCCAAAGTTTCAATAAAAATTTCCAAGTTTTTCTTACAATTTCCGTGATTTTTATTTAATTTTTATCGATATCGATAATATCCCGATATTTCCATCAAAATTTCCGTGTTTTTGGACTATCAATATTTCCAATACCATCGATATTTTAGACCTTGCTTACACCATCATGCACATAAAGAAAAATATTCTAAGATTGATTTTCTTAAACATACATATATATACTGAAACACTACCAAAAAAAATGGTCTTTTGCAACAAACTTTATTCAATGGCCCCTAAATATCGTTGCAAAAGGTCATTTTTTTGACTAAAAAATGTTGGCTATTGGAAATATGTCAATATGATACATTTTATTTTCAACTATTAATGTACCCTCGGAAAAAGTCTCTATGGATGTCGGAAATACATTGTTTTTAGGTAGGAAGCCTTGGCGCTAGCTGTATTACCGACAAAACACATGGGCGTCGGAATTGTCATGGTTATTTCTGAGGGGCGGTTTTTGCCCTCGGAAATAGTCACATAATTCAGAAGGAAAATAGGTCTTCTCGGTCATAAGTCTATATTTCCGAGGGCAATTATGTGCGGTCAGAAATAATTGCATTTTACCGACGACATGTTTTGCTTGTCGGAAATAGTTGTCAATTTCCGACGAATAATTTTTGTTGTCGAAAGTAAATTTTCATTTCCGATTGCAATTAACCGCTGTCATAAATAGTTATTATTTTCTATGGCATATAACTTGGCTGGAACATATCCAGAGAGCTTCCATTATATGCCAACCGACATGTCTCTTTGTCTTTTACTTTTTCATTTGTTTAATATTACTTTGTCTTTTACTCTTCTCTCATGGCACAGACAATTACGGCGTCATGGAAAGTAGAGACGACTTCTTGAACGCGTCCGTGCACGTTGCGACAAATAGTTTAGGGACGGTTGAAGCTGTAATTGCTAGGATTTCTCTAAACTAGAAGCGAAGGAAAGAGAGAGAGGAAAGAAGAACGAGAGAAAGCAAAGAAGAAAAGAGAGAGAGGAAAGAAGAAAGAGAAAAGAGAGAAAAAGAAAGGAAAGCAGAAAGAAAATGTCTTATTCCTTTCAATCTTCTCTGGATCTTAATTTAGCTCCCCCAACACAGACAAGGGTGCAATCACTTGCACTAGTTTGGGCGCCCTATTTTGTGTCCCCATGAGGACTCTTGACCGTCAATGAGTCGTTACTCATTGACAACGATGTTGCCATTGGAGTTGCAAGGAGTCTGGTGAGTCCCACAGATCTGCGCATACTGGGAATGAGAGATGACAACCGCTTATTGAGTGATGTCGTGGCAATGGGCGTGCAGAGTGCTGCGTGTATCGCAAGTGTGGGGCATCGCCTCATTGCGAAAACTCATGAGTTGCAATTTCTAAAAGCTCAGTTGTAGCAAAAATTGGTTGATGAATATCAGCGCGACAACAGAAGATTGAAGAAGGATAAGGCAAAAGGGGAAGAGGAGCACCGACACCAGCTCGAGTTTTTGCGGGCAAAAAATGAAAAGTTATCAAAACTGGTAACTTTTTATGCTAAAGAAACGCAAAAACAGCCAGAGGCCTCGGAGCAACCAAGTAAACGTAAACGCGGAGATGACGACTCTAGTTTTGCTGAAGCTAAGAGAGTGATTTTTGGGAGCTCAAGTGATGAGCCCTAAGAAGTGGTGCGTGAAAATCCGGAAGAGGATATTCAGAGCGCAAAACTAAAGGCTCCTTTGGTGGAATTATGAAGCATGGCGAGATGATGATGAAGAAGATGAGGAAGAGGATGAAGAAGAAGAAGAGAGAAAAAAAAAATGTTGTTTGTTTGTTTTTTTTTTAATGCAGCTTGTTTGAAGTGAAATATTTTTTTCTTGTTTTTTGTTTTGTTTTTTGTTAATTAAAAAGGATGGGGAGTTTCTCAAAGGCACACAAGCATACAAGTCATTTAAGTACATAAATTTCGTACCCTATATCCAAAAACAAGAAGCATAAATGAATGAAGAACACTCAAATACTAGAGTCCAGGTTCACCGAAAAATTTAAAAAAAAAACTAGAGACCAGGCTCCGAATTTTCTTTCCCTTTGTAACCCCAAGTTATGCTTTATATGTTATGCGGGCCTCATAGCCTCAAATCCCATATGCTTTATATGTAACCCCAAGAAAAACCCGACATTGGTTAGGGGTAGGTAGGTGATCTAATTATTGTTGATTTTCGAGACTTTTGAAACGAAGACCTGGCTCAATTTTGACTCCATGAAGATGACTGAGGATAGGGGAAATGAATGATGAGAAGAGAAGTGTGATGAGTTAAACCACATAAATGGATTGAATGAAAGAGAAGGCTAAATTAGCTATTTAAATGTATAATTATCATATCCCAACATTACATCATTAAAGTATTAAGCAAAAGGCTCCTCAATAGTAAGATGCTTTTCCTTTTAAAGATATGTGTGAATGGCATCCATTCTTTCCATTTTTCCCCCTTGACCATCTTGTACTACTTTAATTTAGTCTTCAAAGAGATATTTTCGCCATCCACAAAAACAAGTAAAAGTTCAACTCAAATGAATCTTTATATTGAAAAAGGCATGACAAAAATAATTAATGAACAAATGCGCACACTTTGGAATTGTATTAATTCATGAAATTAATTAAAGGTTTCACTAATTGACACATCAACTGTGGTCCCCATCTCTCACACTGGTGCTTGAACCATGCCTACCTTTTTTTAAAAGAGAGGGAAGTCTTCATCAAGGAGAAGAGAACCAATCCAAGCAGAAGCTTCATCAAAATAAAGGATACCTAGGTCTAGGTTGTAACTCCAGTTTGCCAACTCGTTAAGTATTCTTCTTCATAGTTAATCTATTTATCTCTTTTATTTTATGTCAATTTTATTGATTATGCATATACGCATTTGAAGTATGATGACATGAAAATTTATTGTCCTTGCATCTGAAGTATTTTTTTTATTTCTATTTTGATTATTTTATGTCTAATTCTATTATAATAGTATTTCTTTTCTATTATTGTCTATTTTACTAATGAACACAAATGGTAGCTATGGCAAGAAAAGAAAGGAGTCGCAATACATCATCAACCAATAAACAAGGAGAGTTACTTAGATCCTCTGCAGTCCAACATGCCTCTGTTGAATCATCTCATGATAATGAAGTACAAGAAACTCAAGAGACATGCTCTGAGACTCAACCTTCAAATACCCAAGGTATATCTTATATTATTTGAAAACTATAAATAATATTATGTTATTAATTGTTGTTTTTAAATTAATTGTTGTTCTTAAAATAGGATTAAGTGCTGGGGAAAAAAAAGGCAAAGGGAAGGCCAAGGGAGGAAAAGGAAAGAGTATGCTGATTGAAATATATAAGGGAATGTAAACATATACACTACTTATTGCTATTACCAAAAGTTATTCTAGTTATTTCTTAGACTTCGACAAGTGTAGCTTAATTAATTATCACTTATTAGTTTATTTGATGGCATATAAAGTTCTTTAATGATTTCAATTTCCTCCAGCATTGTAACCAAAGAAGTTGCTCAGAATATAGGTGTACTTTTCAAGCAAAAGATTAAAGGAGCTTGGGTAAAATTTTCAGATTATCCAGAGACTCAAGTAAATCTATTATTTGAGCGTTTCATCGAAGCTGGATATACTTACACATGTACTGAGGAAGAATTGAAGGTTGCATTCACTAGACATATTTTATAAAAAAAAAATTGCTGATTGGATGTGGAACTTGAGAAGGCCAATTTTTCAAAAATACAAAAGCACTGGTCAGAGATATGCAATAAGCGTAGGTGCGTGGAATTGGAAGAAAATCATGGGCATTTTAAAGAGGAATTGAATGATGTCAAAGGTCAATTGAGCACTTTACAACAACAAGTTCAAATGTTGATTAACAATAACCCACAAAATTTTGCTAACTGTGCAAGGCAATCACCTAATGCGGTATAGCTTTTTTGTTATGTATATTACTTCTTAATTGTATTTGTTAATCTCATTTTCAAATTCTATCAAGTCTTATCATAATTCTTTGTTTTTTGTTGTTATTATACCAGGACAATGTTGCAAGCTGTTCCGATGCTTATCTTAGTGAAAATGTCGTGGAGGAGCCCAACTAGTTCTTTTATCATCTCTCAAAGACATTTTATTTAGTAATGTCAGACTTAGAAATCATATTCAAATTTTAGAAGTTGGAGACATATACGAGTTGATATGAAATGAATATTGTTTAGTTTTTTTATATTAATGAATGACAAAAACATATTTATGAAAAAAGTTTCTAATTGGAAATATTATTTATATATTTTATTATAAAAATGTAATATTTATGAGAATAATTATTCTATTTACGACAGGTCTAATTACATTTTTGACATCCTTGTTCATCGTAAAAAAAACTTTTACGACAATCTATGTTGTTCGGAAATATAACTTACGAGTCATTTACGAGAATAGTGATTTCATTTACGACGCCACATTCCTATCATAATTGTCTATTTTCGATGACACGTTTCATTATTTCCAACCGGTCTACACCGTCGTAAATAACATTTCTGACGACATGTGTTCCTCATAAATAGATCCTATGCATTATTTCCAACAAAGAATAATTATTTTTCTATGCAATTTTGCTATCAAAAATGTCTATTTCATATGAACAAACATTGTCGGAAATAAATGTAGTCCTCAGTAATAGTATTTCAGACAAGATTTGTTGTCATAAAAGTTTGGTCGGAAACAACAAAAGCTCGTCGTATAAGAAACAGTTCCAACTAACTTCGAATTATTTCCGACAATGTTGGGGTATATCGGAAATACTAAATTATCGTTGTTTGCCAAATTAGTTTCCGATGACGTCATAATATTTACGACACACATCGCTGGTCGAAAATAAAAACTTTTCGGACGGCTCGTCGAAAATGTACCTTTTCCGGTGATCGCTTTTCCAACGCTGTCCAACTGCCATCTGCTCTCGGATCGGAACAACGTTTTTCCGACAAAAAACTGGTATTTCCGACATCGTTTTGCCTTCGCAATTTTTTTTTTGTAGTGAAATATGTACAGTAGATCCTATACAGGTGTCCCTCAAACTTATTTGAGGGATCGCAACACTTGACATTGCACTTTTTGATGCTTGCCCCATTCACTCAGTTATTTGTGAACTTAAGAGATCAAATTTCGGTCATTAGTTGGTTTTCATGGATTACTTTTTCTTTGGTTAAAAACAAATGCAATGAAATACCTCATCACTATACTGAAAGTCATATATATATACAGTTATTCTCTTATCCGGATGTCCGCATGTTATTATCGTGCGGATCCTATTGTAAACAGGCAGAAAAATAGAGAATGGTAGTACAAAATACACGGTGTCCACACGATAATAACGTACGGATGTCCGCATAAGAGAATTTCTGTATATATATATATATTTTAAAGAACAACCACAATTTCTTACCATACCAACTATATATACACAAAACTACACAAATTTGATATTGTAGCCTTCAAAAGAAATTGACAAAATATAAATTAATATATAACTATTTTCTTATAACCATAGGGCAAAGCTAACAATATAGCTTTTAATTATGTTATAATATGTATATTACTACTATTATGAAGAGGTGTACTACACAAACTATATAAATAGAATCAAGATGATTTTGATTGTCTATACACACACACAAGGAGTACTATGAGGAAAACTTTGAAACGTTACTAACAGAAGTAGTATCTAAAGAAGTTTCATATTCAATATCTGAAAGTGGAGTTATCAGTGGCACATTTAAATCTACAATAGATAAAAACACCTCTGCATTGTTGGAAAACCATTCGACAGAGAAGTTACGATGCATCATGCGAAAGTTGTCTAAGTACAGCAGACTTGGAACTTCGTAAGCATTGCCCTCTCAACCGAGGAGCTATAATTTGGATATCAAGTTGTCTTTTAAAATATCAAGATTCAAATTTTTTGGGTATAAGTGACACCGAAAATGAGTTTTATGAGATTAATTATGAATTCAATGATAATCTCGAGTTGATTATTGAAAGTAAACTTATTGAGTTGTTCACTCGATTAAGTTATATAGTTGTTCGTGGCTCATTGAAAGCTAAAGGGTCACAAATAATATCAAACAATAAACGACTTTATGGTACAACTGAATGTACTAAGGACCTTTCTAGCGTGAACTTATAAATCACGGTTATTATGACATGAAAGACGATCGTGTTATTTATGAGAGTTGTTACATTAGATTTGAACTTTACCAACATTACTAGGTATTGTTGACTTTGGATGAATTCTTTGAAAATGTCAGTAGTAATGCTCATTTTAGGATTGGTAATAAACTATTCTAGCTATAGTGTTTATAAATGTTGATTATGGTAATATAAAAAAATATTTATATCCTCCTTTTTATGGTTAATTTGTGGAATAATAGAAATTAAATTAAATTCATATTTTCAGTAAATATCCATCATTAAATTTATGCTTGCTAGCAATTTATAATTTGTCCTTGTATGGTAAATAGAGCATAAGAACAAAATTATTGTTGAAGATGATATATACATAGTATGGGAGAGGATCCGCTGTCCCCTCTGTGTCTCTTGCTTAATCGAGTGACATCTGTATTTCTACTTAATCAAAGTATTAACAGAATAGAGTTAACGCTGTTAATACTTGGTTAAGTGGAAGTACAGATGTCACTCAACTTTGCAAGGGACAGGCTCAATCGCTAACGGCTCCTATGGGCATACTTCACAATGAGAACTTCACCAGTATGATGACACGACGACACAAACAAACACCATACAACACAAAAAGTTGCATGTGGAATTGGAATGTTCTATTTGCATGGTTGCCACGTACATAAACGTGTCCTCGCACCTCCAAATGGAAACTCACCCAAAAAAAAAAAATTAGAAAAAGTGACCGACAAAAATTTATATATAATTCAAAAGCACCAACAAGAACAACGCAAGATATCTCAACCGAGCAAGTGATGGAGACAAAAGTTGCAGAGCAGGCAGTGGAGGAGCAAGGCAGCAGGGTCGACGAGCAACAGGGGAAGAAGAAGATGAGGCTGATGGTGGCCGTAGACGAGAGTGAGTGGAGCTTCTACGCGCTCAAGTGGGCGCTTGACCATCTTTTTGTGGGGCCCAATGACAAGGCCGGTGTGGCGGCGACCCTGAAAGCACCTGCGGGGAGCCAAGAGAATGTGAGCATGGTGACTTTGGTCCACGTTATGCCGCCGTTATATAACTACGTCCTCCCTGCTGGGCCCGGTGGAGCTGCGTATTATGTGACGCCGGCTGTGGTGGAATCTGTGCGCAAGGCGCAAGAAGACGGTGCTGCCGAAGTACTCTCCCGCGCTTTGGAGATATGCAAGGATAAGATGGTAATTAATTAGTTTATAATACTCCCCCGTCCCGTGTTGTGTTATATAATTGGATGAACTTAATTAACATGATGTGCAGATCAAGGCAGAAACCCTAATTCTACGTGGAGATCCGAAGGACATGATTTGCGAAGCCACAGAGCAGAGGCATGTGGATCTTCTGGTTGTAGGTAGCCGTGGCCTTGGCATGGTCAAGAGGTGATTTTCTCAAGCCACATAGCTTACATGTTTAGTGAACTAAGATTTTTGTTGATGTTATGTGGAATGAGTGAAGGAAACAGACGCTCAAAAGAGCTGTCGTCGTTTTGATCGGATCGGGGTTCTGCCGCTCGAGCGAAAACTACAGGCGATTTTCTCAATCCACACAGAGAGAGCTTATTATTACATGTTTACTGAACTCAGATTTTCTGTGTCAAATTCAGAATGTTCATTTGGAATTCACTCAAAATCCAAAAAAAACATATAAATATTTATTTTCATCAGCATTATTGTATTTAATGTGTATTATTAATTATTTTAATTTTTTGGTTGGGTGGTGGTGCAGAGCATTCTTAGGAAGCGTGAGTGACTACTGCGCACATCATGCAAAATGCCCAGTTGTAATTGTGAAGCCACCAAAGGAGTCTGGAAAGCCACCAAAGGAGTCTGGAAAGAATAAGTAGCTTTTTATTAGAGTTTTTATTTATTTATTATGAAATGTATAAAGAGAAGAAGGTGTAAACTGTAAAAGTTCCTTTTCATGTAATTATTATTATAAATGGTTTCTTCTGGTAAGTTTCATACTGTGAATAGAAATAATTAGGGCAATTTCTGTCTTATCGTCATCAATATAAAGACGAAATGTAGAAGTGTTAGATGGTGATCAGTTAACTCGTGCACCTTCAGTCGGAAGGGCAAGTCGAAGTTAAGGGGTGTATCCAATTCTAACTTTTAAAGATTTTTGTAAGGGGTGTATCCAATTCTAACTTTTAAAGATTTTTGTAAGTGAGTGACTTTTATAGAGTTGACAAATTTTTAATGACTTTTACATACTTTATAAAGTTAAGTAGTTAAGTGATATACTTTCATATATTTTTATCATAGAGTTTTACATACTTTTATCTACTTTATTTAATATTTATTTTATGAATAGTATTTATCTTTTAAATATTTATCATAGAGTATTATAACGAAAAAAGAAATTGCTTCTAATATTTATGTTTTGTATGGTAAATTAACTAGTCCGTATATGGAACAAGTAGCCAAAAAAAAATAAAATTGGATACAATTGTGTAAAAGCAAAGAAATATTTTTCCATGTCTAAGAACTTTTCACTTGAGAACAGTCAAATATGGAGAAAATAAGGTTGCTGCTCTTGGATGCAACTCAAATATAAGGTGTGTCATCAATATTATGAATTTAATTAGTTTAGTTTGGAGAGCTGGAACTCAAATATAAGGTGTGTCATCAATATTATGAATTTAATTAGTTTAGTTTGGAGAGCTGGGTCTTGGGGAAGAAGGGACAGATTATCCTATTGTTGGAACGAAGTTGAGATCCTCAAGACCTTCTAAAAGTATACTTTGTCTGGGTGGGAGATACAAATAAAGTGGCATGGTGATAGAGCCAAGCTAAATAACAGCACCAGAATGTGAGGTTAGTTATAAACCCCGAGATGCTAAGAGCTAAATTGCTGTTGGAGAATGTGGGTCTTGTAACAAAATCATATGTTCATACAGATAAGCCTTAAAAATTGCAGATAGAATTTTGGTTCCTTATTATGTTAGGACTTTGGTTACTTACCTATTTATCTAGTCCTGTTATAATTAAAATTTATTTTCTATTGTAATTTAGATATATTTCCTATTTTATTTCGGATTAACACATCTTTGTACTTGTATAAATACCTCTATATTGAAGAAGAATAATAATATGAGCATAACTGAATATTTTGCCCTACTTTGTTTGAGAATTTTTATACTAGTATTTTATATATTGGACTCCCAGACCAATTCTAGCTCTGCCCGGAAAGAAGCGGGGTTTGACTTCAATCGGATAACTAATTAGAGGAAAAACTTGTTCAGCACACAAGTCTGCACTGCGGGAACAATTAATGGATACCAGTACAGCCGTTGAAGTCTCCTCTCCAACCTTCTCATCCTCCTCTTCATCCTGCTCTTTAGATGATGTGATGTACGATGTGATGTACGATGTGTTCTTGAGCTTTAGAGGTGAAGACACACGCAAGACCTTCACCGACCTCCTCTACTGGAGGTTAAAACGTGCCTTTGTTGACGTCTTTATTGACGAGAACGAACTAAGAGGAGGAGAAATTATACCAGACAAACTCAATCAAATAATCCAGCGATCCAGGATCTCTGTCATCATCTTCTCAAGAAGGTATGCGGATTCCATATGGTGTCTTGAGGCGCTGGAGAAGATCATGGAGTGTAGAAGAACACTGGGGCAAATCGTTTTGCCAATTTTCTACGATGTTGATCCTAGTGATGTCAGGGAACAAACTGGTAGTTTTGCAGAAGCATTTCAGACACATGAAGAGCGCTTCCATGGAGTTAAAGATAAGGAAGAAAAGATACAGTCGTGGAGAAAGTCTCTAACTGAAGCTGCAGGTCTGGACGGCCTGGCTTTGAGCAAGTTTGATGGGTAATTACTTATTTCCATTTCTTTGTTTTTTTCTTCATTTTGTTAATGTTATTCCCGATCCATCTTTGGTTTTTCAGAGTAATGCAGAGCTTAGAAACTCTGATCGATTCACATGGATCAGGATCAACATAGTGCACCGCAATTAAATATATTTCTAGTAATGTTTTCAGAAGTTTACAAAATTTTAGTAGGATTTTAAAAGTTTTGTTCATCAATTTCTGAATAAATGTTCAACTATATATTCAATATTCCCAAGCTCTGTAGTCATAATAAGTAAGATATCAGTTCAATTTAATTTAAATCTTACTTTTTCTCAATTTTGAGTTTATCTAACAGGTATGTAGGAGTGTTTATCAAGGAAATTATTGACGAGATCAATAGAAAATTGAATAGAATCTAGCAAGCAAGAAGTCAGTAACTATGTTTCAGGCTCTTCTCTATACAAAAGAAGCACATCGGGATTCGTGAAGGAGTGAAGACGCATCGGGATTCGTGGCCAAGCAATTAATTCTGTTGTCCTCTCTTTTCTACAAATACGTCTGTTTCATCATCTAATTTGTAAAGAGTGCTGCTATTTCCACCCACCTGTCCTATTTTTCCACCCACATTATCTTTAAAATTTTATAGACAAATTTACCCCTTTGTAAAATGACTTTTAAGGACTTGACGAAAAAATCTCAACCCTAAAATAAAAACTCAATTTCATAAGAATTAAAAGAGAAAGAAAAAAAATCCTTAATTAAACAAAGAGACGCCAAATAATGAATGAGAGAGGGAACTTTTGGGAGAATGTTCTATTTCTATATATTGTTCTTTTTTCTTTTTTCTTTTTCAGAACAAGGAGTTCATTAATTCCAAACTGAAATTGAGATGCTTTCAAAGGTTAGACACAAGCATTTAGTCTCGTTAATTGGTTTTTGCGAAGAAGACGGTGAGATGGATCTTGTTTATGATTACATGGCTAATGGGACTCTAAAGGAACACCTGTACAAGAGCAACCAACCTCCCATGGAAGCAAAGGTTGGAAATTTGCATTGGAGCAGCTAGAGGTTTACATTATCTTCATACTGGTGCCAGGTACACCATCATCCATAGAGGTGTGAAAACCACAAACATTCTATTGGACGAGAATTGGGTAGCTAAAGTGTTCGATTTCGGTCTATCAAAATATTAATCAAAATCAAACCCATGTTGAAGGGTAGCTTTTTGGAGAGGAGGGGGTGGGAATTTTTGGATTCAAGAGACAGAGACGCTTGCAAAGAAAGGAAGAAGAACAAGTAAGAGGAGGGAAGACATTAAACTCGGCGTTTATTTAAGAATAATTTTTATTTTTTAATTTACGTTTTTTAAGGAAAATATATTTGTATGTTTTAATTATGAGAAAAACCTAAGTAGAGGATTCAGATAATGGATTAGTAAAGAGAATTTTCTTGAATTAATAATTAAATGGTATTTTAGGAATAATGGTGGGTGAAAAGATAGGATTGTGTGTTTTCAAATTTACATGGTGGGTGGGAAGATAAAGTGGGTGAGGAAATAGGACAGGGGGTGGAAATAGTAGCACTCTTTGTAAATAACATAAAAAATTTCATATTTTTCTCCCTCTTGTTCTGGAATCTTGTACTAGGAAACAGTAGTCCTTTGGTGACTTTATTATTTTTAAAATTATTTTTTTAAAGGTATTACGGTCTAATTATGTAATAATCTCAAAAATAATACTTGATTTTATTATTTTTGTGGAAAATCTTATTAAGTTGTGTGACTTTATTGGATGTTTTATAAATTTGGTTTGATGTGAAAATATTGGAATTAAGTGAGTTTAATCTCAAATTTAGACTAAGGGCCAGTTTGGCATTGCTGTGCTGTGAAAATAATCGCTGTCTGATTTGCTGTGAGAGAAATTAGCTGTGAGAGAAAGCAGTTTGGCGTTTGGTAAACTTTTTGTTAAAAGTGTTGTTGGTACTAATTCCCGCATAATTAGAAAAAAAATTGCAGCATAATCATTAAACTCAATGCCTCTTCGAAACTGATTCCTGCATAATCAGAAAATGAAAGCACCTCATTAGCAGCTTTCCCTTATAGCTTTCTCTCACAGCAATTTTTAACAATAAGTGATTTTCTCATAGTTTACCAAACAGGTTGGGCTTCCCAAAATTTAAAAAAAATCACTTATCACCCCAAATAAGCAATGCCAAACGGGCACTAAGAGTGCCGGAATGCTTATGTAGGAAGCACTACTCTCCTGTTTGAGAGTGCTTATCTAAAAAGCGATTCTAATTCTGCTTTAGAAACGTGTTTATTATTATGGACACAAAAGAACTTTCATTTAAAGTGCTTATCTGAAAGAGTGATGCTATGGGCACTATACCTTAAATATCATGGCAATTCGTGTCATATGTCACATTATTTTTTGTTAGTTAAGTTTTAATTTTTTTGGCCAAAGTTAATTTAATTATTTAATTAAAATAAATAAAACTTACACTAAATAAATAAATTCTTCTCCACGCCTTCCTTTCCTTCCTTCTCAGATTTTCCATGGTCTCCTCCTTCAAAAATTTTCATTACTCACACCTCTTCTCCTTCCCCTCTTCCCCGTTTGACCTTTACCAATCTCATATGTCTTCTTGGTCCTCATCCAAACAAATGTTGAAGCAAACGGCATCTCAACAATTTATTCTGATTCAAAGATTGGTTCATACGAATAAGCAAACCAACAATCAATTTACTTTGATCCAAAAATCGTGTCACTAAGAAAAAAAAAAATTGTTTAAATATTTTCCATTGAATTTTTTGCGTGGAAGGCAGCAACTCAAAGTTATACAAACAAGAACAAAATGATCACAGCATGCCCAAACCTAACAGTCCCAATAAATCTAAACATTAATTTCAGCCTTCACAGCTCTCCTTGCAACGACGTTTGTACACTTTTCTATGCCTTCACGTATGCAAAAAAATTCTCATACGGCCACGACACTAATACATAAATGGGAAGAGAATTCCTTGGTAAGTATCAATATTGCAACAGTTGCAGCATTGAAGGGTTGTGTGATGTATTGCTTGATGTGTAATGCATTGCTTAGTCTTCCTCTTTTAGGAGTTTTTTTCTCACATTCTCCTTAAATTTTATCTAAGGAAGTGGTTTATGAAGTCCATTATAGATGCTCTTAGTTCTTCGGCTCTGGAACTAAGAGTAGTTGGAACCTAGTAAGGAACCACCTCTCCCAAAGCTCACCAACACGAACATGTGTCACCATATGGTTGGAGAGAGAATTTAATGTATTCCTACTCCCTTTCAGGTGTACCCATTGGCTGGTCTCCCTTTTGTAACAAGCACAACAACTCCTGATGCCAAAATCACTCCCTCTAACCATGATGGCGGCATGGCTAGACACCCCTCCTGCCAGGAGTTCTACTTCTCCTTCATCTCTTATAAATATTCCTGACTTACATTCAAACAAGGTAATAACTTCTTTACTCCCAGAAATTATGTTCATTTGCTCTCTCAAACACTGCCTTTACTAAATTATGACGTTGACATCAGAAAAAGTTGACTGGTACTACACCAGTGCTTCTCTGGTGACATGTTCTACTTTATGCGAATGCGGAGACCACTTCGGTAAGAAGAAGAAGATCATCCATTATGTTCTGACCCAATAAAAATCTGACTGTGATCCGATCAAAAGTCCTCAGTTGACCACCCCGAATTCAAGTGTCGACAGATAAAACCACCTGACTTTCCAAGTGTCAACAGATAAACAGGACACGATGTGTTACTTTCACAAATAAAGCTTGAGTTTACATATTACGAATTAAATTTAAATTGAGAAGAATTTCACAGGTCAAGAGGATGACACGACACGAAAATAGTAAAACAGAAAGAGTTGCGTCGAGGTCTATCTCATCTCATATACCCACAGAAATGCCAAAATTGCATGAGGAATTGGAATCTTCTATTTGCATGGTTGCCACGTACATAAACGTGTCCTTGTACCTCCAATCCAAACAAATAAGAAACAAATGGAAATTCACCTTTAAGAAAAAGAGACCGACATATATACATATATATACCATTCAAAAGCACCAACAAAACCACACAAGAAGAAGAAGATATCTCAGCCAAGCAAGTGATGCAGACAACAACAGTTGCAGAGCAGGCAGTGGTGCAAAGCAGGGACGACGTCGACGAGCAACAGGGGAAGAAGAAGAAGATGAGGGTGATGGTGGCCATAGACGGAAGTGAGGGGAGCTTCTATGCGCTCAAGTGGGCCCTTGACCTTCTTCTTGTGGGGCCCAAGGAAAACGCCGATGATGTGGCTACAAGCACAGGCACGGAGACCCTGGAAGCACCTCATGCAGGGAGCCATGAGAGTGTGAGTATGGTGACTCTGGTTTATGTTATGCAGCCGTTCCAGAACTACGTCCTCCCTGCTGCTGGGTCTGCTGAATTGCGCAAGGAACAAGAAGAAAGGGCTGCCGCTATACTGGCCCGCGCCTTGGAGATTTGCAAGGATAAGATGGTAATTAATTAGTTTAGCACTCTCACCTGGTGTAAGTTTATTTGAAGGACACTTGCTTAAATGGCTGTTATATTTTTCGAAACACCGTATTCATCGAATTTGTGGGTGATAATTAGATGTCTTTTAAGGGTTGCGAATTGTCCATCCTTTTAAATCTAAGAATGAAACTTAAAAAATTGATGGTTCTGATCGTGGAAAAACAATGCGAGTCGAGTCTCATGAGAGATTCTTTACGTGAGTTTAAGATCCCTCAATAGATTAGCGTGAGAGATTCTTCATTAATGATTTTAATTATGGGTTCAGATAATTAGATGAGAGTTTTTGTGATGCATTTGGGTGAAGTTAACTAACATGATTCTAGTAATTGTGCAGATCAAAGCAGAAACCCTAATTCTAAGTGGAGAGCCGAAGGACATGATTTGTGAAGCCACAGAGCAGATGCATGTGGATCTTTTGGTTGTAGGCAGCCGTGGCCTTGGCATGGTCAAGAGGCGAGTTTCTTATTAATGTTCATTTGGAATTCCTGCTTACCATTGTCACTCAAAATCCAAACAACATTTATTATTCTGTTTTATTTGCATAATTAATTTAATTTAATTTTGTTTTTTGTTCGGTGGTACAGAGCATTCATAGGAAGCGTGAGTGACTACTGCGCGCATCATGCAAAATGCCCAGTTGTAATTGTGAAGCCACCAAAGGAGTCTGGAAAGAAGTAGCTTTTTATGTATGAAAATGAAATGTATCAATAAATAACATTTGGTGTGAAATGTGAATTGACAAAAGTTCCTTTTCATGTAATCATTACAAATGCTTATGTAGAAAACACTTTTGCTCCCATTTGGGAGTGCTTATCTAGAAGCAAATCTGCTCCAGAACCACTTTTATTATAACCACAACAAAAAAAATTTACTCAAAATTGAAGTCCTGTCTCAAATTAGAAAAAGCACTACCAAATAGGCCCTACTTCGCATGATACAAGAAGTGTGGATGTTATATTACAACTCTAGTTTTTCCATTGCTGTCAAACATGTTATAAACTACTTCTGTGCTTTCATTTAAACAGATGTTAGTGTGTATAGTGATATCCCATTCAGAATCTTCTTTCCCCCAGGCCAAATAATCGCAGCATGCTCTCAAACAATACAGAGTATACAGACATGGAACTTTACATAAACGTGAAAATAAACATGGAACTTTACATAAACGTGAAAATGAACATGGCCCATCAAACCGGGTTGACCGAGGTCAATTTTGAGAAGTCAAATAGTTAGCTCGCTTGCTTGGATTAGCCCTGCAGATAATTCCCAATCCCCATTATTAAACCAAGAAATCTCAACAGCAGTCAACAATTTGGGAAATAAATGAGTTTAAAAGACAGACCTGTTGGCTCAGAATTTCCACTGCCACATTAAGATCCCCATCTGCAGCTGCTAGAGCAACTTCTACCTGTGTCTGTAACCCATACCAAGACATTTATTGACATTCATTCATTAAAGCAAGCATCAGCTATAATGCTGAACATAAAACTATGCTCCTCGATCCTAAAACATTTTTCATAACTAGCATTGCATTCTTCAACTCTACGAATATGAATCAAGCTAGTTAAGGAAAACGTATACTATATAGGATGGTTAGCTCATTTGATCAAGGAAAAGGAATTTTCAAGTTTTTTACCCTTTCAAAGCCCATTGATACAAGCTTCTGGATTTCTTCTTCAGAAACAACATAATCCTGCACCCAAATGACAAGTAAACCAAGATATATGTGTAAATCAGATGAGCTGGAAGATGTTGAAAGGAAAACTCAACTTATTGATTAAAAGGACAAACCTGATGGTGCACAGGAACTTCTGCTGCAGCGACTGCTGTATTATTTAGGGTTGACCGCCTGAAAATATCAAGGAAATAGATAGTACCATTTTCCAGTCAAATGCATGGTTGGGAACTCTTAGAATAACAAACTAATGTAAAAATTCTGTTTTTGCACTATTTAAACATGACTCAGACCCAAGGTTAGGAGTGATGGGTTTACTGTCCCAATCACAAAAGTAAAGACATTCCTTTGTATTTGATAGCACATACAAGTTCTCTCTCTATCTCTAAACATGCCATCACTAGTGATTAATCATAGGCAAGATAACTTTCTATCTTTACAACAAGCCATTAGTAGTGATTAATCATTAACAATGGTACTGCCATAATCACCATTACCACCACAACCACTAACATTATAACCTTTGCCACATCTGGAAAAAAATTACTCATGAATCTTAATCAACGTGAAAGACTGTTGCGATAGTGTAACCTCAGTTTACATATCTTTTCTCACCAACGAGAAAACCTCTTCTGAATCCATTCAATATAAAAATGCATGAGTGAAAGAACAAGAAAGCCTTTACAAGTGATGAACTAACTACCAAATTTCTTGTAAACTGAAAAACACAATCCATGAACAGAAATAGCTCGTTAACCTAGAAGCAGGAAGTTTTCCTAGTACCTTCCATCAGATGACTGCTGTCCTGTACCGATAACTGCCATGTCTGATGGATGTTCTGAGTTGCTATTATCCAAAAGTCTAACCTGTAAGTTTGATTCTGAATTAGCATCAGAAGCAGTATTTCGACCAGATCCAAGTGTTCTTCCCCTCCCAGGAAACATGTGACCGTCTTGTGCAGACTGCATTATTACAATAGGAAGTCATCAAATTCAATAACTTAATCTACATTCACCAAACACCGTGGGTTAAAGATTACAACGATGTGTGCAATTTTAAAGATTGAATTGAAGGGTAAAACACCCTTAACACAAGTGGAAGAAAAAAAACACAAAACCTGTGCAGATGTTTCCCTCTGTGGAATCCATGACGACAAGTTTCTCCAGATACTTCCGGCAGAGAATCCACTGGTCAAGAAAATATATCATTTTACGACTCTTATAGTACACATAATTGTAGTCTGTTAAGAAACAGAAGGTGCTTAATTTATCAACAAGGAAACATTAAAAAACAAAAAATATTTCTTACCTAGATGCTGTACCTTGGCTTGAATATGTAGGGATGAAGGCTGAAGGATACCCACCAGTGCACAAAATAAATTTAGGCCGCCTCACACAAGATGACTGAAAACATAATATTTTAAAAGAACAACAATTAGACATCCATGCAAATTATGAATGCATAGGTTGGAAAAGATAAAAGAATAGTAGTAAGTTTCCAAATTGATCGATCATCAAAAGCAGTTTACTTACAAGCAACGAGGAGGCCTCAATTGTAGAATAGAAGGATGGTCCGGGAATGAGGAAATTGAATAATCCATAAGTATCTGTATTGTAAAGACAAGACATAGAATTGTCACCAACTCCCTCGTGTAACATGGCACAGCAAAATAGAAGAGGGGAATAATATTAGAATGGGAGAAAACTTACATGCAAAGCCAGACAAAATGCCACAAAGGTGCCCCAGTAAAGAAACATTTGTCATAACAACTTGGAACACTACCAGCAAGATCCATGCATACCTGAAACAGATATTTAAGTAAATATGTCAAAATATTACCAAAAATGGCGATGTAAAATGAACAGAATTAGACACCACATAAACATGTTACTGTAATTACCATTTAGCAGGTACATTAAAGAGTCCAAAGACACTGCAGAGAGAAAAGTTTGTGAGTTAGTAGAACCCAATACATTTGTCAAGAATGAAAGAAAACAGGGAAAAGAATTCTAATGTGCAGCTGTGTATGTGGTGGATGTCTTAGCACCCATTTGTTTGATGAAATACATGAAAGCTTCGGAATATCTAATTATTCTAGGTTAGGGAAAAGATAGCATTTGCAAAATTCTCACTCAGTGAAAAAACAAAACCATGGTATGTAATACATTTGAAATTAAACATTAGAAAAGCCAACCTTCTGGACTGATGTCCACTCAGACTTGTCTCTATCACAATCATAGAAAACAAGATTCCCGAGAAGCCTATTGCACATTCATTCATGAGAAAAGGATCAGAGTGAATGGGATTATAGGCCACCAAAAGTGCAATCGTAAGATGAAACAGTGCATTGCTTATGGCCAATAGAAAGATTATGTACAACATGCGGACTGATCCCATGATTCTCTCCAACTCAGAACCCAAAGGAACCAATGCCATCATGTTGAACAATACATGAAGCACTGAACCATGAAAGATAATGGAGGTGAAAATCCTGTAGACTGAAAAGGAGAACAGAAAGTGACCATGAGATGTGTCAGATTGCATACAATAAAGGGTTATTATTTTTATCTATTAACAGAACAAATCACCCAAATAATTTTTGTTGATTATTAAACATAAGCTAAATTGAGCTTTTGATTGACGAGAAAAAGAGAGAGATCAAAACGAGCAGCTGTTCAATTCTCTATTCGAGGCTTCAAATTGGGCTAGGCAGGTGACACAAAGATTGTGTTGTAGCTTGATAACAGAGGGACTAAAATACAGGTTGTAGCTTGATCATAAATGATCACGATCTAGGGCAATACTAAATCGAAGAAACTACTGGCAGGTTTCTAGGCCAGTGTGCTGGACTTATACACAAAAGAATCCAAGGGAGCAACCAAAACAGCTAAGCAGTACTAATGGTGTTAAAGTCACTTAATTAATCTTATAATTTCAAACCTCCACATTCATGCAACAAATTATCTCCAATATTGGCGAAATAGTGACAACACCAGAATAATATAAAACATAATACAATAATCTTAATTTGTTTATTAGTATAAAGGACTACAAATCATAAGGTCTATTACCAAAATCATGTGAACTTGAACATAACTTGAAATGATGTTTGACAAAAAAAAATGATGGACCTCTGCTTTGTGGCAAAGTAAAATTTTAGTAGCATCATCAAAATGATAGAAATCAGAACAGAAGAATAACAAAGATGTTAAGTTGCGCGATCCTCAAAAGTATCCAGAAGTGAAACATCAAGAATAATAGTGTGAGAATGAGGGGCAGGGAAGGGCATGTTTAACCCCAGGAAAGAGGGTGGAAAAATTGGACTTCTTTCCAATAACTAATAAATTCAAAACTGACCAACGAATGTACCAATCATGTCAGATTTCAGTTTCAAACAATTTACCTTGAAATCTTGATAGAACTGCAGAGGGCAAAAAGCATATTTCGTAAAAGGAGTCATATCCAACCAGGAGACAGATCAAGTAAATAGTTCCACACACGCCAACCACCGCAGAAGTAAGAAAAGGAATGCTCTCCCACCATTGCCCCAACCTAGTTTGCAGTCCTGCCTATACACCCAAACATAGAATCAATATGAAATTTACTTGAACACAAAATTAATTAGATATAAAAACAAACACACAAGCCATGAATGTCCAAGTAAATACTAATTTCAACACAAAATAAATAAATAAAGCAATCAATGGTCTATTTAAGTTCCATGATGTTGCAGCTAAACACAACAAAGACAAGCTCAAACATGAAAGTATATATTTACAATAAAGAACGAAGAAGGAGAAGAAGCAAGAAACTCCTACCAGATCACTCATGAAAGCAGAGTACAAATGTAAATCAAATATCTGCCCATTTTTAGCAACAAAAAAATATCTGCATATTTTTAGCAACAAAAATTGAGAAGCTCAAAGCAACTAAATTCCATTGTTTAACATATTGCCAGTTTTCCAAGAAAAAAATTACCTCGTGCTGTACTTAACGAGATTCAAAATTTTCCGCATTTTCTCAGCAACCAAACAAAACATTAAGCGAAAACTATAACTATCTGAGAAATATGCGAAGTTGAAGTTAAAAACGAATGGGAAAGGGAGCTAGATCGGAGAGTTGAGAGATTTACCTCGGAAACGATGTTTGGCCTCATTTCTTCTTGCTGCTGCTGCTGCTGCAGTTATGTGACTTGGTTTTGAAAAAACTTTAGTTGGAATAGTCTTGGAGAGCACCAAATCGCGTTTTTCTGTTTGCGTTGTGCGGGGATCTCGAACTCTCCATCCAAACCGTCTTTTCCAACTCGGATAGTGAAATACAGGCGGGGTCGGGTCCATGAAACAAATCGGGGGTTGGGTTGAGAAGGCCCGCATTTATATTGGAATCCGGGTTAAATCCAAGAAGATGGGTTCTCTTGTTTTAATGCTAATAGAATTTCCCTAATTTTGTTTTGATAATTAAGGAATTTCTCATTTGGAACACGTTGTTTGAGTTGTATCTAAAATATCTATGTGAAGAGAGTAACTTCTTTGAATCTTCTCAAACAAATAGTGCGAAATTTCGAAAGTTTTCAGAGTTAGATCTCATCCTAACCCGAGAATAGTTCCGCCATTCAACACAAGACTCATATTCTTCAACCGAAAACGATTTCCCATGCAGAAGCTCTGCACCAAAATTCATGTTTAAGGTCGTCTCTAATGCAGAAAGAATACTTTGGCTTGCCTAGAAGAGAACTATTGTAGAAGATGCAAATTGGTTAGAACAATGCAGTATTTTGTACATAAAGTTTTCATTTCTTAGAATACAGGAAATGTAGGCATCCGACAGTTACGATGAATTACACTATACATCCAACGATTGGTGTGAGGTTATGAGCAATGTCTCATAAAGTAATGACCTTCAGATATGCTACTCGAACTATCAATTTGGTTGAGCCCCTTAAACTTCTAAAACGTGCCAATTTGCCTTTAACGTCAAATTTGTCAATTTTTTCGTTAAATTTAAGGTTATTTTGTCCATTCAAATGAAACAAATTAACATGGAAGCATAGCACCTTTCTGTCCCTCCCATCTGCTTATGCGTTCTTATTCTGTTGAGTGTGTGAGAGGAAGGAAACTCGAAGACTCTAAGCAAATAAGGAGATAATTGATATTTGTCATGATGCAAGTACTGATCAGAGGATGTAGATTTATCTTCCAATAAAAAAAGAAGATACATTTCTATCCTGTGAAATTTTGGGCGATGCAAATACACATAACAAATCAAATTTGGCTTACAAAAGTTGGGTGGGGACTTGAAGAAACTGAAAAACAACTACAGATGATAAAACAGACTGGAGTAGCAATGTATACTGAACTGCTTTAGCCTGAATTGATCCCACATGACAGATTCTGAAATCATCTTTCTAGCATCCCGAATATGCCTAGCAGGCGACACAGTTTGCTTCTCCAGCAGTTGAATCTGCAGACAAAAGTTCACCCCTATAACCACAGTAACATTCCACCATCTAGAGCTCTAGGCATTATTATAACCTGGCAAAAAAGAAAGAAAATGCCAGTGCAATGATTACCGCATACTCAGAAGTCAGAACAGTTCAGAGTTCACAAAATACTCGGTCCTAATTAAGTATGAATATTATAACTGTGCTCATAGCATGTGGAGATGACATTGAAAAACAACAAAATTTATCACACAGAAAATGTAAGATTCCAGTACATACTATTGAGTAGGAAGAGAGAAATTTCCCCCGACCAATCTATGCTTACCAGTTTAGGGTCACAAGAGAAATAAAGAGTTCCTACTTCTCAACATCCCACCCTTCTAATCTCATCGCAGGATCATAGTTTGTGAATAGCCGAAACTCGTTTCCTAGTTTGCTAGAATGTTGAGGCCTAAAACCACATGGATGTAATCCCATGAGTTCAGCTGCTCTCTCTTTCTGCACCGCTCCTGCAAGTCATCATATAACAGTTAGTTGCAACAAACTGAAAGGTGCTAGCAATAACACTTGTTCAATTTCTGATTCCAATAACAAAAATTTCATAGGTGAAATGTTTTAATCCTGTCTTGTAGCGCTGTAATTACAGTGACCTGTGCAGGAATGGCAATATTCTTATTATGTTTTGCCAAATTATATAGGAGGGAAATGTTCAAATGTCTACCTGTGAGGAGAAGCAGGTAAGATTTTTCTGTTCGTGCAAGAAATGAAACAGTTTGAGCGACTTTCTCCAAGCACTCCCGACTCTGTAAACACCAGTTATACTATATCAGCAATTTGTTCATAACCACAACTTCACAGTCCTACCTATGAATACAGATTCGACCTCTATACGAGAGATGTAGAAAAAGCAATGCAGTCACCAAGCATGGTACAAACACAGTCACGAAAATGTATTTCGACGCTAGATCTTAATTCATACAGAGTGCATGAAGACTCAGATTCAAATTATTTTGCTACATAACACACATACCCATAAGTTATAACACTAAACCAAATGACATAAAGAAGCATAATTTTGCTCACCAGGTAAGGGGGATCAGCAACTACAATGTCAAAAGCATGCTTGAGCTCCAATGGCAAGTCTTCAGGTCGGTTGTAATCATAAAACGTGAAATCACTCCCGTACTGCTCAAACCGCTTGTCATACTCAAGCAGTTGCACAGGCACGTCAGAATCATTGTTCTGAAAATATAAATAAATAAATAAAAATCAGTAAAAACATAAATTTAAAAACAAACAAACATTAAATTAAAACCCAGGGAGCGAAAAGATGAAAGGGACCTTGAGGTAGGCGTAGAGTGAGGGGCAAGCGACGCAAGCAACCCTAGCGGCCGAGTCGGGGAGTGAGTTGCAGAGAGTGAGGACCTCTTGGGCTAGGGTTTCGGCGGTGTGGGGGTCGTACCAGAACTGGCTCAGTCTCCAGTCTTCGGAGATGAGAGCTGGAGCTACCGAGTCTGCTGCTCGGCTCTCGGCGGCGGTGTCAGGTAAGGGCTGGCTTTGCTCCGCTAGGAACTCCTTGAGAGCTTCTAGGGCTTGAAGGCTTAGGGACGGTGGGTCGTCGTCCTCGGCGGCGGGCACGACGTCGTCTTGGTGGTTGGAGAGTGAGTTGGGGAGGGTTTGGGCCGAGAGGTTTTGTTCCATTTTGGCAGGGTTTTCGAAAGGAGGTTGGTTTATTTTGTCACTTAATAAAATCCAGAATCAGATAAATAAAAAACACAAAATACCAATATTACCCTCCACTAAACACTGTTATTTTAGCAGGAGCTTTAATTACGAGTTTTTATCAAAAATAGCCAAAATTTACCCCTTACTTTCAAAAATGTCAGTTTTTATAAAATCTTTCAAATATAGCCAAAAACTCACATAAATAGACACAAATGCCCTTAAAAATTAAAACCCATGTAAACTTAAAAAGAAAGCTCATGTACAAGTCAGCAGTTTGCTATTGGACCTTTCGGCAGTAGGGACCATGAAGAAGATGATATTTCCTATACTTACTGCAATTTACTATTGGATATTAGAAGTAATTGTTCTTTTCTCCAATGATTTTAAACAAGATGTTGAGTTTGAATATGCTAATGGAAAAAACAAGTCTGAGGGATCAACATCTACAAAGACATCCCGTGCTGTCGAGGTCCACAATCTCTCTGAGAGGGTCTGTACTTTAGCTTGAACTATAGCTTCGCTGATAAAACAAGTTGTTCACCTTCCTTCTCAGATGACGTTATTTCTCTTGAAAATGGCTAAGTATTGAATCTATGTGCAGAGACGTCGAGATAGGATAAATGAAAAGATATGTTATCAAAGTATTGAATCTATGTGCAAAGACTTTATCCTCACATGGGCCAAACCAAAAGCGTTGCATCGCTACTAAAATCTACAAAAATTGTGAGGGAAAGCATGCTTTATTCCTCATCTTCAAAAGTTTACACCAGAAAGTTTAAGAAAATTATAAAATTAAATATTCATCCATTGTTCATACTAATTCATAAATTTAAATAGTAAAATATTACACCTATCTACGAGGTAGGATGAAGTGCAATCGGATTCTTGCAAAATTGTCGATAATGACCAGTTGAACCACATCTTGAACACTTACGAGTTGATGGCTCTTCTCCGCGTGATGGGATTCTCTTTTCCTTGCGCCTGCCGTACCTTTTTCGTGTAATTGGTGGTAGGACAATTCTATTTCGTACGTCATTAGGTACCACCCAATCTGTCTGATCCCCAATTGGCCAAATAGGTTTTGCATACGCAATGACCAATGAGTTTGTAGTATAATATTGTGAACACATTGGGTAACATGAAATTTGTCGATGCCTACATGCAGCACAAGCATGTGCACATGGTAGTTGGTCAAGATCAAACTCTCGGCATGTGCAACACTTCCTCTCTAAATTTACAACTTCAACACAACATCCATCATATACATGAAATGAGTAAACCTCAATGGGAGAAACCTGCATATTTAAGAAACAAGAAATATATTTATAATACTCCGCAATTATTTTATTTGAAATATCTTCAAAAGATTTGTAGAATATTATTATGCATGTATTCCTTAAATAAAATAACAAATAAAAATATCAGCAAAAACTACAAAATAAAATGTCTGCCCACTTTGTCAAATGTCTGCATATATTCCTTACTTGCAACAAAATAAAATTTAATGAATTTGAAATACCTGCAATGACAACCCTTTCTTGTTGTTTTCTTGCACCAAATTGTTTGCCCACTCTGTCAAATGTGAATCCATTTTGGCTGCCTTAGTTCGATGGTCATGGAACCACTTTTGAAGTATATTCATTCTTAAATACTCCATAAAATTGGCAATAGGTAGTTTATGAGCATCTCTGGTGATTGAGTCGAGACATTCAGCAATATTTGTTGTCATTAGGTTGTACCGCTTCCTATTGAAGTGTGCACGAGCCCACTTTTCATGTCTAGCCGCATTAAGATAATCACCCACTTTGGAATCAACATTAAATATTTGCACCATAAGACGATCAAATTCATGAACAAGATATGCTTTAGTAGCTCTAAAATACAGTGAATGCGCTCTCTCATGCTTAAAATGGTTCTTAAGATTCTGACTTATATGGAATATGCATGCCCCATTATGAGCATTCGGAAATATAGTGGAGATAGCCTTACGAATGCTTTCATGTCTATCAGAAATGAAAACTAAGTCATTAATATCCCTAATAGCTCCTCGTAATTTTGTCAAAAACCAATTCCAATATGCATCATTCTCTGAATCTCCAACTCCGAATGCAACAGGGTATGTTTGGTTATTTACGTCCTTGCATGTGGCAACAAACAATGTCCCGTGATATTTACCTTTTAAAAATGTTTCGTCAAGTGCAATTATTGCCCTGATAACAGTGCGAAATTCTCTGATGCAAGGTCCAAGTGACATGAAAAAATACATAAAATGATTATTACTGTCAGTTTCAATATGAGTTATCGTACCAGGATTTTTGGCTTCTAACATAGCACAATATGATGGAAGCATCGCATAAGATTCCTCTGGCGATCCCCTAACCAACTCCAGTGCATGTTCCCTAGCTCTCCAAGCCTTCACATAACTTATACTCACACCCATGTCCTTTCGCATATCCTCCATGATGTCGTGGGGTCTATGTACTCGTGATCAAGGTCTTAAATATCGGTTGTATCGGAAATATCGGTAGGCCAAAAATACGGAAATTTCGATGGAAATATCGGGATATTATCGATATCGATAAAAATTGAATAAAAACCACGGAAACTGTAAGAAAACTTGGAAATTTTTATTGAAACTTTGTAGGATGTTTATTTAGGCAATTATCTATTAGTTTATCATAAAAAATTGGAAGGAAATGCATTACATGATGGATTTAACTGATTTAAGTTGATTATATAGCGAGCTGGCAAACACTGTGAGTGTAGAAAATATATAGTAATTAATGAAAAAAAATTAAACACACCATAATCATTTATATATAATGAATTACTACAATATTTTACACTTTATACATTGCAAAAAGAATGGTCAAAAGAATTCAAAAGAAATTCACAACAAAAGGAATGGTGATTTGTTTCTTGCAAAAGAAATTCACAACAAAACCATGTATATATATAAATATTTTAGCATATTTTCACAAAAACATAAGTGATATGGTGGTTAAAGTGTTAAATGAGTAAAATGGGAGGGGTTCGAATCCCATTGGTGTCTTTTTTAATTTAAAAATTTATCATATATAATAAATATTAGCTTACAGACATTTTAAAGACGTTATAAATATTACACGCCGAAAATATAATCACAAATATGTACGCAGTTGAGTTGGATAAGGTGCTGGGCTGTTTCTCACAGAGGCAAGGTTCGAATCCCTTCATGCGCAAACAAGGATAATTTTCAGCATTTTTCAAGTATTTTTGGGTCAACATATCGCGAGAATATCGATATTATCGATATTATCGATATTATCTCGATATTATCGATATTATTACCGTTTTGTGTTGACGTTGCTCGATAATATCCGTAATCGATATATCGGCGATAATATCGATATTTTCACGAAAACAGTTTGGTTTGTTCCCAGATTGTCGCCTACCCAAAATAACGACATTATCGACGACATTTCGGCGATATTGTCGATTTTTAAGACATTGCTCGTGATACACCCTAGTACTTAGATTTTATGCATTGGCCAATAAGAGAACTACATGCCTGTCGATGATGGCGATGGATAGCATCCAATGAGCACGAGTGTTTTGTAAAATATTTTTTCACCATGAAATATGAGGATTTTCGTACCTTGGATGCACGCAGTTTCCACATGCATTGATCATCAACACAACTAACTTCAAATCTTTCTTTATTGGATCTCTTCACTTTGAACTCATAATTTTTCATCATAGCACCAAGACCCAACTTCGTTTTTATATCCTTGGTCTCATACACTTGACCTACAATTATATCTCCACTGGCATTGGATAGCTCTGTCATGTCTGATCCATGTACATTGTTTTTATCCTTATTCCGAGCATTTGGTTTGTTGGACTTGGGTTCATCAGAGTGCACATTGATAGTTGGAACATCATCACATATATATATATATATATATATATATATATATATGTGTATAAAAGACTATAAGATATTAATTAAATTAAAGAAGTTGGGGAAAAAACAAAAGTAATGCAACTAATTTTACATTTGTATAAAAAAATAACATAAACACTTCTCCCGACGAAATTTCGTCGGCATAGGTCTATGCCGGCAAATATCCGTTGGATTAGGTTTCTCCCGACAAAAAAACCTCTGCCGACGAAATTTCGTCGGGAGAGGTCTTTTTAAAAAATATATATAAACTTAGGATGTTTAGGTTAATTAATTTTTTAAAATTTTATTTTTAGTAATTAAATAATATATTTGACTGATTTGATTAGTTAAATTAGTAATTATATTTTAATTATTATTTATTCAGTGAATAACTAGTATTAAATATGTTAATTAATGTCATGAATTGTATTACTAAATAAATAGTAATTCAATTTTTCTTTTTCTTTTTTTCCTTTAAGATTCACTAAGTAAATAATAACTAAAACATAGATACTAATCAAAGTAATTAAAAAACAGAAATACATATTATGCTACTTAAAGGGTTTGTAAAATAGTATAGCCGTGCGGCTGTACTATTTTTACATGTAAAAAAAAGAGGATCCCAGTCATTAGGCGCCACGTGTCAAGACAACTCTACTTTTGAAAAAAAAATACAAACACAGAGTATAGCCGCGCGGCTGTACGCATTTTTATTTTATTGAAAAAAAAGAGGACCCTCCAGCGATTAGACGCCACGTGCCACTATACTATTTTTGAAGGAAAAAATCATCGTATAGCCGCACAGCCATACTATTCTAGAAGGTCTATCTATAATATTTAATATATAAATTAATAAAAAAGAAAAGAGGACCCTCCAAGTTTCATTAGTTTGTAATTTATTGATATTAATTTGCTAGTTTCAACATATCCAAAGTAGATATTAATAAGCCATTGTATAATGTTTTAGTATAACTTTTATAACATATATTATTCGTATTCAATAATATACGAGAATTATTTGTATAATACGTGAACTTTGTGTGAAATATTGAAAATTTTGTAAAAAAATATGGGTATTAAGCATTAGAAATGCGTATGTACATGTACAATACGACTATTGTACGTTTGCTTTTTAAAAACTAGTAGACATGTATAGAATACGAATGTATTATTGAAAAATACATACGTACATATATACTTATATATATATATATATGTATAAAATACTATAAGATATTAATTAAATTAAAGAAGTTGGGGAAAAAACAAAAGTAATGAAACTAATTTTATATTTGTATAAAAAAAATTAGAAAAAATAACATAAACACTTCTCCCGACGAAATTTCGTTGGCATAGGTCTATGCCGGCAAATATCCGTCGGATTAGGTTTCTCCCGACAAAAAATCCTCCGCCGACGAAATTTCGTCGGGAGAGGTCTTTTTAAAAAATATATATATAAACTTAGGATGTTTAGGTTAATTAATTTTTTAAAATTTTGTTTTTAGTAATTAAATAATATGTTTGACTGATTTGATTAGTTAAATTAGTAATTATATTTTAATTATTATTTATTTAGTGAATAATTAGTATTAAATATGTTAATTAACGTCATGAATTATATTACTTAATAAATAGTAATTCAATTTTTCTTTTTGTTTTTTTCCTTTAATATTCACTACGTAAATAATAACTAAAACATAATTACTAATCAAAGTAATTAAAAAAGGGCAATACATATCATGCTACTTAAAGGGTTTGTAAAATTGTATAGCCGTGCGGCTATACTGTTTTTAAAAATATTAAAAAACTGAGTATAGCCGTGCGGCTGTACTATTTTTACATGTAAAAAAAGAGGAGCGCAGTCATTAGGCGCCACGTGTCAAGGCAACTCTACTTTAAAAAAAAAAATTAAAAACACAGAGTATAGCCGCGCGGCTGTACTCATTTTTATTTATTTTTTTAAAAAATAGGTCCCTCCAGCGATTAGACGCCACGTGTCACTATAATATTTTTGAAGGAAAAAAAAATCGTAGTGTAGCCGCACGGCTATACTATTCTAGAGGTCTATCTATACTATTTATTATATAAATTAAAAAAGGAAAAGAGGACCCTCCAAGTTTCATTAGTTTGTAATTTATTTATATTAATTTTTCAACGTATCCAAAGTAGATATTAATAAGCCACTGTATAATGTTTTAGTATAACATATATTATTGGTATTCAATAATATACGAGAATTATTTGTATAATACGTGAACTTTGTGTGAAATATTGAAAATTTTGTAAAAAATATGGGTATTAAGCATTAGAAATGCGTATGTACATATACAATACGACTATTGTACGTTTGCTTTTTAAAAACTAGTAGACATGTATAGAATACGAATGTATTATTGAAAAATACATACGTACATATATACTTATATATATATGTATAAAAGACTATAAGATATTAATTAAATTAAAGAAGTTGGGGAAAAAACAGAAGTAATGAAACTAATTATATATTTGTATAAAAAAAAATTAGAAACAATAACATAAACACTTCTCCCGACGAAAATTCGTCGGCATAGGTCTATGCCGGCAAATATCCGTCGGATTAGGTTTCTCCCGACAAAAAATCCTCCGCCGACGAAATTTCGTCGGGAGAGGTCTTTTTAAAAAATATATATACAAACTTAGGATGTTTAGGTTAATTAATTTTTTAAAATTTTGTTTTTAGTAATTAAATAATATGTTTGACTGATTTGATTAGTTAAATTAGTAATTATATTTTAATTATTATTTATTTAGTGAATAATTAGTATTAAATATGTTAATTAACGTCATGAATTATATTACTTAATAAATAGTAATTCAATTTTTCTTTTTGTTTTTTTCCTTTAATATTCACTACGTAAATAATAACTAAAACATAATTACTAATCAAAGTAATTAAAAAAGGGCAATACATATCATGCTACTTAAAGGGTTTATAAAATTGTATAGCCGTGCGGCTATACTGTTTTTAAAAATATTAAAAAACTGAGTATAGCCGTGCGGCTGTACTATTTTTACATGTAAAAAAAGAGGAGCGCAGTCATTAGGCGCCACGTGTCAAGGCAACTCTACTTTTAAAAAAAAATTTAAAAACACAGAGTATAGCCGCGTGGCTGTACCCATTTTTATTTATTTTTTAAAAAAATAGGTCCCTCCAGCGATTAGACGCCACGTGTCACTATAATATTTTTGAAGGAAAAAAAAATCGTAGTGTAGCCGCACGGCTATACTATTCTAGAGGTCTATCTATACTATTTATTATATAAATTAAAAAAGGAAAAGAGGACCCTCCAAGTTTCATTAGTTTGTAATTTATTTATATTAATTTTTCAACGTATCCAAAGTAGATATTAATAAGCCACTGTATAATGTTTTAGTATAACATATATTATTGGTATTCAATAATATACGAGAATTATTTGTATAATACGTGAACTTTGTGTGAAATATTGAAAATTTTGTAAAAAATATGGGTATTAAGCATTAGAAATGCGTATGTACATATACAATACGACTATTGTACGTTTGCTTTTTAAAAACTAGTAGACATGTATAGAATACGAATGTATTATTCAAAAATACATACGTACATATATACTTATATATATATATATATATATATATATATATATATGTATAAAAGACTATAAGATATTAATTAAATTAAAGAAGTTGGGGAAAAAACAAAAGTAATGAAACTAATTATATATTTGTATAAAAAAAAATTAGAAACAATAACATAAACACTTCTCCCGACGAAATTTCGTCGGCATAGGTCTATGCCGGCAAATATCCGTCGGATTAGGTTTCTCCCGAAAAAAAATCCTCCGCCGACGAAATTTCGTCGGGAGAGGTCTTTTAAAAAAATATATATACAAACTTTGGATGTTTAGGTTAATTAATTTTTTAAAATTTTATTTTTAGTAATTAAATAATATGTTTGACTGATTTGATTAGTTAAATTAGTAATTATATTTTAATTATTATTTATTTAGTGAATAATTAGTATTAAATATGTTAATTAACGTCATGAATTATATTACTTAATAAATAGTAATTCAATTTTTCTTTTTGTTTTTTTCCTTTAATATTCACTAAGTAAATAATAACTAAAACATAATTACTAATCAAAGGAATTAAAAAAGGGCAATACATATCATGCTACTTAAAGGGTTTGTAAAATAGTATAGCCGGGCGGCTATACTGTTTTTAAAAAGATTTAAAAACTGAGTATAGCCGGTCGGCTGTACTATTTTTACATGTAAAAAAAAGAGGAGCCCAATCATTAGGCGTCACGTGTCAAGGCAACTCTACTTTAAAAAATAAAAATAAAAACACAGAGTATAGCCGCGCGGCTGTACTCATTTTTATTTATTTTCTAAAAAAAGAGGTCCCTCCAGCGATTAGATGCCACGTGTCACTATAATATTTTTTAAGGAAAAAAAAATCGTAGTGTAGCCGCACGGCTATACTATTCTAGAAGGTCTATCTAAACTATTTATTATATAAATTAAAAAAAGGAAAAGAGGACCCTCCAAGTTTCATTAGTTTGTAATTTATTGATATTAATTTGCTTGTTTCAACGTATCCAAAGTAGATATTAATAAGCCACTGTATAATGTTTTAGTATAACATATATTATTTGTATTCAATAATATACGAGAATTATTTGTATAATACGTGAACTTTGTGTGAAATATTGAAAATTTTGTAAAAAATATGGGTATTAAGCATTAGAAATGCGTATGTACATGTACAATACGTCTATTGTACGTTTGCTTTTTAAAAACTAGTAGACATGTATAGAATACGAATGTATTATTCAAAAATACATACGTACATATATACTTATATAGATATATATATGTATAAAAGGCTATAAGATATTAATTAAATTAAAGAAGTTGGGGAAAAAACAAAAGTAATGAAACTAATTTTATATTTGTATAAAAAAAAATTAGAAGAAATAACATAAACACTTCTCCCGACGAAATTTCGTCGGCATAGGTCTATGCCGGCAAATATCCGTCGGATTAGGTTTTTCCCGACAAAAAATCCTCCGCCGACGAAATTTCGTCGGGAGAGGTCTTTTTAAAAAATATATATATAAACTTAGGATGTTTAGGTTAATTAATTTTTTAAAATTTTGTTTTTAGTAATTAAATAATATGTTTGACTGATTTGATTAGTTAAATTAGTAATTATATTTTAATTATTATTTATTTAGTGAATAATTAGTATTAAATATGTTAATTAAAGTCATGAATTATATTACTTAATAAATAGTAATTCAATTTTTCTTTTTGTTTTTTTCCTTTAATATTCACTAAGTAAATAATAACTAAAACATAATTACTAATCAAAGTAATTAAAAAAGGGCAATACTTATCATGCTACTTAAAGGGTTTGTAAAATAGTATAGCCGTGCGGCTATACTGTTTTTAAAAAAAATTATAAAACTGAGTATAGCCGTTCGGCTGTAATATTTTTACATGTAAAAAAAGAGGAGCCCAGTCATGAGGCGCCACGTGTCAAGACAACTCTACTTTTTAAAAAAATTTAAAACACAGAGTATAGCCGCGCGGCTGTACTCTTTTTTATCTTGAAAAAAAAAAGAGGACCCTCCAGCGATTAGACCCCACGTGTCACTATACTATTTTTGAAGAAAAAAAAATCGTAGTATAGCCGCACGGCTATACGATTCTAGAAGGTCTATCTATACTATTTGATATATAAATTAAAAAAATAAAAGAGGGCCCTCTAAGTTTCATTAGTTTGTACTTTATTGATATTAATTTGCTAGTTTCAACATATCCAAAGTAGATATTAATTAGCCACTGTATAATGTTTTTGTATAACTTTTATAACATATATTATTGGTATTCAATAATATACGAGAATTATTTGTATAATACGTTAACTTTGTGTGAATTATTGAAAATTTAGTAAAAAATATGGGTATTAAGCATTAGAAATGCGTATGCACATGTACAATACGACTGTTGTACGTTTGCTTTTTAAAAACTAGTAGACATGTATAGAATACGAATGTATTATTGAAAAATACATACGTACATATATACTTATATATATATACAACATAATAAATAATACAATACACATTGAGAAAACAATGTTCAAACCATATATATATTTTTGTCAGACAGTCCCAATCTCTTGGACCACAGAGGTCCAAGAGATTTGTGGTCACTCACTGTTGAATGTAAATTCAACGGTTCACTCACTCTTGCACTCATTTTAAGAAACTTTTTTTAACCATTGAATTAATATCCAACGATAGGTGACCATAATTTCTTGGACTCTTGTGGTCCAAGAGATCAGGACTGTTTTGTCAGAATAACAAATATATATGATTTGTATATTTTGCTGTCAAAATAGCAAATCAGTAATCATGTGCAATTTGGGTCTACCATAGGAGAAACACTCACAACACCCACGAAACACAAGAAACCGATTTACTGAGAGGAAATTTCCAATTATTTTTGCTAGGGGATGGATTTGCCTGGATCATTGTAAAGTACTTTCTACTCTCTTGCCAATCCCAATGGGCAACACGTCTGTATAGCCTCAACACTCCCTAATTCAACTTACAATGATCCAAGCAGACCCAAATTGAAAATATTTTATTCATCCAAATCGAAAAAGAAATACAATTAATAAGTTCATTATCTTCAAATCAGATCCAACAAACAAAATTAATAAGTTGAATAAACTATTTCAAGTGGCCAACAAAAAACCATGGAATTAAAACAAAGATGGAAGGAGAGAGAGAAAGAAAAACAAACCTGGGATTACATGGATTACAGATCAGTAAGTTGAATTTGGGAGTGTTGGAATTGCTTCAGATCAAGGATACAGACGTGGGTGCTCAACAGTAGTTCGACCAAAGGATACAGACGTGCATGTGAATCCAAAATTTGTGTAGTAGGGTTTTGCTTTTTAGGTTTATGTGGGTTTTAATTTTTAAGGGCATTTGTATCTATTTATGTGAGTTTTTGGCTATATTTGAAAGATTTTATAAAAACTGACATTTTTGAAAGTGGGGGGTAAATTTTGGCTATTTTTGATAAAAACTCGATTTAATTACTCCGCTACAATTTATTTTAGTACAAGCAATTTGGGGAGGGAGATTCGAGCCTCTGTCCACAGAGTTTGAGGCTAAAGAGCTCAATCAACTAAGCTATTCCCCAATCGCTACTTCACTATATCTCAATTGCTAGAATTGTTGATCAATTTTAAATGAGTTGGGTTTGTGTTTTTTCACTGCTCATTATTAATATTTATCAAAAGCAATAACTAATTTCCCTTTGTTGGGCATGAAGATGACAGCTTATTTATACACAGAAATCTTCAGGAACCTCAAAGTTGCAGTTCAAGAGTGGTTTTTAGTAGACACAAGCATGCCAATAGTACCAGAAAATTGTTCAGGGAATTTCTGCATCTTCATGAATAGGAAAAATAAATTCTCAGGAAGGAAAAATACAAAATTAAATTCATTCAAGTCCTCTATATATGCAGCAAACTTCATGATCAGATTAGAGAAACAAAAGCAACATCTTCATTGACAGAAAAATGATATCTTGAATACACGTCAGCTTCATCCTCAGGCACATCTTTACAAGTCCCTGCAGTTGACTTGCCTTTACCTAAATTTTCAGGAGTCTCTAATCCTAACTACTACTAGTCCCCTCGGCTTCTAAAGGTCCACTTGTTTCTTTATCTCCATTCAGATCATCCCATTCCACTTCACCTGGTTCTACAGACTGAATCATCTTTTTATTAATATAATCCAACAATCTCTCCTGAACACTTACCGGTATAACACACTTATCCCCGAGCTGTCTTATAAACTCCTCAGCTCCCTCCAGATCTGCTCTTTTTCTCATGAGTCGCAAACAGACAGCCAAAGCACTCTTGTTAGATGTCCACTGAGGCCCCTCATTCGAAAGCGCTCTCCTCATCAACTCAACTGCCTTCTCAGTTTGATTATGATCAAAATACTCTCCTGCCAAAGTAAACCATGACCCTGTATCCGGTTTCCCACCCTTAAGTATTACCCTGTTAAGAAAGGCTTCGGCCTTGTCAAAAAGGCCTCTTCTGGCATAAGCACCAATTAAGAAATTCGGTATACGAATATCAAAAGTTAAGTTCCTGGATTCCCATTCTTCGTAGATCTTCTCAACACTTTCAACATCACCAAACTTCAAGAATGAGTTTATTATGGCTATATAACCCTTATTGTATATTTTCATGTGCTTGCTGTAAAGTTCCCAGAGTCTCACAACATCATCTTTCTTCCCTAGTACTGCATATTGAGTCATAAGGAACTCATATGCTTCCCTCTGTCTTTCAGAGCTTGATATCAGTTTTTCAGACTTCTCTAGCATTTCCAAAGCCTTTTCCGCATTTCCTACTTTCACATAACCATTTGCCGCAACGGAATAATTAGTCCAATCCAACTGGAACCCAGGACTGGATTCCCATTCTGCCAGAACCTTGTCAATTCCCTCATGATCAGAAGCAGCAGTATATGCACTGAGACGGATCGCATATGTGCATCTGTCACAACCGATGCCACTCTCTTCCATTACATTCAGCAGAACGTCAAATTTATCAGTGTTTCCAGTCTTAAAATACAAACTGAGCAAAACGTTATAGGCCAAAGATGTCCTGGCGAACCCCAGATCCCTCATCTTCTGCATGGTGGCCTCGGCTTTTTCCACAAGTTTTACACGGGCATAGCAGTTGAGGAGAGTACAGTAAACCTCGCGAGCTTTCAATTGTTTTGGAATGTTTTCAAAATAATTCTCAGCTTGTTCAATTCCATGAACTTTTGAAATCAAGTCCAGCCGGATGGCAACATCAGCCTTGATAAGGCTGAAGTACCTTTTGTCAGTCATCCACATAGATATCTGAGAATCAATAAACCAAAAACAATTTTCAGAATCTGGGGTTGCCAACATACCATACAATCTCTCTTCAGAAATCCAAACATGAAGAAGATGAAAAAGATGAAAACTTTGCTACTTGGGCTGACTTATTTTGAAGTCTATATAGACTTGCTCTCACCATTAGCAGTCTAAATCCTCCAAATTACAATGAAAGCACTTCCATTTAGCAGTTAAGCTAACAGAATTAAGCTACTCTATAGCATAATTTGAATTTAAATCCATTCACAATTCTATTTTACCGAGTTGAACATAATATTTGATAAATTAAAGATAAAAAAACCAAATAAAGACCCTAAATTAATTCCATTTCCACACTTTCTGAGCAACCAAACAGAAATTAGTACCTACCTCAAGAGCGTGCTTATATTTCTTGAATTCCCTGAGATACTTGATTATGGTGACGAGGTCATCTTTCTTTGCGTTTCCGCCTTCTTCGATCCATTCGTCGAGAATCGGCAAAATGGATGCATTGCGATCTCTGACTCGAGAAATCCGACGGTAGAGGTTGTTCAGGGCACCATTCCAGTCCTTTCTATGATGATATGTGGGATCTGTAGCCGTCGAGTACAGCGAAACGCCCGGTACGTTTCGGAAACCGAAACGAGAATGCAAATTGAACAGCGAACTGAAGCGAGAATGATTCATTGAGAGAGAGAGAGAGAGAGAGAGAGACGTTTCGGAAACCGAAACGAGAATGCAAATTGAACAGCGAACTGTAGAGAGAATGCTTCATTGAGATTGAGAGAGAGAGAGAGAGAGAGATGGGTTTAATACGGGATGATGCAGTGGAAATGATAAACGACGTCGTATTTGGGCTTTCAATAAGCAATACATAAATAAATAAAATATTACATTTTCAAAGAAACAACAAATTCACTATAAAAGAAAAACCTTTGAGAACCCTAGCGCCCTGAACTCAGAAGCACGCATTTGTTTTCTCCCCTTGACGCAGCCGCGAACACTCCTTCTCGTCACTTTTCCATTGAAGACTCTCTCTCTACCGAAGGTGAATTTCTCACTCTTCTGTTGATACTTAATCTTCAAAATTGTTATTTCCAATCTCTGTTTGCATTCTTCTTTACTTTTATTGAGCGATTTATCCTCTGAAACTTTCAATCTCTGTTTGCGTTTTTTACTGGATTAGTTACTCAACCCAAAACTCATAAATTCAGATTACTGTATGCCTGTTATTATGTTGCTTTGAGATCTTAAAAATAAGATGAGAAAAGTGTTCATGGAATTAGGGAATTATATCAAACTTTCATGACTGTATAAATCAAGATTTATGCTCATTATTTATTTAGGGAATTAGATCTGGTTGATTGCAGCTTTCCTTATGGCATCAATCAAAGTGGAGATTTATGGGGAAAAAATAAGTTATTACTTATGTTCTGTTTGTGTTCATGTACCTTGAAAATTGTAATTACCTTGTAGTTGGCTTTTGTTTGGTGTTTCGGTTTGATTTGCTAGTGTGGTATGGAATTGAAGTGTGTTTTGTAGGACAATTTTCGGTGCTGCTGTATAATTCTGATATTTTTCGAGGATTCAGTTATCGGAAAATAAGATGAAATTATGATACTCTAGTTATTTCTTTGCTCTGTTTTTGTAGTTTATAAGACTTGTGTTCTATTTCCAGTGGTAATGATTAATAGAATAGTCTGCTCTCTTGACTTTGTTGCTTTCCATTTTCCCACCCTCGTGGCGGCAGAGTACTACAAGAGTGTTCTCTTGCTAATTTTCCTTTTGTATTTGCTTGTAGAATGGACTCCACTGTGAAGCATGCTGTGGTGGTGAAAGTTATGGGTCGCACTGGATCTCGTGGGCAGGTGACTCAAGTTAGAGTCAAGTTTCTCGATGACCAGAACCGGTTCATCATGAGGAACGTCAAGGGACCAGTGAGGGAGGGGGATATCCTTACCTTGCTCGAGTCTGAGAGGGAAGCTAGAAGGTTGCGTTGATCGGAGATGGCTCTTGTTTGTTGATGCTTGAACTTCAAAGTTTTGGTTACTTGCAAGCAACTGGTGTTTATGATGGTGAATGGCAGTTGTGTTGCCAATCTCTGCTCTTATTTTTTTTAGTTTATGTGTCTTGGTATTTACTAGCAACGTAGACTTGATTGTTCTGATGAGGGTTCTTTATGGAATCTTGCTAAACTTCTATGTCGGAAAAAAGCCCTAGGTTTTGTTTGAACAAGTAACAAGTATTCCTGGTTTCTGTGTCAAATCTTTGATTTCCTTCTTCCCTGAGCTTTTGGGTATTGAGTAACAAATCTGATCAGGCGACGAAGACTGTTGTCTCAATGGTTTGCTGCTATTTCAAAGTTGAAATTTTTAATAAATCGTTGCGAAATCATGTAGATGCTCCTATACTCCCGACTTTATCTGCTGTATGCAAGTAGTGAAAATCATGATATCTTTAGGCTTTAATATTTTTTAAAGAGGAAAAACATCGTATGGTTCTAGCATATGGAGTCAGGACTCATAAGCAAGTGAAAAGCAATTACATGAACGAAAAGGCCGAAATTTTATAAAACTCGTACAAAAGCAATTCTAGAAACTTCTATCAGTGTAAGAAGATTTATGCGATCACTACAAACATAAACATTCTTGAACTTAATTGTTGACAAGTAGATCACATTGTTGCACAATTAATTTTAGGGCAGTGTTCGAGATAAAAAGGGATAATATCTTCAGGAGCATACAAGCGAGGATTATTTTCATCTAGTGTAGTAATAAGTACGGCCGCCGAAGAGCCTTGTGCGTATGGCCAACAAGTAAAAGCAAAAATAAGTCATATTAGATTTTTATTTTTATTTGTAAAGAAGCATGAGAAACCCACCAACATCAACTTGTGAAAAATGTAACGAACTACTAGCTAGGAGCAACACAACATGATGGCGTGACTAATCCACTCATATTGTAATACACGTATTTATTTATCTATGTTATACTCTCCATAACATATGAACTTTGTGTTACACATGCCACTATATTTTATCATATAAGTTCCTATAACATGCTATCAACTAACAAAATTGCATATTGGACTCATATTTTAGTGAATGAAACATTGTTTTGTGAAAAACATATATAGAGCTTTGATTTTGATCTTTTTACATGAAACTTAGACTTTAGGAACTTAAGTATAACTCATGCGATAATCCCTCTTATTCCAAACAATAAAAACCAGAGACACAGAGATTAATATGAAGTTTGATGAATCTCAAACAGTGTAATCTTTTAAAAAATAAAAAATAAACGAAAAGACCCTACTACCCTTAAAGGACCTTAAGGTAATTTTCAGGTCAGTCATGCTTATAAACATAAACTAGGGTTTTTCTGTGTTCAGCACCACTCTGTACAAGCTCTCTCGCATACTCGTCTGAAGGTCCAACCTCCGACAAAGAGGTAAGCTTTATCATCCGTCGTTGTTACTTACAATGAAATTCCTTTTACATTTTATGCTTGAATTATTCATTGAACTAAGAAATTAAAAATCACAACCAACCTTTTTTTCAATTTAACACTCTTAACCTTAGATCTTCGATTGCGTTATGCAGAGCCATGTCTGTTGCAGTGGAACCAACGGCGCCAACGGCACCAACGGCACCAACGGCACCAACGGTACCAATTGAACCTCACCTTGACGTGAAGCTGTTCAACCGATGGAGCTTCGACGATGTTCAGGTTTGTAACCATTGCTTCCAATTTTGTGCATTTCAATATCATGAATGGAATTTTATGGGGTTTTAAATGTATACATTGATTATAGATTTGCTATTTGTTCAATATCGATTACGTTAGCTGGAAGTAGATAAAATTTATTTTAAAAAAAGATCCCATAAATTTCTTTCCCTGTGCTTTAATTTCTGGGTTGTATTCTTTAATTGATTTAGTTTTAGTTTTGTCTCATAAGATGTAATGAATCAGATGAGCCGGGGTTGATTTTGATAAAATTAATTTAGCTCGAATCTAATTCTTCGCCGTATGTTTTAGTGATTCATTTGTTTTAATGTAGCTGTACTTTGAGCTCTTAAATACTGTGTCTAGATGCATGTTTCCCCTGTTTGGTAGTCGGAAGAAAACATAGCGTATATGTTGCTAAATGTCAGTAATTGGGGCTGGCTTTTGTTAGGTTTTAGATTTGTAATAAGTGCATCCTGTGTGTCCTTGTGTTGATTTGATTCACGGTGGGTGTAACTTAGTAGGCTAATGCTAACAGTTGATTTTCTTATTGTTTGGTGCCCTTGGCTTCATCTCTACACTGATTTTAAGTTTTTTTGTGTTTTTTTATAAATAATTTATTTTCGTAAAGTTTTATGGACGTTCAGATAATTTTCATTTGTGGTATACAAATACTCAAATCTATTTCCCTTATATATTTAAAATGATAATCATATTATTTGTAACATATAGGTCAGTGACATTTCACTGGCGGACTACGTTGGAGTTGCCCCAGCCAAGCATGCAACTTATGTACCTCACACTGCCGGGAGGTACTCAGTCAAACGATTCAGGAAAGCCCAGTGCCCTATAGTGGAGAGGCTTACAAACTCACTCATGATGCACGGCAGGAACAATGGGAAGAAACTTATGGCTGTAAGGATCATTAGGCATGCAATGGAAATTATCCATTTGCTGACTGATCAGAATCCCATTCAAATTATTGTTGACGCTGTTGTTAATAGGTAAGTCGATGCAAATTTGTTATTATATTCCTCATAGTAATTGCATACTTGCCTTGTGCTTAAGGTCTGTAGAAGGTATTGATGTTGGAGGGGAACCTCAAGTGGTCTTTTAATAAAGTTGATCCTGATTACTTTCTGATTTTGGAAGTCTTCTGGGTACCATAACCACAATGGATGGTGATCCTTATGGAAATACTGATTCTAATTGTATGTCTTCTTTGTGACCATCAGTGGTCCACGAGAAGATGCAACTCGTATTGGATCTGCTGGAGTTGTCAGGCGTCAGGCTGTGGATATTTCACCTTTGAGACGCGTGAATCAGGCTATCTATCTCCTTACAACTGGTGCTCGTGAATCTGCTTTTAGAAACATCAAAACTATTGCAGAATGTTTGGCCGACGAACTGATTAATGCTGCAAAAGGTTCATCTAACAGGTACTGATACATTGCTCTCTTTATGTTTATTTTCATATAATTGTGATTTTCTCCAAAAGCTCATCTATCTCATTGTTTATTCCTGTTTTGTTATGTTTAGTTTAGTCTGATTTCGTTTTCTTCAACTTGATACTTTTCTGACTATTGGTTGGTCTGTTTGTGCTCAGTTACGCTATAAAGAAGAAGGATGAGATTGAAAGAGTTGCCAAGGCCAACCGTTGAGGGGCTGCTGAAACCTACGAGCATCTTGTCATTTTCTGTTCAAAGGAAGCTCCAAATGATCTCACTGTGCGAGTTCCTATTTTTCAAGATTTTTAGCTAGTTCTGTTTTGTTTCATGAAAAATGGCCGATGTTTGTTTCTCATATTCTAGGATGTGACCAAGACAATATCTAGAATTGGAAAAAATATGAATGGAAGAGCAGGAGCTACAAATATTTCTAAAATTCATGTTGTTCCTTTTGCCCTCCTCTAATTGACATTTTCCTTGCACAATGTGAAACTCTCAAGTATCACGATCATCTCAACTGAACTGACCAATGGGTGTTAATTGGATTGACAAATGTCCTTGGTGTGCTCTTAAGTGGTCTTGCGTTTAAACCCCTTATGTGTTGTGAGTTTTCCCCACTCCCCCTTCCTAACTTTGGCTACAACAAAAAAAGAACAATTGAGCAACATATTGACCAAATCCATCTTCTGTCAATGTGACACTGGCCTTCAAAGGGGTGGGCATCAATCAGTTGAATTGATGAAGCTGACTGATCTAAATTGTAATTATCAGTTTGGTTTGATTTTGATTAAGAAAAAGTCGAATGGTTTAAAATAGAGTGACAAGTGATATTAATATTAAGAAAAAGTCAAACGGTTTGATTTTGATCTAAACCAAATTGATGAAACCGACCGATCTAAACATAGTTGCATTAGTTTATACTTTATTGATATTAATTGGTTAGTTTCAACGTATCCAAAGCGGATATTGAAGAGAGATAAATTTCACAGTAAATCAAATTGAGATTTCAATTTTTTCTTCTTATTTTTTTGTGGGAATGTTTGCCTTTGATCTAACTTGTTTTCTCGAGTGAAACTTGTTGGAGGAACAACAATCAATGTTATTCTAATAATTTAATTAAACAACAAATAGAATTATGAAATTAAATATGGCAGTAGATTAAAAACTGACTGTTCTTGTAGATAGAGAGGCTTGCATAATTGCAGTGCCCTTGAAACATAATTTCACCCCTACTCAATGCTTGTAGTTTTGTAGGTGTTTGCTCTAGCAGGATACAACTATTTAAATCAAAGTCCTAGCACTAGGGCTTTGATTTATGGCGAAATTTGTGTGTTTATCTTTGAGGCTATACAAGAATGATGATATGAATGTTCTCTGCGAATTTGATGTAATTGTACAGACACAGGGCTTGTGTCTAAATAGAGTGGTTGATACATGTCCCAAAAGGTATCGGATAAGGACAAACTCAATCAAACAAAAACACTTTATGATATTTGAATTTTAAAAATAATTAAAATAAATAATTAGTTAATTACCTAATCGGGTTTAATTTAAATATAGAATTAATTAATTAGAAATTGACCTAACTAATTAGGCATTTAACCACATGCCATACCCACAAGTCACTCAATTGGGCCACTTGCATAGCCAATACAAACTATTTTATTTCCAAGAGTAAGTCTTATAAAGACCTCCAAGGAACTCTAGTGTTCCAATGTGGGAACTCAAACATATTTGCAATGCCTTGCAAAACCAACAAAACTAAATTATGTTACTGCACACATTATTTGTCGTAGGAAATTGCATGCTTAGTTGGAGTGTTCTTGGTAATTGCTTCACTTTTCAAACAACACTTTACACGAAAAATACTACAACCTCTCTTACTACTATACCCATAAATATTTGTTTGAAATTGTTGTTCTACTTGGCAAAGAGATTGCAAAATTACCATCTTGCATTTTTGTTACAAGAAGTAAAAACTAATCTTTGCCACTCACATTCTTTCATAGTTAATAAAATACAGAACGAAAAAAAAAATGAATAAAATACTCAAGTATAGCCGCATGGCTCTACTATTTTTAAAAAAACTATAAACAAGCCTGGCGGCTATACTACTTTTTATTAAAATAAAATAATAAAAACTGTAGTAAGGCCGGACGGCTATACTATTTTCCTTTTGAAAAAAACCAGAGTATAGCCTAGCGGGCGACACTATTTTTAAAAAAGTATATATAAAAAGACCCGAGTACTGCCTGGCGGCTATACTATTTTTGGTTTAAAAAACTGGTATAGCCGGACGGCTATACTATTTATATAAAAAAAAAGTGGACCTGCCGAGTGATTAGTTGCCCACGTGGCAAAAACAGCTATAGCCGCGCGGCTGTATTATTTTTTATAAAAAATTACCGCAGTATTGATGCACGGCCATACTATTTAGTTAAAGAAAAAGGGCCCACGTGTCAAAAAGGGTATAGCCGACCGGCTCTACTATTTGTTAGAAAAAGGACCCGCCTAGAAAACACGTATAGCCCGGCTGTACTATTTTTTTTATAAATAAAAACCAGTTTATAGCTGCACGGCTATACAATTTTGAAAATATGCTCAAATGTTACCATAAACCACCGTTAAAAAATTAATTAAAAAATTAATAAGTTCGGTTTACAAATAAATTAACAAAATATAAACAAAAAATTGGGAAACTCAACAACCTCTATGTCATTTAAACAAAAAACCAGAGTATAGCCGACTGGCTATACGATTTGAAAAAAAAACTGTAGTAAAGCCGGTCGGCTAAAAAATAGTATAAAAAGCCGAGTATAGCCGCCCGGCTGTACTATTTTGATAAATACCAGAGAGCATAGCCGCATGGCTACACTATTTAGTGCAAAAAAAAAAGAGACTCACGTGTCAAAAAAAGTATAGCCGCGCAGCTTCTATGATCATATTTGAAAAAATGAAATAAAAGTTAAAAACAGAGGATATGATTTTTTAACAAAACAAAATGAGGAAGGGTAAAATAGTAAACGTAACCTAAAACCCAAACCCTAGCTGATTAAAGACTTTTTCCTCTCCTTCACCCTCTGCCCTGCGCCGTTCTCTTGTCTCGAGCGTTTCAGAACCCACTCCAGGCGCCATTTTCTCTTTCTTCTCCAAGCTTCTGAAACCCCAACCTCCGGGTCAGTGGTAACCTCTCACACCCATCTCTGCTACTTCCTCTGGTAGATAAGATTGTGCTATGGTTTTTGGGTGGGTTTATTGTTTTGAATGTAAGAGAGCCATACAGTTCTTTGTATTTTGTTATTGATGGCTTAATCTTATTATTATTTTTTTATGCTTCTTGCATACTGATTTTGCTGCACATAGACACAGCTAAAAGCATTAAAAGAAACAAGAATTCGGCTTGAAATTTTTTGTTGGGTTTGTGAATTGAGCTATGAAACTAAGAATCACAAAATTTTGGGGTTTCACTTTTGCTTCTTCCTTTTTTTTTTAATGTTAAATTTTATTTTTTTTTAAAAAGAAGCTTGGTTCAATGTTTTCTCCAATCTCATTTTTTAATTATACATTACTCTATTCACTTTGATATGGAATTCTCATAATTGAAAAATTAATTCGCAGCTTTGATTCTAGTCCCCGTTATTGTTAACAAATGTTAACACGTTTTGTTGCTCTAGTTGTGTTTATACAGAACCATGGCTGCTCCTGCCGTAGATGCTCCTGTTGCAGCAGCTCCTGTCGTACCTGCTCATGTTGTGGAACCAACGGAGCCTCACTTCGACGTGAAGCTGTTCAACCGCTGGAGCTTTGATGATGTTCAGGTTTCTGGAGTTTGTTTTGCTTTACTTGATTTAATTATACTTTCGATATCTGTTATGAATTAGACGAAGTAAGGTTGAGTTTGGTAAACATACGTTTAGCTGGTTGGTTAGGAGCCAAAGATAGGCGCCCTTGCATTTCCTTGTTGGGTTGTAAGTATCATAACGTATTTGTTGCTCAACCTCAAGATGTGTAATTGGGACTTGCTTTTGTAATTTAAACATCTCTGTGGCCTCTTTGTGTGGACGTCTTGTGTTTCTTAGATTCACAGTAGGTGTAACTTAGTAGGCTAAAGTTTATTGTTATTATTATTGTTTATTGCACTTCTTTTGGTCACATGTATTTGGTGCCCTTCCTGAATATGCGGATCGATAAAATGAAAGTTTATGTCTGCTTCAGTTAAATTCATATGTGGGTCAAATATTTTCCGGGCTATTAAGTATTTATATTGATTAATTGGTATTTATGTGTCAAATTGTTTTTATTTTTTTTAAATGCTGACTAAATCTGTTATTATCAATTATTTGGTAATATTATCGCTTCACATTTTCAAACATATAGATTAGTTTGTTCATCACATCTACTAATGGTAATATGTAATATGTAATTTGCAACGTATAGGTCAGTGACATTTCATTGGCAGACTACGTTGGAGTGGTACCTGCCAAGCATGCAACCTATGTACCTCACACTGCTGGGAGATACTCAGTCAAACGATTCAGGAAGGCTCAGTGCCCTATTGTGGAGAGGCTTACTAACTCACTCATGATGCACGGCAGAAACAATGGAAAGAAACTCATGGCTGTCAGGATTATCAGGCATGCTATGGAAATTATCCATTTGCTGACTGATCAGAACCCCATTCAAGTTATTGTTGATGCTGTTGTTAATAGGTAAGTGGATGCAGATTTGTTATTATATTTATCATAGTAATTGCATACTTGCCTTGTGCTTAGTCCTTTTTTCATATTGGAGGAGATGCTCAAGTGGCCTTTAGTATAATTTCTCCTGATTATATGTTGATTTTTTATAACTCCTTAAATTGATCAAACATTTTTTCTTTTCTTTTGTATGTCTGCTTTGTGCTGATCAGTGGTCCACGTGAAGATGCAACTCGTATTGGATCTGCTGGAGTTGTTAGGCGTCAGGCCGTGGATATCTCACCTTTGAGACGTGTGAATCAAGCTATCTATCTCCTCACAACTGGTGCTCGTGAATCTGCTTTTAGAAACATCAAAACTATTGCAGAATGTTTGGCTGATGAACTTATTAATGCTGCCAAAGGTTCCTCTAACAGGTACTGATTGATGGCTTCCTTTCTATGTGCTCATTTTCTTATTACGTTTTATTCTCGGCCAAAGCTCTTTTATCTCTGAGTTTATTTCCGTTTTTATTATGTAGTCTGATTTAATTTCCTTCCCTTGATACTTTGTTTCTTTTGTGTGCAGTTATGCGATCAAGAAGAAGGATGAGATTGAAAGAGTTGCCAAGGCCAACCGTTGAGGGGCTGCAGAAAACTATGGTGGCAACAAGGAGAATTTTGTCTGCGTTTGTTTGTTTACTCATTATTTAGTGATTGTCGGATTTACCCTTTGAATATGAGAGATGTCTCTGCCCTTTTATGTTGATGATCCTCTAGTTTTATGTGGTTGGATGTTGTGGTTGACTCGAATTTTATTTAGATTAATGTTATTTTGACATTCATGCGGTTGCTTTTTAGAGTTATTTTAGCTTTATGGTTTCCTCTAAGGTGACCCTGAAGATTTCCTTACTTGTCTACAAATAATAAAATGGACTCTAAGCAGTGACACCCTTTTTCTTTTGGAATGCCTACCGTGTTAATGATAGTGCTGTCGCCCCTTATGGAAGCTGCCATGGCACAATTGTCTTACCACCACACCCTCTTTCGGAGGGTCGTAATGTGAAAGGTGTCGAACGGAGGGAGGAGGGTGTGGTTTTCCTATTTCCTCTCTTGTTAAAAAGGTACTACAAAATGGGAGGGATGCTGCTTCAATTTTGAACTATTGAGCAAAATGGTTGGTGAGGACCGTCTTTGCAATATAGAAAACATCAAAACTCTCATTTTCTTGAGTGACCAACTAATTACTGATGTTGCTCTATAAAAAAACAAACTAGTTAGCAGTGTAGCGTACTTATGTTCTAATGTTGGAAAAAGTTTACAATTTAAAATCTGCCATTTATTAGGAAAAAAAAATGTAAGCAAATTGGCACAGTTGTAGTTCCTTTAAACTTTGTATAAATTGAATAGTATGAAACTTATCAGCAACTTGGGGATGTAGCTCACATGGTAGAGCGCTCGCTTTGCATGCGAGAGGTACGGGGTTCGATACCCCGCATCTCCATTTTTGGTTTAACTTCTTTTTTTTTTGGTCCGTACTTTCCCTTTTGTTTTTGGAGTATCTACGACATGTCGTTTTACCTCCGTTTTTTCGTGTGTCTGAGTTTCGTAGTGCTATCCTCTCTACTTTCTCCGAGGCACAGACTCTTGTTTCTCGCTCTGTCTGTGTTGTAAGCGTAGCATGGAGCTCTCATTCGCTCCCTCATCTTCTCCACGGTTTCCAGCTCTAACCCCTCATTGCAAGACCTCCTCTTCTTTTCCTTCTACTTTCGTTAAGCCAACTTCCAAACCCCCCTTTGCTTCTCTCTCAAAATGCACACAAAACTTGTACTCAATTGGGCTCTACAGAAGCTCAAAGTCCTTACCCAACTGTCAGAAGAGGCGAAATTCCATCTGGGTATGCTGCATTTCTTCCTCAATGATATAAATTACATTCAGCTTTTAGTTGGTTCAATTGGGTTCTTCTCTAAGCACTGTTCATTAGGAAATGCCACTATGAAACTTTGGTTAGAAGATTGTTTTTTTTTTCTTTTCCAGTTGGGCATGTTTGATTTTGCTCCAGTTAGTTAATTTTGGTCTGTGTAATATTTTCCTTCAGCTGTTATTGTTAGCTTGTGGAACTGGAAGTTTCTACTTGATTATTATTCTGAAGTGATGCTGCAATTATGACATTATGTCAAGGTTTGAAGGACTAATATAGGGTAAGCGGTTGATAGTAGGCAATCCTACTATTGAAGATGTCAAAGCAGCAAAAAACTAGTTAGAAGCTTGATATAGTTGTACCTATGTGCTTTACTGTGGAACATACCAATAGAAAAGGAGAAAAAAGAAAGGCAATTTGGTGTCTGTTTATAGACTATACTCCCTGTCCATTGTTGCTGATTTTGATTTTGATTTTAGATGTGTTAGTACTTGATTCGGTTCCATATACATGGTTGCATATAGATTTGGAGACTGTAGTCTATGAGACTCAAGCCCTTTCTTTTTATGGTATTAAAGTGAAAGTGAATGCTGCCAGGCCTGCAGTCAAGTTGAAGCTGCTGGATCTGATCCAGTATTGACCAGAATTTCAGATTTTAAAGATGCTTGTTGGAGATTCCTGAGGCCCCATACCATACGTGGAACAGTTCTGGGTTCTACGTAAGTAATTACCACACAGAACACTGATTTGTATTAGTAAACTGGTTTCATTTCCAACTCAGGCCAGGTGTAGTTGACCAAATTTCTTTGTTGTTTTGTCCACAGTGCTTTGGTGACTAGAGCGTTGATTGAGAACTCCAATTTGATAAAGTGGTCTCTGCTGTTTAAGGCATTCTCTGGTCTTTTTGCTCTACTATGTGGGAATGGTTACATAGTTGGCATCAACCAGATTTACGATATCAAAATTGACAAGTACGATGGGTGTATATTTTTATGAATTTCTGTTTCTTAAGCATACTATTAGACAAGGATTTGCGCAACAGTCTTATACTCAAAATATTGGTTTCCAACAACCACAATAGGGTTTGTACGCATTTTTTGTTGTTTAAGATCCATCACAAGTTGGCCCTTGTCTGAATGTAATTGATGCCTTAACATAGTTGATGAATATCAATCATCTGATCTAGAGACTCTTGATAGAACCTGTTCCTTAGTCATTGGTAAAAGGAAAAATATAGAGCCAGACGATCTTGACCTTTGGTAAATCATCTTTTCTGTTTTTTCTTTGTTTCCGTTGTGTGACAGACTGTCCATGGACATTATTGCATATTAGTTTCTTCGAACTTATTCTGCATCTCTCTGTTGTGTTTGCAGGGTAAACAAACCTTATTTACCTATTGCTGCAGGGGACCTTTCAGTTAAATCAGCATGGCTTCTGGTGGTATTTTTTGTAGTGACTGGCCTGTTGATTGTCGGAATGAACTTTGGGCCATTCATTACTTCTCTATACAGTCTTGGTCTTTTCCTTGGTACCATATATTCTGTTCCTCCGTTTAGAATGAAGAGATTTCCTGTTGCAGCATTTCTTATAATTGCTACGGTATCACTTTTTTCTCCTGTTATCTAATTCTCACAATAGAAGTATGTGCTCATTTTTTTGTGATATATTTTTTTCTCAATTCTAAAGTCAGTAACTACTCAAATTGCTTGATATTTTTTATACATGGGATTTGAAATTCATGCGCCTACCTTAAAATGTCCAAATAAAAAGTAAAGTAGATAATAGTTAATACATTTATAATCATCACAATCTAAGCAAGTTCTGGTAAAAAAGCCTGAAAGTCATAGAGAAATAAAGTTAAACATTCACAATTATACCCATGAAAAAAAGAGAGTAGAAAAGTGTTGGCAGAAGCAGACCTGTGAGTCACAGGAAAGCGAGTAGTTTATTTTAGAAGCAATGTGAAACAAAAATCAAAATTTTCCAAATATGAATATTACCCTCAAAACAGCAGTTAGACATTATTATGGCTGAAGCACCAAATGCTATTGTAGCATAACACTCTTTATAGTTGAATCGCTGCAATAGAATAGTTCTACTGATCTAATATAGTTGTCTAAAAATTTCTGTGCATGAATTCAAACAACTTTTGAGCAACGAGCCTGGAAAGTAAATATATTATTAAGAGGATAGGATCTGTTCGATGACTATTATGGTGATTCACAAATATATTTTAAAAATTATTTTGCCTTATTTTACTCCAATAGTAGTTATGTCACAAGAGATTAACAAAATAACTACTGCAGGTACGGGGTTTCCTTCTTAATTTTGGTGTATATTATGCCACTAGAGCTGCCCTTGGGCTTCAATTTGAGTGGAGGTGTGTTATCATTTGTCGTATTTTAACTGGTATGACAATACAATTGGATGGACTAATACAGGATTGATAAGGAACTGCTGTAGTTTACACACCAATATGGATTTTGAAAGTTAACAAAAAGGGACCTTTTCTAAATCCAACATATGAGCATTACTAATTTTCAATTTTATTATGCAAACAAATCTGTATTGATTCATCTAATTGTCCAACTTTCTCTTGTGAATGTCACTATATCCTTCTGATATTTTAGCTGTGTAATGTTCATAATTTAAATTTTTAAAGAGACTGATGCTGAAATTCAAATTCTACCTGCAGCTCGCCCGTGGCTTTTATCACTACCTTTGTAACATTATTTGCTTTGGTTATTGCCATAACAAAAGATCTTCCTGATGTAGAGGGAGACCGCAAGTAAGTTGCAGGGCCTAGTTACTTTCTGGCAGCTGATTTCTCATTTGATTCTTACCCCATATAGTACTTTCTGAGTCATTAAAAACAATCCCAAAGTTTGGTTATTAATTTTAATGTTTCCCTTTTTCCATTTTGTTTTGGTTAATTTACACGTGAATCAGCGTACATTAAATTTCCGCACCCTCTACCCCATACTTGCATAGAGGGAGTGGGTATCATTTGGCCATGTAATTAGCATATTTGATGTCACTCATTGTAATTGTCAATGTCTTATATTATGCTTAACCAATATTGGTACTCTTTTCTCTACATTTTCAAATCAGAATGCAGCATTGTTTTTGTTTAAAGCTAAATATTCCAGTTGCCCACCAATGTTTATTTCAAATATATGCTTACAGGTTTCAGATATCAACATTTGCAACAAAGCTTGGAGTTAGAAAGATTGCGTTCCTGGGTTCTGGGCTTTTGCTGCTAAACTATGTTGGTTCTATATTCGCAGCAAGTTTCATGCCTCAGGTGAGCATGTATCCCTTTGAACTTTGAAGTGTATCTCTAGATGCTTGCGTGGTTCATGCATTTAGACAAAAGCTAATGGCTTTGATTTATTGTGTTTGTGAAATTCTTGTGTTGTCCTTTGACTCAAAAAATTAAAGCCTTTATGTTGCTTGTGTACAGGCATTCAGGCGTAGCTTAATGATACCGACCCATACAATTTTGGCACTGAGTTTAATTTTCCAGGTTTGTATCTTGCTGTTCTGACCTCTTCACCACTGTATCCATTCTAAACGGCTTCTTTTTCTTTTTCTTTTTTTGTTTGTTCCTTGTTTTTATGAATGTGTTACATCCCCCCTCGCTTTTTCTCTCAATGCTCCAAGAGTATCACCCTAGCATCATTTCATTTATGCTTATGATATCACACAAATTTACTGTCGAAAATGTCATCCCACCTCTCCGTAGTTTCTTCTCACTGAATGATTTTTTCGGTTAGGCATTTATGATACTGATTCTTTTCAATATTAGGACTTCTGGTATATTTTTTGTGTGTGCGTGTGGTGAGGACTTGGGAGAATAAAGTGACAATGGCAACTTGTGCTGCTTTGAGCTTTCTATTCCGCATTTAATTGGATGTGAATGGCTTATGTTAGAGCTCTTTCGCACACACAAACAAACAACACTTAAGGAAAAATTGTGTCTTATTGTTAAACTCTTATGTAAGTTTTGTTCTCATGTACTTTCAGACTTGGGTGCTCGAGCAAGCAAATTACACCAAGGTATAAAATTCCATTTTTTTGTAAATAGCGTTTTACTGGTCTAATGATCAAGCAGTACAGTTTGGAATAGGATAATTTTGCACAACTATTTCGAATGATCTGTTCAGATTCCAATAAAATGGCAGAGAGTATTTGATTCATCATCTGATCATAAGTTTGGATGCGTTCTGCAGGAAGCAATTGCCGGCTACTACAGATTTATTTGGAATCTCTTCTATGCTGAGTATATCATTTTTCCTTTCATCTAGCAACTCCCCCTGTATTTGCTGAATCTTGGATGAGAGGGAGAGTTTGTATCTTGTCAGCTTGTAAATATTGGCATAAGGAACTAGCATATGTTTTATGAATCCATCTGTAACTAGTTTTTCTTGCATCAAATTCTTATCCTATGTAAGGAACGTGGTAGACAAGTGCACTAATCATTTCTAGGGTTGCCTATAATATATTTCAACGATCGAAATCGTCTATTTTAGGTCATCTTTCAAGGAGAATAACGACATCTCTACTTTAGAAAGCCTCCATTTTAACATGACATTTTACAAGAAATGTTAGCCAGTGAAACAAAACGATCATTATAATTTTGAAAAGTCATGTGAGATTTTATCATAGCTTCATATATGTATCATGCACTCAGATGCTGACTAGTTGACAAATGAACAAGTTTTCTCTTTCAATTTTCTCACACGCCAAACACCTAATTTACCTAAACCAGTAATCTCCGAAGTCCAAAATCTAATCCATGCCTTGAAACTTTCCAAAAGTCCTTTTTCTTCTTCTCTTTATCTGGTCATCAACTACTATAAATAAAATAGGCGCGAGTGAATTGACTGTTGAGTTGTGAGTGTGTCGGTGCTTTACAAAAACAGAACAAACGCGTTGGACTTTGACAAGAAAAATACATGTCGGGCTCTGTAAGTAAGAATGAGTCAGAATTAAAAGCACTTTTGCGGAAAGCTGTAGATTATCCAGCTGCTCATAGAATCTAATCCAAACAAATCCTACACTAACAGGCCGTACTGTGACAGTACATTAGCTGTACTCGTTCTTGAATCACAATGAAGTCTACTTCTTGTCACAACTCGTGATCACATGATCCAAATATTTTATCACTCAAAAATTACTAGACTTGACAAAATCATATACCATATAATTCTCGTTCGAATTTTATCGTGTTGAGTTCACAAGTATTAAAACGATAATGACATGTTTTTTTTGTTCAATGAGAGGCCAATGTTCAGTCGCGAAACATATGTAACACACTATAGTTACGAAATGTTGTTTTCAAAAAATCAATTTTGCAAATAAATTAATCTTTTGAATTTCCATATTCAAACATGAGGACATTTGAGCGTGTAGCTGCAATAAACCTAATTTGAGAAGAAGAAAAAGACAAAAAAGTGGTACGGCAAAGGGGAAGGGAAAATAATAATAGTTTAAGGACCGTACTTACTTACAATTATGCAGTGGCGGTGACCCCACTTGCATTTAAGAAGGTTGGTGGGCAAAAGGGTAATATTAATTTCTTGAAACTTAATTTTTTGGTGGAAAATTAATTGCTTTACACTTGAAATTGAAAGTGCTCTTCCTCAGTATCGTACGTCTTCCACAGGGCCAGGCAGTGTGAGAAATATAACAAATTTAAGATGTTGGATCAAATAATGGTCTATATTAAGTTGCATGTTATAGAGGTGAATGTGGATTTTTCTTATTACTTGACCAAGGCATTATACCCGAGTTCGAACTCCCCTTTTCGTACGTCAGCATAGTTTAAAATATCGTTCTTGTAAAAAAAAGACTTTCTTCTTTTGCTAATTTAATTAGCATAATTAGTTAATGTAACTAAAATCATGTATGATTGTGCGGTCTTTTTTATATAATGACATGCTTGACTATTTGACAACAAAACATTTTTATATATATAAAAGGAAAATCTCATAAGTTTTTTCGCATGATGCAAATAACACTCATTTAAGAGAATATTGGGTAGGAGAAATGTATTGTTTTCTAACCAAAGAAGTTTCCATGCATCTGTGGCCATACAATACTAAATAGGGTTTTTAGAAACCATCCCACTCCCACCCAAATTTTGTGAGAAGAGAAAAAGAAAAGATTCCTTGACAAAAAAAAAAGAAAAAAAAAGAGAAAAGATTGGAAAAAGTTTGGATGGCTAATGTCAAGTTAAAAATTAAAAAGGGGATAAACTAACATGGATTAGTTAGATGAAGAAACCCAAAAAAAAAAAAAAAAACAATTAGAAAAGTAATTAAATTATCAATTAAACCTTCAAACGACGATGTGTTCGTCATCATGAGAACTTTACACATTAAATCACTTGCTAGCTTGAAAATGCATGTATTCCTCCTAAAATCACAAGCAATTTATTACATTAACTATAAATTGAACTTGCATTATAGTTTTTTGGTAATGATCATTCATATCATAATAGAATTTATTCCTAATAACAAAAAAAAATTCAAAGTTAAACGAAAAAAGGGGTATTTAAACTCGTATCTTATAAAACTTGTCGTACACCTTTTCGTTTTTATTTAAAGAAAATGAAGCTTATTTTCCTTCAAATCAAATATGATTAAACCAATTACAGAAATAATTAAAAAGAAGTAATTTTAGACATAAACACAATATTGACATGAATTAAAAAGATCAAAATAGAGATTCATTAAGAAAAATATATATTATAAGTTGGTGAACTTCTCTTGTGGTCAATAACACGTGTGTGGAGACTATGATCCAACTGTCACTCACTCTTTTTCTTCCCCCACTCTTCTCTCTCTAGAATTCTCTCTCTAACTTCTATATATAAATGTTGCAAGAATAGCATGTAGCCAACGTAGGTGCTGTGTAAGCCCGGGACGGAGAAAAAAAAGTAAAGCTCTCTGTGGAAGGAGAGAAGCAAGCCCATGAAAGCCACTCTGTAACCTTTGAAACCTCTACAAAATAAAACCCCTTCAACTTCCCACATTCTCCGCTCTCTCTCCCATCATTTGCCCATTTCTTTACTTCCTCTCCATCTTTCTCTCTCTACCCTTCTTTGGTTCTCTCTTTCCTCAGCCTCGTCTTAAACCAGTCTCCATCTCTGCTTCCATTCTGTCTCTGATTAAGGTAAGACTCATTGTGCACCCTTCATTCATAAATGTATCAATAGGCTTTCTTGTGAGTCATTCACTTAATTTGTTGGTTGAATGTTGCAATGGGAGTGGCATAATGGTCCCACTGGGAAATGATTGGTGATGTGTGTGTGTTAGTATTTGCATTTAATGCATTTGAGACTTTCAATATTTTTAAATTTAAATGTTGCAAAATTTTGTATCACCCAATTTAGAGTGTTGGATGTAAACCCTCCTCTGCAATTTGCATGGGATTGTAAAATGGCTTTTGAGGAACCATGCTTTAGATTCTTGTAGAAATGCAGGAAAGAGGAGGAAATGGATGTGTGCCTATGTATTCAATGGTAGACCTACATTCATGAATGTTGAAACAATGTTTGTTGGTACCAAGTTTGATTATATTGCCTTTCATGGATATCAAGTTTGATGAACTTTTTATGTTTAATTCTGTACATTCTGTTCAGTTTTTTACAGGTAAAGAGACCCAATAGATCTCGATCATCTCCTCGATTCAGATCTTGGTTATTTGTAGGATAATCTTGCAGATATCCCTTGTTGGTCAATGGGGTTTCCAGTTTCCTGCCCACTTTCTGATTTTGATGATTTGGATAGTCATTGTGGAGCTGTTCTGGTAAGTCCAGTTAGTCTTAGGAAAGAAGACGAGAGGAAGCCCTTGCGGTCATTAAGCTCCAATAGCCCTGATTCAGAACCAACCACCACAAATGGTTCAGGAAAGATGAATATTGAAGGATCACTTAGCTTTAAAGGGAAGGAGTCAAACACCAAGCCCTTAACAAAGACATGTTCGGCAGATATGGAAAACAATGCGTCTACCAGAGCAGAAAGCGATGCTGGAGACCCGTTGCAGGCATCAGAAAACCAGTCCCAGGAGCCAGGAAAACACAGATACCAGGCTGCATTGAAGTTGCAGAAAGTGTATAAAAGTTTCCGCACGAGAAGACAGCTAGCAGATTGTGCAATTCTTGTTGAGCAAAGATGGTATGCTTTCATGTCTTCTTTCAATTTGAAGAGCTATGACATCAATTTTTTGGTGTCACACATGAAAAGGAAATGGAAAAGTTTTATGCCTACTAGTCCTGTCCACATATCCCCTATTTGTATCCTTCTGAAGTTAGATTTATATTTTGGTGAACTCAATTTGTAGGTGGAAGGCACTCGATTTTGCTGAGCTCAAACGGAGCTCAATATCATTTTTTGACATTCAGAAACCCGAGACAGCTGTTTCTCGCTGGTCTAGGGCAAGAACCAGAGCTGCCAAGGTTAGTTAGTATTACACTATGTGATCTGCACTTCTGTACTGCTATATTATGGCTCTAACTGCTGCTGCATCATCTCTTTTGAAGGTGGGAAAAGGTTTGTCTAAGGATAAAAAGGCCCGTAAACTTGCTTTGCAGCATTGGCTTGAGGCAGTAAGTTTTATACCTTATAGTGCAATATACCTTAGAATCCATGTACAAAATTTTCTTTATGGAATTCTTACTCTTGTTCCTTCCTATTAACAGATTGATCCTCGACATCGCTATGGCCATAATCTTCACTTTTATTATGCGAAATGGCTCCATTGTGAGAGTACACAGCCCTTCTTCTATTGGTAAGTTTAATCTGGGACATCATACAAAGCAATTAGAAATGCTCTTTGATCACAGCCAAGAATGTTGTAGCACCTATTTAATAATCATAAAAGTTTTTTCTTTCTCTTAAAAATGCAGGCTTGATATAGGAGATGGAAGAGAAGTCAACCATGAAGTGTGTCCTCGGTCAAAGCTTCAAGCACAATGCATCAAGTATCTTGGCCCAGTGAGTCTCATCTTCCATTATGATTTCTCTTTTTTTTATGTTTTCGTGAAGGAGTTCGAATATCTTCTCACCATGGTATTTCAATCTGAATATGTCCCATAAACCTATTCACCATGCTATTTCAATCTTCTAACTATAAACCTTAAGAATGAAACAAATTCCCAAGACATTTTTGTTCAAACAAAACCAGTGTACCGAAAACTGTTGCTTCATTTCTGCAGATAGAAAGAGAGGCTTATGAAGTTGTAATGCAAGATGGGAAGTTCATTTACAAGCAGAGTGGAAATCTTCTTGATACAACAGAAGCCGGAGATGCTAAGTGGATATTTGTCCTTAGCACATCCAAGACCTTGTATATTGGACAGAAGAGCAAAGGTACGTTTCAACATTCAAGCTTCTTGGCAGGCGGAGCCACACTCTCTGCTGGAAGATTAGTGGTGGAACAGGGAATTCTTAAGGTACGAAAGAGTAATCTATCAACGATTTTCATATACCTAGTAGATTGAATCCTGTATCTATCTTTGAGATTTGGCTTTAATATAATAGTTACTAACACTCTTTTTTTCTTTTTTGGTTTAACTCAACAGTCAGTTTGGCCTCATAGTGGCCATTATCTCCCAACAGAGGAAAATTTTCAGGAATTCATGTTGTTCCTTATTGATCAAAACGTAGATCTCACAAATGTTAAGGTATTTCCAGCAAAATTCGATTATTTTAACTCAAGAAGTTACCATCTTCTACTGTCTCAGCAGATGATGTTTTGTGTAGCAGTATATGGCATGATAGGATACTATTAACTGGACAGAGCTGATCGAAATCTATATTTTCCACGTATCGGGGTTTTTCCATAAATTAATGCTCTGAGATGAGATCATCAGACACAAATGCACCCTTGTAGCTAGCAAAAATTCTTCCCTATACTATATGAAAGATAATGTGCCCATGATTCATAGCAGATACTGTTTCCATTAAAGAAATAGTAATGTACAATTGACCTAGTAATAATGTACCTCTCTTTCAATTTTCAGAGAACTCCAGCTGATGATGAAGAAGGAGGCCTCAGCAAAAAGAGCAGCAACATTGGAATTCGAAACAGTCCCAACACTGGAACAACAAATGCTGAAGGCTCAGGGCAAGATAGCACTGATCCAAGCAATGAGGACTCTAACTCTGTAGAAAATGCTAATCCTATTCTGTCAAGATTGCCTGAAAGATTCTGCTCAAAGATAGCCAAACTTGAAATACCACAAAGAAATGATGCGTTTGACATTCTCAAGGAGGGAATACCAATAACTTGTCGCGAATATTTTCCAGATTCTGCTTCCGACGATGGTTATGAAACAGCTGAAGAATCACTCTTAACAGAGGAAGATTTCATGATCCCTAAACTAAACTTGTTTGAAGATGATGAATTTGAAGAAGACGAAAAGCCAGTGCCAAAAGAGAAAATCATGCAAAGGATTGATTCACATAAAGGAATGAAGTCATATCAGTTGGCTCAGCAATTAACCAGTAGGTGGACAACAGGAGCTGGACCGCGGATTGGTTGCATGAGGGACTATCCTTCGGAGCTTCAGTTCCGAGTTTTAGAGCAAGCCAACTTGTCTCCAAGAAGAATTGGAAGAAGTCCCCGGCCCTTGCTTCCATCTCCTTTATGTACAGAGAGAACTGCAGGGAAAAGTCCCCTTGGCCTTCAGAAGAGCAAGCGACACAACACCATAGGCTGACTGCTACATATTAAGATCAAAGGATAATCTGTAGCAATTATTTCATGTTTTGATAGAGAAGATGATATAGGAATTGTTTTTGCATTCTTTTAGAACTTTTTTTGTAGAGTTTGGACTCAACAGCTCTTCAGAAAGAGATCTTTTACAGCGCTTAAGTGCTTCTTCTTACGCTGTCCTGACCCTTTGATTTAGATTCATGGGTTCCATACCGAAAGAAACGTAGTCATGTCACTGGCAAATAATATGCAGAAGCTTGTTAACATGGCTTTGCAGATGCAGACTTACAGAACCCTACATGTTTTTTTTTCTTTAATTACTAACTTGCTTCTTACAAATAAAACTAGAAGTAGTTTTTGGAGGACAGCAAGTTACATATTTCTCATATCCATGTTTCTGCAAATCAGCCTCCCGGATCTTGCTTCCCTCCAAGCAAAGAATTAAACCGAAGATTTCTTCTTAAAATCGATACATGCATTTTATTTTTTTGCCTTTTGTTTCTTTGGTATTCAGAATGTGTTGGGTGAAGTATGCAAAGCTGACAAAATTGAACAGGTGAAACTGTAGTCACAAGTATTTTAGACATGCTTTAGATCATGGAAAGCCCATAAGCCTTCTATACATATTTACAAGTATGTATAGGCATAAGTATTCTAAATGTGATATATTTGTTGGAACCCTCCTCTTTCTCTCTCCTCCATTTTAATAGAATCTTATCCATCCATGATCAATTATGTTATAAGAGTGACAAAAAAAAGTGCTATGTATGAAAATATATTATATTTTTAGAAAAAAAATTATTACTAAAATAGTCATTGGGTGACATTCTTTACTCACCCCAGCCATCAAATCACTAATCATCCTACTAAGCCTATCACAATTGGTCAGACTTCTTATCTTTCTCCCAGCCCCAAGTTAAGTTTCCTCCTCACTATTGGTTGAAAACATGGTCTGAAATTAGATAGCAAAAGACAACAGCATGAACAACTAGAAAGAAGAATTTATATCAAACTGCTTTGTTTTTTTCCTCTTCGTGTAACCATATACATTATATATTCATACAAGTTGTATGAATTCTCTCCATATACACTTATCTGCTATTTTTCTTGTAAACAATGTACACCATATACACCTATCTATTTCGTTTAGCATCCCAGAAAAAACAGATAAAATTCTCTCCAGCATTTACGTGATCTTCAACGAATGGTGTATAAATGAGCAAATGGCAACGGATTTTCTTTTCGTGCAGGTTTTGAAACTCCCGGAATCCCAAACACATTCCAAGTTCGAACCGTCTCATCCGCGGCTGCAGTGGCCACAGTGCATCCATCTGGGCTCTGAAAACATAAACAACAGAAGTTACAAACAATTAGAATATGTAACTACCATATGAAGTTGCCATGAAAAATTATTCCAAATGAAAATCAATCCATGAAATCAAATACACAAACAGAATTGAATTTGCAAAGTGCAAATTAAAGTCCAAATTAGTACCTGAGTCATGAAGAGAACTCTGGAGGTATGGCCAGTGAGCTCTGCCATCCTCACCATTGACGGGTACTTCCAAAGGATAAGCTCATTCTTGCTAAAACCATGACAACTAAGCAATTCACGCTCATAATTGTTCCACAAAAGACCACACACCTGCGAGCCAGTGTCAACCGAGCTCAAGCACGAGCCTGTTTGTGTGTTCCACAACTTAATGCACCGGTCAAGTTCACCACCACCAGAGGCCAGCAAATTCTCTTGAAATGGACACCAAGCAAGGGCCTTGACTGCTGCAGTGTGGTCTTCAAGCCTTTGAAGCCACTGTCTTGGTGAATTGGAAGAGGCTGTTGACCTGTCCCATATGAAGAGAACATTATCGTTCCCTCCACTAGCTAAATGCTGGCCTGAGGGTGACCATTTTAATCCACAGATCTCGGCCTCGTGACCCTTGTAGGTTCCAACAATGTGGGATCTCACTCTTACGTCGTTGTTGATAATTCTACCATCCATTCCTCCTGTAGTAAGAATGCGTTTGTTCCAGGCCAGTGAACCTACTCTTCCATGGTGACCACCTGTCAATGTTCTTATCTGCAGTAACAAAATCAGCAGTAGATTAGTATTAGAACCAAGGTTTCATTTTCTAAGGAAAACAACCAACAATAATAAGCAACAATGTTCTTACCAGTCTAACAGAGACAGAGTCCCATAACTGGACCCAGGAATTGTCCAAGCCGACGGCAATATGTTGCCCATCAAGAGCCCAGCTGATGCTTGTTACGGGACCATCTTCATCATCAATTGTGACGAGTTCTACGATGGAATGGTCAGAAGGATTCCATAGGTACACTGAGTTTCCAAGAGCAATTGCAAGAATGTTGCTGCTGCTCCAGTCTAGTAAATTCGAGTAGAAATTATCTACAATACCGGGAGCGTCCATTGTTCTCTCTGGACCCTGCAAAATCCATTTGGAAGAATTAGAACATAATCCGCAAAGCAAAATCAATATGATCATCATTACAGACACAATCCTAAGCACAATTATATTCAAGTATGATGATATTAATGCAATTATTATACCTGAGGAACCCGTCGAGAGGGCTTGGTAGATTTGGCCTTATGAAGAGGGGGTGAAAGCAATCTCCTCGGAATGGCTTCAACTGGGGTGGGGGGCTTGTTCTTGAATGTGAAGATTCGTGCTCGGTTCATGTTGAAGGTCTCAGTCAGTAGCTTCTGGTATGGAGTGCTTGCAGCCTCCGGGTTCTCGGATCCCTTTCGCCCTCCTCTGACCATGTAATGCGCGTAATCAAGGTCCAGTGCCGCCCGATTGGGTATAAACCTATCCAACTGTAAATACCAAACAGATTTTATTAGCCAGAAGAAAACCAAAAATCAGACACGTTAATAAAGTGTTTGGTTTCAAAGAAAATGCCGGAAAAGTGAGAATCTCTCAGACTTAGTTTATCCTTAAACAGAACATGTCGGTTTTCTACATTGTATTGGACAATTAGCTTAACTCAGTGAGTTTGAAAAACAAAAAACATAGAATTGTGTTTGCTTGCGCTTGTGTTCCTAAGTAATCAAACATAACGATTCTACGCAATTCTTTAAAAAAATAAAAACCCTAGAATTCCAAACGGACAGATAATCAAAATACAACGAAAATTCAAAAAAAACCCAGAAAAGATTCACTTACATTTTCCCAATTAGGCTTCCTCAGAAGGAAGTTTTGTTCTCCAAGAGGGTTCCTGGTGTTGCTCGATGAACTCATTTTCCTTGTATCGCTGTGCGTGAAAACGAAGCTGAGGCAAATTGAATGCGTGAAAACGAGCTAAAGCAAATTGAAGGAAACTGAATGAAAGTGGGTTTCAACTACAGACTTGGATTTAAATAGGCATCGACCGGGATACAGTTGTAAACTTTTGTTTCACGAAAATCCTTGTCCCTCAAGGAAAACCCGCGAGCGGACCCCAGCTGGTCAGCTCCTTAAACAAAAGTTCTTGATTTTCCAATTTTACCCTTGCATTTTTTAGATTTATTTTATTTTCACCAAGGTTTTTTTTTATACGAAATTTTCACCAAGGTTACAATTTAAAAGTATACGTCATTTTACACTTTCCTCATCTTACTATAAATAAAAAAAATCAGGTTTCACGTATTTGTTTTTCCAACTTTAAAAATTTGTTCTCATCTTACGTGCAATATGATAAATTAAATACATGTAAAATTTTGTAGTACGAAATTGTTTTAATTTTTTAATTCATTTCTTTGAATACAAGCGATAGTTTAAACTACAATGAAAAGGGGAATTTCTCATACACCCAACCAATGTGACATTAGAGTTCGAACCTGAAATTACTAGTTTGCAAGTCTAGACTATTTTTCACTAAATTAGACCGTGTTAGCATATCAAATGGATGAAACTTTCAAATCCCATAAATTCCACTTGGTTAATAAAAATATTAAAAAAATAAGAAATTTTATTACATAAAGATAAAGAGCTCAATTCTAACATCTTTCATAAAATTAACGTCAGTTTTTTTTTTTAAAATTAAAAAAAATTATGTTTACTCTTTTTTTTTTTTTTGTGAGGGAGAGGGGGATGGGAAATCAATTGCTTTCCCATGTTTGGTAAGTCATGCATGGGAAATTGTTGCCTGGTACATGGGAAAGTAGAGGGGAAAGTGAAGTCATCCTCTCTTCTTGGGTTTTACTTTCCCTAGAAAGTAAGGCTAGCATTAAATGCACATTTTTCTAACTAATTTGTCCTTTCTAATAATTTATAATTATAGTTTTATCCAACAACTATTGGTATTCCTTTTTTATTTTTTTATTCATAACATATTTTTAATAGGGGTAAAATTGGAAAACTAAACAAAATTAGTTTTCCATTCCTACTCAAAAAAAACATGGGAAAGGAAATAAAGTAATATTTCCGGGTTACTTTCCTGGCATTACTAAACATGGGAAAGGAATCACCATTTCCCATCCATTGGGAAATAACATGGAAAATGATTTCCCATCAAATCCATTCCGTGAACCAAACGGGACCTGAAGGAGCAGAGGGAGCAAGAGGTATAGTGCACGATGGGGTTTTGGATTGGAGAGGAATGGTGATGATTGGTAGGGATGGGGTTTGTTGTTTTGGCCAAGGGAGGGAGCTGGGTTTTGGCAAGGACGAACCATAGGCATGGATAACTTGGGCTATAGCCCAGGTGGCTTTTTTTTTTTCCAACTCATAAAAAAATTATAGCACAATCAATGATCTATTAAGGTGCTACCTTATCAAGTAAATGTTTTTCTCCTTTTACTTTTATTTATTTTTATATTACTCCATTTACTTAAGTTTACAATGTAAATAAGGAAGTGCCCCCCCATTTGGATTCAAATAAAAATACTAAAAAATCATATTCCCACCAAATCAAAATATGAAAAATCGATTTTAGTACAAAATACGATTTATGCTAAAAATGATGGCTCATTAAGTCAATATATACTTCATACTAAAATCCCATAAAATCAAGTTTTCTTATTTGATGTGTAAGGAATAAAAGCCGCCAAAAATTATCTTGAGAAAATGATTATTCCGAAAAACTATTTTTTATACTTAGCCAATATTTTTACATAAAACAATTTTTCATGTATTATTATTTATTATTATCAATGAAATTATATCATACGATCGAGTTTTCTATCTACTTAGTATGTTTATATGTAAGTTAAATTTAGCCCAATCAAGTTTGAAATCCTGGGTCCGTCCCTGGATTTTGGGTTAGAGAGAGAGAGAGAGAGAGAGAGAGAGAGAGAGAGAGAGAGAGAGAGAGAGAGAGAGAGAGAGAGAGAGAGAGAGAGAGAGAGAGATATGGTGTAATGGGTATGGGTTTTCATCTTCTTTTTTGTTTTTTTTTAATCTTTTAACTTTTTAACCAAATAAAATGTTCATTAATTTTTTTTTTAAAACTTAATTTTAGAACCAAAAAAGGTTTTATTTTATTTTATAGGGGAGTAAACTTCGTTTTTATTTTCAAATGTTTATTTAATTGAACTTTTAGTGTTTATTTTTTAAAATTTACATTGTTTAAGTTAAGTTGTAAATTGAAGGAAATATAAAGTTCATACATTTAATAATGGTAAATTTGGAAACAAAATATATATTGTCTAATGCATTAATATCATTGTTTTAAGTGTAGAAAAAGTGACACATGTCATGAGGTGAAAGGAGAAGATTCAAAAGAGAAGGTTAGAGAAAAGGTTGCTAGCATTCCCCATTAGATAAATATTGTTCCAAAGCAAATTAATAATTTTTAATGTTAATGTGTGATTTTTATTTGAGCCTTAATTTTTAAACTCCTAAGAAATTCATTGTAGTATCGGCCTCAACAATTACATCTAATAAATTCGAGGCCCAGGCTCAGGGTTGGCCCTGATACAATAACCATAGAAAAATCTAGAGGATTAGGACATTATATTGCGTAAATGCAATCATTAAAGTTCTTAATGCACCCAGAATTATCGCTTCAATTTAAAACGAATTTACAATGAATGTGAGGCGTAGAACCAATTTAAAACAAAAGAGCGTATTTTCAAGGACAAAAGAAGAACACCAATGTTTTTCTTTTTGTTCTCTAAAAACTAAACATGGCACTAATGCTAATGTCAATTTGGGAATTCCCATTTTGGCCCCATTACGGTGTTTTCCTGTGTGCTCTTTTACTTACAAGAATCTACCATTTCATTTCGCTTCCTAATATAAGAATAGTCTTTGACCAAAAGGTTGCCCATCAAACAGAAACAAAGAGCCCAATTCTTCAGGGGAGAAATTTTACAGAGTAGATTGCCCCGAATTGTTTAGCCCTCATAAGCAAAGGTAGACTATTCAGATGGATATAGCCTCTCTTTTCCTCTGTCACACAGATTCATTTACTTTGGTTAATACTTATCTCAGGGGAAAGCATCACAAATAAAACTGGGAGAGACAGAGTATTATGTATGTAACACAGTAATAATTATGTCCACAATAACCAACTTGGAACAACAAGCTTTCTTGCCATGTATTCGAATTTATCAACAAAAGACATGCAACTCAAATGTTTTCAAGTATCAAGACTCCATAAAAGCCCAAACAAAAGAGTTTTGCCAAAACCGAAAATACGATTAAAGACTGCCACCCCGTAGTGCAAGCACCAGATGAAGGACAGAGCCCCCCTCAATGTTGTAGTCTTTAGCTGTTTTGTCGTCTCCAAGCTGCTTGCCAGCGTAAATAAGCCTGCAAACAGTTGTAAAATAAATTACATCTTTGAAGCAAATATTACATTACAAATCATTAAACATCAAAAACATTCTCCTGACTTGTTTAGTTGGCCATTAAACATGCCCAAACGATGCCTTAATAGGAGCTGTCAAGTATAAAATTAATAAAAATAACGATGTTGCAGATGCTGTGCCATTTCAAATAACATGAGCTAAGAAGACAAACAATAAGAGCTATGTAAGATTCAATAACAAGAAGGCCGTACCATTTCTAATAACATGAGCTAAGAAGACAAACAATAAGAGCTACGTAAGATTCAATAACAAGAAGGCCGTGCAATTTCAAATCCCCAAGATTTTGAACCATCTCTCACAAAAAATTCAAAACACATGTTGAATCACACAAGAAGACAATAACCAATTCAAACTAGAAGCAACTAAAATATCCCAAATAGGAGTACAAACAAAAGTTAAATGTTGACAACCTATTATTTTGAACAATCTCACCCACTGGAAAAGAAATTCTCAGTGCTATAGAGATAGAGAGTGTAATTCATGAATCAAAGCCTTTTAGAAGTAAAGAAATAATGAGTTGGTAAAACATCCAACACTAAAAAGACAAAATGGGCCAATGGGTTTCCACCACAGTGGTGGTGGATTCCCCCTCCCCCCATGGCACCCAGTATCGAACCCCAGTGGGGTTTTCTTTCCTCCAGTGTAACCGAAAAAAAGAAAGAAGGGCACTAAGTTCATGCATACTCACCGCCCAATTTTAACGCAAACACACATAGCTAGATCAAGGGAAAAGCAATAATCTCAGTACATCGATTTTTTAATTCATCAAATTTACTCTAGTCATAAGAAATTCCATTACCACATGCAGCAAAACCCAAATAATATTATATTTACATGAGAAATGCATGAGATATAAATACACTGAAGTGAAATGATTAACATCTAATATATACTGATGAAAAGACAATGAAAACTCAGAAATAACTTGAGTTCAAGCAACACATTATTTTAGTGAAATAGAATATAATAACAAAAGAAAATATACCTTTGTTGCACTGGAGGAATTCCCTCTTTCTCCTCAACCCTTTCCTTGATCCGGTCAATGGTATCATTTGGTTCAATATCAATCTCAATTTCTTTCCCAGTAAGAGTCTTCACCTTAATCATAGTTCCTCCCCTCAGCCTCAAAACCAGGTGAAGCGTTGACTCCTTCTGGATGTTATAATCTGCAAGAGTTCGGCCATCCTCCAATTGCTTACCAGCAAAAATCAATCTCTGCTGGTCAGGAGGGATGCCTTCCTTATCCTGAAAACAAATATCTATGAGTTACCATGCAATTCCACGACAAAAAAGAATAATAAATCTCTTTGATGCGTATAAAGGTAAACGGAAGGAAAGAAAAATTGCAAAAAGAAAAGTACATATCAAAGACCGAAACATCATATTATTTCCGGATTTTAAATCCAATTCGCTTACAAATTTCTACTAAGCTGTCTGGGTGATTAAGGTATTTTTCCATGATTACGTAAAAATGCATAATTGATTAGCTCTTCGTGATGAAAAGTTGTTCTCTATAATAGATAAATCTACAGTTCATTAGTATTAGTTCAAGACAGAGGACACTCTGAAACTGTTTGACATCGTGTTTATCAATCAGTTCCCCAGTTCTGTATAAATTACTACACAAGTCTGCTTATATGGATTTCTTGTACTGCAGAATGGTAATGATAGTAACAGAATTATGCAATAACCTTACAGAAACAATCTCATTTCACAAAACTAATGTCATAAAGGCTTAATCATACAATTAGGAATGAAAAGTTCTATGGGAAAGACGAAACACAAATAAACATTAACTACTCAACCCATTGGATGACAGCAAAGGCCTAGTTTTCTGCAAAATTTTCAGTTGTACTTTTCCTTGCCAAGAACAATAAAACTAAACAAACTCAGAAAATCAATAAATTTTGTACTCAATAAAATCCAGTGCACCAACAGCTCAAATTAGAAACCCTAACCCTCGCTGTAGAATTGTTCCAACATATGTATACACACACAATCACAAACTCTGATACAAATATTAACCAAACCGAATAACAAAATCATAATACAACAACAGCCGAATCTTAACTAGAAAACGAAACCCTAATTATATCGCGAAGAAACGCTTTCATAAAATAAAGTTGTTCCTTTAAATGAATCAAATAAATACATGAGACGAAAACTCAAATTAGAGAGAGATACAGTACCTGGATCTTGGCTTTCACATTGTCGATGGTGTCGCTGCTCTCAACCTCAAGAGTGATGGTCTTCCCAGTTAGGGTTTTCACGAAAATCTGCATGTTCTCTTTGGTTTTTGGTCTCACGGAGGTGGAGTGAGAGAGAGAGAGGGTTTGATGATTTTGACTTGGAAATCGAAGGGAATAAGGGCTTTTCTTTTTCCAAGCAAAAAGTGGAATATATATGTAACAAAAACAAATCTTGAATTCGAGTGCGATTTGGAAAACGAGAAAGTGTGGACCCCACGTTTGAGATTCTCCACTTTGCTTTGGTGTTGGATTGGGTGGTTCCTGCTTTTTCAGGCTGTATTCAATTGGGATTTTCACGATTTTTAAAAAAGTTTAAAAATTCAGATATATTCAATCAAGATTTTAAAGAAGTGTAATAAAATATTTGTTTTAAGTGAGTGATTTTTATAAAATTGACAAATTCTTAAATATTTTCATAGAGTTTAGAGAAGTCACTAGTAAATCGACAAGGGATCTATGTCCTTTGCTTGTTTTTTATTTACTATGATCTACTTGACTTTTTTTTATGAGTACGTCACCTTAATAAAATTTAGGCTAAAAGTCACTTTTGGTCCCTGTAATTTGGCACATTAACTACTTTTGATTTTGTAGTTTCAATTCCATCATCTTTGGTAGTTTCTTATTTGTAGCAATTTAAGGGCAAGTTAGTATTCCTATCAATTTCTTTAACAATGCAAGAAGCAATTTCGTCAACCTAAAATCCTTGAGCATAAAAACTCGTAAAAACTCCCCTAATTTCATATTATGGCTTGAAATTGGTCATTTGGGTTTAGGGTTCTTCAAAAATTGGGATTAGTGGTTGAATTTCGAGCCCTAATATAAAATTGGGAGAATTTCGGACAAGCTTTTATGCTCAAGAGTTTTGAGTTGACGAAATTGCCCCTTGCATCGTTAAAGAAATTGACAAGAATACAAACATGTCATTGAATTGCTTCAAATAAGAAACTACAATAGCAAAATTAACGAAATAGAAACTATAAGATCAAAAGTGATTGAAGTGCCAAACTACAGGGACCAAAAGTGACTTTTAGCCTACAATTTAATCTAAAGGACTTTAAGTTGACACATTATCTTTAAAATATAACCAAATTTTCTCATAATTAAAAAGGAAAAAAAAATTCCTAATTGAACTTGTTGGCACTAAAACTGAACAGATAGAGATGAGTGTAACTTACAAGTGAGATGGACGATCGAGAGATCGATTGAGTGTTCGAAGATAGATTCTTCCTGTCTTCGGATGCTGATCCTGAATAGAAGAAAGCTAAGATTCGTAAGGTCTATGAAACCGGTGTGGAACCAGCCTAAGACCCTCCGATGCCGAAGTAAGATTGTTTTCTAAGAGCTTTTACTGTTGACAAGATATTAGTATAAAAGTCAAGCTGAAAAGTCTTACCCCTGTATTGTAGTGAAGGGGCCTATTTATAAAGGGCATTTTGTATGCTCTTAGTACTCACTTTCGATGTGGGACTCGTGGGAGGGCCCTATGAGGTTGACACGAGTCTTTAGATATTTCGGGCGGGTGCTTCGAGGTTGATTCTGCAGAATCGGTATGGGGTACCGATTGTAGACTGTGTAGGACCTGTAGCGGCTGTTTGCAGCTTTGAGACAGTGCCATCGGTAGCCGATGCCGATTGTTCGAGGCCTTGGGTGCTTGGGTAAGTTTCTCTGATCCACGTGTCGTTGTATGAGTGGAGGGTCAAATATGGTACAAACAGAACTAACAGGAACTTAAGAACTTAACACCGTTAAACTTCTCTCTATACCACGTCATCCCTCCTCCCCCTTTCCTATTGTTCTACTCTTTTTTTTTTTTTTTTTTTTACTTCTTTCTCTGCAGCCAGAGGCGGACGCACGTTGGGACAAGAGGGGTCTAACAACCCCTTGGAATGCCTGAAATTTGGCTATGGACGACCCTTTGGACAGCTACAGAGCGACCCCTTCTGTGCACACCAGGTGCTCGACGAAAGTCCCAGCCTGTCTGTGTCTTGTGTTGGTCTGCCATGGAATCAATAGACCATTTGTTTTTTATTGTGCACTGATGCAAAAGCCAAAACAACTTTCGTGCTGCTCTTGTTTGTGAAACAATGGAAGAAAGTCTCTTCGTTTAGTTAGCAGTGAGGGAGTGGTGAGGGAGGCTGGGAAGAAATAAATAGAGAGAGAAAGAAAGGATAAAAAAAAGAGGGGTTGGCTGGAAGAAGAAGGAAAATAATAAAGAAAGAGAGGGGGAAATATTAAATAAAAGAAAAGAAAAGGAGAAAAGAAAAAATAATTAATAAAAAAAAGAAGATGGATCTATCTTCTAGTCACTCTCTTTTTCTTTCTTTTTTTCCTTTCTTTTTTTCTACCCACTTTTGTAGTTATATTTATTTTGTTGTTGGCAATGGCATATTTGATTAAAACCATTTATAATCATAAGTTATCTTTTATTATGTTATATCACAATTGGAACTCAAAAAAATAGAGAATTCGAAAGAGAAAAAATAGATAAGAAAAAGAAAAATTCTCTAATTTTTTTTTGGAACATTTACACTATGACCCCTTGGGTTACGGATCCTAGATCCGCCACTGTCTGCAGCTTCTCCGTAATTTTGTTTTCCTAATTCCTTTTCTCCACAGCTATCCCCCCCTCTCTATAGATTCTCCACCCTATTGCACATGTATTTTATCTCCGCCCTTCCTCTTGTAAAACGTCTTTTCATCCCGTTTGTTTGTTTGATTTCGTGGGCACCTTTATTCTTGTCAAAACAAAAAACTGATCTTCCTATTATTTTTATTCTCTGTTTTTTTGGTTCCCCGAAATTTTCTTGATTTTGATTATTCTTGTTGTGGGAATATGATTTTCTTAATAGGAATTGTATGTTCTTTTATGATGGAGTTGAGTGTAGCCATCTCTCTGCTTTCTAACACACCGCTCATTTGACTTACCGTGAAAGACCACTGTATGCACCAAATCATCACCATCTTCGACGCAAGATATCATGTCTGATTCAAGTGACTCCATATATTGAGCTTGGAAGTCCTCAAATATCGCTTAGCGTTAAGCACTCTCTCAAAATGCATGAAAAACTGCACCACATCATGGTCTAGATTCAAATACTCTTTTAAGGTAGCATTAAAACTTTCACTAATTTGCGTGGTCTTCACTCTTGCAGAACAAGACCGCTTACAAGAGTGAAGACCACATAAATTAGTGAATAAAGACCATCGCATAAATAAAAATTGAGGTCTTTTATGTTCAACACTTACCTTATTTTGAGCAAAACATAAAATAAAAAGTTTCAAGCTTAGGTGCTAAGTTTGTAGGTTATGTAAAAGAGACCCAATATATGAAAGTAAAGAAATATAGCCAGAAAAAGTATGAGTTACACACATGAAAGGCATTTTTGCTGCTATAACTCTCAGGCTAAAAGATTTTGTAGGAGGCCCCATTTTTTTGAGGCCTTGTGCCGTCGTCCAGCCCGCATACCCTGTGGGCTGGGCCTAGTCCTAAGTCCGATTTTCCCTCGCTATCACTTGCGAAAAAATAAAATGGATACGATTAATTTATGTGAAGGGCTAGTCTTGCTTGGGGAACAAGTTGTGTAGTTTACGGTAATGGAATTTGTTAGCTGGAGACGGCTAGTCTTGCTTGGGGTCTACGGAAAAAAAAAAAACTTGTCCGGGAAAGAATCACTGCTTTGCATACAAATTGGTTCCTTTTCAGATAAAACATTGCTTTTTTAATTTTGTGAGATTGGTTTTCCTATTTTCACGTGAAAAACAAAACGGTTTCATAAAAAGGCAAGTTGCAAACAAGTCCCTTTATATATTGAGTTTCTCAACCAACAATCAAACCCCCGGGCACTCTTTTCTCTCTCTGATCAATTAAAATAACACAAACAAGCTCTGCCTTACAATCTGCTACCAAAGCTTGGAAGCTCTCTTCGTCCACTGTAAGCCTCCAATTCATTTTCAATCTCTCTCTCTCTCTCTCTCTCTCTCTCTCTCTCTCTCTCTCTCTATATATATATATATATATATATATATATGGATGAATGTGTTTGCTTATCATATAGTGATTTTTCAGGGCCAAAATAAAAGAAGAAAAGAAATTGCAATATAGTTATTGTTTTAATGAGTTTTGGTTTATATAATTTGCATAATAATTCAAGTAACGTGTTAAAACATTTTGTAAATTTGAGAATTATGTCTGGTGTGTTGATTTTGTTTCCGAGTCAGTTGTTTGCTATTTGGTTTTTTCAATTTTCATGAATTGGGTTTTGCTTGTAATGAACAGGAAGATAAACTTTGAGGCTGATTTTCGAAGCCGTTTCGCATAATCAACCAAACAGATTCTTGTGATTTTCTCTCGACCTGTTTTAGTTTGTTGTAGGACAGAATGGAATCGAGGTTCTGGAACCAGGTTTGTACTTCACCTCTGTAGTTGGATCAATTTTTCTTCTTAACTCCTGGATTCTACATTTTGATGAAATGTTAAGAAGCATGTTATGTGCTAGTTCCTTGTTTTCTTTATTTTTTAATAAAATTTTCATGTGTCATTTTAGACTGGTAGTGATTCGGAGGATGCTGATAGTGAGTATGATGAGGAGGCTGAAGCCACAAGCGTTGAGACTTCTAAACAGATTGACAACAAATACCGCACCAATGTGCTTCCCGATGATGAATCTGAGGATGAGAAGCGTGTTGTTAGATCGGTGAAGGACAAACGTTTTGATGAGATGAGTGCCACTGTTGACAAAATAAAGAATGCAAAGAACATAAATGACTGGGTGAGCATGCAGGACTGCTTTGACAAGATGAACAAGCAGCTTGAGAAGGTGATGCGTGTGACTGAGTCTGAAAAAGTACCGTCTCTGTACATCAAAGCGCTTGTTTTGTTGGAGGACTTTTTGGCTCAGGCTCTTGCAAATAAGGATGCTAAGAAGGATGCTAAGAAGAAGATGAGTAGCAGCAATGCCAAGGCCTTGAATGCTATGAAACAGAAGCTGAAGAAGAACAATAAGCAGTATGAGGATTTGATTAGTAAGTACAGGGAGAATCCGGAGCAGAGCGAGGAGGAAGGGGGGGCAGAAGATGAGGAAAGTGAGAATGAAGAGACAGATTCTGAAATTGAGGATCCGAAAGATATTGCGCTTTCGGTCAGTGGAGATGGTGATGAAGAGGAAGAAGGTGATGGGGACAATGAGGATGGTTGGGAGAAGAAAATGAGTAAGAAGGATAAGCTCATGGACAAGCAGTTCATGAAGGACCCTAGTGAGATCACATGGGATATGATTAACAAGAAATTCAAAGAGGTTGTGGCGGCTCGGGGCAGGAAGGGAACTGGAAGGTTTGAACAGGTTGAGCAGCTTACCTTCTTGACAAAGGTTGCTAAGACCCCGGCACAGAAGCTTGAGATTCTTTTCAGTCTTGTTTCTGCTCAGTTTGATGTGAACCCTGGTCTCAGTGGGCACATGCCTATAAATGTGTGGAAAAAGTGTGTGCAGAATATGCTTGTTATACTTGATATTCTGGTGCAATATCCTAACATTACGGTGGATGACATGATTGAGCCTGATGAGAATGAATCCCAGAAGGGACCGGATTATAACGAGACAATCAGAGTCTGGGGAAACTTGGTGGCCTTTGTGGAAAGGATAGATACTGAGTTCTTCAAGAGCTTGCAGTGCATTGACCCTCACACCCATGAGTACATTGAAAGACTCAGAGATGAACCTATGTTTTTGACTCTTGCTCAAAATGTTCAAAAGTATCTAGAGAAAGCTGGAAGCTTTAAAGCTGCCGCAAAGGTGGCCCTAAGGCGGGTTGAGCTCGTGTATTATAAACCGCAAGAAGTTTATGCTGCCATGAAGATATTGGCAGAGCAGACAGAAGATGGTGAAACTGGTGGTGAAGGCCAGGAGCCTAAAGCAGTTGAGGAAAGTCGAGGTCCACCTGCATTTGTTGTAACTCCTGAGCTCGTTCCGAGGAAACCCACTTTTACTGAGAGTAGTAGGGCCTTGATGGATATTCTAGTTTCCCTCATATACAAGTATGGAGATGACCGGACAAAAGCTCGAGCAATGCTTTGTGACATTTACCACCATGCTCTCCTGGACGAGTTCTCTATCGCCCGTGACTTGATGCTAATGAGTCACCTGCAAGATAGTATCTCGCATATGGACATTTCTACCCAAATACTGTTTAATAGGGCAATGGCACAACTTGGTCTCTGTGCATTTCGGAGCGGACTGATCCCTGAAGGGCATAGCTGCCTTTCTGAGCTATATTCTGGTGGAAGAGTAAAGGAGTTGCTTGCACAAGGTGTCTCCCAAAGTAGATATCATGAGAAAACTCCTGAACAGGTACCAATTCTTTTGTTTTGTTTTTCTATAGAGTTATTCTCTGTGTTTTCCTCGTACTTTCTTTAAGCTCTGAATTCATTAGGCTGATGGTATAGATTTATAATCAAAATTCCACAAGCAGGCTCTAAGGGGAAAACCCTTAAACAGATAACTAATTAATCCAGAACTAGCTGGAGGTCATATGTTGTCAAACAGATTTACCAATATTAATGTTCTTATGTCCCATTTGAAGAATTTTTTTTAAGCAGATGTGACCTAAATTTTTTTGTAAGATGTGATACTTTCGGTTTGGTCAGACTCGATCCCAAGGAAACTCCTGATGTGTTTTTACCTTAGGAGTGAATTGATTTCATTTTTGAACTACGTGATGGGGAAATGGCTGCATGTTGTTCTTGCAAAGGAGTATATATATTGCATTTCTCTGCTTCTGTGCCTTTTGTGTTTGTCTATAGTCATTGAAACACAAAACTTTGAATGTCCTTTGAGTTAACTGATTCCACAAGTTGTAAATTTGATTCCCTGCCACAAGATTAGCTTAGTTTCCGGTGTTACAATTATGAAACGATAAGGGTGCTGCTCTTTGTCAAATTGCAATTTAGCATAATCTTGAAGATTCTTAAGAAACAAACCAAAGGATTTGATGAAGCAAAATGGTTAAACAAGCCATTCGAGGGAAACAACATATTCTGAAAAGCTGAAACCATAAACAGAGCATTTTGATTGGAGCCTAAGAAATCTTAAATTAGATTTTCTGTGCTGACTTATTTAGTTATAGTAGATAATAGTAATGTTCTATGTCTAATTTGCTATCAACTCTATTTTGTAGAACTGATCCCCCCTAATCTTTTTGTTTCTTCGTTTCTGTTTTTATTTTTCAGGAAAGGCTGGAGAGAAGACGACAGATGCCGTACCATATGCACATAAACCCTGAGCTCCTGGAGGCAGTTCATTTGATATGTGCCATGCTGCTAGAAGTGCCTAATACGGCAGCTAACATCCACGATACAAAGCGCAGAGTGATTAGCAAGACATTCAGGCGGTTTCTTGAAATGAATGAGAAGCAAACATTCACAGGACCCCCTGAAAATGTCAGGGATCATGTAATGGCAGCTACCAGAGCCCTCAGCAAAGGTGACTTCGGAAAGGCCTTTAAGGTCATCAGTTCCCTTCATGTCTGGAAGCTCCTCAGGAAGCACGAGAGTGTTCTTGAGATGCTCGAGGCTAAGATCAAGGAGGAGGCTCTGAGAACTTACCTCTTGACCTACTCCCCCGCATACAAGACTCTAAGTTTGGCACAGCTCACCCAGATGTTCGAGCTCTCAGAGGCGCAGGCTCATTGCATTGTGAGCAAGATGATGATCAACGATGAGCTGCGCGCTAGTTGGGATCAGCCGACACACTGCATTGTTTTCCATGACGTTGAGCATACTAGGCTGCAGGATCTAGCTTTCCAATTGACTGAGAAATTGTCAATCATTGCAGAAAGTAACGAAAGGGCAACCGAATTGAGGATAGGCGGCGGTGCTATAGAGCCTTTGAGGCGTAGGGACAGCCAGGACTATGGTGCTGGAACAACTGCAGTGAGTGGCAGGTGGCAAGATAACTTGTCATACACGCAAGGAAGGCAAGGTGGTGCCTCCGGGCGCACAGGATATAGATCAATGGCATATGGTCAAGCTGCAGGCGGGTATTCGAGGGATCGACAAGCTGCAGGCGGGTATTCAAGGGATCGAACAGGCACAGGCCAGTACCGGGGAACAGGTCACAACACGCGGTATCAAGATGCTGCGTATGGAGGGTCAGGGAGGGCTGGATATCATACTGGTTCATCTGCAAGGGGGTCTCAGATGGATACTTCAATCCGTTTAGTCAGTCTAAACAGAGGAATTCGTGCTTAAGGAAACATAGCATAAAAGCAAGGCTGAAACTTTTCCCGCTTGGAAACTATTGTTTTTTTTTATCGTTTGAGTTTATTTCTAGAGGCTTAAGTTGGAGTTTTGTGTGTTTTCTTTTGCATATTAATAATAAGTTGCCTCTTTAGTTTTGTGCCTCACCAGATTTTTATTTGATTTTTGTTTTGCCATCAGAAAGACAATATTTTTTCTCTCTCTTTCTTTGACACCAGAAAACTATCAGCCCTTCCACCAAATGTAACAACATCCCCATTGTATCTAGTGCAGCAGCTTGAACTAAGCAGAAGAGGCATAGCATATTTTATAAGCTTTGCTTTTAGTAAGTTTTCATAAAGTCTAAATGGTTTCCAAGGGTCACTAGCTGATCCACAATTCTGAAATTCCCAAAGTAATTGCCATTCAACAAGTTATTATCCCACCCATGCATCCCCCACATTTCTTCTTCATACGGCATCACATACACACAATACGTCATTAGGTGTGCACATGTTATAATTCGACACATACGACATTAGATACACACAATAATTTAACTATCTAGTTTATTAACGATTGCAAATTAAACCATTTTCGATAATTTTAGACCTAGTTGCAACTTGCAATAATTAATAAACTACAAGGTGTAATTATTAAAAAAAACTTTCGTGGAAAACACATCAATTTTTTTTTATAAAAATTTTATCTGAAAACCCAGATCAACAATATAATTTAGGAAGAAGTATAGTGAATAAAATAAATATTAAAAAGCAAACCCCTCCCTCCTTTTATATTTTTCTTCTCGTGTTATCATAGTCCTTGAAGAAAGCACGCGAATCTCGCTCTCCGCAACATGAGAAGAAATCACCTCTTGAAACGAAAGGTGAGGTTTTAGCATCTTCCTCAGTGAGGCCAAGAGAGAACTTGGCGATGAGGGTTCCGGTTAAGGCGAATCCAACCAGGAACGCCCAGTTCCGGTTCCATTCTCGCTCGAAGAAAATCGACCACGGATTGAACTTACCTCATTTCTGATTTTCTCTTTCCTTCTCCGATTGCTTTCTCTCTCTCTCTCTCTCTCTCTCTCTCTCTCTCTCTCTCTCTCTCTCTCTCTTCTATAGCTTTATATTTGTTTTATTAGCTTTTTTCTCTTTCAGTAAATCAATTGCTTCTGTGCATCAAATCCCAATTTCAGTTCAGCTGCTGGAGTAGGTTTTTTGAGTTCAGGTAAGTTTGCTTTGTGTATAATTTTACATTTGTATTGTTATGAATTTCTGATTTTAGTTTGGGAATAGATTTATTTTATTTTATTACTATTTATTGTTTCTTATGACAAGGTCTTATGCTAATGTAAAAAATTTATAACAATACGTTGCAAAGTTCACATTCTATCAGCAGCTAATACATATGGAGGTGTGGATTTAATTTATGGGATGGTTTCGGGTTCCCTGTAATCTTTTGAGAATGTTTTGTTTATGGAATTTTTAAATGGGCTTGATTTTTGGTTTGGTAGAATGCATTTGATTGTGGTTTGGGTGATAGAGTGGTGGAGATGCTGATGGAGGTGTGGGTACTTTGTCTCTGTTAAAAGGAAATTGCAGGTTTATGGTTTGGTTAAACAATTGTGTGACTCTGTGTTTGCTTTAGGTGTCAGTGTCGTGATGCAAAGGAGACTGTGTTTCTAGGTTTAAATTCTGTGCTTCTATGTACATAATTGGGTGATTTCTTAATATTTCTATTAGGTTATTTTAGTTTGTTTTCTGTTTGATTTGGAGAGCTGCGCTTGGCATGATTGTTTTCTTTAAACTTGGTTGATTTAGGTTTGGCCAGAAGGTGCTGGCAATGGCTACAGCGACATATCCACCACCACCACCGTATTATAAGCTCTACAAAGATTACTTGCAAGATCCCAAATCAGCTCCGGAGCCGCCCCCTCCGATTGAAGGGACATACGTTTGCTATGGTGGCAATTACACTGTGAGCTTTTCTCATTCTTTGCATTCTTCCTGTCAAAATTTATATAAACTGTGTATTTTGATTTCTGAAAAGTGCTTTTGTCATTAATGACTGGATGCTAGAAGTTTTGGTGAAAAGTAAAGTTTGTTGAATATACTGTTTGAAGAATGCCATCTCTCCTTTATTGCAGTTGCTTTAGCCAGGAATGTCATATATGTACCTTCAAAGTTGTTGGCTTTGAATGTTGAGTTTAGATTATCCTCTACAAAATATGTGTAATTCTATAAGTTACCGTGTTGATGTTATCAATGTATGATTTCTTTGTTTTACTTGTAATCTCTTCTTAATTAGTTTTATCTTATTTTATATAGACTGATGACATTCTTCCGAGCTTGGAAGATCAGGGAGTGCGTCAACTGTATCCAAAAGGCCCAAACATTGGTATGTCTCCCTCCGTTCTAGTTTTAATTATTTGTACTGTCATGTGAAATTACTGCTTTTGAAATTTAGGAATTAATGTGAACATTTTCTTGCTTCAAGCATTGTTGCAATCATCATTTACTGCAGTCTCTTCTTAGCATCGGTTGAATTATCTTATTATTATTTATCATTTTGATAAACTAGTTAACTATAATTTTCTTTGGAAAGTTGTTTGCAAAAGAGAGGTTTTCTTTGCTTAGTTAGAACACAGTTACTAGACTGAGAAATTTTCTCTTGGTTACAGTTACCTACAACTTTCTTGGTTACCGTTACTCCACATTTCTGATTGATTGGCATAGTTTTCTATGCTATGGCATATATCCAATCTCAACTAGAAAATGTTGTCATGCATGATAGATCAGACATTACAACTAAAATATGATCCCTTAATGAGCCTTCTTTGGTGCAATACAAATGTCCTCTCTAGAAAGGAGAAGAATGTTAGGGGGTATGTATCATCTGGTTTGCAGAGTATGATTTGATTGATAATAATTAACAAGAAACAAATAAGAACTGCATGTGCACATGCGTGTATGTCTCTGTTTGTTCTAGTGTTTTCTTTTTTTTATATATGTATTTTTTGTGCATATGCATGCGTTTGTTTTTTGCCTCTAAAATGTTTTATACTTCTCTGACAAAAATTGTGATCCTTCTTAGATTTTAAGAAGGAACTGAGGTCACTTAACAGAGAATTGCAGCTGCACATTTTGGAGCTGGCTGATATTCTTGTAGAGAGACCATCACAGTATGCGAGGAGAGTGGAAGATATATCTCTTATCTTCAAGAACTTGCATCATCTTCTCAACTCATTGCGTCCCCATCAAGTAAGATAGTTTTGGGTCTTAGAATGCGCTGTATTGGTTTGTGTTTGAGGTTCTTTATTTTGTAATGTATTTTATCATACAGGCTAGGGCAACGCTAATTCACATTCTAGAACTTCAGATACAACGTCGTAAACAAGCTGTGGAGGATATAAAGAGGTATGCTTTCAACAATTACTGAAAAGATTTGTGGTCTGAGGCTGAAATGTTTAACCTTTTTTTTTCCAAAACAGTTGAAAGAAAATTTCGCTGCCCTTTGATCATTTAAATGAATAGCTTATATAGCATTTTATTTAGAGTAAAATTACTTGAGTCTGCTAGGCTATTCTTTTGGTGCATTGTAGGAGTTGTTATAGAAAAACTCCCCTGTTCTTGTATGTGAGGCATCGAAATGTTGATATTTAGTTTCTTGCAACTTTGAATTATGAGGTTAAAAGCAAAAAGCGGTGTGTACGTTGTCAATGTAAGAGTTCGAAGATGCATATAAATTCCTTAAATCTACTGGTACTGTGACTGTGTAATCAAACTGCCATGTGGATTGGATGTTACGTAATTTCTTGTGACTATTTGCTTCACTCTCTGGTTTAGGAGGAGAGAAGAAGCACAGAGACTTCTCAAGGAGTCTATTGGAACGTTGGAGGACACCGGCACATCTTTTGTGCTAAAGTAAGGGAGTGTGCTCATGTTCGTTCTGCCGCCGATTGAAGCCTCTTGGACAGTTGCATCTTAATACCTTCATCATGCTTTATGTATTAGAAAAATTATAGGTTCAATTGTCATTGTAATCAGAGTAAAAGCAATTTGATAGCGTGCATGATAGTGTTCTCTCATGCTCTGCTGCTCTGAAATTCTTATTTACCGATTGGCAAAGAAGAAAACATATTTCGACAAAGTCAATAGATCATTACAAGAACCCTAGAATACACTAGCGGAACTAGGACAAAGGCTACAGTGGGCTACTGTAGCCTGGGGAGGTTTTGGGGATAAACAAAAATCAAACCTATATATTTGCCTTATTTTAAATATAGCACACTACGTATTAACCTATTAAAATCCAAAACAAATCTAATTCAATTATGTTGTTGAACATATTTTCATTTTGATAATATGTGGTTTTTGGTTGTATTTGTTTTATGTTAAAGCTTTTTGGAAATTGATAGGGGCTAGCTCCAATAGTTGAGACCATTTACCATTACTTCAAGTCCTAAGTTCGATTCCCCTTATCATAAAATAAACTTATTGAAAAATAGTCAATGAAACTATGAACTTGCGTAATTTATATAATTTAATGTACACTTCTCTTTCTTTAAAAAACCTATAGAAATTTTAAGTACATAAATTAACGATAATGAAATTTTTAGCTAGCCAGTCCGCCTTTGAAAATTCATAGTTCCCTGTTGCTAGAATATGTTCAATAATTGGATGGGTGGGATGGGCGGCAAACAGGATGATGAAAATGATGCACTATAAGATGGGACAGGTCCGTTTCTGACAAGTTTTAATCGATTCTTCTTGACATTAAAAATGCGAAACAGGTGGAGTCGACATCAATATGATGCAAGGTCTTGTTGTCCATTTACAATGCGGACAATGGACAAAGCATATAATTGCCCAAAAGGAGAATACTAAACTAACTATTAAAATATTTTTTACCGCATTATAGGGTTTATGTCAAGTTTCAATTCGTGTATTGCAAATTAAAAAAGATATGCGGTTTAAGTCAATTCATCAGGTAATCTTTCGGTCTTCTTGCACGTGAGTTCGATCATGTGGAACGTTGTATGAAAATTGATTGATGTCCTTGTTGGTAGGCCCTGTATTAGATGTCGTGTTTAATGACTAAACCATGTTATACAACCTACTTTTCTTCATTTCCAAGTTCCAACTTACATGATGTAAGCATGCTCAGATTGAGTATCATACATTGTTTCGTTATAAACGGGTCCATGGGATGTGCTCCATCATGTATGCGTGTTACTTGAGAAATAGTTAGGAAGAAAGTTGGGTAGCGTAGCACTTGTTTTGTAGGAGCAAAGGCTTGAAAGAAGAAAATAAATTTGGAATTTAGATAAAAGTCATAACTTTTAAATTGACATGCACCTACACTTTTTGTTTGGATTCATTAAAATATATAAATTTAAAATCTTTTTGCAAAAAAAAAAAAGGAATTTCGAAGTCATAAATTATAAATTTAAACTTTATCTAAATAGTTGTCATTTTTAAAAATTCAAAGAGAATAAATAAAAATAAAACACATACCACCACCACTTTATCATGAGTATCTATCATTGTTGATTTTCAATTCTATATAAATAGTCATTATTTTTAAAATTTCAAGAGTGAAAGATTTAAAGAAAAATAAAATAAAATCAATTAAGTATCACATTGCCTATACCACCACCACCCCAACCTAACCATAATTGGCTACCACCACCACCATAACCTTACGATGCCCATCACTGCCGCCATCCGCACCTCCTCGCAACAATTGCGGTAAACCATCTCATCAGCATCGCCGCTGCTGCCGCCACCGTACTTTGACCCCGCCACGGCACTAAAACCACCATTACACATGATGTCACCTCTGCTGTCTCTGTCATTAATCCCTCCAAAAAGATAAGTTTTAAAATTTCATTAGAGTTTTAATTAGCAAAGCATTAAATTCTTGATAAAATCCTCATTGCTATAAATATATGATTACTTAATTAGTATAACACATTATCAGTCTTAATTAATTTTCTTAACTCTCTGTCTCTCTCTGTGAGGACACCTGGAGCCTCGACGACAAATGCCTAAGAAATAGAGACCTTTTAGTTGTCGGAAAATCAAAGAGTCGTTTAAGTTTTCTCGAGAAACAAACAGAAAACCCTAGCTTTGAAATTCTCAGGGCCATCGTCAATGGCGGTCTCAGAGGAAGAGTGTTCGTCTGCAAAGTCCCGATCATCGTCATCAGCCTCCTCCAGCAGCTCTCACTACCTCGCCAAGTGCGTCCTCCGAGGGAGCGTTGTTCTTCAGGTCCTCTATGGTCACATCCGCTTTCCCACTTCCTACGACGTCGTCTTCGGGAAGGTCATCTATCTCTCTCACTTTTCATGTTGTTCACCCACTTTCCTGCAGCTTTTGTGAGCAGGAGGGTAATTTTGTTGGATTTAGAAACAAAGTGTACTGTTTTTGTGATCAAGCTCTTCTTATTTAATTGTAATTTTGTTGGAATTAGAAAAGAAGAAAAAAACTGCTTTTGCTTGGTATTAATCTTGCCTAAGCTCAGAAGTAAATAGCTTAATCTAACTGTTAATGGTTCGTGGCAAATTTGAAATTCAGGAGACTTCCATAGAGTTGGTCATAATTGGTGAAGATGGGATTGTACAGTCTATATGCGAGCAGCCTGTGTTTGGCACCATTAAGGACATTGCCATCCTACCCTCGAATGACAAATTCCGCACCCAAAACCCACAGGTTTCTCGTTTACTTGGAGAACCTTACAGTTTTCTTTCTTCCTTTTTGTATTTCAAAAATTAACTAAGTTGTATTCATTGAAATAAGTTCATCTTCTCGTGGTAGATGCTGGGTAAAGACCTTTTGGTTGTTATTTCTGATTCTGGGAACCTCTCGTTTCTCTCTTTTTGCAATGAAATGCACAGGTAAATATTCGTTTTCTTGCTTTCTTCAACTTTTTGTTTTTGGTGTTACTTCTTGATGAACAGTGCAATAAAATAAAAAACCGGCTATATGACAGTAAGCGTCTCCAATACCATGCAAAAAGGTTTGTTTAGGATATGCACCAAGTATAATAATGGAACCTAACCATGCCTCCCAATTATATATTCCAAATTGTCAACACTGACAATCCACCCTTCTCTGCTGCTTACTCTTATCATATTTGGAAATGTTTTATGTAGGTTTTTTCCTGTGACACACGTTCAACTTTCTAATCCTGGAAATTCAAGGAATCAGCTTGGAAGAATGCTAGCCATTGATTCAAGGTAAGTCACCATTGTGGTTGAAACTTTTTGAAAAAAGGTTTTATAACTTACGTTTGGTTTATGTGTAGTTTGGGTAAACACATTTTCCTTCTCCTCTTCTTTCAATTTCCATGATGAAATTACTTTGTACTTGCAATATAATCATTTGCTCTGTCGTGTCATGTCTTCTTATGTAATAGTTTAAAATCTTTAGTTAATTGCTATGCACCCTGAACTAGTTCAGCCAATAAAGATTTGCAAATTATTTGTTTACTAGATTACTTCTTGTTTTTGTGGAAAACTTTAGGATATTGCTAGAGAATATTAACTGTAATTTTAGTTCTCTTGCGTTAGATTCTGCAAACAATGTATTTTCTGTGATAGAAAAGTTAAACGCTGTTGAGTAAAATAATTAAAAGTAGTTTTTTTAGTAGTTAGGAGAGGGAGAAAATAAAAGTGGGTAAGAAAGAGGGAAGATAAGGGGGAAATAGGTAAAGGACTGAAAGTTGAACTGAAAAGTGGAGCAGTGGGGTATAAGATAATATTTTTTGTTGTTAAATAAATGCTTTTTTTAATTTGATTATTTACCATTTTAATCCTGAATGTTCCTCTTTTTCCCCCCTATCAAACAGCTGAGGGTCTTTTGTGGAATAAGTGTAAGCTTTGTTTCTGAGTTTAATTTCCATCAAAATGGTGTCATTTCACAATTTCCATGGTGCCATTTACAAAATTCGACATACATAAATCTAAACATTGAAATATTAAATTGCCAGAAATTGAAATGATGAAAATCGAAATTCTGTCATTTTAAAATTCTATGTAATTTTTCAATTTCTTCATTCAAACGGAGGGTAGTAGTCTATTCTCTCTTATCTGGATAGGTGCATTAATTAATTATTACTATATTAATTTTCATTAATGTAAGAAAAAAAATGACAATAATAAAAAAGTGTTTTCTACCCATGTTACAAGGCTTAAAATCCTACCCGTGTTCTGCAAGTGTCGTCAAAATTACCAACAGTTTTCAATTCAAAAGCTAATTGATAGTTGAAGGGGAGAGTGGAGAGTGGTCTTTTTTTTTATTTTTTTGGTTCTTGGAAGAAAGTTTAGTACGTGGAGAGCACAACTTTACTTGTTCATATGTTTGCTTATTATATGTTTGTTCTTTTCTTATGCTATAGTGCATGTGGTAGAGATTTCAGTGAAACAGATACTCTCTGATAGGTATAGTCTATGCATAAACTCTTGCAACTTCTTGGGATGGGAGTGACCCAGCCTACATGCATCATTTGATGAAAATACTGCAGTCCATAAACTAATGAATTTGTAAATAGAAGCTCTTGGCAGTCCAATTATTTTTTTGTAGTCCTAATTTCTATGTTTACGCTTTTACAGTGGCTGTTTCATTGCTGCTAGTGCTTATGAAAACCAGTTGGCTATGTTCTCTGTTTCAGTGTCTGGAGGCAGTGACATTATTGATAAGGTTGAGCTGCTTTCCCTTCTTCTTATTATAGGTTTTACAGTATTGTATATTTTAGAGAAAATGACATGGATTTTGTTTGTATAGAAAAAGAACATATGAAGCTTCTTTATTTTCTTTTTGGCCACAAATTTTTCATGTGAAGTTTTTCAGATGTTCTGTTGTCCAAATTTCAGAAAATAGTCTTCCCCCCAGAAAAAGAAGCAGATGCTAGTGCTGCCAGAGTTCAAAAAAACAGTATATGTGGTACGATATGGAGCATGAGCTTTATTTCAAAAGATCCTAGTCAATCAAGTAAAGGGCATAATCCTGTACTTGCCGTTCTTCTAAATAGGTATGATTGTCATGCGTGTTTGGGGTAAAAAAATGCACTTTCAATTGGTTACATGGTTTGAGGATAGAAGTCATTTTCACATTCTGATGACTCTATGTACAATGGGAAAATTTTGGCATTGCAGGAGGGAGGCTGTCCTTAATGAATTGCTGTTACTGGGATGGAATATTAGTGAACAGGAAATTTATGTGATTTCTACGTATACTGAAGATGGACCGTTAGCACATAGTATTGTTGAAGTTCCTCATTCTTATGGATTTGCTTTTATGTTTAGGGAGGGTGATGCTCTCCTAATGGATCTTAGAGATGCACAGATCCCCTATTGTGTCTACAGAACAAGCCCAAATTTCTTATCCAATGTGGTTGATGAGGCAAATTTTGTTCAAGAGTCATCTAGAGGATGTGATCTATCTAGAGTACTTCAGGTTGATGATGAAGGAGGTTTATTTAATGTAGCTGCATGTGCTTTACTAGAACTAAGCGATTTAGATCCAATGTGTATAGATGGTGACAAATACAGTGTGAATGTGACTTACAAACATGTGTGTTCATGGAGTTGGGAACCGGGAAATGCTAAAAATCCCAGAATGATCATTTGTGCAGATACAGGAGAATATTTCATGATTGAAATTATCTTTGGCCCTGATGGCCTTAAGGTTCAAGAATCTGAGTGTCTTTACAAAGGTTTACCATGCAAGGCAGTTTTGTGGGTTGAAGGCGGGTTTCTGGCTGCAATAGTAGAGATGGGAGACGGGATGGTATTGAAAATGGAAAATGGGGCACTTCATTATGCAAGTCCTATTCAAAATATTGCCCCAGTATTGGATATGTCAGTTGTGGATTACCATGATGAAAAACATGATCAAATGTTTGCCTGTTGTGGAGTGGCACCGGAGGGGTCACTAAGGATTATTAGAAGTGGTATAAGTGTGGAAAAGCTACTGAGGACTGCACCTATATATCAAGGGATTACTGGTACTTGGACATTACGAATGAAAGTAATTGATTCTTACCATTCTTTTCTTGTGCTATCATTTGTTGAGGAGACCAGAGTATTATCAGTTGGTTTAAGCTTTACTGATGTGACGGATTCAGTTGGTTTTCAGCCTGACGTTTCTACTTTGGCCTGCGGTATTGTAAATGATGGATTGCTGGTTCAGATTCACAAAAGTGCAGTTAGGCTCTGTTTACCCACCAAGGCTGCCCATTCTGAAGGTACTCCACTGCCTTCTCCGGTTTGCACATCTTGGTTCCCAGAAAATATGAGTATCAGTTTGGGGGCTGTTGGACATAATCTAATTGTTGTTTCTTCGTCTAATCCATGCTTTTTAATCATTCTTGGGGTTAGATTGCTTTCGGGGCATCATTATGAAATATATGAAATGCAACATTTGAGATTGCAAAATGAATTATCGTGTGTTTCCATTCCTCTGAAACGTTTTGAGGGAACCAGTCTGGTGGATAATAGCTGTGCTGCCACCCTTCCATTTGGAGTTGACATCAGTAATATCTTTGTTATTGGCACGCACAAGCCTTCAGTGGAAGTTTTGTCTCTTGTGCCTAATGAAGGACTGAGAGTTCTTGCTTCTGGGACGATCTCGTTAACAAATACATTGGGAACTGCTATTAGTGGCTGCATTCCTCAAGATGTAAGGCTTGTATTAGTGGACCGATTGTATGTCCTTTCGGGATTGAGGAATGGAATGCTGCTTCGTTTCGAATGGCCTGCTTCCCCAACAATGCCTGGTTGTTCTCTTTCAATTAATACAAATACTGTTTTTCCAAGTATATCAGCAGCAAATTCGTTTGGCCGGAAAATATATGATGTTAAGTTCTCTGAGAAGACAAAGGACAAATTTCCTGTTGAACTTCAATTGATTGCTACACGTCGGATTGGCATCACCCCTGTTTTCTTGGTTCCTTTGAGTGACTCGCTAGATGGTGATATTGTTGTTCTCAGTGATAGGCCTTGGTTGTTGCATACTGCAAGGCACAGCCTCTCATATACTTCTATCTCATTTCAATCTTCGACACATGTCACTCCTGTATGTTATGTGGAATGCCCTAAGGGAATTTTATTTGTTGCAGAGAACTGTCTACATTTGGTGAGAGTTCTACTCCATATTGTTATGTGCTCTTGTTGGTCTATATGTTTCATTTTGTTGAATCTAGTTTTATCAATATGTTTTTGTTTGATTCTAGTTCTCTCTTGTCAGCTTGTAATTATGCCTTCAATCTAGGAAGTGTATGGAGCCTTGTGCAAAAAGGTTTATCTTATGTATATTACCATATTAACTGCAGCTAATTTTTCTACATAGTTTAGATTTAAGTTTCACAGAACTGGGATTTCTTGATTTTCATGGAATTTCTATTTTCCTTTCATTTGGGAACTGTGGATGTTTGTGTCCATTTGATGGTATTTTTGAGGTCTTGAATAAATATACTTATTTTCATTCTTAATCACTTTTGTCTTTCAGAACATAGGACTATGGGAATTATGTTCCAGTTAAAAAATTTGTTCTATGCTATTATATGATTGAATTAGACAGATGTTCATGCATTTCCACAGATGTCCTAGCAGGCTAGATGTTCCTATATGATTATTGGAACAAAAGGTTGATGGCTTGTATATCCCATTGAATGTATTGTCAGTGAATGGAATTTCACTTGTGCTCTATGTCTTTGCCTTGTTAAATAAAAGATATATTCCCTGAAAATATCCAGAGAGTCATCTGCTGTTGAACTCCAAATGGAGATCAAAATATTTGGAACAAGATTGATGAGTGGAACTGGTCGAATCTGTGATTAGCTTCTAATGTTTTGATGCTGAATTTATTAAAGAATGATAAGGTGTAGTAAATAAACTAACACTTCCCTAGAAAATCTTAGCATAGTTGCTGAGGTCATTTGGCATTGTCCAAGGACATTTGACTGAGTTATGCCTTAACCACGGTTGGGTAGAGTTTGGGACCTCCCAATGCGTAGGATTTGCAAGTCTTAGTATTTTCAAATTACACTTGTGTGCGCATATGCGAGTGAGTGCTAGCTTGTAAGCTTAAAAGCTTGTGAGTCTGTGGGGCTCATCTTTGTTAGTAATGTTTTTTTTTTCTTCATTTTTTTTAGCTAAATTATCTTGAAGTTGGATATATTGATTCTAGTCAATGTTATATGATGATTCTAGGTAGAGATGGTGCATAGTAAGAGGCTTAATGTGCAGAAATTTCATCTTGGAGGCACTCCGAGGGAGGTCCTTTATCATAGTGAAAGCAGGCTGTTGCTTGTGATGAGGACTGATTTGAGTAATGATACATCTTCATCCGATATATGCTGTGTAGATCCTCTTAGTGGGTCAGTGCTGTCATCTTTCAAACTTGAACCCGGTGAAACGGGGAAATCCATGGAGTTAGTGAGGGTTGGAAATGAACAGGTTCTTGTGGTTGGGACGAGTTTATCTTCTGGTCCAGCCATAATGCCTAGTGGTGAGGCTGAGAGGTAAAGCATGTGTCCTTATTTCTCTCTCTTCCTCAGAGTTTAAAGGGTTCAGTTTTAAATGGAAGTTTTTCAGGGTCTTCAGTGTTAACTAATTTCCAGGCAATGTGTCAATGTGTAAATGTTTGGGGGTCATTCTTAATTCCTTTTGTTTGATAGGCATGCATTCTAACTGGATTCTTATTAACAGTACCAAGGGACGTCTTATTGTTCTCTGTCTTGAACATGTGCAAAATTCAGACAGTGGCTCAATGACATTATGCTCAAAGGCAGGGTCATCTTCTCAACGAGCATCTCCATTTCATGAAATTGTTGGGTATGCCACAGAACAGCTTTCAAGCAGTAGTCTTTGCAGTAGCCCAGATGATACGAGCTGTGATGGAATTAAACTTGAAGAAACTGAAGCATGGCAGTTTCGATTGGCTTATGTAACCAAATGGCCTGGGATGGTGCTTGCAATCTGTCCTTATCTTGATCGTTACTTCTTGGCATCTTCTGGTAATGCTGTAAGTAGCAAACTTCTTTCTTTTCCCTATATATTGTTCTATATGCATGTTTTAAAGTTTTGTAGTTGGAAGATAAGGTTAATCTGGTTTATTGCATGACAACTGTTGATGAAGATATTGGTCTTCTTTTCTCAGTTTTATGTATGCGGGTTTCCAAATGACAATTCCCAAAGAGTGAGAAAGTTTGCTTGGGCAAGGACACGTTTTATGATTACGTCTTTGACTGCACATTTCACTACAATTGCTGTTGGTGATTGTCGTGATGGTGTCCTTTTCTATGCTTATCATGAGGTAAGCATTATCGCTCTCTCCTCTCTCTACTATTTTTTTGTTTATTTTTCTTTGTCCAAGTAACTTTTGTGTTAGAAGTTACGATATGATCACACCTTGTACTTTGTATTATTTGTCCTGATATTGTTTGCTTTTCTTTCTTGTGTGGAAGGATTCCAAAAAGCTGCAGCAACTGTACTTTGATCCATGTCAGAGATTAGTTGCTGATTGCATTCTTATGGATGTCAATACTGCTGTTGTTTCAGATCGTAAGGGAAGCATTGCTGTTCTTTCTTGTGCAGATTATTTAGAAGGTAAAAGATTAAATTTTCTGTGAAATTGTAAATCAATGTCTGCAAATCTTTTTGTCTTCCAGCTTAAGTCCTGTAAAACCCAGTTGAAGGTTGGAACAGAAGCAGCAGGATGTGCAACTCAGAAATTGTTTATAGAGATTAACATTGGACTATCTGTGTATTTGCTTTAAACATGAAGAGAAATTGATTGTCTTTTGGAAGTATGATTTTTTTGCTGATACCAATTTGTATAGCATTCAAAATGATTGTCTTGTTTGACTACAATGTGCAAGTTGATTTGGTCAGAAATATAGAAATTTTGTGAATTATACATGGTTTGTAATTTTAGAAAAAACGAAAGGAAGAAACTAACATCAGATATATTATTTCACGACTTATTTGTTATTGACATGAAGCTTGTAACATAGTCAAATGCATTTTCCTTATCACAATGTTGGGAAAACATTGCTAATGTGGTACTTGCTTGTCGGGAATGGATTTTATGATTTAAATCATTATAGAGAAATGCTCCGCTGCAATTGGCATGATGGTGAAGTAGAAATTTATTTTGTGGGAAACTGAGTTTTTTGTTTTACAAATGGTTTTTTATATTTCAGACAGCCTTAAATTAAATGCTAATGAGCATACAATACTTCATAAATTTTGTGCTGTTTAATGTCAAGAGAGTTAGTGTTATCAGTGTATGGTGGTGGTGGATTCTTGACAGACAAATGACGGTGGTAGTCAAATTTATTAATACCTTCATATTGTTTGGTTTTTATCATTTTGTCTTCAGATCCTGTTCATGCTCATATGCTTCATCTGGAAGACCGTTTTAACTTTTTTCTTCTTACTATTCTGTGTACCAGATACCGCGAGTCCAGAATGTAATTTAACAGTGAGCTGTGCTTATTATATGGGCGAGATAGCTATGAGCATCAGGAAGGTACATCTTTACTCTGTCTTCTTAGCTGCTGGATTATAGCCTTTAAATGTTCGAAGTTCAAATTGTTAATGCCTGAAGTAACTGCAGGAATTGAATTTAGGTATATCTATCTGGAGTTGACATATAATGATGATGTGGAAAAATTAGAAGGAAAGCAAAAAGAGGGAAATAGAGGGAGAGGAGAGAGAGAGAGAGAGAGAGAGAAAGAGAACAAGAGGAATGAAGATAGGATTTCAATCTTTAATATCGTGGTATAAAAAAATCTGTAATTTCACTCCAATATTCAAGTCTGCTTTTGTAGGTTGCAATCAGCCATACTTGGCAGTTGAACCCCAATGAGGAAATAAAGCCAACAAAAACCTTTCTAGTAAATAGGAAAGCAGACCCTAATAGTTAAAGACTCGTTTTTTTTTTCCCTCAAAATAAGTGAAAGAGATCCCGATTAAAAAGCAGGCCTTACAAGGTTAATTTGCTCCTGCTAGATATTAATTTTCATGACTCATGAGTATATATGAAAGACTAACATAAATGGTCTGTAACTTAGAAGCAACATTCAGCAAGACCAACTTTTTTCTTTTGTTAATGAATGAAAGTAATAATATACATCATGAATTTAACAGTTTGGTACAAAAGTCCGTACGTAAGTGGATGCTTGCAATATAGAAATGATGAAATGTCCATGAGAGCGTGATAACTTGATATTATTAGATTAGAAAATATACTTTCAGAAACTATTTCTATTGCTCGTTGCAGAAATTCTGGTTCTGAAAGTATCTTATAAATTGTTGTGAAATGTCTTGATGCTTACCTTGTGGTTACATTAATAATTTTCTTTCTAGGGATCATTTTCATATAAACTTCCAGCTGATGATGTATTGAAGGGTAGTGATGGAAATATCGACTTCTCTCAGAACGCCATCATTGTGAGTACACTGCTTGGAAGCATAATAACCTTCGTGCCAATATCAAGGTAAGAAAAGTAGCCTTAATTCCCATTTACTAACCTTCCTTTTCAACAAAGTTGCACCATCATGCTTTTAGACCTGGCGTCAAATAAAAGGCGTCAGACATCCTAGAGATGCATCTAAAGTCTTTATGTGCTATTATAGCCTACACATAGTGGTAGATCATTTGAGCAAGTAAGCTTGGCTCACCCCCAATTTCCGGGATTTAGCCTGTGATTTTATAACTTGTTTTACCATTAACATAGTGAAGCTGCCTCTGGAAAGACATAATTTTTTTGAAGAAAATGTCTGTTAGTTTGTTGAGCTAGGTTCCTCAATGAAAAATCTAAGAATCCGGACTTTTGTAGTTAAAGGTACTAATCATCTTTACCCTCCTAAAGTGAAAGTCTTTAGTCACCATCAACCAATATGCAACATACATCTTGTCTTTATTGGTTCCTCCAGCCACAGATGCACTGAAGTTTCTATGGTTCTACAAATGTTCAATGTTCTTCTTAATAGTAGATGGTCAATGTGTTTGTCTTTTTATTGTAAATCTTGATTGGAATTTAACACCATGATTAATAGATATCAATTTTTTATTTTTTATACTAAAATATTTATTTATGTTTTCCAGGGAAGAATATGAACTCTTAGAAGCTGTCCAAGATAGACTAGTGGTGCATCCATTAACTGCTCCTATTCTTGGGAATGATCATAATGAGTATCGTAGTCGTGAAAATCCGGTAAGAACTGTAGGATCTCTAAATCTTTTCCTATATGTACTTAGCATGCTTACATGTGCATGAACACTAGTACTATGCATAAAATATGTCATGTTATTTTTCTTTTGGATATATTTTTCCTGTTATCTTTTTCCCTTTTGCCTTTAGAGTTTGTTATGGGGGTATACCATGAATGTGTTGCTATTTCTACTAGTGCTTAAAGTGATTGGGTTGACAAAGAAATTGGTCGATGCCAGCATCCAAATTTAATCAGATTAGTTTCATTTAGTATAATACACGGTTGACAGTTCTATTTAGAATCTGATTCTTAAAATTGATTACAACTGCATGAGAAAATTGTTTCAATTCTAATGTGCCTTTGATTAGCTGGAGAGATAAGTTTGAGAGTAAGAAATAAAAAAAGAATCCTGCTACATTATACATAGTTGCATTTTGAAATATGGGTTGCATCAGATGTTATTGTACTTAAAGATGAATATTTTATGTCGTTATCGTGCTCCTGTGTTGAGTGATGCAGATGTGAGCATGTGTGTATTATTTGTTGATGCAGGTAGGAGTACCTAAGATACTTGATGGTGACATGCTCTCTCAATTCTTGGAGCTGACTGGTATGCAACAAGAGGCAGTATTATCATCACCTCTTGGGGCACAAGGCACCGTAAAGCCCAGTTTGAAATCGCGATATGCGCTAATCCCTGTTAATCAGGTTGTGCAACTCCTTGAGCGGGTTCACTATGCCCTAAACTAAATATTTATTTTCTTTCAATCATGATCTGGAGATGGGCTTTCAAGTCTCCACGGAGGAAGCATCTGATGCCAACTATCTTCAGTTGTACCTCCTTTTCGCCTGAACAAGTGAATGGCAACCGTGCACATTTGAGTGTGCACGACCTTCTTGCGAATATCAACTCTCAACTGTTAATACCATGGAGCTAACCATCATACTGATGAAGCGTATCTTAGATTCACATTCTTTCATCGAATTCAAAGAGTGAGGCAAAAAGTGCGAAATATGGATTAATATGCCTGCCATCTTATGTAACATATCGTGCATTGTTCCGTGTATTGTAGAATTGGTTATACGTACAATACGCAGAGAAACAGAGGAGAGAGTTCATTCTGTATATTAGATAAATGTGCCTGTTCTTCTGTGGCTGCAGATGAATAAAGCAATTAATGTAACATTTTGCTTACGGCTGGAGTCATTTTTTAATGAATTGCCTTTTACATCTGTAAGTCAAAGCTTTCCTGAGAAAAGTATTTATCTTGTGCCATTTACCTAAGTACGTTATAAAAAGTAATTTTAGTTATAAAGTACTCCCAAATAGGTCCCAATTAAAAAAGACCCGAACGTATTCCTCTCAACTAGAGAGGAACAATATGTGCTGGCTGAAAGCAGCATCGAGCTACCCCCTAAACCATTCCTATCCACCACAAGAGAAGAGAAGGCAAAAAACAATAAAAAGATTGTCCCATTAGGATCTTGAAGGCCTACTGACCACCGACGTTCGCATTAGAACCTTTAACCCTAGTGACCCATTTTATGAGAGGAACAATATGTGCTGGCTGAAAGCAGCATCGAGCTACCCCCTAAACCATTCCTATCCACCACAAGAGAAGAGAAGGCCTAAAAAAAAAAAAAAAAGATTGTCCCATCAGGATCTTGAAGCCCTACTGACCACCGAAGTTCGCATTTGGACCTTTAACCCTAGTGACCCATTTTAGTGCTCGAACTGTTTAAGGCTTTGCTTTGGTGCGTAGATCTCGGATGCAAAGGATACTATTATGTCCAACTGATCTAACTCACATTTGCTCATGCATGAAACATTATCCTTAGAATATCTTACCTTACTCCGGAAATTGTTGTCAGTTTTTGGCTCAAAGAGCAATTTACTTGACTTGCTTGAAGATCTTTTGATTATAGACTCCCTTTAGAAGAAAGTCGTCTCTCGCTGCCCCTACCTAATACCATATACAAACGAAGTGTTTTGTTGTTGTGTAATTAACATATCCAAACAATATTTTCCGTATAGTCAATCAGATGAGTTCGATAGCTGATTCCCAGAAGAAAAGGTCATCGAAAAGAGAAAAAGATTGGTACATCTTCAAGTGATTAGTGATGATTACTTGTACGGTACAGGGCATGGGACAAGAAGCGAATTGTAGATTTATCATTTTCGATCGGAAAAACTGAAAGGCAAAGACACCTCAAAACCCTAAGGCCCTGTTTGGTTTACGGAACGAATTTGATGGAAAATTTCCCAAAGGATGAGAAATGGAAGATTCATTTCCCACGTTTGGTAATGTTAGGAAAGTAACCGGGAGATATCACTTTATTTCTTTTCCCATGTTTGTTTTGAATAGGAATGGAAAACAAAGTTTATATAAATTTTCAATTATACCCATATTAAATCAAATAAAAAAAGAATGCATTTAATGATATATTGTAATTCTAAATTGTTAATAGGGACAAAATGGTCATGAAAAATGTTTATTTAATATTGGCTCATTTTCCCAAACTTTCCTATAAGGAGGGAAAACAAAACCCAAGTTGGGAGGATGACTTCACTTTTCCCCCATTGGCCAGGCAACAATTTTTTATGCTTAAACTTACCAAACATAGGAAAACAATAGATTTCCCATTCCCAAGTCTCCTTTCCCATAAACCAAATGGGGCCTAAGTAGTAAAATTCCAAGCACTTTGAAGAAACACCTTTGCATATGAAGCGTGCATGCATACTCTTAACAATCTCCAGATTTCAAAATCTTAAAAAGTTGTTGGAAAGTACATGTAATTAGTGGCGGACCCACAGAGGCGCAAAGAGGTGCATGTGCACCTCCTCTCGCCGGAAAATGCGTTGGAGATGCAGGAATTTGCCCCTTTGCTTGTGCCCACCAAGTGTTCGATTAAAAGCCTCAAAGAGGCTGTTTTGTTGCTGTTGTGTGAGACCCTGAATATTTACCTTAGATTGTTGAGCTCGATCTCAGGATCACGTAGGAGAAAACGGTTCGTCAATTGGACCTCCACAACCAAAGTTATAGATTTTAGAAGATTTGGAAAAAATTTCACTTAAGTTGCAGACTAACCAGTCAAAGAAAAAGATGACTTGTGTTTGTAGTTAGAATCATGTGCTTCTCAACTTGCATTCCTTTTTAATGTGGTCCACTATCAAGGCGCCATGTGTCAAATTTTAACTAGACCAAATTTAGAAATTCATTAAAAATTCATATGTGCTCCAAAAAATTCACCCAAAAATACCCCAAACTCATAATCACATCTACTTTTATCTTGTGACCTCCAAATCACATGTACTTTGGGTTAGATTAATTGGTATTGATTTTGGTTAGATTAATGGATGATTTCATATGAATTTTGATAGACTAATTGTGTAATTGACATGCATTTTGTTCATATTTGATATTAATTTTGGTAAATAATTGTGTAACATGAATTTTGTGCATTTAATTTATATACAAAATAGACTATAGTCGATTAGGCTTAGACGTAAGGCTATTTGGTTATTATTATTATTTTTTCTGATGTTTTAGCCTTTTAACATTGCCCCTTCCCTGAAAAATTCCTAGATCCGCCACTGCATGTAATCAATGTATATTAAGGTTACACCCTTATCGCGCCACGTGCAACTCCAAACAGCTACAGATGTGGACATATGTGCAGCTCAACCATGCACTTTGCAACCTAGCAAAGAAGTCGGGATTGTGATTTGAATGTTTCGTATACTTGGGGCATATTGCAAACCATAACTCTAATATCATATTAGACAATCATCATATCCAAAAAATCTTCGACTGTTAAAGAAATTCGAAAAAGAATAATAACTGAGTACATGAGCGATGTTATTGTGGAAAGAAAGTTGTATACTTTGTGGTATACAATAAGTTTTCACTGCTAGTCTTTTGATGTTTTTGGGTGTCAGGGAAATGAATCGAATCATTGAGCTAACTTAATTCTAATCAATTTTCTCACTCATTCTCACCTCTTGGAGTAATTTTTGGGTAAGACCGTAACACTGTTATTTAGTTTTACAAATTCTCCACTCCGTTTGGTTCAAGGTTTAGGAGTTTGATAATGAGTTTCAAATTGCGTTCTCATGTTTGGTAAGTGCTCTCTTGGGAATGTAATTATGGACTCATGAGAATGGACTTCTCATATAGTGCTGAATTTCATGCCCTTGGCTCACCTTGGGAAACTTTTTTCCCCCACTTGGGAAAGCATTTAATGCAGCTCTTTTTGCACTAGCTTACCCATATTATTATTTCTAAATACTGCTTTTGATCCTTAAAAAACTCTTCATATTAATAACTTTTAATAATAAAAAATCAAGGGTATTGTTGGAAAACTGAACAACTTTTCATTCCTAATATTGCACTAACCAAACATGGGAATGTGATAAAATGTCATTTCATAGTCCTTATTACCCAGCGTTCCCAAACATGAGAACGAACATTCTCCATTCTCATCTCTTAGGATTATTAGACATGGGAAGTTTATTCTCAAGAAGTATTTTTCATTGTTAACCTTTTAAGAAGCTTGGGTTGGACTAAATTTAGTTTGACCTTGTAAGTTGAAACCAAAAGAGAATTTGGTCTAACGAAACGAAGACTCGATGTGAAAATAAAAGCTTGACTTTTCACACAACTAAAATAAATAAATGAGGATGGTACGTACTTGAATTGAGGATATAACATAGAAGAGGAAGAAGAGTCTTTTGTGCCTAAACCGACGGTATCAACATTCATCATTGAACTCAAAAAGGCACATGCATACAATACAACTACCACAAAAACAACAATAAATTCAAGGACGGCAAATTTGTTGAGTTGCATTTACGCAGCTTTTATTTTGTCTATAAGAATTCAAATACCCAACTGCACTGATGTCGTGCCTAGCAACAACTCAAAAGAGACCCTCCTTCCTTTACAATTTTATCATACCAAATACAAATATCCTCCTCATCAAATTGAAACACAAAAGGTCCACCTGCACAAGAAGGCAGTTGGGAAGGTAGATGAACATGGTTAAAACTTAAAAGCAAGTATTGTTTGCTTGGGTTTGCTGCATCGTTTAGATAAGCCAACAACTCACATGTTCATTAAGTTCAAATCTTAGCTGTGAAGTTTTAAAAAGTATTTCGGCTTAACTATTCAAAAGACTTCACCGAGAATCTGGTAATATAATATGTTAAGCTATCTAACAACAAAACATATGGAAATTAACAAACAACGTAACATCACATGTTTAGACTGAGAATCTTATTGATTGATTCGACATAACGTTTGAATGTCTCGTTTTAATTCACAGTTTGACAATATAACATATCTACATGTATTTTCATTGAAATTGAACATCAACATATGCTAATAACTAGTTTTGTTTAAGTAGAATTACATTTTAATGTGGCATATATAATAGTCTTATTTACACCAATGCTCGTGAAACTACGGTCAAATCTCACTTTGCCCTTCCGAACTTAAAGTGACCCACTTTTCTCCCTTGACCAAGGTTTGGTGACCCATTTTGCCCCTGTCTTCAATTCCATCCAAAATTATGTTAAACTTGATGACGTGACAAGGGTAGTTTTGTAAGTTAGTACACGTGGATCATTATCCACCAATTAAGTAGATGACATGGCAAGTGGAGCCTACCTCCACTTAGATAAAAACATAATTAAATATTCTAATATTTAAAAATAACTAAAAGTTAAAATAAATCAGAAAAAAAAAAATCAAATAATTAAAAATCCTCCATCATCATCATCATTTCTACAGCACCAACAACACCATCCCTCCAGCTCATAAACTCACAAATTACCTTGCTGGAACGAGGATCAGAGAGATAGAAAATCCCAAAAAAAATTCAGTGGTTTCTAAATGATATCCTTGGAGCTCTAGTTTTTGTAGTATTAATTATCCAATTCTCTCTTTAGGTACAAGCTCTGCAGTTACTAGTATCTTTAGAGGAATTTTAATCAAGGATGATCGAGTTAGCTATTTTTTTGTCCACCCAAACGAATTTACAGTCTTTCATCATGAGACTTTTTGGTGTTTGCTTTTGTCTAAAATTGGAAAGGGGGGTATCCAACTTCAAACCATGATGGAGGTTTTTTAATTATTCGAATTTTTTTTATTTTAAAATTTCAGTTACTTTTAAAAATTAGAATATTTAATTATATTTTTATTTATGTGGAGGTGGACTCCACTTGCCACAACACCCACTCAATTGGTGGATAATGATCCATATGTATGAAATTACGAAAAACCCCTGACAACATCATCAAAGTTCACCGACTTTTACATGTAGTTGACGGCATGGGGCAAAGTAGGTCACCAAACTTTAGTCAAGCGGGAAAAGTGGGCCACTTTAAGTTTGGGAAGGCAAAGTGAAATTTAATCGTAATTTCGGAGACATTAGTGTAAATAAGTCTGTATACATATGCATAAGAAAAAGACAAACATTACCAGTCATGAACGAATGCAGCAACTGCATTCACGCAACCCAAAAAAAATGTAGCACGCAACTTTTCAGCAGTTTTTCCATGGACAATTGGAAGGAACTTTCTACTTATTTATGCACATATTTATATCTTTTTCCATAACGTGACTGATATATTCAGTCCATAATACTAGAATGTTAATACATATACGCAAAGCAAAACTAAAAGCTATTTTGATTTTATTTTACAAAAGTACACGAAGTACACGTAAACTAGAGCCACCTAGTGATATAGAAAAGACCTATTTATACAAACCACATCCATCCACAACACAACCCAAATCCAAAAGTTGAGAAATCTAGTTTCTAAGAAATGGAAGCCCTATGCCATGGAGGAGGCATTGTCCAAGCCCTAAACACTCATGTGTATGGAAATGGCAGCCAGACTTTGGTTCTGGCTCATGGGTTTGGTTCAGACCAAACAGTTTGGCACTTCCTCATTCCCTTTCTTGCATGCTATTTCAAGGTTGTGGTTTTCGACTTGGTTTTCTCACCAAATGTTGATCCAAAACTCTATGACCCCGAAAGGTACGACTCAAATTTTGGTGCCTACGCAGAGGACTTGCTGTGCCTTCTTGATCGTCTTAATGTCAATAAGACTGTATATCTGGGCCACTCCATGTCTGCTATGGTTGGATGCGTCGCTTCTATTCAAAGACCACACCTGTTTCAGCACCTTATCCTGCTAGGTAGCTCTCCCAGGTCATGATGCATTTCTCTCTCTCTCTCTCTCTCTAAATTTGGCATAGAACCCTGCTTGCCCTATCTCTGATAGTAGCAAATCCGCGCAAATAAGAGTCTGTGACATATATATATTATATATACATCATTGACTCATAAAAGGAGCCAAGTACTTCTTTGGAATAACTGACAATATGCAATCTTTGCCATTGACTTTTGGACAGTCAACTCATGTTTTACTATGATATAATTCACTTTTATATTTGTTTTTCTTTTCAATAATATGTGGTTAGTAAATGTGGTACATGTAGACAATATCAAAATTTGTCGTTCGCTCAATGTTGTGTTGATTTTGTTTGTAGATACCTCAACACAACAAGATACAATGGAGGCTTTACCAGAGCAGAACTCGATGCATTCTTCAACCAACTAGATCAGAATTTCTCAAAATGGGTTCTAAGTTTTGCTCCAATAGCAATAGGTGTAAAAGACACAAGTGCCATAGCCGAGTTCGAAAACAGTTTGGGAAGAATGGCACCCAAAATTGCAGCAAGTGTTGTTAGAACTGTGTTTCTAAGCGACCTCAGAAGAATTTTGCCACAAGTTGTGGTGCCAAGTAGCATAATCCAATCCAGGAAAGATTTTGTTGTTCCAAAAACGGTTGCGTTTTACATGAAGAAGAGGCTCTGTGGTCCTGCCAGAGTCAAGATACTAAATACAGAAGGCCATTTCCCCCAGTTGACAGTTTACCCTTTGCTCTTAAAAGTTCTGAAAAGATTTCTTCACATCAAATAGACGCATGGTTGTGTTCTTAACTAATCATTGGGAGCATACTCTACAGAAGATAAAATAAAAATTCCTTGCAAGTCACGTTTATTGCAAATTATTTCTTCCCTAAAATGTCATATTTTCACGAATAATTTTCATTTTACTATGAAAATTTATCGACTTCCAACCACTTAACAATAAGATTATATTATGGAGATTTATTTATTTTTTCTAATTATTTTATCGTTCTTAAATTAATATTTCAGAGTAGATTAATTATTAGTATGGAAGCCGCTCGCACTCCAAGTAGGTTGAAAAAGAGATATTGTTCAATTAGATTGTTTAAAAAGAAATTGGTCTGACATCGAGAATTTTCATAATAGAGAAAAATCTTACAATTCTCAAGGATACGAAATAGAGCAAAAAAGCACTACAATTTCACTAGAATATCTGTACCGAACTGAAGAATTATATTTAACTTACAATTCCCATGAATACAAAAGAGAGCAAAACTCCACCCCCGGTGGAAAACCAATTTCACAGTTTCAGGGTAACAAATATAATAAGAACGCCGATCCTACGTAAATCTTATATTGTCGTCTGTTATTTTTGACAACGATCAAGGGTACCTTCTCCATCTTTACAATGGTACCCTTCTACATCCTTGCCATATAGCCTCCTCAAAAAGCTGAAACAGCATTGCTAGTGTGGTGGTGGAGATGGTAGTGTCATGATGGTGACAAATTGACAATACCTCGTTTCTCTTGTACAAGGTTGACAAATAATTTGGGTAGCAAACTGAATCAGGAAGCTTGTCCCCTTCATGTGTGAGGAACAATTGATATCAAGCGACAGAATTCACATAATCCATTGCCTTCTGTTTCACATATTCGATCTTCTCCTCATCACCATGAGACTTCTCATACTGCAGATACTTATTGAACAAGAACTGCAAAACCATACATGAAGCACCAATATAAGCTATAACAGAAAATACAAAGGCAAAACATTCTCAGTTAAAGGGGAATATGATTGTACACACTTTCATCTTTTTCGCTGGAAGGCTCAAACTAGTTGCCCGCTCAAATAGTGCATGTATCAGATCACCATCTCCGAGTCGAATTTCCTGCCACAGTTGATACAAAAGAGTAAGTAACTACTGTCTTGAATTTGAGACAAGGAAATAATACTGAAATGCTGGTAAAAGGAGATTTACTTGATCAAGATAGACGCTCCACAAGTCTGTTCTCTTTGGATTATTCCGCAAAATATTTTCAAACATGGATCGCCCTCTCTCTGGATTTCCACATTTAAACTCAAGGATGGCTGTCTGTGAATTGAATTTGATATGTTTATGCTTGGGAAGGACTTTTTCAGCCTGACTGACAACATCCTGAATCCCATCCCGCTGTTGTGTCAAGAGCATCTGGACCCGCCTTAGCCAAACCTAAATTTCCATTAAATTTAGTGTTTATAAACTAACTGAGCATTTGAACATCTACACAACGCACACATGCAACTGGAGAGCACAAATATAGGAGATAATAATATACCTTGCAAGACTTCTTGAACTTCTTGATCATTTTATCAAATAGCTCATCAGCCAACCTGTGTTGCTCAGTCCTTTCATACACTCCTAAGAGTGCTAGATGAACCTTTTTGGGATCATTATACTGCACTGCTCTTTGGAAGACTTTCATTACAGCCTCCTGAAAAATGAAATACAGATTAAAGGACTTCATATCAACGTTAGAAAGACAAGGAGACCTTTTATTACCTCTGGAGGACTTCCATATTTGTTTTCCAAATTAAAATAAGCCACCCAAATATTGAGCTTCTCATTCTCTTCTCGGAAGTTTATTGTTCGCAAAGCCCTTGACAGAAAAAGAGAGCTACATTTAGTCGAAATTATGTAAATAAGGGTTATCCTAGTATAACATGCATGCACGCAGACACACACATGAGAGAACCAGAAAAAGCTATAAGCACCATAAATCAACCAGGACTTCTCGGTTCAGCATAAGTGTCTCTAGTACTCCAAACAGAAACCATATTCTTACAGTAATTCAAATCATAACCTTCAAGTTCCTCAAAACTTTAGTCCAATTAAATCAATTGTTCCTCTTAAGCACAGCTCCTATGAAGCTCTTAACCCTCTTGTTCCATACCCTAAAACATGTTTTGAAACCCTATACCTCACTACCAAACATATATTATAATGGAAATCTGTACAACATTTCTAGAGAGAGAGACTCAGGTCAAGTAGCATTATATGTTTAAACGATTATGCCAGCAGCATATCATTGTCATACTAGCAAATTAGCAACAAGTATTTCTGCTAAGGAGTACCTTTCCGCAATGGAGCGTGCCTTCTCAACATTAGCCGTAGAGAGAACAAATTCCATATACTTCATCCAAACATAACTGCTATTTGGAGAGCTTCTAACTAGTTTCTCATACTCCTCATCAGTTCTTGGTATATCTTTCTCCAACAGTCTTTCCTCGGCAGCCCTTATCTCACGCTCCCTGCACAAAATTGTTTCCAAATTAAAAACAAAAGGGTAAGAGGGGAGTGAGTTGACAACCTTAGACAACGAAACAAGGGCCAAAGACAAATGAGTACAAAACTAACCTTTCTTCCTTGGCTTTTTTCTTTGTAAGCTGCTTTTTCTTTTCATTTACAGTGTCCACATCAGGATGTTCTTGATCTTGATTGACAATATTATCACCGTTGAATTGGTCTATGTCATCAAGAGTGACTTCAAGAGGACGAACAGAAGCTCTTGATTCTGCTTGTGCAAGAAACTGGGGCTCTGCATTTTCATATTCAACATCCATGTTCTGGTGGGTACAAAACGAACTGCTTCCAGGAAACATTGCAGACAAACTACCATCCGTTATGCCATTTTCTACAATGTCTTCATCAGGATCTTGTTCTGAAGACTTTTGAAGGTCATTATTTTCCATGATATATACATCCTTCATCCCGAGAGAAATTCGGTGCCTCTCTTTGTCCACCTGATAAATAAAGTTGAATAATTAACACAACAATTGTCATGAATGCATAACACAGCCCAAAAATTACCACATTGAAATTATTGAAATGAAATATGATAACATGCATCTTTTTATGGGAAACAGTACCTTTTTATTTTATCTAAGGAAATGGAAATGTGTAAACAGCACAAACAGAATGAACCAGATATTCTCATCAAGTTCTGTGTTATGCAGTTAAACAGATCCCACAAATTGCAAAAAAATAAAATGCCACAGTAATTGGGTTTTAGTGGCTAACTATTCATTTCCAACCTATTCTACTATTGAAACATCAAGAACCCCAAGAAGATGCAAGAGTGAGGAATGTGCTCCAACCATAACAGACAATAAAGATACCTTCAATACTTTTGCTGTCACCCTCTCTCCTGTTCTGTACTTAGTTTCAATATTCTCTGCTTTATCTTCTGAAAGCTCTGACACATGGCATAGACCAACCTAAGCACAAAAGCAAATGACTTGAAATCATTTCAGCAAAAACTGATTCATGAATTATTAAAGCATTCCCACATGTATAACAAAACAGATGCATTTCTTAGTTGAAGATCAGAGAATTTTTTTTTATAAAAATTGCCAGAGTGTATGTTTCTTGTCAAAGGAATATTAATGCTTAACCAGGAAATGGAATTATATCCAAAATTGCAAATTTATCAAGAAGGAAAAACTTTGGGCAATTGTTTTAAAATGCGGACACACATATACATAGAAAGAAAACATTAATTTTGCTTGATATTACTCATCCTTTACCACGTTTGTGTTGTCAATCGTGATGAATAAACCATATCGCTCCACCCGTTTTACCCTGCCAGAGATAATATCTCCAACGTGCAAGCTATCCAAATTATTACTTCCAGATTGTGTCACACTGGCACTCAATGACTTCAATGTCACTTCAACTCGCTTTGATAGCGGCTCTACAGATGACACCCTGCACTTAAGCTCCTTAGTAATAGTACAGCATTACATCAATTTTCTACCAACAAGTAAAACCTTTTTAGCACAGCCTGCAAATTTTTTTTAAAAAAAAGTAAAATAGAAAAAACTCCTTACCTGCCAATTACAAGTTTTCCAACTGGGAATTCTTTTTCAAGATCTTGAACATATCCATCAGATAAATTGGAGACAAGAATTTTGGCATCAAGCTTCCGGGAAAGAAAAATAAAACACCCTTTTGGAGTAATATTCTTCACATAACCCTATCAGATCCAGAAATAATCACAACCAACATAAGACACTGCATTATCCCAGATCAGAAAGTACATAGAATAAAAATAAAAAATCAAGTGACGCTTTGGGAGAGAATAAATTCTACAACACCTGAACCACCATATTAGGATTAAGATCTTCGATCTTTTCCACGCGTTTGGTATGAGTATGTCTGAAGAGAAAAAATGTTAGTCTTTAGTAGCAAAACAGAGAAAACAAGAACCAAAGCAAGAAACAAACAGTGAAAACCAAAGAATAACAATTTAGATTGTAAGATTTTAGACAGCGACTACGCAAAAGTAAAAGCAAAATTTGTTCAGCATACCAAAAGGAACAATGTTATTCACACCCCCAGTTTGTCATTCTGCACTCTTTTTGTTCATGTTATAAAATAATAAAATATTGATTATGGAGTGCAGGATGACAAATTGAAGTGTGAATATCAGGTGTCAATAAAAACCTAATAGAATAAGCCATCTTTTTAGTGACTCGTCATGTAATGACTGATACTTTATTCAAAGCAACAGAAGTCCAGCAGAATGCCAATATGTTTCAAACAACACCATCAGCGCGCTAGTGTTTATATACACGCATACACACCCTATACATAAGTGCATTACATCATTAACATGCATGTATCCCACAGCAAGAGAACGTATGCAAACAAATTCTAGACTGCAAGCATACAAAAAAGAAGTTTAAAAATAAATATTTTGGACAAATGCATGAATTATATATGCAACTATTAACAAGAGAGAAACAAAAGATGTAATAAAAGTTCTGCTTTGAGCTTTTTGTGGTGATTAAGACCATGACTTACGTGTCCTCATGGGATCCCTTGGAATCTGGACCAAGCATGCCAACTAAAGAAGAGCGTAATGACAAATCTATGTGATAAGTTCCCCTTACAGAGCGGATAAGTTCAAGGACCTTGCATTTGACAAATTGCCCTTCATGATATCCAGATAATGGGTTAGTCACCCATGAGTCAGAAAGTTCACTATAATGAACCCTGCCATACATATGGGGTCCAATTTGCACGGTCAACCCACCGACACCAGGAAGTTTTTTTATTATTCTCCCACCGACAACACTTCCCTCGCGGATATGAGCAGTTACATTCTCATTCAAGATGTTCTTGTGCGGATCTTCCATCTTTGAAACTTCATGATCAACAGTTTTGCCAGAGACGGGAAATAAAGGATGCAGAACTAGTCGCAATAGCTTTTTCTCCCTGTTAACACTTAATAAATAACCAGATACAGCACTTCCCAGATGAAAGCGTTTCTGAAACTCTTGAAGTTCAGTAGGCTCACAAGCACTATCAAGAATAAAAAGCTGAGCCCTAACATTTCGAGATATGGTCAACCAGACCCATTCACCATCCACTTTATACACATAACCAGTGACACATTGCCCTGTTGAGAAATCGAGATCTTCAGTCATAACCTTCTCTTCTATTTCGCAGGAACCTGAAAGGAAAATGCATATTCCAAACCAAGTAAGACTTCATCAATTATCGAGGAACAAGTAGGTAAAATAAATTAAACAATATTTCAGCAGAACACCATTAAAAAATTATTTAAGAGCAGGCAACACAACTTAAATATCCAAATCAAATAAAAACCATGAGAGAATGACTAATAAACTCAAACACAGCTAGAATGTCACATAATGAAGCTTTCCTGGGAATACGTGCAGCTGAAAATTGATGCTAAAAAAATTGGATTAATTAGAATTAGAAAAAGGTAAATGAGGAATCATAAAGAAAAAAGGTAAATGAGAAGTTTTAAAAGAGAACCGCAAGGGAGAAGCTAAATGAATAGCATATTATTTCTAGAATGGAGAAATATAATTGACAGTGTCATACAAGTTGAGGAAATTTTTAAAAACAAAAGTTGCTATGGCTATGATGACCCAAGATTTTGTGGTCCATGACATTACCATACATCTAAGATGGACATTTTTAAGGAGGCTTGGATTAGGAATTAGAAAATTTACGCAACCACCGGTCTGTGCAAGACATTACAATCAAATAAAACATACTAATTCAAGCAAAAATTAGAACCTGTTAGCATGGTAGGTTTCAAGGAAAGATCCCACTGATAGCTCTTTTTGTTGCTATTTGAATAATTAGTCTTAGCAACGATCCTTGCAGTCACTGTTTGCCCAATTCTGAAGTTATTAAATGGTTCTTCCAGAAGCTCATCATTTACCTGCGTGAAGGGTGATTGCATAAAAAGTTACTTTAAAAGGTACAAATTTAAACTTTCAAAGGTTCAAATCAAATTATTCATAAATTTTACCTCTGTTATATGAACTCGCCCATGAAAGCCGATTCCAAATTTCAATCTTAGTTCAAGAGGCTTTATTTCAGTAATCTGGATTGTGGCAACACGTGGCAAGTGCAATACATGAGTACTTAACCAGTCCAAAAGATATGTATATATTTGTATTCATAAATATTGTTCCAAACAAAACAAAAGCATAAAAACAAAAAAAAATCAAAGGCCATATTAACTCAAACAGTTGATGACCAACGGTAAGTTGTAAATAACCAGAAACAGAAATTACCTCGGCCTGAACCACAGATCCCACTTTATAGCTGGACTTCTTTTTTGCCCTTTTTGAACTGGATGTCTCAGTGGACTCACTTAGAGAGTTAAGTAGCAAAAGCAACCTTCCTGTTGTTGTAGGGCTTGGAAGTGCCATGACCGTGGCATTGACACTGCATTAAGATAAATAATTTCATGTTGCTGGGCCATTTTCTTTAAAACAACAAGAACACAACCTTCGTTGCCATATGGAACAATAAACAGATTGAATATAGAGCAGAAAAAATATCTATCACCACGACCAACACCATGATCACCTTTGTCCATTCAAAAACTGTCTCTGAGGGAATTTTTGAGTGTTGTAGTCAGAGATTGATGCATATCCTATAGCATAGTTGTACTTCGGGATTGAAAGAACCTGCAATGCATATTATAAAAATCAGATAAAAAGAGGCCGAGGGCATGAATAAATCAATTATAACTTATATTAACATCAAAACTTGCCAGGTAATTCTCCTTCACAATCTCAACAATTGCATTTACTGTCTGATGTTCCTCCAGGCCATCCGAAGCTTCTCTTTTGCGTTTCTGAAATCAATATGTAATAAAGTAGAGCAAAACAATAAAGCTACAGGTTAGGAAAAAATAAAATACGAAAACAGAAAGAGTGACACAAAATCTTCACTAGTGAGAAATAAATTATATTTTCAAAAAATAATTACTGTCTGCCCTCAGTACATATTCATTATGAAGTACACACATCAAACTAAAAAAGGTAGAGATAGACAAGGAATGCATTTAACCTTCTTATGAGTTTGGCTGTTAGAACTTTCTTTTAATTTATTATTGAACTCTTGTTTCAGCGATAAATCAACAAGGTGCTCTGCGTTGGCAATATCAAGGACAACTGCTTGAATGATGGAGCCTGCTTCTACATTAGTACCACCTACTGCAGAGAGTATAGAGGGGGAAAAACAAAGGAAATTTATTACAGTTGAAAGAAAATAATAAATCAAATAATTAACCACACCTTGAGTGAAATAACTTACATTGATAGTGTGTGATGAAACCAAAGACATCATTATATTTCTCAAAGCCAACAACAACTCCAATGTCCTTTACCTCCTGTACTGTTCCCTCAACAACACTGCCAATTGTAAATCCTTCTGACCAATTTGACTTGGGTTCTTTTGAGTCCAACAATTGCAGCTTAGCAATCTGAATCAAAAGGAAGATTTGAAGATTTAGAACTATAAAATAAAATTAAAAATCTAGCAAAATATCTTAATAGAGGCTCCAGCAATGTGAAATAACAATTATGTGATATGAAATACGTATGAATTAACCTATTAAATAATATAGGAAGATGATTCATATTAGAACGGAGCCAATAATGTTTACCTTTTCCTCCAAAATAAAGTATTCCTGAATAAAGGACGCATCTGTTGAAGTGCAAGACGACTGCTTCAACGACAGAGTTATTCGACTTGTTTCACTACTAACCTGGGGAGAAAATAAGTAGTTAAAAAATATGATTACTACTTACTAGTCTCTTAATAACTCTAAATTTTAAAGTATCAGTCTCAAACAGTTCACCAACATCGAGTATATTACTGCGAACAGATTGTCCAATGTAATAGGCTTCTGAAAGATCAGCTTTATGGTCATCCATTGCCTACAAAATGATGAAGGGGATACAAAACATCATTGGATTCAGATGTAACAGAGGTGGAGTGAAGAATAAGGGAAATTTTAATGGGAAGAAATGAACCTTGTGCCTGGGGGAGAAACCAGTCAAACGCCCAAGAAAGCGCACAAAGCACCCAGTTTCAATTAAGTTACAAATGTAGCCCTGGTTCAAACAAACAATAGATAAAGTCATGTACAAGTACTAAGCAATCACCTCACACAATAAACAAACAAAGAGAACTTGCACAAAGTGTTCCAGAAAAGAAATAACAATCCATACACATTGAAAACTCCAGTTGCTTACATGTACTACTGAGTTAGGATGGATTTGACTAAGTTCTGAGGGAAGCTGCTGAGCTGAATTAATCAGAGAATATTTTGCAGAGAGGATCAGATTGTTTCCTTCAATGTCTACATCAATTCAAGAAAAACTTCCAAAATTAATATTGTTAATCTAATATTAGTATAAAGGATGATACTGATTTCATCTGACCGTAAGAAATTGAAAACTGCAACAATAAATACGAATTGTGAGAGCCAAAGAGAAATATCAAATAAGAACTATCATGCCAGAAAATTTCCACAACCATTGAGCGACCTAAGAAATAATAAATGAATATAATTGCAAATTAGACACTCCAGGAGAAAAAAAAAATTAGTAATTGGAGGTTAAGAACTCTGGTTGTTGAACAAAAAAGTAGAAATTCATTTTACTTTCTTTTATCTTTTCTCTTTTGAGATTTTTTCCAAAATTTGTCCACATAATATAAGTATAATCAATCCATAAATTAATCATTTATCTTATACACAAATTAATTAATTAACTTACAACAGATAGTTTCATATAGGGAAGAAATGCATCGAACACTCAAATGGGACTTAAATGTCAAGGCTAAGAGCCTAGGATGAACAAGGATATCACAAACTAAAGGCTTTGCAATATCCAACTTCTTTTGCTTGCATTCGATTCCTCAAAGTTTTGGTTATAGTTGAGGTAACTTTAAAAAAATTTCTCCGGATTTAGGAATTGTTTATCATGATTTAACAACACAGGTCAACAAAACAGAGCTTATTCTTTTTCTAAAAGGCGTAGAGGAGAAAAGCAGAATAAAAACTTATGGAAGAAAATTCCAACTCGATGGAACTTTTTCCATAGATTCTTGAGTATTTTGAGAACAGAGAGAGAGAGAGAGAGAGAGAGAGAGAGAGAGAGAGAGAGAGAGAGAGAGAAACCCAAAGTCAATATGGAAGATAAATTTCCCATACCTAATACCAGCAACCGATCAAATTCATATCCAGGCTTCAAAACTGACTTCATCAAAGCAGCAAGCCCTGCATAGCAAGAGATACAATAAGAGAACATCATACAAGAGAGCAAAATATTCAAAATCGAAGGCAGAGAAATATATACCGTGGTGATCTGCCAAGTGTTCAGTAAAAATTGTACCCATCGAGTAACCTTTTCCATTGACATAAACAGCATTGGGGGTTACTCGATCAACAACTCCTGAAACAAGGCAACCCAACTTGGCCATATCATCCTCAGAAACCCTGTCAGTAAAACGCTAATTAAATTAGTAGAAAAAACTATCATGCTTGTCTCCTTTTTCTTTGGTAATAAAAAATTCAAAATCCACATAGATGCTCTGATTTTAAAAATTTTAAAATGTAATCTACTGTACAAATCCAATCAAGCTACAGCCTATGGCTGACGGGAAATACTTTCAGCACCTTTCCAGGTATAGATACATTAGTACATTTGTGTTCACTCCAAAATCTACTAAAAAAACACTGATAAATGCATTTTATTTTATTTTATATAATCATAGCATAAGGAATCAAACCTTGGGGGCCTTATTATGAAGCTAAGCTTGATCCGCCTTGATGTAGGATTAGAACTAATAACTCTACATTTGACAACTTGCCCAACATGATACATGGAACTTGGATCCGATCCTGGTTCCAATCCGAGTTCAGATCTGATTTCAAATTAAGAAAGTAATCAATAACAAAAAGTGAGTCTTATGAAAGAAAAAAACAAAGAAACAAACATAACAAAAGAGAGAAGTCTCTTCAGCTTAAGAGTGGAGAAGTTTCTTCAGATTTAATGGATCAGATGAAGGAAAAAAAAAACATCCAAATACAAATGAAGTACCAAAAAAAGATATAGACCAACTCTTTACTTTCCAAATATATAGTTAAGCAAACACATACCATTAAACATCTACGATAAAGAAATCACCAACCAATCAGGAAAAAGAAAAGCCACATGCAACTTGCAAGTAAAATGCACTTTGTCATCATTCAAGTCCAAGAGATTATTTAAATTTGCAAGCTAAGTGGTCAGGGCCTTGCCTTGGTGCAAATCCTTGGACCCCATTGTAAAAATGGATAAAGCATCCATGTTCTTCAATCTTTCTTATCCAGCCATGGGTTATTAATCCATCAGCTGCGTCAGCATATGAACTTACAATCCCAAGATTAGATTTCACCTATAAATCAACAATAAATCATTGCATCAGAAAATGAACCAGGCTACTTTGAAACATGAAAAAACATATCAAATCACAAAGATAGCCAATGAATAGTTGATATTTAAAACTAAGAATGCATGAGGTCAAGATATGGTAATTAAAAATATATAAGAAAACGAATTTGCTCTTCCATGAGCTATGAACCAAGCCAAACCACAAACCTTAGTAGGAGCACTAGATTTCCAAATCAACACAAAGGTAATTTCCCTACCCAACAATCTTCCCAAAATCTCACTGTCCCCCATCCCATTAACTGACAGCAGCCAGAAAAAACTCCTAACCATGAGAACTATATTTCCCAGAGTACTGACTCGAACCCACTACCCTTGCATCCCAACCATTCTCCTGAAGCCCATATTTACTTCTAATCACAGCATGCGACAAAGATTTATCTTCCAAGGAAAACCTCCACAACCACTTTCCTAGATCAGGTTTCCAATTCCCAATCCACCCTTTTCCTCTGCATATGAGACCTCATCCAATCTTATTAAGTGGTCCTGGGTTATGTATCTTTACACATTAACAGTCTAATAATTGAGGGCATATGAGCAAACCCTTACCAGATCTAACAGTTGAACTGATAGTAAAAAGGAAAAAAAGGCTCCTACTTGTAAGTCTGTTTTTCTTCGACCTAAATCCATAGAGTTAAAGCCAGAAAATAAACTCTGCTACCATAGTATTTACATATAATACCATCATTTAATATGTTAAGAGACAACATTGAGATTTTGAAATATACACAAGAAGTTAATGAGGGTAACTCCAGTAAGTTCTCTGTAGGAGTGATTTGTAAGGAAATCGACAAGATGCATCTAAGGAATACTAAGCCAACCAATAAAGAATATAAGATAATTAAAAAAAGTACAAATATATTACATACAAGTGTTTTCTTGTGTGTAACGGTTATTCTCTTGGACTTGCAACCAAGCACACGGAACAGAAGTTCAGCTCCAATCTGCATAGTGACACGGAAATGGAATGAAAGGTTCCAAATTAATTTTTCAAAAGATAAATTATCACCTCAATGTCATCGACTGACAAAATAAAATAAAATCTACATGAGGTTCCAGTGAGCATATATTGGGTGTGTGTTTGTGGGTGGATATAAAAAATGAAAATGCACCCAAAAGAGTACAAATATGACATACCTTAAATTTTTTTCTAGGCTTTGCAATTTCAAATTCAGACATATGATTAAGAGGGCAAAGTGCCTTCACACCACCAGGAAATTGCACTATAGCACCAAAGCTGTCAACAGCTATGATTTTACCTTTCACCACCATCCCAGGCTTGACATCTGAGTGAGTGAACACTGTCCCTTCAAAAGCACTGGCCTGCTTCATAGAAAAGCAATTAAACATACTCATAAATATTAATTAAAAAAAAACTAGTAAATAACTAAGGGCAACATCTGAAAGTGAAATAATCATCATTTTACAAAGCACAATACACAACAACAATATACTTGGAAATCACCAATCAAAATCTCTGGTTATGAATAGACATTAACAATGCTGAGAGAGAGAGAGAGAGTAAATCTTGATTTTTCTAGATGACGAAACATAAGCTTTACATATAGAATCAAGGTCTATGGTATGAAACGCTACAAAAAGCGAGTTGTCAACATATTCAGTTACGAACAGATACCATTCAGTTGCTTCATAACAACATGCAAACAACTCTGATAACAACATATAACACAAAGAACCTTTACATAACACTAAAAGGCCCATCCAGTGAAAATATCAGGGAACAGGGTTGCAACCACCAATGACATTTACAACGTAAGATATACAAAAAATAAAAATAAAAATAAAAAATTGCTAGCATCTAAGCAATTATGTATTAACTGTTGTGTAAATGGAAGAACACAAATTCTAGTTTCATGCGAAGCTGCAAACAAAATGAGGTAAACTAGATATTCAGTTCTTCAAGTATGACTCAAAGAAACTCGCTAAATTCTAATTGGACCACTGCTTGGTAAATACAAATATACGAAAAAAATAAGAAATTACCAAGTGCAGTTGTTCTTTCTTGATTGGTCTACTTATATATGTCAAATTCAAAGCAATAAAAGTTGGCATATAAAAAAAAAAACTCTTCACTTGCTGACAATTATGTCAACAAAGCCTCCCTGGGACCATATGCTTTACAATAGACTGTAGAGATTGCTCGTATTTGGTCTGTCAATGCAACAAGTCGTCCTTGGATACTATGGTGGCCAGCTCATATTTGTATATTAAGTTTACCCAAGTTTAAATAAAAGGAAAATAATACTGTCCTTTAAACGCAAATCCATCATTAGATGCCCATATAATTAAAGCATCCATCTTCAGATTGGGCTAATATGATCATATGCCTATATGAGTCTAGTTTCAACATTTTAGCCCTAATATACCAACATTTGCGAAAAATGAGACATGTTACATGCCACTCAGACGTGAGCTTTTTTTCAGCAGAAAAGCCTGAACATCGAAGTTCAAGTCAAAGTTGTTTAGTAAATGACCATTCCAAGACACAGTAAAACGGCTCATTTATGGAAAAGCTCTTTTGCAGCTCCCCATCTACTATACAGTATACAGCAAGGTGTAATATCAAATAAGTGTCCATCACCAGAAACAAGGTTAAATATAGAAGCTTAACCTTCAAAATCCCTGTCGCAAGTCCTTCCAAGTGCCTAAAACCAAGAACTCTGACACGAACATGACTACCTTGCTTGAACTTCTTTTCAAGCTTCCGAACTTCCTCTTCAGCCACATCACATATCTATAATTAACGCAATAAATAATAAATAAAACAGAAACATTATCCAAATGATAAGGACTGTGTAAGCAAAAGAAGTCACTGAATCAAAGCCACAAAATGAACATACACTAACGTATGCCGGAGTTGAAACCGGGGTAGATGGTATTTCAAGCAGAAGACCCAACCCTCTATCTACCCTGACTACTTTTGAGCCATCGCATATGTCTCCAATTTTGACAGGCTGCACATTAAAGCAAACATGTTAGTATCAAGCAAGTTATGCTACTTACCAATATTATTAACCAGTAGATTATTAAAACATGAGTTCAGCTTATTGACAAAGAGCCTCCATAAGCAGTTATAAGATAGCCACAAGAGAGAGAGAGAGAGAGAAGGGGGTCGAAGCGGGTAGAAGGAGAGCGTCCCACTCTTTAAAAAGCTTGTTAATTTAAATCTTAATATTCTCTCTATCACATGTACCAAACGAAAAAAAAAACTATGAATATGCGCCAGGAAAAAGTTTCATGCAGTGTTGATAATTTTTTTTATTTTGATAGGACTCCACAATGTTGGTAGTTACTCAACAAAAGCTTCAATAGCATGGGATGAACAAAGATTTCCATGCTAGTTCTTAAAAAAAATAAGGCATGTTCTTTTTTAATAATCCTAACTTCGAGAATAAACTCTGGTTGATGTGGAAGAAACAAATCAATCCAAAAACGAGGTAACACATTAATGGAAACCCCTGCTCAGCATCTGCTTGCGACAAGACAAATAAAACGCAACATGTGCCCTCAGTCATCTGTTAGATATGGGAATTATGGACCAGGAATGACTCGGTTACCTTATTTCTATGTGCCCAGGGTCAAATCCTGCTCACAAAACGGTTATACAACTACAGACTACAGCTACAAGACAAGCAAAATTAAAAATTTATAAAGGAAAGACAAACTTCTGATTCCAAAATTTATCCCAGAGCATACAGTACATGACCTTAGAAATTTATGAATGTGAAATCACTTACTGAAGGAGGAGCCTTGTTGCGGACAAGATGTGGATTCAGCGTCAAACCAACAGCTCTAGTTGAAGGGTCAATAAACAATATTCGAGCATTAACCTAAACCAAAATAGCATAAAACAGAATAAAAAAACAATTAGAAACACGAAACTCAAAAATAACAAAGTTAACAAACAAGGACGACAGAGAACTCAATCAACCAAAATTAATTGGATAACAGACATAGTGCTTAAATAACTTAATAAAAGCATAAATCAACAGTATTAGAAGATTAAGCATGCAAAAGAACAAAAGCAAAACGCTGCAAAAGAACCAATCAATAATTAAGATGTACAATCATAAGGGCATAGTCTTCAGATCTACATCCTTTTTTTTCTAAGACTTCACATCCAAACCCTATGATGCCATAACTGAATAAAGAATGCACTTTTTATTTTTCAATATTTTAAAATAAAATAAAATAATTAAACAAGAGTCATACTTTTTGTAAATTACAACCGTAATTTATAAGCAAAAAGTTATGTCACCAAAATAGTTTTATAAGATTTACAACATACATACAATTATACAAACGTGTATGATAAAAGCCAATCATGTTATATTTTCTCAAATTGAATGCTTTGATTTCTCGTGTTAGGTACTGCACTTGAACCAACACCAACATGGCAACCGAACTTTACAGGGGAAAACTTAATCAGGGAGGACAATTTGGAAAGGATAAATTATACAAACATCATAACATAAAATGGAAAACATAATAAAAGAGGAAGACAGTCTACTAGATGGCTAACCCACTAATCTGACAAGATTATGATCTGGAGCTCGACAACAGAACCTTTTGCAATTTTTAATTTTCTACTATAGCAAAACCAGATAAGAGCGATGCAGAAAACGAGAAGGCCAGCTCAGACATAGCAGTTTATTCCAAAAAAGAAAAAAGCATACATGTTTGAAAGGAGAACCATGTGTAACAATCTTCCATCAAACATACCAAATTATCAAAATTCAAAGCAAACCCAAATCAAGCATCCATGCTAAGGACTTATCACAGACCATACATCACATGCAATGGAAATATAGAATTTTTTCTTTCCAATTTCTCCATGGTTATGCACCTTTAACTGGCTACAAAGTACGACAACTCTCAAATCAAGCATGTAGCACCTATATGTTAAATTCATGTTTCCAATTGCCACTAAATCATCAACAGCACTGAGAACTATAAATTGATTACAGATTTTAACACTTGCCTTTTTGTGTTGATTATAATCCTCCTTCCAGTTTAGGGTAGGGTAACTATTTTGCAGATGAAATATGTCAACCTGAAAAATTGAAGTGGATAAATATATATATATAAAGCACCACAAACTTAAAATTTATACGCATAGCCTATCAAGCTGTCATCTTAGGCTTGTATGATTCTTGTAAGCAACTCATATAAAAAGGAATACAGAACTGAAAACTTACAGTTCCAGTAAAGTAAGTAAGAAATGATAACATAACCCCATTTTCGAGGGTGGATAGCACACGAGCATTAACCAGCATGCCTGGAACAAGTAGATCAATTGAAATTCCCTTGAGATCCTTGGTCTGTATATCAGTTCAGAAAAAAAAGTTCTTAAATGAGAAGAGAAGCTGTGAAACTATGACAGTGAAACAACAAGCATGGAAAGCATATGAATTTCTGAAGAAAAACACAGGGGGCATACCACACATTTTGATACAGTTTCTAGGTCTGAACTCAAATGCACAACCTTGCGGACTTTATCAATACTTCTAACAGCGCCTTGAAGTAATTGCCCAGTGTTCACTTGAATCTCCTTGCTATCTGAAAAGACAACAGAATTAACAGGAAATGAAAAGGAGAGGAAAAATAGTTTATATATCAATTAGCAAATTGAGAAATTGCAGCTACAGCGTATGGCTACTCGCAATTGATTGAAAAACAAGTGAGAACGAAGAAATGGAATATAGTATAATAACAAGTACATAGAACAAACAACATAAAAACATCAATTGTGAATTTCAGATCTGAAACAAATTCATATTCTTGCAATCAAGCAGTAAAATAGTTGGGAGAAAATAGTAATCCCCTTTCCAACCATAGAAAATCCCCAACAAGCAACAAATGGGACTTCTTAATGATTCATCTTCTTTACCCAAGAAAAAGACATGCAAATATATCAGGCCACCTGTCCACTGGTTTTGTGCATAAGGAAATTGCATCTATATGCTGAGTACTACCCATAATTTTTATTCAAGATCCTCTAAGCAACTGAAAAATTAGGAACACAGGTATAAGCGTACTATTCAATTGAGCTCCACCAAACAGTCACTCAACCAATCTACTGTGACCTCATGTATTGTGAATTTCCATTAGCCATCATGTGACCTTCAAAAAATTTCACAATCTTATTATAACGGTTAGTATGTTACATGTGAAAGTTGACTCCCTTTGCTCTTCAATGGTATAAAGGAAAGGATAGTAATGAAATAACTTTTTACCGGCACAAGAATATGGTATACAAGAAAAAACAACTCAAGCCTTGTCCCACCCATGTATGAAACCTCGTCCTCCATTCCACCTACTCCTGGGAAATTTTTTTTTTTTGAAAAACACCTACTCCTGGGAAATATTTCCATTAATGCTGCAATACTTTTCCTAATTACTTCTACCATGTTATTTTTGTTTTCATCTTCCTCAAGCTCCACCTGCTATGTTTATCTAATCACTCTAACTATTCTATTTATCTTCTTTTTCGTAATAAACAAATGTTTGTATTGAACAGAAATGAAATTATAACACAGGGTTCTCTCTCACTTTATCTCCAATGAGTGATACTTTAACATTCTCACAGATCAATTGGAATACTATCCTTCACTGGTCCATCGGTTAATAGTAAATATAATACTCCTGAGGAGTTTGGTTCATGTCCTCATTAACCTTAGTGGTGTTCATGTTGAATGGTTTACAGCAGCAGTGATAAGAACATACACAAATATATGAACACTGAACTTCCATAATGTAGTTATGAACTGTTATCTAATTAATCAGCAGCAATAACCAGTGCCTTCTACAACACAATACTTATTTATGTTACTCTCACTAGAACGAAATTCTAACTTTTAGTCAACCACATAATATTTTGAGAGAGTAATTAATCACACAATATACATGGAAACATGTTTGTAATTCAATAATTACAGTTCCTTCAATAAAGTCATGTTTCTCAACCTTCATATCAAATATGGAAAGCTCACGTGCACCATGAGTAAGATGCATCTCTAAAAATTTGAATCATCCTATCTAATCTAACAGCTGTGAAATATAATCTCATTTAAGAATCTAACTTAAGGACCTCATGAGAGAATATTGTGTGCATGTTTAGATTTATATTGGGCAAAAAGAGGTAAAGGAGAAGGCACTTAAAAGTAACTGGAAAAACTAAACCCGTACAAGTCGACTTACCAGCTTGGCTATTTTTTGGCAAAAACCCCGTGAATGAAGATAAGCCAAAATGAAGAATGTAACCATGATCTTCAATGCTTTTAACATATGCAATAAGGACCTGAAATAATAAACAATGGCAAAGCAAAATTTAGAAGGCCACCCCAAAAATGTAAAATGACCATAGCAGGCCAACAGCCAAGATGGACCTAACTATAGAAGAGTAGGAAATACTCTGGAACATTTGCACCTAAAATTCCATGAATATTTATTGGGGAAAAGAACTGTATCACTCTTTCAGCTTGAAGAATTAAATAATAATAATAATCTTTTAAATTAGTGCCCCAACAAACAATCAGGTAAACCAGACATAAATAACAACATTAGGGACCGTTATTTTCATTCATTATAAAGTGATAAACAGTGCAACTGTTGAGGTTCCCGGTTCAGAAAAAGCCAGTGAAAGCCAGCTACTGCAGAATGTGGGTCGCAAGCGCAACACAGTATAAAAATAAAAATTAAATAACTAAAAGAAGCAGGTCTGTTTATCGGCCAAATAGACAGATTAGCATCTCTCAACTTTAAAAGCAGTGCATTCCAAAGGCAGAGACAAATTGGCCTACTTAAAAGTAGACATATGGGAAAGACACTATAGTCGATTGCTTGTCTGGGTTCATATGTTGTTGCTGCATTTGTACGATGGTATGTGGTTGCTCCACTATTGTAGGATGCTTACTGTTGCAGATTGATAAATAACCAAAATGTCTCTCCTTCTACTAGAGATGTTGCATCAACTATTTTTTTAATAATCTTATCAATTATGAAATTCATATTATGATACAGAAGCTTTCAAACTATTCATCAATCAAGGAAAGGCAATATCTGAAGAAAACGAAAATGAAAGTGAAAACCTATGTGATCAGATTCTCTTTCTTAGTTCACATACCATGCCTTCTTGGACAGAATCCAAAGTGAAGCCCTTGTGCAACAAAGATAGGCGCAAAGAAAGCCAGATCTTCCTTTTCCCTTTCTCTTTCTTATCCTCATCCAACCGCAACACAATGCAAGATACCAGCTGTCCAATATGGAATATGCTAGCAAGGAGATTATCTGCTACAGCCTGGTAAAGATTAAAATGTAAAGATTGCGTACATGAAATATATTAAACATACTTCAATAAAGAATGGGATATAGTGACAATAACAATGGGTTACAGGGAAAGAAATGTTTATCATTACCTTCGTTTCATTATCCAAAATAGGATCCAAAGCTTCAGAAGCTCGAACTAATCCACGCAATCCCCCTGGAAGGCTAATTACAAGGTCCTTCTCATTTACTTCAGCAACAACTCCCCAAACCTTCATTCCAGCAGATATGTTCTGACCAGACATACAGGTATAAGTACATCAACAATTTTTACCCCAAAAAAAAAAAACGAAAATCCCACATGATGCATAGACTAAAAAAAATCTACAAAACTTTACGTAATTTTTTAAGGGTATTAAGTATTATAGGTGAACTACAAAAACTTCACTTGGCAGAGTGTAATAACGTCATTTATCTTAGCTGTCTTATACATACAAACATTTATATATGCACATAATAAAATTTAAATTCTTTAAAAAGAAAGTTAGAAATCACAATGCTTTATGTTTTCAGACGGATACCTTCATAGTGATCTTGTTTGCATATTTAGGTAGTTTTCCAGTAATACCATCACCGAAAAGCGAACCCAAATCGTCCTCCGATGAGACACTCTTCTTCTGCATCCCTATCTTCTTTCTTTTCTTCATCTCCCGCTCCTCTGCCTCAAATTCTGCATCGACTTCAGCGCGAATTTCATCGCGCTCCTGTCTGTTCAAAGCACTTCCTCCACCTTCAATTCAAAAAAATAAAAAATCAACAACTTAGACCCCGTTAATTGCCAATATAGTTCAATATAAAAACACATAATTGAGAAATAAAAACTACTGAAGTTCGAACCTCTGGGGAAATCAGGAACGTCGTCTTCGAGCTGCAAAGCGACGGCTTCGGACCGGGCGGTGTCGTTTCGGTCCTTGTTTGGTTTGAACGGCTTTTTGGAGGACTTGTTGAACTTTGGGGGGTCTCGAGCCTTCTTCTTGCCTTGGGGTTTCTGGGAAGACGCCGCCATTTTCACAAAACGATAGTGGTGGCTGTATGCAACGAGTGATATGTATATATATTGTGCGTGGGTTGCTTCAGGGATTGGGGTTTTAGAGGTTTTAGAGGTTTTAGAAGAAAAACTTTGAGAGACAGAGAAGGTAGAGTCTATAGAGCAGCAGACTGCAAGGGTTTAGGGCGAGTGGGTGAGTGAGGAGCTCAAGTCAAACGGCGTCGTAAGTTTATAGTAGGGCCTTTTTCTTTTTTAGCCATAGTGAGTAGGGTTCGTTGCGGTTTGGTTACCACAACTTATCAATGAAACCATGAACCAACCGATACATTGCGGTATTGTAAAAAGACAAATCATGAACAGTATGTCGGCATACCACAATTGTCGGTATATTGTGGTCGGTATACCACAATTGTCAGTATATGAAACAACACAACATTACAAAACTTTCTATCAACAAAAAAAGAGTATGCACATGCTTAAAAATATTGTTGAAATAAGCAAAACTTTCTATCATTGGCAATGATTCTTTAACTCATATACAGAGAGAATGAACTTTATTATTAAGAATAAACCAATACAATACACAATCTTGCTAATGCACAATTAATTAACTAAATAGTTTATTGCAAGCTAGAGATTATCTTGGCTAACCCACTAATAACAACTTAACAAAATTACCAACCCAACCGATGAGTTTGCAATACTAATTGAAACTCAAGTTCCTAAAAGTTTAATTATTTACTAATTAAGTTATATTAATTCACTAAATATTTAATGATATTTCTTCAAGGCTGAGATTTAAAAATAATAAAAACAATAGGCGGAGAATACACTTCACTAGTAATACATTTAAAGCCTAGGTGAGTCCTACAGAGAGGAAGAAGATGAGAGAGAGAGAGAGAGAGAGAATAAAAAGAAAAAGAAGAAGAAAGAAGAGATAAAGATTCATCTAAATGATGAAGTCCTAGCCTCTATAAAATAGGGTTATTCATATAAAATAGGGTTATTCATAACAATGGTCCCTCAACTACACTCGAAGTTATATTTTGGTCACTCAACTCAAATATTAGTTGCAGAGGTCACTCAATTGGATGTTGTGTTGCACCATTAATCCCTACCATCAAGTTTGTGACTTTTTCTGTTTAAAATGATGACATGACAAGCATCTCTTAGATTATTGATGGGCAAATGTGACTTTTCAGTTAAGATTATTTATAGCAATGATCCCTCAACTATACTCGAGTTACATTTTGGTCACTCAACTCCAAAAATAGTTACAGAGGTCACTCAATTAGGTGTTGTGTTGCACCATTAGTCTCCACCGTTAGAGAGACTTAACGGTAAGGACTAATGGTGCAACACAACACCCAATTAAGTGACCTCTGCAACTAATATTTGAGTTGAGTGACCAAAATGTAACTCCGAATATAGTTGAAAGACCATTGCTACAAATAACCCTATAAAATAATTATAAGTATTTATTTTAATAATTAATTATATTATATTGCGGTTTGCGGTATACTGCACTATTTGGATATGCTGAATCACAACCGCATATTGCGATCGGTTCTATAAACCGCATGTTGCGGTTGGTTTTTGTGATAAGTCAGTTTATATGCGGTAAAACCTCAGTCAGCGTTAGCGGTTTTTCGGTCTAAAATGCCATCCCTAATAGTAAGCATCTCCAAGGCAAGAGGCAAAAGAGTAGGCAAACCGCATTTGCCTTGCCACATCAACATTTTCATGCTCTAAAGGAAAGAGGTAAATGAGTAGGCAAAATATACCTACTCTCCCCAACAAGGCAATATTGCCTACTTTAAAGTGAAAAGGTATATTGGGCCCCACTTGCTTTTTATAATAAAATATCATCTCCACTCTCTCACCTACTTTTTATAAATATAATAGTAAATGTAAAAGATAAAATAAATAATATAATAATAATTTGTAGACTTTCATTGCCTAGTCTCTTAGAGTGACCAACTTTTTTCATGAGGCAAATGGGTAGGCAACATGCCAACTAAGTTGTTATAGTACAACTTTGACTATTTCATTTGCCTACACCCTTGCAGATGCTCTTAGGGATGGCAATTTTCCCACAGGTAAGGGTCTTCGCGAGGCTTCAATCATAATGGGTTGGATATGAAGGATAAAAAAGGGTATAGGGACGAGTTCGGAGAATTATTCGGGTATGGTATTTGGGTCTGAACACGCCCTGTTTAGAATATATATAATTTATTTTTCATATAAATATATTATAAAGATATGTGATGGTGGTGCTACCTCTATAATAATTATCATGTCTTGGACATGGTTTTAACATGTAATAATTTTTTTAAATAGTCTAGATTTTTAGTTCATAAAAATTGAATTGATAGATATCTTGTGCTCGCTTTTTTTCTTGTTCAACAAAGTAGTAGGCTTATTTACTATAGTACTCTTTGAAACTATGGTCAAACCTCGCTTTACCCCCTACAAGTTAAAGTGACCTAGAGTACCCCTTGACCAAGGTTTGGTGGTTCACTTTGCCCCCCACTATTAACTATGTTAAAACGCTGATGTGGCACAAATAGGACTCACTCTTTTGTTGAAATATATGTCACCTAAGTGCCATATGTAAAATAATAATAAAATATTTTATTTAAAAAATTTAACAAATAGAAAAAGAAAAAAAAATTACATTGCTTCTCTCTTCTCTCTACCTATTTCTTTCTGCCTACCTAAGCCCTGACCTCGTACCTAACCAACCCACTTGGGGTAGCCATCATTGCCCCACCAGCTCCTCCCCTCGCTTTAACCAGCTTAGCAGCCCCAAAACCACTCATTCCAAACGGCGCTGGAGCACACCGACTCGTTACTATGGATGAAGTACAGGAAGACGAAGAGGCCTATGGCATTTGCGAGAGCAACAGGGGACGACATTTTCAACGCGATCATATGGGACATGGTGGTGGACCCCTCGTTTCAACAATTGGGGCTAGGATTGGGGTTAGGGAAGGCGGTGATGGAGAAGTTGGTGGAGGAATTGGTGGCGAAAGAGATTTGTAATGTAGCTTAGTAAGTAAATATTCATTTGATAGGTTAGTAGTAAAGATTTCTTTTGTTTGGTAAACATTAATGGTAAAGATAAGCAGCAAATCACATGCAATTACAGAATTTCTTGTGCTTGAATTTTAATTACTGAAATTCTATGCTTGAATTTAAGCAACAAAGCACAACCCCAAATCGAAAGTCAAACCCATTCAAACTCATTCAAACATCATACAAATTAAAAGGGATAATACCCAAAACTATTCAAGAAATCAAAACCAAGAAGGCTGGGGGGCGCTCCTTTTGTTTATAAATTAAATTTTGTTTTTGTTTTAGGGTTTAGAAAATTATTGGAGTTTTTGGGTTCTATTTGATAGGTAAGAAAATCTCAACAGGAAGTTGAGATTTCAGAGGTGGGTTTGGTTGGGAAAGGAATGGTTTTGAGGATTTTGGGGTGGCGAAGCTTGTTAGAGGGAAGGGAGGAGCTAGGGCAGTGATGGTTGCCCCAAGTAGGTTGGTAGGGGAGGGAGTCAGGTATAGAGAAAGAAATAGGGGGAGAGAAGAGAGAAGAGAGAAGGGGAGAGAGAAGTAATGTAATTTTCTAATTTTTTTTCAAAATAAAATATTTTATTATTTTTTTTCACATGTGGCACTTACATGGCATATATTTTACAAAAGAATGGGTCCTATTTGTGCCACATCAGCGTTTTTAATAGAATTTTAACAGAGTTAACATTGGGGGGCGAAGTGAACCATCAAATCTTAGTCAAAGGGGTACTCTGGGTTACTTTAACTTTCATGGTGTAAAGTGAGATTTGACCATAGTTTCAGGGGGCACTACAATAAATAAACGTTTTTTTTTTTTTTGTCATAATTGGGCTGGTTGGGGAACTTATTCCCCAACAAATGCGGGGATAGGGAATACCCGATTTGAATATTGCGAGTATGAAGGCATGGATGGGGATGGGAATGGCATACCCACCCCGAACTCGATCCATTGCCATCCCTAGTAAGGCTTTTTTCTTATAGAACAATGACGTTTATGACCAAAATAAAATATACAACAATATCGTTTGGTGATTCACACTCAATGCACTAGAGAATTTTATTGGAGTAAATAGTCAAATAATATGGGTAGAATATTTTCAGATATATTTCATTCTCCGAAAGGAGGTATTTATAATACAAGGTTGTAAATCCTAGTAGGGTTAAACTAAGAAAAGAAGTGGTATCCTAATTACATAATATCTATACAAAAGGAAATAAATAAAATAATATCCTAATAGAATAGGGATATCTCGCTAACACTCCCCCTCAAGTTGGAGCAAAGACGTTACGCATGCCCAACTTGTCAAGCGAGTTGAGAAAGATACTTGAAGAAACAGCTTTCGTAAGAACATCAGCTAACTGATACTCAAAACGGATGAAGGGGAAAGACACAATCTCCTCATCCAACTTTTCTTTAATGAAATTTCGATCAACCTCCACATGCTTTGTACGGTCATGTTGTACAGGGTTATGAGCAATTGCAATCGCAGCGGTATTGTCACAATATAAATCCATGGGTTTATTAGGCCCAAAACCAAGGTCTCTCAACAATCTTCTCAACCATAGTAACTCAGATACACCATGGGCCATTCCCCGATACTCGGCCTCAGCACTAGATCGAGACACGACCTTTTGTTTCTTGCTCCCCGTGTAACAAGATTACCACCAACAAACATAAAATACCCAGATGTCGAACACCTATCTGTAGCTGAACCTGCCCAATCAGCATCTGTGTATCCTTCCACGTTCGTATGACCATACTTGGAGAAAATTAAACCCTTGCTAGGAGTTACTTTCAGATACCTCAGAATACGAGTCACAGCCCCCATATGATCCACACTAGGAGAGTGCATAAACTGACTCACCATACTTACAGCATATGCAATGTCTGGACGGGTATGAGATAAATAAATCAACTTTCCCACAAGCCTTTGATAACGTTCTTTATCAGTCGGAACTTGATCGGGATATAACACTAACTTATGATTCTGCTCACTTGGGGTATCAATCGGTTTACAATCCAACATTCCAGTTTCTGCAAGTAAATCTAAAACATACTTTCTTTGAGATAGAAAAATACCATGTTTAGACCTGGCAACTTCAATCCCAAGAAAGTACTTTAAATCACCCAATGATTTCATCTCGAACTCAGAAGCCAAATACTTCTGAAGACTCTGTATTTTTACATGATCATCTCCAGTCACAATCATATCATCAACATAAATAATTAAAGCCGTCAATTTACCTTTATGACGCTTTAGAAATAAAGTATGATCAGAGTTACTTTGCACATACCTAAACTTTTTCATGGATGCAGCAAATCTTCCAAACCACGCTCTTGGAGACTGTTTTAATCCATACAAAGATTTCCATAGCTTGCACACCACACCCTCCTTAGAGGTCACAGGGATACCCGGCGGAAGATCCATGTATATTTCTTCCTTGAGGTCACCATGGAGGAATGTATTTTTGACATCAAATTGTAACAGCGGCTAATCATGGTTAGCAGCTAAGGACAAGAGCACGCGCACAGTGTTGAGCTTTGCTACTGGAGCAAAAGTCTCAGTGTAATCCATTCCATAGGTCTGAGTATACCCTTTTGCTACCAATTTTGCCTTGTAACGGTCAATAGACCCATCACTCTTGTGCTTCAAAGTAAACACCCATTTGCACCCAACTCTTTTTTTTCCTTTTGGTAGAGGAACAAACTCCCAAGTGGCATTCTTATTTAAGGCTTCCATCTCAACATGCATTGCATCTACCCAGTTTTGATCAGATAGAGCATCCTGCAACTTAGTTGGCACACATACAGTAGATAATTGACACAAATATGATGCATATGACTTAGATAAACGATGAGTTGACATATAACGGTTAATGGGATATTTGGACTTGGCATGTATATCAAAAGAATATTGCAATTTAGGTTTCCCACGGGTGGTACGTGGGGGCAAAGAATAGGTAGGCACATCACTAGAAAGTACCTCATTATCACAACTTGATTGAGGCAATGGCAGGGCAGAGGGGGGTCTTGTATCAATTTCATCTGTACGAGAGTCGATAGTATCACTGTTATGTCCTTCTGAGAGAGGCTCGAAAAAACCCAAAATATTATCTGGCGACCGGTCGTGACATTCCTGGCGACCGATCGCTTCACTAGTATCGATACTGTTGTCGCTCGTCGAGGCTAGCGACTGGTCGCTTCCTATGTGCGACCGGTCATTCCCTGGACAGATTCGTTCACGACCGGTCGCTTCCTCACCGCGACCGGTTACTTCCTCACCGCGACCGGTCGCTTCGCTCGTATCGGTACTGTTGTCCTTCGTTGAGGTAGGCGACCAGTCGCTTCCTATGTGCGACTGGTCATTTTCAGCACAGATTCGTTGGCAACCGGTCGCTTCCTGTTCGCCAGAAATTCCTTCTCCAGGTCCAAAATCTTCCATATTTTCCACTCCGAAACTCTTCAATTCACTCCCCCTCTCCCCCTGAATTGAAAAGGTGACATCCAAAGTGACATGTACCTTCTGAGTAGACGGGTAATAACACTTATAACCCTTCTGAGTAGTAGAATAACCAATCAAGACGCAGCGGAGAGCACAAGAATCAAGTTTACTCCGTTGATGGGAGTAGACATGAACATACGCAACACACCCAAACACATTCGGAGGTAACTTAGAGACCGAAACCGGAGGAGTAAGAGCACACAACACATCAAGTGGGGTCTTGAAATCAAGAACCCGACTAGGAGTACGGTTAATCAAGTAGGCGGCGGCCAAGACACCATGTCTCCAAAGATGATGGGGAACAGGCATATCCAACATCAGAGAGCGAGCAACTTCAAGTAACTGACGATTCTTCCTTTCAGACACACCATTCTGTTGAGGTATGAATAGAGTGGTAGTTTGGTGAATGATACCTTGATCACGAAAGAACTGGGTCAAGGTATGATTCACATATTCACCACCATTATCAGTCCGAAATACTTTAACACGAGCATGAAACTGAGTAGACACCATGGCACAAAAGTCAGGAAGAATAGAGGCAACATCATGTTTATTCTTCATCAAATACACCCATGTTAAGCGAGTGCAGTCATCAATAAACGTAATAAACCAACGGAAACCATGAGAAGTCACACGAGCAGGACCCCAGACATCAGAATGTACTAACTCAAAAAGCAAAGCAGCTTTATTATTACTTAAGGGAAAAATAGTACGGTGGCTCTTGGCCATTACACATGTCTCACACTTAAAACTGGACTCATCACATGAGCGAAATAAAGATGGAAACAGACGTTTAAGGTAGCCAAATGACGGGTGTCCCAAGCGACGATGCCATAACCAAATTTGTTGTTTGTCTTTGACACTGCAACTTTGAATAGTATTAACGACACGATCACGAACTGGTGCAGAAGACAACGTCAAATAATATAACCCCCCCTATCTGTTTACCATGCCCAATCACCTCGTGAGTCTTGAAATCCTGAAAAGAGCAATGGGTAGGATAGAAAGTAGCAGAAGCATTAAGTGTATCAAATAATCGACCAACAAATAACAAGTTACAATGGATATTGGGAACTAATAACGCACGAGACAAGGACAGAGTTGGAGTGAGAGAGATTGTGCCCTCGCCAGTAATTGGAGAGGGCAAGCCATTAGCACTAGTTATGTATGGGTCACGGGTGTTACTAGACAACTCATCAAAAAAATTAGCATCATAAGTCATATGATCAGAAGCACCAGTGTCAATTATCCAAGTATTGGAGCCAGTACTTGGAATAGAGTCAGCAACACTCAAATTTGCAGAAGCAGCAGCAACAATGGAGTTATCACCCATGATTGTAGCAGAAACTCAACAAAGCACGCAGACTATACAACAGAACACAGCACAGACACAAAAACGGCAGATGCACGAAGACAAGCACGAACACAGTAGAGGCACGAACACAACAGAGCCCACAGCAGAACACAGCAAAGGCACAGGCACAAACACGACAGAGTACGCAGCGGAACACAGCAAAGGCACAGGCACAAGAACCCTAAAAGAAATTAGGGCACACAGTAGAACACGGGTGGGCACAACACACACAGGTCACCAAAAAGTCGGCTCTGATGCCAAGTCAAACAATATGGGTAGAATATTTTCAGATATATTTCATTCTCCGAAAGGAGGTATTTATAATACAAGGTTGTAAACCCTAGTAGGGTTAAACTAGGAAAAGAAGTGGTATCCTAATTACATAATATCTATACAAAAGGAAATAAATAAAATAATATCCTAATAGAATAGGGATATCTCGCTAACATAAATTACACATATGATGTTACCAATTGATTGTTAGTTGGATTGGTACAGTGTAATTCGAGCACGGTTGAAGGTTGATCCATCCAACCCTAATTCGTTCTTCATTATATGGGTTGGAGTTCAAATGTAGGTTTGGTTAGAGCATGTCTAATGGAATTGAGTGATTTGGCCTAGGCTAGGTCCAGATATGGCCTCAAATGAAAAAAATCACTTTCTAATGCATGTGTTTTGCCTAAGGCAAGATGAGGGGCTAGTTATTCCCACATGCTAGCCCGACCAAGATAAGGGGCCCACTATTAATTTTTTAAAAGAAAAAAAGGAGCAACAAAAGCTAATGCCAACAGTCATTGAGGAGCTACCACATGGCGCTCTAAAATGTAACAGCCCAACGATTAGTTGCTGACCTTTTTTTGTTCTTTTTCAGTTCCCAACTAGTTCAATCTTTTCTTTTTCTTTTTTCTTTTGGGAGATTCACTATTATACCCAATATAAGAGCCCAAATTTTTTATAAAAAAAACTCTATATGAAATATACTTTAGAAACACACTCAAAGCTCATTTATAACATAATAAAAATACTTTTAACTTCTTTTAAATTTCAAAATTGTCATTGATTTCTTAAACAAACCCAACCCCAACCCCAAAACCTCATAAAGAAGCCCAGAACACTCAATAGGGCATCAAAGTAATTTAATAATAAAAATTAAATTCAATAGGGCCATCTATTAATTTTTGGGTTTGTTTATACAAATTAAATTGTGTAGGGTTTACTTATAGTTTTAGTGCTAAGACTGGGTATACGGCTAAATATCTCTTTTTTTTCGCTCACAACTCTATAAAAACCTAACCATTTGTTCATCACCTTTTCACCTAAAAAATCTCTTAATTACTCCAAACATTTCTACTTGTTTGTCTTTTTTCATTTTGCTCAAAATTGTTGTTCCAAAATATGGCTCAAAATTGTTTCCAAAAATAAATTTTTGTGTTGCTTTTCTTATGCTTTGATTTTTGTCACAAATGAAATAATAATAAACTAAAATAACAAGTTTTGAGTTTTAGCTCCTAGCCCCTAGCCCCTAGCCCCTCCACACCACTAGAACCACAAAAAAATATTGAGAGGCTATATTTTGTGAATAGTACCATTTTGAGGGGCTAAAACAAAACCTAGTCCCTTGCCCCTTGCCCCTTGCCCTTGCATTTTTTTTGGGTCATAACCCCTTGCCCTTGCATTAGACATGCTCTTAGGTGGTCAAGACACTGAGTTCGTACCTTTGGACCCAAATTAAAATCCCCTTCATCATAAATTATATTAATACGTACCAAGGCAAATATTTAAAAATCTTTTGTTTAAGTTATTTAATATGTTAGAGCATAATTGGTTTTTCTCACATAATCATGATATATTACATCCATTTAAAGGATAAATTGGTCTTGTAAGGGGTCTCCTTAGTAGTTAAGAATGTTTACTTATGCACTCATGACATTGTTCGATTTCTCCATCTCCCAAATATCACTCGTATAAAAAAGGGATAAATTGGTTTGGCAAAAAGTCATTTATAGTCTTTGTAGTTTCTCGGTTTTACCACTTGGGCCCCTATAGTTTCAATTTTTGCAATTTTATCCTTGTAGTTTTCAACTTTGTCAATTTTATCCTTATAGTTTTTAATTCTAAGAAATTCAATGACACATTTCAATTTCTAACAAAAGTCCTCTCAATTATGTAAAGTTTTGACCAGGTGCCACTCACATAGAGGGGTATTTTGGTCAACTTGAGCCAAATTCCTCCCAAATTCCTTCCAATTTTCCCTAATTTCTAATAAGAGATGTAAATTTTTTTGAAACCATGGGCCCCAAACTAACGCCTACAGTGAATGGGAAAAGTTCCAGTTTGTGTTTCATTATTATATGGCTTGAGTGAACCTCCACGTGAAGGGCACGTGGTGAAAAACTTGACGTAATTTGGAGGAATTGATAGAAATTGAAATGTGTCCTTGAATTAGTCAAAATTGAAACTACTACAATGATAAAATTGACATAATTGAAACTATAGGTACTAAAGTGGTTAAAACAATAAACTATAGGGACCAAACGTAAACTTTTGCCAATTGGTTTCTAACAACTTTTATGAGCCATTTTATAGTGCGGGCCTTATATATGACCCTTAAGTGAGGTCCTATATCTTAACCGTTGGATCAAGCTAACCAATTTGATCTAACGGTTAAAAGATAAAGCCTCGCCTAAGGGCCATGTATAAGAGCAGTTCCACCCGTTAGCCTAGCCATGGAAAAAGGCCCACCAAGCGAGCATAATGGGACTCCAGCAGTTGAATCTAGCCCGAACAGATGGTGGGCTCCACCAAGTTCGAGCATGCCCGAAAGCAAAAACAGCCCTAGCCGTTACTTGAGGGCATTGACGTCAGTAAAGAAAAATAAAATAAAAATTTTGAAAAATTACCCAAAAAATCAAGAATATTTTTTAATACATACCTAGCAATTTTTTTAATTAATCTCATATATATAAATAAAATTAATCTCATATGAATAGTAATTGCTCTTGAATTGCCATGGCAACGGGTGGAAAAGCAACAAAAATATTGATAGGGCAGATACTATTCATGTGAACAGTAAGGCCCTCACTATTGAATTCTTGCAACTATTAAAACTCGGGCGTGTCCACAGACTTTGAAATGAGCCCACAAGCCTAAACGCTATAGCCCAAATGCTGGCCTAGGGCTAAGAGCCTGAAAGTTATTGCCCAAATGCAGACATAGTTACCCTGACGTTACTATCCAATCACAGCCATCCAGTAAATATGAACGGCTGGATTTCGCCACGTCTCATCAAAACACATATCCGGAGGAAGTAGACAAAAATAGCCCTCCTCAGCCGAACCTTCTCGAATGTAATGATTTAATGCCAATCTGAGACTCACAGCCACAACAACCGTAACATTGATCAGAAAACCCCAGATCCCGTAGTTTTGATCGCGTTCCCAAATCTCGATACCGTACGCCTTCTTCTTTTCCTTTAGGTTCGTCTTCAATTTCGGTTTTTTATATGTTATGATGAAATTAGGGTTCATCTTCGATTTGGGTTTGTAATTTGTCGTGATGACTGTTGTAGGTGAAAGAAAATGAGGGGTAGGAGTTATAGTTACAGCCCTTCGTCGCCTAGGGGTTACAGCAGACGACGTCGTAGCCCTAGCCCTAGAGGTCGCTATGGAGGTCGTGGTAGGGATCTTCCCAGCAGTCTCTTGGTTCGCAATCTTCGCCATAACTGCAGGTATTTTATTATTTATTCTGTTTCTTGCAGAATATGTATTTTATGGTAATAATTTTGTAGGATTTAAATTTGTGGTTGTGCTTCATTTATATTCCTGCAATTGGGTTGTGTTGCATCGATTAGAAAATTATGTTCTTCTGATTTTTCAAGTCCTGAAATTTATATTCCTGCTTGTGGTTTGCAGGCCAGAGGATTTACGTGGGCCATTTGGGCAATTTGGCCCGCTCAAGGACATCTACTTGCCCAGGGATTATTATACCGGGTAAGAATGCTTTTTATCTATGCAAATTCTGGGATTTTGTTTTAAAAAATTATGTGAAATTTTTGGGAGTATTTTGTGGTTGAATTGAACTAAAACTTGTGAATTGGGACAATTGTTTTGGTTTGATCTGAGTGTTTGATGACGGGAATAGTAAATTTGTATTTGGCATTTTTAAATATTTATTGGAATTTGGTTGTTTTTATTGAAAGTGTTGAAGACACCAATGAAGTAATAAGAGTACTGTGTTGAAGACAACAATGAAGTATATAGAGTCTTGTTATGAAGAGACCAATCAAGTAAGTAAGAGTGTTCAAGGTGGTCTTAGTGTACATGAAGATGTGAAGAAAGTTGGTTTGAAAACATTGAGAAGAAGTTGAAGTCTGGTCTTAGTGTACATGAAGATGTGAAGAAAGTTGGTTTGAACACATTGAGAAGAAGTTGAAGTCTTGAAGAATTTCAACTCAATTTTATCCTTAACTCCAACAAGGTTAGCAGCCAGTGATGTTTCCACTTGAATTGTATAAAGTCTGGGGAGCTATTTGTGCTTATGATGCTCATTGTAAAACATGCTGGAGTTTCAACCATATATATGGATTTTCTGTAATACAAGAAGGTTCCAGTAACATTGATAGAAGAATGTGTATTTTTTTTTTTCTGTTATACTGACTGTTATTTTATGGTTCAGGGAGCCACGTGGCTTTGGATTTGTTCAGTTTGTAGACCCTGCTGATGCCACAGATGCCAAATACCATATGGATGGGCAAATTCTCCTTGGACGGGAAGTAACAGTCGTATTTGCTGAGGAAAACAGAAAGAAGCCATCAGAAATGAGGGCAAGAGATCGTGTCAGGTAAGTAATGTTGTTGTTGACAGATATACCCCCTACATTGTGGGTGTTCTATTTTTAAATAGAGTAATTTGCTACAGGTCTAGATGGTTTTTCTGTCTTTCTATTTAAGAGAGAAGGATTACATGGGTGATCAATCATGTTTATCTTAGTGACTCGTTTTGATCTAAAATTTTGATTTGTAAAATTTGATTCTCTATGTGATCAGTTTTTACTTGTTCAACTTCATATCCCCCACCAATTTGTCGTGTAATTATAAATTCTTTGTTATTTGATATTAGGGGTCGGTCATACGATAGAAGACGGTCTTCCTCTCGTTATTCTCGATCACCGCGATATGCTCGAACCTACTCTCGAAGTCCTGATTACTATTCACCTTCTCCTAGGCGGAGGCGGTACTCAAGGTATGCGCTAACTTTAATTTTATTTGTTTTGATCTTTTACCTATATGCACCAGTAAAGGGGGAAATATCACTATGAGAACTGTTTTACTCAGCACTTCTTATTCTGATTCAGGTCAATTTCACCGAGGGACAGAAGGTACCGGGAGCAATCACGCTCAAGATCTCCCTATGGTTCAAGGAGCCGTAGCCGCAGCTTTAGTAGGAGCCGGAGTCAAAGCTTGGACTACTCTCAGTAGTGGGACTCTGCAGAGGTGCTTAATCAGAAAGTAGAAGAATCTATGTTTGAAGTTGTTATCTAAATAAATATTCAGTAATTCTACTCCGGGGGATTAATGTTGACATTAAAAGTACTGCTGCATTGTATCCTAGTTTTCTTTGTTCGACCATAAGTTGAATGGCCCATTTTATCATGATGAACTTGTTTCTCTGGGGCTTTGAGCTATATGTCCAATTGGAATGAGTTTTTGTTTAATAGAGCATTTTAATCACCACCAAGGTTGGCCATAATTTACTCGAAAGTGCCCAAAATATCCTTAATTCTTTTAGAAACCTGACATTAACAGAAGACACAACGGTGGTTGCTAATGGGGGTTGTGATTAAAAGGAGAGAGCTTTACTGATAATTCCTCAACATGGAAATTATAAGGCCAAATTGGATACACGTATGTGAAGGCCAACCAAGTTAGGCATCCTGTACCAAGTTAGGCAATTCTTGATGTCTAGCTCGCCAGGGTCTCTCGCAAAACTAATCTTCATAACACGGACATCCGAAAAATTGATGGCGAGTCCCAAATTTATCTTTATTATTTTCGTATAGTTTAAAAGGAGAGAGAGCTTTACTCATAATTCGTCAACATGGAAATCATAAGACCAAATTTTATAATGTATATGAAGGCCAACCAAGTTAGGCATCTTGTACCAAGTTAGGCAATTCTTGATGTGTAGCTAGCCAAGGTCTCTCACAAAACTTCTCTTCATAACACGGACATCCAAAAAATTGACGGTAAGTCCCAAATTTATCTTTATCATTTTTGTATGGGTTTTTTTTTTTTTTTTTGGTCAAAGGAATGAACATAGCATTACCATAGAGTGTTACATAAAGGCCCAATACAAAAGTCAGAAAAATAAAACAAAGGCTCAACCAAACAAAATAAAAGCCCAAAACAACCAAAAAACCCCAAAAAACAAAAATCCTAGAATCAAAACTTAGAAACAAACTTCTTAATTTACCCAAAAAATAATCTAAGTAAATTGACAGACAAAAATAAGGGAATCTTTTGAACTTGAGCAGTGCTTATTTAGGGTTTTTAGGGCCGGATTGATTTCTGTGTTGTCTTTTTTTGCTGATCCCTCATTACCAGGAAGAAAAAGGGCAAGAAAAAGGGCGGGTGTTAATATAATTATATTATATCTGTGTTTGCATTTCTGAAAGAGCAAAATGATACCGCCAGTCGCCTTTATGCATTTCTGACAAGTGGTGAGCCAAAAAGATTTAAAAGTATTTTAGTTTTTAGGCATTCGGCTCTCAACCGTTCGTTCTGTGTCATAATGAAAGTGGATATTTTTCACTTTTTTTCCCAAAGATTGGAGGAGGGAAAGAGAGAGAATCTTTAAATTTGTCAAGAAAAGCATTCCCAAAGATTGCTATGTTGTGCGTTATTAAATTCACAGCATTGTTGAAATATACCAAATGCAAATACTCTTAAGCCCCTTTTGTTTGATGAAAATAATTTCCCGAAAGATGAGAATTAGGAAAATTCATTTCCCGAGTTTGGTAATGGTGAGAAAATAATTAGAAAATATTACATTCTTTTTCGTATTTGGAGTGTGTAGACTTTAAAAATAAACTTTATTTAATTTTTTAATTATACATCTATTAGCCGTCCTACGTTTATTTTCTCCCATCGTTTTCCCATATACGAGGAAACCTTATATGGCCGCCCAAACAGTATTTCTCATGAACCAAACAGTATTTCTCATGAACCAAACGCATCCTTATATCTTTCGAACTACAGTCTTACACAACTTTGAATGCAAAATATCTTCCATGATTGAACTCACTGAAATGAGTCGGTCAATGCTCAGGAAAACCAAAAAAATATTTTACAAGCTGAAACAAAATCCGCTTACAACTTTGAAAAATACAACCCTCAATTTTCATCCTTTCGATAAAAAAAGTGGGGAAAAAAAAGAAGAAAAAAAAGAAGAAAACAAAGCCACAAAAGACAACCCTCAATTTTCTTTTTCTAAACTCGAAAATTGAAAATCTCAAATCTCCACGCAGCAACCGGACTGCACGAACCCAGAGAACTCGACAGGAGCTTCCACATTCCTCAATTTACCATTTTGCCCTTCAACCAAAAATGACCCTTGCGCCCCGCCTTGGTAAGCCGACCCTGATACTAAGGCCCACGGGCCCAACTCAACCGCGCTGGTCCCGACCCCAACCCGCGAGTCACAGTCGCCCCAACAAAACAGCTTCCCATCCTTTCCAACCCCAACGCAAGACCTCGGGCACTGACCCGCACGCCACGCGTCCTCAACCCGGCTCCACCGACCCGACCCGATTTCATAAACCTCAGCGCACCCCACGAAACACCCTTGACTGTCCGTACAATACCCGCTCACGACCCAAAACTCCGACCCGGAAACAAACCCCTCGCACTCGTCTCGCTCCTGACTCATCCCAGCCAACTCGCTCCACTCGTTCTCCCTCACGTCGTAGACCCTCGCCGATTTCAACGCGTTCTTGTTCTGGTCGTGCCCTCCGGCGACGTAGACCCGGCCGTTGTACTCGCCGGCGGCGAAGAACGACCGGGTCTCCGGCATATCCTTGCCCCGAGTCCACCTCTGAGTCGTGAACTCGTACACGAACACGTCCCTGACGGGCTGGTAACTAGCCGGGTCCCACCCGCCCATCAACACGAGCTTGCCCTGGCAGGCCGTCACTTGGCAGAACAACGGAAGCCCATGTGGGTATTTCGGAACCGGGTCGACCCGGTCCCAGCTCCCACTGACAGGGTCAAAAACCGAGACACCGTAAACGGGCGGTCCAGCCGGTTTGGTCTCGTCCACCCCGGTCTGAACCGTAAGCGCCTGGACGAGGCAAGCGGGCTTGTGGGTGCGCCCGGATTGCTTTCTGTGGTTGTAAAAATCCCGACTTTGAAGCAAGTCCTGCCAGCGGCGGCAAACTCGTGAGGCGACTCGGTGAGTCGAGTAGTGCAAACGAGTCAGGCACTCGTGCCCGAGTTCCTCTGGTAGACCAGGTATTAACTCGATCATTTGCATTTTTTTTGGGTTTTTTTTTCTTTTCTTTTTTTGGGCGATAAAAGTTAGAAATATTTTGTCTAGAAGGTTTCAGAAGATGGGAGGTGTGGTGGGCTTTCACTCACTCGGCTATTTATAAGCGAACAGAAAGTGATGGATGGAACATGGGGTGTAAATCAACGGTTGCCATGCGCCGCACACAGATTTGGGAAATTTAGGCATTTTAAAATTGAAACTTAAAATATCCAAATCTGTTTTTTTTTCGGGTTAAGAAAAATCAAAGGGAATCGAACCGAAGAGCTCGAGTGCAAGATAGTTATCAGTTCAGTTATGCTGGTTTTGGCTGGGTTTTTTTAAAAATAAATTTTGAACTTTAAAATATCCAAATTTGTTTTTTCTGAGTTTAGAAAAACTGAAGCAAACCGAATCGAAGATCTCGGATGCAAGATAATTATCAGTTCAGGTATGCTGGTTTTGGCTGGGTTTTTCTTTAATAAATTTTTAGCTTTTTTATTTTCTTCGTTTTTTTTTTTTTTTGGTACAGAACAAAATTATTTTCTTCGTTTTTGCTTTGCTTTAATCTATATATATAAAGCAAAATGTAGAGAATGGTGAAACATTTAAAATACTAGAAAATGCATTTGGTTAATGTAAATATTAAGAATTGAAATTATTAATTAAATGAGGATAATACGGTAAATTCATGCTTTTTCATATTTAAAAAAAATCAGAAGAAAAATCAGATAATGGCTCACTTTTATGGAACACAACTACCTATTATCTTTTTTAATTCTAAAATAATTTTTAATTTTTTAAGAAAAAGCCTTTCGTAGGCGTGGAAACGCGTGCGAAGAGATTAGTGGTAATTAAAAGATACGTTTTTTTTTTTATTGGTTCTGAATTAAAGGATACGTTGAGAAGAGGGTTTGACTGGTTGTTTTAAAGAGGAAAAGGATAAGGGTTGACGACGTGTGGAAACGAGAACAGGGTTCGTGTCCTTTGGTCCCAGACTGTGGGGTTCTCAGTAAAGCCAAAAGCTTCTAGAAGAAAACCGACGTGGATGGATAAAAAATGATTTATTTTGGAACAATAATATCATACCCATTTTCTGTTTTTAATATATTTTTTTATTTTCCTAATTTAATGCCATCTGGATAATGATCCAAATACCAAGACCCGCCGATGAAAACCGGAATAATAATGCCATCTAGATAATTAATATCACACCCTCAAGGTGGAAAATGGGAACTGGAACCGGAACCGGTTTGAATTTGTTTTAGTTTTTTATTTTTTGCGCGACACGATTTTTTTCCTTTCTTTTGAATTGATTTGGTTTGGTTTTGCGGTTTTGCGATTCCAATGTCCACCCCTAATAAAATCTAATTGGTAAAACAAAAAAATAAAAAATCATTATACTATTTGAGTCAATTGAATTCAATATGTGTCTCCTTCACATATTCTTAATAATATTTTAAGCAGCACTGCTGAGCTGGATGTGGCAGTTGTTAACACATATCGGGAGTTGCCACGTGATCACGTGGGATTGGAGAGGATCAGAAAGAAAGCTCAATTAGTTATTGGTGTATTGTCACCATAACATGAATTATGAGAGGAGGAGCATTCGGTTGGTTATTGGTACAAACATCATGTTGAAGTTACGCCTCTCCTAAATCAGAGATCTTGTGTGAAGCAAAACTTCAATGTTAAAGCGAAAGCAGAATCGTTCATGACATTACCTTTCTCTCGAATCTTAAAGGTCCATCGAATCGTGTGAATTTTTTTATTTTTAATATAAGCGATAATCTAAATTACAAGGAACTAGAACTATAACGTGGAGATGGCATCTCCGCGTTCTATCATCCTTTGAAGTTAGTGTTTTAGGTGTTACATCATCAATACGTTTATCTTTTCTTTTGGGTTACATAAATCCTTTTAAGATATGCTTTTGTGAATAGTGCGGAATTCCAAAAATATTGTGTAAAAGCGATGGTAGAACCACTTCTGCTAAGTGAGGGCAAGGTTGGTGTTTGGTACAATAATACTGTAGGGTCTTGTCTCTTGAGGAAAAGGCAAAACGTTCTAGAAGAAAACCGAAGTGGATTGATAAATTGGATTGGAATATCATAGCCACTAAATTTATTTTCTTTTTATCTTCTAATTTAAAGCCACCGATCCTACAGATATAATAGCCAAATCATATCCACCGACTTTAAAATATAATCGCCGAAAAAAAAACTCACTATACAGTTTTTGTCTATTTTATATATATATATATATATATATATATTCTAATACAAGTGATAGTCTAAATTATAAATATTGTCGGTCTTAAGCAACGGCGGATCCAAGAATTTTTCTAGGAGTGGGCTAATTAATATTATATGGTTGGATTATATTTTTTTATATATAGAAAAATATGATAGGATTTCAGGGGGTAGAAGAAAATAAAATCTGATTTGGGTGGCTAGGATAGGCTGAATTCTAAAAGATAAGTGGGCTAATATTTAATTGTAGTGGATTTTGTTGTACAATAAAGACTAAACTACAAGACCAACACTGGGCGAAAGAAGAAAAACAGTGTGCAGAATGTGATTAATTGAAGATAGCAAAACAGTGTTAATTAAGATGATTAATTGAACCAATCCAAAACAGTGTACAAAACCAATCCAATCATGCTGCGATATGTGAAATCCTTATCACATGTGCAGAATGTGATTAATTGAAGATAGCAAAACAGTGTTATTCCAGTGATATACAAGTTTTTCTCCATACCAAGGGCGCCCATTTTTGTATATGCAAGTTGTAACAGATGGTTTTTAAAACCATGGTTTTACCTATGCCCTTTATCCAGCCACCACTAATTAATCATTTGTTTTTGGGATACGAACTCATTAATCATTAAATGATTTAATTTAAATCATATATAGCATAGCATGGAAGTTGTATGCATGCGGTTTTAAGTAGCTGCTCCTATACTGTCTATATTATTATTCAAGGCCATGTTACAAGTGAATTTTTGAGTCAAATGACACAAGGCTCCAATTAAAAATCACTTCAAGTTCATTAGCAATTACAAGGGGCCGCATTTAACAATTGAATGTTATTTCTTTTTTTTTGGATGAGATCCAAGGGTATCCACCGCCGACAGCAGTGACTAATCCCTTTCGCTGCGGGAGCTCTCCAAAGGAGGTAAACAGTTGGCCACAAAATGCGCTCCATTCCCATTAATCCAATTAATCCAATATTTCCTTTTAAAAAACAAACAAACAAACATCCAATTAATCCAATATTTCCTTTTAAAAAAAAGCGGTTAATTCTTCTGTTGTGATGATTTTTTTTTTGTTATAAATGTTTTATGATTCATGTTGTTTTTTTATTTTAGTTTACTAGAACTACTATATTTAAGTCAAAAAGAAAATATATGTGCAGAAATATTTTATTTTATTTATAATTAAACTATGATTGTATACAAAGCTAAATGGCCTCATTTTAATTTTTAGTCTCGGGCCGCAAAAAAGTCAAGGTTGTCTCATAGAGAGGAGGGTTTTCACATACACTATTACGGTGCTATAGGAGTTCGAACTTAAAACTACTGGTCTATAAATTAAAGTCTTTTTCCATTGAGCTATGACCCAAAAAACCAAAAGACTTTATTTACGACATATTCTTTATATTTAAATGGCAGTGCTAAGTTGGATGTGTCAACAGCTGACACGCATTGAGAGTGGCCATGTGGTCACGGGAGATTGGAGCACATCAGAAACAAAAGTCAATGAGTTGTTGCTCTGTCAACATGACATTAATAGCAGTACTAAGTAGCATGTCGTTGGTTCTATTGTCCCAAGCATTATCCAGAGCAGCTCAGATATTCAATGTGATTGCATGCATAGAATGAAAATTTGAAGCTTGGTGTTTAAGTTATGCCATAGGCGTTTTGTTCCCAAACCCTTCTGGACGTATGTTCTCTTTTACCGTTAGCTAATCTTTTTCAGATGTGTTTCTTTTTCCTTTTCTTTTTTTTTTTTTTTTTCGATTTACAATTTTATTTTTTTTAAGAGTAAGCGATAATTGTATTCATAACTTATAGGGGCGGCAATTTCTTATACGACCCGTTACACGACTCGAAACTCGCACGGAAAAAACACGACTTGAACCCGCACGATTAATAATTGGGTAATTTTCAGGTCAACCCGCTGCTGACCCGTTTATAAATAGGTGGATTTCGGGTCAACCCACCAACCCGCTAAAATACATGTTTAACCCGTTTATTAAACGGGTCGTGTCACAGGTTTTGTTAACCCGTGTAATACCTGCTAACCCGTGAAAAAATGAATAAAAATATAGACTTCAGCACACACACAAGGGGTTTCGAACTCCTGCCACCTTCATTTCTCTCTAACAATTTATTCACCATGCTACAGACAACTTTGTGATTATATGCTATGCCTTTTGATATTTATAATGTTTCTTCTTTTTCTTTTTTTCTATCTCTTTTGTTTTTCTTTATTTTCAGTATCTCTCTCTTCTCTCTAGTATAATCATAAAAAATCGCCTCAATTCATTTTATAAAAAACCCAATAAACAACAAATAATATAATCATAAAAAAGTTTAAATTGAAAGCTTCATCATCTTACAAAGTTTATGTTCATATCAATCTCACAAAAACAAATAAGTACACAGCTTAATCAAAATAAGCACAAATAAGCTTCAAACCAAAACTGATTGCATACTCAGAATCTTGGCTTCAATACTTATTTCATTTCATAACATGTGATTACATACATAAGCTTGCTAATGCATACATCGATTTATGGATCACATGTTTCTTTCTCACATCTTTTTTCTTTCTTTCTTTTCCTTCTCTCTTCTCTCTCTCTTTTTTTCTTTCTTTTCCTTATATTTTCTCTCCTCTCTCTATTTTTTTTTCTTTAAATTTTTTCAGTTATGAGTTTTGTAACATGCATGTTATTATTTATGAAATTTAATCACGGGTAGTCAAAGTTTATAGTTCTTTGTACATAGCGATGTTGCTTTATTAGTTGCTACGACTTTTATTAAACAAGTTATTAACCAGATAACCTGTTTAAAAACCTGTTTAAGGCGACCCGAACCCGACACGACACGATTATTAAATGGGTCGGGTTTGGATTGAGCATTCTTGACACGTTTATTATCCCGACACGACACGACTCATTGCCAGCCCTAATAACTTAGGCAGTGGCACCAAGACAATTAGCCACAAGGGCATAAACTACCAAAAAAAAGGTTAATACAAATGTGGAAGCACATTAACCCTGCAAGGTTATTCCAGATAACCACAAGGTATATCTCCACTAATAGTGCCATAAAACCAAACAAATTTCGGCATGAAAGCCACAATTCTGAACAAATCAAACATAGACCACAACTTCCAAAACTACAAATACAACTACAACTTCTACAATATCTTTTAGATGTATGATCTAGTGATTGTGAATTTTAAAGTTTACAGAAATTGCGAGTAAAAACAATAGCAGAACCATTCCTAATGCGTTTTCTCGTTCTCTTTAAATCTATCCCGTTCTCCTAGTCCATGGGGATCAAGGAATTTCTTGGTCAACTCCCATTGGATTAAATCCAACGGTGGATAGGAGCCTAAACAGTAAACTCAGTTTATAGCTTTTAATGTCAATTTTTTGGGTAAAAAATCTTTAAAGAAAGCATTTTTCAAACAGGAAATTTGCATTTTTATCTCGCAATCACTCGTTTCTTTCTAAATTCCAGTTCATCCCTTCCAAATTTCAGACTCTTCTATATGCCCATTGTTTTCTCTAACAATTTTCTTTACCTTTGGCTCAGTTTTCAGAGAGCAGCACATATGCATATGCTTTCAAATTTCCTTTTCGTCTATAGCAATGGCGCAAACCCAGATGGGGGAATTCAATTCGAAAGAGCTCTCTCCCAATCCCAAGTGCGATCAAGAAGGGAAAAGTTTAAATGCAAAAATTAATAAGGATGCCAAAATATATAATTTTCTAAGGGTTGTAAATGGAGAAAAATTATTAAGATTTAAGAAGAGAGAAGAAAGAGACTAAACCCTTCGATAAGAGAATTGATAGACAAAAATTCTATCAACTTGGGTGGCGTTTTGATGCTAAACCCTTTCTTTTGAAAAATTACTCTAAAAATTATTTCCCCAAAAAAATCAACATTAAAAATTAGGTAAATTAGCATGAATACTATCTGAACTTTTGGACACGTGCGACATTATCACCTAAACTTTTAATTTTTGTTATTAACCATCCGAACTTTGTAAAGTATCGAAATTTACCACCTATGTTCTCCGTTGAAGTTTCTTGTAACTCAATTCAATTTATAACTAATTTTTTTTAAAAAAATAGCAAATGGAGAAGTTTTTATGCAAAGGGTGAGAGGGTGGGAGGTGGGATGTGATGCGATGCGATGGATTTTGGGTGGGGGAGGAGGCTGCTGTGCAGTAGGGGAGAAAAGTTATTCTTTTTCTAATTTTGTTACTTATATCGAATTGACAAAATTATCCTTAAGCAAATAACATATTTGCAGTATGTGACTTGACTTAACGAAAATTTTAACGGAGTTAGGTGTAGCTGGTAAATTACAACATTTTACATAATTTAGGTGATTAATAGTAAAAATCAATAGTACATGTGATAGTCATGCACATGCCTAAAAATTCATGTAGTATTTATACAATTTTCCTAAAAACTATAAAGTGAGTTTATTTTTTTAACTCTTATGCACCATTGGATTTAATCCAATGATAGTTGCCCAAGAAACTCCCTGATCCTTGTGGATCAGGAGAACGAGACTGTTTAAATATATGATGTAATGATTATGTGGTATTTTAAAGTTTCAATAATGCTATTTGTATCATATTAATTAACTACCTTATTGATCATCTCTCAAAATTGGTGTTTATTTTAAAATAAATTATTTAAAAATTACATTAAATTACCTTGGGAGTTAAATTATCATTATAGTGGCTGATTTTTTGAACGACTAGTTGGTTTTAAAGTCTCCAACGACTATTTTGTTGAATATTATGTATAGATATATCCAGTCTGCAAAAGATGACTTACAAAAAAGCCACAGCCTTCTTCCTTTTCATCCCTATGAAATTCTCTCTTTGTTTTACTATATGACTGAGACTTTTGAACAACATAGTTAGAAAGGTGTTTGTATTCGGGTCCTTCCTCGATGCAAAGAAGAATCCAGACATAGAAATTTTGGAGTTGTTTTATCCTGAGGACATAATGGCATTTTCTGAACTGCTTGCCTTGTAACGTCTTAAAAAGAGAAACTTAGTACGCGACTCATCTCAAGAATCGTTTAGAGCTACATATTGTATTTTTCGGCTAACATTGATCTTTTATTTTAATTTATGCGTCAACAATGTATATGATACCTACATGTATTAAAAAGGTGGTCAACAATATGTTCAATAAATACGGTACAAATAGCAGCACTATTTTGAGTTTAGTTATTTTAGTCATTGCAACAGAAGGTGATATCAACAATGTCATCACTACTAGTCAAAACTCTCACTCCTCAGCTTTATTATTTTTCTCTCAACCATTGGTTGTTCTTATGCATAATTTTCTCAACCATTTGACTAGAGATTTGAACCAAAATAACACGTTGGTTTTGTTTTTTTCGCTTTTACTGATTTTTATATTACTCACATTGGTTTAGACGTTTCAAGGGCCAGCTCACATTTTCTAATTGTCCACATTGGTTTTCCTTTTCAACATGAAGCCTTTCGATTACTTTCGGTGGGCATCACCCAACCAGATTTTTCTTTCCATCTTGTTAAAAAAAAAGTTATTGACTTTTTGCTAAATTCATTCATTCTTTCAAGTAAGTTCATGATTGCAATTAAATCTTCTAGTGAAAGATAGGTAGGAAATAGGCTTTTAGGACTGGTTGATATTGAACTCATTTCTTTTTTAAAGAAATGAAATTGAAAAATTGTTTAATAAAGAAAATTTAATTGTTTAATAAATAGAAAAATTGTTTGATCAAACGATAGCTTAAAGTATTCTAAATTAATCTAATATACATCAAGGGAGAATTGAATTTCGAAATAAGGGAGTTGGCCCATTGCGTTGACTAATTTAAAAAATATATATATATTTTTGTGAGAGAAGATCATTGTGTCTAGAAGCGAGCTCGACCACACCTTTCCAATGGTTGCCCTCAGCCAGGGCAAGACAAGGCCCAAGCCCAAGCGAGAGCTTCCAGCAGGCCAAGCTAGCCCAGGGCAAATTACGGGTCCCACATAATCAAGCCAGTCCACAGGTGAAACTAGCTTGAAGACAGCTAACGCCATCCTGACGTCAGCGCTCGGGTTTTTTTTTTTTTCTTTGACAGTTGGCGCGTGCATCGTTAAAAAAAAATTTTGAATTTACCTAGGTTGACGCCAGCCTTTCTTTATGCCAACGGTAACACGCCACGCCACGTGGCGCGTTCTGGTTTTTTTCCTCAAATCCAATGGCTGTCCTTTTTGTTTTTTGGCTTAAAAAATTTGAATTTTTTTTAAAAAAATTACCTACCAATGTTGTTTACTTTTAACACCAAATCCTTATACATTTTCTTCTCATTCTATTATTTTTCACTTTCTACACAAAATTTTCTTCACTTTCAATTTTCATTTTTATTCTCCATCTTATGGCATCTTCCAATGAAGCTAGAGGGTCGTGGACAAATGATCGAAGAGGTCAAAATCTTGGCGATGAGGTAAAAAATTAATTGCCGTTTTATTCAATTTAATGTCATTATATATATATATATATATTCTTGCATTTCCAATTTAATTTTTTTTTAATAGATTATTCAAGGAAAAAAAAAAAAAGGATAACCATTACACATGGCTCCTCAAGTGAACAATGCCCGCAGTCGGTTCTCTTGGTGCATTCCGTGTTGAAGTTACTGGCACTATTACATCCTCCAAAGGAAAATACTCCCCCATGTTGTGATCCGGTGGAACCGCCTCCGCCAATGATCGAGTCGTCCTTGTACTCGATTGTGTCGGACTATGAGGACCGTAAGTATTTCAATTGTATGATGAGTGAGTAGGTATTCAATTGTATGATGAGTGAGATGTGAATTTTATAATAAATATGGAGATGTGGCAACCGAAAATCTTATACAAAAATTTTATATGAAATTTGAGATGTGAATTTTATAATAAATATGGACATGTGGCAACCGAAAATCTTGTCCGAAAATTTAATCTGAAAATTTAATCGGAAAATCTTATTGGAAAATTTATCCGAAATATGAGATGAGAATTTTATATAATAAAAAATGACACGTGGCAATCGAAAATCTTATCCTAAAAATTCATTCAAATTATGAGATATGAATTTTATAATAAATATTGACACGTAGGAACCCAAAATCTTATCTGAAAATCTTCTCCAAATTAATTGTTTAGGTTAAAAAAGAAAAGAAAAAAAAAGTGAATAGTATTTGCCCTTTGCCATGGCAATGGATGGAAACACACCTTGCTTTTTGCAAGAGCTGCCACTATTCATGTGAATACTATCTCCCCTTGCCATGGCAAATGGGTGGAAGTGCTCTCATGGAGCATCCCCCTTCTCAACAGTGTTATGGTTGCATGGGATGAGGATAAACATGATGGAAGGGGGTCCAGTGGAAAGGGAGGAGGAGAGTGTCAAATTATTATATATATATTTTCAAATGGTTTTTTTATAAAAAATTTCATAAATGAGTACATAAATTTGGGATATGACACATAAAACCCCAGTCCAAAAACCAGAAGACAATCTAAACTTGTCCTAGAGTCTAGAATTCAAAAACTGCCTAAGCTCCCTTCTTAGGATCTTCCCAGCTAGAGACTTTGGAATTGAATCTACAAACACCACCTTCCTGACCTTCTTGTATGGAGCAACCTGTGCAGCCACAAAATCCATGACAGCTTCATGGTTTAGTTCACTTCTGTGCTTCCTCACCACAAAAGCCACAGGCACCTCTCCACTTTCTTCATCCATAGCACCTGCCACAGCAACATCAAGTATCTCGGGATGGTTGATCAGCACACCTTCTAAATCTGCAGGAGCAATCTGAAAGCCCTTGTATTTGATCGCGTCTTTCAAGCGGTCTTGTAGATGTAAGTATCCATCTTCATCAAAAAACACAATGTCTCCAGTGTGTAGCCAGCCCTCTTCATCAATTGTTGACAATGTTGCCTTGGCATTGTTCAAGTAGCCCTTCATAATCCCCGGTCCATGTAGCCATAGCTCACCGGTACTTGTTGGAGGCAGAGGGGATCCAGTGTTCCAGTCCACCACTTTAGCTTGCATGTTTGGAGCTAAAAGCCCTATTGAAGAGGGTTTTCTAAGCTTTTCGGTGTTGAAACCGCGAGTTCCTACCGCGGTGGTCTCAGTCATGCCGTAGCCCTGAATGAGATCAATGTGAGGAAGGGTTTGAACAAAGTCCTCTATGGTTTTCATGCTCAACAGAGCTGCACCACAAGAAACCTGCTTTAAACTCTTGAGGCTATGAGGGGCCAAGCCATCCTTGGCTCTTGTTGTCAATGCTGTCAATATTGGTGGAACAACTGGGAAGTGTGTAACTTTATACCTATCAATTGCCCTGATCACCTCATTGACATCAAATCTCTTCATCACAACAACTCTAGATCCTAAAGACAACAACCCCATCACGAAAAGCGACAACCCGTATATATGAAACAATGGCAGAACAGCTAAATACACATTATCCAAGCTTGAACCCTCATACTGTGAAGCCTCAAAACGCACAAAATGGGCAACTGTAGCTATGAAATTCCTGTGTGTTAGCATAACACCTTTGCTCACACCAGTAGTCCCGGACGAATACATTATTGCAGCAGTGTCTTGCTGCTTAATCACTGGCCTTGGAGCCAAATCAAACCTACTAGAAATAAGCTTATAAAAAACCGAAAAAATGTCCTCCTTCAAACCTGAAATTGCAGTTTCTGGTACCAGAATTGCAGGAATGCCCAATGCTTGTAATTTATCAGCATTCTCAGGTCCAGTAAAAGCATGACATGCTTTGGTATCAGCAATCTGTTTCTTGATTTCTGCTACACTGCTGAGGGGATTCATGGTTGTGACAATAGCACCAAGGTACAAAACACCCAAGAAAGCAATGGGATAGTAAATGGAATTTGGCAAAAGAAGCAAAATAACATCACCTTGTGAGATGCCCATTTGCTGGAGACCAGAGGCCATGGACTTGACAGAAGAGTAGAGCTGTGAGTAAGATATTGCAGACCCACAAGAGGAACCAATGAGAGCTGAGGAAACCCCATCATGCTGGTATGAGAAAATGAAGGAGACAACATCAAGAAAAGGGTCTGATGGGAGGTCAATGGAAAGGTGTTTGCTTTGGTAAATCCCCGTTTCTGGTGAAAACCACCAAGGAGACTGGTCTGCAGGTAAAGCTTTCTGGTTCTGAATGCTTTGTTTTCCTGAGATATGGGAGTTGAAGTTGGTGTTTGAGGGTGTGGCCATTGTAGCTAGCTAGAGAGTACTACAAAAGATTGTATCAGGTAGGTTTCTGTTGTTTTGTATCCCATGGGAGTCTAACGCTCATTTGATCAAACACTTGGTGGCCACAAATTTCAATGGTCGATAGTGAGTGAGCAAGAGATCAGAAGTGCTATATTCTCTCCACATAAATCTTCTTATTGTTATTCTAGATTATTGGCAAACAAAGTCGGTTTGGTACTTGGTGTATTTTAGTAGATGGTTCATTGCTTGCTCGGAAAGGAAGGACATTCTGGGGATGAAAAATTGCTTGATGTACATTTCTTGTAGGGCAACTTCATTTATAAATATATGAAACCGCATGAGATTTATGTGCATCTTCAATCATCAAAACAACACTCCTCCTGCATGCATACCCGATTGGAAGTCAATACTCATACTCATATGGTATATATGAAAAATTACTTCACCCATTAGAAAACATATCTAATAGATGAACGAGATTAGAACTCATTAACTAATCCCTACTAAGGAAGCTCCCTGCATTATATCGTGTCTTTCGATTTTTTTGTTTAGCTTTTGTGATAAACGGTGTATATATATGACACCTTTCAACATTAGAACGAGAATATCACTAAATCAAGAGTTAGTTCGTGTCTTTTTTCCGACTTGCTCGTGCCGATTTTGTAACGATCCCAAAATATCAACGAGTCTTATTATTTCTCGTTGCTGTCCACACCATAACCCATGCTGTAAGGCCATGATTGTGGCAAAGGTGGGTTGGGTCCACAACATATGAAAGGCTTGAAAGTCGCGTATAGAACATCGTGGGTTGCTTGGGCTTGTTGCTAGCAGCCTTTTGCCATGTGTAATCTGGGCTTGTTCTAATGGCTGGATAGGGACTGTTGCAAGCCCCTTGCATGTAGGTTCCACACCCTAATCTCTAATGCAATAATCACTCTTAGAGCAAGTCCACCCATGAAGGCTAAGGCAAGGGCTGGCACTATTCATGTGAATAGTGGCAGCCTTGCCTTTTTTGATTCCACCCCAAAAGGTTAGGGCAAGGGTAAATACTATTCACATGAGATATGAGGAGATGAATTTGTATAGAGTTTTTGATGTGGGAAGTAAAGAATATGCCTAGGTATTTATTTAAAAAAATTATGGATTTTTTTTTTCCTTTTTTTTCCTTTTTTTTGGTTGCTGATGTCATTATGACGTCATCATTGCATCATCCTACCCAGGCAGCAGCTTGGGCTGAATTTGCCCGTGGGCTTGCTTAGGCTCGTGGTACCCAGCTCTTGCCAGGGCTAGCCTTGCGCGCTGGAGGGTTTTGGGCTAGCCTGGGGGGCATTTAGCCCGGTTTGGTAGCAAGGCTGGACTTGCTCTTATCAAAATGACCAAATTATTATTTGATATGTGATAATTTAAAAACAGACCATATAAAAGAAGTTGGCATAAAATCATAACAATTAGAGAAGTGTGAACATCTGGAGAACAGCAAATAACTAAACAAAATATATAAAAAGCTCCATGACATATGGGTTCAACTAACAATTTTATCGGGTTGAGGTCTAAAAAGCAACATATATATATATACATATACGAGTAAATATAGAGCTTTAATTGAGGGATCCTTCAAATAAGTTCATCACACATTTTATTTTAATAATTTGAACCGTCTAATTTTTAGATATTCTCTCAAGAATCATTTCTACAAAACATCACTTGAATCCGAAATCATTTGACCTCTCAATTAGATAGTTGCTATTTTAGTATTTTCTTCCAACAATGTGTTCATCTATTTTGTTGGTCCCAATTAGATGCCTTAATGATTTTCAATTTGCATGATTTTTTGCAAGGAAGATCTATGAATGAAGATTTGAAAAATAGATAGTTTTGAATTGTTGAAAAAAAATTTATACTCAAATAAGATTATTTCAAGAACCCCTCAATAAAAGTGGACGATAGAAGTAAAAGTGTTTTTTTTATTAAAATTTTAAAAAATATATATGAGAGGGGCCCGCCCTAGTCCTTAGGCAGCTCCTCTTGCTAAAGAAGAACAGATGTGATTTAACATTAAAAAGAGAAATATCACCGATAATTCAAAACCCTAGTCTTGATGGCTCGATTGTCAATTCACTTACACGTGGTGGTGGAGCACATTATAACCCAACCATGCCAAAACCAAAATAGAATAATTTCCCATCAAACATATACACACATTCATAGCTCTGCGAAAACTACCAGAAGCACTAAACCAAGGGGACATGAGCTTCCCAATTTGTACCAAACCCATCCGAAATGCCATAATTGCAAATAGGCCATGATTTCGACACGTTACCTTGCATTGCCTTGCCTCCCTTCCCTTGAAAGCTCCCTCCTTCTCTTCTCTTCTCTCCTCTCCTCCTCCGTACACCAATTTCCAACCAGAAAGACAAAAGACATGCCTCACGCGCAAAGGCCATGCAAATCTTCCTCCCTTCGTATATATAATAATAAAAATAATAATGCATTTTTGTAATTTCGTTGCTTTAATTTTTTCCTTTTTTCTTTTCGCCATTTTTATTGTTGCAGATAGATCTCAGTATTAAAGTATGAGTTTGGAGAGGTGGGCTATGTCCTAGGCACTGTCCGCTCCACGTGCATAGCCATTTCCTAAACTTTGCATTTGCTTCTCAATAACTTGCTAGCCTAGCAGCATCATTGGAAGTAGTACTTTTAGCTTAATAGATAATTACTTTTGTTAAAAAGTGATTAGCAGGTAGCATCATGGCTCCACTTATGAAAGGACTCAAGTACTTTAAAGGTGGACTAGCTTATGACTGTCTTAGGGAGATTTTTTTTGTTTTTTTTGGGAACACGGGTGTATTGCACGCTTTATTTTTATCTCACTTTTCAGTTAACAAGTCAAGTAAAAACTAAGTTAAGGAGAACGATGCTTTCCACCCGTAACACCAAAGTTTCTCGGTGTTTTGTTACTTAATTAGCACGAGCAAAATATTGAATGAAATATGAATCAATACAAAAATTTTGACTCCGCTACTAGTCTTCAGAAGATTGACAAATTAGTTGGCACCCGATGATAACAAAGTAATAGGAGTAAATCTGTAAATTCCTTTATTGACAATGAAGCATAATCGCAGCCATCCTCATCCTCTGATTTAGAATCTAGATTTGTATATATAGTTGGTAAATTATTATTCTTACTACAAATAGCCACTACAATGTTTGTACATTTACCTGGGTACCAAAAAATCTTCTAACAAAATAAATAAAAAGAACTTTATGAAGAAAACTGAGCAGCACGCATCCAAACTGCAAGTGGAAACTCTTCCTCTCTTTCTTTTCAAGTACTTCTTTCCAAGTTCTCTCATTTCATTATATGCTTTACTTCCACCAAACTCTCTCTCTCTCTCCCCCTCTCTATCTCTAAAAAGCAAAGCGGAGCAGAGCAGAGCAAACAAACACAAAACAGAAGCATAAAAACTAGAGATCATGGGGAGGCTTGCACCATTGTCAGAAGAGCCCAATATCAACGAAGAAGAAGAGGCCACAAACCGATCAAGCAAAGGCATTCTGCGCAGCACTCAGACATGGAGGAACTGGATCAAAACCCACCTCTCCTCCCTTGTGCTCTTCAACAAGAGGTCTGATTTCAAGGTTCTTCTCAGTGTTCTTGGTTGCCCTCTTTTCCCTGTCTCTGCGCACCCCAAACTGCCCCTCAATGAGGTACTACCACTTTCACAACACTTCCATTTTGTTTTTGTGCATTGTAATTTATATGAATTGTTTGGCCTAAAAAGAGTTATTGGGTTGCAAGGGTCTTGTAGTTCAAGCGATTAAGCCCGAGGTTTAGGTTTGATTCCCCTTCTCCAATATCGCTTGTATAAAAATAAAAATAAAAGGTCATTAGGTTCACTTTGGGAGAACATAATGACTGGCCATTGGCTAAAGAGAGCAAAGTGGTCTTCTTTAAGTCTTGTGTGTTTGTCTCAGCCTTTTTGGCAAGTTGCCTCACTTGTCCCACCTTGTAAAAAGGAAGCAGCTTTACCCTTTAAATATGAGATTCAGCCTTAAAAATAATCATGATTATGTACTTAATTCTCTAGTTATATGTATGTTTACTTTCAAACTAAACTTGTGCTTGAAATGGCTTACAAAAAAAGGTGATTTAGGTTGTCAAAAGTCTTTATTGTCCCTCTAAATTTCTTTTTTCCTTTCCTAATTATTTTCTTAAGCAGGTGTCCTCTACTGCACAGTACATAATACAACACTTCACAGCTGCCACTGGTTGCCGCAAGCTGGAAGGCAAAGTCAAGAACATTTTTGCAACCGGGAAAGTGATCATGGCAATGGTGGATGAACCCGGCCCTGGCGGTGCCTCAGCTTCGGGCACCGCCACACTTTCGGAAAAAGGGTGCTTTGTAATGTGGCAGATGGTTCCTAATAAGTGGCTGATTGAGCTAGTTCTGGGTGGTCACAAGGTAGCAGCTGGTAGCGACGGCAATGTCGCTTGGCGCCACACACCGTGGCTAGGCGTGCACGCTGCCAAAGGCGGTGTTCGTCCTCTCCGGCGAGCTCTCCAGGCAAGTTCTAATTTCTCCCAATGAGTTGTCTACATAAACATTAATAAATTCTAACCTCTGGATCTTAATTTTGTTTTAAATTACTAGAAGGCTAGCATGTCATTTACGTCATTAATATTTTCGTTAGATCAAAATTAATTTAACAAAATCTTAGTTTGCTTCCAAAGAATGTTGCACTGGGAAACAGTGTCTCAGGGGAACAGGGACCAATAAATTTGATGTTCCTTTCTTGCTAGGCACTTCAGCATGTTTTATTTGTTTGTTTGTCCTACTTTCCCCCCAGCGGTATTGAAATTTATTGGTGACATCTTTTATGGCTTCTTTAATATTTTGAGGTGTGAGCTTGTGACAGTGTACAATTGTTAGGTGGGCTAGTGTGTGTGTGACAATAATAAACCCTTTTATATCGGTACCGCTATCTCTGCACTTGTCACCTTAATTGAAATAAGCATAAATAAGTTGCTACAAGTCAAGTAAGAGTTGGCCAACGATTTGTTGTCAGACTGTAAATATGAATCATAATTACCCGTATACGGTAACAGCCAAAAATAACTCAGGCGATCCAAGTGTGTAAAAGACAGAATAAAACGAAGAGTTTTTATGTGATACATCGAATGCATCGGTGCATTATACTATTTTAGTTATCGAACCCCCTCATTATAAGCCCTCATTATAGAAGCTCCCTACGTCTAATTCACCGGTGGAAAGTAGTACAAGTACATACCACCAGCAAGCACCTAGAAAATATCTCGAGCATCATGATGGGTAACTTTGACAAGTACCTCTACGTTTGCATCTTGTTGTTGTATATATCAAACAGATTCGTGGCGAGAATTATAAGCAAAGATCTGAAACGACCCAACAAAATGGACCCACGCTAGCTAAGCTCAAATGTACTTTTCAACTTGTATAAACAACCACCACGTTCCCAGATTTAATTATTATTTCTCTTTGTTTATTTTCTACTTATTTTTCTATTTATTGTTTAATAGTATGTTTTGGTGATCTTAGCTGCCGAAATACCGGATCTCGTTGCATATAGTTTTCCTACCATTCTCCAAGTTTTAAATGGCATTTGGAAATTAGTTGTCTTTCTTTTTGTTACATCGGAGGAAAGAAACCCTACTGGGATCAATCCTGGGTGCCATGGGAAAGGTGGTGGATTTGATTAGTCGTTTTATTGAAATTTTTTGGATTCTCTTCTGAATTTTATTAATTATTTGGTGTTACGAATTCATTTTTGAACCTGTGTCAATTCTTGACGAACACGAAGACTATTGGATGTATTGACCTGGTCACAAAGTCAATGTATTCAATACTCTTTGTGTTCGTTGAAAAATTATAATAAGTAATTGGCTATATGCACGTGAGTCTCACTATTTTGTATTAGATCCTGCCCGCAGACGTATTATATGAGAAAGCTACAAAAATTCCTACAAATTTCAGGTTTAGATTGTATTGGTTAAATCTTTTTTATTTTGTAATATTTTTGGTGTAGGGACTAGATCCAATGGCAATATCAGCTGTATTTTCTCCGGCACAGTACATGGGGGAAAAGCAAATCTCGGGCGTTGATTGCTTTGTCTTGAAATTGTCAGCTGATCAAACGGACCTAACTGAACGAAGTGATAGCACAGCAGAGATGATCAAACATGTAATATTTGGCTACTTCAGCCAAAGAAACGGGCTGCTAGTGTACTTAGAGGACTCTTACTTAACCAGAATCCAATCACCCGGAGCCTACCCTACCTACTGGGAGACCACAATGTCAACGACAATCGAGGACTATCGAACGGTGGAGGGCGTGATGATCGCGCACGCCGGTCAGACGAATGTGATCATCACAAGGTTCGGGGACAATCTAAAGACGGGGGCCGCGATCACGCGGTTGGAAGAAACATGGACCATTGATGATCTTGCATTCAACGTCCCTGGCTTGTCCATGGATTGCTTCATTCCTCCTAAAGAAGTACAGAAAGATTACCCTAAGAAAAACTTTGATTGGAGATCACCGTTGCATTGATGATGATGATGATGATGATGATGATGATGAGTTGATAAAAAAGGATTTGGCTATTTTGACCTCCCAAATGGCTATATGAAATCCTTCCATGCCTTATGTGAGATAGACAGTTGAATATAATTTTGACTCTTCTCATGCAAAGGATTAAGTGTAGATACAGTTATTCTCAAACATATATGCTCTTTGTTTTTTGTTTTCTTCTTTCTTTTGTATATCTTTATTTTATTTTTATTTTAGGAAAGATCTGAGAAGTCGACTTCCTCATCGGATACAAGGTCTTAAGATAATGGTACACCTTTGACTTTTACTAGTAAAGTGAAGACTAAATGCAATAGATTTGAGATTTTAGTTGTCTAAAATAGACAATCTCTATTTGTATGTACATTTTCTTGTGTTTGAGATTTTTAGTGGCATAGTTTTGGTATGTTATGCAACAAGACAAAACAAAGTTTAGGGAAAAATTCTAAAGCTTAAAAAGAATAAAATAATCCTACTAAGAGAACAAATGAAAATCCTTGATTTAATGGTATTTCAACATTTCAAATTTGAATAATTGTTAAAGGAGTTTAGAATTATGTTACGGTCAGTCACACACGTGAGTGATTTTTGATCGTTGATGTATGTGAAGTTCACAATACATTAACGGTTAGAATTCACAAAAATATGTGTGGACCACTCAGAGTCCATCAAACAAATTAAACAAGATCGTGTAGCCAAAAACAAAAAAACAAAAAACAAAAGGCTAGTTTGTTTTGGGGTTTCATTTAAAGTAGCCTAGTATAAGCATAAAGGTTGAAAGTTTATTATATAGGTATAAAATTTTCCAACTTGTGGAAATTTCAAAGGAAAATTCATTGTTGTGCATGCAAGTAGAGGAAGAATTTGGAAAAAAAAAGAAAAAAAGGGATGGTCGACTAGCGGCTAAGTCAAGATATAAATACGAAGTTTTGAAGAAAATAGTTTTGGGAAGAAAGAGTGACAAAGTCTATGCAAATAGATCTGAATCTATAACAAAAGTTCATACAAAAGCATGGAAGTCTATAATAAAAGCCTATACAAGTTTATTAAAAATCCAAGTAAAACCTATAAGAGTTATACAATTCTAGGAAATCTAGCACTTAAAAAAAATCTTTCAAAATCGTATACAATCCTAATTAAATACACCCTCTTAGTTTTACGGAAAATAAATGAAAACCTTGATTTAATGGTATTTCTCTTATCAATGTTGATAAATATTTCAAATTTGAATAATTGTTAAAGAAGTTTAGAATTATGTTACGGTCAGTCGCACACGTGAGTGATTCCTGATCGTTGATGCATGTGAAGTTCACAATACATTAACGATTAGAATTCACTAAAATGTGTGTGGACCACTCACCGTAGCAAAATTCATGAGTCTATCAAACAAATTAAACAAGATCGTGTAGCCAAAAACGAAAAAAACCAAAAGGCTAGTTTGTTTTGGGGTTTTATTTGAAGTAGCCTAGTATAAGCATAAAGGTTGAAAGTTGCAAGTGAGTGAAAAATGGGACTGGTTCGTTATAGTCGTTGGGCTTCGCGCCTCAAAACATTGAATTCCCAAACCAAGCCGTTTCTCTCCTCCTCCTCCTTCTCCTCCGCCACCACAGCCGACAATGAGAACACGGGTCGACCCGGACCGCCTCCGATCCGAGTCGCTCTTACCGAGTCATTCGGTCGAGGCGTCTTCGCGACCCGGAAAATCGAGACCGGTGAGCTCATACACACGGCCAAACCCGTTCTCTCTCACCCTTCTCTGTCAACCATCCACAAGGTCTGTTATTTCTGCCTCAGAAAGCTGAAAACCACAGACAGCTCTCAAGCCCAACGTGTTTCCTTTTGCAGCGACGAATGCCAACGACAAGCAAAGGTATGCAATTCGAATTTTGGGTTGTGGGTTTTACACACCAACTGTTCGAGCTTTTGTTTCTGAAAGAAGGTTCTGTTCGGCTTCCATTGATGTTTGAGTCCCAGCTTACATATTTTTATGTTAGGGGCTATTCTTTGATAAATAGATTATGTTTTGGGTTTATGTATTTTTTTTCTTCTTCTGCATCATTTATAGGGGTTTCATGATATGGAGATGAGAGAAGATTGGTCAGCTTATGATGACTATTGCCGGTATGTGTGCTTCCTGCATTTCATCATTCGTTGAAACAGTAAATTCCTCAGTTTCCTGCCATTGTATAGCCATGCCTCTCATGGGGTCTCTTCTTAATTTTGTGTGGGGAACTTCTCCACCAAGTCATACCATTGCTCTTAGTTGCACTCTATGTACTCCTATTTTTCCTTGCATGGGCCCCAAACTGTTTTTACATAAAAAGGAAATATAGTTCATGTGAAATGAAAACTACTAATGTTCAACTTCCATATTTTCTTGTGCTCCCAAATCCAGTGACAATTTTGTATGAAAAATTGTTTTTGACATATTTCGTTATGCTGGTTTTTAAACTAGTCTGTCAAGTCAGAAATGCTTCCAACTTGGTGATGATAAATATTTACTAATTGTATTATTTGTACTCGTCTCTTTCTAAAGGTCTCGTGGTTTGAAATATCCATTACTTGTGAAGCGGTTGGCTTGTATGGTCATGTCGAGAGCTGCATCTGCCAACCTTCTTGACATACTCCAACCTGCTAGGTTATCTCCAGAGATGATTGTAGAGGTCAGTACCTTCGCTAATTTGTTCTAGCATATGATGAAACTAGAATTCGAAAAATGAAAGTGTATCATGATTTTGTTGATTTTACTTTTCTTCTATGTGTCCCACTAAGTAGAAGGAGCTTCAAAATATGTTCTTCTGGCTTCTCTAGTGAACAAAATTCGTGTTCTTGTGCTGGGCATGTGTTTGTCATTTCCAGAACAATTTCAACCTTCATGCTTTCCCTTCAACAGTAATTTCTTGGGTTCTTTGTCTTAAATAAAGTAGGAAACATTTTCAAGTGTAGGGACAAATACATTATTTTGTTTGAGTTCTTAGAGACTGAGAAGCTTAAAAATTTGTCTGATTACAGTTCTTTTGATCTCCAAAGTTTCCCTGCGTTCTGTCAATCCGAAGTAGTTATTACCTGAGAAAAATAATAATTGGTTTATGCATTAAGGTGACAATTTTCAGATGGAAGAGGGTTTTGGCTTGCTAAGGAGTGCCTTTGAAAACTCAAATATCATGGGTGAACAGATGTCATGTATCCTCCAATTGCCTGAATTTAATGTTACTTTCCATCTTAGATTTTATTTCACTTGTACTTTGGCAGCAGCAATTGGGTTGGGAGAATGCTTTTCTTTGACATTAGAAGTTTTAACTAAACAATGGTACATTGGTGTACTGGCACGGATTCGCATTAATGCATTTCGAATAGAGTTGGTCGGTGCATCTTATGATGATCTCCTGTCATCATTAGCAGCCTCTATAGAATCTGAAGCTGCTGTTGGGAATGCTGTTTATATGCTCCCATCCTTCTATAATCATGATTGTGGTAAGCTCTTCTTGTCTTCTGGTAAAACTTTTCACCCTCATTTATTTTAATTTCGTGGAAGTGAGGTTATACTTTATTTTATAGAAAGAACATAGATATATAAGAATTAAAGTCAAACCAATATGTGCCTTTGCATGTTGAGCTTATTACATGGAGTCAGCACAAAAGTAATGAAGGTTTTAAGTTCCAGTTAGTATCTTCCAGATGCTTATAAAATCATTTAATTGAGAAGTTAAATGAAACTTAATTTAAACATGTTATAAGACATTGAATAAAGTAGTTTACATGCTATGAGAAACTGCACCTAGACACCTCTATCATCAATCTCATGTCTGATCATTTGAGAAATTTGAATCAGCTGGTTTTTTTATTTTATTTACTACAGATCCAAATGCCCACATTATATGGATAGAGAATGCAGATGCAAGATTGAAGGCCCTTCGTGATGTGGATGAAGGTTTGTGTAATGTGCAGTAGTTTTAGTAATATTTGCAGTTACATACATGTTGCAGCTGGTTGTTTACTAAAGAATGTTACAGTGAATGATTAAATTACTGTAGGGTAATTCTAGAAATCATTGGAGTTAAGGATGATATGCTGATCTTGAAGGGTGGCATTGGACCTTAATTGGTGGGTGTGATCACTTCAATTCGAGGGATATCTAGAATTATGTCCTACAGTAAGTAATTTAGGCTTTTCTCTTCTTAAACAAGCAGCTGCAATATGTACATAGTTGTAACCGCCCTCAATAAAATGAAGTGAAATACCTGTCCCACCATCTTATTGTTAGCAACTATGGGCATTGATTTAGGGTTTAGGAGCGTCATATTTTCATGAATAGCCTGTGCATCCCTGCAGACATGCTGTTTTCATTAATGCAACTTGTCCGAGTGCCACCATCTTTATATTGACAGTCATAATGCATCTATGCTAAGAGTCTATTTGATTCAACACCAAGAAGTTGGTGGAAAGTAAGGTGTCCAAGCTGTTGCTTCTGACAGTTGTGTCCTAGACGATTTGCCGTAACTGTATACCATTAGTAAGTAGGCACATTAGTTATTGATTAAACTACATGAGAAGAGCTTAGCCAGTAAAGCTCTTAATAATTTTCAGAACCATTTTCTCAAACCACTTTTTTAGATGAACGTCTGTTGATTTATAGGCTATTAGCTTATCTTATATGACTTTGGGCTAGGGCAGCGGGTCTATAAGCAGATATGACTTTGCTGAGTGAAATACTAAATAGGGACCAGAAAAGTACATTAGTATTGAGTATCTTCCATTTTCAGGTGAAGAGCTCCGGATCTGCTATATCGATGCAAGCATGGATCATGATGCTCGGCAGAGTTTCCTGTCCCAGGGGTTTGGTTTTCAGTGCAATTGTCTTCGATGTCTGTCTGGTGATTAAGGGTGTTATTTGAGAATCTGGCTTTTAATTAATTAATTAATTTTAAATTTAGGGGGGAGTTTCAAATATGAGACCTCTTCCAATCTTCTGGATGATAAATTTTGTTTTTTAATTAACATTTTGCTATAACTTCAGTTATGAAGGTAATAATACCGGATTTTCGGGCATTTGATTTGTGTGTTTTTTTTTGTCTGTGTATGGGTCTTTGATTTGTGTTTCATTTGGTTGATGCCTGATTGTTGGAGGTTGTATTTTGGGCGAGTCTATACAAAAATTCATTTTATATGCATTAAGAAACTCATAAATTGATAAATTGGGATGCAATATCAACATGATTTAGGAATTACCAAAAAAAGAAAAAAGAAATTGAGAAGTTGATGCAATAGCAGCATGATCAATAATGATCCAGCACTATATGTCATTCCATTGTGTTTCATACAAACATGTTGAACGCATACCACCCTAAACACAACAAACATGTTAATATATACCACCCTATTAGAGCATTTCCAGCAGTTGCCTCTTGCCATGGCAAGGGGAGGGGGAGGGGGGCTAGGGCAGCCACTATTCATGTGAATAGTGGCTGCCCTTGCAAAAAGCAATGTTGGTTTCCAGTAGTTGCCCTAGTTTAGGGTAAACACTATTCATTTTTTTGTTTTTTTTCCACATATTTGTTTACCTAAACAATTAATTTGGACAATATTTTTTTAAAAGATTTTTTGTGTGGGAATTGAAAAATATGACTAAGTATTCACATATCCAAATATTTGTTTTGCATAAAATCAATAAAAGAAAAAAAGTATATGATTGTTTTTTCGAAGTGCAAACTACAAAGAAAAAAAACAAGATAGTAATGTAGGTTGAAACTTACGGAGTTACAGTGTGTTTGGATGAATGAAATAAATTTGGGATTTTGAAAAAAGTCAGAATTTCTAAATTGACATGAACCAATTCCCGTGTTTGGATAATAAAAAAGGGTAATGATTTCCCCACTCCCATTTTGACCACTTACACTCCTTTTTCAGTTATAAAATGGAATGTAAGTGGACAAAATTGGAGCGGGGAAATCACCACTCATAAAAAAACATAGAAATTTAGAAATTTAGCATGGAAAATAAAAAGAAATTTGGAGGTCATAAATCCTAACTTTAAATTCTATCTAAAAGTCGTCATTTCTCAAATTCCAAGAGAAATTGAGTTTTAAAAAAAGATAACTTTACAAATAAAGGTTAAATTCCGTATTTTAAATCTGTCACCCAAATAAGAAACTTTACAAATTCTAGAACATTAATTTCCTTCAGTTTAAATTCCATCATTTATAAATTCTTTTGTACTTTTAAATTTTCTCATATAAACGCACCGTTAAGTTACGATAACCTTTTTAGAGTACAAATAACAATTTCAAAATAGAAAATAGTGGACATAAGAGCATCTCCAATGGGGGGGTGGGGTGTAAAGCCAAGTGTACTGTATGCTAAATATACACACTTCGTTGCCGGAATCATCTCCAATGGGAAGATGTAAATGGTTGTAAAAATACATCACAACTATGGAGATGTAAAATTAGATGCACATGTGCATCTTTTTTAACATCCTTTGCAGGCGGGACCCACAAGAGAAAAAGGTGAAGAGAAGGATTGTAATTCAAAATGGAAGGCCCAGATTTCATGCAATTTGCATTGCACTTCCAATGGTCTGAAATATTAGAAAAAATACCTTAAAATGTTTAAAATAAATTATAAATTTCTACATAGATATTTTTATGTTAGATTGTAGGCAAAATCATATTTTCTCCAATTTTAAATTTTTTTAGGTTCATTTATTTGGAAAAATAAAATAAATCTAACATGCATAAAATTAATTTTAAAAAGATAAAACACAAAAAAGAATTATCACAAACAAATCGAATATGCATATTTGGATTTACATCATTTTTCATTGGAGCAAAAAATGTATTTACACCCCCTGAAGGTATAAAGGAGATATAAAAGTGGCTTACACCCTCGAAAATACACTACCCCTGTGGATGCTCTAATAACGTAGGTCGAAATTTACGAGCTTGGCCACCAAAATTTAGTGATGGACCCGACTCAACCCAGCCCATTGTTCATTGCCCCACGCCCTTTTTAGCCCTTCATTTTAGGGGTTAAATTATATAGGCACATAAAAAACGTACCTCACCCAAGAACACTAATCAAACATAGTGAAGATGACAAGAGAGTTCCCGCCAACTTTGCCGTTGGTAAAAAATGTGAAAGGGGTTGGCATAAAGAGTGCCCCTTTATACCAAAATAAAATCTCCCTATATAAGCACCAACACCATTTCCATATATTCACCTAACTGCTATCTCCCTCCTTCAAAATGGTCTTTGCCTCACTCTCTTGAAACCAAGCTCAGAACCAGACCAAACCAACCCTTCTTTCTTATGTTACAGAGCCCAAGTAGTTTACTTGCCTTTTTTATATCTGGTTCAGGAAGTGTTTAGCTAAGGTGTCTACCCAACCATGCATTTTTAACTGCAACAACTTTTAGTTTGTTAAACCTTTTTTTTTCTTTTCTTTTTCATAAGATTAACTGTCTTTTGTATTTTCCAGTTTTGTTGGCAGTGATGGAAGCTGTTTTCCTCAATTCTTTCTCATCATCAACAATTGCGCCAGATAAAATATTGAGAGTGTCTGATCACAAGAGGAGTTGGTGCTTGTTGAGGAGAAAAAAGAGTGTAATTTTGTGCCAAGGGTCCGGTGGCAATGCCATAAAGACTAGTGGGTTTTCTTCTAAAGCAGTGAAGGATGCAGGAAGCCTGGTTTTGTCTCCAAATGATCAGAAGAGCCAGAAAGAAAATAATATTGCAGTGAAGGATTTGGTGCCTTTTGGTGGATCACCACCATCCACTTCTTCGGTGGAGATGCATGATGGCATTGGGATTGTCAAATTTTTTAGAGGAAAAGGGTTTTTCATAACTGGTGCAACTGGGTTTCTAGCAAAAGGTATACACTTGTATCTTGATCATTCTTCAAATGCTCATTTCCCATGAAATTAGAAAAATATGATAAAGATCTTGATGTGTTATGTGAATTTTATTTTTCCCTTTTGTTAAAACTATCCAGTTCTTATTGAGAAGATATTAAGGACACAGCCCGATGTGGGGAAGATATTTCTATTGATCAAGGCGAAAAACAAGGAAGCTGCAATGGAAAGGTTAAAAAGTGAAGTATGTTTCTCTGTGGTGTTGTGTTTCATATGTTTCTATTTGATGTTGAGTTTCTAACCTGCTCTAATCCATTCATTATTTCTACTTCCTGGCCCTTACTTTGAATTTTGGTGTTCGGTTGCGGTGTAGATCATAAATGCTGAGCTTTTCAAGTGTCTCAGACAAACTTATGGAAAATCTTATCAAGCCTTCATGTTGAGCAAACTAGTTCCTGTGGTAGGAAATGTCAGTGATTCAGATCTTGGGCTAGAACATGATATAGCTGGTTTGATTGCTAAAGAAGTTGATGTCATTGTAAATTCTGCAGCTAACACAACATTTCATGAAAGGTTATATGGGCTTTTACCTCTGGAAGTTCCCATTTCTACACTAAATGTGTATGAACTTTTCTGTAAGATTGAGTTCTGATTGTGATAGATTTTCATACCATTCTGTTCCGCAGATATGATGTGGCTATAGATATAAACACAAAAGGACCTTGCCACCTTATGGCCTTTGCAAAAAAGTGCAAGAAACTTAAGCTCTTCCTGCAAGTATCAACAGGTAAGTAAAATGTGTGGAGAATCATGGAGTATTAGAAACCGATATCTATAGGTGATTGCCTTCTATAAAATTGCTTTTGCCAATTCTAATTTTACTAAAAAATCTTTGCCCTCTCACTTGCAGCATATGTTAATGGACAAAGGCAAGGAAGAATTATGGAAAAGCCATTTTATATTGGAGAAAGCATAGCAGGGGAAAATCACATATCTGAAACCCCACCCGGATTTGATCCCCTGGATGTTGAAAATGAAATAAATCTGGCTTTGAATTCCAAAGGAGCTTATGCAAACAATGAGGTGGCTCAAAAGATGAAAGACCTGGGTTTAGAAAGGCAAGCGGCTTGACTTTTTTTTTTTTGTCCCTTCCTTCTGCAATTTTCCTTTCCTTGATGCTTTATTTGGTTTCCAAGAAGATGACCACTGAACCATTTCATTCATATCTGTTTCTTCTAGACTTGTTAAATTGATAAGGTCTTTGTTCCCCATCAGAAAGATTTGGTTTTCACATTAATAGACAAAACTGGGATCTGAATTGCATTGGTTAGTGTCTTAACATGACAAAACTATCATCTAATCAGGGCCAGAAAATATGGATGGCAAGATACATATGTGTTCACCAAGGCCATGGGTGAAATGCTGATTGATAATATGAGAGGTGACATACCAGTGGTTATTATCCGACCTAGTGTCATCGAAAGCACTTGCAAAGAACCATTTGCCGGATGGATGGAAGGAAATAGGTATATCTCAAGTGTGAAGTTACCTTGAAATTGAAATTGCTATTACATATCTCACCAAAGAAATTGCTTTTAGTGTTTCACATAAAGCTTTGAATTAAACCTCTATTGTCCCTATTTTCCCAGGATGATGGATCCAATTGTTTTGTACTATGGAAAAGGGCAGCTCACAGGTTTCCTAGTAGATCCAAATGGGGTACTTGATGTGGTAATTATTAATCTTTTATCTATTTCATTTGACCCTTATGCATTGTATGTATACATGACATTTTGAGCAATAGATTGGAGAAGAATTTTAGGAAGAAATGACCAACTATGTAGCAGAAAAGTATGCAGCATCCATATATGCATCTATGTATGTATCACATATTCATTCCCTGAATAGTTGCTGGACTCTTGGCATGACTACTTGCAGGTTCCAGCTGACATGGTTGCTAACGCAACCTTGGCGGCCATTGCGAATCATGGAATGGCTCAGAAAAAAGACATCAATATCTACCAGATTACTTCCTCAGTTGCAAACCCCTTAAATTTCCAAGAACTAAGTACACTGCTCTATGAGCATTACAACTCCTCACCGTGCGTGGACTCGAAAGGCAGGCCAATCCAAGTTCCATCGATGAAGCTCTTCAGCTCAATGGAAGATTTCTCTGCTCACATTTGGAGAGATGCCCTTCAACGAAGCCAGTTAACAGCATTAAATTCCTCAAATGGGAAACTGTCTCGGAAACTTGAAATGATCTGCAGAAAATCAGTTGAGCAAGCAAAGTACTTGGCTGCCATTTATGAGCCATATACTTTTTATGGTGGAAGGTATGATGCATTGAGCAATGGCATTGTGACTCTTCACTAAAACTAAGATCAAGCATGAATTAGATATATAAATTTATATTTTAAAATAAATCACTTGCTGCAGGTTTGACAATAGCAATACTCAGAGACTAATGGAGAGGATGTCTGAAGAAGAAAAGAGGAAGTTTGGATTTGATGTGGGGAGCATAGATTGGAAGGACTATATTACAAACGTCCATATCCCAGGTCTTAAGAGGCATGTTTTGAAGGGCAGAGGGGTGTGTAGCTGAAACATCATGCTGTCTTGTGTTGCCCCAATACATCTCAAGAGTCCTACAACTAATTTGTAATAAGCCAATATTACTCTCTCTTTTTTCTTCTTCTTCTTTTGTCCTTCTTAGCCTGAAAATCTGGTGGGAGATGAGGTGCAAAAAAGAAGTGTTGCCTCTCTCCTAGCGGTGTAACTTATTTCATTAAACTTCTAGTATCCATGGGCTTGGGTTTTCTCATCATTTCTTGTAAATCTTCATAGAACCTGGGGTTGTTTGGTATATCTGCATGGAATAAAAATCAAGAGCTCCACTTATGGCTACTGGATCCAAGAAATGAATTAAAAGGTTCAATCTTGAACATAGGACATGGTTGAGGTATTAAAGTTGAAGTATAAATAAGGGGCTTGTAACTCAAGTGGTTATGAGCATTTACTCAGCACTCGAGGTCCTAGGTTCAATTTCCCCTCTCCAATATCGCCTGTATAAAAAAGTTGAAGTGCAAATTATTCAACAGATGTTGTCTATAAAATCTGAATTCAAATTCTCCTCCAACAAAATAGACTCTAAATGCCATTAGGAGGAGTATTGTTAGAACATCAAATTGTTGGGTTAGAATTCTAGGTTTTGGGCTCTCAAGCTCCCAAGTTAGGAGGAGTATTGTTAGAACATCAAATTGTTGGTCCACATGTTAACAACTTTAAGTCTTGAAAGCAATGGTAAACCAACCAAGTTCAACTTGGTATTTCTAAAAGGGTTGTACTGGCCACTTGACCCTACACGTTCTCTGCAAAGACTCCCTGAATTCTCTTTGCTCTGTCTCTCTCATTGAATGCTTGTAATTTTATCTATAATATCTGAGAAAAAAATCCTACTCATGGATAAAAAAATAATTAATTTTAATCTGATATTTTTGGATTTATTTGATTAGATTTGAAATTTCAACACCATCCCCATCGAAAAAAAATTAAAAAAACCCTCAACTTTGACTTTGTTTCAAAAGCTAATAAAGGATGAACAATTAGATTCGATCAAAAAAAAAGATCAACCTTTCATTGACTAATCTGTCTTCCTTTATAATTTTCTGAGTCATTTAATATGAAAATTACATAAAGAAATAGTGGAAATTCCATACATTATTTAATTGACTAATCTGTCTTCCTCTAGAATTTTCTTCGTTGTTTAATATGAAAATTACATAAAGAAAGAGCAGAAATTCCGTACATTTATTTCATTGACTAATCTCTCTTCCTTTAGAATTTTCTTCATCGTTTAATATGAAAATTACATAGAGAAAGAACGGAAATTCCATACATTATTTCATTGACTAATCTATCTTCCTCTAGAATTTTCTTCATCATTTAATATGAAAATTACATAGAGAAAGAATGGAAATTCCATACGTTATTTCATTGACTAATCTGTCTTCCTTTTTGTTTGTTCCCCCAATACACGATAGGAACTCATACACATCAATAAGTTCAGACATAATAGAAAATTGACAGACCAGTTAAGGAAAGGCAGTGTGCATGTGAAGAAGTGAGTAATGTAAAAATTTCCACATGAGAATGAACTAACTGTTAGTGTTTGTTTCATTGGGGAATGATAGCAACCTTCTCTCCAACCTTCTCTTTTTGGACCTTCTTCCTTTTCCTCATGACATATACTTAAAGAGCAATGCTATTTAGACACACAGCATTGACCACCTTATGTAGCAATTGATGTGTCGTACCATGTCAATTAATGAATGTTGCCATGAGTCCATTTAGTGCCAGTTTGACATTGCTTATTTGGGGTAATAAGTGATTTTTAAAAAAATTTGGGAAGCCCAGCCCGTTTGGTAAACTATGAGAAAATCACTTATTATTAAAAATTGTTGTGAGAGAAAGCTATAAGGGAAAGCAGCTAATGAGGTGCTTTCATTTTCTGATTATGCGGGAATCAGTTTCGAAGAGACGCTAGGTTTAATGATTATGTGGGAATCATTTTCTGATTACGCGGGAATTAGTACTAAGTACTAACAACACTCTTAAAAAAAAGTTTACCAAACGCCAAACTGCTTTCTCTCACAGCAAGTTTGACAACGATTATTTTCACAGCATAGCAATGCCAAACTAGCCCTTACTAGGAACTAGCCCTTACTAGGAACGCTAGGGTTTTTTAATTAACATGGCGACATTCATTAATTGAGTTGGCATTACACATCAATTGCCACATAAGGTGGTCAGCTAAAGTGGTCAATGTTGTGTGTCTAAATAGCAGAACTCTACTTAAAATAATGACATTCATACATCAAACAAACCACCTTTTGTTTTCCAAGTTTATCCTTATTAAATGTATTGTCCTTTAATTTATCCATTTTTTTTTACAACTCTCTTACCATATGTAAAATATTAAAAAAATTAAAAAATATGTTTTTTTAAAAAGAAAATGTCTGTTTTTTTAGAGGAAAAACGTAATGACCTTTAAAAAATCCACAAAAGATATATCCTTTTTTTATACAGACAAAATACGTTCTTATAAGGAAGTCTGTTTTAAAAGGAAGTTCATTGATTGCATTTTCAAACCATTAATTAGGTAAGTCTTATTTGTTGGAGTTTTTCAAAAAAGAAAACAAAAAACTAATGTTTTTTCTTATTTAATTTTTTAACAAGGTGATAAGAAAGTTGTAACAAATTTAGATAATAAATTTAAGGAAACATTAAAATCAATACAAAATATAAGGGTAAATTTGGAAACAAATGTTATCTTATTTGATGCATTAACTACATTATTTTTAGTGTAAGAAAAGTGACACATGTCATGAGAAAAAAGGAAAATGTCCAAAAGAGAAGGTTGGAAAGAAGGTTGATAGCATTCTCCCTCGTTGAATGCTTGTAATTTTTATCTATAATATCTGAGAAAAAATCCTACTCATGGATAAAAAAATAATTAATTTTAATCTGATATTTTTGGATGTATTTGATTAGATTTGAAATTTCAACACCATCCCCATCCAAAAAAAATTAAAAAAAACCCTCAACTTTGACTTTGTTTCAAAAGCTAATAAAGGATGAACAATTTGATTCGATCAAAAAAAATGATCAACCTTTCCTCTCTTAATCAAAGTGTTTTTAAAATGAAACCCACTGTTGGTCAACTTTGAAGAGCTCCCCATAAAGCATTGGTAGGCCATCCTAGAAGAAGAAACATTTCTGCAATTGTTGGCCACCCATTCCATATACACATACACCTCTTTTTCCCTTTTCTTCTTTGAATAGTTTAGATTTAAACATGAGTTTGATATTGCTTGTCCTTCTTTATGGATAACGCGGTGGCAAAATTTTTTATTTTGACTCATAACGATATAAGCAGTTGACAACCCCTTTCCATGATGTTTCAGCTATTTTGTTGACAAATAAAAAATCAACATCAGCAGAGTTTTTTTTGTTTCTTTTCCTTCTAACTCTCCCTTCACCACAAATTATATTGAACCATTCTTGTAAAGAACGTAGAGTTATCCTGTATTAGGAAAATAGATAATACAAGCGATATTAGGGGAGAAACACATGACCTCTCGGATGCAATAGTAATTACTTTTAATCACTTAAGCTACAAGCTGCTTGTAAAATAAAGCTAAAAGATGAAGGAAGTTGCGGAAAAGTTTCAAATGAAGAATTTGACTTTGAACTTGTAATTAAAGTGCTTAATAAGTTAATTTGTTTATGTTAATACAATTAAAGTGCTTAAAGATGCAATAATAATTACTTTTAACCACTTGAGCTACAAGCTGCTTGCAAAATAAATCTAAAAGATGAAGGAAGTTGCGGAAAAGTTTCAAATGAAGAATTTGAATTTGAACTTGTAATTAAAGTGCTTAATAAGTTAATTTGTTTATGTTAATACAATTCATAATACAATTTTTGTTTGCTAAAGAAACTGCATTTTTAAATTGAATTTATGGACAACGACGAATATATATATATATATATAAACAATATTCTAGGTTTTGGGGCTGGAAGGTTCTCTTCTGTGTGGCAGACATTTCTCCTGCCAGTCAAATATCCAAAAAACAAACCAGCTCAGACAAATGATTTCGGGGTATAACTATAAAAATGATTAAATGCCATTGTGTAAAGAAATAATATTATTTATTTACCCAAAAACAGAAACAAAACCCATAATCCCATTGTGTAAATAAAGAAAGAAAAAAACTTGTTTCTGGCCAAAGTCCAAGTCCTACCGTTTGTTTTTCAATTTTGGTTTCTTTGTTTTCTGCGCCTCTCCTAGTCTTCTTGTTCTTCTTCTCCCTTTCCGATCCTTCTCTCTGAGAGACACCACACAGAGAGAGAGAGAGAAGGGAATGGAGAGCATAGCAGTGTGGCAAGGGACAACACTCTGTGGGATTGTGTTATGGATTATAGTAGCTTCATATCTCGATGTGACTCGAAAGCTTCGATCTTTTCTGCAACCATGGGTGGCTCAGCATGTCACCACAGACACTCCTCTCATCCTCCAGATCCAGGTTTCATACTATTAAAACCAAGATGACCCAGATGATCATTCTTATTCAATTCTGTGTATTTCAATTATATTTGACTTCTTTTCTTTTTGGAATTTGTTTTTTGGTTGGATTTTGCAGAATTACCAGCATAGGTTCTTGGATGCTTTCTTCTCTGGCTTGTCCTGTGTTGTTTCTGTGCCCTTTTATACTGCCTTTCTTCCTTTGCTTTTCTGGGTATGCTTTTCTTCTCCCTTTAATGGTGAATTTGATTTGTGTGATTGCTGTTATGTCATTTTTGGGTTCTATGCTTGCTATATTAATCAGCATTCTGAGATTTTTTTTGTGTTGCTCTTGGCTGACCATTTGTAGAGTGGGCATGGAAAATTGGCTAGACAAATGACCCTGTTGATGGCTTTCTGTGATTATATGGGGAACTGTATAAAGGTAATCAGTTCCTTCTTACTGTTTTTTTTTTAAATTTTTAAATTTTTAAATTTTTAAATTTTTAATTTTTATAAATAAAGTTGGTTAAGTGCTTCATGTTCATATACCAAGTTACATATTTTCTGTGTTTTGTGTGCATAGGATGTGGTATCAGCTCCTAGACCTAGTTGTCCACCTGTTAGAAGAATAACCGCTACAAAAGATGAGGAAGATAATGCATTGGAATATGGATTGCCATCTTCTCACACTCTAAACACAGTTTGCTTGTCCGGGTATTTACTTGCTTCTTGTCAAATACATGCACCCAGGCAAACCTATGCCAACATTGTAGAAAGCTGTTTTCGCAAGCATAAACCTTTAGGCTTACCTAATGATAAACGTGTTTCAAAAGGTTATAAATACTGTTGCTTATGAAGGTTTTGAATATATACTCCGAGTGAGTCAAGACATTTGGTTTAAGCTATGCCTTTGGCCAAAGACTTTTATCACAGTTTGAAGCAAAACTTTTTCTATTCAAGACTAACCAGCATTTTATCAATACGTGTGTCAGAAAGTCAAGTTCATGACGTATGAATTACTGTCATATATACACTGAACATTTGCTCTTGTGTTAGGGGTTTCCAGATACCTTTTGCATTACATCCTATCATATACTCAGAATGAAGATTCCCATGTTAAGTTTGCTGGATTTGCTCTTGTTTGCTTGCTTGTGGGTCTCATTGGTTTAGGTGAGTTTATTTTTCTCTAATGAGCTTTCGACAGCTACTTTATTTGTTTATTCTTTAATCCCCAAGCTGAACTTTTATTTTCTTGATAGGAAGGATTTATCTCGGCATGCACAGTGTGGTTGATATCATAGGTGGGCTTGCTATTGGATTGGTGATCCTTAGGTTCTGGCTCAGTGTTCATGAATATGTTGACAATTTTATAGTCTTGGGACAAAATGGTAAGCACAGCTGCTAGTCAACTTACCATTGTATGTTTTTGATAATTTGGTCGAAACAACCTAGATAGCAAACAAAACTAAGCTTTTGAAAACTTAATAACGCAAGATGAAGCTTCTGCACTGTCAGGTGGTAGCCCCAAAGATGGCGAGCATGAAAATACACAAATAGGAAGATATGCCCACCACATGCGCTTTTGCATGTCAGGATATGGGATACATTCCATACAGAGATGGCAATTTTAGAAAGTGTTCTGTGAGTATATCCCTTGCAAGATTGAAACGGGCATGAAATTGGGTCTGATAGGAACATGAATTCACATGAGAACAAATGAAGTCATGATGCGATTTGAAAACTTTCTAGAAATGCTTTCATATCTTGTTCTATCTAATAAAGGGGAGCCACCCTTTAGAAACTGGGGACGGGGACTTTGAAGTCATAAGTGGGTTGTTTTCGTGATGTCCAAAACTGTACTATGGATTTTCATAAATCTGGTTCAGGTTAAAGCAGAATGCTGAAACATAAACCTTATTGGACTTCGTTTGAGATAATTAGAATGGGGTTACCTTAAGACTCTTGGAATTGCAATGACAAATGAATTAAGGAATTTATAACTTGGCAAGTATGCATTTATTCTTACTGCACACTGTTTCTATTGCAGTTACATACTTTTGGGCCGCCCTGAGCTTCATATTGCTCTTTGCTTATCCAACTCCTGAATTTCCAACTCCAAGTTTTGAGTACCACACAGCCTTCAATGGTGTTGCATTAGGAATTGTAAGCAATCATTTATCCTTTAACATCACCCATTGTTGCTTACTAATGCCCAAAGTTTATTTTGAATCATCCATTTTGCTGATTGATATATGTTATCATGTTAATACTCTTAGTTCTTATATTCACAATAGTTTTAGATAGAAACTTGTTCTCGAAATTTATGCAAAGTTGTGCTTTCTAAATTATACGCTTTCTCATAATATTCATAATTGAAAACAACAATGTTATCCAGGTATCTGGGGTCCAGCAGACATACCATCAGTTTCACCATGAAGCTGTTCCACGTGTATTTACGTCACAATTAACAATCCCTGGCTTTATGGGAAGAATGCTTGTGGGGATACCGACAATACTTATTGTGAAGTTCTGCAGTAAAGCTCTTGCTAAATGGATTCTTCCAGTGCTAGCTAACACCTTGGGCATTTCAATAAAATCCACCACTTACATTGCGTCGCTAAAGGGTTCAAGTAATGGGAAAAAATCAGATGGGTTGAAGCAATCAGGTTATGTCCAAAAGCTGTTCTTTTTCTCCAGCCAAGACTCATTTGATGTTGATACTGGTATACGATTCCTTCAGTATGCAGGCCTGGCATGGTCCGTGGTAGATCTTGTTCCTTCCCTTTTCGCTCATTTAAGCTTGTAATGCCTCATTATTCTTATGATTAGCAAGCACTTTAAATTTCCCAATGGAAATGTGTCCTCTGTTCAATTTTGTAAATAGTATATATGTTGTAGTAAGAACATAAATCGATTTTGCTTATTTCCACAGAAACCCTTCTCCAGATTTAACACAATTTGGTCAATTCAGGGCTTTCATTCCAAGAGCTGCAAATCTTTGAATGTGTAGGAGGAAATTAAGATGAAGTATCGTTTAAATAAGCCTAATAACTCAACTGAAGAGAATTTTAAAAAAACTTGTCCTACAAATGGCCTCGCCAGCCCCTTAGCCTTTCTAAATTTGGCCAAAAAGAAGAAGAAAGCATATGGCTTCGCCCAGGCTCGAACTGGGGACCTTCAGTGTGTTAGACTGACGTGATAACCAACTACACCACGAAACCTTGATGTTATAAGCTCAGAATGTTTTAGTATACAACCTTTTCAGCCACTATGGTAAGCGCAGCTTGCAATTTCTCATTCGAGGCATTAAATGACTGAATAAATTTTTAAAATCAATTGATTTTAAAATTTTCCTATTTGACTGAATAAATTGTTAAAAGTACTAAATGCGGCTATTAGAGAGTGTTACAAATTCCGTTGCGACTTTAGCGAATTCAAGACATAAAAAGGTGGAATGGATGGCCAAGATTTGTTCATTAAAGTGAATTTTCTGTCAAGGATTTAAGGCACAAAACGTGCAACCAAATCGGAAGGATTGGATTTTGAGGTTAAATCATGCATTGTGAGCTTTATAGGACAGCATATTACAAGACATCAATTGGCATGTCACCTGATCGCCTTGCTTTTTGATTTATCTGCTATCCTTAGAGCGACTCCAGCGGTGCGCCCAAGCCTCTGTCTGGGGGGGTTTGGGCCAAAATCTTGTTTCCAGCGGCAAGGGCTTGCCCTAGCAAGAGATGGGGCCCACGAACCCAGGCTAGCCCTCAGGCAAGATCTGCCTTAGTTCCAACCCCAGTTTGCTGACGTCATTGATGACATCAGCAACAAAAAAAAATTGAAAATAATCTACAAAAAAATGTGAAAAAAATTCGAATAATTATTTAAAAATTGACCAAAAAGTTCTAAACTGTTTTTCTATAAATACTTACCATTCTTCTTCATTTTCAACGCAAAATCCTCTTATAATTTCTTCTCCTTCTATTATTTTTCATTTTCTACACAAAATTTTCAACACATTCAATACATCAAATTGTTGAGGCCCAAAAAATCCATGGTTGGGCCCGGATAAATTCCTAGCCCAAAGCGATATATTATTGAGAAAAGACTCGATTTGGAGCACGTAAAAATCTGCCATGCACGAGTTATACTTCGCATGCCATGCCAAATAAAAATCCATCATGCTAGAAACTGAGATTAAAATTATAAAAATGCATTTAGCTATGCAAATCCATGCCAATTATCCTATCAAGCGTCATAATTAAAAGCATGCCAAATGACATGCCATGTCAAGCGACATGCCATGCCAAGCAGGAAATTATTATTTCACACCCAATCGCACTACAAGCTTAAGTGGGCCCAAGCCACTCGAATGCCCGGGGCTTGCTTGAGTGGGTTGTGGTATGGATGGTAACGAGTTATCATGGGGCCCATCGATGGGTCGAGAAATGGAAGTCTCGGGTCGCTTGGGGGCCTCGGGACTCAAGCCCATTTTCTTAGGCCCAAACATGGGTAAGCACAAGAGAGGAGATGGACCATTGCTTCAACCAAAATAGCCCATTGATCCAATTAGAATAAGCTAACCAAAATAGCCCATTGACCCAATTAGAATAAACTAGCCAAAATAGCCCATTGATCCAATTAGAACAAACTAACCAAAAAGCCCAACATTTGACAAAGCCATCTTATCCATTGGATAGATCATGTGGTTGTCTTAAAAGCCAACACAATTAGGATAAAACCAGCATAAGCCCTGGCACTCAGTTTGGAGACAAAACCACGATGGAATGTTGGAAAGCTACATGTGAGTGGCTGTTGGGAGGCTTGAGAGCAAGTTCCAAGCAAAAATCCTTCAATGAACCAATGGATATTAGCACACAAGGAAGGATGCCACTCCTTAAACCAGCAGACGCACCCACTTTCTTTCCTTCATCAGATTTGGCCATGAAAAGAGGAAGAAAGAGGAGAAAGGAGATGGGTGAGAAAGGGAAGCTCCCTTCTGAGGCAGCCGCTGGAAGAAGCTTGGAGCTCTCCAAAATCTCTGATTTTGTGGGATTGGGCAGACCTGATTTTTGCCACCATGAGGTAAGTCAAGAAAGAGGAAAAGAAAGGGAGAGGAAAGTTTAGTTAGATTGGGAAGAAACCATTAGGGTTTCTTGGAGAAGACCCATTCCCAGCAGCTATAAATAGGACCCCTTTCACCCAACACAAGACAACCCACAACCTTCAGAGAGCAAGCTTTCTCTCTCACATGCAAGCCCAGCAATTTTCGTGCTATCCTTCCCCATTTTCCTTTATTTCCCCTGTTTTGGTAGATTGACAGAAGCTTTGACAGAGTCACTGTCAAGCTGCCGGAAACTGCGAAAGTCACCCAAAACTCTTCACCATCCTTCTCCCTCTTTATCAAACCTCCTTAGAACCCCTTGCTCCTTCCATTAGAACCTCAGTCCTTCATAGAAACCCACAGCTCTCTCTCCTCAAGTGCTAAACCCATGATAATTTTGCTCCCATGCCATAATCTTCTCATGCAAAGCTAGATGAATTATTTGTAATTTGTCGTTATTTTCATTGGTGAAGGTAACCAAGGAGTTTCCTAAGGCGTCATCACCCTTTCGAGACATCTTTAGGGCTTAATCTTTGAACTCAGATACAAGGGGGTAATTCCACCAAATCGCTCCTTACGGCGGCCCAGTCCAGTTGTAGCTGCCAGAAGAAAAAGGCCCCCACACAAACAAAATATAATTAAAAGAAATCTTATCCGAGATATTCTCAAAATTAATTCTTTAGGTTTTAAAAACAAAATATTATCCGAAAATATTATTGAGGTAAAAAAATTTGTGAAAAAAACAAAAAAATGAATAGTAATTGCCCTTAGCCATGGCAACGGGTGGAAACACAAAATACTATTTGCAAGGGCAACTACTATTCACGTAAATAGTGGCTGCCCTAGCTCCCCCCTTGCCACGGCAAAGGGCAAATGGGTGGAGTTGCTCTTAACCCCACCCCAGCAAAAATTGGCACTCTGCCTGGGCAGCTCCCAAGAAAAAGTAGTGAGCGGGTCACACACAACATTTCTCCTGTCATAACGTTGCATTTCACTTTTGTTATTAATTGTTTATTTTTAGGACTTCAGTTTTTTATCCTGTTTGCTATTCTTCCTACTCAAGTTTCTATTGCAGAATCCCTCATGTTTGAACATTTGCCTCTTCTGTGGAAACTGAATGTCAACAGTATTCGATAATTGCCAACTTGAGATGATATCAATGTCAAAATTGATCTGCTTTTGTTGAACAAATCATTTTTATGTTTTTACATGCTGTGATGCAATGAAATGGTGAGTCTGTCTAGAAAAACTTTGTTGCAACGGAAATAGCACTATTTTGCTATTCCTAACAAATGATGCTACAACATGCGTGATAACTTTTTCACATAACATATTGTTATTGACCGGGAATATTAAGACAGTGCTACCTCCATTTCATACAAGTGTTTTTTGAGTTCGCAGACTCTTCTATGATACTTTTATTGACGTCTTAGAAGGGCTATGATACTTTAATTGACATCCTGGAAGAATCCCTTCAATTGTTAGCTGTTGCCAGCCATTGGTTGTCAACTTAAGGAAACAGAGTGCATGTTATCCTTCCACAAAAGCCTTGATTCACAAGGCATCGACTAAACACAAAAAACAGCTGTAGACGCCAAATGTGCAGTGGCATGCATAACTTAGTACTTCTCTCAACTGAAAAAAGTCTCGACCATGCGTAGTGGCTTAAAAAGACTTTGAAATTAAAAAGGCAACCCTACTAAAAAAATAATCGATAGGCAGGGAGGGATCCAGTTAGAACAGTTAGAAATATCCCACATTCGTGTCGAACTGGGAACACCCCCAACCACCACCCCCCAAAGTATAATTCTGAAAATTGTAAACACAGGTAGTTAACTAGATGAACCTGCGCTGTCACAGTCGTAAGTTCCAACCACAATTCCTTTAAATCCCTCCATCCAAACAAGCCCTTTACATTTGTATTCAATCGCTTATTTGCACAATGAGCACTAGGCGAGTGTTCTTTTGCGTTAAAGGGGAGAAAGTGAAATTCATAAATGAATCATCATCACATTGCCAATCATCACTGATAAAGTAATTGAATAGAAGTGCAAAACATCCACTAATAATAAAGTTCCATGCACCCTTGAGAGCCCCAAAAGAATGGGATGGGTGAGCAAAACGTACAAGGAGAAAAAGATAGAAGTACAAAAACCAAAAAGAATATCCACATATTCTGCTGGATATGATACAATAATTACGGTGTGTCAACAGCTAGGCAAACTATTTGGTAGGAAATCCAGCAAGGTTCAAGTGAAATCAGCGGGCACCTTACCTGTGTATTTTACATCGTCTTGGAATCCTATAACCAGACAGGTAGACTTAGATTTTAAACCCAATAGTCATCTTGTGCAAAAACAATGTGCAACCAGCAGTGGAAGAGCGGAGGAGCCACAAAATAAATGGCACCAATGCACCAGCTTCACAGAAAGTAATCAGGTGTTCTACGGGTAACATCTGGCTCTCCTCTTCTAGGAGCTGGCTCAAACTGCCAAAAAAAAGGTTCACATTTCATGCATGCACAAAATTTAGCCATGTTTTACTACTTCAGTGTGTGTTTTTCTGTGTATGAGAGAGAGAGAGAGAGAGAGAGAGAGAGAGAGAGAGAGAGAGAGAGAGAGAGAGAACCTGGATGAAGGTATGGCCCCTGCAGTCATCGACTTCTAAAACAGAAGCCATGTTCCCACAGCGATAGCAATAATTAGGTGCACTAAATATAGTAACCACCTTTTGTTCCTGTCCAGACAATACAATGTTAGATCATTAATAAACCTTACTGCTGTTTACCAAACAAACAAGACAATGAAACAGCTCAAGTTTCACAGATTAAAAAATTACATGAGCCCAGTTGAATCCATCCATAACCAACTGATGAGCTCTTGCAATCAACTTTAAACTGTTTGTATGATTAAATTGTTCAGATATATCCTGCCAAAAACAGAAAAACAAAAAGTGAATATTTGATCAGTAAGAACTAGATAGACAATAACCCAAACGTCGTATACACTATATGTTAAGGTGACCATTTGAACTTCGGATGGTGCAATATCTTCGATAAATATAAAAGAAACCTATGAGATATTTGAAGTTACCTGACCAAAAGTATATCCCGCACCACGAGGTGAAATACCCCAACCACATCGGTCATCTGGGTCAGACCATAACAGATCACACATCGGCCCTTCATGTGGAACCTCTTGAACACGATCAAAATTCCTTATGTTATCAAGGTTTTCAATGGAAGGGGACAACCCACCATGCAGGCAAAATATTTCTGACTCAACCTAAAGAGAAATAAGCATGGACGAGTATCATAATAGGTGAACAATGTTTAAAGTAAATATACTTCAGCAAGACATACTGAAGACTTGTTTGCTAATCACACTAATATTATAGTGAGCCCAATCAATGAGAAAAAGTGACTTTAAACAAGCAGCAAACAACAGGATCAGCTCACCAAATATTCACATAAATATATATATCTAAAGAAATAATCTGAACAAGTATATCTCTCCTGCTTTTATCTTTAATTAAGAATGCTAAAACTTGCAGTGTTTTGACCTACCATTATTCCTCACCAACACAGCAAGACATCTAAGTGTTCGCTAATTGCGTTATATTAAAGTGACCCTAATAAATGAGGAAGGTGTATGTAAACTGCAGAAAACCACAAAATCAGCTCGTAGAAAATGTATTATATTTATAAAATCATCACTTTTCATTCCATTTGTATCCACAATAATATTACATGGACAAAATGGAAAATTTTTACTAACCAATGCTGTCAATGGAAAGTAGTCAAAAAGGTCAGTGAAGATCTTCCAAACATTGGCATTGCCATACCTGTAATTAAATCAGCAGAAGATGCACCATCATTGAATTTGCAGAGGATCTAAAAGCAAATAGATTGTTCTACATGCATGAGAGTGTACACAACCACGACATAAAGTACAATGTAATCTGAAATGCCAAATGGCCAGAAACTAAAAGAACTCAAAAAGCTATGTTTTTACATTACAACACTGGATAAAGATGTCAAGCCAGTACCGAATGACAAGCAAGCAACAGGCCTTAAGAGAATGATACAGAAGTGAGAGTCCATTGAGAATGTTAACCTGAACCTAATCTATCATGATTTATTGCATCAAGCGTTGCACCATGCCATATACTAAACAAACAGACTATACAATAGGAAGGAATCAGCATAACTTAATAGAAGCTTTCAAAACTGCACTATGCTGTACTAATTTGCACTAGAGATTGCTCATATTGTTGAGATGAAAATAACAAACCAATGTTTTTAAAGAGAATCAGTGCTAACCAGTCAGGATAAAGTTCAAAAATTTTGATTAGAACGTACGAGTATGCCTTCTATGGCAACCAAAATGGTACTAATATGCCTTCAATTGATATGGGTACAATTTTGATTCTACTTTTTAAGACCTCAGGCAGAAAAAGCATTCGAGCTAGGGTTTGGCAAGTAACTATCACATCTTCATACTCTCACTTGGTTTGAGTCTTCATGTCCAAAAATAAATCATATGTTTCATATGTTTCAATCCTGTTTATTTATTTGGTTCAACTAATCATATTCCTTCCAGCATTTGCTCTAACCAGTTATTTGTTGATTATGAAAGTTTATATGCTTTTTCTTTCCTGTAAGTAGAAGAAACCCGTTGTGTAACCCAAAATTAAAAATCAAAAGAAACCTCATGGTTTCTCACAAGTTTTCATCAAAATTCACGTTCCAACATGACATAGATTACAAACTTAACATTAAATGCAACTAGTATTTTCAAATAATAGGTTCTTTACACTAAAGAAAGGTGTGCGCAGAATACTCACTTTCGAAGACATTCATCGTAAAACCCATAAACCTGAGTAATCTGTGCAAAAAACAAAAAGACAAATATGAAGCTATAAACAGGTCTCCAGATCAATGCTCCAGCACAATTTAAATTTTATAAACGCACGGTAGATTATTATTGTCTAGTCATAGAGCCAGCACTGTACCAAGTAAAAACAAACAATAACAAAATATCCTTTTTCAACAGACTCAACACCATTTGTGACAAAAGAAACTAAATGTAAGCTCTATGGCAGCTGCTGAAATCAAGACGAAATAAGTCAAAATAACTTGGTGAAAGGCAAAATACCTGACGACTTTCATGGTTTCCTCTGAGAATAGTGATACGCTGAGGATAACGCACTTTCAGGGCCACTAAGAGCTGGATGAATGTAATAATCATTATCAGCATCAAATTTTAAAAGCATGAAAATAATGAAAAATTGCTAAACAGACATCAGATGGCACACATTTTAAAGGGAGGAAAAAAAACCAACTTTATACGAAGCTAGTCAAAAATTGAAGCATTGCGATTTGACAAGATTTGGCCCCTAACTGGATGGATTGTCTTGCCAAATCATGACTGGCGCCCTTATATGATATATATCATAAACAATGCACTCACCCCAATGCTAGCCTGAATTCCATAGATTGTCACTCAGAATTTCAAGGAAAATTTTATTAACTGACAAAAAAGGGGATAGTGCCTTTAAATCAAATGTAAAGCACTCACGTGCAAGTAATATTGTATATGCACACACAATATTCATTTACTTGGTAATTTTTATTTCAACACCGAGAGTTTAGGAAGTTCTTTTTTAAAACTTAGAGAAGGCAAACAACCTTACCCATCCGCCCATACACTAAATAAAATGATGCAAAATGAAAACTGTGCCAAGCTTTTCACAAATTGAGCACCAAGTGTTGAGAATCAAAATATAAACAAGGCAGTGGAATATCTCTTTATTATTTGTTCTTGAACTTGTCTGCACATATACTAGTATGGGAACTGAAAAACAAATCTACAGCAGTACTTCATGACACTACAATTTGAGCAATTTCAAATGATATTTTATCAGGACCACAAGAAAATCCAGTAAATTGATGGTTACATACCGTCACGGTTTCAACAGAATAATAACCACGGTCCACATAATCTCCCATAAACAAGTAATTGGTATCAGGACACTGTCAAAGAAAATAATATCATTTAGATAGACCTTGATAAGAATGTTGAAAAATAATAATCAAAAGTATATTTTCAAACCCAAATAAAGGAAGACAAGACTGACACAGAAGAATTGAATAGAAAAGGTCATAGTCAGAACTGATACCTTCCCTCCAATTCGAAAAAGCTCTGCCAGGTCGTGAAACTGCCCATGAATATCGCCACAAATTGTCACTGGGCTTTTCACAGGCTGTAGTACATGAAAATAAAAAATTAATGTCTCCCTGTATAATTTGAAAGATCTAACTATTCAAGTGAATTTCAAACAGAGCTGTAATGCAATGATAGTGGATAGTGATCAACCATAACATTACAACAAATAAAAATATTACAAAAAGAAATTAAAACCTTCCTGCACATAAAGTAGCCATTCCGAAGCGAACACCAGATCAACTAGTTCAGATGAATAACAATATTAACAATTTTATCTCATTACACTAATCTCTTTTAACCAATACTAGCCAAAATTATATGAGTAATAACTACAATAGTAATATATTACCTTCTGAACTAATCACTTAAAGTCCAATACGATACTATCTTTAAAAATAAAAAAGGAGCCTACACGGCTTCCCTGATGTCTCCGAGACAAGATGCATTTCCCACTACACACACATCCAGAAATTGAAATTGAAATATATTCCAGAAATTAAAAGTTAAAGAAGACCCACGCAAAATGAAATAACAGTAAATAAAGACTGCACCTGAACATTGCTTTCTCCCATTAGAATTTCCTTTGCTTTCTCACATAACCCTCTCACCTACAATGAAGCAACAAAGAAAAGATCATGTTGGAGAAGAGAGAAAATTGGGAACTTTATTTGCTACACTGATTACAAATATTTCAGAAAAGATACGAAGTGGATGTTGAAGAGGGAGGGTTTTGATACTCAAAGCGGAAGATTATTTTTTCTTTTTTGAAAAAAATTGCAGCAAATCTTGACATAGAATACTTCACAGACATTATCCATAGCCATTTCTATGGTGGGATATTTTCACAACTTTCCCACAAAATCGTTAAATTTCAGTACCAAAACATCTTTACCCCTCTCTCCATTAAAAAATTCAAAATACCCAGCACCTCGCTCAAAATCATGACAAAATGATTCATCTCTAAAACTGATTTTGGTGAAAAGCAACATCCAAATCCAAAAATAGCCCACATCAATAGGTGCCACATTTTTCTAAAGCTCATATTTTCTGCATCACTACTAAATAGTGCTCATAAGTTATCTCTACTTGTCCCAATAATCTGTAAACAAATCAATGCACAAAAATTTAAGAAAAAGTAAAGAATTTGATTTAAAATAACAAAAATCAGAATCTGAATTGCATCACTACAAAAACACAAACAAGAAAAGGAAAATCCCCCAATTAGTTGCTAAGAAAACTTTTCTTTATATACAAACATACCAACTCAAATTCAATCAGAGTTAGAAATCCTCACAAATCCAACAGAAAATAAAAAATCCCATGAATCCATTTCTTTTCCTATATTTTCCATGCAACCCAACCCTAATCCCCAAATTTCCCAATCAAACACCAATCAATCATCCGCAAAAACGAAAGGAATTCAAGAAATGAAGAATGTACAGAACCTGTGGTTCCGAGAGTGGCTTGCACTGCATAAGTTGCTCGATCTGCTCGTTCAGATCACTGCTCGTATCCGAGGATACAGAATTGACGCCCATCTTGCTTCTCTCTGCTTCGAGAATCGAATTGGGATTACTGGTATTCGGATTAGGGATAACCCTAACCCCAGATTCAGAGATTGGTTCCGGTCCTCACTCTCTGATCGTGCTTAAAGCAGAGGTGAGAGGACGGAGACAAAAATGAGAGAGCGCGTGAAGGAGAGAGCGAGTGGGTGTGTAGGCGTTGCATTATACGCCACCCGCTGCCACGTAATGGTTGAATTACATAATTACCCTTAGGGAGTTTCTATTCTTACATTGGACGCCGTTCATTTCGTTTGTCTGGGATTGACTGATAGGCCCAGCCCAAACCCTGTACATCACTCTTTTTATAATTAGAGAGCTTCTAAATGCACCCCATAATTTTGTTACTACACCCAAGTTTTAATAACTTTTATTGTGAGGATTTTCTTCTTATTCCAAATGACATAAAAGAACTAGGTCCAATTTGGCATTGTTGTGCTGTGAAAATAATCGCAGTCAAATTTGCTGTGAGAGAAAGCAATTTGACGTTTGGTAAACTTTTTGTTAAAAATGTTGTTGTTACTAATTCCCGCATAATCAAAAAATGATTTCCGTATAATTATTAAACCTAGCGCCTATTCGAAATTGATTTCCACATAATCAAAAAATGAAAATACTTCATTAGCAACTTTCCCTTATAAATTTTCTCATAGTTTACCAAACGGGATGGACTTCCCAAAATTCTTTAAAAAATCACTTATCACCCCAAATAATCAATTCCAAACAGACACTAAGCCCTAATATTAATAATATATATATTAAAAAATATATATATTATTTTAAAAAAATAAACCATCCGTTGATGGAGAGAATGTGTCATGCGGTGAGATAAATTAACAATAGAATGACACATATTGCGTCACATAAACATTATAAATCTCAACAAAAATTACATATCATTCTACATTTATTACGATATGACATAAGTGCTTTTTACATAAGTTTTTTCTCCACACGGAGAGCAATACTTGGCCTTTATGGAGACCAATATTGCAACCTCAATTGAGGTTAGCGAGGACGCGACTACCATCATCTTGATAGAGGCTATTAGAGCACTTCAAGTGCAGGAGGCTAGTCCTGGCAGAAGGAGGCCAGAGGACTTTTGCACAGTTCCATTGGGCTTATATAGCAGGGGCAAATGGCGGGGACCACCAAATCGAGCAAGCCCAAAGGCAAATAGAGCCCAAGCTCGTACCAGAGGGGCGATGACATTAGCGTACAGGTTGCAAATTTTTTTATCGTTGAGCGTGGCGTGCACGCGCCAACAGTAAAAAAAATTTGAAATTCGCATGCGTTGACGCCAACATGGAGTCAATCCTGCTTTCCACCAATGGCTACAAGCCACGCATTGCGTCCTGGTGTCTCTAATCATAATTTTTCCTCCAATCCAACGACTGCCAATTTGTGTGTAAAAAAATATTGAAATTAAAATGAAATTTTTTTTATAAAAAATCCAAAAAATTTTGATTTTGATTTTTTTTTATAAATACCTACCAATATTCTTCACTTTCCACATCAAATCTTCATACATTTTCTTTTCCTTCCAAAATTATCCAAAAAATTTATCTGAAATGTGAACTTTATAATAAATATTGACACGTAGCAATCGAAAACCTTATCCAAATTAATCGTTTAAGAAAAAAATAAATAAAGTGAATAGTAATTATAATTGCCCTTTGTCATGGGAATGAGTGGAAACACAATAAGTCTTTTCTAAGGGCTATCACTATTCACGTAAATAGTAACATCCATTGCCTCCCCTTTCCCTTTGTCATGGCAAATGGGTGGAAGTGCTCTTATAAGTTGGCCTCCGTTGATGAAGCTAACGTAATTGGCCTTGTTTGAGGCAGTTAGACAAGTTTTTGAAGGTACATAGCAAAAACTACATGTGATGTCTCATTTGGACGCACTAATAATTTTTATATAGAGAAATAAATAAATAACTTTAAATATACTTATGTCCTTCGTTTTGGCTTAAAAATGGTTTCATTCCCCTTTAAAAAAACATAGCAATCTCATTAAAAATCAAATGAAAAGCATATGGCGTTTTAGTGTTTGAGACGAACTGTTATGCCGGCTAATGTTTAATAACATTTCAGAGAAAGTGTTTAGAACTTTGGTGATTCCACGTAAAAATGAAAAGGCTTCTATTTTACTACAAGGATGAGATTCGAACTTGAGTGCAAAGGGTGGGTTCGCTGCTCTGAGTCTTGGCCAACTAGCCTAATCCTTATCTACAAAATCAAACTTGTGTAAATATAAGAACTTATTTCGTTCCTCTTACCAAAAAAATGTTGGACTAGTAAAAAATAATTAGGTGAAAAAGGGCTATAACACAGAAAGTTGTCAAAGATAAACTTGTGATGCGAAGCCAGGGGCGCCTTGGAGGTCTTGATCAAATCAATGACTCCTCACTAGGAGGTGGACATTTGAACTGATGAATAGGTGGAGCAAGCCGAACCAAGTCAAAAAAATGGACAACGACTGTATTGACAAAAAAAAAAGTTCACCAATGCTAAAAAATCAAAACGGATAATTTTGGATGCCTTCTCATCCCGGTTATTGCCTTGGAATTGAGAGCAAATTTGATTGGAAGAAAAGAAAATCAAAGTCACATCTATTAAGACATGACATAGGTATATTTAGGAGAGGCAATCCCAGTTCAGTTTGTGTGTTGTGTTCGTATAGGATTGAAACACATGTATTAGACTAATTGGGTTCACATGAACACGACAAGATTCTTAATCATGTAATAATCATGTCTAATGTTTTCAACACAAACACCACAACACGATTATTACGTATAAAAACGAGATGACACATGTAATTAAATTACTATTAGGTCGAAATTGAGTTAAATTCAACACAATCAAAAGTTTTGTAGTTAAATTCAACTTAAAGATCCTACGTAACATTTCATGTTTGAAGTAACACGATTAACTTATTCTTTAACAAGTTTATATTTTCAACACGATCAAAAGTTTTGTAGTTAAATTCAACTTCAAGATCTTACGCAACATTTCAAGTTTAAATTAAACTTCTAAATTAAAGAGTTTGAAAATCATAACTCTTCTATTCTGTATTACTCTTGACAGTTCCGCTCATCTAAGGACCTCAAAACGAGACGTGTTGAAAATTTACCGCACATATTTCACATGGGAAAATCTACGTTTTAACCTCAAATCTACGGATTAACCCTCACAATTTCACGCTTTACCGCTGGGTTATTTTTATGACAGCAGCCAATAGTCTCCCACAAATTGTACGGACGCCAATGAATTTAAGATATTTTTCATTTTATTTATTTTTAAATTAAATTTTTTGCTCGACACGTTTGGCAGCGTAGAAAAGGGAAAAAGAAAAGGAGAAGAAAGAGTTTTGATCCCATTTGAAAAGGAGAAGAAAATCTCAAGGAACAAAAAAAATCTCATTGACGAAGATAAAGAAAAACCAAAGCGATATCTTCGCTTGCCCTCCGATCCTGCCATTCCTGCTCTCAGAAAAGCTAGGGTTACTCAAATTTCCTGTTTCCCGATCCAACGCTGTTCTCACTGCTCGTTTTCTCCCGAGGTTCGACGCTCTCTCAGAGTCTGCAATTTTGCATCTCTTAGCTATGTCGTCGTGCTTGTTAATCGTTTTGTATGTCTTAATCTGCTGTTTTGAATGCCTACTATAATTTTCGTTTCGAAACTCGAACCTGTGTTTTTTTTTCTTCCCAGTTTTCGTATAACGACATTGCCCAGTTTTCTAAATTTTGATCTAGTTTTACTTTTGTTTGCTTAGTTTTACTTTGATCTTCTTGTTCAGATTTTCATTTTGAACTTTCTGCATGATGTTTATTGCGATAACTAATCACTCTTTCCAAAAAATTTAATTTTAATTGGTTTAATCACGTTATTTTTCAGAAAAATTGTTATTCTAGCGTACTGTTAGTGTTATATAATTGTAACTGATATTTCCTTTAACCAGTTTATTTTGATCATTTTTGTAGGCTAGTCCTCGTCCATCAATTTTGAAGGCATATTTTTGTTGTTTAATAACATAGTTCCCAACCAAGAAAAAAAACATAGTTTTTGCCCGTATTATTCGTCTGATTGTTTAGATTGAACGGTATAGTGGTAAGATTGATCGAGGCTGCAAGTTATATGGAGAAAATTTATGAGACAAATTTTGATTTGGAGTCCAATTTTAATGTTAAAAAATTAATTTTGTGTGTTTGGTGCATTAGGTTACTAATTGCTGTTATTGGAAAAGAAGAGGTCGCATTTTTCCAATTATGAGAACTTCATGGGCAGATTCTGTTGCTAATTCTCAAGCAGAGAATCCAACCACTGGTGCATCTGATAATAACAGCTCATTTCGCCCTCCACGGTCAACTTATGTCCCGCCACATCTTCGTAATAGGCCACCGTCTTCTGATCCCCCGGCTCCTTCACAGTCAGCCCCACCACCAGCTAATGACCGTGTAGGTAACAGTGGGCCTGCAGCTGGGCCAACCTGGGGTGCTGGTAGTTCTAGACATGATGCTGGGCGCCCAGGATATGTTTCCAGCGGTGGTCGAAATGGTGGTGGTTGGAACAATAGAAGCGGAGGGTGGGACCGTGGGAGGGATCGTGAGGTAAACCCTTTTGCTGATGAAGAAATCACAGAACCGGCATTTAGTGATCAAGAAAACACTGTCATTAACTTTGATGCTTATGAGGATATCCCGGTTGAAACTAGTGGGGATAATGTGCCGCCACCTGTGAATACTTTCGCAGAGATTGACTTAGGGGAGGCTTTGAATTTAAATATTCAGAGGTGCAAGTATGTGAAGCCGACTCCTGTTCAGCGTCATGCAATACCTATTTCTCTTGGAGGGCGGGATTTGATGGCTTGTGCTCAGACGGGTTCAGGGAAGACAGCTGCTTTCTGCTTTCCGATTATTAGTGGAATCATGCAGGGGCAGTATGCTCAGAGACCTCGTGGAGCACGTACTGTGTACCCTCTTGCTCTTATTCTCTCCCCTACTAGAGAACTCTCTTGCCAGGTTGGATTGTTATGCTAGTCACATCATGTGTAATCTTGTGGTGTATATGCAATAGCTTATTGTTGTTTCTGTTTTGACTGGCTTTCAGATACATGAAGAAACTAGAAAATTTTCTTATCAAACTGGTGTCAAGGTGGTAGTTGCTTATGGAGGAGCACCAATAAACCAACAGGTTCGTACAACTTGACATAGGTTGTGGTTTACTGATACTTTGGAACCTTGTTCACTTTCATATATATGTTCCCTGTTTTCAACTACCCCACATTAAAGCTTATACCACTTTTTTCCATTTCTGCTTTTGGTGATTGTGATACAGAGTGCATGTACATCTTCTATTTGAAACTAGAAAATATTAATTCCCTATGGAAATGTATCGGGTTATAGTTTATTTGCTACAGCATGCCTTTCTTCTTCATCTTCCACTTTTTATTTTATTTATTTTGTTTATATTTTGTAAAATTTATTTCAGCAAATAATTTTTTTAATTACAAAATGAAGGCTCAGTTTGTAAAGGATGGGTGGGTTTTAGGTTTATATGTTTAAGAGAGAGGGAGAGAGAGGGTTTGCAAACTGATCAAGGATCATAATTTTGGTTATAGTTGAATATGGTGGGAGATGTTTTTGGCTGACCTGTATTAAAATTTGGTCCCTAGCCCATCCAAAGTATTATAATTTAAGCACATTTCTTTTTGTACCTATTCTTTCTGTCCCTTTTGCATTTTTGTTTTGTTTTGTTTTTGAAGGTTCACCTCCTACTGTATTGTTTTCTAATATTGTGTCAGTTGAGAGAGCTTGAGAGGGGGGTGGATATTCTTGTGGCAACTCCGGGACGATTGGTAGATCTGCTTGAGAGGGCAAGAGTGTCGTTGCAGATGATAAGATATTTAGCTCTTGATGAGGCAGATCGGATGCTGGACATGGGTTTTGAGCCTCAAATTAGGAAGATAGTGGAACAGATGGACATGCCTCCACCAGGTTTGAGACAGACCATGCTATTTAGTGCTACCTTTCCAAAGGAGATACAGGTTTGTTTTAATTGTTAACTGGGTTTTCTGTTGGATTTGTCTTTAATTATTGGCATCTACATATTTCTTATTGGTGTGTTATGAACTTTTTATTGAGATATGTTCCTTTGACTTAATTGCTCTTAAAAGATGTACTGAATAGTGGAATTCCAAATGGAAATTATCTAATAGCTTTTGCAATCTTTTGTTGGTATGCAGCGACTGGCATCAGATTTTCTTTCAAATTATATATTTTTGGCTGTCGGAAGGGTTGGTTCAAGTACTGATTTAATTGTTCAAAGAGTTGAGTTCGTTCACGAGTCTGATAAAAGAAGTCATCTCATGGACCTCCTTCATGCACAGAGGGAAAATGGAGTTCATGGCAAGGTAATATGGAAAAGGAAAATTATCAACTTGGACTTCTTTGTTAAATTTCTTTTGATTATTGGAATAGTTGATATATACTGCTTAAGCTACTATTTCCTAGGCTATACGTTCCATTTGGGTTGATAGATTCTGTCAGTATCTTGCATTGTATTAATAATCGCTTGTCGTTCAATTTTCAGCAATCCCTGACATTAGTTTTTGTGGAGACAAAGAAGGGAGCCGATGCATTGGAACACTGGTTGTGTATGAATGGGTTTCCAGCAACTACTATTCATGGTGACAGAACACAACAGGTAAGCTGGTTGGAATTTAGGTTTATAGTTATGAGAAGTGATATATGTTTTCTATTGTTTGTGTCTGGTATTTATGTCCTTAATGACAATTATTCTTGGTGAAGAAAGAAGTTAAACCTTGGAGTATTGTTTGTGTCTGTGATCTTGTGTTGTTAATGACAAATGTTCTTGGTGAAGAAACAAGTTAAACCTTGGAGTTTTGTAGTATGCTTTCTCTGTAGCCTCATGCCCTATTTTATAGGTCTGAGATTTTATGCTCTCTCTCTCTCTCTCTCTCTCTCTCTCTCTCTCTCTCTCTCTCTCTCTCTCTCTCTCTCTCTCTCTCTCTCTCTCCCCTGTTTACCAAGAGCCAGGAGGGAGCTCTACATGGTTGGTAGGTTGGGGGCCAGATAAGCTGACATAAGTTTCTGATCATATGTCGTGGCAAAAAGGCGAAAGAACTCTTTGTTGAGCTATTTTGATGCCATAACTGAGTAAATTATGTTTCTGCTTTTCCTGCAGAAAGGTTTTAGTGTCTGTTTCAACTGCAAGTCATCCTTTTTTCTTGTTAATATATTAAATTTAAATGAAGATAAGTTTCAGAAAGTTCATGACTGCCATCTGAAGATTCTCTATAGAAAGCTTCACTTCACCTCACTTGGTTGTCAATTGTAGTCCTTTTTTTGGGTGTATGTAATGATGATCATGCAAGTTTAGCATGAATCTGAGTTCTGACATTATTACGATATGGCGTGCTTGTATGCAGGAAAGAGAACAGGCACTGAGATCATTCAAGAGTGGAAATACACCAATTTTAGTGGCAACAGATGTGGCAGCACGTGGTCTTGATATCCCCCATGTAGCTCATGTGGTAAATTTTGATCTCCCAAATGACATTGATGATTATGTTCACCGGATAGGTAGGACAGGGCGAGCGGGCAAATCAGGATTGGCAACAGCATTCTTTAATGAGAATAATTTATCAATGGCGAAACCACTTGCTGATCTAATGCAAGAGGCAAATCAGGAAGTACCTGCTTGGCTTACTCGTTATGCATCAAGGGCTTCTTATGGTGGCGGCAGTAGGAATCGGCGATCTGGGGGAGGTCGTTTTGGTGGCCGTGATTTTAGAAGGGAGAGCTCCTTCACTAGGGGTTCAGATTTCTACGGTGGGGGAAACAGTAGTGGGGGATATGGGGTTCCCGGTGGCTATGGTGGGGCCCCTGGGGGTTATGGCCCGAGTAACGGTATGACCAGTGCTTGGGATTAGTGTTCCATAATTCCCGTCCTTTTTTACTCTTGAGTATATAAAACATTAATTTTCTTCGAAATTCATGGATCATATGTTCTGTTTCCTTTTTCTTTCACTGTTGTTGAGTTAGTGGTTCTGATGTGGTAACTGCTCTGGTGAATTTTGAGGAGAGGACTGTTATTAGTGGGGTGGTTAATGTGAATAATACATTTAGTTTTGGTCCACCCCAATTGTTTTGGTCCCCTTTTTAATTAAAGATTACAATGCGATGGATGAGCCTTGCGCTCTGCAATACCTCTCCCATGGCGGTTAACCTTAAACCATTTGAAACATAACTTAATCAGAGCAAGATACAGCAGAAGATGCACCAACATTTATCTCACAAACAAGGCAATGGCAAAGGGGCTGATCAAAGGAATCAAACTATTTATTGCCATCCACCAAACTTTTCCTGAAAATTTACTTTGTTCAAAATTGGGATTGAGAATTGTTTACATTGTTGCCCTTGACCTAAATGGTACAAGCAGATCTGCTGTTTGTTTGGAATTATATAGCCTCTATCGAATCCGGTAGTGTTTTCTCTGTGAAAATACTTTACAACTTCATTCTCTGCTGTTGCATCAATTAAATTAGGTGCCTGGGTCACTGCATTTCATGTCCACTATTTCGAAGATTTTCGGAGATTTCACCGTGAAGAGAAGTCTTCCTACACCCTTGGACAATCATCTTCATGTTAACTTGAAATGCTGCTTGGCCTTATTGGTTCACCTGAGAAGGCCACCAGTTGAAGGGCTGACACAAAATATTATTCAGTCTAGGTCAATATTACAGATGTTGTAACGCTTAGGATTGTTCTCATGTAAAAGGAGAAGCAACGTTCATGCAGACAATCATTCAGTCTAGTTTAAGATTCCAACATGTCAAATTTATCATTCACAAGCTAAATTTGCAATCGAAAAGCGAGAATTAAGCAAGCCAACTATCACCAAAAGCAATGGTTCCTTCTTTATATACATTCTCGAGCAAATTCTTTATAACTAATTTCGAGATATTAACATACTTATATGATTCTCTCTCTCTCTCTCTCTCTCATGATGTAATGAAACACAGGACAAATACACATCAAGAGGGAAAAATAAAGAAATATCATTATATCCGTCTTGACAATAATGAAATTTAGTGATAGAACCAAATGATTTTGTGGTTTTATCCCAAATCTACAAGTTGGTGCGAAGTCTTGAATGCTCAGGAGGAAATTTCAATATACAACACTGGGAATCCTGGATCCAGCATAACATAGCAAGTCTCTGCACACTGAGGAACTAGTCCACTTTGAACTATTTGAATAACATATTGCCAACCAGCACTCAAAACATGATAAGAGACCGCATATCAAAGTGGCAGCACAAAAGTGTGGCAACAGGAAGCAGAACAAAATTCAAGTAAAAATCTTCAGATTAAATTTCGCAAAAAAAAAAAAGATAAAAAAAAGATAAAGAAGTGAGAACTGCATCTGAAATTTGTTACCAAGTTGGAAGATAATTGAAGCAGTTTCCAGGAATAAAGAAAAATTCTTCCCTAGACAGCATGCATCCCTAAAATTCTGAAGCATGTTTTAAAAATATTTCAAAGGCTGTCCAAGAGTACTGAAAATTCACCCTAAACCTTAAGGTTTAATAGGGCCACTTCCCCTGCTATTGTTTCCATAATCCAGTAATCATTTCAATTCATCGGTTCATAAGTTCCCAGATCCAAAACTGGGATGCAATTTAAAATGTTTGAGTCTAGAAATGAAATATAAATTCCACAAACAAAAAGCCTTTTGAACAAAAGATGGATTCTTTGACATCTCCATTTTACTTACAAGAAAAACCAACAGAATGTGAACTTATAAAGTCTGAAGGCATGGAAGTTAACGTTGATTTTTCAACTAATCCGAATAACCTAAATGTTAAACTCCCTATCAATTTTTGTGCAAGAAAATTTAATCAACTTCAGTAGATTCCACTGCATCAGCAGCGAGCCCACAAAACAAACATAGTAGGCACAAAGATAATACAATAAAAAATGAAAATGATCTTCTCTCTTACCCATAAACAAGAAAACTCTATAGAGGGAACTTTTGTTCAGAATTTCTTACTTGACAGTCAATAATGGCTTCTATCCAATTCAAGCAAAATGTTGAAGTTCTCTGATACAAACATTAATCTTCATCAGACCCTTCCGAATCCAAATTTGACATTTCGTCCTCATAGCATTCATCACCTGCTCCAACCTCGTCCTCTTCAGATTCTTCCGGCCCACTTTCACTCTCCACACTGTTAAGTAAAATCTCTTGCGGGGATAGCAAATGCACACCCTTACTGCGATAAAGAAGCCCTGTTCTCATGACATGATAAAACTTCTCTCTCACGCGTGTGAGGGGATGCCAGTTCACTAATTTCCCTCTCTGGTACCCTTCCCTGAGAGCAACAGTGGTTGTTTTACACTTCAATGAGAGGTAGAAAATCCCCGGATACCTTGTGAAAATTCTTGTAAATTTATGAGGAAGATTTAGTTCCTCTCTCAAGCTTCTCAAGTAGTTCCTCTTGGTCTTCTTATGAAGAGTCAAGCTCAATAACTCATGCAAAACTCCAACAACCCTTTTCTCCATAAGATCACTATTAGGATCAATATGCCTAGAATCCTCATATGGCGAAATGTATGGTAACTTCTGAAACTCCTCCATCCATACCCTAACCTTCTTCTGCCCTCCATAACCCTTCGGAAAATTCATCGGGAATGCCAACACAGTCTGCCCCCTCTTGAATTGTCTATACTCATCCCCTAAATCACCACCCTCTTTACTCCTCTGCAATTCCGACACCGCATACTCCTTGGGCCATTGTATGACCTTCAAGCAACCAATCCCATTTGAGGCCTTAATGATTCTAAAACAATCTGGGTATTTTGGAACCAACACTTTCTCAAAACCATCAGGCAAACCCAGATCCCATTTCAAAGGATACAAAGATTGGAGCGGTATAGTTTTACTTTTTGTCATCATAAGCACTCTACAAAGCCTCTCCACAGTATCACTCTCATGGGTTTGGTGTATACTCTGTTCTTGAGAGTCTAACAATAGTGCAGTGTCTGTTAACTTAAAACAGGGCAAATTGGCATAACGGGCATGTGGAAATTCTTGAAAAAGAGTAGGGTACCTGCGCATGAAGCGAAGAACTGGGACAGTTAGGCCGAGAAGCTTTTGCCAATCGGCGAAGGACTTGGCGGTGAGGAAGCCAGTTGGCGAGCGCTTGATGGCGTCTTTGAGGAGGCAAGCAGCTTTGAGATCGGTCTCGGTGTCGATGATGTGGTCTAAGCTCCGATTCTTGACCCATTTCAGGCGGACCTTGGCTATGCCGCGCCATTGGTGGTGGTGATGTAGAAGAAGCTTGGTGGGTTCAGAGGTAGCGTGGGGTTTTAGGAGAGAGAAGAGGAAAGTTTTCATTTTGTGGGTTTTATTTGGGGTTTTCCGATATTGGTGTGAGAGTGTGAGCTCATGAAGAATTGGAATGCCCAGGAAAGTTTTCATTTTGGGGTTTCTTGGGTTTTATTCACTTTTACTCATGCTATTATTGTGTTTACAAAAATAAACAAAAATTATAAGCATTTTTTTTTAAATTAAAAATTCAAATGTTTTTTGAAAAAACACTTGAAAGTTATGCAGGAGAAACACCTTCGATGTGTAAATTTATCAACAAAACAACGGTAACTTTTTTTTTTTCCTTCTCTCTTTTTGTTAAGACCCATTGAAATTTTTTTGTTTCCTCTAATAATAATGATGATGATGGCAGTGTCAGATTCACAGAGGAACAAGCTTGGTCAATTGACCCCCGCAACGCTGGAATCCGTCATATGAGGGGAAAAAATTAACCCATGCAACATGTTTGACGAAATGCCACAGCAAAGACTATCGAGTGTTGCTTGCGTGCGCAGTGCGCTCCAACTCTCCCTTTTTTTTTTCTCTTCCTGAGCGTCAAAGCGACATCGTTCTATTTAAGTTTTTTTCTTGCTTAGGTTTTTAAAAAAAATATATAAATAAACAGGGGCATCAATATGTTAGTTCTAACTCAATTCACACATTCAAACTGTAAATCCCCAACTCCAACCCCTAATTCCACCCAACCTTCATCCAATCTGACGACTTCCCCACCCCAACCATCCTCTAGTAGGGGTAGACACAGTTCGGTTCGATCCGATTTTCTCCTCAAATTTGAATTGAAATCGAAACTTACACACGGTCTGATTTTGTTTTTTTTTTTTTATAGAAAGTGTCTATAAGAGCCGAATCAAATCAGACCTATGTGGTTTTGGTTTGGTTCAGGTTGATTTCTTGTTTAAAAAGATAAAAATATAAATATGTGAATAAGAGAGAAATATGATATATATATATATATATATATATAGAAAAATATGTATAATGGAAAAAAATAAGAGAAAAAGAGGTAGAAGAGATAAAATAAGAGAGAAATAGGTAGAAGAGAGAAAGAGGTGAGAAGATAAATAGGAAGAGAAATAGGTGGAAAAGAGAGAAAGACAGAAGCGCAACAAGGACAAATATGGTTCACTAAAAATAAAAAGAAATTGAGCTAGAGTAGTTATTTAGTTGAGTATAAATTGGAACTAAGACTTTTGAGTATTAATTGGGCAAAAATTATCTAGATAGTACTTGGAGTTACTAATGTTATTTGAATATTGATTAGGCTTACTAATAATTTTGGATATAAATGAATAAGTAAACTTAACATAACCGGTTTGGTCCGGTCTGATTTATACCATTGTTTTAGATCCAAAGCAATCCGGTTTGGTTTTTGAGCATAGGTTGACTTTTTTAGTCAACACAGTTTTTTCTGATTTTTTTTGTCCAACTCGGTTCACTAGTTCACTAGTTCAAATGCCCACCCCTACCCTCCGGTGCTGGCAACATCCTCATCTAGCGGTGGCAGGAAAGCAAAAATAGTCACCCTCAAATTCAATTTGGTTTGAAAGTTGAATTTGTCCCTCAAATTTGAAAGTATGTTATCATAATTTCTTATCTTTTTATCCTTAAAGATTCTTATATATATTTTTTCTTAATTAGTTGTTGATGTTTTATTTTGGTTAGTTTGAATAAATTATGGTTTTTTTTTTATAAATAAAATATGTTAGTTTGTATGCTTTAATTAGATTGTATCTTGATAAATTGGATTAGTTTTTGTGTTTGTTGTTGAGCTTTTGTTAGTTTTGATATAATTGGATTGATAAATATGATTAATATGGTGGATTGGTTGTTGATGCTTGATTGGTTATTTTTAACAATATAGTTATGGAACGATACTTTAAGATAAAGTTCTCAATGAGTAGTTCAGGTAATGTGTAGTTTGGAAAATGTGGGTAGTTCAAAATATAGTGAGTTGCAAGAAGTCTTGGCTAATCTTCCTGCAGACTCTGGACTTTGACCTAAAATGTTGGATTTTATATGATCCTTAACATTTGAAATGAAGTTCGAAGAGCATATCTACAAGAGGGTCCTTGTCAACCTAGGGGGTTTATATTAATCATATGTGTACGAGTGACGATTTTTCTCAATTGCAAGCGATTAATAGTCTTGCAAGAAAAATGGTGGAAAAAGGGATGCACAGAGCATTTAATTATGTGTATTTGTTTGTGACATTAGCCTTAACTTTACCGGTTGCAACTACTTCAATGAAGAGAGCATTTTCCACTTCATATGGTGAAAGGTCCACTTCACAACCAAATGAGAAATTAATGGTTAAGTGATAGCTTATTTGTTTATATTGAGAAATATATGTGTTTTGCTTGTATTGATAATGAAACTATAATGTGACCTTTGACAATTTTCACACTTTCCATTATCCATTTGCACTCATTTCTCTTATTTCTTTCTCAGCTTCAAAAATTGAATACATACAAGAAGAAAAGCAAAGAGAGGATGTTTTAAAACAATTGCTTCCTATTCTGTAGACGTCCGTCCACTAAATTACCTCTGTCTTGATGATTAAATTGTATGATCAGATTCGATTTCTGAAAGTGCAAGTCCTCAAACATTCACATGATCTTATTTAGCATCAAATTAAGGTGAAACTTTCCTCCACTTATTTATGGTGGGTGCAATTAGCACCACCAGTCCTCCATACAACCGTTAAGTTTGAGCCAAGAACGGGGAGGAAGGCTCCAATGATATACTCATGGGCAACTTAGGTTATATAGCTAGTTATTATAGAGGATTCGGAGGAATTCGAACTTTGGACATCTTTCAACATTGAGACGAAAACTAATAATACATACACAGACAATTACACATTCGTGGGCCCAAATTTCCCAGCAAACTTAAGTGTAAAAACAAAACAATAAAAATAAAAATATAAAAAACAGAAAAGACTTAGGAAAATATGTTTGCCTGGACTTCCCCATGTATGCCACAGAAATGTTGTTGCCTCTCTCATGTAATCTCCATGCCCCTTGGCGCAGTTTCCTTCACCTGAATTCTTAATTTGCCTTGTGCGTTCAACTTATTTATACAAAAATTTGGGATATAAATTTTACTTTACTGTTCCTGTAAACCTAATCTTGTACGTACATCTGGTGGTACGAGCTGGATTATTGTCCGTCCGATAGTTACATCATATCTCAGTTAAGCCTGTATATATTTCTGATGTGATGTGATATATACCAAACCAAGTTGAATTTGCATGCGAGAGACCTAGATAGAGGTATGGGGACCTGCAAAATTGGGAAAAGCAGGGTAAGTTGCCCTTTCGGAGTGTTTTTTAGCAAGCACTTTTGCTCGTAGGTGGGTTCGTTTCTTCTTTTTAGACTCCCACAAGTGATTCTGATCATCCCAAAATTACTCCCGAATAAGCTCAATTTCTATAACTCAAAAAGCACTTTATACTATTTATGCTATAAACGTTGTAAAAAAAGCTTGTAGACTTACAATTACCATCAATTATTTTCGAATTTTTACCGGTATCAATATTTTATCTGTTTTTTTAAATCGAATTAAACACCTCAATTCTAAGAGCCGTTAGCTTAGAAATATATAGAGATAGCAATTAACAACCAAAAGTCAATACTCCTGTAGTAAAACTACTTAATATCAACAACTCCCTGTCACTCTGTGTGTCCTTTTTTCTCTCCACACAGCAGAGAAGCATGCAGTTTTCCTGGTTTCTTTAATTAAGTGTACTATTAAGTCGATGGTTAAAAAAATATATGCAAGAAAGTCAGCTCAAATGAAAGAACATTAATGTCGGCAGAATGCTATCTGAGCTAGCTATCTGTTCCGCATAAAAACAAGAAAAAGGACAGTTAGCCAGGGGGGGATGTTTGCCTTTGGGTCGCTTCGCTTGTTATTTTTTCCTTCTTGGATAGGGAAAATCCAGTACCCTTTTAAATAGGTGACTAGCTTAGCTAGCTAGCTAGCTGAGGCTCTGAAAATGAGAAATAGTTGTAGACTGTAGTGAGAGTACGTACTTTTGGTACCCTAGGCCAACAACAGGTAGGTCATAATAAGCTGGCCATGCAATGTGATTTTCTCTTTTCTCTTCATTTAGGGCCCCTTGTTATGGAAATCAAAGCTTTATGGCCGTTTGATAACCATTTTAATTTTAGTTTTTTTGTTTTCATTTTTTGTGCTAGAGCATAATGGAAAAAGAGGGAGAATGAGAGTGGAGATGGGATTGAGAGGGGAGGATGGTAGGGAGAAGTAACAAAAGTGTAAACAAAAACTAAGAATCGAAATCTATTTGAAATTGTTTTCACTTTTGTTACTCCTCCATCCTATCCTCCCCTCTCATCCTCTCTTCCTCACTCTCATTATCACTCTCATTTTCCATTATACTCTAGCACAAAAAATGAAAACTAAAAACTAAAATTAAAATGATTATCAAATGGGCCTTAGTTTTTTTTATAAAATCATATCAAAGGCTTTCCTTTTCTAGCTAAATGTACAAAAAATTGCTATAAAATAATTTTGGTTTGTTATATGTGGTAACTGTGATCAGTGAGATTTAAACTCATGACAACTACCAACAAAGTAGAGATGGAGTAATAGTCGTTGACGTAACCACTTTAGTTTCATTTTTAAAATTAATTTTTTATAAACCAAAATCCCTCACTCAAAATCCCCTTATATTGAGGGAGTCCTTAAATGATTTTATATACAGAGACCTTTAATTCTCTTAAATAAGAGACATCTTTGTAGGGCTCACCACACATTTTATTTCAATGATTTGAACCGTCTAGATATTACCTTAAAGATCATCTATGCAAAATTACTCCCCCTTCACCACCTCTCCTTTTTTTTTTTCATTTATTTTAATATTTAAAAATGAGTGCTGCTATTTCCACCCCTGTCCTATTTTCCCACCCACCTTATATTTCCACCCACCATGTAAATTTCAAAAAACACAATCCTATTTTTTCACCCACCATTATTCCGAAAATACCTTTTAATTATAATAATAATCATAATAATTTAAAAATAACCCAAATCCATACCCACTAATCCGCACCGGCTACCCTTACCACCCAACCCTACCATAATCTTCCCTCATAAACACAATACCCAAACAACCACAACCGCCATCATCTCCCAAACAACCAGCTACCCAAACCACAACCGCCGTAATAAGTTTTGAGAGAGAGAGAGAGAGAGAGAGAGAGAGAGAGAAGGGTTTGGGTTGGGTGGGCTGGGGCTGGGTTGGAGTTGATTTTGGTGGAAATTAGAATGAGAATTTTGATGTGGTAGAGAGAGTTGTTGTCGTCACTAGGACTAGGTGAGCTGGGACTTTGAGTAGCTGGTCTGGTTTCTTTGGTTTTTCTTCCATTTTTATTTGTATTTGTTTAGAGTAAAAAGTTTGAATCTGGTGGATGTTTTTAGATCCCGTGAGCTTGATGTTTCTTCCCTTTGTTAAAGTTTTTTTTATTTATTTAAATATTTGAATATTACATTTTACATTTATGTTAATCATTTTTATCTTTATATTTAATATTAAATATTAAATATTTTTCATCAAGTTTTTAGAAGTCATTTTACTGGCTAAATTTGTCTTTAAAACTTTGAAGATAAGGTGAATGGGAAATAGGATGGTGGAGTGGAAATAACAGCACCCTTAAAAATATATATTAATTTTAATAAACAAAATCATAAAAAATAATAAAAAATGCCTATTGCCAAGAGGCAAGTTATTAATAAACCACCAAAAATATATATATATTGGAATTAACAATACATCCAGCCCAAAAAAAGGGGCCTGTAGAGAACTATATAATCGGATTGGGCTCATTTTCGGTGGAAACCCGGCCCGGATCATAGCCCGATACCCATAATTAATTAGTAGAGATACCCAAAAGAAGAAAGAAAAAAAACTGCAAAATTTCGTAGATATAAATAGTTTTTGGCGAAAAAGCAACTCACTCAGGAACCAAACTCACTCTCTGAATTAAAATGGAAGGGGAAGACGTAGAAGCAGCTGAGGAGGGGACTTGGAGCAGAGAATCCATTCCTAAGGTTCTGAGAATAGTGAGCACAAGACTGCCTCAGAGAGACCTTATCTCTCTCTTGCTAGTTAGCCCATGGCTCAATGGAACTCTCGTCTCCTACCCTTCCCTTTGGCTGGTACTATTTTCTTTTTTTCTCAATATGGACTTTTTTTGTTCTTCTTCTTTCAATTTGAAGATTCAGATGGGTATTTGAGTTGTATGGTTTTTATGTGACATGGGTTTTGGTTCGTGTTTCAGCTTCTCGATCTTCGTGAGATGAATAATGCTGGGAATCGCCTTATGGCTGCTCTTTCATTGGTTAGATATACCACAATTTACTGTTAAAGATGCTATATTTGTTTGATACCTGGAATTTAATGATGTATGAGTAATCCTTATCTAAAAGAACTAAAATAATGATCTGTGGGTGATCTTCAATTTGAAAGTATGGCAAAACAGTGGGTATTTTTGTACCTAAATCAAGTTTTGAAAAAAAAAAACGGATGAGGGGTTTGACTGTTATATATGGGAGTTAAAAAAGTTAATTCTTGGATGATGTGATAATGGTTATTTTGAAATGATTGGGATGTAGAGTGTGCTTGGATTAGTATTTGAAATGCTCTTAGTGGATGATTATAGACACATTGTTATACTGATATGTTTTCATGGTGAAATGTTTCCAGCCGAGATATCGGCATGTGAATCAGATAAACCTTGAATTTGCACAAGACATTGAAGACAAGCATCTTGAACTCATAAAGAACAAGGTAACATGCCATTCTAGTATGACCTTGTGTCAAATTTTATATTTCAAAGAACTATAACAATATTGATTTTCTGATGTGTGAGAAAATTCAGTCGTATTAAATATTAATAATAATGCTTGTGAACATTAGAAGGAAGGTAAATATTGTAATGTTTGTAATGTTCTTTTTTCATTCCATATTAAACCGTATCTATACTTTTAACTAATAGTAATACAAATGCCTGACAAGGTACATTTGGTATGTTGTTGATTTTCCAGCATAAATGCTATATAATGGATTTTAATGAGGCTGTAATGTAGTCTACTGGCACTGATATTGGTATTCCTTGTTACATAGAAAGCATAGTGTGAAATTCTTATAAAAGCCATAAAATATTGTTACCTAATATATTGGTTGATATTTATAAGGTATGAGAAGTGAGACACAGTTAGGACCTCCCTTGGTTGAGGTTAGGTCTATGCTTGGGTTAGGATTCACGGTTTCAAATTTCCAATTATAGAATCAACTAAGCTTCTGTCCTTATCTTTTAAATTATTTGTGGTTTGTGGAGCTGAAGATTTTACAGCACAAGGCATGTTTTTGTAGTATGAGATTGTGAATAGAAAGAAGACTAATTTCTCTATCAGACCTAGATTTTCCTAACCTCTATAACTGCATGGTAGATCATCTGTTATTATCATTTGACTTTTTTTCTTCTGCACTATAGAATCTAGGTGAATTAGTTAACCGTGGTTCATATAAAAGCTCTATGAGTTCTTGGTGAAGTATACAATACTTTTTGTAAATAGAGGCTTCTGAATAATTTTTGATTGTTTAAAAGAAAATTATGCATTTCAACAGTGTCTAGATTCTCTTCAAAACCTAGAGGTTTTGAATCTTAATGGCTGCCAGAAGATCTCTGATAAGGGAATTGAAGCTATAACCAGTGCTTGCCCTAATCTGAAGGTCTTTTCTATCTATTGGAATGTGAGGTGTGTAAGGTTGATTTGTATTTCAAATCATATTGCTAGTTGACGCTTTGTTCATTTTCAATGAATTTTGGAATGTCATTTGAGTTTCAGGGTAACAGATATAGGTATAGCACACCTAGTGAAGAACTGCAAACATATAGTTGATCTGAATTTCAGTGGCTGTAAGGTATCTGTCACTGGGTCCCATCCTACTTCATTGCTTTGCTTGTTGCAAACTATACATTACGAAACATACATGCATGGTATTATTTATTTCATGAAGGATTTTCTTTGAATGGAGTATTTTGATGTGGAAATCGCAGAATCTTTCAGACAAAAGCTTGCAATTAGTGGCCGAGAATTATCCAGAATTAGAGTTGTTGAACCTGACCAGGTGAGAAATATTGCTCTTTGTTACATCATCTTGAGCAAAGATCAATCTGTGAATGTTTCATCTGCTTTCATGTCACAACGTGGTTTTTTTTCGATTGTCTGGCTTCTGGGTTATGACCTGTCTAAAAATTGATCATTGACATGACATTCTCAGTTCCTCCTCTAAATACACTTTCCCTTTTACACAAAGGTCAAGTGGTGAGATGAATGTCCTGTGCAAAAAATATTACCTTCTTCTGGAGTTACAGATTATAATTTATTCTTATTCTCAGGTGTGTCAAGTTAACAGATTCTGGATTGCAGCAGATATTGCACGGTTGCCCATGTCTCCATCGTCTTAATTTGTATGCCCTATCGAGGTACTTGATGGATTCTCTGTATAAATTTGAACTATATTCTTCTTGCTGTGTTCTGATTGGCTGCATTTCCTTTGCTCAGCTTCACTGATGAAGCTTACAAGAGAATATCACTTCTTTCCCATCTTAAATTCTTGGATCTGTGTGGTGGCCAGGTAGCGTTTACTAGATTTAGCTATGCTGATGTAACTCTTTTGAAGCCATTTACCAAACTGATGATAACTTGATAAGTACTTATGGTAAATCTCATTTCAGAATCTATCAGATGAAGGGCTGTCTTGTATAGCTAGATGCAAGAGCCTCCTGTCTCTCAATTTGACGTGGTAACTGAAGCTTCTGAATTCCTAACATGTATATGAAGCAAAATAGATACATTAATTACAATCTTAAAACTATCTCTACCTTCTGATAGGTGTGTACGTATCACTGATGTGGGGGTCATAGCTGTTGCGCAGGGTTGCACATCTCTTGAATTTCTCAGGTAAATCTTGGAAAGAAATTTTGAAGGAACTTAATGCTTGATACTGGCCTCTGCATTCTTGACTTGAGAAATATCAAACTCTGGTCACTTATACAGTTATTATATTTGAATGTCTTTGACTATAAAAATGCCCTTAAGTTGCTGGTCTGCAGAGTCGTCACTATTGTTGCTTTTTTCTTTCTTTCTTCATTTAGTAAAAAAAACATGCAGAGACCAAGAAGGATGTTCATGCTACACTGGATTGAGCTGCAACATTGATTTTGTGCAATTGATTGGAGCTTTAGTTCCTTACTTTTTTACTAGCCCTTGCTTGTGCAGTGTGCCGTATAAGTCAATAGAAAAAATTAAACAAAGTACATTTCGGAAATGTCTTGATTTATTTTCAAATCCCTGGTATCAAATTTTTTAAAACTATATATGCAACATAAACTGAAAAAGTTAACACTTCGTTTGATAATTCTTTTGAGTGAACCTACATGGTTCCCATGTTGTTGAATGATAACCTGCAGGCATATTCAGCACTCTTACTGACTTGTGAATGACAAAATGCAGCTTATTTGGCATAGTTGGGGTGACTGATAAATGCCTGGAGTCCCTTTCAAGGACCTGCTCAAACACAATTACAACTCTTGACGTGAATGGCTGTATTGGAATTAAGGTAATGATCTAGTTAGTATTTAGTAAAACTTTTAGCTCCTAAAACTTGGAACAGTTTCTCTAATTGTATAGTTGTTCTCTTGTAGAAACGGAGCCGTGATGAACTGCTTCAATTGTTTCCGAAGTTGCAGTGCTTCAAAGTACACAGCTAATGCATGTCATTTGGAAACTTGCGGATGAAATGGTTCAGTTTCCTTCCATTAAGGTATATTGTCTCTAAGCTCTATCCTATTATAGAGCAGACAAACCATGACTTGAGTAGATAAGAAATCACAATCTATCCATTGAAGTACTTTGCTTTTGTGGCATGTCAAGTTCTTCTATTCAATCTTGATTAGCCTTACCAACGAGCTTTTGGTCTAGTGGTATTTCTCTTCCTAATGTTGGAAGAGGTCTCAAGTTCAAGTATCTCCTCCCCCTTGATCCAAAATAAATAAATAAATAAATCTTTATTAGCCTCATAACGCGAAATATTTTGGTATCTTGTTCTTAATATTTGTAATGGAAAATATTATGGTTTCTGTAAGCTCCATATGAGCAAAAAACATATCTAATTGTTGCTGTGGTACTCCACTTCTGTTTATCACGTTATAAGCTTTTAGATATCTTCGTCTCTCTGGTCTTGTGCATGATTACCATATAATATGTTTTTCAGGATTATTCTTGGATTCGTAGATATTCAATCATGGACATTAGAAGTTTTGGTGTGGACATGCAGTTTCATGGATGTGGCGGCTTGACTATACTGTGATCTTCAGTCCATCTTAATTTCCAAATGTTTGGGGTCTGCATCCCGCTGATTGAGCTTACAGTATACAAGTATGGCGCAAGTGCAATGTTTACTTATCACACTTTGGTTGATGTTAAAATTGCTACTCTGCGTGACAAACAAAATAAACTGTAATTGTGCTATTTTTGTAGCTAGAATTTCAAGTGTCATTCTGACCAAGAAATATATTAATAGCTACACCATCTTGTTAGCGATGAACCTGCAACTATTGCCAAAGCAATCGTTCTCCCCAAGGTCCTACTTGAGCCTGTAAAATTACCAACAGAAGAAAGATAAAAGTAGATTTTCACTAACCCATCTCCATTCTTTTTATCTTTTGATGCCTCTCCATCCCTTATTTTCTGTTGTGTTTTTTTCGGTTGTTTGATATATTCAAGCCTGATGCACAAAATTTGTACCTGATATGGCAAATGATAGAATGCCATGGCCGCTGTTGCAGTGATGCAACGTCATTCAGATACATCCGCAGATAGAAGGGAGGCTTATTGCAGGAATGAGATTGATTCTGATTCCAAGGCCTGGACAGATTCTTTGTACTTGTTTGCCTAAAACAAAGCCAAGCTTAAGAAAACAAACATGTAGAGGAGAACAACTTGCAACCAATCATGTTCCACCACGTATGATTATCCTCGAAACAAGCAAGTTTTTCTCGTGGAGGAGGTAGATGACGGACTCAGAAAGGCTCTAGAAACCTCTGAGAAAAGGATTTATGAGAGAGAAAATCTGTTTTAGTTTAGTTCTTGCAAGGCTCGCATAGCGCTGCATAATAATGCATTTGTAGGATGCTGGAAGATTGGTAACTTCAAGTTGGCAGGTATCTGGTTTATTGATAAGGACTGCAAAATTAGGGTTGAAAAATAGTTGAGGATTATTTGAACAAACTGGATGATTGCTTTAATCTTCCAAATGTGGATGACTATAATCTTTTAAATTTCGATGACCATGATTAAATACAAGCGATATTGAGAAATGGAGAAATCAAACCTAGGACCTCATATGATTTAACCACTTGAACTTTTTTCGTTGACAAAACCAGTAGCAGAACTCTTTGTTGACAAAGCATTTTGGAAACTAAAACAAAACATGCGTTCCTATTCACTTTCCAAACCCATTAAACAACGGCCTAAATTTCCAGCCGACATTGATTACCCTCACGTTCAATAAGATTTAGAATGAAACTGTACACTACCTCCCTTTTTTTTATAAATTTCTGATTGGTGCACAAGCGTTCATTTACTGCCTGAGTTCAAAAATAATTCCCTCTTGCTCGCTCAATAATGGAAATTCTTTTACTCTCAACATTCACTTCCGAGTAGAAAACACCACAGAATGACAAATGCAACCTCACATATGGCTACTATTATATAATTTATACTGAAATGGAAAACCAATGCAGTGCCTGCTTCAAACAAGATGAGCTATTTTAGAGAAATGGGGAACCCTTTGGAAAAAAAAAAAAAAAAAAATTCAAAATCTTATTCCTTATCCTTAGTTCCCTTACCAATAATTAAAATGGAAGAAACGGGGGAAAGGGCGCTGTGAACAAGAGCTTCAAGAACTCAAGGTATAAAAAAGAAAAGGAGCAAACAATTGCAGGCAACTAACCACTTGCCTTTCAGGGATTAGAGTACAGGATTAAGACCAAGATGATATGATCAGCCGGTGAGCATCTAAGAAATTCTATTGGCAAAAATGAGATCGGCAATTGAGCAGGGCATCATAATAACTTTTCTATAAGACAAAGGTGGCATAATACAAAGCAGATCATTGCAGGGATCCCACAAGAGGAGATACCTGGAAAGAACTAGGGGCACGATCTACCATTCTTACAATAACTTAACTTCATCCAGCAGCTTCTCTCTCAGCCTTTTTCTTGGATATCTCCGGACCTCTCTCCTACACGCATTGAGGTTGCCATCAACACAATAACCACATATGCGGCAAAAATTATACATTTAATTTTGCATAAAAAACACAAGTCTCTTAACAATAATGTAGGATATTTCACACTGAGAGCCTCCTCTAAGTAAGCACGAGTTAATATTAGCCAGAACCAACTAAGCAGATGTCACACTGGCATAATTGGCGATACAATCATCAATCTAACTACAGTATTCTAAGCACCACGCTATGAACCTTTCAAGGAGGGAAAACAATCCAGAACACACCCAACTAAAGTCACAAGAAATTCTTTATTGTAAATTAATTTAAATTGGATGCATTTCACTAGTGCATCTGATCTCCTCCCCTCCTGCCAACAATTTCCCTAAATTGACTTCCATGGACTGGAGTTGAAAAGGGGTCAACAAGTAATAAACAAATAGATAGCTCAAACTTTGTAATTCATTATATCCGTGAAAAATTGTTCGTAAATGATAAAAAAAAATGATAAAAACCATGAAGCCCTTCAAACAAAATTTTCAACCAAGACCAAATATACATATTCCATAAAATATTCATCTGGAATCAAGAAACAACAAAGATTTGAAAGCATACCCAGCTAGAAGAGCAATGTGTCAACGTCTAATTCTAGGCTTGCAGCGAAACTCAGCTAGAAGTGCAATGTGATCTGATGACCACTCTGGAGAAGGAAGCGCTGTGTCTTTCCTTAAGCTTTCCTCGTCCAAGAGCTCCAACAAGGATTCCACCGTTAAAGAGTCCGCTGCAACCAAACATTAAATAGCTTTATGAAGAATTGATCTATCAAAAGAGGTATAAATATGAACAGCTCAAACAAATTTGTAATCTGTAAACTTACCGGTGTAAAATATGTAATCCAAGGTACCAATAAAATCTCTAGTGCAATTTGTAAATAACGGCTCATTCGTGGTGGGGTCCATTCTCCTTCTCTGCTGCTCCATACCTAGACCAACTCCCAATCTTGCGAATGATGAATACGCACTTACCTGTGAGTTTCCAATAGGGATTCGACCACAATCAGCACAAGACATAGAACCCAAAAACATGTATATCTTCCCCTCCCAGTTAAAAAGAAAAAAAAAACACAGTAATAACAATCGATAAACAAGCCAGTACATTACAAAGCATGTATTACCAGTGGAAGCTGATGTATCAGCTTGCTGAGAGGGCGCAGTATATTAAGAGGATCTACTTGTAAGTCTGGATGTGATGGATCTACCTTTCCCATAGCAAGAAGTGTATGAGGAGCGCTGCAACAAAGTTCAGCAGTACCTTAAGCAAGCAACATACCGGTAATAAATTTTCAATTCAAAATAAAATCATCAGAAACAATCAACAGACCTTCCAGGAATTGAACTAAAATCCCCACACACCAGCATCGGTATATCTGCACTGGCAGCTATCTTCTCCAATCCTTTTAAGAGAGTATGAACCTGATAAGAAACATGAAAAACGCAAAATCCAATGTCATCTTGAAAATATTTAAACAAATGCACTACATATGGAAGAACTAAGAAATATGAGTTACCTGCCAGAGTTTGACATCCTTTAGATCTTGGTGGACATTTACATGTGTATTTGCCTGTACTCCATACCACAAGAAAAACATGATTACAAAGACACCATGAAGGATGCCCGTGCATTGGCATCAAGGCAGTTGAAAAGAAAACAAAAAGCATCTAGGAGTAATAATGATACAACATGCAGCTCATACCACGCAAAGAAGTTGCCGTTTCCCAGGATTATCAGCTCCCTGATTGCTAAACTTTGCTTCCAGAACCACTATGAGCGCAACATTATCCTACAGATATTGAGATCCAGACATTAGCATCATAGACCAAGATCATTTCAAAAAGATCAGGTCCAACTTATAAAATTCATAAAGAACAAACCCACCTTAACTAATCGATTTAAAGCACTTTTCTTCTGATTACTTGGAATCATGGCATCAGTCAAAGACTGAGCAGCCTTGTTGAATTCAACCTGCATAAACACAAACTCCATACTAAGAAGAACCAAATAAAACTAAAATTTATGTATACTACTCTCTCTCTCTCTCTCTCTTTCTCCAAACCTCGTATTTTTTGACATGTGAAAATCTGTCTCTACGGAAAAATGTTGCACAACCATCAATTGCTTGTGCGCCTCCAGTGAAAACCTGACGCCAAAGAATGCAAATTAAGGGCAAGAAAATTTTCAAATCTATGACCCCATAAGGAATAAGAAGTTTATTGAAGCTGTAATAAATATAAGGGATAGTAACAGACCACCTCATTTGTTTTTCTCTTGTATAGTGCTTGATAACCATGTTTGTCCAGCTCGGGGGCGAAAAATTCCTCAAAATGATCGCTTTGAACCTGAGAGGGCCATTAATCAGTTTTTACATGCATAATGCATAACTCAATACATCCAAATATCTATAAGACATTTCTGCATTCCGATTTGGCTAGACAACAAAAGTAAGATTTGTAATACCTCCTGAAGACAAACAATATCTGCACGATAGCCAACAATTTCCCGCAACAAATTTTGTTTGCGGTAAGGCCAAGAAAGTGCCCACGAAGGGCAGTAACTGTATGATTCACTGGTGGCATACACATCAGACAAAATGTTGTACGAAAGCACAGTAAAAGTTCCAGAAGATGAAATACGGCCATCTGAATCCAAATGCCCCATCACATCAACTCCATTGACAGAAACCAGACGGCGTGGACTTGGAGAGGGTGCTGGAATGACACGGGAAGTTAATATGGTATTGACATGTCCCACAGGTACTTTTGATTCAGCATCGACCACAACACATTCAAACTTAAGAACATGCCCAATATCATCAGCTGTAGGCGTATACGTTTTAGAGCGTCCCACTTCAAACCATGTTTCACCACCACTCCTTTGGGTAACAGCCGCAGGATATAAAGGTGCTGAACCATTTGTCAAACTCGTGCTTGACACTGATCCAGATAGACTAGTGTTGAGTACTCCAGATCCCGAGCTATTGAAGCGCCCAAACACCTCTTCTTCCTCATTTCCATTTTCATTTACAGCACTAGCAGCACGGTCATGCAAAACACGGTGATGCTGCCATGCATCTGAGAAGCACTTGGGAGAACAATGGTAACTTTTGGTAACAGGTATTTTGGCCTTGACACAACCTAGACACTGCAATGTGGCTTGCTCAGATGGATGTATACTGCAGACTGCAACTTTTTTATCACTTTGTATACGATACCTGCAATCAAGATTGAGAATGGGTCACTGTAAATCACAGAAACCACCATTAAACCAGAAACTATAAGTAAGGGCACAACGGCAAGATCTTATCATTACGTACAGTATCAGGTGCATATTACACCGAATATTTTGTCATTCGTTGACGGAAACCTCACCTCGTTAATTGCATAAAAAATGAAAGTGGCATAAAATTTAAGCCCAATAAACCACCGAAGTGTGCTGATTCGATCAACTATTATCACAGCGTTCAATATCCTGTGCAAATTAAATACCCAATATGTTGCCATTAATGGGGGAATCTCCTCATTAATTGCATAGCACAAAGCTTAAAGGATAGGTACATTTTCTTCTTCCCCTCAATGACCGAAAATTGTTAGTCCGGCTCCTGACATGACTTATTGCAAACTGCATATTTAAAAAAGGTTTAAAAGATACCCTCTAACTAGTTTGTACCGTAAAATTGTATAATCCATGGATAAGAATTGAGGTTAAATACATATCAGACGGAGAACAAAACAAGGGCTACTTCGTAAAATAACCCATTTACGCAGGCCTATTGAAACTACCTCCTTTTTCAATAAACTTAGAAACCTAACCTGTTTTGGACTTGAAATGACCAAAATGGGGTCAACATGCAAGTCAAGATGTGGATCAAGATCTGGACCCCTAATCTCATCAGCCCACATCTGAAATCAATCTTGAATATGGCCCGGACTTGATATAGTCCAAAACAGGTTACTTTTTAATTTATTTTTAATTTAAGTTAGTTATCTAATGGGCCTACAAAAACTGGTTATTATTGAAGAAACCCAGGAAAGAATATGGCAAGATAATAAAAAGTATGCCAAAACTCCTTCATCAGCTTTTCTCCGTTCCTTTTTTTTTTGGGATCAAATGAAGGGGGTGAGAAAGATGAATTCTGGTTGTAGATGCAATCGGGGGTAAGCCCCACAAAACAGTAGGTTTTCATCACAACACAGCCGCACAATAATTATATCGGTAGCTGCACGGTAAGTCCTATCAGTGGAGCCATGAGCCCCAACCACTCAGCCACACTATAAATTCTCGATACATATTTTTAATACATACCATTGGAGGAGTAGGCACTCCTGAACATATGTGTAGTAGCAAAAAATGGGTAGTAATGCAACCTGGATTTCCAAACAGGTATCGACACTTGAAAGTTTAGCAATGTTACAGCTGTTTCAGCATTCATCGCTCTGCTACTATTTCATATTATAACAAACTATTCTAGACTTGCAAAGCCTAACTCATCACGCAATTTGGCTCGGTTGCAATGTGTCATATGGCCTCTGAATCCGTGACAAATCATTTGCCTTTTCTTCTAAAGTAAATGATCCTATTAAGATCTTTCAGTTATTGCAATTCATTCAATTGCACAATTCAAGAAATTAATGCTGTATATATAGAGTATTCAAATTCAAGAATATAAATTTAAACACTCATGAATGTAAAAAGACAAATACACAACATTGACATAGATATCTCTAGAAACCTTTTTCTTTTGTTAAAAAAAAAACCCCTACTTAAAAAGATGTTGTGAAATCATATGAAAACCCATGAAAAAACACAGAGCATAAATATAAGTAAAACTACAAATATGCATCAATGCTATATACCCAGAAGCTTTTTCCCTGTAGATGTACTTGAAGCTAAAATCTTTTCCTAAACCTGAGTAACAACAACAACCTCAAACCATCCAGAGGCCCCAAACAAAGCTCAAAACCCAAAAAATCTCAGGAATAGAAGCACCCGAAAAACCAAATTCAGCAGTAAAAAAAAAAACAAAACAAAACTTAAAATTGATTGAGGAAATTGACACTTACCACTTGTACCTCAAGAAGTGGCCATCAAGAGGGGCCGACTCGGGCACATCGTCTGTTGTGACAGTCTTGTCAGGCCGGCGCAAGAGTACGTACGGCGTGAGCTCACAGCCTACAATGGGAATATCCGAAGGGAGGTGCACGCGTAGCACGCTCAGCATGCTTTTTTTTAGCTTCTCACTCTAGGCAGCAAAAATCTTCAGTCTCTTCACAGCAAGAACGTAACCCTATCCTACCCAATCGAGAAAATACACACACAACTGCAAGCCTTTGTTCGAAGAAACCACACGTGCGACGCAGGCGGATACCAGGCGGATCCGCCATTTACTTGAGCCGAATACCCGCCAGCCTTGACGGACCCGAGAAGCCCAAAACCCTAAAAAAAAAAAATTCAACCCCCGAAATCGAGCGCCGCAGATCGAGAGCTTTGGATTGGGAAATTTCGGGGTTTCAGAGAGGGCAAAGAAAGTAATAAAGGGTCTTCTTCTTCCTCTGCTTTTGAGAAGTGATTGAAGTGGATCGATTGGCGGAGAGGGATTGAAGATTGTAGAGAGAGAAAGTGAGGGCTATTGAGAGAGAAAGAAGAGAAAAATAGAGAAGGGGTAGGGTAAAGGGGGGATCGACAATTAGGGTTTTACAGAGGAAGTGAAAGTAATCTTTGTTAGCTCCAACTCCATTTCCTGAATTACGAGAGACACAGAGAGAAGAGAAAAGAGGTGGCTCTGCCTCTTTTCTTTTATACCATACGAGTCTTTCTACGACTTTGGTTTTGGCTTTGGTTTCTCTATTTTTTTAATATATAAATATATTTTTGGGAGTGTTTTATTTTGTGTTTGTGTTTTGGTTTATGTTTCCAACTTCCATGTGCTCTGTTTTTCGTAAATTCGAAAATGGCTAGAGTTTCAATTTGTTTATGGACTGACTCATTGGATGAATTTTCTAAGTTTAGGTAAAATTATTAGAAATTTGGCAAAAAGTAATTAGAAGATATTTCATTCTTGAGTGTAGACTATTTTCTATTTATTTATCAGACAATTACGCATATGTAACTGAGAATTGTTGATTGGTGCGAATTTCACACTAATAAGCTGTTTATAGAATTGTTCACGTGCACATTGTGTTACTCTTTAATGATTGATATTTGATATTTTGCATGAAAGTGAAAGCGGAATATACATAAATAGAGGGAGCTTCAATTGTAGTATTACTTAAATAAGTTTATTTGAGACATGCTCCTGTAGAATCCGTTATATTCATTGTATTCCAACGATATGACAGTCTAATTTTAAAGTCTTACTTCATAGATCATTTGTACAACAGCTCACCAAAATTGGAAAATGTATAACCATTTGATTATAAGGTGTGTATAGTTAATAAACCATGTTTGTCTATCTATTCCATCACAATTTATGTACCTTAATGGTTTACATTTATATAATATTATTAATTAAAGATGATTACTTAATAAAGACTTGAAAGATATAATTTGGATAATTGAAATACAATGTGGAGTGAGCCTCACAAAGTGTACCTCTTAGATAATGAACCCCTCAATAACACAAGACTCTACATAAATATACATATTTCTCATCATAAGATAAGATAACCACATGTGTATGACTAATAATCATCGTAGTTGTTCACACACACATTGACAATTAATACTAGCTAACTCAATATGAGAATTGGTGATTATGTTTTAAGAAAATAATATAATTGGAAATAAATGTTCTAGAATTTGTAAAACTACTTGTTTGACTAATCTAAAAGTATAACGAATTTAAACACGAAAATTAATGTTTATCTTCTTGTGATAGTGATCTTGGCATTATGTATGATGCCAGTTATGGGGCTATTAGAGCCCTTCCATCGGTTGCCCCTATCCAGGGCAGGACAGGGCCCAAGCCCAAGCAAGAGCTTCCAGGGGGCCAAACTTGCCAGGGCAAGTTGCGGGACCCACGAAACTGGGCCAGCCTGCAAGCTAAACCAGCCTGAGCTCGAGCCCGAAGGCAACTGACGCCAGCCTGACGTCAGTACCCGGGTTTAATTTTTTTTTTTTTTTTAACCGTTGGCTCAACGTTACAAAAAATTTGAATTTACATACGCTGACGCCAGGCTGGCTTCAGCCTTGATGTCCACCAACGATAACATGCCACGTGGCGCGTTCTGGTCGCTCCAATCTTTTTTTCCTCAAATCCAACGGCTGCCCCTTTTTTTGGCTTAAAAAATCTGATTTTTTTAAAAAAAATTACCAAAAAATTTATGGAACTTTTTTTTTTTCTATAAATACCAACCAATGTTGTTCACTTTCAACACCAAATCCTCATACATTTTCTTCTCCTTCTAATATTATTCACTTTATACACAAAAATTTCTTCACTTTCAATTTTCATTTTTATTCACCATCTTATGGCATCTTCCATCGAAGCCAGAGGGACGTGGACAACCATGGAAGATGTTCTGTTGTGTGAGTACTAGGTCCAAGTTAGTGACAGGCAATGAGATTAAATTCTGTCATATGTAGAGAAAAATTCATGTCGAATTTTGTGAAAAATCGGGTTCAGCTCGCACGGAAATGGTCTTGGCTTGTAGGTGGAAATTTTTTAATAAAGAATTGGAGAAATGGAGAGATGTGTTGGCAAAAGTGAGGGACAACCATCGAAGCGGCGAAAATCTTTGCAATGAGGTAAATTATTTGTAATTTCTGTTTTATTAAATTTAATGTCCTAATTTTTTTTAAATGTTTCTTTCATCTTCAAAATTTTTTTTTTATTAATGTTTCTTGCATTTCCAATATTCTTTTTAATGTTTCTTGCATTTTCAATATTTTTTTTAATAGATTATGCAAGCACAAATGTGGTTCAGTGCCATTGGGCAAGGCAAAAAATCTTTCAACCATCAACAATGTTGGGAGGTGGTGAAAAATTGTAAACGATTTAGAATTATTCCCACGGGTCCGACCGTTGTGTTGAACGAGACGCCACTTCATGATTCAACGGCATCAGATTCGCCTTTGGATTCCCTGATGAGTCAAGACTCACCAATCCAAAAGGAGCCGAGTCCTATTGGTCGAAAACCAGCGAAGGCGAAGAGAGGGAGTACTTCTATCAATGATACTGCAAAATTTTTGGAGCAAATTGCAAGGAATGGCACCATGAGAATTGAATTAGACATGAAAAAATATACTGACGAGAAGGCAATGAAGGAAGAATATGCAAGAGAAAGGGAGTATATACGCAAACAAAACATTGAGAAGAAGGATCGGAAAACCATGGCCATGGATACAAGTCGTATGTCCCTTGAAACAAAACAATTTTGGAAGCTAGAACGAAAGGATATTATGAGAAGAAGACTTTTCCATGACGATGGACCTAGCAACACCGATTGGTTAAATGATCAAAACCATTAAGTTAGTTTGCTTGCCTTTTATTTAATTGTGGGTTAATTACAATTTAGTACCCTATGATTACACCCTTAAGGCTTATTAATCCCTATCTTTTCAATTTTAATAATCACATACCTTGGTCTTTTAAATTTGTTACAATGTGGTTTTGCCATTAGGGTTTTTCTCAAATCTCTCTATTAGTTGCCTACGTGGCACTGTGGGTCCCACATTTTTCAATTTTTTAAATTTTAAATTGATTAAAATATGAATAAAATATTAAAAACCAAAAAATTAAAAATTAAAAATTAAAAAAAATCTCAAAATATATATATATATATATATATATATATATATATATATATATATATCTCTCTCTCTCTCTCTCTCTAACAAACCCAGAACCCAGCTTTCTCTCTTCTCTTTGCTCTCTACCCCATTACACACCACCTGCAAACTATACCATACCCCAGCTTGCAACCACATCCCCACGAACCCAGAAACCCAGACTCGATTTCTTCCCCCTAACCTAGATTTCTTCTCAAGGTACCGGCAGAGGAGAAAGAAGAAAACCCACCAAAGGGCCCAAACCACACACAAGAAATGAAAAAGAACATGGTTCCAAAAATGGGTCTTGAGCCTTGAGGTTTTACATCAAACACAAGAGCTTGTTTTGTTGCAACAAAAACAGGCATCAAGCTACCAGAGCAACAGCAACAGCAACAACATCTAAGAGCCTAAGAGCTAGGAGTCTGTGTGTTCTGAGATTTCATTTCAGCTATGCATGCACTTGGGTAGCCTTTGAGTTAGAATTTGAATTAGGCCCAAAAAATCAGAGCTTTTGCTTCTATAAATTTAAATATTGAGCTCTTGGGTTTTTGTAAATTTGAGAAGAACCCATTTGTATTTTGTTCTCTAAGAGTCTTTTGGGAGGTGGGTTTTTGTTGGTCTTGAAAAAACTGGAGGTTGCTGGGTTCTTGGGTTTGTGTGTATTTTGGTCAATGTTTATTTTGTTAGATGAAGGCCATGCCCCTACCCTTTGAGCAGTTTCAATGGAAGGGGTTGTTAGATTTCTCTTCTTCAACTTCAGATTCACATCCACCACAAAATCAACATCTCCACCTAGACAACACTAAGATCCACACAGTACATAAAAAAATTTATTTAAAAAAAATCAACAAAAACCCACATCAAAACAAACAATAAATAAAACAAATTGGAAAAAAATTGAAATGGGTAACTCTGAAAACACTTTACCGTGCTATCTGAATCGTGGCGAATCCGAACGAGTTCGTTTCTCTTGTAAGAGCCAGCAACACCACACTTCTGAACGAAGTATGCATCGTAATTGCAAACATCATGCATGACTTTATTGAACAAATGGGGTTGCATTCTTTATCGTCCTCAAAAATCAACATTAGAGTACATAGAATTTGGGATAAAGTAATCTTCCAAAAGATTTTTACCCCGAGAATGCCTATGTCTGTCCATGTTCGGGCCATGACCGACTTGTGAACCACGGTGGCGCCCTTGCCTTGATAGATCGAGCATACCCACTACCATGGCAACTTGTTCATCATCTTCTTACTGCACCCTTTTTTCTTCAGCTCGTCTACGCCTTCTTTCTTTAATTTCTCACTTTTGCCTCTCCAAGCATCTCCTCATGTCTAACATTGAGAGTGGAGTATGGAATCTAAAATATGAGAAATGTGATAGGATTTTAGCCACCTGCAAAACAGAGGTTAAAACGCTACATATACTCGCAATAGAACAAGGCTATTATTAGTATAGCAAAGGTAAATACGAGGTCATTCCCACGAAGACTGAAGTCAATTGAAAAGATGTACTAAATACTTACTTGTAAATCAATGAATTATTATTTTTGGATTCAATGCGAATAAAATAAAACACAAATTGGGAAGAAAGTTTTGAAGGATTATTAATTGGTTGAGAAAATCAGGAAGATAAGACACTAAGGCTAGGTGTCCACCACAAGCAATCCAATATAGCACTTATGTTCATTCATCCATTAAGAGGTAATTCCAGGTTGAAGATTGGTTACCTTACGTTATTCTCCCCATGGCATTTAGGCTAGAATAATTCCTACAACATGCAATCTCCCTATGGCATTTAGGCTAGATATAAACATGAAGAGTATGATGAGCACGAGTAACCAAATCAATCATGTAATTCTTATGGCATGGCATTTACCGTAAGTAATCACACCTTTTAATTGCAAGAAGCATACTCAAAATCAGTGTGGCATTCACTAAATTTTGCATCATATAACTTAGTCATATACCATAAGTGTGATCAAGCATCAAAGCACATAACCAGTATAACACTCGGCAATTAAAAGTTCAAACACAAAATCACATTAATGGATAAATAAATGTACAGTACTATATCATCATGCTAGGGCTTAACCCCGCCCTAGATTAAGGTTTAGTTACACATGAACATAATTAAAAACACAGAAAATAAAATCATAAGATTGACAGAAGAAACCCTGAAATACAACGTCGCACGAAAACTCCTAGAGCCGTATTCTCCTCTTGATGAATGGGTCGTCAAAAGTCCTCTTTTCTGACCTAACCTTTTCTTTTTATATGATCTCTCTACCTTTTCCTAGTCCTAGTAATCCTCAAATAACTTAACTTGCAAGGCATGATCAGCCAAACAAATTGTAACCAATAGGAAATATAAAAAAAGAAAGTACAAGTCAGCTTTCCTAATTCTTTGCAGCTTACAGCAGCTATTCCGATTCTGGGCTTTTGGTGGGCTTAATCTTCACCAAATTGAACGTGTAAGATCTCATTGGAAAGGTATTGACGTCAGCTACAATTTGTATGACAAATAGTTTCCAAGAAAAATCCCATAAACTTGACTAAAATCGTCCTCAAGCCCAACAGCTCCAATCTGCCCGTATGGCACAGTTGGCTGGTCCAATAGCTCTCAAACTTTGATATAACGTCTCTTGACCTCTTAGCTTTCATCTCCAAGTGGTCTCAACCAAAATCTCTCAGTAAAAAGTAATTTCTCCATTTTTGGCATTTTAGAGTTCCTAAAAACACAAAAGCTGGGATATGTGAAGATCTCTATAGAACAATCAACTTTTGCATATAATATATAGATGAAAAGAGTAAATTTATGTTATTTATAAATGACTTATCAAAATGAAAGGGTAGAGAAGATCTAGTGTGAGAGGTATGAGTTGAGCCTCTGGTTTTATAGAAAAACTTAGAGAAGATAGAAATGACACGTGGTGTGATTTTAGAGGGTGAAAATCTTATATGAAATATAAGATTTGTATTTTATAATAAATATCAACGCGTGGCACCAGAGAATCTTATCCTAAAATCTTATCTGAAATAGGAGATTTATTTTTTAAAATAAATATGGACACGTGACAACCGAAAATCTTATCCGAAAAATTCATTCGAATTATGAGATATGAATTTTATAATAAATATTGGCACTTAGGAACCCAAAATCTTATCCGAAAATTTTATCCGAAAAATTTATTCGAATTATGAGATATGAATTTTATAATAAATATTGGCACATAGGAACCCAAAATCTTATTCTTCTCCAAATTAATTGTTTAGGTAAAAAAATAAAATAAAAAACGAAAAGTGAATAGTATTTGCCCTTGTCATGGCAAATGGGTGGAAGTGCTCTTAGTGGTAAGGTGGGGGCAAGGGCGGTGATGGAAGGCTAGATGCGGGGTGGTGGAAACTGGTATGGTGGCAGTGACGATGTTGGTGAGGTTGGTGGTGATGATGGTCATGAAAATTTAGTGATTGTAGAAGTGGTGATAGTGGCAGCGTATATTGTTGTTTTATTTTTCTTAGAACTCTCACTCTCTTGGAATACATATTGTAATAGTCAAATACATATATACATTTTTTTTTATTATAAGTTATTTACATTTTCTACCGTGATTAATTTCTATTGTAATTGTCAACAACAAGTAACTTATTTTTTACTGTATGGCATAAAAGTAATTATGGGAAGAGATCAGGATTTCCAGTTGGTATTGTTCTATGTATTTTGTATTGTTCTATGTATTTCCAGGCCTCAAAGCCCTCCATACAAATAACACACACCTTATTATCTCCCAAACCCAAACCCTCCACTCTAACTTTCTCCAAACCCTCGATGGCCGAGGCGGTTGCCGGAATGAACTTGACTTTATATGTCTCCATGGACTGATGCATAGCCCTAGTATGATCATCATCACTAACCTGAGAATCATCGAGATCTACAGTAGACTCAACCACGTCAAATATTTTCCGAGTAAAATTTCCATGCACATTCTATGGGAAATTAAGTCCGGACAAAATGTCAGGCATGAACATTATTGTATATGCATCGATACTTGAAAATAGGTTTCGGGGGACCAGAAACGTTTCTTGAGCCGATGTTAAATTCTAAATCGACTAGCACTAGGGAAAAAAGTGGCTTATTAAGAAATTTGTTATCCTTTTTTCCTTTTCCGTTTTGGAATGGGGTATGAATTGTTAAATATGGACATTCATAATTTTTTTTTTGTCAATTAACCAAGAAAAAAGGATGTAGCCTCACATGACTTATCCACAACACCGTAGACTAGATATCGTGGCTAACTATTGGTGTAGTAGTATTTACCTCTCTGTTATAAATAAAAGATGATATAAAGATTTTTACAAAAGGGAATTGAAAATTACAAAATGAGTTCGATAAGTCAATAAAATATCAGTTCAATTTTTATTTAAACTTCTCATTTAAAATCATTCTTCGTGTATATATGTAACTTTTAAGATGCCTATATCGTATATATATAAACAAAGAATGATTTTAAACTTCTCATCACAAAAATAAGGAGAATGGGTTTATATTGGGGCACTCATTTATTATATTAAACTGCCAGGTGGCTGGTGGGGTCCTGTGCAAGAGCAGTTTCGTATACCTTATAAGAGCATCTCCAAGGGAAGAGGCAAATGAGTACGCAAACCTTATTTGCCTTGCCACATCAACATTTTCATGCTCTAAGAGCATGTCCACCCCAAAAGGCTAAGGCAAGGCAAGGGTTGGCATGAATAGTGCCAGCCTTGCCATTTTTGGTTCCACCCCAAAAGGCTAAGGCAATGGCAAATACTATTAATTGTACTTTATTTCCTATTTTTTTTTTATACTTTAAACTATTAATTTTGATAAGCTTTTTGGTATTTTTCTAAAAAATTTTTGACTTTTTTTGGAATTTTGTTGGCCAAAAAAATGAGGGCCGTCGGATTTCTGAAAAAAAAAAACCATTGTAGCGCCCGGGACGCGCCACGTGGCATTTTTCCGTCGGGGGCTGTTAGTCACTAACGTCAGCACCTTCGAGTTGCAGCCCAGGCAGGATCTGCCCATGGGCTTGCTCGGTTCGGTGGGTCCCAGCACTTGCCCCGTCTGGATTTCTTGCACTGGAGGGGGAATTGGGCTGGCAAGGGGCCTTTTGCCCTGGCAGGGCCCCTGCGCTGGACTTGCTCCAAGGAAAAAGGCAAATGGGTAGGCAAAAGATATATACTCTCCCCATCAAGGCAATATTGCCTATTTCAAAGTAAAGAGGTATATTGGGCCTTACTTACTTTTTATAATAAAATACCATATCCACTATTTCACTCAGTTCTTATAAAATATAATAGCATATGTAAAAGATAAAAATAAATAATATAATAATAGTTTGTAGACTTACATTGCCTAGTCTGTTGGAGCGACCAATTTTTTTATGAGACAAATGAGTAGGCAATATGCCACATAGGTTGTTATAGTACAATTTTGCCTATTTCATTTGCCTCTTCCGTTGTAGTGTAGTGGTTTGGAGCAATTGCTCCTCCAAGTAAGTTTTGGGTTCGAGTCCTAATATTCGTGTAGTGTGTTTGAGTTTAGTATATTATAGCCTCTCTCAATAGGAAAGATCATCAAATATTTTTTCCTTGTCAACAAATTATTTTTGTTAATTAAAATAACAAAATTTATTGCAAAACATTACATTTCACTACCTGAGCCGATTGAGCAGAATCAATAATCATAAGAAAGAAACAGCCAACTGTTATAGTCTTAATTGAAGCAAATACACCATTCAATTGCAGAAGCAAACAAACAGTACTTAATTGACACAACATATGTGGATTATACTTAAACTTCTAATTCATATAGCAGGAAAAAATCATGTTAATCTGCATTATTATGAGGCATCGGGTATCGGCACACAGGACACAAGTGACTGGTCTCCAGCCACTCAACAATGCAATCTTCATGGTAAAGATGAGAGCAAGGCAAGCGACTAGCATGTCCACCAAAATCATCCTCACCAAAGTTCTCCATACAAATAATACAAGTACCATCCAAGCCATCAACGCTCACTTCCTCCAAGCCCTCAATGGACGAGGCCGTCGCGGGAACAAACGGGACGCCAAGACCATAAACCATTTGATAATCATTGACAAAGTGCATCCGGAAAATGACGTGCTCTATGCCCACAACAAAAATACTATGAGGCTCAATGGTGAGGTCTTGAGAGTCAAGAAACGCACTAAATAGTTTGTCAATAGCAGATTGGTGCTCATGTTCTGGGATGTTTAGAGTGTTGAGAACCTCAGTGACCATGGGGACTACTGTGTGCCTGCCCGTATTGGATAATAGCTCGGCAGAGCTGGCACAAGGAACCCTAATGGTTGTTTCAGTGATGAGGTCGAGTGGTTCTTGGATAATTCGTACAGGGTGTTCAAAATTATCATCTTCTGCCATCGTCCAAGCGTTGTCAGTTGAGCTGTAGAGCTCGAATTTGATTGGAACTCCTTGGTTCTGGTTCTGGGACAAGTTGTTGAGGGTGGGTTCTTCGGTTGTTTTCCGGACATGGATGCAATAGTAGTCACTCTCATCGACTAGCATGCTTGAGGAATGTTGAAGAATGGGGAGGACCAGTTAACAATGGAGGAGAATGAGGATACCTACAAGGTTTAGGCGTTAAATACATGAAGCTCAGTACAGAAATGAAGAGAGGGAGAGGTAAATTGAATTTAGGACATTTTTAGGAATAGGTTTTACTTTATTTTTTTACCGTTTAAAGTTAATGGATTCTTAATTAGCTTGGATGTAATTTTGACTAGAATCATAATATATATATATATATATATATACATAAATTCTCTTATGCGGACATCCGGACATTATTATCGTGTGGACGCCGTGTATTTTGTACTACCCCTCTCTGTTTTCCTGCCTGTTTACAATAGGATCCGCACGATAATAACGTGCAGGCATCCGGATAAGAGAATAATTATATATATATATATATATATATATATATATATATATATATGGTTTTTTACTTCAATAAAGTAAATAAAACATTTTCTTTTTGAAAACAAGCGATAACATTACAACAACGAAACAACAAAAGATCTTCAACTAAAACATCGTACATGATTTGAAGAGGATCCCTAAACCAAGAAGATATCTTAATTAACCTTAACGAGCAATGCGATGCACCACCGCATTAGCTAAAGAAGGCTTATTCTTTAATTAAGTGGTGAGAGAGAGTTTGGGAAGAGCATTTCCAATCGATATAACATGTGATGTATAATGATAAGAATTGAATGATAAAATTGTTTAAAATGAGTAGTCAAATCCTTTGACTACATTAATTTGAAGGCATCAAACTTGATGTCAAAATTGGCATCCCACTGAAAGCCGTGATGCCCTTAGTTATAATTAGGAAGGATGAGGTACATGGTGGGAATACCAACATAACCAAAGAAGAAAAAAAAGAATTAAAGAGGCTCATTATTTTTTTTTATGAAAGTTAGTAAGCTCAAAATTGGCGTCCAACATGGTGGGATCTCGACCTCTACTTCTGCCGTACTATATATACGTATGCATATTAGGTTTGTTCTTCTCTGTAGATTACTACTACAATGCGGAGGGAGCCAAGGCCCAGTGTGGGCATGTGCCCCTCTCAAATTTTATTTTAGGTTATTATATTATTAATATAATTATACTTTTCTAACCACATTTTGAAATGCCCATGTATTTCTTTCTTTGTGTTTTTATAATTTTCCTTTTCTCACTATCATTGCTATATTGTTGTACTTCAATTTGTAGTAATAAATTACTGTTCAAATTTTCTTAGTGTGTATTTTTAATAAATTACATTTCATTTGATTTTTTCCTATAATTGATGTTGAGTAGATAGTTAATATATATGTAAAATAATGGAGTACAAAAATTAGGGATTTTGTATAAAGTATAAAGGTAGTTTCATTGTCACCCTAAATAAAAATATATTTCAATATATGAGGTGCCCCTCTTTGAAAATTTTCTGGCTCCGCCAATAGATTCTTCTAGATTTTAATTCTCTTTCTTTATTCCTTTCCCAAAGAAGAGCACCAATCTATCCAAGGCCGGGTTTTGGCAAAAATCTTGTTGTGGATTTTTATAACTTCAAACTCACACACTCTCAAATTGTGGTTACTAGACCAAATTGTGGTCCCTTGGGGAATGTTTTTTTTTTAAAAAAAAAATTTTAATTTTGTTTTTATACACGTGATATTGGGGGAGGGGGGATACGAACACAAGACTTTAGGTGCAGAGATAACTACTCTTAACCACTTAAGCTATAAGTTCTGACATGCGGCATTTTGTTTGTTGGTGGAAAGAAGTTGTGGATTCAGTAGCATATTAGGTTTGTTCTTTTGTAGATCATGCTTAATCGTAGTGATGTGAGATATATAGTTGTTTGTGCAACTTTTGTCCGCTTTAATTTTGGTTTTTAGGCTGTTAGTTTTGTTGCTTTTCTGAGCTTGGTAATTTGGATGTATATGTATCCCATGTAACGTTAATTCGGTCTATTGACAATTGTGGTTGCTCAAACAAGCAGTATTGATCTATGCATGTGTGAGTTAAAAATTATTTTGGAATTTACATGTAACAAATAGATTCTTTGAACCTTACACCTCACCCATATATAATTAAGGAATACTCTGATGGGGTTCTTGCTGCCTATTTTGTTACTCTGTTTGGTAACATTTTGTTTAATTACCAAAATAGATTAAAGAGAGAGAAGGAAGAGATGGGAAAGGAGGAAAATTGGTGAACATTTCCTACATTGTGGTTACTTGGTATTACCAAACCTTCCCTTAAGTTTCTCTTTTATTTCAATAGTTATCCTGAAAAAAATACAACTAGAAAATAAAAAACTGCCCTTATGTTATTTTTCAGCTTCAACAACTCTGCTCATAGAGTCTTAGGGCTTAATTAACTTAGGCTTAATGCCCTAATAATCAGGCATAATTTTTAACTGGGCCTCAATTTTTTTTTTCACGAGGAAAAGGAAATTACCAAAGAAACCCTCTCGGGCACGGAGGCCCCAAAAGATCAAAATAAAAGGAGTTTGCAACACATAAAGGATCCCATTTTCCCATGGGAAGGATTAAAAGCATGACTTAAACTAGCTATAGAATCCGCCGTGAAATTGGCTTCCCGATAAATATGCCTAAATTGAACTTCATCACAGAAGGAGCAAAGAGCCTTCATATCCTAAATTGGGGGCCTCAGTTTTCAAAGCGGATTGGTGGATTACTGGGGTTTTAAAATAATAAAATAAAAAAAATAAAAAAAAACCAAATACCGTTTTTAGCTTCCGTGATTTGTATGAAATATGTACAAATTGAAAATATCATGCAACTAATTTGATCATGGCATATTGCAAGTATCAATTATATGGGCCTAATTCTTGACAAATTTTCACACCCCATAATCACTGATAAATCAATCAAGATGCATGTCTGATTTAAACAAAACCTGATTTAGAATTTCAATGAATGATTGCAAAAATTATGAAGCTCCTTGACAGATTTTTGCATCCTATAAATCACTTCAAATTCCCACAAATCAAGAGTCAGTGATTTAGTTGCTTTTATCATTCTTATCATTCTCTTTTCCACCCCTATAAAAATTTCACTCCTTGTGCCCCTCACTCAATATCTCTAGATCTCTCCTCTCGGCTCCCTCAAGAAAGAGACCAGAGAGAAAAAGAAAAGAAAATATGGGATTCGCTCAAGCAAAAGGTCTACTGCTTGTGCAGCTCTCAGTGCTTCTACTGAGCTGCTTCATTGTGCTTGGTAAAGAAATTGAGTCTTTGGCACCCAATTCTCATGCACCGGTTCATCCTCCAAGCCATGCACCGGCTCACTCACCAAGTCACCACCATCACCACCACCACCACCACCACCACGGCCACCGTCCCAGCCAGGCGCCAGTTCATCCTCATAGCCATTCACCGGTTCATCCTCCAAGCCATGCACCGGCTCAGTCACCAACTCACCACCACCAACACCATGGTCATCCTCCCAGCCATGCTCCGGTTCACCCACCAAGCCAATCACCGGTTCACCCTCCTAGCCATTCACCGGCTCACTCACCAAGTCACCACCACCACAGTCACCCTCCCAGCCACGCACCTGTTCACCTACCTAGCCACGCCCCGGTTCAACCCCCTAGCCACCCTCCCACTCACCATTCACCATCCCCCAGTCCAAGCCACCCCCAGGTTCACCCTCCACAATCCCCACCAAAATGCTTTGTAGCGGTTCAAGGCGTTGTCTATTGCAAATCCTGCAAGTACTCTAAGGTTGATACCCTCTTGGGTGCCTCACCACTTCAAGGTTAGTCATCCAAATTTATTCGTCTGCCTTTTAGATTTATAAACTTCTAAAAATTAACAAATTTAAACCCAATTGCAGGGGCTACTGTGAAGCTGCAGTGCAACGACACTAAGAAGCCACTAGTGGTCAAAGCCAAGACAGACAAGAAGGGTTACTTCTTCATCACGGCACCCAAGCACATAACCTCCCATGGGGCCCACAAGTGCAAGGTCTCGCTTGTCTCTTCACCATCTGCCTCGTGCTCTAAGCCGTCTGATTTCCAGGGTGGTCTGAGGGGTGCCATCTTGAAGCCAGAGAAGCCATTTGTCTCCGGAAAACTCCCATTTTTCCTCTACTCTATTGGCCCATTTGCCTTTGAGCCTAAATGCCATCATTAATTTATTTTCAGTTGTCTCTGTGGAACTGCTTTTCCTCTAGGGTAATAACGTGCTGCTGCCAACAGAATGTCCTGGATGTTTGTTTTATAATAATAATAATGAATTAATAAACTTCAGGAATTACAGCTCCTATTATTTGCTTTGTTATATATTACTTTTATTCTGCTAGCATTCTGCATGTGTTTGATTAATTCTCCTTGAATTAGACAGAATGAATATCATTAAACTAAAATAAAAATAAAAATTCAAGACTACCAATAACAGGGGTTTGGACTTGGCTTAATTAAGCCCTTGATTTCAAGTGGACCAAAATAAGCCCAATTAGTGAGCTTTGAATCCTACTTAGTGTCCAAATTAGCTGCGAGGGACAGTTAAGACTCTGACTGTGTTCAATTTCGCAACTGGTGCAAAGGTTTCTTCATAATCTACACCATAAGTTTGTGTGTACCCTTTCGCCACAAGTCTTGCCTTGTATCGCTCGATAGATTAATTAGTGTTGTGTTTTATGGTAAACTCCCATCTACATCCAATAGTATTTTTTCCTTGTGGTAAAGTTTCCAGTGTCCAAGTCTGATTCTTCTCAAGAGCTTTCATCTCTTCCTTTATAGCTTGAACCCACTTAGGATCTTTAAATGCTTCAACAACTTTGGTTGAGATATGAATAGCAGACAACTGATGCACAAAGGCCTTGAGTGGTTCATGCAGCTTCTCAGTGGATACATGATTCGCAATTGGATACTTTGATGTCTTGCCAATATCAGGTGAATAATGATTTGGTGGCTTTCCAAGATTCTGCCTGAAGGGTAATTGGTATCCAATAGATTTATCCTATAAATTCACAAGTGTAGTAGGAGTAGTTACCTCAAGGATATCCTCAGGAGATTGATTTGGTGGTACTGTTGAGTTAGAGGAGGGGTCTTCATCTTGTTGCTCTGTATTGTCTCAAAATTTTGCCTTTATGTCCTTGAGTTTCCACATAAACCCAACTGATTTCAATAAAAAGTACTAATGTTATCAAGTGGGTGACCTCAAATGCTCTTATAAGCATAATTGGTGAACAGGAGGGTAAAATGCTTAAAAAGATGAAATTTTCTGTTTTTTTCTTGCTTTTTCTTAGCAAACAGAGGGTAAGTAGGTTTCTACATATTTTATACAGTGTTAAATTTGATTTTTTGTTTGAATGATCTTATATTGAAGCAACCATCTTTACCTTCTAGCTGAGAGACTGGTCGATTAGTTCAGAATATCAGCTCCAAATCGTATTTCCTTTTAGATGCAAACAAATATTAAGCTCCTAGGGTTCATTATCCACATGCTCAAATAGAGAGAGACACCGAGATCTTGCCTGCTTAATAATTTTTTGTTTGAGATCCTCAGAGAGACCGTCGTTCCCAGATGATTGATCATGTCATCGTCGGACGGCTGTCGTTGAATCTCAAAGGATGTGCGATCGGGAGATCCAACGGGTGAGGCATCAGAACTGTCCGTTGGCGACGGTGGGGGCAAGTCGGTGCTTGTGATGTTGATGGTGGCGGCGGGGGAGAGAAAGAGATGACTGGGATGAAGGAAAGGGTGTGGGGCTGATCAGAGCTAAAGGGTAAAAGGGCAAGCCACTGTTCATAATCCTACAGAAGGAAGATACCAACCATTTAAGCGGCGGCAAAAACGTCATTTTACTGTTACCATGAACTTAGCTCGTTTCTATCTAATTTGAGAGAGGTTTCTGCAAAACTTGGTACTCTAGTTCATCTACAAAAACTTCTTCTTTTCCCAATCTTAAAGGAAAATATTATCCAAGTTACAGATGAACGATCAGGAATCTCTTTCACACAAAAATATTTATGCAATAAAAAGGTTCTTATCATCCTTGATGATGTGGATAAGTTAAAACAACTTGAAACACTGGTTGGAGAGTTTGGTTTGGTCTACTAGTTGAACATGGTATAATGATAGCATATGAGGTCAAGGTATTAGCCAATGGTCCAAAAGTCACGCCAACATTCAGCTCTTTCTTAGGGATTTTCCTCAGTTCTTAGTTTCTTGCCTGTCTTTTTGTTCTCTTCTTGAGAGGTTCATTGGTTTTATTATTTTATGGCTTGTGCTATGGTGATCATCGCGAAATTTGGCTGAGCAAGATTATTTTAATAGCCATCTAACTTATCTCCGGCTCAATTCATTATTGCATATGCAATTAGATTCCAATTGAAACCGTGTGCGGTTTTCTTTGGTTAACACACCACCATGCGACATAGTTTCCATCTCTCTTTGTCTTTCTCTCCCTCTTCCTTTATTTCCCCTATGTTTTTCATCTATTCATACAACTTTCGTATTGAGTATTTTCTGACACTACTACAAAAAACGAAATAGACGACGGTAATCCACCGTCGTGTATCATGGTTTACAACCGACGAGAAATCGACCGCCGTCTTTTCATACATGAAATAACGACGGAAAATAACCGACGTAGTTAATATAGTACACGTCAGTAAAATACTAAAACCGACGTAGATTTCATACATAAAACCTAAAAAAGAAACCTTTCGACTATAATAGACGACGGTTTTAGTAAAACACTGACGTTGAAATAATGTTAAATGTCAAAAACAACTACAAAACCGACGTAAATATGTTTATCGACGTCTCTAAATACACAAAAACCGACGTGTAAAACTTAGAAAATGTCTTGGTTAGTAAATACTACGTTCACTAAATGAAAAAACTGACGTCTTAAACATATAACATGGCGTATATTTACATAAACAGACGTAAAAACAACAATAACCACGACCATTTATATCACCACAGACGTTAAAAATGATTTTGACGGCTTGAACACAAAAAAAACGACATGGTTAATATAGAACACGTCACAAAAGAACTAAAACCGACGTCGATTTGGTACATAAACGCATAAAAAAGAGACCTTTCGACTATAATAGACGACGGTTGTATTAAAACACAGACGTTTAAATAATTTTAAATGTCAAAAACAACTATAAAACTGACATAAATAGTTTTATCAACGTCTCTAAATTAAATAAAACCGACGTGTCAAATTTACAAACCGCCATGGTTAATAAATACTACGTTCACTAAATGAAAAAACTGACGTCTTAAACATATAACATGGCATATATTTACTTGAACAGACGTAAAAACATAAATAACCACGACCCTTTATATCACCACAGACGTTGAAAATGATTTTGACGGCTTGAACACAAAAAAAAACGACGTGGTTAATATAGTACACGTCACAAAAGAACTAAAACCGACGTCGATTTGGTACATAAACGCATAAAAAAGAGAAGTTTCGACTATAATAGACGACGGTTGTATTAAAACACAGACGTTTAAATAATTTTAAATGTCAAAAGCAACTATAAATCCGACGTAAATAGTTTTATCAACGTCTCTAAATTAAACAAAACCGACGTGTAAAACTTAGAAACCGCCGTGGTTAATAAATACTACGTTCACTGATTGAATAAACTGACGTCTTAACGATATAACATGGCATATATTTACTTGAACAGACGTAAAAACAACAATAACCACGACTATTTATATCACCACAGACGTTGAAAATTATTTTGACGGCTTGAACACAAAAAAAAACGACGTGGTTAATATAGTACACGTCACAAAAGAACTAAAACCGACGTCGATTTGGTACATAAACGCATAAAAAAGAGACCTTTCGACTATAATAGACGACGGTTTTATTAAAACACAGACGTTTAAATAATTTTAAATGTCAAAAACAACTATAAAACCGACGTAAATGGTTTTACCTACGTCTCGAAATAAAACAAAACCGACGTATAAAACTTAGAAACCGCCGTGGTTAATAAATACTACGTTCACTGAATGAAAAACTGACGTCTTAAACATATAACATGGCATATATTTACTTGAACAGACGTAAAAACAACAATAACCACGACCATTTATATCACCATAGACGTTGAAAATTATTTTGACGGCTTGAACACAAAAAAACGACGTGGTTAATATAGTACACGTCAGTAAAAAACTAAAACCGACGTCGATTTGGTACATAATCGCATAAAAAAGAGACCTTTCGACTATAATAGACGACTGTAATAGACGACGGTTGAAATGAATTATAATGATATACAGAGCTATGAATTAATGTCATACAAAGCTTGCAGAATGAAAATGTGATCGGAATTAAAATGATATACAGAGCTATGAATTAATGTCATACAATTAACTGCATAACTAATGTCATACATTACAACAATCAATCAATCCATATATCTTCACACCCATCTCTAATGTTCTCACTCCCAAACTCACCCACTAGGTCATCAAATGTGTCAACATTTGGTATCCCTCTAGAAAATGGCTCACACTCAATTCTAATATCACCTAGCACATCATCACCAATAACATCATTATATTCTCTATTAGGCATTGATAACACTACCGACCAACCACGATGCATTGGGTCGTCAACATAAAATACTTGTTTGACTTGAGAAGCCATAACAAATTGGTCATTCCTATGTCCAATTTTACTCAGATCTACAAGGGTAAATCCAAGTTCGTCGACTACAAGGCCCGAAGTGTTATCTATCCAATCACACCTCAAGACTGGGATTCTAAACTTTTGGTAGTCAAGATCCCAAATTTCTTGAATAACCCCATAAAAACCCATATTGGAGACAATAGGGTTTTTATCCTTGGCACTAGCAACTTGCATAGTATGTGCAAGTAAATAAACTCCACTATTTTGGACAGTTCGCACATCATCCTGTGCCTTGGTGCTAAATTTGACACCATTAATAAGATAGCTCCTATATGATGGCACTACCATGCTTGGACCAGCTGCTAACCATCTCAAATTTTCTAATATGCCATTATAATCTTCCCCATTAAATTCACTTTGAACCTACAAATTAAACATATATATTAATTCAATCTAACATATATATAGAAAGAAAGAAAATTAAAATAATAAATTGAATATGTCATTCAATAACATATATACCTTAACACGTAGCCATTGAATGAAAGTGCTATTGTGCTTATCTTGTAGCCACTTTGTTCTCTTTCTAAATTTCGAATAAGTGGTCTTGATGTGGATCATATGTTCCCTACAATTGACACGAAAAAAACACGCATTACGGTCCCTCATATATAAGATAAATATAAGGAGTAATAATATTTAACATGGCTACATATATATGAAAAATTAAACTCATACGTACTCGATATAAGGTAGGACTTCCTCCGTATTCTCCAAGACATATAGATGTGCCTGGTTCAACAAGTCCATATCAACTAAGCCCACTGTGCAACCTGATAATGGCTTTGAAACTCCCATATTCTGGCTTGAAGGCACTCCAACTGTACTAACATCAGATAAATGGTCGGTACAAAACTCTACAGCTTCTTCAGCTATATACCGCTCAGCAATGCAACCTTCGGGACGAGTACGATTCTGAACATACCCCTTTAGCACTTTCATATATCTTTCAAACGGATACATCCATCTAAAATATATTGGCCCACATAGACGAACTTCTCTGACAAGATGTACTACTAGATGAACCATGATATCAAAGAATGAAGGGGGAAAGTACTTCTCAAGCAAACATAAAGTAACTACTACATCTTCTTCCAACTTATCTAGCTTGGAAACATCTACCGTCTTTGCACATAAAGCATTGAAGAAGAAGCACAATCGAGTTATTGCATACCTTGCAGGCTTCTCCAAAACAGAACGAATTGCCACAGGGAGCAATTGTTGCATCAAGGTATGACAATCATGAGATTTAAGGCCAAGAAGTCTTGAATCTTTTAAAGATACAAGATTTTTTATATTTGAAGAATAACTTTCAGGAACCTTCATACCATAAAAAGAATTGCAAACCGCTCTCTTCTCTGCTCTTGACAAATTCCAAGGCCCTGGAGGCAAGCGAGTACGTCTTTCTCCATACTCGGGTTGCAAATCAATTTTTACCCCCATGTTCAATAAGTCTAACCGAGCAGCAATCCCATCTTTATTTTTTCCAGGGATCTCTAGCAATGTACCAATGATACTATCGCAAACATTCTTCTCAATGTGCATAACATCTAAGGCATGCCTCACAGGGAGGTATTTCCAATACTCGAGATCAAAGAATTTTGATTTCTTCTTCCAACAAACTCTATCACCATCATTCTCACTAACACTTCCCCCAATTTTCGAGCCCCATATGTAATTAATATCTTCAACCATATGCAGCACTTCTTCTCCTGTTAATGGCTCAGGGGGCATGCCATATTCAGGTTTCCCATTAAAAGCTGCACGTTGCCTCCTATATGGATGATTGATTGGTAACCACTTTCTATGCCCAATGTAACAAATTTTGTGGCCATTTTTCAACTTGTGACTAGGTGTATCATCGCCGCATATTGGACAAGCTTTATATCCTTTAACAACACAACCAGATAAGTTTCCATAAGCGGGAAAATCATTAATTGTCCACAGTAATGCAGCTCTGAGTGTAAAGTATTCTCCTATGTGGGCATCATACACTCCTCTAATCCCATCCCACAGAGATTTCAAATCATCAATCAAAGGCTCTAAGTAGACGTCTATATCATTTCCGGGCTGTTTAGGACCGGAAATCAGTATAGTCAACATCATGAACTTCCGCTTCATGCATAGCCATGGTGGGAGATTATATGTAACTAACATAACTGGCCAACAACTGTATCTGCTACTTAAAGAACTGTGGGGATTGAATCCATCAGATGAGAGAGCCAATCTCAAATTTCTTGGCTCATTACCAAAGTCGGGCCATTTTTCATCAACAAGTTTCCAAGACGGGGAATCCGCTGGATGAGACATATAACCGTCAACTGATTTTCTTGCAGCATGCCAAGTCAAACTCTTAGCTGTCTTATGTGATTGAAACATCCTTTTAAACCTTGGAATTGGAGGAAAATACCACACCACCTTCGCTGCCACACCCTCTTTCAAGAACCCATCCTTGGTTTCCTTCCACCTTGAGATACCACAAGTAGGACAATTAGTTGCATTCTCATACTCCTTCCGATACAAAATGCAGTCATTGGAACATGCGTGGATTTTCTCATAACTCATCCCTAAAGCAGACAAAGTCTTTTTTGCCTCGTACATAGAGGAAGGTAGTGTATTTCCTTCTGGAAGAAATTCTCCTTGAAGTATCAATAATTCTGTAAAGCAAACATCACTCATCCCATGTTTTGCTTTCAAATTATATAACTTCACCAAAGCCGACAACTTCGTGTACTTACTGCAACCAGGGTACAAGGGTTCATCGCCATCCCCAATCACACTGGCAAACTCATAAGGATCAGATCCAATATTGGCAAAATCATTATCATCCATCCCTAATTCTTCAGAAACATAACTAAACCTACTTTGCTCATCTTCTTCCACATTTCTACTAGCATTGGTAGTCCATTCCCAAGGTTCTCCGTGCCATCTCCAAATCTTATAGCTTTGGTCAATTCCATTAAAGTATAAGTGTTCCCTTATAATTCCAACCCCAAACAATCGAATATTCCCACATTTAACACATGGACAACGAATCTCAGTTGTATTTCCAAGATTTTGTAACGCAAAATTCAAAAATCCTTCCACCCCTAACTCATATGCCTTCGATCTTCTATCCGCATGCATCCATGACTTATCCATCTTACACTCTATCAAATTCATATAAATATATATATATATTAAAGTGGAAAGACCAGCAATGAAACACTACCTCATTCAAATAGCAGAGAACAAAATGAAAATTAAATATAAAACATGGAAAAGACGACGGTTTATAAAAATAATCGTCGTTTAATATACATTCCGACGACGGCATCTATAGTCACCGTCGTCATTAAGATACCCAGACCCAGAAATTTGAACGGTGTTCTGGTAGCCTAAAGACGACGTTTAATGGAGAAACAGTCGTCTTTAGGCTACCAGTTGCGGCTTAAAACGTAGACGACGGGAGTAAATGAACAACCGACGTATAATAAACATTTGGACGACGGTTTGATCCTTCAACCGTCGTCGTAGTTAAAAAAAAAAACAGCTTAAATCTCCCATCCCCATTCCTTTTCCAAGAACCCATGGCCAAACAAACATAAAAGAACCCAAACAGAGAGCAATTATTACAAGATTGCAAACACCAAAACCCTAATATAGCTACCAACGAAAACATTTATGGATTTAAGAAGAGATTAGGGTTGTACTTACATGGATATTGAGAGAGAGCTGCGAGAATATAACAACTGCTTCAGAGAGAGCTTGGAGAATCTACGTACCCAATGCTTTGAGAGAGAGCTTGGAGAATCTACGTACCCAATGAGAGATCTTGAAAAATCTACGTACCAAATGCTTTGAGAGAGATCTTGGAGAATCTACGTACCCAATGCTTTGAGAGAGAGCTGAGAGAATATAACAAAAGCTTGAGACAGAGCTGAGAGAATTAGGATTAAAGGGACTAGAGTTGTACTTACATGGATATTGAGAGAGAGCTTGGAGAATGAAAACTTTCAGACAAATTTATGTTGAAGAGAGAGAATGAACTATTTGAGGGTTAAAGGGAAATTCTGAAAATTTTAAGTCGCGGTCAAAAATTTTTAAGTACCGCGTTTTTCAACCACGACGGTCAACACTTATAATGACGTCTAATAATTACTTACAACGGCGGTTATAATACATTTACGACGTTGTAAACACTAAAGACGTCGCTATTTTATAACTGACGTCGTCAACCGAATTCAATTAGTCTTTGTTAATGTAGTTGACCAAAAACAGCGGGAGAAAACCGGCGTCGTTTCAAAAAACCCTAAACCCTAAACCCTAAACCCTAAACCCTAAATTGTAAAATAATTTTTAAAAAATACACAAGTACGAGAAAAATGAACCGAAAATTGCTATGGATTCCTTACAACATTGCCTTCTACAATAGTAGGCTAAAATATGGATTTCATAATTTTGAATTTATGGGCACCAATGGATCACATAAACCTTAGGGTTATGTTATGTAAAGTATAAGGAGTACAATGCTTTGTCTCTAAATTTGTTTGAATTTTGTTATCATTTGAACTTTGAAAACTAAAATTACATTTTTCAGGCCTTAACGGGCAAGATATTGTCTCAATCAGTGCATAGAATTTGCCGGTATATTTTTCGGATTTTGTTTTGAATATATTATTAATATTAGTAATTAAATACAATAAAAAAATATTTCCAAAATTATATTTTTTAAAGCTTTAGGATAGAGACAATATTCCAATGCTTGGTAGTTTTCAGTATAATTTTTGGATATAGTTATGAATTTAATATGGATTTAAATAAAATATAAAAGTCAATAACAATTAAATTAAAAATGACTTAGCCGACGTTGTATCCCTTTACAACGACATTAAACATAAAAAACCGACGTTGAAACTATATTTAAGAATATACACAGGATGAATTAATTATAAACCGTCATTTTAGTGTATATAACGGACGTTGTTTAAATATATAAAGGCGGATATTTAATAATATCCGCCTTTGTATAATATTACAACGTCGTTAATGTTATACTAACCGACGTAGTATATGAATACAAATTCATTTATAAAGGATGAATTAATTATAAACCGTCGTTGTTACTAATATTAAACGTCATTTTAGTGTATATAACTGACGTTGTTTATATATATAAAGGCGAATATTTAAGAATATCCGCCTTTGTATAAGATTACGACGTCGATAAGGTTATACTAACCGACGCAGTATATGAATTCATATTCTTTTATGCAGGATGAATTAATTATATACCGTCGTTGTTATTTCTATTACACGTCATTTTGTTGTATATAGCTGACGTTTTTTTTTTTATACAAAGGCGGATATTTAGAAATATCAGCCTTTGTATATTATTACGACGTCGATAAGGTTATACTAACGGACGTAGTATATGAGTACAAATTCATTTATACAGGATGAATTAATTATAAACCGTCGTTGTTTTGACTATTACACGTCGTTTACTGCAATACGACCATTGTCGTATGAGACGTGTAAATTAGAATCAGACGTCGGTGTTTGGGAACTAAACAAATTTTTAAACAAAATTTAATTTTGTTGATTTTTGTTCTCTTGATTACAACAAAATATTTATATACATTTTAAATAATCTAAATTAAACATTGTTCATAAATATTTATCTACATCAATTATCCTTCGGTACTTGCTTGTTCACGAATTCTGCCCATTCATGCCTAACTTCGTCAATATCCTTTTGTGTATACTGAAGTTTATCTTTTTTCTTGTCAAACTGCAAAATAAACCAAAAAACCGACGTGTTAAAAGAATACAAACGACGGTTAAACAAAAATATGACGTAGTAAAATAAAGAAAGTATATCTAAAATGTTGCGTTTTACCTTCTTTTCGAAATTTAGGTCTGGATCATGAATTATATCTCTCATGAATCGCATCACGTAATAGCCACACTCTACACTTGTTGGTTGTTCAGGAGTGCCGTGTAGATTTTTCCAAATGGCCTGCTGTTTACGTGAATTTTTGTTTATATGAATGTTAAACATTTTAATTGACCTGTTACAAGAAAACAAAGGGTGTTAAATACAAATAGTAACCGTCGTGGTAAATTAGTCAAAACGACGGAGTTTTTTAAACCAAGACGTTATATTTTGTTTAAAACGGCGGTAAAACCTAACCGTCGTTGTGTAACGTTATAACGTCGGTAAGAGTAAAAAACGTCGTATGACGAAAATTGTGCAGAAAAAATTAAAACGTTCTTAAATAAAACGCAAACGACGTGGTGGTTAAATTAAAACGACGTTTTTAAGAAAATACTGACGTGGTAGTTAAATTAAAACGTCGGTAATATCTTCCCGTCGTTATATTATATAATAACGTCGGTATTAGTAAAAACCGTCGTTTATTTAAATACTTTATAGGAAAAATCATAAATCAGAAGAAATCAACTTACGTATTCACTATATTTTTCATTTCGTCGTCAACCATGCGTTTTGGCAGTGAATTCATGTAATAGGCAGTCTCTGTTAATGGTCTCACAATTACCATCACCCAATGACCCCTGCACATAATGATTCATATTAGAAAGAAAAATATTAGAAGCCTGGATTATAAGGCAGTGAATTCATGTAATAGGAAAATACTTTAAATGGTACTAACCCTGGATTATAAGGGACCAAGAAAAATTGATTCCCATCTGCTGTATTCAGGCGGTTTGACAGGTTTTTTATTCGGTCTGATATTGATCCAGCTCCAGAGCTCACTAGCCCAGGGTCCACGAGGCCAACAAGGTTTACAAGATTTGCCATTTTTAAATAGTCAAATAGGAACCTAAATATATGAAAGTCAATTAAATGAGATTTTAATTTAAAAGAAAGGAAAATGTAAAACAAAATGGGATTAGGGAGAATTACCTCATGTATACTGATATCACTGTGGTTCCTATCTCAACCATTGAACCAAACTGCAAAACATCCTCAGTGAAGAGGAAGGTATCATGCTCAATGCCAAACACTTCCTTGGGCATGTGAATTGTTAGAGCCTCGTTACCATTAGGCAACAACTTGGTCTGGAAATGTTGGCATAAGGCTAAAAGAGGAGGTGGCATATTTAGCTTTGAGAGATCCTGTTTAAAGAAATTAATAAAGAAATATAAGTTAGTTTGTGTGTGAACTAAAATAAACGACTCTAACTAAACAAAAAAAACAGACGTGGTATATAATATAAACGACGGTTTCTCGTTAATACTGACGTTGTATTGAATTTATAACGTCGCTATTCTATAGAAAGGTCGTCTAATATAAATACAGTTAATGAAATCATGAAATGAACGACGGTTTATAAAAGCGTCGTGGTATATAACGAAACACGACGTGTCTTGTAAGAAACAGACGTATTTACCGTCGTTATTTTAAATTTTAACGTCGGCTATTAAAAGGATCGACGTCTTTTTAAAATTTAAAAAGCAGAAATATAAATAAGCAGAGATTTTACCGTGTCCTCTTTCTCTTTTGCAGCAGTATCAGCTTCAGGCTTCGGATCTTCTAATTCCAAAGCTAGGGGTCTGATATTAGTGGCCCCAGAGCAGCTTGCCTTATCAGACATTGGATTTTTTGGGCTTTGATCTTGAGGGGGTAAAATAATTGGAGGAATTGGGGTTTGGAGCATCTGTCTGGGATCAAAACTAGGAACTAGTTGACGGATATATGCCAACAAAGTCTCCCTCTCTGCTCTGACTGCTTCCATTATAGTTTCCCTTGACTTCGCCTCAATCCTCAAGGTCTCTTCTCTGACTGCCTCCCTCACACTTTCCTTCAATTTGTCACCAAATTTCACTCTCTGCTGCTTCGGCAAATTGAAGAACTGAGTTGGGGTAACGCCAGCACCAGCTCCTCTGACTCTCCCACCATGCTCCGGGGTTCCCAAAGCCAGAGTCAAGATATCATTGCTCCCGGAGACAGTCAGAGTGCCTTCGGAGACTTGCTTTTGCAAATCATCCTAAAAGAAAGAAAGAGAGATTGTTAGAACCTGAGAAGGGTGTATGACAGATACATATACCGACGTTGTAAATTATAAACAACGACGGTTTTGATTAAATGACAGACGTGGTATTAATTTAAAACGTCTATATATAAATACCGTCGTTGTTTATACTTTACAACGTCGGTATATAAAAATACGTCGTATATTCAAAATAAAACAGATTAAGACATAAATTAAAAACCGTCGTATATTCAAAGTAAGACGACGGATTATTAAACAAACAGACGTAGATGTACAATTCCATACGGCTGCACAAAATTACCGTCGTTGTATAATCATTCTAACGTCTAGATAAGATAAAACCGTCTTAAGTTTTAATGAAGAAGTGAAAAAACTCGATTGAAATATGCATTCTTTTCCAGAAATTGTGCACCACAAAATTCAGTGAAATAGACAGAGAGAGGGAGAGTGTGTGCGTGAGTAAACTTAAAACAAAAATGCAGTTCATAGAATAATTTAATCCGTCGTATTAATTCTATCTAGACGTCTACTTTATTCAAAAACCGACGTCCTATTCACTTCTAAACATCCGTAAATTAAGCCTGTCGTGGTGTTCACTTTATAACGTCGCTTATATAAATATAAATGACGTCTATACCAAAATAAAACACTCTGTTTTTCAAATTTAGAACAGAGTTAGTGAGACTTACGATTAGTTTTGCCTTCTCTGCAGCCTTTGGATCAGGGATGTTTCCTGATTTATCTTCTCTTGCTTTCTTCCACAGAACAGCTCGATCGATTTCTTGACCTTCGGGCATGGTTTCTACCAATTGGTCCGTCAAACCAACATACCCTTTTCTAGACAACCTATGGTTGTACTCCAATTTCTCCCTCCTCTCCTTCTGCTCAGCATGCTTAGCTTCAAAATCTGGGGTTAACCTTGAAGCTACGAAGGCATCCCATTGCGATTTCTCTATGAACTTATAAAGCAATGGGATTTCTTTTAATTTCTCCTTGTCATGTGCGAATGGAAGGATATATTGCTTAGTTAAGTTATACTTGAAATCCTTCCATTTTTTGGCGGCAGATGACAAGACCAAGTTCTTGTAACTATCCCCAATAACATAGGACATTTGAACAGCTTCCCAAATCTGCTCCTTCACGTCCTTGGGTAATTGTTTCCATTTCTTGTCCACAAGAGGGACTCTGGTGCGTGCCAAAACACCAATGTAAGACTGCATCTCAACAGCAGCATCGCCATGTGGTTTGCCATCTTTATTGAACTCAACCACAAGCTTAACCTTCTCAATTTTCCTCTTCACAACACGGCTCATTGTGCTGATACCACAGCCAGATTTTGGCTCCTCAACAAATGTGGCTATGCTCGAGTCTTTCTCTGAGGTTGAGGAATATCTCATCCTCTTCGAGGGTTTGCTTTGAGTTGATTTTTCAACTTCCACTAAACCTGTTTTGGGTTCATCCCCTTGTGCCATTGAACCTGCTGTGGCCTTTGACGCTTCAGCTTCCTTGTTTTGAGATTTCGAAACCATTTTTGATTAATCTGCCAGAAAAACAACGTCGGTTATTAAAAATAAACGACGTAATAATATAAAAACAACGACGGTTTTATATATTTCATGACGTAAATATTCATAAACTACGTCGGTTATTAACAATAACCGACGTGGTTTAAAATTACAAAACTAGTGTACTTCTCTCACTAGACGACGGTTTTATCTTGTTTCCGACGTATTAATTGTCACACCATGACGGTTTTTAGCCACCGTCGTGGTGTGTCCATTCCATCGTCGAAAACAGGACAGAACTGTCGTCTTTTGGCGTCGTGAGGGTATCTACTTATGTATTTAATCAAAACCAGTGAAAGATTTCTTCAATTTGACAGAATCTAGTTTCCAGACAACTACGGCATGCAAATGAAAAGTAAAAAAAGGGAAGAGAGTGAGAAAAAACCTTGAATAACACCGGCGTGCAAAGAAATGTTTCCTTCCGACGAAGACGAAGACCAAAATGGTGATTTGGACGATGAAGACGATGATTCAGACGATGATGCTAGGTCAGGTGACGAAAATGGTGATTTGGGAAATGAGAGGGAAACTACGATACTTTATCGGGAAGTGAAAACCGTAAAATATTAGGTCAGGTGACGAAAAGTTTATATATTTTCCCAGAGTTCAATACAACGACGTTGTCATTAACAAACCGCCGTATTATTTTGTTATAACGACGGTAGATAATTCATAAATGACGTGGTTATCACAACTGCCGAAAGACTTTTGGAATTCCGATGTGGTTATGACGGCGCTTTTTTTCTCGAAACTGACGTTGTACTTGTAATTTCAACGACTGTGTATTTTAATAAACCGACGTGGTTACTTTGCGGTTCTGAAAACGACGTCGTTCTCTTTTTAATACGCGCCAAATGACTTTTGGATTTCCGACGTGGTTATGACGGCGCTTTGTTTCTCTAAACTGACGTTGTACTCTTAAATTCAACGACTGTGTATTTCAATAAACCGACGTGGTTACTTTGGTTCTGTTCTCTTTTTAATACTCGCCAAATGACTTTTGGATTTCCGATGTAGTTATCTTTTTAATACGCGCGAAATGACTTTTGGATTTCCGATGTAGTTATATCTAAACTGACGTTGATTAGTCAAATATGACGTCGCTATGTATATTAGAACTGACGTGGATATTTACTCCATTTTGTTTAAATAGGATTTTTTTACGCGGTTGTTAACTCTCAGTTTTCAATTAGGGTTGCAGAAATTGTCTTTCTGAAAGCAAATGGGTTTGCAGAATGATTCCTCACAAGACCAAGCATGGGTTTGCTACATCCTCCTGTGTAGCAAGGGTGAAACCAGCTTGAGAACCCACGTGGGTGTTCCTGATGCTCGCAGAGACGGACTCAGGTGGTGGCTGTAGCTGGGAGTGGGCTTGAGGTTCAGAATGAGTAGGTGGTGTCTATTCATTCTGAACCTCAAGCCCACTCCCAGCTTCACCCCAAAGGCACAACCCACAACAGGTTCTAAGGCTGGTTCCACCTTGCTACACAGGAGTTTTGAAGTTGATCACTGTGGAAAAGGGGACTACAATGTAACCAGGAATCGAGGAGTGAGGGTTCACACTTTGTTGATTTTGATTTTGTTTTTCAGGAATCGAGGCTGTGCAGGAGCTTGAGAACAAGAGGAAGGAGAGGGCCCAGCTTGCATATGAGAGGAAGAAACAGTTGAACATATATTTGCCACGATGTATTTGCCAAATTTGTGTTCATATTTAACACGAAGAGATTTGCATTTTAAGATGAAAATGTTGTTGAGGATTGAGAATTAAATTTTGTTTTGTGTTAAGAAAGATATTACCAAAATAAAAGAAAAATTAATTAATTTTAAAAAGCTATAAACATAAGACGGCGGTTTACAGAGAGGGCAGACGTATAAATTGAAAAAATACGACCGTAATTTGAACTTAGGACGTGGTAAATAAAAACGACAGTAGTGTTGTAGGTACCGTCGTAGTATACTCCAAAATAATAAGTCGGCGGTTTACAGAGAATGCACCGTCGTAGTATACAGACGTTGATTCCACTATATTATACGACGTGGATTAAGAACAGTTGGTCGTGTTTAGTTAGGAGTTAACACGGCAGGTTTTTTGGTGAACTGTCGTCTTTATTTTCTACGTCAGTGTATTCATACCTGCTGTCGTTGTTTTTTGGTCAGATTTTAACACTGAAGAAATCCTTTTTTAAAAACGACGGTTTTTTATTTGTACGCGTCGTCTTTTAAAAATATTGAACAGTAAATCACTTATCCATGACGGTTTTTTTTTATACCGTCGTCTATTTAAATACAACGACGGTTTTATGTTATGCCGTCGTCTTTTTCTGGTTGTCTTTTTCCATTTTTGTAGTAGTGTGAGAGTTTGCAGGACCAGATCTCTAGGGACTTATTTTCTTTTCCAATGGCCTTCAGCACCCAAAGAGCCTCTACATCTCGTACTTCAGCTGAATCGGCTCCTCCACATTTGAGTTTCAGGGGAAAGAACACTCGCAGGGGTTTTATATCTCATTTATACCACGAACTGCAGTACTGGCAAGCAATAAAAACTTTTAAGGACGACCGAGACCTTGAAATAGGAGCAAGTATTTCTCTGGAGCTGTTGACCGCAATCGAACAATCACATCTTGCCATCATTGTTCTCTCCCCAAATTACGCTTCTTCCACCTGGTGCTTGGATGAACTTTCAAAGATTCTTGAATGCATGAAAGACACCAAGAGAATTATACCAATCTTTTATAAGGTCAGTCCTTCCAATGTGCGAAATCAAAGGGGACTTTTATGGAAGCGTTCACTAAGCATGAAGAAAAGTTCAGTGAAGATGTAGACAAGTTGAAGCGGTGGAGAGATGCTTTATTAAAAGAAGTTGCCAATCTCTCTGGTTTGGTTTCAAAGAATTATCAGTAAGTATGCTTGCATGAAACGTGCCCACTTCTTAACAAATTTAGAGAGCTGTACTTGGATGCTAAGTTCTAGTTCTTCCTTTGATGCAACATCCTTGTTAATTGTATGTAATGTGTACCCTCTTGATAGTTAGTTTACTTTTCTTCCTTGTAGGTGTGAAAGAGAGCTTATCAAAGTCATTGTCGAACGTGTGTGGACCAAAGTTACTCCATTTTGGTTGTTAGATTCTCAAGAGAAGTTAGTCGGAATTGATTTTGCCCTTGAGCAACTACGTTTGCAATTAGACCTCAAGGCAAATGACGTTTGATTTATAGGGTTATGGGGGATGGGTGGGTTAGGCAAAACAACCCTTGCTAACCTAGTTTTTGAAAGAATTTCACAGAATTTTGAACTTAGCTCGTTTCTATCTAATGTGAGAGAGGTTTCTGCAAAACATGGTGCTCTAGTTGATCTACAGAAACAACTTCTTTCCCCAATCTTAAAGGAAAATATTATCCAAGTTAAGGATGAACGGTCGAGAATCTCTTTCACTAGAAAATGTTTACGCAATAAAAAGGTCCTTATCGTCCTTGATGATGTGGATCAATTAAAACAACTTGAAACACTGGTTGGAGAGAAAAATTGGTTTGGTTTGGGGAGTAGAATTGTCATCACAACTAGAAATGAACGTGTACTAGTTGAACATGGTATAACGATAGCATATGAGGTCAAGGTATTAAATGATGATGAAGCTCTTGAGCTGTTCAGTCAAAAGGCCTTTAAGAAAAGTCAGCCTCAGGAAGGTTTCTTGGTATTGTCTATGTGTTTCCTACAATATGCCAAAGGTCTTCCATTAGCTCTTAAAACTTTGGGGAGTTCTTTGTATAGGAGAGATCAATCTATATGGAAAAGTGCGTTGGATAATCTAGAGAAAATTCCTAATCCAACAATTTTTCACTAACTCGAAGTAAGTTATGATGGACTAGAAGAAATAGACAAGAAAATTTTTCTCGATGTTGCATGCTTCCATAAAGGGAAGTATAAAAAGGATGTAATTGAAATACTTGACAAGAGCCATGACATTTCCAGTCGCTTTGTGATAGATATTCTTATTGAGAAATCTCTCTTAACTATTGAGAAAAATCAATATCATATCGACATTGTTGAGATGCATGATTTGATACAAGAAATGGCATGGAAAATTGTTCGTCAAGAGTCTATCCAAGAGCCTGGTCAACGCAGTCGTTTGTGGCTTCGCGATGATATCTCTTATGTAATCATGAACAATACGGTAAGAATTTATGTAGAAATATTATGTTTGGAAGAAAATATATGTCATTTCTTTTAAAAAGATATTAGACTTGAATGTGCTACCTTTTCATTTTTTTTATTAATTATTAGGGAACCGCAGCAATTGAAGCTATTGGCTTGCGTTTGCCGAAATTAGAAGAGGTGAATTGGAATTGTACTGAAGCCTTCCCTAAAATGCACAGATTAAGGCTTCTTGATTTTGATAATGTGATCGTTTCTTCAGCCCCCAAAGATCTTCCAAATTCCTTAAGAACTATCCGTTGGAGTTGGTACCCTTCTAAATCACTCCCATCAAGTTTTGAACCACGTTTCCTTGTGGAACTAAAGATGAGTCACAGCAAACTTTCCCAGCTTTGGGATGGAGCAAAGGTGAGAGATTATTGAAATATGGCATTTTAGAATTCTTTTACATATACATAATTTGGATATAATTGTAACTTGTTCATAAGTAAGGGTTTATTTTAAATTATTATTTTACAATTTTTACCTACTGTACAGGTCTTGCCAAACTTGAAATGCATGGACCTTAGTTACTCCGATAAATTGACAACTACCCCAGATTTCACAGGCATTCCAAATCTTGAGATTTTGTGGCTACAATATTGTACGAATTTAGTTGAGGTTCACCCATCTTATGCAGTTCACAAAACGCTGAAACATTTGCAACTTGATGGGTGTACAGGTTTTACACTACTACAAAAAGGGCAAAAGACGACCAGTAAACAACGACGGTAGATCAAAAAACCGTCGTTGTTTTTTAAAAGACGACGGTAATATAACCCCGTCGTAGAAACATACTTTACACACCTAAAAAACCGGTACACGTATAGATATTTTTAAACCACGACGCACCAAATTAAAAAAGCGTCGTCTTATTACAAATGTATTTTTCAGAGTTAAAATCTGAACCTAAAAACAACGACTGCATTTATGAAATCACCGCCGTAGAAAGTAAAGACGACAATATAAAAATAAGACGCCGTGTTAATTAATTAATAAACACGACCCAATTTTCTTAGTCAGCGACGCATAAATTCAAAGGAATCTACGACGGTTAATTACAAAAAAAATCGCCGATTTAAATTAAGTTACCACGACTGTAAATATAAATTTATCGACTTTTTAATTATACTATACTACGACGGTATCCATAACTCTACCGTCGCATAATTTCACTAACCACGACGGTTTGTTAAATTAACGACGTACAAATTTTTTACCATTATTCGTCTATCATTACCAGAATGAACTTTGTTCCTCATCATAATCGAACCATTATTCGTTTTTTACCATTGTTCCTCATCATAATCGAACCAGAATGAACAAAGGCAATGTTTTAGAAGTGGATGATGTGCCAATTACTCTCACAAGGAGTTTGAGGGTAAGAAGCTTGTCTCAGCCGCCAAGGAAGGTCTCAAGCTTGATGAGAGTGAAGATGAGGCAAAGAAGAAGGAAGAGTTGAAGGAGAAGTTTGAGGGACTCTGCAAGGTTGTGAAGGATGTTTTGGGTGACAGAGTGGAGAAGGTTGTGGTGTCTGACCGTGCTGGACTGCCAACATGGAAAGAATCATGAAGGCTCAGGCCTTGAGGGATAACAGAGCGGCTGGGTACATGTCGAGCAAGAAGACCATGGAGATCAACCCAAAGAACCCCATCATGGAGGAGCTGAGAAAGAGGGCTGATGCAGACCTTGTTCTCCTTCTGTGTAGAAAGACAATTTTTTAGATGATGCGTGCGTGTTTGTGTCTTTCAGATACACACACATCAACATCCAAACTGAAAAATGAAAGCGAGGTGAGACAGAGAGGGGAGAAAAAGTTGAAACCCTAATTGAAAAATGAAGACGATAGAAAGACAGAAAACCCATTATTTATAAACAAATCTTATATACCATGTCGGTTTTTTTAAATTATCGACGTTTATATGATAACATAAACGTCGTTTAAAATTAAAATAAGGTCGTATAAATAAATTAACAACGACGCTATATAAAAACGACGTTGTATTTTTTTGAAAAATTAATTTATTGTGTAATCAAAAAACATACACGTCGGTATGAGTAATTAAAACGACGTGTTATTAATTTTTCACGTCGTTATTATTGAATATAAGGTCGTTGGGTATATTGGAAAATGACGATTCATCTATTTGAAGAAAAATGCGTCGTGTAATTCGATTTAACAACGTCGTTTCATTAAAACATAGCGTCGTGTAAAGCAATATTATAGGGCAGTGTTAATACTAGCGCCGTATAATGTTTCATACTAGGGCGCATACTATTAATAGCGTCGTTTTTATGAAACGGTTTTTTATTATTTTAAACTTTTCGCCTTCCTGACCCATACTTGCACTGTTTCCAAACCCGAGAAAAACTTTCAAGCTTCTCTCATTTTTCATTTTCAAAGAACTGTTCCAAACTTTCAAGCTTATCTCCGAGAGAAAACTTTTCGTCTTCCTCTCCTCTTCGTCTTCATCTCTGAACTGAAACACCAAACTCCAGGAGAAAGCTTTCATTGCAAGCAAAGGGTAAGCATTTCTGGAAGGATTTTTGTTCCTGTTTTGCATGCGCATATCATTTTCGTTTTTTTAAATCTTTTTACATTTTTTCTTTCCAAGTTTGATAAAATTTGCAGACAAAGACGGAAAGTTTCCAAGTTTGAACACTACTCTGGTTCTTTTACTTCAACTACGGTGGCTTGTTATTTACGTGGTTAGATATATAGACCACGACGGTTCGTCAGTCACCCTAGCGTCTTGTGAAAGTGTTCTTCGTTGTTTTTTAAAATGATATTCTTTTTTTGTATTTGATTTTTAAGGATATATTCATCGCAGGTTTGATTTCTCTGAACAATGGTTTTTGTTTCGAAAATCTTTTTAATTATTTTTCTGTTGAAAATATTTTACGTTTTTCCTAATTTGTTTTTGTGGTATAGACGACGGTATATTAATATTTACGTCGTTTTATTTTCATACCACGGCGAATGTTTATTATTAACGTCGTTGTAATATTTAATACTCTGTTTTTGATTATATCATAAGACGTCGGTTGTTTATTATTGACGTCGTTGTAATATTTAATACTCTGTTTTTGGTTTTATCATAAGACGTCGGTTGTTTATTATTGACGTCGTTGTAATATTTTATAACGTCGGTGGTTAATTACCGTCGTGAAAATTTATTATTACGTCGATTGTTTTGTTCTTACGTCGTTTGAAATATTATAATACGTCGTAGTTTATAAATAATCATCGTGTTTTTTCTTAATTTCACTGATATATTTTCACTTGCAGGTTTGATTTGTCTGTAACCATGGTTTCTCAATCCCAAAGTAAGGAGTCTGGCTTGAAAAAAAATGAATGCAAGGAGCTTAGAGTTGTAAATCCTCAAGCCAAGTCCTCGAAGAAGATGAAGTTTGTTTCATCTTCTGAGACAGAACCAGCCAGCACTGCAACTATTTCTGAGGAGGCAAAGTCAGGTCGGGGTATGAGCACAATGCCCCGTGTTGTGAAGAGAAAATTTCAGAAAATCAAGCCTGTTGTTGAGTACAATGAAGAAGGGAAACCATGTGGCCTTGCACATAGTGAGATGCAGTCCTACATTGGTGTGTTGGCACGCTCTAGAGTCCCACTTGTGGACAAGAAATGGGTTCAAATATCCGAGGATATAAAAGAGCAGATTTGGGAAGCCGTTGACATGGCTTTTGTGGTTGGTCAAGGGGGCAAGAAAATGGTGCTATCTTCTGCCGCCAAGAAATGGAAGGATTTCAAGTCTACACTAACGAGGGTTCATATCCTTCCATTCATCAAGGAGAAGGAGAAATTAAGGCAACCCCCTGAAACATACAAATTCATAGAGAAAGCTCAATGGGATGCCTTTGTAGCTTCAAGGTTATCTGAAAAATTTGAGGCTGTGCATGGGGTACAATCACAGAGGAGGGAGAAACTTGAGTACAATCATCGATTGTCTCGAAAAGGATATGTTGGTTTTAAGGAGCAATTGAAGGAAATCATGCCTGGGGTAGATATTGATCGATCTACCTTATGGAAAAAAGCTAGAGAAGACAAACATGGTAACATCCCGGATCCAAAGTCTGCAGAGAAAGCAAAATTAATTGTAAGCCTACTGACTCTGTTTTAAAAATTTTATTACGTCTGCTGTTATATTTTTACGTCGTGTGAAAAATATTACTACGTCGAAATATTTTAAAACGCGTTGTTAAAGGTCTGAATCTGGAATCACTACTCTGTTTTTTGTAATTATATCATAAGACGTCGGTGGTTTATTATTTACGTCGTGTTCATATATTAAAAACGTCGGTATTTAGTTAGCGTCGTCTGAAATATTATATTACGTCGGTTGTTATGTTATTGAGTCGTGTGAAATATTATATTACGTCGATTTTTTATAAATAACCGTCGTTTGTTTCCTTATTCTGACTTTTTATTATGTCTTTTTGTTAGGATGATTTGCAAAAGCAAGTCTCTGAAGGCACTCTTTCTCTGTCAGGAACCAATGATGTTTTGACATTGGCTTTGGGTCCCGAGCATCCAGGAAGAGTTAGAGGGGTAGGGGCGGGGATTTACCCTAAGCAATACTTCAATTTACCTAGACAACAGAAGGTAAAGTTTGCTGATCAATTGAAGGAAAGTGTAAGACTTGTCCTTCAAGAAGAGACTTTGAAAATGGAGGCTAGATCAAGGGAAGAGAGTTTAAAGATGGAGGCTAGGACCAAGCAATTGGTAGAAGCTGAGAGGGAAAATTTGCTGAGTCAGCTTTCCAAACTCATCCCCAATTTTGATCCAAGCGTGCTGAAACTGAATACAATGTCCCAAATCCAAGGGCAAAGTCCCAAAAATCCAATGTCGGACAAAGCAAGCTGCTCTGGGGCACTTGATGTTAGAGCCCTTCAATTTGAGGAGGATACTGCCAAGAATGGGGAAAAGCAAGAAGAAATGGTAACGTTTTTGAACTTTGAATTCTCTGTTTCTCTGTTTATATTTACTGTCGTGTTAAAGTTATACCACGACGCATTGTTTATTAAACCGTTGTTTGATGTTATTTAGACGTCTGTAATTATTATACCGTTTTTTGTTAACGTTTACCACGACGGTTTATTGATTTGTTTTTAATTTTTGTACAATATCATTTATATATTTCTTTATTTCTTAAAACAGATATCCGGAGAAGTAGAAAAGAGAGTAGAACAGGTAAATTCTCATTACCGTCGTAATTCTTTATTTAACGTCGTTTAATGAATTTTACACGTCTGTAATTATTACATACCGCCGTTTGTTATTGAGTACCACGACGGTTTAATTTAATTTTTTACTTTTTGTACAATGTCTTATATATTTCTTTATTTCTTATAACAGAAATCCGGGGATGTAGAAAAGATAGTAGAAAATATAGAGGAAAAGAAAGGTGAAAAGGTAAATTCTCATAACTTTGCCTTTTTCATTTGTTTTTCAATTTTCAGACGTCTATATTTTCTTTAAACCGTCGTTTGTTTTAAATTTCCACGGCAGTTTTTATTTAATTGAATGTTTAAATTGTTGTACAATCTTACAAAACGTCGTAATATATGAATTACCACGACGTTTATTATTAACCGTCGTTTAATTAAATTTAGACGTCTGTAATTCTTACATACCGTCGTTTGTTATTAAGTACCACGACGGTTTAATTTAATTTTTTTACTTTTTAATTTTTTTTCCTTTTTGTACAATGTCTTATATATATTTCTTTATTTCTTATAACAGAAATCTGGGGATGTAGAAAAGATTGAAGAAAAGAAAGATGAAAATGTAAATTCTCATAACTTTGCCTTTTTCATTTGTTTTTCAATTTTCAGACGTCTATATTTTTTTTAAACCGTCGTTTTTTTAAATTTCCACGGCACTTTTTATTTAATTGAATGTTTAAATTGTTGTACAAGCCTTCTTATATATATATCTCTTTATTTATTAAAACAGCAATCCAGTGTTGGAGAAAAGCAAATTGAAAAGGTAAATTCATTAATTATGAATTTTGCATTTGAATTAGACGTCTGAAAAATGGCCACAAAATTTGTTACATTGGGCATAGAAAATGGTTACCAATCAATCATCCATATAGGAGGTAACGTGCAGCTTTAATGGGAAACCTGAATATGGCACGCCTCTGGAGCCATTAACAGGAGAAGAAGTGCTGCATATGGTTGAAGATATTAATTACATATGGGGCTCGAAAAAAGGGGGAGGTGGAGGTGAAAATGATGGTGACAGAGTTTGTTGGAAGAAGAAGTCAAAATTCTTTGATCTTGAGTATTGGAAATACCTTCCAGTGAGGCATGTCCTAGATGTTATGCACATTGAGAAGAATGTTTGTGATAGTATCATTGGTACATTGTTGGAGATCCCTGGAAAAAATAAAGATGGGATTGCTGCTCGGTTAGATTTATTGAACATGGGGGTCAAAACTGATTTGCAACCCGAGTATGGAGAAAGAAGTACTCGTTTGCCTCCAGGGCCTTGGAATTTGTCAAGAGCAGAGAAGAGAGCGGTTTGCAATTCTTTCTATGGTATGAAGGTCCTTGAAGGCTATTCTTCAAATATAAAAAATCTTGTATCTTTACAAGATTCAAGACTTCTTGGCCTTAAATCACATGATTGTCATACCTTAATGCAACAATTGCTCCCTGTGGCAATTCGTTCTGTTTTGGAGAAGCCTGCAAGGTATGCAATAACTCGTTTGTGCTTCTTCTTCAATGCTATATGTGCAAAGACGGTTGATGTTTCCAAGCTAGATAAGTTGGAAGAAGATGTAGTAGTTACTTTGTGTTTGCTTGAAAAATACTTTCCACCTTCATTCTTCGATATCATGGTTCATCTAGTAGTACATCTTGTCAGAGAAGTTCGTCTATGTGGGCCAGTATATTTTAGATGGATGTATCCGTTTGAAAGATATATGAAAGTTCTAAAGGGATATGTTTAGAACCGTACTCATCCCGAAGGTTGCATTGCGGAGCGTTATATAGCTGAAGAAGCTGTAGAATTTTGCACTGAACATTTATCTGATATTAGTACAATTGGAGTGCCATCAAGTCAGAAGATAGGAGTTTCAAAGCCATTATCAGGTTGCACAGTGAGCGTAGTTGATCGGGACCTGTTGAACCAAGCACATCTATATGTCTTGGAGAATACAGAGGAAGTCCTACCTTATATCGAGTATGAGTTTTATTCTTTAAGTTTCCATTTTAAATTATTCCTCATGTTAAATTTAAGGTATGCAATAATTGATTGGGACCGTAATGCTTGAATTTTTCGTGTCATGTAGGGAACATATTATCCATATTAAGGCCGCTTATCCAAAATTTAGAAAGAGAACAAAGTGGCTGCAAGATAAGCACAATAGCACTTTTATTCAATGGCTACACTTCAAGGTATATGTTATTCAATAACATATTGGACTTTTAATTTTCTTCTTTATATGTTAGATTGAATTAAGATATGATTAATTTGCAGGTTCAAAGTGAACTTGATGAGGGAGGCAATCATGGGGTATCAGAAAATTTAAGGTGGCTAGCAGCTGGTCCAAACATGGCAGTGCCATTATATAGGAGCTATCTTATTAAAGGTGTTAAATTTAACATCAAGGCACAAGATGATGTGCGGACAGTTCAAAATAGTGGAGTTTATTTACTTGCACATACCATGCAAGTTGCTAGTGCCAAGGATAAAAACCCAATTCTCTCAAATATGGGTTTTTATGGTGTCATTCAAGAAATTTGGGACCTTGACCACCAAAAGTTTACAATCCCAGTCTTTAGGTGTGATTGGATAGATAGTACTTCCGGCCTTGTAGTCGAAGAACTTGGATTTATCCTTGTAGATTTGAGTAAAATTGGACATAGGAATGACTAATTTGTTTTGGCTTCTCAAGTCAAACAAGTATTTTTTGTTGACGACCCGATGCATCATGGTTGGTCGGTAGTGTTATCAGCACCTAATAGAGAATATAATGATGTTATTGGTGATGATGTCTTAGGTGATGTGAGAATTGAGTGTGAGCCATTTACTAGAGGGATGCCAAATGTTGACACATTTGATGAACTAGTGGGTGAGTTTGGGAGTCAAAATATTCGAGATGAGTGTGAAGATATATGGATTGAATGATGCTCTTGTAATTTATGAATTTACTTATGCCCTAAACAGCATTACTGTATGACATTAATTTTGTAATAAATTGTAATGTGTTTTCTTCACTTTCATTATTCAGGTTTTGGCCACAAAACAATCAGTACATAAAATACTGGTTCAGTATTATAAAACGACGGTCCTCATAAAACTGTGAAAAACAGACGTCTGTTTTCCAAAAAATTGTCAATAAAAAACGACGTTTTGGAGCATTCAACGACGGCATTGAATTTACCGACGTCTAAAAGCGAAGTAAAATTGAAGAAAGACGACGGTATTGTGAAACAGTTATTAACGATATCACGTTGGAGAAGCATAAAGAGCCGACATGTAATTACAAATAACACGACTCCATTACCATAATACCGACGTCTAAAACGACAGATATCGAACCTGAACGTTACAAAAGACGACGTCTTAGAGCATGAACTCGTCCGTAACAAATAAAAAATCGTCGTCTTAAAATTTTACCACGTCGCTTGTTATATAAAAAACGAAGTAAAAAATAAACAATTCACGACGTAATTTGATATCCAGAGGTAAATTTGTCGACGTAAAAAGATATTTTGACGTCGTTCTTTTACAAAAACAACGTTATATTAAATATCCACGTCTCTTTTTTTATTCTTATGTCGTTACATATATTTTCCACGTCGATTGGCTGAAAAACTTCGCCGTCTCAGATATATTAGACGACTATTATTTTGGTAAAGACGACGTATAAATAGAGAAACACGGCTGTCTTTTACATGATTACGACGTTGTATATAAAATACGACGACGTTTATAGAAATAAATATGTCGTAAGTCATGAGCCTAACATATTTTCCACGTCGTTTATTTTATATACAATGAAGTGGAAAAACCATTTCACGACGGTTATAAAAATATATGCGACATCGTATTTCTGAATAACATCGTATGTTATTTATTTAAAGACGTAGTATATGTCTTTACACGACTGTGTTTGTATACAATAGGTCATCTATTCTTATCCTTGACAATTTTTTGTCTCATTTTTCAGTATACAGACGTCGGTGTTTTTTTGTTAATGACGTTGTTTGTTATAACAACGACGGTTAATTACCCTAACCGCTATTTCCACGTCAATATTAATGGAAAAAACGAAGTGGAAAAATTATTTCACGACGGTTATATAAATATTCCAGACGTCGTATTTTATTTATTTAATGACGTATTGTATTTATTTACACGACGGAGTTTGTATAAAATAGGTCGTCTATTCTTATCCTTGACAATTTTTTGGCTCATGTTTCAGTATACAGACGTCGGTTTTTTTTTGTTAATGACGTTGTTTTTTAGAACAACGACGGTGATGTACCCTGACCACTATTTCCACGTCAATATTAATGGAAAAAACGAAGTGGAAAAAGTATTTCACGACGGTTGTATAAATACATTGGACGTCGTATGTTTAAATAACGTCGTATTTTATTTATTTAAAGACGTATTGTATTTATTTAAACGACGGGGTTTGTATAAAATAGGTCGTCTATTCTTTTCCACGACAATTTTTTGGTTCATTTTTCAGTATACAGACGTCGGTTTTTTTTTGTTAATGACGTTGTTTGTCATTACAACGACGGTGATTTCGCGTCGTGGTTTTACTTTGCAAAAGATGTCGGTCGATTTTACGACGGTTTGAAAACCCGATACACGACGGTGAATTTCCGTCGTCTTTTGCCTTTTTTGTAGTAGTGTTAACAGTCTCAAGTGAGGTGGAAATGGATTCTCTTGTAAAGTTTAGTCTTTGTGGCTGCTCAACAGTGAAAAACATTCGAAGATTTGTGGAACAGCTGAATAATTTGTCCCATCTTTGTTTACGTGGGATTGCTATTGAGCAAATACCTCCGTCAATTGGACGCATTGTCGGCCTTAAAGAGCTGGATTTGCAAGGTTGCACAAAAATTAACAAAATGCTGTTGTCTTCTCTAAATCGTTTAACGTCTTTGGAAAGGTTAAATTTGAGCAATTGTAATATTGGTGAAGGAGCCATCCTTGATGATATTGGCTGCTTGTATTCTTTAAAAGTGTTGTTACTACTTACTTGGTGGAAACGATTTCGTTAGCCTTCCCTCGAGCATTGGATTCCTTTCTAAGCTTGAGTTTCTTGGATTATCGGACTGCCGATGGCTTGAGCGATTGCCAGCTAGAGAAATTGTAAATTTTAGGTTGAGCCAGTGTCTTAATTGCTTCAAATTGGTTGAAGAAGAAGACTGGATTAATGCAATATTTGCAATGATAAGGACAGCAGCCATTGAGGTATTTACTCTCTCGTTGAATATTATAGTTTTCTTTCCCTTTTTATTTTTATTTTGGTGAAAAGAATATAGTTTTCTTTTCTATAATAAAAAATTATAATTTCGACCAAAAAAAATAATGGTAATTCTTTTGGTACAGGGAATGCGTTCAGAAAATAATGGTAGTTCTTTTCGTCCAGTGAGCTGTATTGTATGCCCCGAATGTGAAATTCTAGAGTGGTTCAGTCATCGAAGTGTGGAAGATTCAATAAATGTGGAGCTGCCTCTCCCTCCACACCCATCAAATAGCAGCGACTGGGTTGGGATTGCTTTATGTGTTGTTTTTGAAGATTCTGAAGATTTAGAAGTTCTTGGATATGACATTTTCAAAATTGAAGTTCTATCATCTCATACATATTTGGAGATGCTTCAAATCTTTCACCTCGGGGATTTTGAGTCAGAACACCTTTGGATTTTGTATTTGCCTTGCGATCATCGAAGCCTCACACATTGGCGGAACTAGCATATGGGCTAGAGTGGGCTCTAGCCCAGGGACCCTTTTTATTAAAAAAAAAAAAAAGTAGATATAGTTGTGTTTATGAAGGCCAGTACGTGGCCAATGCATTGGACCATTGGCTGGCTGTTGTCTTTTTATTATTTTATTATTATTTTTTTCAATGTCTATTTTTTGTGTGGTTTATTTCCTATTCAATAAGGTATTCTAATTTCCCATTTATTGAATAAAGTATCCTAGTCTGATATGATGAAGTATCCTATTCCTAGTCTAGTTTGTCATACACAACTTTATAAGTATCTTAGTCAGTCTAATAAAAAAGACGAAGAAGACAATATTCATATTTATGAAACTTAGCTTTAGCAGTCCCAAAAGAATATCTACAGCGTTTTGTATTTTGTGCTATCAAAGTCGAGTTCATCGTCAACACGCGTAATAAAGGTATCTAACTCTCCACAGTCTCGAATTTTTATTTTTTCTCATTGATTTGTTTAGTATAAAGCAAATTATTTTGTTTTTGATATGTGTTATTAGATTCAATGTCACATCAGAACCAAGCAAGTAAAAGAGCAAAAACTATTCATTCATACTTCAAGAAAAAAAATGATGGTGATAAATTAGACAATGATAAGGCTTCTACATTCAATGATAAGGCTTCACCATCAATTGAATCACCTCATCATACATCTCCCGTAGTTATTAGCATGGTTTATATGATTTAATGCATAGTTTTATTTTAGTTAAAAAAATTAGCTAGCCCACCGGTCAAAAAATTCCTGGTTCCGCCCTTGGCCTCACAGATGCCTCAAGCAGTCATCGATTTTCATTCGAAACACATTATACTTCAATTAGAGATTTGGAAGAACTCAAAACAAGCTCGAATATAAAGGAATGTGGGGCCCATTTGGTGTACAAGAGAGATTTGGAAGAATTCAGCCGTTTTCGAATTGCTAGTAGTGGAAGTGATAGCTCTGATGACGATGATGAACCAGGATTAATTGGTAGTAGTGGAAGTGGTAGCGCTCATGATGATGATGAACAAGGAATTGGTGGCTCTGATGACGACGATGAACCAATCCGCAAAAGATTGAAGAAAGTCTAAATTATTTTGTGCTTGGTGCAATCTAAAGAGACAATCACTACAGACAATCCCATGGAATCAGCCTTCCCCCCAAATCAGCCTTGACAGATTCTTCATCACAAGACCAACGACATATCAGCCAGCATTGATTCATAATATATATGAGATTTATTGTACTTACCTTGTATTGCTTACTTTCTGTAAATAGACTTGAGAAAGTCTAACCTCTGTACATTATATACAGCTGTAATACAGAGACCAATATCATCTTGGTTGATTCAATTGCTCTTCACCTCTATCTCTCATCCCCATCTTCCCTTTGAGTTCTAATTCTTATATGGTATTAGAGCTCTTCGGAGCCAAAGCTCAAGCAGTTCGATCCTACCCAATCGAATGGCAAACACACCAAAGTCTGGAGAATCAAGTAATATTGATATGACAAAGATGATTTCTGAAATGTCAAAGCTTGCCTCACCCTCATTCTCATTCCCATCCTTGCCCACCTCATTCAACATCTCATCTCTTTTCTCAATTCCTATGGACATGACCAACTATTTGAGTTGGAAATCACAATCCGAAGATGTATTGGTGATGCATGGCCTTGCAGAGGTTATCAAGAAACCACAGACCCACCCAAAGTGCAAGAAGATGGTTCTGTGCATCCTGAGTTAGCTAGAGACAAACTGGTCTTAAGTTGGATCAAGGCGACTTCCTCCTCCTCCATAAAGACTCTTCTCATCCCATGTACCACCGCCTATTAAGCTTGGAACTTGCTGGGCAAGCGTCTCTCACCCCTTGCAAGTATTTGTGTGCGGATCCTTCGAGACCAAATTCGCACCCTTAGGAAGGACAACAACACAACCGTGACTGACTACCTCAACCATGCCAAATCACTTCTTGATTCACTCACACAAGCTGGTGCAACAATGGATGATGATGAATTTGTCATCTATGTTCTAGACAGACTTGGCCTTACAAGGACTTAGCCACCACACTCCACCTGCATCTAGATATTGGTTTTGACCAATTTTATGATTTTACTCTAAGCCAATGTAGCTGAAACCGTAGGACTTACATGATATGATTCAGAAGATGTGTTGAGTGATTTGCTCATATTCCTTTGGGGAGCTTTGGAATGGCCCCACCAACCAAGGTACCCAATCAATTCTTAACAACCAGTATGGGTGTGTTTGTCTCCTTCATAGTGGGTGCACTTATTCTCCAAACGAGATCCTGAGGTGTTATTCTGATAAGAGCCACCAATACAATTTTGGGGCCCCCTTTGATGTTGAGTTATCTTGACAGAAGCTTCTTGAGCACCTGTCATGGTCATTCTTTGTTGAGCTTCGCGACAAACATAGGCAAATGTTTGATCAAGGTCTAATTTAGGATCTTTGTGTAAGATTTCCCTCTTGACTTTATCAAACTCAGGGTCAAGACAGGCAAGAAAAAGGTGAACGCGAAGATGATCTAGTTATGTCTGACATTCAGTCACGTCGGCGACTCAGTGCATGTGGATGGGACTCCGATGATCAATTTCTTGAAAGATGCCCTGCAGTTGCCTGTAGTTTTTATGAACGGGTGCATCATTCTATTTAATAGTGAACGCCCATTTGTTGAGATAAAAAAAGATAAGTTTCATTGCCACCATCATAGTAGTCTTCCTGACAGTGGCCCAAATTTCTTTGGCGGTACTTAACCGGATGAAACGACTCATCAAGTCGAGGGACATGGAGTCGATTAACCACCTCTTAACTCGAAAGTTCTCGGTACACAATTTGTTGTAGGTGGACGAGAGCTCAAGAGGCTTTGGAGTGTCACCGGTTAGATAACCCAATTTTTCGCGAACAGCAATGCGCATCTCCATGATTTGATACCATTAGGCATAATTGGTCTCAGTTAGGGTGACGCTGGCAGGGAGTTGTCACTTTGAATAGTAACGATTTGAGGAGTGGAGGTAGAAGATCCTACATTGGGCGGAAGCAAGACGTCGCCCATTGCTGCGGAACAATTTGAGGGTAAGATAAAGATATGTGTTGAGGGAGTTTGATAAGAGGATTTGATTTGAGAGTTTAGGATTTGGACTTGAGGAATTTGATTTAGGTTTGTGTTTGAATTTGATGGCATGATTTGAGGGCTTAGAGACAACCTAGGATCGATTGCTTTGATATCATGCTAAAATATGAATATGGTTTGATTACTTTAGGCTAATTGTTTTCTTCTCTATAAGAAGGTACATATAGGAGTTTACAAGGGTACTTTACAAGGAAATAGATACAATAATTAATTCGGAGAATATCTCCTAATTATACAAGAATGTGTCAACTATATGAAATAAGGAAGTAAATCACCTAATTAACTTAGGAAATAAATTTCCTTAATTTAGTAGGTTCACTCACGTCAACATATGCTACATCACCTATTGTAAGGAAATATTTGAAATAGTATTATATTTGAATTACTCGTTTGGTAAATTTTTTTTGTTTTCGATTTGCTCTTTATAAATTGAAGATGGAAAAGAAAATTGAGAACAAGGTAAGATGAATTTGTTTTTCTTAGCAAACATAACGTTAAGGTAAAATGTAATATAACTACTATATAAACAGAGAAAATCTGACTACATTAAAATAAAAAGGAAAACATGTTTAAAAGCTTTCCTTGTTTTGTTACCCGCTTATCCCCACCCTCCCTCTATATTTCTTCTCCACGGAGTCTTCTTCCCCAACATTCCACAAAGCAGAAATATACACATTTGTTACACACATAGTTGCTAGAGATGTCTAGGTTTTCTTTCTTCCATTTCTTCCTTCTAGTTCTTGTTTTCTCAGGTTTGTTGGCTTATCTTTTGTCAGTTTTTTCGGTGCTTTCCATTTGTTTTTTTTTCTTTTGGGTTATAACATTACTTATTCTTGATTCACAATGCAACACATAAATTTTACCTCTTTGTTTTAAGTGAAACATGTAGCAATTTAATTAAAACTCTAGTGGTACACCACTTATCCTTATTCGCATTCATCACAAGAGTTCAAGGAACTCTCACTCTTCACCTCTCATCAAGGGGGATGGGGGTTTTCTCATACACCTACACACACTGTCAAAGTGCCATGGAGATTCGAACCTAAAACCACACATCTGCAAGTCAATGCTCTTTCTCACCGGACTAGGCCCCATTACCAGCAAGTCCTACTTATCCCAACGAATTTTTGCCGCTTAAGCGTGGCTTGAGTCATAAAAAGCATGCAAGCTATCTTTTAATTGCCTTTGCATAACACTTTATTATATACCACATTGTTCGGCACCCAAGAAGAGGAAGATTGAAAACACATACAAAAAACATAAAATCATTCTATTCTATGATGCCTTGTAAATTGAATAGAATTGCTTTAGATATACTCTGCGGGAAAGAAAAAAAATTTGTTCACTTATATAAATTTGATGATTTTGCAGTTGCCTTGAACAACCAAAATGTGCCTCAAGCTTATGCACAAAAGAGATGTGAGGAGCAGCTGTATCCAAGCGGGTGTACTTTATTAGACTGCGGGAAGAAGTGCTGGAACAAACACCAAGATGCTGGACATACATGCATTGCCAATGTTGCTCAAACTGATTATGCTTGTTATTGCATGTTCAATTGTTAGTGATTTGTTCGACGTTTGATCGTTTTCAGGTGAAAAAAGAGCGAATAAATTGCTCGATATTATGCCCGATGGAATAATTTGAAATTATTATAAAATAAAAAGCAATTGGCCAAAATCGATCTTTATATATAGCAATGTTTGGTTTTTAAAGCGAGTCTTTATTTTTATTTTTATTTTTTATTTTATAGAGAGGCTGCTCAACTAAGTACATGCATGCTCTATATATGTTATTCTCTAATATCATAGTTAAGTTTTGGTGTTTTGGTGTTGAATGAAACCAAACAATTACATACCCCATACAAGAAATTTACAAAAGGTAATTATTTTCAAGTGATTGTGTCTCGCTCGAATTCATGTTCAATACATTTTCCTTAGGGGTGGGCACTAATCCGGCAAAACCGACTAAACCGGTTGTATGTATTATTAATGGGATGACTCCTTTCACAATCTTTGTCCTTTGTACTCGTTTTTCCCATTGATCTAATAAATTTCTATTGTCTTTTATCAAAAAATCAGATTGTCATATTTGAATGTCAGTAAAGGCTTTTGTGGCAATCTGTTTATAAAACGTTTAAAACTTTAATTTCAAAAAGTCTAATAACATGTAAAAATTATTTTCAAACTCATATGACATTTAAAGCTATATTAATGTGTGAGATGAAATAAGGTACAGTAAATGATGATAACCGATAAGAAAATGCCAATATATCTGTAAAGAGGGCAAATTTAGACCACGTAGAGAAAAAAAAGAGAAGAAGGGAAATTTGTTTTAAAACGTTCCATTTTTATTATTCATTTCATATTTGTGATTACCCACCGTCCCTATATATTCCTTGTCCACAGACTCTCGTGCTAAAGATGGCCAGGTTTTCCAGCTTCCATTTCTTCTATTAATCTGATTAGATTAATTACCCTCCGTTTCGAGAGAGATTAGTTGCCCTCCGTTTGAAATAGTTATAACAAAATGTATTTGTTGAATCCTACAATAAGGTGGGATTAGTTTTTATTAGAAAAACATAACGTTAGAGAGCAAGGTAAAATTTAATGTAGTCTGTTTATTAGAAAACACTAGCCTCTCTATACGTGCTTCCGCGCCTGCAAGATAAATTTATTTATTTTTAAATTTTAAATTTATTTTAGAATTAAAGAAGATAATGGCTAGTTGTATTCCATAAAAATAGGATCCATTATTTGATTTTTCTTTTAATTTTAATTTTTTTTAAATTATGAAAAGTGTGAATTTACTATATTATCCTCATTTAATTAATAATTTCAATTCGTAATGTTTGCATTAACCAAGGGAATTTTATGGTATTTTGAATGTTTTACCATTCTATATCTTTTGCTCTATATATATAGATGTAAAGGTGAAGCAATAATCCAAGCAATTTGCAAAACCGATATGAGGAGAACAAGTCAAACAATTAAAAAAAAGGAGCCAAATAATGGTCTAGTATATGCTATGTCACGAAACTATTAAGGCTTAATATCACAAAACATCCCTAAGGTTTATGAAACTATCAAATTGCATCCTTAATGTTTTTTTTGTGTCATTCGTGGTCTTCAAGGTTAGTATGTGTGATAACAAATGGTCCATGTCGTTAGGTTCCGTCAAAAACTCTGTTAGTTTGATAACGTGGCATATATATATCACAAAATATCCCTGAGGTTCATGCACCCATCACAAATGGTCCCTGTGAAATTTTTTATTTATTTTCATTTAAAATTCATAAATTTTTTGTTTTCTTTTTAAAATTTTATGAATTTTAAATGATTTTAAAATATATATTGTATTTTAAATACATGTGACACTATATTATTGGATATGTGGGCTTCACATATATGCCACATCACAAACTAATGGAGTTTTTGACGGAACCTAACGACAAGGACCATTTGTTATCACACATACTAACCTTGAAGACCATGAATGACACAAAAAAACATTAAGGATGCAATCTGATAGTTTCGTAAAGCTTAGGGATGTTTTGTGATATTAAGCCTTAATAGTTTCGTGACATAACATATACTAGACCATTATTTGGCTCCTAAATTATTTTTAAAAAACCTCATTAGTTTGTTGATGTGGCATGTATATGGAGTCGACATCTTTAAAAGTATAGTGTCACATGTATTTAAAATACAATATATATCTTTAAATAATTTTAAAAAGAAAATCAAAATTTTATGAATTTTAAATGAAAAAAATGTAAAACTTTCGCAGGGACCATTTGTGATTGGTGCGTGAACCACAAGGATGTTTTGTGATATATATATGTCACGTCAACAAAGTAACGGAGTTTTTGACGGAACCTAACAGCAGGGACCATTTGTGATCACACATACTAACCTTGAGGATCACGGATGACCAAAAAAAACATTAAGGATGCAATCTGATAGTTTCGTAAACCTTAAGGATGTTTTGTGATATTAAGCCAACTATTAATAATCAAAACCATTTAACCACGATTAAAAACCTTGGTAATATAATTTCAAGGCCTAAGTAAATTGCCCAGGGATGAGGCCCACCATCAAGCGTGGGTTGCTCTCAAGATGAAATTCGTTTTTGATTTGTTCTTTTATTGTAATGGTCCAAAGTGACCTGAATCAGATTCTCTTATTAGTCCATGACATGTGTTGTACTCTTTCCTCCCTTGAGGTTTGTCCCATGAGGTTGTCCTAGGAAGGTTTTAACGAGACCACTGTATCATGTCGTTCTTTGTACGTCCTTGGTTCTATAAATGAATTCTCTTTCTCAAAAAAAGAACAATAACACGATATTAAGTCCAACAAAAAAAAGAATATATTAATTGTATTCTTCTCTATAAGAATGTATATATAGGAGTTTACAAGGATGCTTTACAAGGAAATAGATACAGTAATTAATTCAGAGAATACCTCCTAATTATACAAGGATGTGTGAACTATATGAAACAAGGAAGAAAATCACCTAATTAACTTAGGAAATATATCTCCTCAATTTAGTAGGTTCACTCACGTCAACATATGCTACATCACCTATTGTAAGGAAATATTTGAAATAGTACTATATTTGAATTACTCGTTTGGTAAATTTTTTTTGTTTTCGATTTGCTCTTTATAAATTGAAGATGGAAAAGAAAATTGAGAACAAGGTAAGATGAATTTGTTTTTCTTAGCAAACATAACGTTAAGGTAAAATGTAATATAATTGTTACCAAAAAAAAAAATGTAATATAACTACTATATAAACAGAGCAAATCTGACTACATTAAAAAAAAAAGGAAAACATGTTTAAAAGCTTTCCTTGTTTTGTTACCCGCTTATCCCCACCCTCCCTATATATTTCTTCTCCACGGAGTCTTCTTCCCCAACATTCCACAAAGCAGAAATATACACATTTGTTACACACATAGTTGCTAGAGATGTCTGGGTTTTCTTTCTTCCGTTTCTTCCTTCTAGTTCTTGTTTTCTCAGGTTTGTTGGCTTATCTTTTGTCAGTTTTTTCGGTGCTTTCCATTTGTTTTTTTTTTTGTTTTTGGGTTATAGCATTACTTATTCATGATTCACAATGCAACACATAAATTTTACCTCTTTGTTTTAAGTGAAACATGTAGCAATTTAATTAAAACTCTGTGGTACACCATTTATCCTTATTCGCATTCATCACAAGAGTTCAAGGAACTCTCACTCTTCACCTCTCATCAAGGGGGATGGGGATTTTCTCATACACCTACACACACTGTCAAATGCCATGGAGATTCAAACCTAAAACCACACATCTGCAAGTCAATGCTCTTTCTCACCGGACTAGGCCCCAATAACAGCAAGTCCTACTTATCCTAACGAATTTTTGCCGCTTAAGCGTGGCTTGAGTCATAAAAAGCATGCAAGCTATCTTTTAATTGCCTTTGCGTAACACTTTATTATATACCACATTTTTCGGCACCCAAGAAGAGGAAGATTGAAAACACATACAAAAAAACATAAAATCATTCTATTCTATGATGCCTTGTAAATTGAATAGAATTGCTTTAGATATACTCTGCGGGAAAGAAAAAAAATTTGTTCACTTATATAAATTTGATGATTTTGCAGTTGCCTTGAACAACCAAAATGTGCCTCAAGCTTATGCACAAAAGAGATGTGTGGAGCAGCTGTATCCAAGCGGGTGTACTTTATTAGACTGCGGGAAGAAGTGCTGGAACAAACACCAAGATGCTGGACATACATGCATTGCCAATGTTGCTCAAACTGATTATGCTTGTTATTGCATGTTCAATTGTTAGTGATTTGTTCGACGTTTGATCGTTTTCAGGTGAAAAAAGAGCGAATAAATTGCTCGATATTATGCCCGATGGAATAATTTGAATATTATTATAAAATAAAAAGCAATTGGCCAAAATCGATCTTTATATATAGCAATGTTTGGTTTTTAAAGTGAGTCTTTATTTTTATTTTTATTTTTTATTTTATAGAGAGGCTGCTCAACTAAGTACATGCATGCTCTATATATGTTATTCTCTAATATCATAGTTAAGTTTTGGTGTTTTGGTGTTGAATGAAACCAAACAATTACATACCCCATGCAAGAAATTTACAAAAGGTAATTATTTTCAAGTGATTGTGTCTCGCTCGAATTCATGTTCAATACATTTTCCTTAGGGGTGGGCACTAATCTGGCAAAACTGACTAAACCGGTTGTATGTATTATTAATGGGATGACTCCTTTCACAATCTTTGTCCTTTGTACTCGTTTTTCCCATTGATCTAATAAATTTCAATTGTCTTTTATCAAAAAATCAGATTGTCGTATTTGAATGTCAGCAAAGGCATTTGTGGCAATCTGTTTATAAAACGTTTAAAACTTTAAATTCAAAAAGTCTAATAACATGTAAAAATTATTTTCAAACTCATATGATATTTAAAGCTATATTAATGTGTGAGATGAAATAAGGTACAGTAAATGATGATAACCGATAAGAAAATGCCAATATATCTGTAAAGAGGGCAAATTTAGACCACGTAGAGAAAAAAAAAACAAAAGAGGGGAAATTTGTTTTAAAACGTTCCATTTTTATTATTCATTTCATATTTGTGATTACCCACCATCCCTATATATTCCTTGTCCACAGACTCTCGTGCTAAAGATGGCCAGGTTTTCCAGCTTCCATTTCTTCTATTAATCTGATTAGATTAATTACCCTCCGTTTCGAGAGAGATTAGTTGCCCTCCGTTTGAAATAGTTATAACAAAATGTATTTGTTGAATCCTACAATAAGGTGGGATTAGTTTTTATTAGAAAAACATAACGTTAGAGAGCAAGGTAAAATTTAATGTAGTATGTTTATTAGAAAACACTAGCCTCTCTATACGTGCTTCCGCGCCTGCAAGATAAATTTATTTATTTTTAAAATTTAAATTTATTTTAGAATTAAAAAAGATAATGGCTAGTTGTGAAACGACCTGACCCAAATTCCACTTTGGAATCCGGGTCAAATCCAATTTAAACTGACACCTGGTGGCCATGGGTCAAAAATGACAAAAGTGTCCTGAAAAACAATAGCACAAACCCTAAGGCCCTAACTCGTGGCGACACCTGATAACTGTAGGCTGCCTACGTACCCTTACTGAGGGATCAAGCCACACGTAGTTCTTTCCTCTGTTCCTGATCTGCAACTGGTTTGTTTACTGTAAAACTCGCTCTAGGGCTGACATTCCTGGAGTAACCAGGACTCCCTTTTACGATCCGTCAAATACTATGCGATCCTGGAATTACCTAGATTAACATACCAGAACATGACTACGATCCAATGGTTCAACCTGCTGAACCCGGAAATCACACACTAGGCGAGATCTGTTTGGGGTTCAAACGTTATCCGAAATAAGATCTGCGAAATCCTACGCGCTCATGGGGACTAGAAGATTATTGTAGGACTGACTGTGGTCCCCACCCTGCTACCCACGCGCCGCCACACTGGCCGGCAGCAAGTGGTGCCTAAAGCGATAACGCTTCGTCGGAAAAACTCCGAATCACGGCTCAAGGTTTCTACCCTAGGTGTAACACCCTATTTGTAGCCACTTTTGTTCTTGGACTTACCCCAAAAACTGGACAGAAGTGGCCGAAATCGCACCCTCAAAACCGGCTGAAACCTAACTTAACAATCGAAGTATTTACGCTTGGAATTTCTAAAATCCTACCCAACCAGCAGCTAGAGCACGGAAAATAGCTAGAAAACCATACCTCACTCGTCCGATTTGGTGGCCGGAGGTGTTCGAACGAGCTCCGTGAAATTCCATCAAAAAACTATCCAAACCGCCCTGTTTCGTGGCGGTTTCCGGCGATCACGACGGCGGATCGAGGCTGGGATGGGCTGAGACTGAAAGAGGGGAGCGAGGTGGTTCGTTTGGCACTGGTCTTGCTCGATTTGGTGGTCGGGGCTGAGAGATATCCCCTTTGGAAGTCAGCTGGTCGAGCTCCCCCTCAAACTCAGAAATTCTGGGTTTATAAAAAGCTAAACTTCGAAATATTTACGGTTATGCCACTGAACTTCTTTTGATCGCCATTTCTTCGTTACAACTCCGATTTGAGTCCACTACGTGTCTACGGACTCGTTTCGACGTGCTCTACACAAAGGTCCAGTCAAAATTTCAAAATTCCCTCCCAAACTTAAAATGACCTTTTTACCCCTTCTTAATATTAAATAATATTTTACTTTTCAAATACCTTAATTAATTCAAACCATTTTATTGTATTATTTATTTCAAATTTATTTTCTCACTTTAACTTATTTCCTCTTATTTTATTCATTTAATCATTCCTTGGGTAAAATTGTCATTTCCCTGAATAATTTAATATTTAACTATTAATTTAGGACTGGGTTGTTACAAGTTGTATTCCATAAAAATAGAATCCATTATTTCATTTTTCTTTTAATTTTAATTTTTTTTAATTATGAAAAGTGTGAATTTACTATATTATCCTCATTTAATTAATAATTTCAATTCGTAATGTTTGCATTAACCAAGGGAATTTTATGGTATTTTGAATGTTTTACCATTCTATATCTTTTGCTCTATATATGTAGATGTAAAAGTGAAGCAATAATCCAAGCAATTTGCAAAACCGATATGAGGAGAACAAGTCAAACAATAAAAAAAAAGGAGCCAAATAATGGTCTAGTATATGCTATGTCACGAAACTATTAAGGCTTAATATCACAAAACATCCCTAAGGTTTATGAAACTATCAGATTGCATCCTTAATGTTTTTTTTTTTTTTGTCATTCGTGGTCTTCAAGGTTAGTATGTGTGATAACAAATGGTCCATGTCGTTAGGTTCCGTCAAAAAACTCTGTTAGTTTGCTAACGTGGCATATATATATCACAAAATATCCCTGAGGTTCATGCACCCATCACAAATGGTCCCTGTGAAATTTTTTATTTATTTTCATTTAAAATTCATAAATTTTTTGTTTTCTTTTTAAAATTTTATGAATTTTAAATGATTTTAAAATATATAGATTGTATTTTAAATATATGTGACACTATATTATTGGATATGTGGGCTTCACATATATGCCACATCACAAACTAATGGAGTTTTTGACGGAACCTAACGACAAGGACCATTTGTTATCACACATACTAACCTTGAAGACCACGAATGACACAAAAAAACATTAAGGAAGCAATCTGATAGTTTCGTAAAGCTTAGGGATGTTTTGTGATATTAAGCCTTAATAGTTTCGTGACATAACATATACTAGACCATTATTTGGCTCCTAAATTATTTTTAAAAAACCTCATTAGTTTGTTGATGTGGCATGTATATGGAGTCGACATCTTTAAAAGTATAGTGTCACATGTATTTAAAATACAATATATATCTTTAAATAATTTTAAAAAGAAAATCAAAATTTTATGAATTTTAAATGAAAAAAATGTAAAACTTTCGCAGGGACCATTTGTGATTGGTGCGTGAACCACAAGGATGTTTTGTGATATATATATGTCACGTCAACAAACTAACGAAGTTTTTGACAGAACCTAACAGCAGGGACCATTTGTGATCACACATACTAACCTTGAGGATCACGATGACCAAAAAAAACATTAAGGATGCAATCTGATAGTTTCGTAAACCTTAAGGATGTTTTGTGATATTAAGCCAACTATTAATAATCAAAACCATTTAACCACGATTAAAAACCTTGGTAATATAATTTCAAGGCCTAAGTAAATTGCCCAAGGATGAGGCCCACCATCAAGCGTGGGTTGCTCTCAAGATGAAATTCGTTTTTGATTTGTTCTTTTATTGTAATGGTCCAAAGTGACCCGAATCAGATTCTCTTATTAGTCTATGACATGTGTTGTACTCTTTCCTCCCTTGAGATTTGTCCCATGAGGTTGTCCTAGGAAGGTTTTAACGAGATCACTGTATCATGTCGTTCTTTGTACGTCCTTGGTTCTATAAATGAATTCTCTTTCTCAAAAAAAGAACAATAAAACGATATTAAGTCCAACAAAAAAAAGAATATATTAATTGTATTCTTCTCTATAAGAATGTATATATAGGAGTTTACAAGGATGCTTTACAAGGAAATTGATACAGTAATTAATTCGGAGAATATCTCCTAATTATACAAGGATGTGTGAACTATATGAAACAAGGAAGAAAATCACCTAATTAACTTAGGAAATATATCTCCTTAATTTAGTAGGTTCACTCACGTCAACATATGCTACATCACCTATTGTAAGGAAATATTTGAAATAGTATTATATTTGAATTACTTGTTTGGTAAATTTTTTTTTGTTTTCGATTTGCTCTTTATAAATTGAAGATGGAAAAGAAAATTGAGAACAAGGTAAGATGAATTTGTTTTTCTTAGCAAACATAACGTTAAGGTAAAATGTAATATAATTGTTACCAAAAAAAAAATGTAATATAACTACTATATAAACAGAGCAAATCTGACTACATTAAAAAAAAAAGGAAAACATGTTTAAAAGCTTTCCTTGTTTTGTTACCCGCTTATCCCCACCCTCCCTATATATTTCTTCTCCACGGAGTCTTCTTCCCCAACATTCCACAAAGCAGAAATATACACATTTGTTACACACATAGTTGCTAGAGATGTCTGGGTTTTCTTTCTTCCGTTTCTTCCTTCTAGTTCTTGTTTTCTCAGGTTTGTTGGCTTATCTTTTGTCAGTTTTTTCGGTGCTTTCCATTTGTTTTTTTTTTTGGTTTTGGGTTATAGCATTACTTATTCATGATTCACAATGCAACACATAAATTTTACCTCTTTGTTTTAAGTGAAACATGTAGCAATTTAATTAAAACTCTAGTGGTACACCATTTATCCTTATTCGCATTCATCACAAGAGTTCAAGGAACTCTCACTCTTCACCTCTCATCAAGGGGGATGGGGATTTTCTCATACACCTACACACACTGTCAAATGCCATATGGAGATTCAAACCTAAAACCACACATCTGCAAGTCAATGCTCTTTCTCACCGGACTAGGCCCCAATAACAGCAAGTCCTACTTATCCTAACGAATTTTTGCCGCTTAAGCGTGGCTTGAGTCATAAAAAGCATGCAAGCTATCTTTTAATTGCCTTTGTGTAACACTTTATTATATACCACATTTTTCGGCACCCAAGAAGAGGAAGATTGAAAACACGTACAAAAAAACATAAAATCATTCTATTCTATGATGCCTTGTAAATTGAATAGAATTGCTTTAGATATACTCTGCGGGAAAGAAAAAAAATTTGTTCACTTATATAAATTTGATGATTTTGCAGTTGCCTTGAACAACCAAAATGTGCCTCAAGCTTATGCACAAAAGAGATGTGAGGAGCAGCTGTATCCAAGCGGGTGTACTTTATTAGACTGCGGGAAGAAGTGCTGGAACAAACACCAAGATGCTGGACATACATGCATTGCCAATGTTGCTCAAACTGATTATGCTTGTTATTGCATGTTCAATTGTTAGTGATTTGTTCGACGTTTGATCGTTTTAAGGTGAAAAAAGGGCAAATAAATTGCTCGATATTATGCCCGATGGGATAATTTGAATATTATTATAAAATAAAAAGCAATTGGCCAAAATCGATCTTTATATATAGCAATGTTTGGTTTTTAAAGTGAGTCTTTTTCTTTTTCTTTTTTTATAGAGAGGCTGCTCAACTAAGTACATGCATGCTCTGTATGTTATTCTCTATTATCATAGTTAAGTTTTGGTGTTATATGAATGAATGTTTTGGATGAGTTTGCTAGTTTTGGTGTTGAATGAAACCAAACAATTACATACCCCATACAAGAAATTTACAACAGGTAATTATTTTCAAGTGATTGTGTCTCGCTCGAATTCATGTTCAATACATTTTCCTTAGGGTGGGCATTAATCTGGCTGAACCGACTGAACCGGTCGTACGTATTGTGAATGGGATGACTCCTTTCACAATCTTCGTCCTTTTTACTCATTTTTCTCATTGATCTAATAAATTTCTATTGTCTTTTATCAAAAAATCAGATTGTCGTATTTGAATGTCAGCAAAGGCTTTTGTGGCAATCTGTTTATAAAACGTTTAAAACTTTAATTTCAAAAAGTCTAATAATATGTGAAAATTATTTTCAAAATCATATGATATTTAAAGCTATATTAATGTGTGAGATGAAATAAGGTACAGTAAATAATGATAACTGATAAGAAAATTCCAATATATATATAAAGAGGGCAAATTTAAACCACGTAGAGAACAAAAAAAAAAAGAAGGGAAATTTGTTTATAAATTTTTTTAAAAAACTTCAAATAAGGATGAAAACAAGCACTGAAGTGGTAGAGAGCGAAACTGGGCCATGAGATAGAGCGAGAGAAGTGTGTGTTCTTGTTTATTTTTCTTAAAGGGTTTGCCTTTTGGGTAGATTTAGAAACTGGAACGATGAAAAACATGGGAGTATTGACTGATTTTTGCCATATTTCCATGGTTGAGAGAGCTGGGCTTATTTCCCCTTTCTTGCTTGTGTTTGAAAAAAAAAATATTTGAAAGGGTGGGCCAGATGGGAGAGCGATTTGTTCGACGTTTGATCGTCTTGAGGCGAAAAAAGAAATAAACTGCTCGATATTATGCGCGATGGAATAATTTGAATATTATTGTCAAAATAAAAATCAATTGGCCAAAATCGATCTTTACATGCATGCTCTTTAAGTAAAAGGAAGTGCAGGAAAACAAGTGAAACAAATCAACACCACCATTAGCAAAAAATAGTAAGCATGGGAAGAACAGCCATTGTTGGCAAAACGAGCCAAATATAATGGTCTAATAATCTGAACCTTTTTAACCTGGATTAAAACCTTACTTTAATTTCCAAAAAATTAAAAGGCACCCCAAACTATTTGCAAGGGAAAACAAGCCATGGTTTGGCAAAACAAGTTAAACCAGGGTGTGCAAATCTTATGTGACAAGATTGTTGATGATAGTGAAATGTGAAACATCTCTCATTGACCTACCCAAATACTTGATTGATCTTACACAGAATGCAGAATGAGTGCTAGCTAGAAGTAAGCAAAATCAGCTTTGAGATCTTCTACTGAATCTGCACTCCTCCATAGAAATAGGTTGCAAGGTTCATTTAGCTACCCGAACACCGGGCTTCAAAGAACAAATCCAACTGAAGAGAAAAGGAAAATTAAAGGACGCAAATCTCCTCCATCAATCCACTAATTAATTTGATCCCGTTCCTAGTTTGCAGTACTTAAAAGTTCCCAAATTAATTTCAGAAACATGAGAGAGGCCTAAGATTTTCACATAACAATATGTCAAAAGAACACACAATATTTTTACATATTGTAAAAGATATATATGTACCACTCAAAACTCCCAAACTTCGCAGCCATATAAGAACAGAGGTCTAAGATTTTGACATCAAAGGAAAAAATTCAAACGAACATACAGACTTATATAGTACCGCATGACACATGCATTAAGCAATTATTTATCAATTGTTCACCCTTACCTAAAAGAAAAGGAAAAGGAAAACAGTGTACACATTTAATCTGCTGCTCTCAAAACCCTCCCAATTTCGAAAGAAACAAAGGCATCTACACAGGCATACTTGACTTGCGCAAGAGAGAGGCATGGCTTATCCCAGCGACTCATAGTAATAGTCTTTGACTTCTGAAACTCCTGCCCTAGAACCTCCTTTGCCATGTTCTTTAGACTCACGTTCCGGGGCCTGCTCCACCCATACCTCCTCGCCTCCAAAACCCTAAGATCGACAAAATTTGCCACTACAAGCCCATAATCATCCATAAGCTTTCGAACATCTTCCCGAATTCCTACTCCCACAAAGGTAAACCTCGGGTCCCCAAGAAAGTCAAACTGACACTTGGGGATTCGAGGGGTGTAGCGAAGCTGAAATATGAGGCAACTGTGGCCCACACACAACTGTAGGGTTGCAACGGGGTTGGTGTTGGTGTACCTTTGGTGAAGGAAGGACGCCACTCTACATCGAGCCCTACGATGAGCTTGTGGAGCCTGTAACGGTGTAGGTATTTTATTGTTTGGATCCAAGACCTGAGCTTGGAGGGGGTGTGTGTGACTAGGGTTTTGATATAGTCGTCGAAGAAATCTACTCTGTAGAGGTCGTGGGTGTTGCAGTCCAATTCGTAGTCTGTGATGGTGATCGACATGGCTAGCTAGGGCTATTATGCTTTGGGGAAGGAGAGTGGAAGAGATTTGACGGTTATTGACTCGAAGTTTGAGGGTTTTGGGGGAAATTTATAGGGTAGGGCTAAGACGCAAAAAAGGTATATAGGGGGATGAAAGAGGAAGGACAGCGGTAAATTTACTTGACTTTTTGGTTTTCCTAACAGGAGAGGGGAAGGTTTTCTTTTCCCCTTCTATTCTGATTAATGACTTTTCATCTTTCAAGGACCCAAGAATTAACAAAGTTCTAGAAACTTTAAGCTGCAAGCCCACATCAACCAAGTTGGTATGATTCCCACGGAACTTCCACCCAAGTCTCTTCACAGGCTTGCTGTTGAATGCATCTTTACAATCACAGCACACCATGTGGAAAAAAAGATTATCCCTTAAATTAATTAACATGAATAATATCTTAATTATAAGATATTATCTTTATTTAATAAAATAATATCATTAATTTGAAAAATACCGGAAGCTCTCTCCCTCTCCACTCTCCACTCTTCATATTTTCTCCACACGGCTCCGGCCACCCGGTTCTCACCCTAGAGAAATCTGCGTACCCTTTTTAGCTATTGTTTCACCTAGATTCAATCAAACTAACTTAGGCATTGGAGGGCTTTTGGTCAACACCCCCCGGGTGTGGTCTATTTACTCCGGTATTTTTTACAGGAATCGAGGAAGAGAGAAAAGTATTGAAGATATGGAAAGATTACAAAATATATTGTACATTATTTGTTACCTTGTATAGGAATAGTCAACTTCTCTGTTAAGGCTTGTACAAATCAGTGCCTTTAACTTAGGATTTAAATTACCTTCCTTAGGTAGTCTTATTGGCTTTATATATTGGCCTTCTTCTGTATTGCAATATATAAAATATACGAGATATTATTTTACATGGTATCAGAGCCTATCTCGATCCATTAAAATTTTCCATTCTTCCTACATTTTTTTTCAACCATGTCTGACATTGCCTCCACTGTTTCTCCCAAATCTGATGGGAAGAAATCAGTTAATAAGGACACGCCGCTGTCCATAGAGTATGCGGCTTCTTCTCCCCTTTATTTACATCATTCTGATAACCCTGGTGTGATTCTTGTTACACAGCCGCTGCTCGGTGACAATTATCCTACATGGTCTCGCGCCATGAGGATGGCACTTGACGCCAAAAACAAACTTGGGTTCATTGACGGAAGTATCACCAAACCTGAGGATGTTTCAACCACATTTCATCAATGGACCAGGTGTAATAGTATGGTTCTATCTTGGATTGTTAACGCTCTCTCTCCCGAGATATCCAATAGTGTTATCTATACCGCTACAGCACGTGAAGTTTGGGACGATCTCCGTGAACGTTTTTCTCAAAAGAATGCTCCTAGGATATTTGAGATTCGTCAGAATTTGATGACATTGTTGGTAGCAGCAGTGTTTCAACAGCTTTACCAGACGCCAGTGGGCAAGATGGTGCAGCTACTGAACCTTGGGATGATTCTTCAAAATCTGACGTTGCTGAGCTTGACACTTCAGTTTTACTTTCTTTTGATTGGACAAATGGAGAACCGTATGAGATAGCTGTACAGCGGTATTGTAGTTCTGTCTTGTTTCAAAATTCATTCAAATGGACAATTACTTGTTCACTTCTTCTGTTGACTCTGTTGTTATGAATGTTTGCCATACATTCTGGCATGTTTACTTTGAATTCTAAGGTGGGACTCACATTGCTAAGTCAATTTTTCGAATTGTATGACCAACTAAGATACATACTCAAAGATCGTCCACTAGAAAGAAAGCGTGATCGTATGACTGGTTCTAGTGCTGAAAAAGCAATGGACTGACAGAAGACTTTTCAAAAATATGGAAATTTATGAGAAATATACTTTAGTTTCTATGGACTTTTATGCATAAATTATCTGGAATTGCCTTTGTTTTATTTTATTTTATTTTTTTAAAGGGAAGGGAGGGTGTGTTATTGGCTGCAATTCTGATCTTATGTGATACAAGTCAACCAAGCAAGTTACAAGCTAAAAGCTGATCTAATGAGAAAAACTTTTGATAGAACGCAATAACTTAGAAATTGTTGTCACAAAATCCTTGAAAGCGTAGAAAGTCTCTTGATAGCAACTTCAAAGTCAAGAAACCAACAAAGGAATGTCATGCAGCAATATTACCAACACTACATGAAGAAATATAACTTAAACTTTATGTATGTTACTCATAAGCTTTAATGATCAAGCAAAAGAAATGAGTATCAATTCAAAATTATGGCATGCCTACGAAACGAGAATCAGTTCCTAGGCGCTAGGTGGGTCTTTTTATTTTATTTTATAAATAAATAGTATCGCCGCACAGCTATACCTTTAAATATAACATATTTAAAGAGTATAGCCGGCTTGCTCTACTCGGTTCCCTTTTTTTTTTTTTTTTTTTTAATAAATAGAATAGCTGGTCGGCAACACTCTTTAAATATATATATTGGGATCCTCTTTTTTTTTTAATCATTTTTTTCCCTTATTTTTGTTTAATGATAAGAGTAGTTTAGAGCATTATCTATTACTATTAGGCCATTACCTGAGTCTCTATTGTCCCCTTTTCATTTTTTACTTTTTCAGAGTTATTACCCTTATAAAGAATTTAGCATTTCCCCTTTCAATACTTGTATTATACACATACGTATGTATTTTTCAATAATACTTCCGTTTTTAGTACACGTAAGACTCGGTAAAATACACGTTTTAAAATAAAATAAAATAAACATACAATACACATATTGTACACGTAGGTGTTTATTCTTCATCTTCAATACACGTGTTTTTACAAAATTTTCAATAATACACACAAAATTCACGTATTATGCACATAATTTTCACAATTATTGACATTTCATTAATAGAAAATTGTATAGCCGCTTGGCTATACTCTCCTCATGCATTTTTGGAAAACGTGTAGCCGGCCGGCTATACGCGGGTATTTAAAGAAAACTAGTTTAGCCGCGCGGCTATACTTGTTTTCACACGTGGCATTAGGCTTGTCTTTTTGACCTTTATAAACAGTATAGCCGCTCGGCTATACACGGGTATTTTAAAAAGACTAGTATAGCCGCGCGGCGATACTTTGTGTGTGTGTGTGTGTGTGTGTTTTTTTTTTTTCAAAATTGTATGGCCGATCGGCTTTAGGCAAGTTTTAAAATTTTTTTTTAAAGAGATAAATTACTCTTATCAATGCCTAAGCTCCCCACCATCAATTTCTCCATTGAAGTGTTCATGATCATGTGTTGCAGGTTTTGGTTATTGCATCTATGCCTGAGTCTGACCAAAAGGAAAATGGTATTTGAGTCTGACCAAAAGGAAAATGGTATTTGAATTTACCCTTGAATGGGATGGACCCATTGTGGGGATTGTGGTCTAGAATTACTATGATAAAAACCAACTTGAACGTTCTGTAAGAATACAAATCTAATTCTAATATGCAAGACATCTATGTTCTATACACGTCTTAAAAACTCGATAAAATTCACGTTTTTAAAAAGTAAATGTACAATACTTTCATGTTTCATACACGTATTTTTTGTTATGAAATTTACATATTGTACACATAATTCTCACATAATATTGAAGAAAAATAATATATATTAAAAAATATAAATAAATTATATTAAGATATAGCATAGTGGCCGGTTGGTAGTTCCAACGGTCACCTTCTTAGATTCATCAAATATACAGTACCAGAGGACAACGATGCCAACGTAAGGTTTCCGAGCCACACAGACATGAACTTCACCACCATTGTTGTTCAGCATGCTGTCGCTGCCTTGGAGGTCAGAACAAAGGAAGGAGATTGGATAAATGTTGAGTGCAAACCCTCACAAGTACAGTTCGTATTGTCCAAGTCAAATAATCCATGTCCCAGTCTTGAATCACAAATTCCTGAGTAAGAAAAACATGTTGTTCTTAAAATTTAATATAGTTTGAATGATTAGAGACCAATAATTCTTAATTGAACTAATATGTATAATACAGTATTAATTCCTTCAAAAACTTAATCTTGATTTTATTGAGTGTGACTAGAGCTTCTTGCATGTTAATCCTCTCTTTCGGCAATTCTGCACAACATGCTAATCTCATAATGGATGATTTTGATAAGATTTCGGTGACGAAGATTGTTCAGCACATCACATTCACTATCAAAACTCTTGAAAGCACCTTCAATCTGTAGATTGAAAACCTTTACAACAACATCTATCCCATCTGAAATTGTGCCTCTGTATACTGAGCCAAAACACTCAGTGCCAAGTAATTTGCTTTCATGAAATCCATTTGTTGCCCTTAGAAGTTCTAGGTGTGAAACTCTTCTCCAAAGAAGTTGAGGTAACAATGCAGTCTCTGTTGCAACTTCCACTTTACTTTTCCTGCGTTGTATTAACAATGATAGAGAGGCCACCAGGAGTATTGCTGATATGATCCCTGGAGTAGGATATTTCAGATTGGATGAACTAGCTTTCCTTGAATTTGGTTTATGTGTATTATTTTGGCATGGTGGAACATGGGGTCGGGCTGCACCACAGAGCGCACTATTCGAGACAAATGATTTAGAGGAGAGGTTTTGAAAAGGTCCTCCAGTTGGAATTCCTCCTTGGAGTTTGTTGAAAGACAAATTCAGATACTTGAGATGGACGAGCGCTTCCAGAGAGTTTGGAATCAGTCTAGAGAGATTGTTTTTGGATAAAACCAAATCTCCAAAGGAGAGTTGAACACATTTTTAAGACCCCCAATGCTGCTTGGTATGCTACCTGATAATTGGTTGTTTGATAAATCTAGAGTTGTGACGGCTTTCAATTTTCCAATATCTTCTGAGATTGATCCATTTAGAAAATTGTATGACAAGTCAGGGAACAAGATATCTTCAAGTCTCCATAGAGTAGATTGATCCAAATACAAACCTTGGAGATTCCTAAGTCTTCCCACTGAGGTTAGAATTGAGCCAGTTAATTGATTGTTTCCCGGAGTTGAAGTATCAATGGTCAAATTATTCGTGTGTGCAAGCTAAGTAAGTGAAGGTTTGTTAAGGCACAGAGCCCATTTCTATCTTGGTGAGCTTAGAACCATTATTAGAGATAAAGTTGGGAATGGCTCCACTGAGTTCATTCATTCCTACATATAGCAATTCTAGGTTTGGAAGTCTAAGGCCTATGTCTGCTGGGAGGCTACCTGAGAGCTGATTACTAGCAAGCGAAATTGCTGTTAACATGGACATATTGAAGATTGTTGATGGGATGGGGCCATTGAGATTATTAACCCCGAATGAGAAAACCTGTAAATGCTAAAGATCACCAATCTCATCTGGCAGCACAAGCCCAGGTTGAAGTTGTTGTTATCTTCTTTTGCTTTGTATCTACTGCTTGCATATACTTATAAGGTAAATTCCTTAAATAAGAGACATTTTAGTCTAGTGGTACATAACTTCTCGATGTCGAAAGATGTTCTAAATTCGAATGACATTCTTCCTATTAATTAAATACGAATCTTTTAGTTATGAATTATTAATTAAGATGTAAGTAGTGATAAATCATGAAAGGAACGATAGTATAAAATGAATAGAGTTGACATGACATTTCAAATATCTGTCAAATTGTTGCACGCAATATAAATCTCCATTAATTGGGCCAAGTTCCCCATATTTTTGGGTATGCTTCCACTGAAATTGTTATTCTCCAATACTAATTCCAGAAGCTCTTTGCATGGCCATAATTTGGATGGAAGCGGACCACCAAACTGGTTGTTACCCAAACTCTGCACCTGAATATTAGGAAGATGCTGACATATATTGTCTGGAATGCCACCATTCAAGCTGTTTCCATGTAGTGACAATATAGTCAAAGAAGACATGTTGAAGACAACCACAGGAACGTGCCCTTTTAGGGCATTGTCCTGCACATACATGAACTCCACCTGATCTAAAGAGCCGATCTCATTTGGAATTTCTGAAAAATATCGATAAACTCATTATAAATGCGTGTATATATAATTAATGACACCGCAACATTGTTGTAGTCAAAGCTTAGCTGAGTCATATATACCTTTGAAATTGTTGTTATCAAAGCGTATCACCTTCAACATTGTTAAATTCCCTATTTCTCTTGGTATGCTACCTGTTATATATGTGTGCCACAAAGAAGAAGGAAAAAAGAAAAAGAAATAACAGATATAGTAAAGCCTATCTCATCGTATAGATTAATAACAAGATGTTATAATGTAATGATTGATTAACAATAGATTCCTTGATGGTTGGTTGTTGGTGCGCACCTGATAGCTGGTTATTTTCCATATTAATTACTTGCAGTGCAGATAATTAAGTTGAAGATTGCAGCAGGCATGGAACCTGAAATGAAAACTGATTACCAAAAATATTGAAGGCTTGAAGTTTGGATAAGGACCCGAACCACGCTGGAATGGTTCCCATAAAATTGTTGAATCCGAAGTTAATCAACTGCAGTCGGCGTAAGCAGGCCAATTCTTGGGGCAAGGTACCATGGAAACTGTTATTTCTGAAGTGCAGCTTAACAAGAAATGAGAGGTTGCCTAGATGGGGAGGAATGGTGCCTGTGTGGTCCATGTAAGAAAGGTTCAAGGCTGTGACTGTAAGGTGGCGTACGCCGCAAGTAATGCCCATCCAGTTGCGAATAGAGGTAGTGGTGGACCACTTGGTGGTCAAGATGTTGTGAGGATCATTGGTGATATGGGATTTGAGAGCAAGAAGAGCATACTGATCTGTGGTGAAGTTGGTAATATTCGTGCTGCTACTGGGCCTTTAGCTATACACAGCGGTAGCAACGTTATTATTGTCAAGAGGAAACCAGGTTGTCTCTCCATTGGATTGGACTGGATTGCTTTTTGACTGTTGCTGGACAAGATGTGTGCAACTGTAGAATTCTTTGTTACACTGATTGGCTTAGGAGGGAATTAAGTTCAAAGTTTAAATAGCTTTTAAATGATCTGAAAGAAAAAGAATGTCCATTGCCGGGGGTTTCATGTAAGAAGTTGGTTTTATTTTTTTAATTTTTTTGAAGTCACTGTCAAATAATAAACTACTGCTACAGCGGCTTCCATGTTCCATTATAGCCTGTTGGTTTTTGTTATTTCCCTGGTTTGTCCAAGTCAATGTTAGACCTATATTCTCCTAGTATTGAGTCCAGTTCACGAATCACAAACATATTCCTTAAATGTATCTAACATAGTAGATAAAATTCCTACGAATAAGAAAAAAGACACATGTTTTTCTTAATTAAACTATAATTTGTATAATAACGTATAAATTCCGGTGATGCTAAGCTTCATAAACAATTTCGCGTATCTTCTAGAAGCCAGAGATTGGAACATTAAACAAAGATGCACGATTAGCTCTCCAACTATTAATTTCATGTGGATGAATCACAATCCTTGTAATTTATAGCTCTCCAACTCCAAGTGGTCTCAGAGAGATTGCCTTCTTCTTTGGTGAAGTGAAGTGAGAGGGCACTTGGTGTGTGCCTTGGCCAGGAACCCCAGACTCTGTACTGCAGGACTTCTTAACTTCATTTGTAGAATATTAAAAGATTGCAGTAAGATACAATAACATGGTTCATGTTACTCTCCAAATAATAAACCATGCCTCATTTGCCATGAATCTTTACTATAAGACCGATGGACACTACAATTGTGACTTCAATGGCATTGGCGTCATCATCGTGACTAATCCAAGTAAGCCAATTGTGACTCCAAAATGTGTCTGAGTTGTTTGATTTACCTCATTGCCATGATTCTTACAAAATGTGTTCATGATCATGTGTTGCAGGTTTTGGTGATTGCATCTATGCCCGAGTCTGAACAAAAGGAAAATGGTATTTGAATTTACTCATGAATGGGATGGAGTGGAAGAGTTACAAAAACCAACTTGATCGTTCTGTAAGAAAACAAATCTAATTTTAATGCAAGAAACCTCGACTGGTGCAACAGAAACAGGTAAACGTTAGATGTCTTTAAAAAGGAAGAAAAGTTTGGATGTCTTCACATCTCTTTCCACCAACTCTCCAACTTTTCTCAGAATCCAAGGTTGACAGTTATAACCTTCCAAAAAAATTTAATGGAGAATTCTGACCAAAGAAAGCTCAAGCCCACCAACTCTCCAACTCTTCTTGCTCGAAAGCTTCAAAGAAGAACGCTAGGCAGTAGGCTTAAAGAACAAAAGAACAGAACCAGACCCACCCCGGCACCCAGATCCGCCTAGCACCGCCTTGACCCGCCTAGCGCCGCCTAGACCCGCCTAGCGCCGCCTAGACCCGCCTAGATCCGCCTAGCCCCGCCCAGACACGCCTAGCGCAGCCAAGACCAGCCTACCGCCGCCCAGACCCTTCTAGCGCCGCCCAAACCCGCCCAGGCCGCATAGGCCGATTTTTCGTAATGCAGAGTATGGATTTTTCGTAATCTAGAAGCCTCTGCTTTTCATCTGCTACAAGTACATACACCTGCAATGAGAGAGAGAGAGAGAGAGAGAGAGAGAGAGAGAGAGAATTAATATCTGTTGACAGATTTTCTCCTCATTCTTGCCGCCGTTTCTAACAACTTTAAACCGTTACTGCGCAGCAGCCTCCTCCTTCCCACCCAAAACCCATCGCATCACCATCCCTCCTCCCCACCCTCTCTCTCTCTCTCTCTCTCTCTCTCTCTCTCTCTCTCTCGTATGCGCAGCCATGTGTTTCCTGCGTGTGTGTGGTGAGGGTGCAATTTTGTGATTTGCCCTATTCCTGGACTCATATGTCCTTTTATAATTTTCAAGGAAGAGTTTGACAGTTCTTTAATAGAAAATAGTGTAGCCGCATGGCTATACTCTCCTTGACCATTTTCTAACCCTAAACCCTAAACCCTAAACCCTAAACCCTAAACCCTTTAATAGAAAATAGTGTAGCCGCATGGCTATACTCTCCTTGACCATTTTCTAACTCTGCCATTTAAAAAAATAAGTATAGCTGCGCGGCTATACTTGTTTTTACACGTAGGCCGCGGCTCCCTTTTTTAAATTTATAAATAGTATAGCCGGTCGGCTATACTCGGGTATTTTTTAAAAAAAAATGTATAGCCGCGCGGCTAGTATAGAATACAAATCTAATTCTAATGCAAGAAATCTCAATTGGTGCAACAGAAAAAGGGAAAAGTTAGATGTCTTTAAAAAGGAAGAAAAGTTTGGATGTCTTCACATCTCTTTCCACCAACTCTCCAAATCTGACTGTAATGTAGTGTATCGGATTGTTTCTCAGTTGTTCTTGCATGATCATTATGTGTCCTCCTTTGCAGAACTGCTACAAATATCCCATCTTCCTCTTCATGAATTAGTCAACCATACACATTAGACTACTTTGTATAACATAGAAGCAATGGCTAAGCTAGCTCTGCCATGTCCTGTTATTTCTTTCCTGCTTCTGTTCTTCTCAGGTACAGTAGAGATTCGTGGACCCTTAAGCTGCAAAGTTGATGTTTTTTTTTTTTTCAACAACTCTATAGAGCATTCCACATTATCGTAATTTCTTTCCCCCTTTCCTGCTCTCTCTCTACATTTTCACCTATGTTCATCCATGGATTTTTTTTTTTTTTTGCAGGGGAGATTTTGATGTTGGTGAATGGACAGGTAAGAATTAAAAAGAACAATTATTAAATGAATTAGCAATTAATTTACATATATACATGGTGTTGTAGAAAGCTTGGTGTGTGGCGAAGCCTGCAGAACCACAACAAGCACTGCAGTCAGCTCTGGACTATGCCTGTAACTATGCAGATTGCAGCCCTACAAAGAAAGGAGGTTCTTGCTATGACCCGGCTAGGCCAGCGCACCATGCCTCATTTGCCATGAACGCTTACTACCAGAAGATGGGAAGAAACCAATGGAATTGTCATTTTCACAATACTGGTCTCATTACCTTGGCAGATCCAAGTAGGCCTTCAATTTCATAATAATAATTTGTTTCAAAAGTTCAGACTTTCTTTTCCAGCAAATTAAACATTTTGGTTCTATACCATTTTTGCAGGTTACAGTCCCTGCTGCCAATTTGTGAGTGGTATGTGTCTATAACTATAATGAGTTTTGCACATTTTCATATGCAAAAATATTTGTATAACTTTACTTTCACTAGTACTTTCCCTTTTGAAATTTGTAGGAGGATCAGGACCTCCACAGCCACAGAAAAAGGAGGTAACTCAAATCCAATTTCTCCCTCACAACAGTATAATTTAAACCAAGATTTCAAATCATCTTAATTATATCAAAATCATTTCAAATGCTTAATTAAACTTAATTAATTACTATTATGCTGTGTTGGGTTTGCAGGATACTTGGTGTGTGCCTAAGCCAGGAACCCTAGACTCTGCATTACAGAACATCATAAACTTCACTTGTGGAATATTAAAAGAATGCAGTGAAATACAAGAACATGGTTCATGCTACTTTCTAAATACCCTCATAAACCATGCCTCATTTGCCATGAATCTTTACTATAAGACCGATGGACGCTGCAATTGTGATTTCAATGGCGTTGGCCTTATCGTTGTCACTAATCCACGTATGCCAATTTGTTTGATATAATGCACTGCAAAATCTTATGTTTTCCTTTTTTGGTACATGAATTTAGCTAACAAAGTGTGCTTATTCTTGTGTATGTTGCAGGTTTTGGTGACTGTATCTATGTCTGAGTCTGCCCAAAAGGAAGATGCATCAGAATAATAAGTTTATTGTAATGTAATTTCCATCTGATGGATGATGAAGAAGGTCCATTTCCTTGTGTTATCTAGTCTAATAAATTTACCCCATTGAGACTGTGGACTATAGCTTGCCTAGGTCTGATGGGTTTGTGTCGAGTTGGCTTTGTATGAGACAAGCTTAATTATGTAAGATTCGGTTTGACTTGACCTAATAATGAGTATTTAAAAACAAGATATAAATATAAAAACAAAATTTAAAGGTAACCAAGTAACAAAGAATCGAAGTACATAAACAAATGGAAGCACAATAAATATTAATGTTTTGATTGGGATGTTAAAAAGGCTAACAAGTCCAGCTTAGCAAATGAATTGGGTATATATTACTATGATATTTGTGATCACGCTTATGACAAGTTTGCCATAATTTTAAGAGAGTTTGACATCGTGGTGCATCGATCAATTCAACATTGGCGGACCTACTCAAGGCCAATCACTACTACATTTTAGCCCTTGCGCGACGGTTTTTTGCGCGACGGAGGATAATTCGTCCCACGAGAAGGTTTTGCGCGACGAATCACATAAAGCGTAGCGCAAAAATGTGCGACAAAATTAATCGTCGCGCAAAATACATTTTGCGCGACAGAAATAAAGAGCGTCGCATAAAGTAGCTGGGAAAACGCGCGGAAAAATTTATTTGGCGGTAAACTTTGCGCGACAGTATTGATCGTCGCGTCAAGGTAGTTTGCGCGACTAGTTAAACCTTTCGTCGCGCAAAAAAAAGGCGCCAAGAATGGAGCACTGTCGATAGCATTTCGCGCCAAAAAATTGCGCGACAGCAGATTGCGCGACAGAACTTTCGTCGCACATTGTATGGGCGACGAATTATTAAGCGACGGATAGAAGTACATCGTCGCGCAAAAAAATGATGTCGACAGTACCGTGCGCGACTGGGAAATAACGTTTGCGCGACGGTGACGTTGTTTGCGCGACAGACTTTGAACTAATTGTTCGTCACGCAAAAAGGCGTAATCTTGCGCGACGATAATCTACTCCGTCGCGCAAACTCGTCGTCTATACTAAGCTGAACACGTCCATGGCAGAGGCAAACTGCAAAAAAAATTGCAGTTTGCCTCTGCTGTTCCTGCGTCTTTCTCAAGAGATTTCGGGCCACAAAACTCGTTATTTTCATTTCGTTTATGAGTTGAGCTACTTCTGCCTCCGATACGGTCTTTGGGTATGCATTTTTTATCGTTAGTGTAAAAATTTTACTGTAAATTCATTCTAACATCATTTATTTCTTTGTATATAGGAATATTATATGTGATTAGCGATTGGAGGAGAACGATTTAGAAGGTATTTTCGTTGTTTTATAATATAAAATTTATTACATTATATTTATATTGATTTATGAAATTATGTTTATAATATGTTGTTAAATTATGAATGTACGTTAATGTACGAAGTTAATTGAAATTAACTTTGTACATTTTTTTTTTTTGTAAAGCTTAGTTCCCGTTCGAGGTTAGTTGGACCGCGCATGGGTGGGTAAACCACGACTACGGTTCAATTAATTCTTGAATTGTCCCATATTTTGGACAGTTTGGAAATGCATAGTCATGTCACGTAGTTTACAGCTACAGGATTAGGTTTCGATTGTGGAGATTTCGGTGTCGTCTCGGTACGTTCTTCGGGTGGTACGTAGATATTTTATATCTACGGTACACCTCAAGAACTGTACCGAGATGCTGCCGAAATTTATTCACGTCGAAATCTAATCTCATGTAGCTGTAAATTACATGACATGGCTATGCATTTCCGAATGGGATAGGGCCCTTACCGGAGGCATAAGGAAAGATTTTGTACGAATACAACATGATTGTTGTATTGTGATTGTGGTTCCAGGAAAGATGAGCAGGAGGTGGATACAGAACCGGAATAGGTGCGCAGGCGAATACTTGGATGGAATCGAGGATTTTATTGACTTTGCACGGACACACAACCCAGGTGCAACTAGAATCCTGTGTCCTTGCAGGAGGTGTAACAACATGTTGTGGGAGACAATTGAACATGTTCGATTTCATTTAGTAAGAAATGGAATGACTGAGACATACAGCACTTGGAACCATCACGGGGAACAAGTAGACATCGCTTCGTCTTCAAGGGCCACAAGAATGGACAATGTTGAACCTATTGTGGATCCTAATGAACAAGTCAGGGATATTATACATGATGCTTTTCCATTTGCATCGACCAGCAGCACTCAGGAAGGAGAAGATGATGTGCCTACACCAATGGACAGTGCAGAGTTCGAACAGTATGAAAACCTGTTAAGAAATGCCAACCAGGAGTTATACCCGGGGTGCGAGAGCTTTTCCGTTCTGACGGCGATTGTGGAGCTAATGCACGGGAAAATAAAGTATCGTATGTCGAACTTGTGTTTCGATTACTTTTTGGGGGTTTTCAAGAAAATGCTTCCAACAGACAATTGTTTGCCGAAAGATCACAGACAGGCACAGAAGATGTTGAGTGGTTTTGGATTGGGTTATGAAAAGATCCACGCTTGCAAAAATAATTGCATGTTATTCTATAAAGAGTATGAAACGTTGGATACATGCCCTATATGCAATGAATCGAGGTTCAAACAGACATCTCAGAATAGAATGAGTAAGATTCCACAAAAAGTTATGCGTTATCTGCCCCTGAAACCAAGGTTGCAGCGATTGTATATGTCGACGCATACTGCCACAGACATGAGATGGCATAAGGAAAAACGGGTAGACGACGATGTGATGCGGCATCCTGCAGATGGGGAGGCATGGAAAGATTTCGATCGAACGTTCCCCGAGTTTGCTGCTGATCCCCGAAATGTGAGGTTGGGACTTGCGACTGACGGATTCAATCCGTACGGGGTTCTAAACCAACACCACAGCACTTGGCCAATTTTCGTATTTCCATATAATTTGCCCCCTTGGAAATGCATGAGAAAAGAGTACATGATGATGACTATTTTGATAACTGAGGATCCTGGCAGGTCAATCGATGTGTACTTAAGGCCGTTGGTTGATGAGCTCAAAGATTTATGGACAAACGGGATGCGCACGTACGATAAATCTACTAGGAAGATGTTCACTTTGCGGGCGGCAGTTATGTGGACTGTGAATGATTTTCCCGCATATGCAATGGTTTCGGGGTGGAGCACAAAGGGTTATATGGCATGCCCTGTATGCAAGGAAGATGTAACTTCCGGTTGGCACGCTGGAAAAGTGTGTTACCTTGGGCATCGAAGATGGTTGCCATGGGACCACGAGTGGCGGGAGAAGGATATAGAGTTCGACGGAAACAAAGAGCGTCGCGCAAAACCTAGAGAATGGTCCGGTGATCAGATCTTGGAACAGCTTAACCATTTGGATTTTGCTCCGTTCGGGAAAACAGTTAGTCGGACCAGACCTGCTACACATATGAACTGGACGCACAAGTCTATGTTTTTTGAGCTCCCATATTGGTCGAAACTAAAATTGAGGCACAATCTCGACGTTATGCATGTTGAGAAAAATGTGTTTGACACATTGATGGGAACGATTCTAGATATCAAGAGCAAGACAAAGGACACTCCGAAAGCGCGTCTTGATTTGGAAAGAATGGGCATACGAAAGGGTTTATGGCTGAAAAGGGGCAGTGATAAAGCTATACGGGATCTTGCATTTTTTTCCATGAAACCGAATGACAACAAAGAGTTTCTACAGTTCGTATCGTCTGTAAAGTTTCCTGACGGGTATGCTTCTAATATCGCACGTTGCGTGAGGGTTGACGGGGGTAAATTTACTGGACTCAAGAGTCACGACTGCCATGTGTTTATGCAACGCTTACTTCCTGTGGGGATTCGACACCTATTGCCGGAAGATGTAGTCAAGCCAATCATATTGTTGTCCAGATTTTTTTCCCAACTGACGGCAAAAACGTTGCGAAAGACAGACATTGATCAGTTGCGCCAAGACATTGTCCAAGTCTTATGCAAGTTTGAGATGATATTCCCTCCGGCTTTCTTCACGAGTATGATTCACGTGATGGTTCACTTGCCAGAAGAGGCACTGCTTGCTGGTCCAGTCAACTATCGCTGGATGTATCCAATAGAAAGGTATATAATAATCATCATTTGTGTATGCATCATTATCTCATGCTTACTACTTGCTAATTTCGTTTTATTTTGGCAGGCTACTCGGAGAGCTGAAAAAAAGCGTACGCAACAGAGCGAAGCCCGAAGGATAAATTGTAGAGGCTTGGGTTCAATATGAGGCGCTTACTTTCTGTGGAATGTATTTAAAGGATGTGGACACGGCTTTCAATCGACCTCAGCGCAATAATGACGGAGGTCTGAGAAATGAGCAACTTTCTGTTTTTGCCCAAAGCGCACGACCCTTTGGAGATCATGTACGAGGAGAATCGTTTTCCAGAAATGACATGGAGGTAGCTCATTGGTTCGTATTGAACAATTGTGATGAGATATTGGCATACTTAGATGAACATGAAGAGATGATGAAGCGAGAACATCCATCACATTTGTATTCCAAGAAACACCGTGAATTGTTTCCACAATGGTTTTTGGAATATGTAAGTTATAAGTGTTTTCTAATTCATATATATATTATGCTATTACATTTTTCCAAACTAACCTATGAATGTTTTTTTTTTTATAATATTAGGTGAATAAGTTGAAATCAGAGAATTCCCCCACTTACAGTGAAGAGTTATATAACTTGGCATTCGGCCCACTCCGAGCAGAATTGTTCTCAGGTTGCCATGTTAACGGCGTCAAGTTTTTAGGTAATGCACGAGATGACAAGTTGTGTACGCAAAACAGCGGTGTCCATGTTCCAGGTGGAGGCGAAAGTACAGACATTGATTTCTATGGCAAACTCACAACTGTCGTGCAATTGCTTTACAAAGACCGATACCAAGTGATCATGTTTAAGTGTCGATGGTTTGATACGAACCCAAATAGGCAGGGAAGTATTAAAATCGATCATGGGTTACCATCTGTGAACATGAGCAGAACTTGGTATGATGACGACCCTTACATTTTGGCAAACATGGCAAAACAAGTTGTGTATCTAAATGACCCTAAAGCGGGGAACGATTGGAAAGTTGTTCAGCAAATGGATCAGAGGAACGTGTATGCTATACCAGAACTAGACCCATCGGACAACGACGTCGACGTCGTTGACCAACGTTTAGACTCTTCCATGGAAAATGATGCACATACACTTCTCGATACAAATGTTGTTCAAGAACCATTTCAGATTGACGGAGTGTCTTCAAGAGAAATACCGATTCAGTCAATTACAATTGACCTCGGTGATCTTCCACGATACGATCCAACCATGGGGGACAACAACGACGATGATGTACTTATGGAGGAGGAGGAGGAGGAGGAGGAAGAGGATTGGGAGACGGATAGTCATGATAGTGATGATAACAAAGGTTATTATAGTTCATCTGATGAATAATGTAATTTATTTGTAATTTAATGAAATGTACATGTTTTCTCTTTGTGTCAGTAACTTTTCCTAATTAACGTCATATATTTGCATAGAGTTTTGTAACAAGACGAATGAATAAAGGTACGACAAAATACAAATATAGTATGACAATTATATGACGACCCTTATAAATATATGCTTTATCACGTCCCCTAAAACAAGTTATGATCATCTTTGCTTATATAGTAAATACAAATATAGTATCAACAAATATTTACACTAAATATCAATTTAATTTTTAAAAATAAAAACAACATTTTGCGCGACGAATAAATATAATGGCGTCGCCCAAACACCTTTGCGCGACGATTATATCTGTCTCGCACGAATAATGGTCTAAAAAAATTTACAAGTGTCCGGGAATAGTTTCGAAGTGTCTTGCGCGACGGAGTAATACCTGCGTCGTACTTTTAACCGTTGCGCGACGATACTCTTCGTCTCGCAAGGTTAATTTTCCCAAAAAAACACAAGTGTCAGGAAAAAATTTAAAACTGATATTTGCGCGACGAACAAATATAATGGCGTCGCCCAAACACCTTTGCGCGACGATTATATCCGTCTCGCAAGAATAATGGTCTAAAAAAATTTACAAGTGTCCAGGAATAGTTTCGAAGTGTCTTGCGCGACGGAGTAATACCTGCGTCGTTATTTAAACCTTTGCGCGACGATATTTTTCGTCTCGCAAGGTTAATTTTCCCAAAAAAACAAGTGTCGGGAAAAATTTTTAAACTGATCTTTGCGCGACGGAAAATTTCTGTCGTGCAAACTTTTTACAGGCGAAACATTTCCTTCGTCGCGTAAACAAATTTAATTTTTTTAAAAATACTTGTATACATGACACTTAGGAATTTTAACTCAGTATGCACTAGTATAAATAATTTGAAATGAAGATCAAACTCTGTCATTGGATACATATAGGGTGAAGGAGTGTATCCGTAAAAAATCTTCGAAATCGGGGTAAAATTTACCGTTAAATCGTGATTTTTCCTTTATAACCGTTGAAAACTTTTCTCCCGTTACGCAATCTATATACCTTTTTTTTTTTCGATTTTCGGCGTATACGATCTTTAAGTAGAAACAAACAAGTGTGACGGCTGGATCGATAAAAAAAGTTTTCTATAATGCGTATATGATTCACACAATATAGCCACTAACTATTAAAAGTTTATATATAAACTTGTTAAGTATAACATAAGATTTTGTGATATCCACTAGTGTAAATAATTTCAAATGAAGATCAAATACTGTCATTGGATTCATGTTGGGTGAAGGATTGTATCCGTAAAAAATTATCGAAATCAGAGTAAAATTGACCGTTAAATCGTGATTTTTCCATTATAACCGTCGAAAACTTTTGTCCCGTTACTTGATCTCTATACGTTTTTTTTTCCCCATTTTTGGTGTATACGATCTCTAAGTATAAGCAAATACATTTGACGGTTGGATCGTTGAAACTAGTTTCGTAGAATGTGTATGCTATCAAAACAATTTGTTTCAAATTTTATACAAGAACTTGCGCGACGAGTAACTGACGTCGCGCAAAAACGAGTATATGCGATGAATAAAAATTTATTCGTCGCGCAAGGTGATGATGTCGTTTAGGGTTTTACGTGATCAGGGTTCAGGGTTCAGGGTTTAGGGTTTAGGGTTTAGGGTATGATGTTTACGCGACGTAAGAATTTGTTCCCGTCGCGTAAGGTGGTGAAAATTTTGGCGGTTTAATTGCCGCTACTGCAACGACTTTGCGCGACGATGTAAACGTTGTTCCGTAGCGCAAAATTAATATTTTCAATTTTGCGCGAAAATTTTAATCGAAAACGCACCGTTTAGACACTTTACTGATTTGAGCGACGAAGTTAGTATGTTTCGTCGCGCAAAGATCTGATAATAATTCGACAATTTCAGACCTTCTGGTTCATTCTCGCCGCCGCTCTCTCTTCTCTCTCTCTCTCCTCCGGCCACCACCTCAACTCTCCACATTAACAACCGGGCGATCACCGCCAACGAACTCAGACCTTTCCGAGGCGCCGCCGCAGCTTGATTGGGTTCGAGAAACCGGCGGGAATTTATCCGGTTTTGGGCGAATATCTCCGGCTTCGTTCTCCCTCCTCTGGCCTCCAAATCTGACGAGTGAGGTATGCTTTTCCCCCTATTTTTTGTTATCTAGCTGATGGTTGGGTAGGATTTGTGAAATTTGTTGTGTACGTTGTCTAATTTTGTAACTAAGATTTTGGCCGGATTTCGGGATGAAATTCCGGCCACTTCCGGCCATTTTTTGGCCTATGTCCGAGAACAAAACTGCCTCTATTCGATGTCCTGGACCTAGGGTAGGAAGATTGGCCCTTCATTTTGAGATTTTTCCGGCGATCGTTATCGCTTTTTCACATCCAAGCGCTGCTGCCGCGTGTGGCAGCGCTATGGAACTGTAGCAAAATCACATTGTGTCCCAATGCGATCCCCTAGTTGTCATGAGCGTGTAGGTGTGTTCGGTTTCCAATTTGGATACCGTTTCAGCCTCGAATGGATTTCGCCTATTGTACGATTTAATGGTTTGATTTGTTCAGACCATTGGATGAAACTCAAACTCACGTATGATGTGCCTTGTATGTCTAGGATCGTATAGGATTCAACGGATTGTGGATTGGAGTCCCGGATACTCCGAAATCGCAAACCGTACACCAACATATATGCGTTAATTAAATTTGTAATATTGTTAAAATATGCTTACTTTATATATTGGTAAATTTGATTTATTTGTATGTTTGTTAGCTTAGTATATATAATGACCCTAAATTGGAATAATTTTTATGTTTTATAATTAATGAAGAATGTTTTATATTTTTGTTATATTTTATTTGTTTTATTTGTTATATTTGTTATATTTGTTATTAGACGTTGACTCTATTTTAAATGAAATGAAATAAATGTTATATTTGTTATTAGATTGTTGTATTCCAGTAACTATTGTTTTTAAACTTTGGTGCTTGTTTTTATTGCAAGATGTCTAACCTAATCAGCAGAAGTCATAAGCCGGTGCAACCTTCACGTAGCTTGCCTCCCCCGACTATGATGTCACCTCCCTCTTGCCCACCACAGCTGCCCGACTTGCCAGTGGGTCCCAGTGCCCCCCATGTGCCGGCGTCATCAGAGTCATCAGTGGCGCAACCTATGAGCGCCAGGCGGCGTCATCGCCTTTCCAGCACCACCGACGCCACTTCGAGCGGACCAGGTAAAGATTTCCTTCAACTACAGATGTTTCGTACCAATATTTTAGTCAAATTTGTTAACTAACATTAATTTCATATTTCTTTGCAGCTAAGAAGAACACCCGGGGACCGTGTCGCCAGTTGGCTACATCGAAGGTCACCCGGGTGAACAACTCTCGTATCAACATCAGATACGACGATCGTCATCGGGCTGCCCCAACGGCAGACCAACATAGCTCATTGGCGCACGATGTTGGTGCAGTCGTTCAGACCTATTGTCCGATGAAATGGAAGTCTTGGAAGGCCATGCCTGATGCGGTGCATAACGAGATGCATGGACACCTGTCGGTATGTATCTTACATTTTAATTGTTTTTCCTTCCAATTTTATATATTTTAAATATTTAATGTATGTAATTATTTTATTGTAGATGAACTACAATTTAGAGAATGTCAACGATGAGTTGTTGGGGTACATCAACAGACTCTTCGCTGATAGGTACAAGCAGTGGAAGAGCGACCTGCACCACCACTTTCAGGCATTTGATGATCCGCAGGCTGCTCTTCAGGAGGGTTGCCCGAAGGAGCTTGAGGGGCGGGAGGATAGTTGGCAGTGGCTCTGTGGTCATTTTCAGGAGGCTGATTATGTGGTATTTTTTATATTAAGTTCAAAATTATTACACATTTCTTACTAATGTTTATTTCATTTTTTAATATTTCATTTCAATTTCAAATAATACGTTTTAATTTTTGTATAACAGAAGATGGCTAAAGCAAATAAGGGCAATAGGGAGAAGAAGACTCTTCTCCATCATTCAGGTTCCAGGCCCTTCTCCTATAGGATGGATGCGCGACGTCGGGTAATAATAAGTCGTTTTTATTTAATTTTTAATATGTCATTAATGTTAATTTCTTTTTTTTTTTGTACTAACATTTTTATACTCTTGTTCAATTTAGGAGGGTCCAAATTCCCAGAGATTGACGTCTTCGGCGACGTTTATGTTCGACCTGGGAATGAGTTGGCGGAGTCCCTTCATGTAAGTAGTCTTTAATTTTAATGATTATTTTACGCGTTCAAGTTTCATAGTTATTATATAAATGTTTTTATTTATATTTTATGTTATGTTAAACAGACGACCATGATTGAGAAGAGCCAGTTGGTTCTTCAGGAGTCCGCCTCCCAGCTTCCTCCCGATACGCCGCTCGAGTCTGTGGCTCCTCCACAGGATGCGGGGTTTCAGATCTTGACGGACACCTTGGATCAGACTCTGGGGAGGCGGCCAGGGACATACTGTCGAGGGATGGGGAATGCCCGGCGGCGGGAACCTAGATCCCGTTCATCGTCGCAGTCAAATAGTGTTTTGACAGCAAAGGTGGCCCAGCTTGAAACCCAGATGGCTCAGATTATACAGTCCATGGCCCAGTCCGGCGTTCCCGTACCATCTTTTGTTCCCCCGTCCACCTCTGCGCATGGCCACCAAACCTCTGCCCCTGTCCCCAATGTCCAGACCTCCGAGCCGCATTTGCCAGACGAGGAAGTAGATTTAGCTTCATTGTTTAATTAGTTTTTTACTTTCTTAATTACATTTTAAATATTTCTCTTGTATATTATACATTTATATTATGTTTTAAAAAACTATTTTCTCTTCATTACATTTTTCAATTGCAATTTGATTTAATTATAAAAATAAAATAAATCAAAATTCTTTTTTTCACATAAATTAAAAAAAAAAATAATTACTAATATTTGCGCGACGAATAAAGGACCCGTCGCGCAAATCACGTTTTAAAAAATAAAAAACCATAAAAATAAATCGTAAACGAAAATAATTCTCGGTTTGCGCGACGGAAGTATTTGTCCCCTCAAGAAAATGCGACAAATAAATCTTTGTCGCGCAAGGGTTTGAGTCACGATCCTTATTCGTCGCGCAATATTTTTTGCGCGACGAGACTGTGTCGTCGCATTATGTTCTTGCAACGTCTGTTACGTTGTCGCGCAAACAGTAGTGCGACTGATTATTGTCGTCGCGCATAGTTCCTGCAACGCTTGTATCCTCGTCGCGCAAAATAATGAGCGACGGAATGTTTGTCGTCCCTGAACTATTGGCGCAACGAAGGGTTATGCGCGACGATATTTTATAGTTTTGTCGCGCGAAGGCTTTCGTGACGGTATTTGCGCGACTGATTTTGCGCGACGATATATCTGTCGCTCTATTGTTTGCGCGACAGATTTGTTCTTTGCGCGACCATTTTGTATTCGTCGCGCAAACGCTAAAATGTAGTAGTGAATTGTGGACATCTGCCCACATCTTATTGAATTTGTTAAGCTTTGGATGCTAAATTTATACATCAAACTATGTTCAGAGTACTACTTATTAACAACTTCAGTCATCACAAAGTTCCACTTAACCCACTAAATAACAATAATTAGTTTATGCAATCAAATCACAACCACGCTTCTACTAAACAGAACATTGAGTATGTGACGGTCGACTAACTCGTTTTATTCTCCACATTAGAGATGATTTTTTTTTTTTAAAAAAAAAGTTTAATATGTTGGTCATTTCTCTTGAGTTGTACCAAGTCCACTTGAATTTATGTTCTGGTAATGTACAACTCATCCGACCATTGTTTCTCTGTGGGTAAAGTGTGACACGAAGTATATATTATATATAGGCCTTGCAACTTTTGTCAATTCATGAAAGGAGTGGGTATGTGGTTAGAATTAATATGTTTACAGATTTTCTTCTCATTAGTCATTGACTCGTTGCTGAGAGAATTATCTCAGATGAAAATGGAAGTATATTAAGCTCCATTATACTTACATAGTTAAGGTTGAAATTAGAGCTTTATGTATGCAAAATATTACACTGGTTCGAGGATTTCCTTTCCTTGTAATTCCATCTTTCAAAGTTTTGAAGTAAACATTGTAGTCCTTCTCCGAGGGTGGATTTTGAGGGTCCACTGTAAATGGCTCGCTAAATGGCACAACACTTTTAACCTGCAACTGAGTTTAGAAGCATATCAGAATCTGCAAAAGCTTTTAACTTCCAAAAATAGCAAATTACAGCCACAGCACATAACACACAATTAAGGGACATAAGTCGGGCTGTGACCTCAAATGTCTTGCCAGATGCATAGGGGCTTTCCAACGCAGCAAAACAAATCTGAGCAACCTCTTCTCTTGACACATCTTACCCTGCATATATATAAATACTATAAATCATAACATTCAGATATTATTACTATTATCGGGGAAAGAAAGAGCAATACATGTCATCACATGCTTCAGAATACAAATCAAATTCTAATGCAAGACATCTATGTTCTGTACACGTCTTAAAGATTGGGTAAAATTCACGTTTTTAAAAAGTAAATGTACAATACTTTCATGTTTAATACATGTATTTTTTTAATTTATGAAATTTACATATTGTACACATAATTCTCACATAATATTGAAGAAAAATAATATATATTAAAAAATATAAACAAATTATATTAAGATATAACATAGTGGCCGGTTGGTAGTTCCAACGGTCACCTTCTTAGATTCATCAAATATACAGTACCAGAGGACAACAATGCCAAAGTAAGGTTTCCGAGCCACACAGACATGAATTTCACCACCATTGTTGTTCAGCATGACGTCACTGGCTTGGAGGTTAGAACAAAGGAAGGAGATTGGATGAATGTTGAGTGCAAACCCTCACAAGTACAGTTCGTATTGTCCAAGTCAAATAATCCATGTCCCAGTCTTGAATCACAAATTCCTGAGTAAGAAAAACCTGTTGTTCTTAAAATTTAATATATTTTGAATGATTAGAGACCAATAATTCTTAATTGAACTAATATGTAAAATACAATATAAATTCTGGTGATGCCAAGGTAAGCTTCATAAACAATTTATGTCTTCTAGCAGCCAGAGAGTTGACTTTATGCAGAATGTTTGCTTGACTTTATGTCCTTCAAAAACTTAATCTTGATTTTATTGAGTGTGACTAGAGCTTCTTGCATGTTAATCCTCTCTTTCGGCAATTCTGCACAACATGCTAGAGCTAATCTCATAATGGATGATAAGCAATCCCTCCTGATCACAAAGTCACCATCTTCCTCTGCTCCAAGTAAATCGGCATCAACAACTTCAACAATTGCAGCATCTGGAAGTAATGAGTTTGCAATCCATTGCTTTAAATTCATCTCCCCAACAAATATTTCATCAGTTGGCTTCCTTCTTGTGAACGTCTCCATTAGTACAACACCAAAACTATACACATCTCCTCTGGTTGAAATGATTCCTTCCATTCCAAACTCTGCAATATTATATATGTGAATTTAATTATATATGATTCAAAGAAAATCATAAGGTCACCTTGTTCATAATGAAGGAAAACATATATAAAATTGAAAAGCAAACTAGTAACAGTACATCACCTGGAGCCATATACCCAATTGTGGCAAGGGTCATGGTTTGGGTCATAGAATCTCCTTCACCTAAGAGTCTTGCAATGCCAAGATAAGCAACATTTGCAACCATGTCATCATCAAGTAGTATGTTTCCTGGCTTCACATCACAATGGACTACATTTGGACCATGACCATGATGAAGGTATTCCAATGCCGATGCAACATCTTTCATTATATTCAAACTTCGTAGGATATTCAAAGGAGAGTTTTGATTTTGAGAGTACAACCACTTCTCAAGACTCCCATTAGGCATGTATTGTAGTACAGGTGTACTCAAGGTGAGCAGCCCTGGAATTCTTGTCCTTGTTGACCATAAGAACACACTATCAATCTATTGGTAGTCTTTAAGGAAAATGTCTTGTTCCTGTTAGTTGGAAAGAGTCAATTTCCCCTCTCATTCTCTCTGAGTTTTTTATTTTTTTTGTTTGGCTTGGTTCCTGGCATTACATGGTAGTCTTTAACCCACCAATGAATTCTCCAGGTGTGGCTGCATCAAGGATGGAGCCTCCCCTAAAGAAAGAAACATCAATGAAGCTTTTGAGAGCACTTAATTAACTTGATATATGTAAATATGTAAAACAGCAGCCATCACAAAACAGTCCGTTCAGAACATCAACATAGGATGCAAAAGCGATCCCACTGGAAGATTTAAGTTGAAAAAAAAAAAACCACACATATTCTCAAGCAACATTTCTCTGATAAACTTCTAATACCAAACAACATGTTAATTAACTCTAATTCAAATCACAACATGAGTTGTTGAAATCATGATAGAATACACATATGTAACATCCTAAAAGGAGAAGTTACCCACTTCCAAGGAGCATCGCGAGAAGGAAGATTCAAAGGCTTTAGACTGAGACTAGCAAAAATATTCACGAGATCTCTTTCTTCACTATCTGCATGATTATGTTCAACAACATTACCACATAAAGGAAGGAAGGTAGGTTCAATAAATGACAAGGCAACAAAATTACCAACCACAGTCACAACTGTGCTACAATTTCAATGTTGTGAGGATATATACTCTTAACTTGTTAGGAAAGAATTGGACACCCAAAAATAACACCTAAATATATTACCAATTCTGCAGTTCCAAAATAAATAAAATAATAATTTGTAAGTCATATCCCTTGCCTGGACTGGAAATAGGTGATGGGTGCCTCATTGTTGAACTGTGCGTGGCTCCTTTGCTATTTTGGACTCCATCTTCTTATGAGAAGTTTCACCAATTAACTAAGACATCCGTTAATTGCTTCTCCCCAATATGCTCATTTCCAGAAGCTACGGAAGTCTTTGTTTCTCCTATAACTGAGATAAGAAATCATAAGCATTGCACATATAGCATCCATTTACCATAGGAATAAAATGCTATCTTCACACTTTTAATAACACATCCAAAATATTTTGAACAAAAAAAGCTGAGTAGATACAATAAGAAACACAAATTTAAGTTACAAACTTTCATTAAAACAAAGAAAGAGAATTGTGATGGAGAAGACACTGTTGATAATAATAGTGAAGATTATTTGTACCATTCCTTACACTCAGTTCTGATGATTTGACTTCAGTAGCAGGCAAAGTTGCATCTACTAGATGGTCACTGGACTGGAACCATATTCCTTTGAATTCTGCTAACCAAGAAGAGCCTTTGGTTCTGACAAACACATAAGAGCAACCAATTGCACCACTAAGAGTATATCAAAAAGCAAAAACTTTCACTATCTAGCATGTACTCAATCATCCATATATACAAGGGGAGAATGGAGATGATGTGGCTTATAGAATCAAAGCACGATAGGTAAAATGAAGGGTTTTGTTGAGCATATATATAGTGTGATCATCATATTTTGCTAGAATTGAAAGCTAAGTTTATAGAACATCTGTTAGACCAGTCATGCTATATGGGACTGAATGCTGGACAGTTAGAAAACAGACATATTCATAGTTCCTGTAGGTACATATTAGCCAAATGTTACAACCAGCACAGTGATATGCACACCTCTATCTCTGTTTCTCTAACGGCATATTAGCCATTATTAGACACAAATTGTTAAGAGATCAGATTAAAATATTTTTCACCTTTTGAATCCTACAAAATTGGAGATGTTTGAATAATCTTTGCTATCCTTCAAAATTGAAGGGTCATTGCCTCAACCTTAAAAGCCTGATTTTTATAGTGAAAGGGATGTCAATGAACTCGAGGTCAATCCTTCTTCTAAAGCATTTTCAGATAATGCAATCACAGTCCTTTCACACTAATGGAGGCTCAATAAACGATATTTCATGTTTGTATGTTAACCTGGTGCTTTTGAAGTCAGTTTGAAAAGTTAAATATAATTAAGAGATTCCCAACCCATGCGTTATCAAATGCACCCTATAATTTTTTTTTTATTGTTTTCTTTGGAGTTGAGGTGGAGTTCACACAACAGAAACACAGATGCGGATACAAGAACCAATATAAAAGCTTAAATGAATTAAATTTTTCACTTGAGGTGGTGTAATATTTCAATTTTTTTTTCTGTTCTTTGGTGGGTTGGTTTTGGGTTCCTATGAAACAGGAGGAGGAGACAAATCTTTCTTTCTTCTTTTTTTCTCTCAACAAACAAGAGGGCATGATCAAATGTCAAAATCTATAATAGAAATGCAATATCCAAAGAATGAAAAGCAGCCAACCAAGAAGAATCTAGCAAATATTAGTGAATCAGCAAAACTTATGAATTTAGCAAATAAATAATCTGAAGCCAGTTTCAAGCAGAAAAAACTTACTTGTGTAATATGAAGAGCCTGCTCAAGTCGCTGAATTTGAATCCATGGTTCTGTAGCAATGTCAGCCATCTGAAAGCAAAGAGAAAGAAGCCAATGGAAAAATGAACACCATACTAACAACATCACACACTCATAGCCATAGACCAAAGATGGATTGAGTACATCAGTGCATGACCTTTTGAGCTTGAGAGGCAACCGTTTCGAGTCTATCCTCGGCATCTTGTGCTTTAGACTCTAAAAAATGGGCCTAGGCGGGCGCTAGGCGGCTGGGCGGGCTCTAGGCGGCTAGGCGGGCCTCCTAGGCGGGTTGGGTCTTTTTTTGGTGCTGAACCCGGAGGACGAAGCAGCCGAAATCGAAGAAAACAAATCGAAGCTTGAGTTGATAGAGAAGCGAAACTTCGACTGCAACCTGCGTCCTCTGCGAGTGCAAGCTTCGTGCTCGTTTCGAATATACTTAAAGGGTATAGCCGCGCGGCTATACTCTTAAAATATTCGAATGTATTATATTTCAAGCGTATAGCCGCGCGGCTAGACTTCTAAAATATTCGAATGTATTCAGAAAGTATCGCCGACCGGCTACGCGTCTAAAATATTCGAATATATTTGGCGAGTATAGCCGCTAGGCTATATGTTTTAAATATACAATTTTGTCATATCATTTAAGGTTTGGGGCTGAAATACCACTTTACTCCGTTGGGCTAGAGTTATTTCTTCAATTATTTTATTTGTATAAGCGATATTGGGGAATGAGAATTTAAATTCTTTCCAATACCTCCCATTCTAATGATTTTCAGCCATTAGCCCATTGGGCAAGAATAAAAAAAATGGATTTTATTTATAACAAATAACACGGGTTTAACCCAAAAATACAACAACAAAAAATAGGATGTCAATCCTTCTTCTAAAGCATTTTCAGTTAATGAAGTCACAGCCCTTTTACACTAAGGGAGGCTCGATAAACGATATTTCATTTTGGTGTGTTAATTTGGTACTTTTGAAGTCAGTTGGAAAAGTTAATGGGTAGTTGTGTTCCATAAAAATAGAATCTTTTATCTGATTTTTCTTTTAATTTTTTTTTAATGTGAAAAAGTGTGAATTTACTATATTATCCTCATTTAATTAATAATTTCAATTCTTAATGTTTGCATTAACCAAGGGTATTTTCTGGTATTTTGAATATTTTTACCATTCTCTGCCTTTTGCTTTATATATATAGATTATGGTACTTTATCATTTGTATGTCCTTTTATTTTTGCATTATTTATGTATAAATTTATAATTTATAATACAAAATAATTATAAATAAATAAAACGCCTAGTCGATTACTCCTCTAGGTGCCAAGCCCGTGTCTGCCTCGTAGCAATTTTTAGAACATTAGTCAATCGACGCAATCTTCAATTAGTTACAACTTACAACGTCGTCGAGTGTACAGAAACGACATGTCGACAGCTTTCGTATGGAATCCAATAGAAATGTATTCTAATAATACACACGACAAGTAAATTACTTTAAAATTAGCTCTTTTCTCTCCTTTAAGCATTTACCAAACTAAATTGTTTTATTTTATTTTTTTGGTTTGACAAGATGTTTTGAAGGTTAAGCTCAATTCTTTTTCTTTTACTTATATAATATGTTTGATAAGTTAAATTTCTAACAACACTAGTATTCAAATGTAATAAAAATATAAAGTTAATACCTTGGTCCTTATTTAGAAAAATTAATAAATACATTGATGCGAGATGATTTGAATTTTATGAAATGTTGACAATAAGGAAAAAAAAAAAAAGAATTTAATTGATTATAAAATCAATAGTTTTTTTCTCTTGGGTTGAAAGTAAGATCAATGTTCTTCTAACTGAAGGCATCCCCAAAGCACACTTTACATCCCTTGGGCGTTTATGTAAAACTCAATAAATTGTAAACGTGAAATTTACAGCTTAAAGCCTTTACTTGAGGCGATTGGTATACAGGCTATAGTTATTACACTTTGAATTGATATAGAACTATATTTTTGACACACGTTCTTGACCATTGGATTAACACATTATAAATGGATGAGATTAAATCTCACAACTAATTGATTATTATCATGTTAATAAGGACCAGTTTGGCATTGCTGTGCTGTGAAAATAATCGTTGTCAGATTTGTTGTGAGAAAAATCAACTGTGAGAAAACACAGTTTGTTGTTTGATAAACTTTTTGTTAAAAGTGTTGTTGGTATGGATTCCCGTATAATAATAAAAAAATTGATGCATAATCATTAAACCCAGCGCCTCTTTGAAACTGATTCCTGTATAATCAGAAAATGAAAGCATCTTATTAGCTGCTTTCCCAAATAGCTTTTTCTCACAGCAATTTTTAACAATAAATGATTTTCTCATAATTTACCAAACGAGTTGGGCTTCCCAAAATTTTTAAAAAATCACTTATCACCCCAAATAAGCAATACCAAACGGGCACTAATACTTGTATTCAAAAGTTATTATTATTTTATTAGAATAATTAAGATGGCACGGGTCCCAAAACTCCCTTTTTTTCTCCATGTAAATCGCCACATCTCTCTTCCACCATGCCCACCCTTAGGTATCTATCAAATGTACAACCTAAACTCTCCAGTAGATGCTATGGCATCTTGGGAGAAGAGGATGATGCACGGAGAGGTTTGGGTGGACCGACCCTCATCAGTCCTAACTCATGTGGATTGCCTGCCATGCCCTCGAAGAAACTGAAGACGAAACAAGGGCCATAAGTTAGCTGTATTTTTTTTCTCTGCTCTGTTTTGGTTTATGTCTCCTGCTGTTCTGGTTTTGTTTCTTAAAACAAAATAGGTTTGTTTAAAAAAAAAAAAAAACTTGAATTAATAATTAAAACTGATAGGAAAATTCCTAATTCTTTAGTTAATTACTTGTCTCATCATTGAGCCTTGGTAAAACTGTATAATGGGTGGTAAGATGTGAGATAATTGCTTGAGAATAGTGTGCAGGGGTTGGTTCAACTAATCCATTGAACATGTTCAAGCTTTCACTTTGAATAATTTGATGAACTTTGAGGCACTGAATATATGATCTTGATAAGCCTTGGAGGAATTAGGTTATGCTTGTTGGCCTGATGAAGGATGGGAAGAGATTTTTTTTAATTAATAGATGGCAACCGTTGATTGCTTCTGGCATTCTTGATTGACGTAGTCAATGTTGGCCATGGAGGAAGAGGGATAGAAGTAGAGCCAATAGTGGGCAGGGAGAAGAGATATAGAGAGAGAATCACGGGAACTGTGCAATTCATAATTAGTCTATTAAAATAATAGTAATTTAGGCAAAAAGTATTATTAAAAAGATAGTAATAAATAGTAGTGAGATTTAATCTCAGCCATTTATAATGTGTTAGTCTAATAGTCAAGAATTTGTGTCAAAACATATGTCAAAATATGATGCCACGGACGGATCCACACTATATATATACACACAAGTAGTAGTATATCTATCTCTTTAGTACCCTCTCATTGCCATAGGCTCACAGTTGCTTATCTAGAACAAATAAGTTATTGGAAAGCTTATTGACCATTGATTTGATATGTAAACTGTTGCTACTAGTGTGTGGATGAGGGTGACAGTAAGGGTGAGCTAGCCATTAGAAGGGAATATGCATGGTTCAGTTCCCCAAGTCTTCTCATTAAGTTATACAACGCCAAACCCAAACTACATATATATGGTTTGGGTTGGGACCGCCAAGTAAACAGAAATAATTACCCGAGCCTCTAAATAGCTTTCAAAGAATATAGAAGTCTTTACCACTGTCCACAGTATCACATAGAGATTCAAAATAGTCTTTAAAGTCGAAATAGCCATCTCGGACTACACACAATAAATATCACACAATGGTCAAAAACGACAAAAAACACATGCTCTCTAAAGAATCTAAAAATTCTAGACTAGTTTACCCTATCACTAACTGGCTAAGTGCACATGATTGAAGTGATTGTAAATGCATACCTTATAACACGTGCACATTGCAGTGGCATTTTAGGAGATCTTTCCTCAAGCAATTTGGAACTTCGTGAATCTTTGCTCCAAATTTGAAGCACTTGCGTTCATTTGTTGAAAATGCTTTAAAAGAATGACCGACTTCGAGTTCATTGAGATCCCTTTCACTGTAACTAGCATACTTGGCCTATCTCCCGGGTTACATTGCACACATAAAAGACCTACATGATGAAATAATCTCACAACTTCATGTGGATCACCTGAATCCCCTATTGATGTATCAAGCACTTCAATGGACCAGCCTTCTGTGTATAGCATCCATGCCTAAAAGAATTTATCAAAAGTTCAAAATCATTGTGCTTACTTAAAAGAAGAAACAAAAAAAAGCAATGAGTAAATCCTATGTTTCTCTTCTCACTCACTATCTCTAGCATCAACCCACCAAAACTATAGATATTAGATTTTAGCGAGTAGAACCCATCAATTTCGCATTTTGAGGACATGTAACCACTATAAACTAAGTTCATAAGCAAACCAAGTATACTATATGTATGTATTGGTTCTTTTGTGATATATACTTACTATGTTGCAACCACTTTCTTGGTTTTTAAGAGCACAAAATAATTCATAAAAATTAATTACTATTTGATAAGTAATTTATGAAACAAATAATAACTAAAAGCTAATTAGTAATTATATTAATTAAATAAGACTATGATATTATTCAATTAAAAATATTAATTAATTAGCTATTCCGAAAAAAAAAAATTATCCCTATGAAAATTAAAGTTTGAAAAATATTACAACATAATAATTAATATTTATTAAGTAATATAATTTATGAATTTATATAAAATATTTAATACTAATTGTTCACTAAAGAAATAATAATTAAAACATAATCACTAACTAGCCTCTCCACACGCGCTTCCGCACCTGCGAGAGGCTTTTTAAAAAAAAAAATTTAAAAAAAATTTATTTTAGAATTAAAAAAGATAATGGATAGTTGTGTTCCATAAAAAGAGGATCCATTATCTAAATTTTTTTTAATATGAAAAGTGTGAATTTACCATATTATCCTCATTTAATTAAAAATTTCAATTCTTAATGTTCGCATTAACCAAGGGCATTTTTTGGTATTTTGAATGTTTCACCATTCTCTGCCTTTTGCTTTATATATATAGATAAAAGTAATTAAAATAAAGCAAAGATATTGTTTAATTACAAAAAAGAAAATAAAAAAACCTAAAGAAACTAAATTGATATTGCACACAGCCTAGCGACTAGGCGCCGCCTAGCCCGGTTTGTCGAAATTTTCTTGTGATTCTTTGTGTTATCAGCTTGATCTTTCCTCTTTTGTTGCCTGTGTCAATTCTGGTCAAGCATGCAATTGAAAATTATCGTTGATGTTGTCTGCTAAAGAACAAATAGCATGCGAAGATCACCTGTTAGACCCTTTTGTTGAGAATTTCGTACTGGAAATCAAAGTCCACTTCGGGTAAGTCCTCAAAATCATCAAAATAATCTTGTTCTGGTCTATATCTTTGTTGTTTTGACGAGGAAAATTGTATCTTATTCAGAACAGAGAAAGTAAACAGAGAAAGGAAAACTATTTCTTTGTTCTTTTCGTCTTCAAAGATATCTTGTAGAAAACCATCAAAATCAGACCAACAATCATGAGATGACATATGAAATCAGATTACATTCAGCCCAAAACGCTGTCCAATCAACATGAGTTACACTAAAGTAGTCTTTGAAATGCTTTAACAAACACGCCCCAAGAGATGCTATTATAATATTTGTTTTAGTTTTGATACGTTAATATAATAATAATGTCATATTGTGTTGTAACTCGCAAGTTTGTGGGAGTCTTTTTTGTTGTGTGTGTGTGTTTGCAGGGGGCGGGGAGGTGGAGGGGAATGAAATGGAAGAAGGCCAATGCATTATGCATCCAAGGGAGAATTATGCCCCAATCCCGAAAATGGATTTCTCCAACCCTTAAATTAGATCTGCAAACGAATTTTGCACTCAATGTATTTCATATTTTTGTCATTTTGGGATTTGACATGCTTTTCTTCACATGTTGATGGTTTCGTGTTTCTCTGTTCTATTTTATATATGGTAGGATGCAGGATATTGAACTTATTGCACCTGTGGTATGCTCCAGGAACCAAAATATGGTCCCAAACTACAAAATAGTCTACATCCCCACACATTTTCCCTGGGGACATTAATGTTGTAACCTGCTCCTGATCCTTCTCCAATCATAGTATCAATGTTGTTGCACATTATAAGCTCAAATGATAAAGCGAAAGAAACGAGTATCAGTTCAAAATTATGGCATGCCTATGAAACGAGAATCAGTTCCTAGGGGCTGGGCGAGTCCTCTTTTTCTTAAAAAAATAAATAGTATAGCCGCGGGGCTATACCTTTAAATATATTTAAAGAGCATAGCTTGCTGGCCGGTTATACTGTGGTCCTTTTTTAAAAATAAATAAATAAATAGTATAGCCGATCGGCTACACTCTTTAAATATATATTGGGATCCTCTTTTTTTTATTTATAATTTTTTTCCCCTTATTTTCGTTTATTGATAAGATTAGTTTAGAACATTATCCATTTCTATTAGGCCATTACCCGAGTCTCTATTGTCCCCTTTCCATTTTTTTACTTTTCCAGAGTTATTACTCATATAAAGAATTTAGCATTTTTCCCGTTTAATACTCGTATTATACACATATGTACATATTTTTCAATAATACTTCCCTTTTTCGTACACGTCTTAGTGAGAATTCATAGGTTCGTTCACTTACCAGCACTATTTCGTACCTTATCTTAGAGAGCAAGTAGCCGTGACCTCCGCACGGAGTATAACTGTGTTGCGGCTATGGCTGCTAAAAAAATAAATTAAAAAAATCGGCCGACTAGGTGCTATTAGGTAGGTCCTTTCTCAACACTAGCTCCCCAATCTTGAAAGCTTGATCGACTTTGGCTTCACTGTCAGGCGCTAAGTCCATGTAGTAGAGTTCGCCCCTTCTAGCACCACAACCAATTGTCTTACTGCTGAGAAAGTCTCGAAAAAACAATGAGTTGGCCAAAAGGTTACAGTGCAATCCAAAGCCGTAGTAATTTGGGCAACAGACAATAGATTATGGTGCAAGGATGGAACAATCAACACATAATCCAAATTGAGGGAGTCAGGGAGAGAAAGAGAACCCTCCCCAATCACGAGGGAGGGGGTACCATTAGCATTAGACACCACCGATTGAGGAGACAGTGTATGAGAGGCAATTTGTCCAGGATCAAATGTCATATGGTTGGTTGCTCCAAAGTCAATGATCCATGTGTTTTTCTTGGATGAAGTATTTAAAACATAACATTTGGTACCTGTTGTGGCTATAGAGGCAGATGTTGGAACCGATGTAGCTGAAACCATAGGACTTACAAGATCTAATTCAGAAGATGTGTTGAGTGATTTGCTCTTATTCCTGCAAGGAGCTTTGGAATGGTCCCACCAATTAGGCTACCTAATCAGTTCGTAACAACTAGCATGGGTATGTTTGTCTCCTCAATAGTGGGTGCACTTCTTCTCTGGAGAAGAGCCACCGGTAGAATTCTGGGGCCCCCTTTGACGTTGAGTTACCATGACAGAAGCTTCCTGAGCACCAGTCATGGTCATTCTCTGTTGAGCTTTGCGACAAACATAGGCAAAGGTTAGATCAAGGTTTAATTTAAGATCTTTGTGTAGGATTTCCACCCGGACTTGATCAAACTCAAGGTCAAGACTGACAAGAAACAGGTGAACACGAAGACGATCAAGTTTTGTCTGACGCTCAATCACATTAGAGGCGTAGTGCATGTGGATGGGACTCCAATAGTCAATATCTTGAAAGATTCCCTGCAGCTGGCTGTAGTATTTATGAACAGGTGCATCATTCTGTTTAATAGTGAACACCCGTTTGTTGAGATGAAAAAGATAAGTTTTATTGCCACCATCATAGTAGGTCTTCTTGACAGTGGCCCAGATTTCTTTGGCGGTACTTAACCGGATAAAAAGACTTATCAAGTCAGGGGACATGGAGTCGATTAACCACCTATTGACCCGAAAGTTCTCGGTACACCATTTGTTGTAGGTGGATGAGATCTCAGGAGGCTTTGGAGTGTTAGAAGTTAGGTAACCCATTTTTTCGCGGGCAGTGCTCACCTCCATGACTTGAGACCATAAGACATAATTGGTCCTAGTCAGGTGACGCCGGCAGGGAGCAAGGAGTTGTCACTTTGAATAGTAACAATTTGAGGAGTGGAGGTGGAAGATCCATCGTTGTCCGGAAGCGAGACATTGCCCATTGCACCTGAACAATTTGAGGGTAAGACAAAGATATGTGTTGAGGGAGTTTGATAAGAGGATTTGATTTGAGAGTTCAGGATTTGGATTTGAGGAATTTGATTTAGGTTTGTGTTTGAATACTTTAGGTTAATTGTATTCTTCTCTATAAGAAGGTATATATAGGGGTTTACAAGGGTGCTTTACAAGGAAATAGATACAGGAATTAAACAAGGAAGTGTCAACTATATGAAACAAGGAAGTAAATTACCTAATTAACTTAGGAAATAAATCTCCTTAATTTAGTAGGTTCACTCATGTCAACATATGCTACATCACCTATTGTAAGGAAATATTTGAAATAGTATTATATTTGAATTACTAGTTTGGTAAAAAATAATTGTTTTCGATTTGCTCTTTATAAATTGAAGATGGAAAAGAAAATTGAGAACAGGGTAAGATGAATTTGTTTTTCTTAGCAAACATAACGTTAAGGTAAAATGTAATATAATTGTTACCTAAAAAAAAAAAAGTAATATAACTACTATATAAACAGAGCAAATCTGACTACAATTAAAAAAAAAAGGAAAACATGTTTAAAAGCTTTTCCTTGTTTTGTTACCCGCTTATCCCCACCCTCCCTATATATTTCTTCTCCACGGAGTCTTCTTCCCCAACATTCCACAAAGCAGAAATATACACATTTGTTACACACATAGTTGCTAGAGATGTCTGGGTTTTCTTTCTTCCGTTTCTTCCTTCTAGTTCTTGTTTTCTCAGGTTTGTTGGCTTATCTTTTGTCAGTTTTTTCGGTGCTTTCCATTTGTTTTGTTTTTTTGTTTTGGGTTATAACATTACTTATTCTTGATTCACAATGCAACACATAAATTTTACCTCTTTGTTTTAAGTGAAACATGTAGCAATTTAATTAAAACTCTAGTGGTACACCACTTATCCTTATTTGCATTCATCACAAGAGTTCAAGGAACTCTCACTCTTCACCTCTCATCAAGGGGGATGGGGGTTTTCTCATACACCTACACACACTGTCAAAGTGCCATGGAGATTCGAACCTAAAACCACACATCTGTAAGTCAATGCTCTTTCTCACCGGACTAGGCCCCATTACCAGCAAGTCCTACTTATCCCAACGAATTTTTGCCGCTTAAGCGTGGCTTGAGTCATAAAAAGCATGCAAGCTATCTTTTAATTGCCTTTGCATAACACTTTATTATATACCACATTGTTCGGCACCCAAGAAGAGGAAGATTGAAAACACACACAAAAAACATAAAATCATTCTAATCTATGATGCCTTGTAAATTGAATAGAATTGCTTTAGATATACTCTGCGGGAAAGAGAAAAAATTTGTTCACTTATATAAATTTGATGATTTTGCAGTTGCCTTGAACAACCAAAACGTGCCTCAAGCTTATGCACAAAAGAGATGTGAGGAGCAGCTGTATCCAAGCGGGTGTACTTTATTAGACTGCGGGAAGAAGTGCTGGAACAAACACCAAGATGCTGGACATACATGCATTGCCAATGTTGCTCAAACTGATTATGCTTGTTATTGCATGTTCAATTGTTAGTGATTTGTTCGACGTTTGATCGTTTTCAGGTGAAAAAAGAGCGAATAAATTGCTCGATATTATGCCCGATGGAATAATTTGAATATTATTATCAAATAAAAAGCAATTGGCCAAAATCGATCTTTATATATAGCAATGTTTGGTTTTTAAAGTGAGTATTTATTTTTTTTATTTTTTTTTATTTTATAGAGAGGCTGCTCAACTAAGTACATGCATGCTCTATATATGTTATTCTCTAATATCATAGTTAAGTTTTGGTGTTTTGGTGTTGAATGAAACCAAACAATTACATACCCCATGCAAGAAATTTACAAAAGGTAATTATTTTCAGGTGATTGTGTCTCGCTCGAATTCATGTTCAATACATTTTCCTTAGGGGTGGGCACTAATCTGGCAAAACCGACTAAACCGGTTGTATGTATTATTAATGGGATGACTCCTTTCACAATCTTTGTCCTTTGTACTCGTTTTTCCCATTGATCTAATAAATTTCAATTGTCTTTTATCAAAAAATCAGATTGTCGTATTTGAATGTCAGCAAAGGCTTTTGTGGCAATCTGTTTATAAAACGTTTAAAACTTTAAATTCAAAAAGTCTAATAACATGTAAAAATTATTTTCAAACTCATATGATATTTAAAGCTATATTAATGTGTGAGATGAAATAAGGTACAGTAAATGATGATAACCGATAAGAAAATGCCAATATATCTGTAAAGAGGGCAAATTTAGACCACGTAGAGAAAAAAAAAACAAAAGAGGGGAAATTTGTTTTAAAACGTTCCATTTTTATTATTCATTTCATATTTGTGATTACCCACCGTCCCTATATATTCCTTGTCCACAGACTCTCGTGCTAAAGATGGCCAGGTTTTCCAGCTTCCATTTCTTCTATTAATCTGATTAGATTAATTACCCTCCGTTTCGAGAGAGATTAGTTGCCCTCCGTTTGAAATAGTTATAACAAAATGTATTTGTTGAATCCTACAACAAGGTGGGATTAGTTTTTATTAGAAAAACATAACGTTAGAGAGCAAGGTAAAATTTAATGTAGTCTGTTTATTAGAAAACACTAGCCTCTCTATACGTGCTTCTGCGCGCAAGATAAATTTATTTATTTTTAAAATTTAAATTTATTTTAGAATTAAAAAAGATAATGGCTAGTTGTGTTCCATAAAAATAGGATCCATTATTTGATTTTTCTTTTAATTTTAATTTTTTTTAATTATGAAAAGTGTGAATTTACTATATTATCCTCATTTAATTAATAATTTCAATTCCTAATGTTTGCATTAACCAAGGGAATTTTATGGTATTTTGAATGTTTTACCATTCTATATCTTTTGCTCTATATATATAGATGTAAAGGTGAAGCAATAATCCAAGCAATTTGCAAAACCGATATGAGGAGAACAAGTCAAACAATAAAAAAAAAGGAGCCAAATAATGGTCTAGTATATGCTATGTCACAAAACTATTAAGGCTTAATATCACAAAACATCCCTAAGGTTTATGAAACTATCAGATTGCATCCTTAATGGTTTTTTTGTGTCATTCGTGGTCTTCAAGGTTAGTATGTGTGATAACAAATGGTCCCTGTCGTTAGGTTCCGTCAAAAACTCTGTTAGTTTGCTAACGTGGCATATATATATCACAAAATATCCCTGAGGTTCATGCACCCATCAAAAATGGTCCCTGTGAAATTTTTTATTTATTTTCATTTTAAATTCATAAAATATTTGTTTTCTTTTTAAAATTTTATGAATTTTAAATGATTTTAAAATATATATTGTATTTTAAATACATGTGACACTATATTATTGGATATGTGGGCTTCACATATATGCCACATCACAAACTAACAGAGTTTTTGATGGAACCTAACGACAAGGATCATTTGTTATCACACAGACTAACCTTGAAAACCACGAATGACACAAAAAAAATTAAGGATGCAATCTGATAGTTTCGTAAAGCTTAGGGATGTTTTGTGATATTAAGCCTTAATAGTTTCGTGACATAACATATACTAGACCATTATTTGGCTCCTAAATTATTTTTAAAAAACCTCATTAGTTTGTTGATGTGGCATGTATGTGGAGTCGACATCTTTAAAAGTATAGTGCCACATGTATTTAAAATACAATATATATCTTTAAATAATTTTAAAAAGAAAATCAAAATTTTATAAATTTTAAATGAAAAAAATGTAAAACTTTCGCAGGGACCATTTGTGATTGGTGTGTGAACCACAAGGATGTTTTGTGATATATATATGTCACGTCAACAAACTAACGGAGTTTTTGACGGAACCTAACAGCAGGGACCATTTGTGATCACACATACTATCCTTGAGGATCACGGATGACAAAAAAAAACATTAAGGATGCAATCTAATAGTTTCGTAAACCTTAAGGATGTTTTGTGATATTAAGCCAACTATTAATAATCAAAACCATTTAACCACGATTAAAAACCTTGGTAATATAATTTCAAGGCCTAAGTAAATTGCCCAGGGATGAGGCCCACCATCAAGCGTGGGTTGCTCTCAAGATGAAATTCGTTTTTGATTTGTTCTTTTATTGTAATGGTCCAAAGTGACCTCAATCAGATTCTCTTATTAGTTCATGACATGTGTTGTACTCTTTCCTCCCTTGAGGTTTGTCCCAAGAGGTTGTCCTAGGAAGGTTTTAACGAGACCACTGTATCATGTCGTTCTTTGTACGTCCTTGGTTCTATAAATGCATTCTCTTTCTCAAAAAAAGAACAATAAAACGATATTAAGTCCAACAAAAAAAAGAATATATTAATTGTATTCTTCTCTATAAGAATGTATATATAGGAGTTTACAAGGGTGCTTTACAAGGAAATATATACAGTAATTAATTCGGAGAATATCTCCTAATTATACAAGGATGTGTGAACTATATGAAATAAGGAAGAAAATCACCTAATTAACTTAGGAAATATATCTCCTTAATTTTGTAGGTTCACTCACGTCAACATATGCTACATCACCTATTGTAAGGAAATATTTGAAATAGTATTATATTTGAATTACTCTTTTGGTAAATTTTTTTTTGTTTTCGATTTGCTCTTTATAAATTGAAGATGGAAAAGAAAATTGAGAACAAGGTAAGATGAATTTGTTTTTCTTAGCAAACATAACGTTAAGGTAAAATGTAATATAATTGTTACCAAAAAAAAAATGTAATATAACTACTATATAAACAGAGCAAATCTGACTACATTAAAAAAAAAAGGAAAACATGTTTAAAAGCTTTCCTTGTTTTGTTACCCGCTTATCCCCACCCTCCCTATATATTTCTTCTCCACGGAGTCTTCTTCCCCAACATTCCACAAAGCAGAAATATACACATTTGTTACACACATAGTTGCTAGAGATGTCTGGGTTTTCTTTCTTCCGTTTCTTCCTTCTAGTTCTTGTTTTCTCAGGTTTGTTGGCTTATCTTTTGTCAGTTTTTTCGGTGCTTTCCATTTGTTTTTTTTTTTGTTTTGGGTTATAACATTACTTATTCATGATTCACAATGCAACACATAAATTTTACCTCTTTGTTTTAAGTGAAACATGTAGCAATTTAATTAAAACTCTAGTGGTACACCATTTATCCTTATTCGCATTCATCACAAGAGTTCAAGGAACTCTCACTCTTCACCTCTTATCAAGGGGGATGGGGATTTTCTCATACACCTACACACACTGTCAAATGCCATATGGAGATTCAAACCTAAAACTACACATTTGCAAGTCAATGCTCTTTCTCACCGGACTAGGCCCCAATAACAGCAAGTCCTACTTATCCTAACGAATTTTTGCCGCTTAAGCGTGGCTTGAGTCATAAAAAGCATGCAAGCTATCTTTTAATTGCCTTTGCGTAACACTTTATTATATACCACATTTTTCGGCACCCAAGAAGAGGAAGATTGAAAACACGTACAAAAAAACATAAAATCATTCTATTCTATGATGCCTTGTAAATTGAATAGAATTGCTTTAGATATACTCTGCGGGAAAGAAAAAAAATTTGTTCACTTATATAAATTTGATGATTTTGCAGTTGCCTTGAACAACCAAAATGTGCCTCAAGCTTATGCACAAAAGAGATGTGAGGAGCAGCTGTATCCAAGCGGGTGTACTTTATTAGACTGCGGGAAGAAGTGCTGGAACAAACACCAAGATGCTGGACATACATGCATTGCCAATGTTGCTCAAACTGATTATGCTTGTTATTGCATGTTCAATTGTTAGTGATTTGTTCGACGTTTGATCGTTTTAAGGTGAAAAAAGAGCAAATAAATTGCTCGATATTATGCCCGATGGGATAATTTGAATATTATTATCAAATAAAAAGCAATTGGCCAAAATCGATCTTTATATATAGCAATGTTTGGTTTTTAAAGTGAGTCTTTTTCTTTTTCTTTTTTTATAGAGAGGCTGCTCAACTAAGTACATGCATGCTCTATATGTTATTCTCTATTATCATAGTTAAGTTTTGGTGTTATATGAATGAATGTTTTGGATGAGTTTGCTAGTTTTGGTGTTGAATGAAACCAAACAATTACATACCCCATACAAGAAATTTACAAAAGGTAATTATTTTCAAGTGATTGTGTCTCGCTCGAATTCATGTTCAATACATTTTCCTTAGGGTGGGCATTAATCTGGCTGAACCGACTAAACTGGTCATATGTATTGTGAATGGGATGACTCCTTTCACAATCTTCGTCCTTTGTACTCGTTTTTCCCATTGATCTAATAAATTTCTATTGTCTTTTATCAAAAAATCAGATTGTCGTATTTGAATGTCAGCAAAGGCTTTTGTGGCAATCTGTTTATAAAACGTTTAAAACTTTAATTTCAAAAAGTCTAATAATATGTGAAAATTATTTTCAAAATCATATGATATTTAAAGCTATATTAATGTGTGAGATGAAATAAGGTACAGTAAATAATGATAACTGATAAGAAAATTCCAATATATATATAAAGAGGGCAAATTTAAACCACGTAGAGAACAAAAAAAAAAAGAAGGGAAATTTGTTTATAAATTTTTTTAAAAAACTTCAAATAAGGATGAAAACAAGCACTGAAGTGGTAGAGAGCGAAACTGGGCCATGAGATAGAGCGAGAGAAGTGTGTGTTCTTGTTTATTTTTCTTAAAGGGTTTGCCTTTTGGGTAGATTTAGAAACTGGAACGATGAAAAACATGGGAGTATTGACTGATTTTTGCCATATTTCCATGGTTGAGAGAGCTGGGCTTATTTCCCCTTTCTTGCTTGTGTTTGAAAAAAAAAATATTTGAAAGGGTGGGCCAGATGGGAGAGCGATTTGTTCGACGTTTGATCGTCTTGAGGCGAAAAAAGAAATAAACTGCTCGATATTATGCGCGATGGAATAATTTGAATATTATTGTCAAAATAAAAATCAATTGGCCAAAATCGATCTTTACATGCATGCTCTTTAAGTAAAAGGAAGTGCAGGAAAACAAGTGAAACAAATCAACACCACCATTAGCAAAAAATAGTAAGCATGGGAAGAACAGCCATTGTTGGCAAAACGAGCCAAATATAATGGTCTAATAATCTGAACCTTTTTAACCTGGATTAAAACCTTACTTTAATTAAAAGGCACCCCAAACTATTTGCAAGGGAAAACAAGCCATGGTTTGGCAAAACAAGTTAAACCAGGGTGTGCAAATCTTATGTGACAAGATTGTTGATGATAGTGAAATGTGAAACATCTCTCATTGACCTACCCAAATACTTGATGGATCTTACACAGAATGCAGAATGAGTGCTAGCTAGAAGTAAGCAAAATCAGCTTTGAGATCTTCTACTGAATCTGCACTCCTCCATAGAAATAGGTTGCAAGGTTCATTTAGCTACCTGAACACCGGGCTTCAAAGAACAAATCCAACTGAAGAGAAAAGGAAAATTAAAGGACGCAAATCTCCTCCATCAATCCACTAATTAATTTGATCCCGTTCCTAGTTTGCAGTACTTAAAAGTTACCAAATTAATTTCAGAAACATGAGAGAGAGGCCTAAGATTTTCACATAACAATATGTCAAAAGAACACACAATATTTATACATATTGTAAAAGCTATTTATGTACCACTCAAAACTTCCAAACTTCGGATCCATATAAGAACAGAGGTCTAAGATTTTGACATCAAAGGAAAAAATTCGAACGAACATCCAGACTTATATAGTAACGAATGACACATGCATTAAGCAATTATTTATCAATTGTTCATCCTTACCTAAAAGAAAAGGAATAGGAAAACAGTGTACTCATTTAATCTGCTGCTCTCAAAACCCTCCCAATTTCGAAAGAAACAAAGGCATCAACACAGGCATACTTGACTTGCGCAAGAGAGAGGCATGGCTTATCCCAGTGACTCGTAGTAATAGTCTTTGGCTTCTGAAACTCCTGCCCTAGAACCTCCTCTGCCATGTCCTTTAGACTCAAGTTCCGGGGCACGCTCCACCTGTACCTCCTCGCCTCCAAAACCCTAAGATCGACAAAATTTGCCACCACAAGCCCATAATCATCCCTAAGTTTTCGAACATCTTCCCGAATTCCTACGCCCACAAAGGTAAACCTCGGGTCCCCAAGAAAGTCAAATAGACACTTGGGGAGCCGAGGGGCGTAGCGAAGCTGAAATATGAGGCAACTGTGGCCCACACACAACTGTAGGGTTGCAACGGGGTTGATGATACCTTTGGTGAAGGAAGGACGCCACTCTATATCGAGCCCTACAATGAGCTTGTGAAGCCTGTAACGGTGACGGTATTTTATTGTTTGGATCCAAGACCTGAGCTTGGAGGGGGTGTGTGTGACTAGGGTTTTGATATAGTCGTCGAAGAAATCTACTCTGTAGAGGTCGTGGGTGTTGCAGTCCAATTCGTAGTCTGTGATGGAGATCGACATGGCTAGCTAGGGCTATTATGCTTCGGGGAAGGAGAGTGGAAGAGATTTGACGGTTATTGACTCGAAGTTTGAGGGTTTTGGGGGAAATTTATAGGGTAGGGCTAAGACGGAAAAAAGGTATATAGTGGGATGAAAGAGGAAGGACAGCGGTAAAGGTGGGGCTTTAGGGAGAATTTCCTTGACTTTTTGGTTTTCCTAACAGGAGAGGGGAAGGTTTTCTTTTCCCCTTCTATTCTGATTAATGACTTCTCCTCTTTCGAGGACCCAAGAATTAACAGAGTTCTAGAAACTTCAAGCTGCAAGCCCACATCAACCAAGATGGTATGATTCCCGCGGAACTTCCACCCAAGTCTCTTGACCTGCATCACAGGCTTGCTGTCGAATGCATCTTTACTGTTGTTCCTTGTTTTACATGGTATGTATAATTACTCTTAACTGTTAATATATATGTTGATGTGAAATTGAATCTTTAGAACATCTGATATCACAGTAATGTGAGGGTTGTCATTTCTCTTCGATTTTCTCAAAACCTTTTGTTCTCTCTCTTGTCGGGAAGTGCATGAAAGGAAAAAGAGGGAGTGAACCAACTTTTCCTTTCTACAAGTGGGCGACATACATCAGTAAAATGAGTGAACCAATTCGATAATGTATTTTCCAGCTTTACAGATTGAGCCGTTGGCTGCAAGGATTGAGAGGGATTATCTCCAAATCGTCGCAATTCATGGAGAGTCTGCCACGATAAGATCTTTTGTGGGTCCTATTATGGAAGATATCAAAGCGTTGCTGAAGCAGGTCGCTGAGGATGGATGGTTTTACTCATATTCGCCTTGCAAAATGTGCCTTACATTTGGGGTCTATGATTTCTTGGTTTGAAGAGCTACCAGATTGTCTTTCAGATGTTCTCTTTGAGGATTCTAACTTGTTGTTTTTACGGATCGCACATAGAGACTGGGGTGGGGGTGCTCTATCAGAGGCAAGGTTCCTCCTTTCGCTAGCGGTTGAGTAGGTAGGCTACTTAGGTAGTCCAACAACCATACACTCATTTGGTGTAAAAATACTCGCCTAACCCTAGACATAACCATACTTTTGCACTTGTTTTATTCATCCTCATCAATAAATACTATCACATTTGTGCCTGTGAGCCACTGAACCAATTATAAATATTGGGGGAGCTTTTTTTAAAAGTCAATAAGTACTTTACTATTTGAGCCAATATGCAACTGGTTATGCTTGTTATTGCTTCTTCGATTGCAAGTGATTTGTTTCAGTGTTCATCATGTTTAGGCACAAAAGAGCAAACAAATTTCTCCACTGAATATTTTTGAATATTTTTCTCAAAGAAAAGGAATTGGCCAAAGTCGATCTTTATATATATGGAGAGGCTCATCAACTCAACTAAGTAGATGTGCATTATCTATATGTAAGGGGAAGGAAATGTCGCTCTCTGTCTAAAACCCTTCTGCCTTTGCCTCTTCTTTTTATATTGAGTGAAAAGGTGAGAGTTGTTTTCTAATGAATCTGCACTCAAGCAAAACAATGACTTCAAAGAACCCATCATCCACCTGGAGAGAAAAGCAAAAACTAAACATGTAAATCTCTTCCTTCCACCAATTAATTTGATTCCGCTTTTAGTTTGCTCAAAGTTTCCAAATTTCAGAAACAAAAGAGAGGCCTAAGACTTTCAAAGTTTCCAAATTTTCTGCTGTGCAGTTAATCTCACACAAAATGCCGAATGTAGCATGAGTGCAGTTAATCAAATTATGCAAAACCAGCTTTGCGCTCTTCTAATCCATCCGCACTCGACCCTGTTGTAAATTGGCTCAAATTTTTTATTTGAATTAATTGTGTTTTCTTTGATTTGTGACCCTTGGGATTGTCAAGAGGCACTTAGAGGGTTAAGTGATCAAAGAGACACAAGGCAGGACGTGCACAAGCTAAAAGGAAGGGAATGTCAGCCTTTGTCAAAAAGTAGGGAACAAAAGACACGTTTCTGCAGCCGTAAAAGAGAATATTATGGGCTGCTGATGATGCATGGCTCTAAGCTTCTTTATGGGCTGTGTGTGCTGTAAGCCACACTAGATGGAGAGAAAAGGTGTGGGCAGCTTGCCTTTGAAACCAATTGGAGGGGTGCGGCAATTGGTGAGGCAGAAGGTGAATTCATATTCTTTCTCCTTTGTGTGAAGCCGTGCGCCACTCTAAGAGAGTTTTGGAGTTGCTGCTCCTCTTTGTTGTAGCTGCACATTTGTACAGTTTCCCTGTCTGATCAGTGAGAGAAAAATCCATTTCTCTACTGGTCTCTGGGTGTAGAACTATTTGTTCTCTCGGTGTGTGAGTGACTTGGATGTATTTGGGATTTGGGTTGTGAGAGTAAGGGCTGGCCCTAGGCCTGGGCGCCGAGGGCGACGGCCATGGGCTTACGAATTAGGAGGGCCTAAAAAAATTTATATATTACCAAGAGCCCAAACTTAAATAAAATAAAATAAAAAAATAAAATTTAAATTTTTTTTGAAAAAAAAAAAAAAAAAAAAAACACCGTTTCTATTTCCAGCCAGAAGAACTCTTCTTCCCATAAAACAATTGCAGGCTTCCTCTTCTTCCAATAAACAAATTGCACGCTTCCTCTCTTCCCATAAAAAAAATTTGCACGCTTCCTAAGCCACCTTTCCGCTTTCCACCCTATTCTTTTCACTTTTTTGTCAGTATCAGACCCTTCTCTCTTTGACTATAAAACCCAACAAGATGCTCTCTTCAATATATTATTTTCAGTTTTTGTCTCATCCCACTTTTATTTTCAGATTTTTTTTCTTCTACACGTTTTCTGCAGAGGAAAACTGTGAAATATTCTATGAAGTTCGTCAATAATAATCCCAGATTTCGAATTTTATTTGCAACTGAACTAGCCTAATTAAAGAAAGTTCTGCAAGGTAGGTTGAGGCCTTTTTTTAACAAGCATAAAACAGGGCTAGCCGAATTTTATATGCTCCTTATTTGTTTTTTAAATTTAATTTTTTATCGGTTACTTTGGTTCATTGGTTGTATTTGTTTCTCTGTTGGTTATGTTTGGTGTGTTTATTTTGTTTATTTGTTGTCTGTTTCACTTTCGAAGAAGCAAATACAAAAGACCCACTTCATCTCCCCCTCGTTACCCCAAAACCACATCTCCCTCATCCCCTCCACATATTCACCCCACCTTCCCACTTCCTTCTCTTTCCCCGTTGATGAAATTGAACAATTCTTTTTTAATTTCTCAAATCTAAAAAGTGTTCAACCCCATGATTTGGAAACCAAAGGGTCTGTAGAGGTTGTCAGATATAGAGAAGATTAAGTAGAGAAAGTGGAGAATGTAGAGAGAATTGGAGCTGCAACATATTTTCAGATTTCAACTTATTTCACTTTGTATTACTTTTTTTTTTTTTTTGGTCATATTTCACTTTGTATTACTTACAACACATTTATAACTACAAGCCAAGAAGTCAAGAAGACAAGAAAACAAAGTTTCCCTAAGACAAGAAAACAAAGTTCCCTAAAACAAGGTAACCATAAAATAAGGACTTTGTGTTTCACACACAAGATGACAAGGTAAAAGGCTTCCAACTAACTAATCTATTACAAGCTAACAGAGGTTTTGACCCAAAAAAAGGTCTATAGAGGTAGCGAACGACACAAATGTCAAATTTTCCAGGTTAACGGGCCGAGGGCCCACTCCAACAACACCGATACTGTCTCCACTTTACCACATGCACAATCCTCAGGTGTGGGGTTTTATCACAAAAGGCCTCGGTATTAGTTGGAGTGGGGTAATTCTATTTAAAGTACTCTTTCTCCTTCCCTCTCTCCGATGTGGGACACAATTGGTTTCAACAACAAATATGCGACAGACGAGAAAAAAAATTTCTCACCACCCCAATATGCTAGAGATAGAGGTAGAGAGAAAGACAGAGACAGAGACAGAGATTTGGTAGAGGGTAGTGTTTGCTGCCACAAGTAGTGGGTGCCAAAATTAAATGAACAAACAAGGGCAGGTGCAACAGCAAGAAAGTGGAAAACTAAGGATTTTCGATTCTTCAGTTTCTGCCAAGGGTAAATTTGGAAATACATAATGTTTTTTCATAATTAAAGGTTGTTAGCATTTTCCACGAAATTATTCTATTTAAGCAACAAAAAAAAAGGCATGAGCAAAAAAAAAAAATTCTTGTTTACTAAGAGCAACTCCACCCATAAGGGCTAAGTCTAGGGCAATGGCAAGCAAGGGCTACCACTATTCATGTGAATAGTGTCAGCCCTTGCATTTGTTGTTCCACCCATGAGAGCAACTCCACCCATAAGGGCTAAGTCTAGGGCAAGGGCAAGCAAGGGCTGCCACTATTCACGTGAATAGTGTCAGCCCTTGCATTTGTGGTTCCACCCATGAGGGCTAAGTCTAGGGCAAGTCTAAGGCAAATACTATTCATTGTACTTTATTTCCTATTTTTTTTTATACTATAAACCATTAATTTTGATAATCTTTTGTAATTAAATTTTCGGATAAGATTTTTGGTTGTCACATGTCCATTATTTTTGAGAAAAGATTTTCGGATGAGAATCTCGGTTGCCACGTGTCTTATTCCAGATAAAATTTTCGGATATTCATTAAAAAAAAAATTATAATCTCAGATTTCAGATAAGATTTTCATCCTCTAAAATTGTGTCATGTGTCCCATGTCAGATAAGATTTTCAGATATTTTTTAAAAAATTATAATCTCATATTTCTGATAAGATTTTCACCCTCTAAAATTGTGCCACGTGTCCCATGTTAGATAAGATTTTCAGATATGTTTAAAAAATTATAATCTCAGATTTCAGATAAGATTTTCACCCTCTAAATTTGTGCCACGTGTCATCTCTATCTTATGAATCCCTCTATAAAACTACACCATCAACTCATACCTCTCACACCATCTCTTATCTATTTCTTCATTTCTCAGATTTTACAAAACACTTTCTACTCTCAATGTCAAACTTGAGGAGGGTGTTGGAGAGGCAACAGAAAGAAAGGGAAGAAATCCGGCGTAGACTTGCTGAAGAAGATCGAGACGCCGATGAAGAAGAGGAACAAATGTTTGCAGCAGCGGTGTGTATGGTTAATCAATCAAGGCAACACCGTCGTCGTGCCCCGAATGTGGACAGACGTAGAGAGTCTCGGGGTAAGAATCTCTTGGAGGATTACTTTATCCCAAATTCGTTATATCCTGAATATAAGTTTCGAGAGAGATATAGAATGCATCCACATTTGTTCCAAAAAATCATGCATGATATTTGTAATTACAACACATACTTCATTCAAAAGCATGATGCTGTTGGAGTTTTGGGTCTTATCCCGGAGCAAAAACTTACAGCTACTTTGCGGATGATTGCTTATGGGGCATCTGCAGAGCAGGTGGATGAGATTGCAAGGATGGGAAAATCTACTATCCTAGAGTGCTTGGTGAGATTTTGTGATGCAGTGGAAAATTTGTACACGAGGGAGTACCTTCGCAAACCCACGCGGAGGGACCTGCAAAGGCTTCTAAAAAAAGGCGAGGATCGAGGTTTCCCAGGAATGATTGGAAGCATCGATTGCATGCACTGGCAGTGAAAGAATTGTCCTGCTGCTTGGCAAGGAGAGTACGGGAATCAGAAGGGGCAAAAAAGTATAATTTTGGAGGCCGTAGCTTCATTCGACACTTGGGTTTGGCATGCCTTCTTCGGGGTTGCCGGATCTCAGAATGACCTCAATGTCCTTGGTCAATCCCCTGTGTTTGACGAGGTATTGCGAGGTCATTCCCCCCAGGTCACGTACCAAATCAACAATACCGTATACTCTGGTGCGTATTACCTTGCCGACGGAATTTATCCTAGGTGGACGACATTCGTGAAAACAATTTCGAATCCCCAATCTGAGAAGGAAAAAAGCTTTGCTTCCTTTCAAGAAGGTTACAGGAAAGACGTGGAGAGGTGTTTCGGTATCTTGCAAGCTCGTTGGGCAATTATCAGAGGTGCTGCTCGGATGCTAGATGAGGAGGTGTTGCGGAGTATTATGATGACTTGCATCATCCTCCACAACATGATTGTGGAGGATGAGTATGACTACGATGCTCCAGAGGTGTTTGAACCCGATCCCATGAACACGGCGTTGACAAGAATATATGAAAGGCCGATGGGACCAAATGGACTACCAATGGAGCCCGAACCATTACTTCGGGATGGTCAATTCAACAACCTCATGATTGATCGTTATCAAGAAATGCAATCTTCATATGTTCATGAGAGACGTCAAGTGGACTTGATCGAGCTTGTGGGAGAGGAAAGGCAATCACAATGGATGAAGTCAAGATTAGTGCTTTGTTTGGAATTATGCTTTGTTTTTAATTATGCTTTATTTTGTGTGTGGTGTTTTTTGGAATTATGCTTGTTTTTATTATTATGCTCTTATGTATGGTTTGTTTTGTGTGTTGTTTGCAATAAATGAAGGTGTGTTTTTAATTAATCTTTGTGTTGATGCTCAAAGGTTTTTAATAAATAGTCATATTATTTAATGCTTTGTTTATTGAATAAAAAGGAAACAATACAACAAATTAAAGGATAATACAACAATACAACAAATTAAAGGATAATACAACAATACAACAAATTAAAGGATAATACAACAATACAACAATACAACATATGGCAAAGGTGTTTCAATACAACCTAATGGTTTCCATCATTTAACCAATCCGTATTGCTAGGTCCGTCGTCTTGGAAAAGTTTTCTTCTCATCACATCCCTTCATCTTAGCTTCCAATAGGCCTTTGTTTCAGGAGACATATGGCTCGTATCCATGGCCATGATTTTCATCTCTCTATCATCCATGTCTTTTTCTTGTGCCTGCTGTTGTTGAATTGCAAATGCTTCCTCTCGTGCCATGTCCAATGCATCTTTTTTCAAGTCTCTCTCAATTCTTAGTGAGGTGTTCTTAGCTATTTGCTCCAATAATTGTACACATTCATTGTTTGAAGTGCCACCTCTCTTGGCCTTTGCCGCCTTTCTCCCAATAGGTCTCGGCGGACGTGGGAGTGGTGACTCTGTTTCCATTGGGGAGTCCAATGGCGAATCGGTTGATGGTGAATCGTGGTGCGGCGTCTCATTCAACACAACTGGCGGACCGGTGGGAATAATTTTGAATCTCGAACAATCCTTCACAACTTCCCAACATTGGAAATGCACGAAACTTTTTTTGCCTTGCCCCATGGCACCGAACCACATTTGTGCTTGTATGATCTATTAAAAATAAATAATTGGAAGTGCAAGAAAAAAAAATTATTATGCAAGAAATATAAACTATTTTGAAATGCAAGAATAAAATTGATTATACAAGAAAATATAGACAAATTGGAAATGCAAAAAGAAAAAAAAAAGATTATGCAAGAAAAAGAAATAGAATATGCAATAAAAAAAAGTTACATTAAATTGATTAAAATGGCAATTATAAAGATTTTACCTCATCGGATAGATTTTGACCGCTTCGAATGTTCTCCCTTGCTTTTGTCAACGCATTTCTTCATTTCCTTAACTCTTTATTTAGAAGTTTCCATCTACTAGACAAGGCCATTTCGGTCTGAATGGAACCCGATCTTTGACAAAATTCTCCATGAATTTTGCTCCACATATGATGGAACTTCATCTCATTGCCCGTGATAGGGTCATGACTAACATTCACCCAAGATTGACACAACGCAATATCTTCCTAAGTTGCCCACGAGCCTCCAGTTTCGACAGAGGATGCCATTTTTTTTTTTTTATACAAATGGAAAGTAGTAGAAAAATGTGAGTGGAGAGTAAAAAATATTGGAAGGAGAAGAGTTTGTATGGAGAATTGGTGTGGAAAGTGAAAAATGTGAGTGGAGAGTAAAAAATATTGGAGGGAGAAGAGTTTGTATGGAGAATCGGTGTGGAAAGTGAATAATTTGAGTGGAGAGTAAAAAATATTGGATGGAGAAGAAATTGTATGAAGATTTGGTGTGGAAAGTGAATAAAATGGATAGGTATTTATAGGGAAAAAATACAGATTTTTTTGGTATTTTTTTAAAAAAAAATCAGATTTTTTTCGATTTTTTTTGCAATTTTTTAAGCCCAAAAAACGAGAATCGTCGGATTTCTGGAAAAAAAAACCCATCGGAGAGCCCCGGTTGCGACACGTGGCACATGCGCTGAAGTCAAATTTTTTTTACCGTTGGCGCGTGTAATTCACATGCCAACAGTAAAAAAAATTTGAATTGCCACGAGGTGACGTCAGCCCTGATGTCACAGCCCTCAGGCTGAAGCCCAGGCGAAACTTGCCCTTGGGCTTGCCCGGGCTGGTGGGACCCACGCCAAACCGAGCTGCAGGCTGCAGCGCTGGAGCGCTGGAGCTACCTTGGGCTGTTGAGGGGGGCCTTTTGCCCGGGTTTGGACCTGCGGTGGAGTTGCTCTAAGGGCCTCACCTAATGTTGGCCCTAGGGCCACCAAAATGTCAGGGCCGGGCCTGGTGAGATTTAAACTCTGTAATTCCTAGGATATGTGAGAGTGTTTAATCTCCTTTGTTTGTAATCTCCTTTGGGATACTAATGGAAGTTCTTGCCATCTTCGAACTGGACGTAGGCTGCACACGGGCCGAACCAATACAAATCCTTGTGTCTCTTGGATTTTGCTATTTTCATATTTATCTTGTTGTTTCAACGGTTCCATATTGTCCACCTAGTGCAATCCGCTTCCGCTGCGCACAACAGACCCTAATTAAAGCAGCAATATTCACTCAACCCTCTTCCCAATTTCGAAAGAAACAAAGGCATCAACACAAGCATTCTTGAAAAAAAACGTTCTCGTACAAAACTATCCTTATCAACAAATCTTAAAACAATGGCCATTTGCTCTATGTTAGATGCATCTTTTGCTTCATTAACAAGAATACAATAAGTCGATTCCTCAACTTCCTCACGAATTTTAATTCTCACTTTGTTAGGGAGAATATGCAACATCTCCTTTTGAATCAATGGTTAGCATTTCTCAAGGCATTCTCTAAAACAACTTCAGCACTTTTATCATTCCAATGTGATGTATATTTTATCAATTCAATGAAATTTCCTCGATTCATTAAGTCTATGGATTCATCATGACCTCTAAAAGCACATGCTTGAAATGTAAGCCACCAAACACTCTCAATTGTTGCCTTTAAGCCACCGAACATTCACAATATGTTGAGATTATTTCATTAAATCATCAACATATCTTACACAAGTGTTATTGTAACATCCCGACCCAAAATAAGATTATTCATAAATTAATTTAATTAAATTAAATATGAAGTTACAATTTTGCTCTCGGGGTAGGGGTAAAATGGTCATTTGTTAATCCAGAAAGACTTTGGGGCATTGAGTAGTATTTTTACATAAATCGTATTGAGATGAGTTCGTAGATATGTAGTAGGCTTGAATCGGAGTTGTAACAACAAAGATACGATCTAAAACCTCTCAGTGGCACAATCGTAATATTTTTGAAATTGAATTTTAATAAAAACAGAAAACCCTCCCATTTCTCTATCCCTCTCTCTCTCTCTCTCTCCCGTACCCCCCCCCCCCCCCCCCCCCGGGGTCTGTTACAGCAACGACGGTTTCACCGTCACCACCGCCCACCACTCCGGCCGGGACCAGTTCCATTCGAACCGCCGCTCCTCCCCCGACCTATCCCAACCCATCGCCACCTTCGTGACGCAGCCCAGCCGCCGGAATCTGCAGAAATCGCGCCTGGAATTGCAGAAAATTTTCGACGCTCGTTTGAGCGTTTCCGGCCACCGTTTTGGTCGAACCAGGTATGGATCTTGAACCTCTCAAGCTGTTCTTGCCGTTGGTTATGTTAGTTTTAGGAAATTTCTGTGTTTAGCAAATCAAATAAGCGATGGAAGTTTGGCCAATTTTCGACCTCCTATTCAGGCCACTTCTGTCTACTTTTTGGGGAAGGCCCAGGAACAAAAGTTGCTCTACTGCATGTGATTAACCTAACCAGGAAGTCTTGGCCGGCGGTTTGGAGTTTTTCCGACAGCCGGAAATTTCTTTGGACATCCACACGCTGCCCGTGCGTGGGGTGGTGCGTGGGCCACGTGTTGGCCTGTCATTGTGTCCTAAAATGATCCTTGTGTTGTCCTGAGTGTGACGCTATTCTCGGATTTCAATTTGGAAATCGTTTGATAGTCGATCGGATATCGCATATTAGGCGTTATCCGGGTTCAATATGTTCGGGCCGTTAGATCGACTCCAATTTAATATATGTTGATCTAGGAACTTCTAGGATCGTGTAGAATTTCGCGGATTGTGAATCGGAGTCTCGAATGTTCCGATTCAATAACTTAAACTTTGCGTTTTACGATACCCGTCCAATCGTGCGATCGCGAGCGATCTAACCGCCCGATTCAGACCAAACTTGAAGAACATGTTTATTAAACCTTGTTGAACCCTTAGAAATTTCCAAATCGGAAATCGGAGGTCGTGGACCTCGTGGGCCCTGTTGACTAAGTTTGGGCAATTTGACTCTCAGTTGACCGTGAGTCTTCCGAGGTAGTTTCACCCTTCATGAAGTACTAGCACGACCGTGTGAACGAGTCTTGACCATTATTTGAGTTATTTTGATTATATTGGGAGTATGAGCTTGTTTATAATATCTTATGGAATTCTTGGATATTATTTTGATAATTGAAATTATGAAATAGATGAGCATGGGATACTTGATTTTGGTGGGTTTGTGAAAGTGAGCCTTGGGCTCAATTATGAATATTAGGAAGTGAATGGACATTGTTTTCAAATAAATGGCATGGTTTTGTGATGGAAATTTTAAGCATTTGAATTTAATGGTTTATTGAAATTCATTTTATATTTAATAGTTGAATTTATTATTTTTGTAAAGTATTTGTGATATATGTGGGTTTTGACATATTAGAGTATCTTGAGTTATATATATATATATATATACAATACTTGAGGAAGTGCTATCTTTGTTGATTATGTGTGAGGTACTTGGGATGTTGTTGTGAGATGTGGAAAGATGTGAGATTAGAATGTCAGTTTGAAGTGATATAAGCACTACCCTATGTACTTCCCCAGATTATATGCTTGAGAGTTTATTGTTTATACTATGAATAGGTAATTGGAAAAATTGAATTAAGGAAGGGAATATTATTTTTATAATATTTATATAAGAGTTACGAACTCCACCATCATATGTACCTTCCCTGGTCACTATACCCAGACGTGGCATTGGATTTTTCAGTGTGTGGGCTTCCTTGGTTACGGATTCTGGAATTGATTGATACTTGGAAATTGTGGATATGGTTTGGATATGTCATAACCCAGGGCATCCTTAACGGGTGTCGTTGTAGACCCTTGATTGGGTAGTCTGCGCACGTAGAACTGTCGCAGGTGTACGAGTCTTGAGGATTCGATCGTACGTGCTGGCTGACAGTTAGTCCCCCGGTTGGATGGCTAGTTCCCTAGCCACATAGTCAATTGAGGATTCTTCCATGTGGACTAGCCAAACGATCCCTGGTTGGATTGTTTTCCCCAGTACATGATGTGCATCATCATATGTACCTCCCCTTCAATATTGATACTTGAAAACAGTGGATATGGATACGTGGATATGTCGGAACCCGGGGCATCCTTAACGAGGTGTCGTTGTAGACCCTTGATTGGGTAGTCTGCGCTCGTAGGACTGTTACAGGCGTACGGGTCTTGAGGATTCGTCCGTACGTGCTGGCTGAGAGTTAGTCCCCTGGTTGGACAACTCGTTCCCTAGTCACATGGGTGTTGAGGATTCCTCCATGTGGTCTAGTTAAACAATCCCCAGATTGGATTGTTGTCCCCTGGTACATGATGATGGTGAGAGGTAGGTGTATTTATATATATATATATATATATATATATATATATATATATATATATATATATATATGTTCATTTATAGGCATATATGTATATGTGAATTCGTTTCTGGTTTGAAATTCGTGAGATTGTGTTTCGTAAGTACTCTGTATAGGAATGAATGTTTAAGCCCTGGATAGGGTATGGTTGCGAGGAAAGCACTGATAAAGGGAAAGGAACTCATAAAGTGTTCAGGTGTTGCCTTGTCGAATTTGATGTAGCAAAGAAATCTAAATTTATTCTGATAGGACCCACCTCGAATTCCTCGGAACCCGAGACGAATCCTGTGGAAATTCCGACATCATACCGATGCCGGGCCTACTTACTAAAAACCGAGACTTTCTACTGAAATTTTGACAGAGTCTCCCATGTAAATTAACTTTTCCCAAATTTTCAACATGTTAAAAATTCACAGTTTATATCCCAACTGGCAGCATGCACAAGTTATCAACATGCAAATACATAATAGGCATCCGACCTTCAAATGGTTCGAAACAAAACCAGCAATGTTCTTAAGTTGGATACTACATAAACAATACAATTAAAGATCTCAAACAACTTTACGAATAGTACCGAAATCATCAAACAGGGTTCAAATCCAACAATTACATCAAAGTCCAATCACATACTTAGAAACAAACAAACCTTTTAAACATAGTATATTTCGCAGCTGCACCTAGGTGAGACCCCAGGCTACCTACGTACCCTTATACAAGGGATCAAGCCACACATAGTTCTTATATCAATGGTCACAACTCTGATTCCGACAAAACAAAATGAACACATTCTCAATCTCTTTCTTTATATCAGTTCAACCTCACAACCAGACCCTATCCAAGGCGTATGTACATTGAACACATTATCAATTTCTTCCCTTTATATCAGTTCAATCCCGCAACCATACCCTATCCAAGGCGTATGTTGCCGTACAACACTTTCCAAACAAGGGCTTAAACATTCATACAAGTCACTATGCCAAATTTTACTTTCCACAACACTACATAGGCATCGGTGAAACGAAATACCGATGTTGTTAGTATATTAGGCATCGGTTTTATAAATAATAGGACTAAAAGTACATAAAGGCATCAACACAAATTTTTGGTTTTTCCTACCGATGCCATTGATTATATGTAGCATCAATGATTGAAATATACCGATGCGCTAAAATTGTTGGGTGAAAAATAAATTTAAGCGCCAATTTAGCTCCAATGCCAAAAGCCTATAATTGACCGCTACAGTGTTTTTCCCCTAAAAAAATTTCAGTCCCTTTGTGAAAATTTCAGATTCCCCCTTCTCACAAAAAATTTCCCTCTTCTCTCTCTCAGTACCCACAGACGACAGTGACTGAGAGCTCCCATCTTCTCACCTTCAAACTCCCTATCTTCTCTCTCGTGATACCCCCATTCACCCTAAACCCTCTCTCACTATACCCAGTCACCGACACTCTCTCATCACTCTCTCATCCAGTCACAGATAGTCACTCTGCCTGCCTCCTCTTCGTTTTGAGATCTGTGCTCTTCGGTCTTCTCCTTCCTTCCTCTCGACGCTTCTTCTTCAGCTAGGGTTCGTAACTCCGATCCTTTACCGGTACGTGCTTGCTTTTGCGTTTTAATTGCTCTATTTGTTTTAGGGCTCTGAGATTGCTCATGTTCTCTGTGTTGTGAATTACTTTCTATTTTCGAAATTTTAGTGAAGTTAAAGTCATAGTTTGGCAGATCTATACACGGCATTTTTTGATTTGGGTAATTTGTTATACATATAATTTTAAAGTTTAGGGTTTGATTATTCTTCATTTGAGTTCTATTATTTTTCATAGATGTTGCATGTTGCAATTTGAAGCTTATTTTTCAGTTTATTAAGGGTTGGGGTTTTTTGACATATTGTTTACTGAAAATGGGTGCCTTCTTTCAGAGACTGGGTAAGGGCACCGCAATAACCCTCAACAACTCATTTGGAGGTCAGTTGAAGTCCAAATTTTGCATTCCCTTTGGAGCTCACGCAGCTGCCTTTGGTGGAGTCTCTTATCTCTGCCTATACTGAATCTTGATAACTACAGGTAAGACAAAACATCTTCCTCTTCAATTTATGCTTTTACTCTTTTGAGTGTATTTGTTTCTCACTATTTGAGTTCTGAGTTTCGTATGCTTCTATTTATGCTTTTACTATTTCTATTTGGATACCATTCTGTTTAAAATTGTTTGAATACTCTAGTTTGGTTTTTGAGTGTTAGTAAAAAAACTTTGGTTCTTTGTTGGCAGCTGTGGGAAATATTGTGATGCAATTTTATTTAATTGATGGAAGGTCAATTTTGTGCCTGTAATTTCCATTGCAATGGATGGCTTAGAGTGTAAATTCGATGCTTTCTGTTTGGAGCTTTTTGTGTCTGCATGGTTTTTTGTATCTTTCCAGCATTGTATGCTTTTTGAATGTGGCTCATTTTGAGAATGGAAACCAATGATTGCATTTATGGACCCAAGTCGTACCTTTCATGACCCAAACTCACCGGATGAGGCAGGGAGGGTTCAATACATTGTGAAAGCTTTGAACCATGCTAGTATTGACAACATCTTTTTGATCCCATACAATCCTGGGTAAGTAAAGTGGTTTGTTTTTTAGAATATATATACACATTTATGACTATTACTAATATATTTCCAATTAATATGTAGGGGTCATTGGATCCTTACAATCATTGACGAAGAGAAAAACAATGTGTATATCATGGATCCTCTTGGGGCTCGTCACCCTCATGATGTGTGGAAACGTATTGTAAATGCGTAAGTCGTTCTTTTTTAATTATTTCCTTAATATGTCAACTTTTTCATTTGTATTACAGCCTGAAATCTTCTATTATTTTTGTGCTAAAGTGGAATTAAACAATTCAATGCGGAAAAGGGGAGAGGCATGCGTAGACCACCAACATGGATTATGCTTTCGGTATATGTGTATTTGACAATTTAGTAAGATTAATTTTAGGGAACGTAAGTACTAAATGCTGAATGTGTATTGTGCATAATGTAGGGTGCTCCTAAACAAACTGATGGAAAGATGTGTGGTTATTGTGTGATGCAGTACATTAAGGAAATTTGTGAAGATTCAAACCTTGCATTTCGAACTAAGGTACTTATACAAATTATATACAGCTTCAGTTTTAGATTTAGGCTTTGTTAAGGATTGGATGATTGGGTTCAACTGAAATTCCAATTTTTTTTTATTCCTTTGTTTGATGCTGTTCCTTTTCGACTCTGGCAATGTTTCCAGCTTTGAGGTGACTTTTTTTTTGTATGGATGAATGTTAAATATAAAACCTTATTGTGCATCGCTTCTTATTAAAGATTTTATATAGTTTTTCTTTAGCTTCTTGTTAAAGATTATGCATAGCTTCTTGGTAAAGATTTTATATAGTTTTTCTTAATCTTACATAGTCTTTTCATTTCATTTCAGTATGTGAGAAGTGGGAAAAAGAAGGCATTTTACACCCAAATGGAATTGGACGAGGTTCGAGATGAATGGGCATGTCATGTGCTAGAGTGAATTTGAGTTTGAACATTCTCCTTGTTTTTGTAGTATTTTGCTTATTTATGTATGGATGATGTATGAATTTTGGTTTATTGGCAGAACTCATCTGTGCACCTTATATAGGGATGTTTTTTGATGTTGCAATGGCAATATATATGAAATGGATAAGATGCCTTTATATTTTGAGACAGAAACTATGTAAAATATGATGTGAAATGTGGAAATTGCTTACACTTTATTTGTAACGAGGATGTCTATTGTGTATAACAACCTCAGTTTTGCCATAACAACTGAAGTTAAAAATTAAAAACAACATCAGCACTATCTGGGAACCGAAGCCTATAATTTGAAAGGTCAATAATATTTGTAGAAAGTCAAACTATTTGTTGGTTTTTCACTTCAGCATAAGTACAAAAAACGAATGCGTAAACCATAATTTGCAACGGCAAAGACATCTTTTCTGAAGTGGTAAGTCAGTACACGCTTCAGTATACACAAAACCATTGATGCTATAATCAGTATTTAGCATCCGTCCTGATATATGCTCTGATGCTATTAAAGGTTTTAGGCATCGGAAGTCAACGCTCTCTTTGGCATATGGTAACAACTTACGCATCGGTGATTAAGGAAAAGCGAAGTCGTAACTCATCTTTAGCGACGGGGAATGTCCGAAGCGTATCACTATATCATATGCATCGGTTACCAATACTTCGGTTCTTTGGTACCTTTAGCAACGAAATTTCGCCGAAGCTAAAGGTCATTTTTCACATAATGAGTACAGGGTACTTATGAAGCACAATCTCACGAATCTCAAACTAGAAACAAATCCGCATATACATATAGGAAATATGTATGCCTATAAATGAAAATATATATATATATATATATATATATATAGATCTATGACTGCACCCACCTCTCACCATCATAATGTACCAGGGGAAAACAATCCAACCGGGGATTGTTGACTAGCTCACAAGTATCCGTCCTCAAATGACCATGTGGCTAGGGACAAGCCATCCAATTGGGGGACTGACACTCAGCCATCACATACGGACGAAAAATCAAGACCCGTACGCCTGAAATAGCCCTACGCTCGCAGACTACCCAATTAAGAGTCTACAGCGACACCTCGTTAAGGTATGCCCCGGGTTCCGTCATATCCACATATCCATATCCACTGTATCCAAGTACCAATATCCAAGGGGAGGTACATGTGATGATGCACATCATGTACTGGGGAAAACAATCCAACCAGGGATTGTTGACTAGCTCCCAAGTATCCGTCCTCAAATGACCATGTGGCTAGGGACGAGCCGTCCAACTGGGGGACTGACACTCAGCCAGCACGTACGGACGAAAAATCAAGACCCGTACGCCTAAAATAGCCCTACGCATGCAGACTACCCAATTAAGAGTCTACAGCGACACCCCGTTAAGGCATGCCCCGGGTCCCGTCATATCCAAACCTTATCCATATATCCATTTCCATGTATCCCAGTGTCCATATCCACTGTTTCCAAGTACTCATTTCCACTGTTTCCAAGTATCATCATCCAAGAGAAGGTACATATGATGGTGGAGTTCGTAATCCCTTATATAAATATTGTAAAAATAATATTCCCTTCCTTAATTCAATTTTCCCACAATACTTATTCATAGTATAGACAATAAACTCTCAAGCATAATCTATATCCAGGGAGGTACCTAAGGTAGTGCTAATAGCACTCAAACTGACATTCTAACTCGTGTCTTTCTAGCATCTCACATCAACAACCCAAGTACCCCACACATAATCAACATAGATAGCATTTTCTCAAATATTATATATATGACTCAAGATACTCGAATATGTCAAACCCACATATATCACAAATACTTTACAAAAATAAAGAATTCAACTATTAAATATAAAAAGAATTTAAATAAACCATTAAATTCAAAAGCATAAGATTTCCATCACAAAACCATAAAAAATAATCTCATAGACCCACATAATCAACATAAATCAAATGACGGTCAAGACTCATCCAAAAGGGTCGTTCTAGTACTCCTCGAAGAGTGAAACTACCTCGGAAGACTCACTGTCAACCGAGGGCCAAACTGCCCAAACTTGGTTAATCGGGCCCGCTGGACCCGTGACCTACATTTTACGATCCGAAAGTTTCTATGGGTTCCACAAGGTCTAGGATACACGTCCTTAAAGTTTGGTCCAAATCGGACGATCAGATCACTCACGATCAACGGTTAACGTAAAATGCAAACTTTAAGTTATTGAATCGAAACATCCGGGGCTCCGATTCACAATCCGTCGAATCCTACACGATCCTAGGAATACCTAGATCAACATATATTAAATTGGAAGCAATCCAACAGTTCTAACGTATCGAACCCGGAAATCGCACAATATGTAAAATCCGTTCAGGGTTCAAACGTTATCCGAATTGAGATCCGCAAATTCCTATGCACTCGTGACAACTAGTAGATCATTTTAGGACAAAAGATGGCTCTACCACACTGCCCATGCGCCGCCACATACACCGGCAGCGCATGGGTGTCCAAAGTGATAACGGCTTGCCAGAAAAACTCAAAATCACGGACCAAGACTCCTACCATAGGTAATACACCTAATTTGGAGTCACTTTTGTTCTTGGACCTACTCCGAAAAATGGCCAGAAGTGGCCGGATCGAAGGCCGAAAACTAGCAGATTTTCAATCGCTTCTTTAACCAATTAAATGCAGAAATTTCTCAAACCTAACACAATCAGCAGCTAGATCACGTCGAGAGGTTAGAAAAACATACCAAGATCGTAAGAATTGGTGCCCAAAATAGTTCGAACGAACGATGGAAAAATCTGTCAAAATCTGGCGTCTTTTTCTTTGATTTCCGGTGGCTTCCGGCGATGGTGGCTGTCACGACCCGACTCCCCTAGCATGATATTGTCCGCTTTGGACCCCCCTCTCCGCCCTCACGGTTTTGTTTCTGGGAGCTCACGAGCAACTTCCCAGTGGGTCACCCATCCTGGGATTGCTCTAGCCCCTAACTCGCTTAACTTCGGAGTTCCTAAGAATTCGAAGCCAGTGAGCTCCCAAAATGTCTCGTGCTAGGAAGAAAAGTGCTCACACATTTAAAGCACTTCACCTTTCCCTCCCCGAGCGATGTGGGATTGCTCACCGTTCTTGTTTCCCTAAGATACGGGTCTTACAGTGGCGGCCGGGCTTGGCTAGGATTGGAAGAGGAAGACCAACCGATCATTTTAGGACCAGTCCCGGCTCAGGAGGTGGCCAGACATGGCGGCGACGTGGCTAGTACTGTTCTGGTGAACAGTAACAGGGGAGGGGGGTCGCGCGCAGAGGGAGGAACTGGAGAGAGAGAGAGAGAGAGAGAGAAATGAGGGATTTTCTGTTTTTTATCAAAATTAAATTTCAAAATAATTACGATTGTGCCACTGAGAGTTTTTAGGTCGTATCTTTTTCGTTACAACTTCGATTCGAGCTTACCACATGTCTACGGACTTGTCTCAATACAACCTGCATAAAGGTACCAGCCACTGCCCTTAAATCTTTCCGGATTAAAATGACTATTTTGCCCCTACCCTGAGGACAAAATTGTAAATTCACATTTCTTGAATTTAATTAAATTCACTATTCCTTTTATTTTGGGTCGGGGTGTTACATATTTGTTGGTTTTACTTTAAATAATTGTATATTATCAGAATTGTGACTATTGAAAGAAGAACTACGTGTGGCTTGATCCCTTGCCTAAGGGTACCTAGGTAGCTTGGGGTCTCACCTAAGTGCAGCCGTGAAATAAACTATATTTAAAAGGGTTTGATCGATTTTGAGTTTGTGATTGGATTCTGAGGTGGTTATTGGATTTGAATCCTATTTATTTTTATAGTTGGGTTCGGTTTTTGAATATGTTGGTATGCCTAAAGCTTGATTTAAACTTGAAGGAGATTAAATGCTTGTTTATTCCTCAGTTATCACTTGAATGAATGTTATTAAATAGTGTATGCGGTTCTGACAGGTCTGAGGGCCTTTTCAAAGTAAACGATTGATTTTAGGTTTGGTTATATTGTTTAACGGGCCTGAAGCCCTTATAACTGCTAGTGGTGCTGCCTTGATTTATTTGGAGGTTGGAAGTCTTTTCTGTAAACTATGTGTATTGCATTGTGTGTGCTGCCAGTTGGGATACAAACTGTGATTTTAACAGGTTGAAAATTTGGGAAAAGTCAAATTTACAGGGGAGACTCTGCCGAAATTTCCGCAGAAAGTCTCGGTTCTTAGTAAGTGGGCCTGACATCGGTGTGATGTCAGAAATTTCCACAGGATTCTTCTCCAGTTCAGAGGAATTCGAGGCGGGTCTTGTCAGTTATGTGGTGAAGATGGAGCTCCAACATGTTTCAAAAATGCACATTTCTTTCCATCATTTACTCTTTTCCAATTATTGAACCCTTCAGTAATTAGTGAAGACCCATTTGCTGGATTCTTTTCAAACACAAAGCATGGTAAACAATATGTTTTATCTGTTATATGAGAACACTCTAACCATGAAAATTGTGAGAACCAAGAATATTGAAATCGACGTCTTTGTTGCCCTAACAAAGTCTTTGGATACTTAAAAAGTTTAGGTTGATAAGACCCTAATTTGATATAAGCCCTTCAAATCTCATCACACTAATTAATGGGGTGTTCACAAATTGGAATACGTTTCCCTGGATCTCGTTCTAAAGAACTAGGGTCAAACTGAATTGAAGTATCAACATTAGATGCAGAAAGTGTATTCTTAGTATCAACATTAGATTCAAAAGGTGTATTCTCATTATCATTACCACTTTTTCTAAAGAATGAATTAATAGTATTTTCTCTCTTCGCCGGTCTATTATCATCATGTAACATTATATCCTAACAAAAAAAATTATACACCAACTTAATGTTGAGAACCAAAAATACGTATATAATCAATAAATATAAACAATAACAACTTAATTACTATGTGAAATAGAAAATTTATCAATTGAAATCTTGCATATATAATTATTGTTGTCTCTTTTCTTGTTGCTCTAAGAATCCCCAAAATTTAACGCTCAAACCTTAAAAATCTAACAATAATAATTCAACGGGTTAATCGTTATTAGTCCTTGAACTTAGTCCTGATTTGCATTTGAGTCCCTCAATTTCCAAAATCGTTCCTGTAGTCCTTTAACTTCAGTTTCGTTAGGACAAATGGTCCTACTGTCAATTTTGTTAACTTTTCTGTTAAATGCAAGGGCAAAATTGTATTTTTGTATTAAAGTGATTAAAATATGAATAAAAAATTAAAATTAAACTCTATCTCTCCCCCCCCCCCCCCCCTCTATCTCGATTTCTACTCCCCCCAAACTTTATTTATTTATTTATTTGGTTTTTTATTTGATTTTCTTTTATTGTTATTTTAAAGATGTGATTTTTTATTCATTTTTTTTGTTTTAATATAAAAATATCATTTTGCCCCTGCATTTAACAGAAAAGGTTAACAAAATTGACGATAGGACCATTTGTCCTAACGGAAGTGAAGTTAAAGGACCACGAGAATGATTTTGGAAATTAAGGGACTCAAATGCAAATCGGGTCTAAGTTCAGGGACCAGTAAAACAATTAACCCTAATTCAAATTTAGAATTAAATAAGAAGGAAGAGATAAACCTACGAATGTTGAAGAACCCACTGAATGATTTTGAAAATGAAGATAGCAGATGTTTCAGTGTACTTGTCTCTTTTACTTTGTTTCGAAGCCCTCTTGTTTTCTTGGGGGTTTAATGATATGCTAATATTTTAATGATTGTTTTGATCAATATAGAGAAACTAATGAAGCAGCATGCATGGGCTGAGAAAAAAAAAATACACGTTTCATATTCCTTTCCTCTTTTTTTTAATCTTGTTGTAAAGGTGCTTTTGTCTGGCCTTAATCCTTTGTGTGGGCTGGGAAAAAAAAAGTGTTGTGTAGTGCTAGTGGGCTAATATTTAATTATAGTATAATTGTTTATAGGGATATTCGTAGAAATGTCACCTGAACTTATACCTTAATTTTAATTTGTCACCTGAAAAAAAAATTCAAGAGAAATGTCACCTTAACTTTTCAAAATTCATGATTTGTCATCTAATTTTAACACCATCCAATTTTCCATCTATTTTCAAGGGTAATTTAGTCTTTTTATTTTCAATGATATTTTAAAAATGAAAAATTTATTATAAAAAATTTAAATATCTTTTAAATAATTAAAAATGAAAAGAAAAATTAGGAAAAAAAACTTCTCTCTTCCTCCTCGTGTGGCTGGGGAGCCCAGTGCACCACCATCCCATTAGTTGCTTTTATTAGCAACTCATTTACCAAAGGTGTCTTAAAATTGTCCTTGAGAGACCATAAGAAGGGTACCCCGCTGGCTTCCAAAGCTTGAGCCATCTCCATAAGCTTCTTCTCCGGTGGCCTTGCGACCCCAAAACTAACATACACCACGAAGGATGCAGCCTTTTGTTTGTCAAGCCAGGACAGGCAACCAGTAACATCGTCTACGGCTGTTAGGGCTTCCGGCAGTGGAAGGGATGCAGCAGCAACTAGATTGAAAGGTTCGACATAAAAAGCTTGTTGAATTTGGAGGAGAGAAGTTTTCTTTTTCCTAATTTCTCTTTTCATTTTTAATTATTTAAAAGATATATAATTTTTTTTAAATGAATTTTTCATTTTAAAAATATCATTAAAAATAAAAAGACTAAATTACTCTTGAAAATAGATGGAAAATTGGATGGTGTTAGCATTAGATGACAAATCATGGGTTTTGAAAAGTTAAGGTGACATTTCTCTTGAAAAAAATTTTAAAGGTGACAAATTGAAATTAAGGTATAAGTTCAGGTGACATTTCTACAAATATCCCTTGTTTATACATTGAAACTTAAATTGGAAACTTAGCACTGGGCTGCAACCCACTAGAGCCCCTTCTTAGTTCCATCTTTGGTAGTGTGGCTAAAGATTTGTATAAATTATATAAATATATAATATAATAAGAAAAAATATAAAACTTTGTCGGTACAATCACTTTAATACAATCACTTTATATATATTCTAAACGGGGAGGGTTCGGGTTGGGGATTAAAATACCATCCTCGCCCCTCGCCGAATGTCATACCCAAAAAATTTCTCATACCTATCTCTATACCCGTTTTTTGTCCTTCATACGCAACTCATTAAGGTCAAATCCCCGTGAAGACCTTTCCCCGTGGGGAAAATTGTCATCCCTAGAAAAAATAGATGAGACTCACCCCAACCGAAATGTTAAATCCTATATGGAATAACATTTTTCTCTCTTCCTGTTATTTTTGGTTGTTTGACCTTGTGATGTTATTTTATTATTTTATTATTATTTTTTAATTAATGTGCCTAGATTGTAGTAAACCAATAAACAATATGTAATAAAATAATATTTTAATTTGACATATCGAGTGAAATGTAAAAGTCCATGGCCTTTCTTAAGATTTTTTGAAACAAAAGGCTAAGGCTGTGTTTGGATCATGAAAAGTGATACTTGGGGATGGGAAATCAATTGATTTCTCATGTTTGGTACGTCCATGCATGGGAAATGGTTGCCTGGCACATGAAAAAATAAGGGGAAAAATGTAACTCTCCTCCCCCTTAGGTTTCATTTTCCCTTCCCATGGGAATGGGAAAACGAGCCAGCATTAAATGCAGACTTTTCATGACCATTTTGTTATCGTTAACAATTTAGAATTACAATATAGCATTAAATGCATTCTTTTGTTATTTCATTTCATATGGGTATAATTGAAAAATTAAACAAACTTTATTTTACATTCTACACAAACCAAACATGGGCAAGGAAATAAAGTGGTATTTTCTGGTTACTTGCCCAACAACATTACCAAACATGGGAAAAGAATCTTCCATTTCCCATCAAATCCATTCCTTGAACCAAATGCGGCCTAAAGAAAAAATAACCGTGAAAACTGGAAAAAAAAAAGAAAAAAGATAGGCAATTAATAAGAGTGGGTTGTGTGTGGCTCTTTGTTAGCAGGTGGGTTGTGAGATAGGAAAGAGGCTGGGTTGTGGGGAGAAAAATTAAGAAGTCTATAATCAGCGTACTGAAGGAGTAGCGTTTTTGTTTTATTTTTCTATTTTTCTAACATAAATTAACGGTGTTAGCAACTGTTAAGTTAAACATCATATGTCAAAATAGGCTAAATTGGTGATTTGCCCATGAACTTGTACCTAACTTATTGACCCTCGATCTTTTTTTTATTTAGAAAATTAAGGATATAAACATTTTTTTTACACCAATTTCCCCATATTGTCTAAATCCTCAACATTTCATCCAATTTTCTGTTAAATTATTAAAAATAATATTACTTTTTTGGAAAAAAAAAATAGAAGGAAAAGAGAACAACAACAAAAAACCCCTATCCCCACCCATTCGCGCCCCCCATCCTCTTTTTTTTTTTTTTTTCTACCCCTCCTCCTCTCTGTCCATGACACTTCTCCCCGGGCAACCAGTCCCACCCCAACACACCTTCCCCCGCCTCCCCCTCTCTCTCTCTTGTCACCCCCTTCCCTTAGGATTTGGGGTTTTGATCTTGAGTGATTAAGAGTATTTACGCAAGTTCAAAGGTCTTAAATTCGATTTCCTCATCTTCCAATATTGCTTGAATAAAAAATGAAGTATTCAGTTATGAAAAGAAAAAATGAATATTAAAATACACACAATTTTCAAGCAAGTTTGTACTTGGTTTAAATTAAAAAAAATTCGGACATAGAACTATCTCACAATGCACGTAGGTCATGTGTTTTACAATTTATCTATATATATAAAGCAAAACGCAGAGAATGGTGAAACATTCAAAATACCAGAAAATGTCCTTGGTTAATGTAAACATTAAGAATTGAAATTATTAATTAAATGAGGATAATATGGTAAATTCACACTTTTTCATATTTTAAAAAATTAAAATTAAAAGAAAAATCAGATAATAGATCTTCTTTTTATGAAACACAACTACCCATTATCTTTTTTAATTCTAAAATAATTTTTTTTTAAAAAAAAAAAAGCCTCTCGCAGGCGCGGAAGCGCATGCGGAGAGGCTAGTTGCACGAATGGTCCTTGTAAAACTGAATGGTTCATATTATTGTGTGATCGAGTCAAAGTGTAATTTGGTTTTCTTTTGTACTTTTTTTTTTTTGGGTTATCAATAGCCCAAAGGTATTTGGGTTTGGGTTGATTTTGAGCCCTAAATCCAAAAATCCAATCACCAAAACCCCCAAATGGTCCAGACTTCTCTTCATCCCTGGATGTATTTGCAGTCGGGGAACCGCAACGATTCTTCTAGAAAGTTCTATTCTACCCTCCAAATTTACTCGCCACAAATCCAAAACCCTAATCTCAATCTCTCTCTCTCTCTCTCTCTCTCTCTCTCTCTCTCTCTCTCTTACAGAGCAAGAACCATGTCTCACTTTGGTAGGTCTGGCCCTCCTGACATCGCTGACACCTACTCTCTCCTGGTCCTCAACATAACCTTCCGTAAGCCTCTGTCTCTGCTTCTGCCTCTGTTTTTATTTTTTGGGATTTAATGGCGGTAATTTGTTGATTTATTTAATTTAAATAGGTACGAGCGCTGATGATCTGTTTCCGCTTTTCGATAAGTATGGCAAAGTTGTCGACATTTTCATCCCCAGAGACCGAAGGTCGGTTGGGATAAAGCTTTTTGTTTTGTGTGTATTTTTTTCTATAATATGTTTGTTTCCGGAGAAATTGAGTAGCTTTGTTATGTTTGAAAACAATATTCATCAATGAAGAACTGCCAAGATATTGTTCTTGTTTGTAATCCCATTTAATCCTTATTTTTCTTATTCTCACGGATGCTGAGAAGATATGGGAATTCGACGCTTTTGATCATCTGTATATCGTGTTCGGGGGAGCAATTTAGCTTCTCTTAAAGTGGAGGACTAGGAACTTGTAGGAAGTGCAAATTTGAATTATGTCCTTTTCCCCTAAGTTTTTGTTGTATTTGTTTCAGTAAATTGTTTTTCTATTTGAAGACTGGATTTTGGGTATTTAATTTCCTTTTGTGGTTTAGGACTGGCGAGTCTAGGGGTTTTGCTTTTGTGCGATACAAATATGCCGATGAAGCACAGAAAGCAGTTGAGAGGCTCGATGGTATGCACATTTTTATTTTTAGAAGCATTACTATTATTGTTATTCCTATTATTTTAATCTGGGTTTAATTTTCCTTTTTAAAAAAAATAAAATTGTCTCGGCTTCCTAATTGTCTTGAAAATGTTAAATACTTTTCAGGAAAAGTTGTTGATGGTCGAGAGATAACTGTTCAGTTTGCAAAATATGGGCCAAATGCGGAGAGGATGTAAGTTTATCATTTTTGGATGTTTCTTATATATTGGATTCATGATAGCTGAAGCTTATCTTGAGTACCGTATGTACCTGAACTATGAACTTCTAATAGGGTCTCCATATGCTTTTGCTACTATTTGTTAAAACTTAGTCTATTTACTATTTGTTGCATAGGTTGCAGTTGTTTTCTATGAATCCTATACTCTGTTTTATGTTAGCAATTTTGTATGTATTGTTTGTTCTTTTTTATTTAACTAAACTTAAAAGCCCTCATTTTGTTCCCAAGGGGTTTTGATTGTGGAACCAAAGTTTATTTGTTAGACTAGAAGGGTTTCTGGCATGGAATCATGCAAGGATCCCATATAATCATGGCTTTGGCTTCACACCTGCAATGCCTCCAAGCCAAAACTGAAGGTTTCTGATCTGCAAATTTGTGAAGGAAAACATTTTTCCATTTTTTTTAATGACTGGACCAGAGGAATGAGTTGTGACATCATCCGCCATTTTTCTTCTTCTTGTTCAAAAGTGACCGAAAAATTATGAATAATGGGGCAATCTGTGGTGGCGCGTAGGAGCTCATGGCAGCATCAGAAGGTTGTAGTGAGGTGGGGCCATCGGGATAGGATTAGATCTGGTGGGGTGGCAGTGGTCGTGGTTGTGGTTTAACGGAGATGGTCTTGGGTTTAATGGTGGTGATTGTAGAGGTGGTGGGGTGGCTGTGGTGGTATGTTTGTTTTTTATCATGATGGTAGGAGATGTGGTGGTGTGTTCACTGGTCATGATTGATGTTGCAGGTAATAAAAATAAAATAAAAAGAATATGGGGTAGAAGTAGATATATAGAGATGAGAGAGAGTTTTTTATTAATTTTTTGCCCCCTTGTTGTTAATAAATACATGTGGCTTACATTTGGAGTCAATGTAAGCAGACATATGGGACCACACTGTCCACACACACTTAACAGATTTGTTAATGGAATGGTCCATATGTAAGGTTTATTCGTGTTCGTGTATGAGTTCGTAAACACTAATTAGTTCGGGGTTAACTTGAAAAGGGCCTAAGAGTTTGGGGGGTTTATGTAGTTGACACTTTTGTTTGTATATTTACAGTAAGTTGTACTTGAAATGATGTTATTTGAACTGCATTGATAATGAATTCGAACCTTGAAAAGCTAATTTTGTTTGTTATGTAGCTTCTATTTACCGTTCTTTTCCTGATCTCCCTTGTTTCAGTCAGAAAGGAAGGATTACTGAAGCTCTACCAAAATCAAGGTACAGGTCAAGAAGTCGCAGTCCTCGGAGAAGGTTAGTCTCTTCCCTTGGTCTTTCTTTGTGATGGATTGTATTCTGTCATATAATTTGAAGGATCCTGAACTGAACCTTCTATTTTACAAGTGAACGTGTAATACGTACTATTTAAAATCTTCCAGGTACCGAGATGACTACAGAGACCGTGACTACAGGAGGAGAAGTCGCAGTAGGAGTTTGGATAGGTATGACCGTGACAGATACCATGGGAGGGACAAAGACTATCGTCGACGAAGCAGGAGCCGCAGTGCCAGCCCTGATTACTATAGGAGCAGGAGAAGAGGGCGCTATGATGATGAAAGGCGGAGTCGAAGTCGAAGTAGGAGTCCAATTCGAAGTCGTTCCATTGATAGGTTTTAAGCTCTGCTAATCATTATTTAAGTTATGTTCATAATCAAATACTAGCTCTTCCTTTATGATTATTTTTAATTTATATACTAATCTGTATTGTAGTGTCTCTCCTGCTCGGCGTAGCCCTAGTCCTCATAAGAGTCCTTCCCCACTAATCAGGAGCCGCAGTGCCACCCCTGATAGACGTAGTCGTGATGGACATTCCCCTACTTCTCGAAGTGTTTCACCACGCCATCGTCCTGCTGATTCTCATACCCCATCCCCTCGAAATTCAGATGTTGATGTGAGTTGATGTCTACAGTTTTTGTTGCTTCTGGAACGATACTTTCTCCTGCATGGGTGGAAGAGCATTGAACTGGTAACTCTTGAATCGATTTTGCAGGATTGATGTTTCTGGTTGTATGGAAATGATGGAAGCACCCTGAGTTGTGTACTTCTTGCAGCTCTGCTGATGTCAGGGATCTTTGATCATAATGCGTTGTTTTAGTAGGTGTCTTGAGTGCTAGTTTTGGTAGGACTGGTTTCTTTAGTATTTAACTATTTAATGCTGAGCTTTATATATCCTTTATTGATCTGGGATGGACTTTGTAGTTTGTAGATTTGGTATTTCAGCACTTATGAAGGATGTGCTTGTGTGGTTTCTTAGTGTATCTGCCTTTCATCTTTATTTTTGTGTGTAATTTTATTGTTCACTTTTGTTCCTGCCTTACACTGTTACTGATATATGAGTCTATGGTCTCAAGTTGTCTGGTTCAGTTTATAGGACTGATTCATCACGAACTATTTCTTGGGTTTTATAGTTATGTTCGTGAAAAGAGTGATTGAGGCTTGGATAAGAGGATGTTGATTTGTAGCCGTGGGTGCTGTTTCTAATTTGTAGATGGATGGTCGTGATTGTGGTGCTGGTTGCAGCAGTATGCTGGTTTTAGAAGTATGATTGTTTTGGCAGTGAGAGCTGTTTGCAGGGCCAATAACTTAATCTGTTTTTCTCCATACCGAATAAATTTTGGTAAGAAATATGTTTGGCTCTTTGTTTCTGAAAAGTGTTATATACTCTAGGATTTTAATGTTTGACCTGATAGTCCATGAAAGGAGTTTGTAGTTGCTGTGGTGGCTGTAAGTGGGTCTTTACCTGCGTGTAGCTCATGCTGCATATGAGATTGATGTGTAGTTCGTTATGAACCTGAAATGGTTTGTAATTGCTGTGATGGTAGAAGTTGAACTGGTCTTTACCTGTAGCTGATGCTGCACATAAGTGATTCATTAACCCGGATGCGGATACCAGGCATGAACTGTGGATACTAACTATGAAACCTTGTATGCTGGGCTCAACTATGCAGCCACAGTAATGAGAAATGGTAACAAAGTTTACAGTTAATTTCTTCAGGGTATTTAAGACTACTATGTTTAGTCCCAACCTGTTTAAAATTGTATAACCTTTGTGATGAATTTACATAGATCTTGTCTCACACAAGTTCAAGGCTCTAGCTGTGAAGTGGCAGCTGATCAGTATTTTGTTGTTTCGTAAAAATGTTTCTTGGGTGACTGAAGCTCTAGCGAATAACCACCTGCAGCTTGCAGCTTGCTGTTGCTGTTGCTGCTATTTTACGATGGGGTTGGGTAGGCTATTACCAGTTGGGGCCTTGACAATGGCTGATTGGTGTGTGCTGATACCGAAAGATTTGTTTTGTCGTGTATGTTATGCCTATAACATGGATTGACGGTCGACGGTCCTATGTTTCGAATTAGTCATCCCTCCATTAAAAGTGGCAAAATATGTACATTGACGATGCCTGATCTGATACAGAAACTATTTTGCTTTTTCTCATATATATAATGATCCTTCATTAATCTTTCATTCCTTTCTAATTACAAGATCTGTCGCTTATCTTGTGCTGCATATATCTGAAATTGCCATACTATTCTACCTGTCAGCGAATTATTGATTGTGCATTCAGGCTGGTATTTAAACTGGAGCTTGGATCTTGCATGTTTGCAAACACAAACGATCTGCTCTCAGGCAACTCGTTGTCTTGTAAATTTGCTCCCATTGTTGCTAAAATTAATCAAAATTTTGTAGGCTCGTCGGTTTTCCGTGTTCTGGGTTCTCAGAAAATATGAAAAGAGGAAGAAAAAGTTGGAGAGGGTAAAGAGGCCAACCCAAGCTCAACGAATTCAGGTTGAACCCGAGTTATCCAAATTGATCATGTTAGGATCAAAGTTCATGTTATAATTAAGGTTAATGTGATTAGTGAACAACAGCATAAACAAGAAGTTGAATGTAAATCTCCCACTATTAACAACGTTATTTGCTTGATATTCCTTCTATAGCCCGTACGTACGTGTCCTCAGGCCCTCATGAAATGACTCATAATCACTTTGGAGGATCCTTACAATAGTATGTGCAAAAACAGACTCTACTTTTGCACACTCCGACACCAGATGGTTCTTTGGAGCATTCCTTGATGCAATTCTGCAGCTCACATCTGATTGATTGATCAATCAGCTTGTGGCACGAGTGCTCCGGGATCCTCACGGCGCGTGCATCGCCACGAACCACTGAGCAAGTGCCAAATTCAACTGCCCAATTAAAAGGGGGAAAAAAAACAATGGCTGAATTATGCTAGTTATGAGTATAAACCCCGAAATAATGAAGAAGAAGAAAAGAATTGAAAGAAATAGGTTAATGGTGTTAAGAGAGAAGGTACCTGAGACAAAAAGAAATAGCAGGATAGGGTAGAACGTGAAGGATGCTTTCATCTTCAGTACCCAAAAACACTCAAACTTCATCATTGTAATTAATTTGTAAGATAAAAGAGTCCTTAAAAAAGGCTGATGTCTTGTTATATACGGTGGCCAAGATTCTTACAGAAAAGTCTGAAAAGAAGAGAAAACTGGGCTCTATTATTTATTTATCTCAGAGATAGAGAATAAGTTCTCAGAAGATAATACTTTGGATAATTACAACCAGAGAAAGATCTTCTTTTGGTCAGCAACAAAAGTAAAGGTACCAATTTTCCCTTTCTTTTTTTATTTGGGTACAAAACCAATTTTCCTTTGGGTAGAGAAAGAAAACAAAATTAACAAGAGTAATTGGAAAGCAAGGTTTCTCTGTTTGAAGTAGGAACCCCAGCCCAGCTCACCTTATATTCTTTTCTTAAACCAATACATGGTACACTTTATGCTTCTGATTCTATCTTATAGGGAGTTCATCTCGTGTCACATTTAATATGAATTGTCTTAGTAGAAAACACCACCTTAAAAAAAGAGCTTATATCCTATAACTTTCTCAAACTTTTGGCCAATTCAACAAAAATGTAGACTTAGCCTATCAGAAATGTCTCCACGCTACAAGAATTTCTGCAAACCAGAGAGACGATTTCTATAAATCATGGTCAGGATTTCAAATCCCATAACACAATAGAGGACGAAGGATCACGGTTAAAACATGGTCATTGGTCATATGTTCAAATCCCGTAAGACCATAGAGGGTGAAAGATTTGAACCATATACATCGCAAGCAATGCCGGCTGAATCCAAAAATCCAAAAATTCACATGACCTACACGGAGTAAATAGTTTAAGATTTGCTCATTAATCCAAAAGAACCATTTGAAGCTGAAGTTTCTCAAGTTCATACTTGCATAGAAAGTAGGCAATGTAGGATTTACGAACTTATAAAAAAATTCACGAGACTTAAGACAAACCATGTGTCACTGCTTAGATTAACAATTAACATAGACACAGTAGAGCCCAAAATTTAGTCCAATCTAAAACAAATACAGGTGTAAAAGAGACTAATATAATTAAACTTCGATCATTAGAAAAACCGTGAGGTGCTAATTTTTTAATGCCAAAAAAAGGGAGACACAGCTTTAAGCCAGTCAAGTGCTAGGAATAATCAGAAAATACTTAAGCACAACACCACAAATAATATAGGTAATTCCAGACGATTTCCACATTCGCACAAAATTGTACTTGAAAATATCATGTATCATAAAACATTAAACTAAGCAATTTCTGCTGCAGCAGATGAAAGTACCTCGAAAATTTTCGAAAAACAAAACTAAAGAAACACTTGAATAAACTAGACCAGTCCTTGGGGATAACCAACACAACCGTTAAATAGATCTAGTATCCTCCTTTAAGATCATTGACGACATCATATGGAATGGGAGTAACAGTTTCCATGACTGCACCTTCAACCCTGAAACCTGGCTTGGGTCCCTTTGGCTGCCTCTTGGTGCTAATAACCTCACCCTTTGCCTTGGCCTCAGCCTTCAACTGATCGTTCTTTATCTTCCTCAAACGGAATTCCTCAGTGCACCTTGAAGGCTGCACATGCTCCACACGCACATGGATCCTCTTCCTGATAATCCTGTTGCCAACCTGATATCACGCACAAGCATACAACTTGTAAACCTTCCAATAATCGATTGCAAAATAAAACATACAACAATCACTTAGCATTAGGGCAAAAGCAGGATAGAATTCCTCAAATCATAAGACAAAAGGAAACTAGATTTATGACAATGATCAAAATTCCAGTGCTCGAATAAAAGCTCCTGATTGATCCAAGTAAAGACTTAACCTACAATATCTCCCATTGTACAAAAATGGTTCTTCCTAGAATCACTAACCTACATAATCTTTTATTTCCACAAGTGAAAATAAATTAAAAACCTAATTTCCCGATCCATAAAGGAAAAACTGATTCAAACACGTCATAACACATCCAGCAGACATGCATAAACTATATATAATCTGCACAAAGCTTTCTATAGCTATTATTTCCCAATAGAAGCTAAACATTATTGACAACTTTTCTCGATCTTCCTCGCAGTGAGTTATAAACATCTGACATACAGTAAGCCATTCTCTAACAAGGTGTATTACCCAGCTTCTCATTCAGCATAATCTAGACATCAACAGTACAATTAGCAGCTATAAACTAAAACAATCTGAAACCCACAAACCACATAAACATATACATAAAATCCCCATTTCCCCCTCACAACAACCACAACAATGATAGCTATAATGTACCCAGATGTCACTGAACACTATTAAGTCGAAATCAAACCAAAAGTTCGGAAATTTCACCAAGAACCCACAAATCCAGACAACCATTCCACAGAAGCAAATCATCAAACATCATTCAAACAACAACTCAGAGTCCAACAATGAAAATACAGAAAAACCAACGAAAATGAATCACCTGCTTGTTGATCTCCACACCGATGGCGCGCTTGGTGACGTTCCAGACGCGACCAGTACGTCCATGGTAGAACTTGTGGGGCATACCCTTGTGCACGGCGCCGTTAACCTTGACGTCGACATAGTCGCCGATCCTGTAGGTCTTCAGATAGGTTGAGAGAGGGATGTAACCCTTCTTCCTGAAGGCCCGCGAGAAGAGATCGCGAGTACGAGACCTGAGACCGTGTCCAGCCGGCATTTTGAGCTGCTTCTCTCTCTCTAAGGTTTGGAGGTTTCTTTCTGAGAGTGGCTGCTAAAGCCCTAGACAATGAGGGTGCGTGTTGATGGGTTATCTTGTTTTTATAGTATGTGCGGTGACTGAGGCGTGTAGGGTTTCGGTGATCCGATGTTGTGGTTGAGATGTGGGCTGGGTTTCTAGTGTCAACAAGAAGAATTTTTGTTTCATTGGGCTGTCCCAAGAAGAATGAGCCACAAGTTTGGGTTGTTCTTATTTTATTGGGCTTGTAATCTGAACCCTGATCCAACATTTTCTAAAGGTATCGTGTTGTTGTATCTTGGTCCTGCTAGAGAAAGAAAATAAGTTATTTTCTAGGCCCAGTTCAGTCTGAAAAATTAGCTCCTTTTCTTAGAGTTTTTTTTTTTTTTTTTCAGTAGTTGGAAGATTGAGGTGAAGATTCTGTTTGGGAATGCTTCTGAAAGAGTTAAAATTACTTTCTAATAACTAACAAATGTGTTTAGTTGAATAATTTAAAAGTGCTTGTGGGTCATAAAAGTGATTTAGGCGATTCTTCAAGAAGCATTTGCAAGTGTTTTTTTCTAGAAAGCACTTAAACAAAATTTTCGATGTTTTAACTATGGCAAGAATCAAACTCTTGTCTTGGAAATGAGATGATAAGTATTGTACCACTCCGAGCCGAGCCGCTGTTTACGGAAAGCTTTCCCCAAGAGGTTCTTTACAAGACTCGAACCCCTATCCTCCCTAAGGATGGTACTCAGAGGCATTATCGAACTTGTGGACCTAGTCAGCTTTTATCCACTACACCAAACCCTTTGGGTCGAGAACATGACTTTAAGTGCAAGATAAATTGGCATATAGTTAAATTGGGATGAAACCATGGAAGCAACCAAGGTCAATCTAATTACCATCCTTCCATACAGGGTAAAAGCTTCTTTTGCAAACCGTGGTAGACACTTTTCCAACTTTTTGGTGAAGACCATGTAGAAGACTTGGAATGAGGACAACATGGAACCATCAGGCATGGACCAATGCTAGTCTTTTTTCCCCCTCACAAAATTGCATTATTCCAACAGTCTTGGGGCACGTTTCGTCGTCTGTGGTCCATTCTCTTGCCCCTTGTATACACTTTTCTTTTCTGGCATGCAATTGCATATTTCCACGGAAGACTATCAGTTTTTAGTCGTCTCTAGCTAACACCCAAGTCTTCCCTCTCATTTCGTTCTGCACTTTCTACACGCACCATTTGACCTTTTGATTTTCTTTTTTAGTAATAGTATAATAAACTCACACACACTACATGGATATTAGGACTCAAACTCAGGACCTTGCCTACAGAGCCGGCCCATGACATGTGCGGGCAGCGCGACTGCACAGGGCCCCCAAAATTTAGCGGCTTCCAAATGTTCCTAACGTGCATATTTTTGTTCCAAGCATTAACAAATTTTTTTTTAAAATACTTGTGAGTCATGCGTGCGTGCGACATGCTCTCCTTGCTATTCCCAAATCGCTTTTCTTTCATTTGGCCCCAAATTCACTTATTCCCAACTTCTTCTTGACTCTCCTGTCCAAAAAAAAATTCTTCTTTACTCTTTGGCAAGGCAAAAGGCGTGTTATGCATCTCTGCTCCTCACCACACCTCTCTCTCTCTCTCTCTCTCTCTCTCTCATATTAGAATTTAGAAATTATGTGTTGCATTTGGAATTAGCCATCATACGATTGCAAGAAGAAACCTAAAAAATCAGGTGAATCTCTATCCTTAAAGAAAATTTTGAAAAATTGTTATTTTACTTATACATATAGGGCCTCATCAGCTCTCTTCGCACAAGGCCTCCATATCTAATGGACCGGCTCTATTTGCCTGAGAGAGTAAATACTCTAAACCACTACATTAATGGGTCCTTCGCACCTTTTGATTTTTAGTCTGTTGGTTGTAAACCACAAGAATTTTTTAAATCATTTAATTAATGCATTGAAGCCTCCTTTTCCTACCAACCAAATCGTGGAAATTATAAGCAGAAAGAATGGAAGATAAATTTCTTGATTGAAGACTTGTGGTTGTTTTCTCCTCAGACTTTTGTCACATCTCCTTCTTTTCCACATTGTACCCTTAAGAAAATACATATATTATATAAGCCAATTATTTATGAATTAATTAATCCAATTCTTTTCACTATATAATATATAATCAGAGTTGCCCAAAATGAAACCATTGATCCTTTCCTCTAAAACCCTTTTTGCTTTTTCTCTACAATGGCCAAGACCCTCCAAAACCTCAATTCCATCTACACCATTTTCATAACCATTTTCCTGTTCTTCTTCTTCTTCTTAACCCTTGCCAATGCAGAGGCTCACCGTTTCTCAAAACCCTTATCTCCGTCAAAACATGGTCTAAAGAAGGAGAAACTGAGCCATCTCCACTTCTACTTCCATGACATAGTGAGTGGCAGAAACCCTACAGCTGTTAGAGTTGCTGAGGCACCCACAACAAACACTTCCTCGACTGTGTTTGGTGCTGTGGTCGTGATGGACGACCCATTGACTGTTGGGCCTGAACTGAGCTCCAAGCTTGTCGGAAAAGCCCAAGGGATTTATGCTTCAGCTTCACAGACGGAGTTGGGGCTTTTGATGGCCTTCAACTTTGTTTTTGTGGAAGGGAAGTATAATGGTAGCACCCTGAGTGTGCTGGGGCGCAACTCCGTGTTATCCGAAGTGAGGGAGATGCCGATAGTAGGCGGAAGCGGGCTTTTCCGGTTCGCCCGAGGCTATGCTCATGCTAGCACTCACCAGGTTGACTTCAAAACTGGAGATGCTGTTGTGGAGTATAATGTTTATGTCTTCCATTATTAACTGATGTATTTGCTAGCTTTTTTTTTTTCTGGGTTGTAACATTATATGAAATCCACCATTTGTGTTGATTTTCAGAGTGAGGTTAATAAAAGAGAGGTAGAGGATTTGAGAGAAATGGTTTTCTTGTCGAGGATATCAAACTTCTCTTCTCCGAACTTTTCACGTTAACGGCTTATCTCATGCGTCTCTCCTCACTTTATTCAAGATTTCTTTTATTTTATTTTTTCAATAAAAAAGTGTATCTCTTTATGATTTCTTCTCAATAAAATATCGTTACTTCTTAAAAAAAAATTATAATAGGAACTGCAGACCCACACTATGTAAATTCCGGTAAGGCTCACATGTCGTGTAAGAAAATGGACCACCCAAAAATTAATGAGACTCCGTTGAAAAAGTCAATGAAAATGCACTAAATTCTATGATAAAAATCTAACAAACTCCATTAAAATCCATACAGAATTCCGTCGAAGTTTTTGTATGGTCTATAAAATTCATTACAATCTCAATTAAATACCTATAAAATCTTTAAGAATCTTGTATGTGAAAAACGTGTAAATATATTATTTTCAAATGAAAATTTTAGAGGTGTATTCAGTTGGGAATTTAAAAGACTATTTTGGGATAAATAAGTCTCGTGATATTTAATTAAGACTTTTAAACTATCTAATCAAGTCTTGTGGTATTCCATTAAAACTATTAGAATTTTTAAAAGAGAGTGTCTAAATCTATTGGTAATCAATCAAGACTTTAAACAGGTAACCAAAAGTTTTATGATATTCAAAAACTTGCTAATTTTAAAGGAATTTTTTAAAATGTGAAATTGAGCGGGATTTTTTATTGGGAGGTATAAATATCAAACCCTATCTCAAATCTCACCCTAACTCATCAGATTTTCCAAGTGGGATGTTTTTCTCTGCTGTAAAGATGAACATACATGCTCATGAAATTTCTCTGAATCTAGATTTTCCTTGTTGCACATGAAATTCATCGAGCGCGCCAACTACTAGTTTTTCAAATGAAACTATACAAGCAATGCAATCAATCGTTGTCTCTCTCTCCAACCATCTAACCACACCTTTTATTTGTTGAACAAAACAAAAACCACACCTTCTATTGGTTCCTCAAAAGCTACAAAATTCTTGGGCTTCGGCTAAAATCATGAAATCATGTACCCAGTTAAGGAACCATGAAATCATTCAACACTTCCATGCCCATATCATCAAACTTGGATTTGGTAATCATGTATGTGTGGCCATTTCTGTCCTTCAAGCGTACATTGTTGTTTCGTTTGTGGATGCCTGGGAAGAACACTGTCACGTTGAACATGATGATTGCAGGGTATACTTCTCATGGATGAAAGTTTAAAACCTGACCAAGTGACTGCAGGCTCAGTTTTTTGGATTAACTCTCAAATTTCCCACCCATTTCTTGGATTGGTGTCTTGTGCACATTTTGGGTGGTGGGTTGCGTGAATCTTCATGTTTTAAATTCATGAACTGTGAGTAGTTTCTGAAACAGTTATGGGGTTTCGAGAAAGCCCTTTCATTTATAAACTTTGAGGGAGCTAAAAATATATTTCTCATGTTTGGTAGTGCAAAAGTGGCTGGAAATTATGTTAGTATGAAAATTGTATTGGCATTTCTTAGACTCTAGCATAAGTCGGGAATTTGTGTGTGAATATCTGTTACTGGAAGTTTTGGCGCAACACATTCAATCTCGGATTTTCCAAGTGTGACTTGATCGCTATATGGAAACTGATTTCAAGTAAATCATGACATGATCATGCGTTCATATAGGATTCCTAGTTGGAGTTATTTTCACTCAAGTACTTTTATGATAGTTCTATTTTTAATACGATTAGATTTTATCTCTTAAGATTACTTTCCTAGTTGGATCGTATTTTGATTTAAGTTAAAATATATAATTTTTTTTTCCTCTTTGACTTGGAGAGCACGTTTTAGTAATACCTAATTGGTTTCTTTGATTAATATTGTTTCCTTCTATAACAATTGATTGGAGTGAAAGCTATCTGTGATAGTGCATAAGCTAACAAAATTAAATAGGATTCTAAGAATCAAATCTCATCAATTGCACGAGATTTCATGTGGCTTGGTGGACTTCTCTTGCGAAAAGGAGAATGTGTTCTGTATAAAAAGAGGTGTGCTTCTAAGAAAGCTATTGGCATAATTTTAAGATAAGTCATCAAGTGTTCCATATTTACTTGGTGACTTATCAAATACTTTCATCATTCATATTGCATTTATTTGCATGTTCGGTGACTCATATGGTTGAGAGCATCAACATCGTTGTGGTGATTTTTCTCCAGTGAGTTTGAATCGATCATGACCAGTATCAGATTCAACATAAAGAGAGTTGGAAGAACTCCGGCAAGTTTGAAGCAATCGTGACTAGTATTGCGTTCAACATAAGGAGTGTCGAAAGATCATCCCGTGACAGAAGTTGAGTTATGAAGAAGTTGGTAAACGTTATCTAGAATGTGTCTAGGATAAGTGTGTGAGTACTTCTCGTAATCATCGTTCTATAGTGGATTTGTTTTGGACTGAGGAGTCCCGTGGATTTTCCCCTGAGATGGGGTTTTATCACGTAAAATAATTTTCCGCGTGCCCCTTTATTTTATGCTCAGCACGTTTCAAGATTGATAAGTCATATCAGTTATGCTACTGAAGTTTATTTTTATTTATTGATTATAATTTTAAATTGACCTATTCACCCCCCTCTAGACATTCTTAGTCATCCTTCAGGTAATTTCAAATTGTTGTATTGAGATTGTATGATTGAGCTTGAAGCATACTTCGGAAATATAGTTTAAGGTTTGGTATAGATGGGTAGGCCATTGGTTTTTGAGATCTTGGAAAAACCAGCCACAAAGGAATATGCAGTGCAATTTGGTTCTACATACAGAAGAAAAACATTGGGTATTAACATGCGGGCTTGACTTGAGTTATGAAACTGCCATTGCATGGCACCATTGGAAGATTATAACTTCAGCTTTTTCTAATATAAGCATTCTTCATCTTGTTTGCAATATGAGTCTTGGGGTAGTAGAAAAGTTGGGGCTTATAGGCAGTGGCGGATCCAGGAATTTTACAAGGAAGGGGCAATTTTAAAAAGGCTAAAAGCTCAACAACAACAAAATTTAGCGAATCAAATATCCTTCAAATTTAAACAGTACTAACGTCATTAATAATTCATGGAAAAAAAATAACATTACAAAATGCATATTACTTTATTAATTAGATAATCAAATTGTAATTGATCATACCTCAAGCTGTGCACTACGCAACCTCTTCTTCTCTCTCGAGTTTGCTAATGATTATACAAATATAAAGACAGCCAAATCAGAAAATATATATATATGAAAAAAAAACATATTATAAAAAAGAAAAAGAGAGGAAAAAAAAAACATAGGAAAGAAAAAATAGAAGAGAACAACAACATTAGCAAAAAAATCCCAAACCTTGCAAAAGGATTGGGTCTGAATCTGATTGCCGCAAGAGAGACTTCAACAAACAGAGCTTATAGTTTTGAATTGAATTGCTCCTCTCCGCTCTTTATTAATAGGGTTTATATATAATATGCTATACTGATTCCGTATTGGGTAAGGCCTTGGGCACGTACTGGAAAACAAATGGGCCGGCCTGTTTTAATTTTTTTGGTTCGAGTTGATTGAACACTCAAACGAGGTGAAACTGTATTCCATCTCTTCGTCTCGTCTTTCTCTTCTCTGTGCAACCTTGGACTCAAAAGTAAGAGCAAAGTCTTTGCTTTGGATCTGAGACGGTTCCTTCAATCATTTTTCTTGAAGAAAAAGAAGAAAGAGAGAGAAAGAGACAGTGAGAGAGCGAGATTGGGCGCTGTTCTTTATCGTAGAGCAACAAATGGAGCAGCTTCGGTCAGCCGTGGAGGAGCACATGGACCAAATGGCAGATCTCGTCCAGAAACTCTAGCTTTTGGGCTAGGACTTTTAAAAAAAAAACAGAGCAAGCGCTGTGCGCACAACACAGCAGCGCAACAAAAACAAAGGCACAGCAGCTCATCAAATAGAAAGGAGTTTCACTCAGGCAAAAACACAAACAGTTTGTGGGCAAACCAGAGGGGCAAAGTGCGCCACCACCACAGTGTTTTCCGGCGAGGGGAGGTGCAACTGCACCTCCTTGCGCCTCTGTGGGTCCGCCACTGCTTATAGGTCTCGGGGTGGAATATTATCTGCTGTACACATGTTTTGGTTGTACTATTCGGTATGGTTGTTAAATCCACGTGGTCCTTTCAAATCTTATAAATTATACAATATAAATCTTTTAAAATTCATAGTAAAAAATCTTGATCATAAAAATCCTTTAAATAAAATTCTATAAATCATTACATTCTGCTTACATCCACTAAATTTTTATTATCCTAAATAGTCTTTTAAAATCTCAATTGAATACAGCTTATCAGCTGTGGAAACCATTATGTCACAGTAACAATGCCACTATACTTGCTTTCTCTCACTTTACACGTCCTCCTTCAATAATCTATAAATGCCACCCACAACCCCAATATACAAAAAGGTTGTTTAAAGCCAGGAGCACAAGAACAAAACTTCAACACAATATTTCCAAATTGCATTTTCCCAACCATGGCCAAGAACTCCAAATCCCTCCTCATTTCCTTAACTATTCTCTTCTTCATAACCATGGTCACTTCAAAATCACCAAACTTCTCTCAAAACCCATCTCTACAAGCACTAGGCCTCAACAAGCAAGAGAAGCTAAGCCACCTCCACTTCTACTTCCATGACATTGTCAGCGGTCCAAACCCTACTGCCATTTGGGTTGCCCAAAAAACCCACATCCAAAACATTCCCAACCCCATTTGGCTCCATAGCCATGTTTGATGACCCATTAACCGTGGGCCCCGAAAAAAGCTCCAAGCTTGTGGGAAGAGCACAAGGGATTTATGGGTTTGCTTCACAAAGTGAGGAGGCTTTGTTGATGACCATGAGCTTGGCTTTTTAAAAGCCCAGCATTATATTATATATTTTCTGCCACTTTTCGTTCTAAGCAATTTTTTATTCCAAAACATTATTTTTTGTTTCTAACGTGCAGATTTTTGTTCCAAGCATTAACAAATCTAAAAAAACACTTGTGAGTCGTGCGTGCGTGCGACTTTGCTCTCTGCCATTCTCAAATCGCTTTTCTTTCATTTGGCCCCAAATTCACTTCTTACCAACTTCTTCTTGACTCTCCCATCAAAAAAAAAATTATTCTTTACTCTTTGACAAGGCAAAAAGCGTGCTATGCATCTCTGCTCCTCCACCACACCTCTCTGTCTCTCATATTAGAATTTAGAAATTATGTGTTGCATTTGGAAGCCATCATATGATTGTAAGAAGAAACCTAAATAATCAGGTGAATCTCTATCCCTAAAGAAAAATTTGAAAAATTGCTATTTTACTTATACAAATAAGGCCTCATCAGCTCTCTTCGCACAGGGCCTCCATATATAATGGACCGGCTCTGCTTGCCTGGGGAAATAAATACTCTAAACTACTACACTAATGGTCATTCCCACCTGTCATTCCCACCTTTTGATCTTTTAGTTTGTTGGTTGTAAAGAATTTTTTTAATCATTTAATTAATGCATTGAAGCCTCCTTTTCCTACCAAATCGTGGAAATCATAAGCAGAAAGAATGGAAAATAAATTTCTTGATTGAAGACTTGTGGTTGTTTTCAGCCTAGACATTTGTCACATCTCTTTCTTTTCCACATTATTGTGCCCTTAAGAAAATACATATATTATATATGCCAATTATTTATTAATTAATCAATCCAATTTTTTCACTATATATAATCAGAGTTGCCCAAAATGAATTCATTGAGCCTTTCCTCTAAACCCCTTTCTGCTTTTTCTCTACAATGGCCAAGACCCTCCAAAACCTCAATTCCATCTACACCATTTTCATAACCATTTTCCTCTTCTTCTTCTTCTTCTTCTTCTTAACCCTTGCCAATGCAGAGGCTCACCGTTTCTCAAAACCCTTATCTCCATCAAAACATGGTCTAAAGAAGGAGAAACTGAGCCATCTCCACTTCTACTTCCATGACATAGTGAGTGGCAGAAACCCTACAGCTGTTAGAGTTGCTGAGGCACCCACAACAAACACTTCCTTGACTGGGTTTGGTGCTGTGGTCATGATGGACGACCCATTGACTGTTGGGCCTGAACTGGGCTCCAAGCTTGTCGGAAAAGCTCAAGGGATTTATGCTTCAGCTTCACAGAGTGAGGTGGGGTTTTTAATGGCCTTCAACTTTGTTTTTGTGGAAGGGAAGTATAATGGTAGCACCCTGAGTGTGCTGGGGCGCAACTCCGTGTTATCCGAAGTGAGGGAGATGCCGATAGTAGGCGGAAGCGGGCTTTTCCAGTTCGCCCGAGGCTATGCTCATGCTAGCACTCACCAGTTTGACTTCAAAACTGGAGATGCTGTTGTGGAGTATAATGTTTATGTCTTCCATTATTAACTGATGTATTTGCTAGCTTCTTTTTTTCTTTTCTGGGTTGTAACATCATATGAGATCCACCATTTGTGTTGATTTTCGGCGTGAGGTTAATAAAAGAGAGGTAGAGGATTTGAGAGAAATGATTGAGAATGGGCTTGGATTGGAAGTAGCAATAGAAACTGCAGACCCACACTATGTAAATTTCAATAAGGCTCACATGGCGGGTAAGAAAATGGACCACCCAAAAATTAATGAGACTCTGTTGAAAAAGTCAATGAAAATGCAATAAATTCTATGATAAAAATCTAACAAACTCCATTAAAATCCGTACAGAATTCCGTCAAAGCTTTTGTATAATCTATAAAATTCGTTACAATCTCAATTAAATACCTATAAAATCTTTAAGAATCTTGTATCTGAAAAACGTGTAAATATATTATTTTCAAATGAAAATTTTAGAGGTATATTTAAATGGGATTTTAAAAGATTATTTTGAGATAAATAAGTCTCGTGGTATTCAATTAAGACTTTTAAACTATCTAATCAAGTCTTGTGGTATTCAATTAAGACTATTAGGATTTTTAAAAGAGTGTGTCTAAATCTATTGGTATTCAATCAAGACAAGTAACCAAAAGTCTTATGGTATTTCAAAACTTGCTAATTTTAAAGGAATTTTTTAAATGTGGAATTGTGCTGGATTTTTTATTGGGAGGTATAAATATCAAACCCTATCTCAAATCTCACACTAACCCATCAGATTTTCCAAGTGGGATTTTTTTCTCTGCTGTAAAGATGAACATGTTGGCGAGTAGAGTATATCCTATTCTATTTGGGTTTTATTTTTCCTTTTGTATAGATATTATGTAATTAGGATACCACTTGTTTTCCTTGTCTAACCCTACTAGGGTTTGTAACCTTATTATAAATACCTCCTTTTGGAGAATGAAATATATCTGAAAATATTCTACCCATATTGTTTGACTTGGTATCAGAGCCGACTTTCTGGTGACCTGTGTGTGTTGTGCCCACCCGTGTTCTACTGTGTGCCCTAATTTCTTTTAGGGTTCTTGTGTCTGTGCCTTTGCCGTGTTCCGCTGTGTGCTCTGTCGTGTTTGTGCCTCTACTGTGTTCGTGCATCTGCCTCTACTGTGTTTTTGCCTTGTGCTCTGTCATGTTCGTGCCTTTGCTGCGTGCCTCTACTGTGTTCGTGCATCTGCCTCTACTGTGTTTGTGCCTCTGTTGTCTTCGTGCATCTGCCATATTTGTGTCTGTGCTGTGATCTGTTGTATACTCTGCGTGATTTGTTGAGTTTCTGCTACAATCATGGGTGATAATTCCATTGTTGGTGCTGCTGGTGCTACTGCTGCTTCTACAAATTTGCGTGTTTCTGACTCTATTCCAGGTACTGGCTCTAATACTTGGATAATTGACACTGGTGCTTCTGATCATATGACTTATGATGCTAAATTTTTTGATGAGTTGTCTAGTAACACCCGTGACCCATACATAACTAGTGCTAATGGTTTGCCCTCTCCAATTACTGGCGAGGGCACTATTTCTCTCACCCCAACTCTGTCCTTGTCTCGTGCGTTATTAGTTCTCAATATCCATTGTAACTTGTTATCTGTTGGTCGCTTACTTGATACACTTAATGCTTCTGCTACTTTCTATCCTACCCATTGCTCTTTTCAGGATCTCAAGACTCACGAGGTGATTGGGCATGGTAAAAGGATAGGGGGGGTTGTATTATTTGACATTACCTTCTGCACCAGTTCGTGATCGTGTCGTTAATACTGTTCAACGTTGCAGTGTCAAAGATAAACAGCAAATTTGGTTATGGCATCGTCGCTTGGGACACCCGTCATTTGGCTACCTTAAGCGTCTGTTTCCATCTTTATTTCGCTCCTGTGATGAGTCCAGTTTTAAGTGTGAGACATGTGTAATGGCCAAGAGCCACCGTACTGTTTTTCCCTTAAGTAATAATAAAGCTGCTTTGCCTTTTGAGTTAGTACATTCTGATGTCTGGGGTCCTGCTCGTGTGACTTCTCATGGTTTCCGTTGGTTTGTGATGTTTATTGATGACTGCACTCACTTAACATGGGTGTATTTGATGAAGAATAAACATGATGTTGCCTCTATTCTTCCTGATTTTTGTGTCATGGTGTCTACTCAGTTCCATGCTCGTGTTAAAGTATTTCGCACTGATAATGGCGGTGAATATGTGAATCATACCTTGGCCCAATTCTTTCGTGATCAAGGTATCATTCACCAAACTACCACTCCATTCACACCTCAACAGAATGGTGTGTCTGAAAGGAAGAATCGCCAGTTACTTGAAGTTGCTCGCTCTCTGATGTTGGATATGTCTGTTCCCCATCATCTTTGGGGACATGGTGTCTTGTCCGCCGCCTACTTGATTAACCGCACTCCTAGTCGGGTTCTTGATTTCAAGACTCCACTTGATGTGTTATGTGCTCTTACTCCTCCGGTTTCAGTCTCTAAGTTACCTCCGAAGGTGTTTGGGTGTGTTGCGTATGTTCATGTTTACTCTCATCAAAGAAGTAAACTTGGTCCTTGTGCTCTCCGCTGCGTCTTCATTGGTTATTCTACTACTCAGAAGGGTTATAAGTGTTATCACCCGCCTACTCAGAAGGTACATGTCACTTTGGATGTCACATTTCATGAAGAGGTACCCTATTATGTTTCTCCCTCTTCTTCAATTCAGGGGGAGAGGGGGAGTGAATTGAAGAATTTGGAAAATATGGAATTTTTAGGCGAACAGGATGAAAACGACCGGTCGCTCGCGTCGAGCTGGGACTACAGTACCGATACGAGTGAAGCGACCGGTCGCAGTAAGGAAGCGACCGGCCGCGAAGGAAATGACCGGTCGCACATAGGAAGCGACCGGTCGCCCGCGTCGACGAGCGACAACAGTACCGATACGAGTGACGCGACCGGTCGCCAAGAAAGCCACGACCGGTCGCCAGACAAAAATGTTGGTGTTTTCGAGCCTCTCTCAGAAGGAAATAACAGTGATATTGGCGACTCCCATACAGATGAAATTGATAATATACCCCCCTCTGCCCTGCCATTGCCTCAATCAAGTTGTGATAATGAGGTACTTTCTAGTGACATGCCTACCTATTCTTTGCCCCCACATACTACCCGTGGGAAACCTAAAATACAATATTCTCCTGATATACATGCCAAGTCTAAATATCCCATTAACCATTATATGTCAACTCATCGTTTATCTAAGTCATATGCATCATATTTGTGTCAATTATCTAGTGTATGTGTGCCAACTAAGTTGCAGGATGCTCTATCTGATCAAAACTGGGTAGATGCAATGCATGTTGAGATGGAAGCCTTGAACAAGAATGCTACTTGGGAGTTAGTTCCTTTACCAAAAGGAAAAAAGGCAGTTGGGTGCAGATGGGTGTTTACTTTGAAGCACAAGGCTGATGGTTCCATTGACCGTTACAAGGCAAGATTGGTAGCAAAAGGGTATACTCAGACATATGGAGTGGATTACACAGAGACTTTTGCTCCAGTAGCTAAGCTCAACACTGTACGCGTGCTCTTATCCTTAGCTGCTAACCGTGACTGGCCGCTGCTACAATTTGATGTCAAAAATGCATTCCTCCATGGTGATCTCAAAGAAGAAATATATATGGATCCTCCGTCGGGTATCCCTGTGACTTCTAAGGAGGGTGTGGTGTGCAAGCTATGGAAATCCTTGTATGGATTAAAGCAGTCTCCAAGAGCGTGGTTTGGAAGGTTTGCTGCATCTATGAAGAAGTTTGGGTATGTGCAAAGTAACTCTGATCATACTTTGTTTCTGAAGCGTCATAAAGGTAAATTGACGGCTTTAATTATTTATGTTGATGATATGATTGTGACTGGAGATGATCATGTAAAGATACAGAGTCTTCAGAAGTATCTGGCTTCTGAGTTCGAGATGAAATCATTGGGTGATTTAAAGTATTTTCTTGGGATTGAAGTTGCCAGATCTAAACATGGTATTTTTCTATCCCAAAGAAAGTATGTTTTGGATTTACTTTCAGAAACTGGAATGTTTGATTGTAAACCGATTGATACCCCTAGTGAGCAGAATCATAAGTTGGGGATATATCCCGATCAAGTTCCGACTGATAAAGAACGTTATCAACGACTTGTGGGGAAGTTGATTTATTTGGCTCATACTCGTCCAGATATTGCTTATGCTGTAAATATAGTAAGTCAGTTTATGCACTCTCCTAGTGTAGATCATATGGGGGCTGTGACTCGTATTTTAAGGTATCTGAAAGTAACTCCTGGCAAGGGGTTAATTTTCTCCAAGTATGGCCATACAAATGTAGAAGGGTATACAGATGCTGATTGGGCAGGTTCAGCCACAGATAGACGTTCGACATCTGGGTATTTTATGTTTGTGGGTGGCAATCTTGTTACGTGGAGGAGCAAGAAACAAAAGGTGGTGTCTAGATCTAGTGCTGAGGCTGAGTATCGGGGAATGGCCCATGGTGTATCTGAGTTACTATGGTTGAGGAGATTGTTGAAAGACCTTGGTTGTGGGCCTAATAAACCCATGGATTTATATTGTGACAATACGGCTGCGATTGCAATTGCTCATAATCCTGTACAACATGACCGTACAAAGCATGTGGAGGTTGATCGAAATTTCATTAAAGAAAAGTTGGATGCAGAGATTGTGTCCTTCCCTTTCATCCGTTCAGAGTATCAGTTAGCTGATGTTCTTACGAAAGCTGTTTCTACAAGTATCTTTCTCAACTCGCTTGACAAGTTGGGCATGCGTGACGTCTTTGCTCCAACTTGAGGGGGAGTGTTGGTGAGTAGAGTATATCCTATTCTATTTGGGTTTTATTTTTCCTTTTGTATAGATATTATGTAATTAGGATACCACTTGTTTTCCTTGTCTAACCCTACTAGGGTTTGTAACCTTATTATAAATACCTCCTTTTGGAGAATGAAATATATCTGAAAATATTCTACCCATATTGTTTGACTGAACATACATGCTCATGAAATTTCTCTGAATCTAGATTTTCCTTGTTGTTGCACATGAAATTCATCGAGCGCGCCAACTACTAGTTTTTCAAATGAAACTATATACAAGCAATGCAATCAATCGTTGTCTCTCTCTACAACCATCTAACCACACCTTTTATTGGTTGAACAAAACAAAAACCACACCTTCTATTGGTTCCTCAAAAGCTACAATATTCTTGGGGCTTTGACTAAAATCATGAAATCATGTACCCAGTTAAGGAACCATGAAATCATTCAACACTTCCATGCCCATATCATCAAACTTGGATTTGGTAATTGTTTGGGTCTGTTGAAAATCACACCTGAATTTGAAACTTGCGAAGAGGTTGCGGCTGAAATCTTGGAGTTTCCGTGGCCGGGCTGCACTGGAAGTTGCAGTTGGGTTTTTTATTCTAATGAGGAAAAAGTCACGGCTGGTTATTGTGACTTGGGAGTTCCAAGATGGAGCGGATGGGGTTTTTGTTTAGGCTGGGGCAGATTTGCTGGGTCATGCTTGAGTGGGCTTTCCAAGTGTGATCTAATATATATATATATATTAGAAAATGAATGCAAAGTTGCAGCCGAAAGTGGTGTTTTGTTAACTAACAATTGGACAAAGGAAGCAGCAAATCACGTGGGAAAGCTTGGAATAGTGGCTGCAAATTGTTGGCTGCAAAAGGTTGGCTGCAAAGTGTTGGCCGCAAAGTGTTGGCTGCAAAGGTGGCCAAATAGTGGCTGCAAAGATGGCCAAATAGTGGTTGCAACCAAGTCAAGGTCTTGGCTTCTCATGTCAGTGAGTTGGCTGGAAAATGGAAGTCTTGGCTGAAGAGATGGTTTGGACATGAGTGGACCACGTGGGTTTACTTTGGTATTCTCAAACTTAGTTCAAATTGGCGTGGGTATTAAAAGGCTGTGAGCAATATTCTTGCGGCTGGAGTATTTGATCTCTTTGCAAATTGGGTTGCAAGTCCTTTGGGGTTGGAATCCAATTGTCTTGTTATATAATTAATCAAAGCCTAATACCATATGCTGCCAATGTTTGACCAGCATTCATGCGATATCAGATAAAAGGCTAAGAGGTCTGGTTGAGTGGGGAACCCACGCGACCGACATCCAAATATTTGGAGTTCACATGCCACTTAACGTTGGTGGGAGTCTTAACCAAGTCAGAAGCTCCAAGTGCACAACTTCTCACCAAATGTCAAATCAAGTCAAAAGCTCAGCCTACGAAACTAAGTTCAGAAGTTCCAGCAGATGTTTTCCAGCAGATGTGTTCCAGCAGATGTCCAGCAGATGTTTTCCAACAGATGTTTTCCAGCAGATGTGGTTGGTCCAGCAGATGTTTTCCAACAGATGTGGTCCAGTAGATGTTTTCCTACAAGTGGCGGAGTTTAAAGACAGGAAAGCATTAACATTGGGAGGATTTCCAAGACATCTGGTAGTTTGTGCCTAGAGCTCCGGAAAGCATTAATATTGGGAAGATTTCCAAGACATCGGGTAGTTCGCGCCTAGAGCTCCGGAAGGCATTAACATCGGGAGGATTTTCAAGACAGAGTTAGTTGTATGGCCAAACCCATGAGCTGAGGAAATCTCTATAAATAGCTCATCAGAAGAAGAGAAGAGGAGCTCCGACTCAACACACAAAATCTATCTTTTTATCCTGTACTTTTCAATTCATAGTCTAGAATTTTATCTTTCAAGTTTTTCAGATTATCCAAGTTCTTCGTTTTCCTAGTGTAAGCTTACATTCTTGCAATTTAATTTCAATTGTCTTTACATTCAAGTTTAATTCAAGTCTTTATCGCTTTAATCTATTTTATCGCATTTACATTTATGTCATTTCGTTTACTGCATTTACATTTCTCGCACTTAGATTTTTGTCATTTCGTTTACTGCATTTACATTCACTGCACTTATCACAAAAATCCTAAAAATAGTCATACAAAGCTCAATCATCCTTGACCTCAAGGAAGAAAAAGAACCTAGGCCAAGAAGAGGTTCCTTGCTTGGTCGATCAATCGTTTGATTAAAAGTCAGAAGCACAAACACACTAACACGATCTTTCCATCCAAGCCATCAAGTGGCTTGGTGGTGGCACGCCTACGCATCTTAAGAGAAGAAGGACCAAAAACTCATTCAATCGGCCTACCTGGCCGAAAAGCTGGAAACAGTAATCATGTATATGTGGCCACTTCTCTCCTTCAAGCGTACATTGTTGTTTCGTTTGCGGATGCCTGTGAACTATTCGATAAAATGCCTGGGAAGAACACTGTCACGTTGAACATGATGATTGCAGGGTATACTTCTCATGGATGAAAGTTTAAAACCTGACCAAGTGACTGCAGGCTCAATTTTTTGGATTAACTCTCAAAGTTCCCACCCATTTCTTGGATTGGTGTCTTGTGCACATTTTGGGTGGTGGGTTGTGTGAATCATGTTTTAAATTCATGAACTCTGAGTAGTTTCTGAAACAGTTCTGGGGTTTCGAGAAAGCCCTTTCATTTATAAACTTTGAGGGAGCTATATATATATTTCTCATGTTTGGTAGTGCAAAAGTGGCTGGAAATTGTGTTGGTATGAAAATTGTATTGGCATTTCCTAGACCCTAGCATAGGTTGGGAATTAGTGTGTGAATATCTTTTACTGAAAATTTTGGCGCAACACATTCAATCCCGAATTTTCGAAGTGTGACTTGATCGATATGAGGAAACTGATTTCAAGTAAATCATTACATAATCATGGATTTCTAGTTGGAGTTATTTTCACTCAAGTACTTTTATGTTAGTCCTATTTTTAATAGGATTAGATTTTATCTCTTGAAATTACTTTCCTAATTCGACCCTATTTTGATTTAAGTTAAAATATATATATTTTTCCTCTTTGACTTGGAGAGCACTTTTTATTAATACCTAATTAGTTTCTTTGATTAATATTGTTTCCTTGTATAACAATTGATTGGAGTGAAAGCTATCTGTGATAGTGCATAAGCTAACAAAATTAAATAGGATTCTAAGAATCAAATCTCATTAATTGCAAGAGATTTCATGTGGCTTGGTGGACCTCTCTTGCGAAAAGGAGAATGTGTTATGTATAAAAAGATGGCGTGCTTCTTTGTTTCAAGACACAGCTTTTGCATACTTCGTTTGAGCATCTAAAATTCTTAAGAAAGTTGTTGTTGATAACTTTAAGATAAGTTATCAAGTATTCCATGTTTACTTGGTGATTTATTAAATACTTTCATCATTCATATTGTATTCATTTGCATGTTCGGTGACTTATATAGTTGAGAGCACCACTGGTGCGGCAGTTTTTCTCCTGTGAGTTTGAATCGATCGTGACCAGTATCGGATTCAACATAAGGAGAGTTTGAAGAACTCTGGCGAGCTTGAAGCAATCGTGACTAGTATTGCGTTCAACATATTGTATGTTCGGTGACTTATCAAATACTTTCATCATTCATATTGTATTCATTTGCATGTTCAGTGACTTATACAATTGAGAGCACCAAGACTGTTGCGGCAATTTTTCTCCGATGAGTTTGAATTGATCGTGACCAGTATCGAATTCAACATAAGAAGAGTTGGAAGAACTCCGGGGAGCTTGAAGTAATCGTGACTAGTATTGCGTTCAACATAAGGAGTGTCGAAAGATCATCTCGTGACAGAAGTTGAGTTTCAAAGAAGTTGGTAAACATTATCTAGAATGTATCTAGGGTATGTGTGTGAGTACTTCTTGTAATCGTCGTTTTGTAGTGGATTTGTTTTGGACTAAGGAGTCCTATGAATTTTCCCCATATGTGGGGTTTTACCACGTAAAATAATTTTCTGCGTGTTCCTTTATTTTACGCTCCGCACGTTTCAAGATTGATAAGCCATATCAATCATGCTACTGAAGTTTATTTTTATTTATTGATTACAATTTTAAATTGGCCTATTCACCCCTCTCTAGGCATTCTTACTCATCCTTAAGGTAATTTCAAATTGTCGTATTGAGATTGTATGATTGAGCTTGAAGCATCCTTCGGAAAATATAGTTTGAGGTTTGGTATAGATGGGTAGGCCATTGGTTTTTGAGCTCTTGGAAAAGCCAGCCACAAGTTGTTTCATAGGAATATGCAGTGCAATTTGGTTCTACATACAGAAGAAAAATATTGGGCATTCACATGTGGGCTTGAGTTATGAAACTGCCATTGCATGGCACCATTGGAAGATTATAACTTCAGCCCTTTTTTTTTTTTTTTTTTTTTCGGTTACATTGGGAGGAAAGAAACTCCTTAGGTTTCGAACCTGGGTGTCAAGCAAGGGGAAGGGGGGAGGCCACCACCATTGCATGGCACCATTGGAAGATTATAACTTCAACCTTTTCAAATATAAGCATTCTTCATCTTGTTTGCAATATGAGTGCACTTTGGAGTCTTGGGGTAGTAGAAAAGTTGGGGCCTATAGGTCTCGGGGTGGAATATTATCTGCAATACACATGTTTTGGTTGTACTATTCGGAATGCTTGTTAAATCCACGTGATCCTTTCAAATCTTATAAATCATACAATATAAATCTTTTAAAATTCATAGCAAAATAACTTGATCATAAAAATCCTTTAAATAAAATCATATAAGTCATTACATTCTGCTTATATTCACTAAATTTTTATTATCCTAAATAGTCTTTTAAAATCTCAATTGAATACAACTTATCAGCAATCGAAACCATTATGTCACAATGACAATGCCACTATACTTGCTTTCTCTCACTTTACACGTCCTCCTTCAATAATCTATAAAGTCCACCCACTACCCCAATATACAAAAAGGTTGTATAAAGCCAGAAGCACAAGAACAAAACTTGAACACAATATTTCCAAATTGCATTTTCCCAACCATGGCCAAGAACTCCAAATCCCTCCTCATTTCCTTAACTATTCTCTTCTTCATAACCATGGTCACTTCAAAATCACCAAACTTCTCTCAAAACCCATCTCTACAAGCACTTGGCCTCAACAAGCAAAAGAAGCTAAGCCACCTCCACTTCTACTTCCATGACATTGTCAGCGGGCCAAACCCTACTGCCATTTGGGTTGCCCAAACACCCACATCCAAAAAATCCCCAACCCTTTTTGGCTCCATAGCCATGTTTGATGACCCATTAACTGTGGGCCCCGAAAAAAGCTCCAAGCTTGTGGGAAGAGCACAAGGGATTTATGGGTCTGCTTCACAAAGTGAGGATGCTTTGTTGATGACCATGAACTTGGCTTTTGTTGAAGGTAAGTTTAATGGAAGCAGCCTTAGTGTTTTTGGTCGAAACGCGGTGGTTGAAGCTGTGAGAGAGATGCCAATTGTTGGTGGAAGTGGGGTTTTTAGGTTTGCTCGTGGCTATGTTCAGGCAAGGACTCTCAAGTTCAATGCAACAAGTGGAGATGCTCTTGTTGAATATGATGTGTTTGTTTTCCACTATTGACTTTTTGTTTGCTGCTTTGCTTTGTTTTCTCTCTCGACAATGTTCTTCACGGTGTTTTTTTGGTCAAAGTGTGGTTGGTGGAAGTGGTGGGGCTTTGGGTTGTTGGTGTAGAAATATGAAAATGGCAATCAATTGTTATTGTAAAGCGACTGTCAATGTGTGATGATTAGTTTACTGAAAGAATCAAGTTGGTCTTTATATATAGTATTTGAAGCCCTAGTTAGTAAGTACGACTAATGTACGTATTTTTAGAAAGTATTTACGGTTTCTCTATGTCGAGCTTTGGTTTAAAATCAATAGGAAGTTTAATATTGTGATAGATGATAATATAATTTCACATAATCTTAGATAAGGTCAATGACTAAAATATAGTATCCAATTAAAAACCTTTTAAAATTTCACACATTGCACCACTCCTATATTTTAACAAATTTATTTAAAGCTAATCACACAACACCACATGTCTAATGAGTCACCTCCGGCCACCGCCCACCATCCACCTATGCCACCCACTGCTGCGGGCCGACCGCCCACCATCGTCAGCCACCACCTGCCGACCACTTGACACCACCACCTTAGCTACCCTCTTGACCCTCAAAGGATAATCTTCCATTGCAAACCACTACACCAATCTTGTTTTCGTGATATGTGTTAATTTACAAATATTTATATTAAAAATCAAAGGTTTATAGAATAGAAACTATGACACATTGTGTACTTTTATTGTAATCTTATATATTGATATTTTTTTTTAGGTTTATAATAAAAACTACAAGACATTGTGTATTTTTTTATTGCTCTTATTTTGGTATTTTTTTTATATAGGTTTTACGATGAAAACTTCAACACATTGTGTATTTTTATGTTACTCTTATATCTTAGGTTTATAGAATAGAAACTGCAACACAATGTGTATTTTTACATTACTCTTATACTAGTATTTTTAGGTTTATAGAATTTAAATTGCAATAATAGTGTGTACTTTTACGTTACTCTTATATTGGTATTCTTTTAGGTTTATAGAATATAAATTGCAACACAATGTGTATTTTTATGTTACTCTTATATTTATATTTTTTTTAGGTTTATAAAATAGAAACTGCAACACTTGGTGTACTTTTATGTTACTCTTACATTGGTTTGTTTTTAGGTTTATAGAATAGAAATTGCAGTGTACTTTTACGTTACTCCTATATTGGTATTTGTTAGGTTTGTAAAATATAAACTGCAACACAGTGTGTATTTTTATGTTACTTTTATATGGGTATTTGTTAGACTTACAGAATATAAACTACAATGCAATGTGTATTATATTTGAATTTTTAGGCTTTTAAATAGACTCAGTAAAGCTTTGTCCTTGTATGCAGCTGTGATCTCTGATGTAAGAATAGCAAATTTCGGTGGAGGAACCAGAGAACCATCAAAATAACCAAATAATTCGTAACCTTCGAGCACCGATTCAAGCTAAAAGCTCCATTTGAGGAAATTGTCATCATTCAACCGGAAGCATACCAAGCAAATGTGTTTCTGGATTAAGAACTTTTTAGTTTGATTTTTCTAAAGTGTTGCCACCTTTTCATTATTGTTATTATTAATTACTCTGAATTTTTTAAAGGATGGCTGTCTATGATCACATAATTCCATAATATGCAATTTTGAAACATACACAAATTTTACTTCAATCATCTGAATTATTTTTGAAGTCTCCACTTAAAGAAAATCTTTGCAAAAAAAATAGAAAAATTAAAGATCACCGAGACATCTTTTTGTAACCAACAAAATCGACGATCACGGATGGCATCAAATCAACACCCAATCGGTGACATTTGGTGAGAGAGCCCATTACTTTATACAGGTTTGTGAAAGTCTAGTTTCATAATTAGAAAGCCCGTTACTTTATAAAGCTTTGTGAAACTGTGACCCATATGATATTGGGCCAAGGGGCCTTGTTTTATTTTATGACCAGTGCACTGAACCAGTTTCTTCTTCTTCGCCTAGAACTGGTGTGCGAGCGTGGGTTTGGCCGCTTGGAGTTGAAAAATATGGGGACGAGAGAGGTGTACGAACAGAAGCTGAGGAGTGGGAATTTGCACCATGATCCCACCATGAATCCAGGCCTTGGCACTCCTCGCTGCCCTCGCTGTCTCTCCCTCCTGGACCATGATTCGGTACCAACCCATAACGCAGATTACCTGTTTGAGGATTTGATTCTGAGGATTTTACAGTTGGAAGAACTGACTTGGCTCTGTTTTATTTGATATTTCAGGAAAAGGGTGAATGGACCATCACTTCTGTTCTTCATGACGCCACTGCTGTTGTAAGTCTCTCTCTTTTTCCTCCCCAATTTGTGCGAAGTTGGTTCCCTTGCCAAATTTAGTTTCTTGATGTAGCAGTTTATTTTCATTGTGAAAATTTTCATGGTTTTGATATGGAAATTTGGAGTAGAACACTTTTTGAATTGGGGTTTTTTTTTGCTGCATTTATTTCTGAACATTAAAGATTTACAACATTTAAATGTGTAACTCTGAGATCTTAACGATGCTCCTTGGCTAGTTTTTATGTGATTGGTTGGTATTAGCTACGGAACTATCTAATATAATCTGCATCACAATATGTTATTGACATTGACTTAATGTCCATAATGGGGCATAAACCCATGGTGAACGGTTGATTCATTTGATAGAAGTAGACTAGTAGTACCTGAAAGCAGTCGTGATGTTAGGTTCATTGGTCTAGGTGTATATACAAAGATCATGTTTCAGTGTATGTTTATTGGACAGTCTACATAAACTTGGTAATATAGATGTGGCTTGTTATGCGAGTGATTAACCTTTTGTGGTATTTTCTGTATGGATAGGCTGGCTCTGGTATTGGTGGAATGCTTAGTGCAATTCATGGGTTCAATACAGGTATTCTTTATTCCCTTTGTCTTGCAGACTATGGGCTTTCATATGCAAATTGCTTAGTGTTACTTGATTGCAGGGATCCCATACCTTCAGAATCGATTGAAGGGCCCAAAGTGGCTTCCTTTCTTAGTTGGGGTAGGTCTCATATCCTTGTTGTTTGTTTTCCCATTCTTTTAACCTGCCATGCACTTCAAGTTATATTGGCATTTATAAAAAAAAAAGGATTCATATTCTTATGTGCATTAAATTAGCTCCCTTTTGTTTTTCAATCACAGCTTCCTCCACTGCTACTGTTTTCGGGTGCCAGTGCTGCATTTGGAGGTAAAATTCCTGCCTTTCTCCATTTGATTAAAAGAAGTCTACATTAGTGTGGGACCGTGATGAATCTTTCTACATTCCTCTTTGTTGTTGCTCTTTTCGTTTTTTGTTTATTAAATGGTTTGCTCATTTAGCAGCCATGGACTGGTTAAGTACTATAGAAGTAGAAGTGCTTGACTTATTTGGTTGTACCTAGTTTAGACTAAGCCAGTTCCTTCTATGTATATAATATATTTCTCCATATCTGAGACCCTGAGTTAAATATCTTTTCCCAATGTTCTTAACTTCAGTCTCATTTGGCATTTTTATGATATTGTAACATCAGTATGTCACTTTTAATATATATATATAATTAAAAAAGCCTAGAAGGCTTACACACACACGATGCACATATAATTTGAGGGCAGTAGTTGTAGAAAGAGAAAAAATGAGCATGTGGAGGCATGGTGGGTAGTTAGGGTAATGTATAATGACCACAGTGAATTTAGTTTTTGGATAGGTAAACGTTTAATGTAAGAAGGGTATAGTGGACGTTTCCCCATATACAGCTGACAAAGACTTTTTATTTTATTTTTAAAAATTTTAAATGTTAGTATAGATTAGGTCTCTTGAAGAACTTGTATTTCATAAGTGATGACCAAAATTTAAATTTATGAAGTTCAGTAAATCTAAGATGACATTCTAGTTCTTCTGATTCAACTTGCCCACGGGATAGTTACATATGTGGGGTTGTGCCCATGCATGGCTGTTGGCCTGGCATCGTATGGATGCCTACACTTCTAGCAGTAGTGTATGTCAATGGTCAAAATGACATGATGTCCTTTATATTTTGTAACTATTAGTAGCGTTAACATTAACCTACACTGTTATGAAGTTTCTACCATATAATACATAAATAAAGACTTGCAATTACAAAGGGCCAGCCTTAGTTACTGAAGCACCTGGATATCATGGATCATATATATCTCCATGCAATAATTTCTCATTGATTGGGTTAAACCACTGTAAACAGCCTTCTACCTCAAATTGAAAATTCAATTCTTATTGGTTGAATCTAGTGTCATTGAATCCCATGAGTAGGGGCTTCAGAATAGCTGTCCCCTAGAAAAGAGGCAATTACTAAATGTTAATGATATATGGTTCTACATCTTGCACACTTCAGGTGGCATTGCTAGAACCATTGTTGTTGGAGTAATATTATAGGTCATGTTTGCATAGTTTCAAGACAGTGAGAGCCAAATGGTTTGAAGTTCATCTTGTATTGGTATGCGAGTCTTCTTCTTTCCATAGTCTTTTGAGATTGGGTATAATACAAGTATTACCTTGTCTGTCAATAAGCTGCCTTCACAATCCAATCTCATAGTGCTCGGTTGTAAGACCTTGAGATATAGAATTCCATGACTAATTTAACTAGCAGTAATTGAATTTGCAATTTGTATCCGGGTTAGGTTTTGAGTTTATCAGTTGACATGAGATTCAGAATGTGCCACTCCATGTTATAAAGGACTGTATACACGAGTTTCTAGGTTTTGTATGCAATGAAGGTTTTCTTTTTAAGTTCTGGATGAAAGTTTTTCAATTCCCTGAAAATGTGGGATTCTGCAGGTTATGCACTTCCAAGGTTTACTCAACTCACTGTGACTTCCTATTATGCCACCTCAAGTGCCTCACACTATGGGATTTCACTTCTCACTCGGCATATTGAAGAAGCTCACAGTTCCCGCTCTCTGCAAGAAAGACTCAGATGATTTCTTGCAGGTGCACATACTAAAGATTCTACTACAATTTTGTAATTGAAGTTATATACATGTAATTCTAGGTTCTCTATGGTTACAATTGTTCTTTGATTTAACTATTCTAGTCGGTAAAAAATACTTTATCCAGATGATTTTACATCATTGACCGCAGTTTGGTTATTTTGTGACTTGTACGAAGATAAGGTAAAAAATTGATTGGAAAAATTGTCATCACATCACATAATCTCATCATGAAGGATTGCTAGTATATGCCATACCCATTGATTGTGAGAATGACAGCATAATGTGATACAGGAATTCAAGGGGCAAAGTCATAATATATTAGCAAGGACCACAATTGGTGTTTATACTGTGAGGAAAGCAACTGTAAATCTGAGACACACAGATCTACCTTGAGCTATTATTATAGCTTGTGATTTTGCTCAAATGAAATTTGAGGAATTTGTTCAAATCCAGTTGTGCTTGTGGGTGAGGCATTATAGGTTCCTATTTGTAGCAGCAACATAGGCCCACCTTTGAAGTAGTTGAGGCATCATAAAGTACAGACGTATGCAAGCCACGAATTGGCATATGTTGTCCTTACAGACAATTTCAGCTTTGAGCATAAAGCATCATAAACTTAGAGCAGTACAGTTCAAACCTGGAGGTATAGTTACTTCTCCAACCATGGGGACCTCAAAAAGGTGAAGATGAAAGATTACTTACTGCTGAAGTAAATGTAAAGCAGTTGATTGCTTTTGGTTGGATATTGGATGAGATATCATTGACTTGATTGAGCTGCCAGGTGATACTACTGGTTTAGACCAAGAAAAAAACTTGAGCTGCCAGTGTCAATTCTTCGAATTTTATAGCTTATCTCACTAAAATACCCTTTATTTTAGCAAAACTAATATCAAAAGAATAATATTTTAAAGGTTAAAATAGTAAACTGAAAATCGAAACTATTTACCGTGGAAGTTATTGTAGATGTAGAATAAATGCACTTACCATTACAAATATAGTTCCAGCTACTAGAATGCACATGGGTTGTGTCACAGTGAGTTGCCCACCCGCATGTGCGATCTTTAACTGTTGATGCGTGTGAAGCTCAGAGTATCAAGTGCAAGAATTTACGTGTAAGGATCAATCGCTCATGTGTGAAGCTCAGAGTATCAAGTGCAAGAATTTACGTGTAAGGATCCGCCCATACATGAGCGATTGGTCGTAACATCCTTCTTTCACATGTACATTGTATTGTTTGAATTGATTTTATGGGAATGTGTGGAGTTGTGTAACTATTACAGGTAGGGTAAGGTAATATGGCGTAGACAGCAGGGCACTGAGTTGAGAGAGAGAGAGAGAGAGTTGACACCTAACAAAACCTACGGATGCGACCACATGCTCAACAAGCCTGTTTGGCGTTTAATGCAAATGCTAATCTACCCCATCACCACCATTAACATGGGACCGTAGACTGTAGAATTCTCCTCTTGGGTTAAATCCAAAAGCCTCGTTTGGTAGGTAGAATGGTTATTATGAATGGGATAAAAGTCATTCAATCATAATTCCACTGTGCAATTGAATTCTACCTCTTATGGTGTGTTTACTAATCAGAAATTGGAATTCTCATCAAGATATCTTCGTTTATTTCACATTAATGAATTAAAAAGTAAGTAAGGCTCACACAATTAGGAATTGAATTCCTGATTTTGGAGGAATTTAATTTTTGGGTGGGAGGTGGTGTTGTAATTCCTGGAAAACTAACTCATTAGGAATTCATCTTTTTTCCCCATTATATCCTCACACAAATTTTAAAATTTCAAATTTACCATCTACTTTAATCCAACGAGGACATTTTAGTAATTAGAACCACTCTTACCCCAATTCCATATGATTTAGTAAACAACTTCAATATGAATCCGGAATCTAACTCTCCTCAATCCTAATGGTTTAGTACTAGTAAACAATTAGGAATCCGAAATCTAATTCTCCTCAATCCAACTCCTCCTCAATTCAATTCATCATAATCCAATTACGGATTAGTAAACATGCCATTAATTCAATTCAGTTCTGATAGTTGAACATGGCTAAATAGTTACATTTATGAAGGTTTTATCCATGACCTTAAGTTTATGGTTACGCTAATCATATTTTACAAATGATTACTTTGTTTTTAATTGTATTTCTAAATTGACTATAGAAAAGTGATCGAATTTTCGTTCTAGGTATATTGTTATGAGAATCTCAGCTATTAGTTTATTGTTTCCTCTCAAGGGATCATGTTGAATGGTTTCTTAATAGTGGTATTTTTTTAAAAATATATATGCGATAGTCTAAACTAAAAGGGGGAGAGGGTTTCTCTCTCTCAAACACACACTACCAAGATGTCATGGGGGTTTGAACTTGAGACCATTGATCCGCAAGTCAAGCTGCCATGAAAATTTTAATATTAAGTTGGCTATTCAGCTACAAAATAAGACTTAACGTGCACATTCTAGCTCTACTATTTTGAATAAATTATGAAAACTGAATGTTATGCTTATAATTAAGATAATTAGAGCATCCACAGTGGGGGGGTGTATATGGGGGTGTATGTTAAATATACACCCCGAGTCACCGGAATCGTCTCCAATGGTGAGATGTAAATGGATGTAAATATACATCACCACCATGAGGATGTAAAATAAAATGTATATTTGCATCCATTTTTACATCCCTTGCAGGCGGGACCCACCCGAGAAAAGAGAAGAAAAATGAAGAAAAGTCAACATAAAAGGCTGGGACTCACGGTTACACCCCCGAATTTACACCCCCCCACTGGAGCAAAAAACATATTTACACCCCCCGGAGGTGTAAAGGGGATGTAAAAGTGGTTTTATACCCCCGAATTTACACATCCCCATTGTGGATGCTCTTATAAGTTGGAATGGGCTTTTAACTCAAATGGTTAAAAGGAGTTACCTTTATCTTAGAGCCTTCTCATAATGTATCGCTTGCATAAAAAGGTAAAAAAGTTCATCACATTTTAGAGAGTACAAACAAGAGAAATGACTACATATGTCCATGAGAGTAGAAACAAGAGAAACGACTACGTATGTCCACCTTTTCCATGATGATATTCAGAACATCAAAGTAATGCGCGTAAACGATAATTATATGACTCCCATCTCATGGATGGTTTAACAAAATAATATTGAGTAATGTTCTCTTGTCAAATTTATGTTGGCATATGAAAGTTACGTGAATTTAGACTACACATTCAAGTAAGAATCAAACTCATTGATGATCCACATATAAACCTCTTGTGTTGTCAGCGTAGTCTAATAAGAGAACATTTCTCTACGAAAGACACTAAAACGTGGACGTCTGCAAGGTGTCCATCTTGAGTTATGATGAATTTGATTGAATTCAATGAAGACAAGTAGGGTTTTATTTTTATTTATTCAAATGAGGAGAAGGGTACAACAGTGTATAAACTGTCTACCTCGTTTGCAAGCTTTATAGAGGTGTGGGCCGATGTTTCTTAAATTCTACTGCTCACTGGATCACTCTCTCTCTCTCTCTCTCTCTCTCTCTCTCTCTCTCTCTCTCTCTCTCTCTCTTTTATTTTATTTTTCTTATACAAAATACAAATACAAGGAGAGAAGAGAGCGAAGCAGAAGCAGAAGAAAGAAGCAGAAGCGGAAGAAAGAAGAAGTGGTCCTTCTTCCTAATTGCAATGGTTGTTGTTTGTTTGTACTCTCTTTCAGTCTGAAATGTCTTTATTATACCTTTTATCATCTTCTTCTTCCTCCTCATCACATGCCCCCTTAGATTTTGCATTTACTTGTGGACCCCTTTGATAGTTGGACTGACGTTAACTCTGCCACCACTGTTTTTCTTATTTGGGTGCCTTCTTTTTCTTCATGTAAAACGAGGCACCCTTTTGCTATGTTCATATTTGATAGCAACTTGCTTTTTTCATTCTTTTTTCTTTTTTGCAATTCTACAACATCAACATGGTATAGTCTCAAATTTGCCCTTGTTTCTTTCCATTTAAAAAATTGTTATTTTGTTTATTTGTTTTCAAAATTGTTATTTTGTTTATTTGTTATTTTGTTTATTTGTTTATTTGTTTTTATTGAACATTAAAATAAATATGGGTACATGACCTTTTTTACGCGCATTAAATAAAAAGAGTCCTGAATAATGTCAGGCGACTCCTCAAACCATTCAAACCTTATTTTTAAAAGAAGTAAACACTCAATTCTTTCTGAGAAAAGTATCACATGGATGCTTTTGTAACTACTTCAATTATGTTTCCGTTAGAAATGTTTTGATGCACTCCTACTTTCGATGTTAATGCACAAAATCAACATCTTAACCATTTCTAGTATCCGTACTTTAGATTCCTCCACCTCACATGAGACAGGAATATGCTCAAGGTTATTATAGGAAGAAATAATTTCATTAAACAGTAATTTTAGAGAGAAAAGTTGGGATGTAGTTTTTTTTTTGTTTTATAGAAAAGATGATATTTCCTTAGACGCATAAGAAACAATACATACAATACATGAGAAGAAACTAGTATGATAAAAGGGAGCCTCGTTAAAACCTTTCCGGAGAACATATGACTGAAAAACATGGAAGTCATTGAACTAGAAAAACATGTGAAAGTTTTTTTATTATAATTTTTTTGTGGTAAATGAATATACTAACATTGAACAGTACATGTTTGGTTACTGTTTGACTAAAGATATTAATGCTATATGAACAGTACAAGCTCTAAAACACATGAAAAGGGGTTACTTCATTAATGCTTTATTCTTATTATTTCCCTTTTGATGCTTGCAACCCCACATGATGCACTAAAATACCCTCACCAGGTTGCTATTTTCTCTTCTTTACTGGTTTATATTTCCAAGGTTTAAATTTGGACTATACACCAAAATTATTCAAAGCCTGCTTCAAGGGGCAAAGAGAGTATGTCCCCTAACTCAAAAAAAAAAAAACAAAAAAAAACAGAAGAATATTTTCTTTTGGTATTTCTTTTGGCAGTTTGTACAATGCTTGCCTGAGAGAAAAACCAAGAATTGATAGAATTAGGGGGTATTATTAGATAGGAAGTTATTGAAAGAGTCTCTCAATCTGGGTTTCAAGACAAAATCTCCACCAAACTGACTTGGAATTTGAAATTTGGGAACAGCTCATTTTCCCAATTCCTGGTTGCTTAGGATGACTGGCTTTGGAGCTTTGCAAATCTATATTTAGATCAAATTGATGCCCAGAAATGGAAAACTAGTTTGAAGTATAAATTAGTGCAACAAAAGTAGTGGTGTAATGTGATAGTTATGATGTTAACTAACTAATGATTACATTGCAAAAGTAAGTAGCTTGGCTTGTTCCACAAGCAAAGCTTTGAGAAAATGAATTAAGAGCCTTAATTACTTGGATTTTGTAAGTTAATTAACAAAAACACACACAAACAAACAAGCAAATAGTGGTATAGGAACAAACAAATAGAGACAACCGTTGAACAGTACCTTTTTTTTTTCTTTATGGGCAAGAGATTGAGACAAAACACAAATCCCGACATCGAAAGTGAACAATATTTTATAGCATCTGAATGATGATGAAATGAGAGTTGTGCGAGTTGTGTATGAGATTCATTGAGCTAAGTCCATTATCAAGCCAAAGAAAAAATACTCTGACCCATATAGTGTTCCCACACATGCAATGGAATAGATGATTGATTAAACTCCATCAGTCCTAACTGAATTATTGTTGAAAGAGAAAAATGCATGCTCTCCTGTCCTCCTCTTCACTCTCGACATTTCACACCTATATCAGCCAACACCTCAAATTAACCCACCTACCACAACTCTCTCTCTCTCTCTCTCTCTCTCTCTCTCTCTCTCAAAAACATAAAATTAAAGCAAAGGTACAAAAGAGAAGGGGAAATAAAGAAGGGAGCCTAACTACCATCTTGATCATATCTTGCTTCAAGGTCTTTCATAGAGAGCAAAGAGGGCACATGCTTTTGCCAAGGGTTGGCTTTGCCATTTTAAAGCCATGAAAGTTTTGGTACTGCTCCATTTGAATGATGATAAATGTGCTTCTAATAAGGCACATCGAAGTGACTCCATTTTGGATCCCTACTTGTAGACCCTCATAAACTTGGTATTTCACTAGCCTATCATGCTATTACTTTATTTTTGATTGACCCCCATTCATGATCTCACTCAGTAGTACAGCTATATACTATAGTGCCTCTGATTTTTCAGTGCCTTCTGTCTTTCTTTTTATTTTTTCCATCAGAACTATTTGAAATCTGTTTCTTATATTACCAACCAAGTATGATCAAGATCGGGCTTTCACACTCCCGGATTGTTGTACCACATGTATTTCTTTTGTGTGTGGTTTAAGATAATAAGATATTGATTTGGAGCGTAGAATGACAAATCTAGAGTGTAAATATAGTTGCGTAGAAATAAATAAGGTCCAAAAAAGTAAATTTAGTTGCCTTTCTGTCTCCTCAGCCATTGGTGTCACGAATAAGGAGGTTTCTGCCTCAATCATTAAGTAGAAACAAGACATAATTTAAACTTTGATGGGCTCACATCATTCACATAATAGAAACAAGATAAATGTCTCTCTCTCTCTCTCTCTCTCTCTCTCTCTCTCTCTCTCTCTCTCTCTCTCCCTCTCTCAAATCAATTGCACTGAATATAAGCAAAAATACATAAATTAAAGTGTAGCAGGAAGCAATGCAACCTGCAAAATTCCATGGATATATCATTTTCTTTCTGCATATTTTGAGGCAGCAGAAAACAGAACACTATCATCAAACCTTATCACCTGATCATCATCTTTCTTCTGTGTGTGTGTGTGCGCAGCAGTGTGATACACTGAATCAAAATCCACCTCTCTCATCACCCCACCTGTCTAGAGAACCAAACAAATACATCGACATAGCCACACGTGTGTATCTACAAAAGTCCATGCACCTCCTAACTGATGCCATATATTCCTCACACGTGTGGACAAAAGTTAAACTATACTCTCTCAAAGAAGAGAGAGACATTGCTGTGAATGAAATGAACCCAACTCTGCTGATGGAACGAAATCTAAACGAAAATTTTGCTTCACAAAAATAGCAATTTCCTTGCCTGTAAACAGTAAGTTTTGCTTTCAGAATCAAGAACAGTACTGCTTCCTGATTATTTTAATTACATTGATGAAGATTTCTCCAAACACATGATTTCCTCATTTACATACTGAAACCATACTAAAAATTGTGACTGAAGTTATGAGCAGGAATATTTCCTAAAATTGGCCTCATTTGCATTAATCCCAGGAGATTATATATTTAAAACAATTAATTAATTAATTCCCTTCTCTCTCATCATCATCAAATTCTCTCTCTCTCTTTTTTTTCCCTCTAAAGTAGTACTAATTAATTAATTGATTAAAGTAGTTATCCAAATCATAGCAGCATTAATCTTATTACAGATGAAGATCCAAACTCACATGGTCTTGCACACTCGCCATCGACGAATCATACACGTACCGCCCTTGACCGCCTGTCCCACCGACCCCTGCCGCCTTCATCTCCTCCCCGCCGGCGAACAAATTCATCGAACGGTCACGATTGAAACTAGGGTTAGTAGTACCCTGAACTGCAGGGATCCGCCACAGGGCCAAAGGACTCCCATTTATGGGCGCTGATTGCGTGCCGTACGTCCCACCAGAGCTTCCGTAAAACCTAGTATGTTGATGAGCACCGGCAATGGAGCTAGAGTGGCTACTATTCCAAGATGGATAAGCAGTATGGTGATGGTGAGGTGAAGCCCCAAGCCTAGAAGTTGTGTAGTTCATTAAGCCGTACACGTGGTGGTGCGCGTCGTGAGATAGGCCGTGGTGGCCGGCATGCACCATGGCCGACTGGAGGTGCTCGCGTTTTGCGTGCTGCCGCTCTCTCTTGTGCGCGTTTTGGTGGCCCCCGAGGGCTTGGGAGGTCGGGAAGTTCCGGCAGCAGTAGTGACATTCAAATCTCCGGCTGCTCTCGCCTCCGCTTTCGCTGGTTTTGTTGTTGCTGTTGGTGGCGGTGGTGGTGTTGATGTTGTACTCTTTCGCGGGGGTGTCTTCGCAGGCATTGGTGTAGTCAAGGGATTCGGAGTCTTCCGTGGGGGTGTCCGCGCCAAATTCTATGCCAAAGAGGCGGATGCCCTTTTCTTTGTTGACGGGAGGGGCCGGGCGTATGAAGGGGAGCTGAGAGAATGACTCTACGTTCATGAAGTCTTGAGTCTCCTTCTCAACCTTGTCCATGAAAATTTGGAGAGAGAGAGAGAGAGAGAGAGAGAGAGAGGTGTAGTTTTGGGTGTGGTGAAAAAAGAGGAGGAAATGGAGAAATTGGGAGAGGAGGAGGTGAGGGGGTGATGTATGTGGGGGTGAGGAGGGATGGTGTGGGGCCTATAAAAGGGGGGGTGAGAGACTGAATGATGATGGACAATTGGGGCTGACCCATCTGAGAGTGAACCCTGACAAGGCCACAAGTTTGAGAGTGGCTTTGGCTTCTCAAAGTACCATGCACCTTTGCTTCCTTCACTTGTTTTTTGTTTTTTTTTTTGGGTTTATTTGATTGGGGAACTAAGGGGAAAGTTGTTGTTACATCCCCATACTTTTTCATAATTTCATATCCTACCCTGAATCCTTATGTTATCTAATCTTTTTTAAAAAGAAAAATACCATTTTTCACGATGAATCAATCAATTTTGCACATATCCAACTTGTCACTGATTTAGTGGTAGTTGTCTTCACTTCGTCATAAGAGGTCATATTCGACAGACATGAATACGAGAACTATCATGAAAAACAAAAAACGAGAACTATACATATTTGTGGTGAATTTTGTGAAAATAACTTTATAAATATCATATCTCGTTTGTAAAATTCAAAATTTAAAAATCGACAAGAATTAAAGACATTTCATTATCTACAATACTAACGTACTTAACATTTAATAAATTAACAATTAATGAATTCTAAAAGGTATAATGACGATGGGGAGATGTTATAGTACATGATGAATGCATGAATTTAATTAGATACATTAATAATCTCATAAGGAATTCATGAATTTATGAGTTATAATTAATTGGTTAATCAAGACATTCAAAGTGACAAGGTACATATACTATGGCAGGGATTAAAAGCTAGGATTGATAACTAAGTACTTCCTAATTTACTTTTAAATCCATTACCAACTTTGGGCAGAGATTCAAACTAAACTTCTTCTTCAGAGTATATAATTGTGAAACTATAACTATAATCTCTTTCCACACACTTTCTAATCTAACTAATTACGTTCCAAAGCATTGAAAACAATATATATATCTTTAGTTAGAACAAAGCTTAATATAGTATATTCATGTAAGATAGAAGAAGCAATAAAACATGAGCATATTAATAAATGGAAAAATAAAATAGGCCTATTTTGTAAATAAATAAACTATATATATTCATGCACGTTTTTAATCAAAAAAAAAAAAAAATTTATTCATGCACGTTAGGTCCAAATCCAAAGCAGTGAATTATTGAAAATATATCATCAAGCTAATAAATGAAAAAAATAAATAATATAGAGTAGGGCCTATTTGTAGAAAGACAGGCTAGCTGGGCTAATCGAAGGGCTCTAAATACTGAGAACGTACTAGGGTGTTAGCTAGAGTTAAAGTTTGAGAAGGTACAATATAAATCATCAGCAATTAAACATGTTACTTCATTAACTGGTAGTTATAATAGGATATTAAAACTAAACTGAATCCGATGCCAAATGTGAGTTCCAAATATTTTTTGTTCTTATATCGAACACCATTTTCAAGTTAAATTTTTTTTTATAAAATAAAAGAGCAATAATATTCTATTGATAAGATAAACAAAAATAAGTACAAAGCAACTAAGGTGCCGAATATGAATACAACTTATCAAGTTACCAAACGCAACAACAAGTTGAATTAATCTAGAGAGAATACGCGCAACCCAAAAAATGATTAAAATCCCCGAATCAGCAACCATAATCACATGTACTCACACTTGCAATAAAGATTTGACGCACAACGACAGAAAACTGCAAATTCGTATCGAAAGTCAAAAGCCAAAAGGAAATAAAATATCCTAAACAAAAAAAAAACCACATCAAACTCCTAAAGAGTTCATGGGAATTATTAAACAAATAAACAAGAAACAAGACCACGGCTCCACATCCTCTCGGGCAACCTGAAGAGAGCCTCTTATATCAACGAGCCCAATAGGAGTTCACTACATGTCCAAACCATGCACCGATATTGTCCCCACCTTAACCACCTAGGTCCAATACCTTGGGTGGGAGTAGGCCCAATGGACATCTAGGTGTAGGGTTTTAACTTAAAAGGTCCAAGTGCAATTAGGAGTGGACCACCTATATTTAAACTGTAACAATCTCCACATTGGCGAGATCTAAGCCAAGGTAACGCGCCCATTCACAATACATACACTTTTCAAGAGTAAGCCCCTGCAATTCCACCTTTCTCCACCAGTCTAGGAATTTGTACTTGATTCGCCTCTCTGAACATGTCAATGGTTTTACCATGAACCAAGTGCGTCTTAGCCGAACATGGCTTTGACACCAATTGTTGTATCATCGGGCTCATTAAGAGTTCACTACCTATCTAAACCATGCACCGATATTTTCCCCACCTTAACCACCTAGGTCCAATACCTTGGGTGGGAGTAGGCCCAATGGACCTCTAAGTGTGGGGTTTTAACTTAAAAGGCCTCGGTGCAATTATGAGTGGACCACCTATATTTAAACTATAGATTATTATTGTATTCTCCCACGTAGGATTTACACATTGAAATTGGTACTTAGGTGGAAGAGGTAAATTTAAACTATAATCAAGTTACTCAAAAGAACTGACACACAAAGTATTTCTAACAAATGTATAACTAGCCTATAACTAGTCACAGACCTAAGAACACACAACAATCAACACACACAATTACACACAAGTCTCATACCCCCTGCAAGCCTAAACGATAACTAAGCGACAACCTAAGCACTTAAAAGGATCCGTCAATCTAGGCATCCCATGTGCTAGCAACAACTAAGGTGCATTGTGTGTGAACATTCATCATCATGTCAAAGATTCACACCAAACATGTTTACCCAGAAACCCACAATTGGGAAAAATTAGGAGTCATCTTTCCGACTAGGCAATCCACTATGTTAAGAAGATTCGTACAATAAAGGTATTCACAAACTCAAATAAACTTATGTCTATTTAGGACCAGAGCACTACCTCATTATGCAACCTTTTTTCACCAACATAGTTAAGCTAGAAACAATTCTTCATGAAAAATGGCAGCTAGTCCATTAGCTTTTTCACCTCATGGCACCGTATTTCATCTTCGGATCGTAACAATCGATGAACTATATATTCAAACAAAAGTGGTCGATTTCTTCAAGAAACCATCATCTTGAGGAAATCAACAATGAATTTGATCTAGCTAGAATGATATGATGTAGCCTTTATTCTAGATGTAGATTTCAAATGACCAAAGTGGATTTCGAAAAATCTCATTTTGGAAATATGCAGACCTTCATGGCGCACCCTTTACAAAAGTTACTCCCAAGAGTGCATAAACTGCAAAATATAAGATTAAGTCAAGACAATTGCTTAGAACTAAAATTCCATGGAGGCTTTAGATCCATCAAGGTTTGTCTCCGCAAAGTCATCTTCAGAGTCTTCAACAACCAAATCCCCAATAATGTCCACAGCTGCATCATGTAGATTAGCATGAGTACCAAATGGATTAGATGACGAAGAAGAGCGGGCACCAAGAACAAAAGGAACCGACTTCCTCAAATAGATAAGCTCATAAGCTTGATCTTATATTGTCACTTTTAGCATAGAAATATGTGAAAAGGAAAAAGTAAAGGCACTCGAAGCTTTGAATAGTTGAGGAGTGGATAGTTTGTCACTTGGAGCAATATAGGCTAAGTCATAAATAATAGGTGCCTCATGCCAAACATCACTAGGGTTCGGCTCAGCTCCCTTCAGACAACATAGGGTATGAATTAGACATGGAAAGACAAGAGACTCTTTGTGTTTTGTTCCATGACCAGCAATCTTGGTCTGAAGTGAGTGACATATGATCTCTCCAAAAGTAACAGGGTCTCTGTTAAGCATAGCAAGCATCAACTGACATCCACCAAGAGTAAGATTGGAATTATTGGCAGTGGGTAGAAGATTATGACTCACAAAATCTCAAAGGAATTGTAAAAAGGCTTCAAATAAGATTTCCTAGGAAACCCTTTGCTGGTGAGAGGAAGGGAAGGATTTTCATAAGCATGACTCTGAAACTGCTCAATAGAGTATTGAGAGACAACAGCAAAATAATAATTATAGCTAGTGCGAGGAAATGGCCTAAATTCTACAACCTTATGAATCACAACATGAGTAAACATGATGGAGACGTCTCTAACAGATATACGAGACTTTGTAAAAGCAAGTTGGATAGGAAAATTATTATATAATTCATGAACAATAGATGCATTATACTCACTAGAGAGAGAATTGAGATTGCAATTGATAATATTTGAACATTTGATTAACACAGTTCCAATCACGAACATGGAGAGCCTAAATGTTGTAAATACACTCAGGAACAAACTTCTTGTTCGACACCACATAATGAAAGAAATTCATAACTCTAGGTGATGCAAAATTGGAAACATTTCAAACTATTATAGACCTCTGAGAACGAGATATGGATGGGCAAGGACTGGTAAGAGGAGAAGAGGTATTAAGACTGGTAGGAGAAAAAATAAAATGCTGAAGTATATAGACAAAGTAGCTAATCATTCAATGGAGCATAAACCAATGGATTTTCGAAGTTCAACATGTTTTTGAAAATCCAGAGCTTTAATTAGAATGTCTGCTAGTTGTTTCTAGAAAGGAATAAATTCCAAAGTTAATGTTTTGCTCTCCACAAGATCTCTAATGAAATGGTGCCTAACATCAATGTGTTTTGGTCTTGAGTGTTGCACATGATTCTTTGAAATGTCAATGGCACTCATGTAATCATAATAGATGAGAAAGATGACTAAGAGAGACCATAATTATTTAACATTTGTTTCATCAAAAGGAGCTATGTGCAACAACTTTCAACTGTCACATACTTTGCCTTGCAGTAGACAGAAAGACATAATTTTGTTTCTTGCTATGCCATGCAACAAGGTTGTTGCCAACATAAAAAGCTTCCCTATAAGTTTTTTTGCTATCATCACTACAACCAGCCCAATCTGCATTACTAAAGCCAACTAAGTCAGAATTAGTGTTATAGGTATACCACAAGCCAAAGTTTGTGGTACCACTCACATACTTGATGATCCTCTTGACTACAAACAAGTGGGACTTCTTGGGATCACTCTGAAATCTAGCACATACACCTACACTAAAGGCTATGTCAAGTCAACTAGCAGTGAGGTAAAGAAGACTTCCTATCATACTTCTATAAAGTGTCACCTGTCCTACTTGAGTCTCTTTGCACCTTTGCACTTGTGAGACTCCTTAGGATCACTCTACAATCTAGCACATACACCTACACTAAAGGCTATTTCAAGTTGACTAGCAGTGCGGTAAAGAAGACTTCCTATCATGCTTCTATAGAGTGTCACTTGTCTCAATTGAGTCTCTTTGCACCTTTGCACTTGTACTCATTGGAGTCCTAGCAACTTTGGCAGATTTCAAACCAAACTTTTTGATCAAGTTTTTGACATATTTGGATTAAGATAAAATCTCATCTTGACTTTGTTTAATTTGAAGACCTAGAAAGTAGTTAAGCTAACCAACAAGGCTCATTTCAAACTCAATAGTCACGACTTCAATAAATTCTTGTACATGAAACTCTGAGATTGAACCAACCCCAATATCATCCACATATATTTGAGCAATCAGAACATCTTTCTTGAACTATTTCACAAACAAGGTTTTGTCAACTGGCCCTCTAACATAGCCATTTCCTAAAAGATGAGAGGATAACCTCTCATATCAAGCTCAAGGGGCTTGTTTCAAACCATAGAGAGCTTTTTTTCGTCTAAAAAAATCATTTGGATGATGTGGATCTTCAAAACCTTTTGGTTGCTCAACATATACGTCTTCATTCAAAATTCCATTCAAGAAGAAAGTTTTGACATCCATTTGAAAGAGTTTGACCTATAAGTGACAAGCAATGACCAGTAGTAGACTAACTGACTCTAACCTCGCAATCGGGGCAAAGATTTCCTCAAAATTAATTCCCTCCATTTGAGTGTAACCTTGAGCAACCAACCTAGCCTTATTTCTTACAGCATTTCCTTGTTCATTAGTTTTGTTCTTGAAAATCCACTTGGTACCTATAACATTATAGTGTGATGGCCTAGGAAAAGGTACCAAATATCATTCCTAACAAACTGATTGAACTCATCTTGCATTGCCATAAACCATTCTTGCCCTTGATTTAGAGGACCAATGATAACATTGTCATTTTGATTGGGAAGGCTCTCCTCAACACTATGACTTTCGACTTGGACTGAAGAATCAAATTAGCAAGACATATATGAACAGGACTAGTCATCATATTTACTCAACCTAACCTAAAATATGCAATGCATGATTTTACCTTTGCCAAGGTTGCAATCAACCACACTTTGTCTCAGTCACTGTCGACTCCTTAAACCTATTCTAACTTAGACTAATTATACTAGAGCTTGGATAAATACAATAGCAAATACACTATTGTCTAAGGAAGCTAAAAATCAAACTTGCTAAAGCTAACTTAACACACATCATGGCTTGTATCGAGCCACTTACACCAATAATCTCCACATTGGCGAGATACAAGCCAAGGTAACTCACTTGTTCACAACACACGCACTTTTTCAAGAGTGAGCCCTTGCAACTCCACCTTTTCAGACATGGATTTTTCTTGAGCCTCGCTAATAGCTCTTGCTCCACTTATGCCTAGTATTTTCTTGAGCCTTGCTAGAAGCCTTGCTCCAACTGGTTGGATGCCATTAGGATTTCCCTGAGCCTTGCTTTTGTTTCACTAACCTTTGCTCTACTAGCTTTCTCCACTGGTCCAAGAATTTTTACTTGAGTCGCCTCCTTGAACATGTCAATGGCTCTACCTGGAACCATGTCACGACCCGACTCCCCTAGCACGATATTGTCCGCTTTGGGCCCCCCCTCTCTGGCCCTCACGGTTTTGTTTCTGGGAGCTCACGAGCAACTTCCCAGTGGGTCACCCATCCTGGGATTGCTCTAGCCCCCAACTCGCTTAACTTCGGAGTTCCTAAGAATCCGAAGCCAGTGAGCTCCCAAAAGGCCTCGTGCTAGGAAGAGAAGTGCCCACATATTTAAAGCACTTCACCTTTCCTCCCCGAGCGATGTGGGATTGCTCACCGTTCTTGTTTCCCCAAGACACGGGTCTTACAATCCACCCCCCTTGGGGCCCAGCGTCCTCGCTAGCACATTTCCGGTCGGGGTCTGGCTCTGATACCATTCTGTCACGACCCGACTCCCCTAGCACGATATTGTCCGCTTTGGGCCCCCCCTCTCTGGCCCTCACGGTTTTGTTTCTGGGAGCTCACGAGCAACTTCCCAGTGGGTCACCCATCCTGGGATTGTTCTAGCCCCCCAACTCGCTTAACTTCGGAGTTCCTAAGAATCCGAAGCCAGTGAGCTCCCAAAAGGCCTCGTGCTAGGAAGAGAAGTGCCCACACATTTAAAGCACTTCACCTTTCCCTCCCCGAGCGATGTGGGATTGCTCACCGTTCTTGTTTCCCCAAGACACGGGTCTTACAAACCAAGTACATCTTAGCCAAACCATGTGCTGATACCAATTGTTGTATCAATGAGCCCAATAGGAGTTCACTATCTATCCAAACCATGCACCGATATTATCCCCACCTTAACCAACTAGGTCCAATACCTTGGGTGAGAGTAGGCCAAATGGACCTTTAGGTGTGGGGTTTTAACTTAAAAGGCCTCAGTGCAATTAGGAGTTGACCACCTATATTTAAACTGTAGATTAATGTTGTATTCTCCGATGTGTGACTTACACATCATGGCTTGTATCAAGCCACCTACACCAACAAAGCTATAGCGCCATACCGGCTAAACTCATAGTGTCGCACTGGCTAAACCCGAACACGACGCAACCCGACATCATCCCCGTTTCATAATTTCAAATATATATCAAATATTGAGAACTTGAGCCAAATCCTTCCATGCGTGGGCCAAAGGACAGCAACTATATCATGGCGACGACACTTCTACATCACAAAACAAAATAAAAAACAAAAAACATAGACTCCAGAGGGATGGAGTAGGAAGGGTGGTCGCCGACTCCCAAAGTGGGCAGCAGCTAGGGATTTTTCTTTAGAGTTTTCTCAGAGAGAAACGATTAAATTTTCTCAGAAAAAAACTACATTATCATTTTCAAGTTAATTAGTGTAGCTATTTTCTTAATTTTTTGTCCTGCATAACACATGGCCTTTAGCATTTAGTATGATGCTAATATTACAAGCATACAAGCAATGGTCTAAACTATAATGGGAGGGGGATTTCTCACACACATACACGCTATCAAGATGTCATGGAATTTCAAACCTGAGACCACTAGTCTGTAAGTTAATGTCATTTTCTATCGGGTAAACCCCGTTAGCGTAGGAAGACTAACTTCTAAATCATAGTCTTGTAAGATGATACTGATTGATTGTAATTGACAAGTCATCGCATATATAGGTCTTATTTTCATATTATGAAAAACAAATGCAGTTATCTTTTTATAATCGTTATAAGTGTAGAGAGTAATTTATCAAAATTTCTCTTGAAAGCAAAAGTCAGAAAAGTACTTAGTACATATATGTAATACTTGATAATATATGCAAAATAAATGTTTTAATAATTGAATTTACCTGCTCAACATTGCACACCTACCAAATTCTTCAGAACACTTTTTCTCTGCGATCTGCCTCTTCTTCTCACTTGCATGTACGTGTACCCATCAGTCACCATGGCACCTCCTTAGTAAGTTTATTTTGTAAAAAGTTTGGGAGAGAAAGAAATGACCCTACTTTACTGGTCACTCTCTCTCTCTCATTCTCTCTCCAGGACCAGGTACTAGTAGTTGGTGTTGGTTCTTTATAGCTTTGTTGGCTGTTTTATATCTGTTGCAGGGATTCTGTAAAAAGTGGTCCTCACAAAAAGTTAAGCAGATATTACACAAATGGAAAGAATTAGTATTCCAGTATAAATTGGTATGTGATTTAAGATCATGACAGTTATTATTTTTTGGTGTCCACTTCATAATATAGTTTATATAATTCCAATTATTGTTAATTATTTAGCTTCCACTGCAATTCGATAACTAGTAACCAAAGGCTAGAGTCGAGGTTTTAGGTCTAGGCCTATTCACAAACATACATCCTAGATATGGTGCCTTGAGCGGCTTAGTTTTGGGGTTCGGTGCTCAGGATCTGTGTCCAGGTTAAACAAACTCTCAGGTAAGAGGTTTAGAGGTCAAGGTTGGTGTCTAGGTTCCCAGCATTTGACTTCGAGACTCATTTGTGACGGTCTCCAAACATGTTTTCTTTCTTCTTCTGGATTTATGGTATCTGTGTTCTTATAAACAAAATTAAAACTATTTTCTGATACGAAAAGATTTTGAGTCCTTAATTTTAAACTTTGGATCTTAATATGTGAAGCGTATATATATGAGCAGTTTTTAAGGTGTGATCCAGTAGAAATCCATGTTTGATATTTCAACACACTTTTTTTCTTTTCTTGTACGACGTTTTCCTTTATCCCCCCATTAACCAATCGTTAGCTCAAAATTAATGTCCCCCCTTTACAGCAGAAACGTACTTGTTTCTTGCATGTGTATGTGTGTGTGCCTGAGATTCATTCACACACACAGGCTCAGCTTAAGTCAATGTTGTTGTAGAGGGTTTTAAGGGTTCTGATCAAAGCCTGTGACTCTGGATTTTCATGAGTTTAATCAGATATAGTAATTCAATGATATAATTTTCGCCAGTCTCTCTGGCTTCTTTCTCTGCCAAAAACCCAGTCTCTGCTTCATTCGTGCATGGCAGCATGCTGTTCACTCGCTTTGCAATTATTAATTTCCAGCCCCAACTCAACTGCCTCTGTGTTCTTTCATAATTTCTATCTTTCTTTGCCATCCCATTACAAATCACTATCTCCCTATACCCTACCCCTCTTCTCTCTCTTGGTCACACTCTTTTTCTTTCTGAAAAAATAAAAAGTTTAGAACGAACATCCACGACGAATCTTATAACCATACATGCATATCAAACATAACTTTATGGTAAACAAAAAATAAAAAATTCCCAAACCAAATGCAAATGAGCTAAGCCATCGGCTACCATGTTAACTTCTCAATAAATATGATGGGAAGCTTGAGATGGACACATATTTACACAACTTTTTGGGTTTCGATATCTTGTAATTTCAATGGAAGTATCAAGCTCTTTGATTTTTGATGGATATTATTAGCACCAATCTCAAGGTGGACCACCACCAACTCAACGTGCCGTTAGAAACCCACATCTTCCCTAACCCTAATAACAACAATAACAGCAACCCTTCATTGGCATAAGCTTCTTCTTTGCCATTAAAGTCATGGTCATGGAAGACTTTGGGAGGGGGACCATGTGGGTTAAATGCAACTGCACCACTTATATCATGCCCCTTATAAAGTAGATAATTCATATCTGATGCGAACCCAAGCCTATTGCGCTTTTCCTTTGCCTCTTGATGTGGCAACGTCGCATGCGACGTCTCATAACTCTAAAGGAGACATGTACATCTTTATTTGATATGAATGCATTTGCCGAAACCCTCTAAAACCAGCTCTATGATTTTTGACCTGAAATGATGGGCTTATAGTCAATCTAAAGTTGGGCGAAATTTGGATGAAAGTTATTTACACTTCTAACTCCAAGTAGTACTCTAGTCAATTCATAACTTGAAAGACTCGATCGAAATTCTATGGTTTAGTCAAGTATGTGGTTAATCTTGATTGAATATGTCCCACACAATTTCTATTAGAGTTTCTAAAAATATTTTGAATTTGAAAAACTCATCAAATGATCATTTGGTTTAGTCAATGATCATTTGCGCCTCTGTAGGTCCGCTAGTGTCTGTCAGTGACTCCTTACATCAATTTTTTTCAACGGCCACTCTTAGGCATACAACATGTGACCACGAATGGGTCCAAATCTGATTATTGCCCACCAACAAATGGGTCACCATCCTGAGAAACCCTAATTCTCTTTAAGTAAATAACGATACTGGCCTCGATTGGCTATAGGCTTGGTGTCTTCATATTATAATTGACATCTCTCTCTTTCTCTCTCTCTCTCTCTCTCTCTAGCAGCTGCGTTGTTGAATTGTCTGTTGTGGCACAATGAAGGAAAGGAAGCTAGAGAATGGAAGGGTCGCTATCTTGTTGTTCCTTATCTCTCTTTCCCATTAGGTGGCTGGAATGTGACATTGCCTGAGAACTCATATGTCTTGGGCCTCCCAACTTTGCTCTTTCGCAAATAACACCATCCATCCTTCTGCAACATTTGTGTTGCCATGTATGGACCAAATGGATAGATACTTAAAGCTGGTCATGTGTCCCTTTAACCAAGGCTTTGTTTGGATGCGACATTCGAATACATATTATATATATGTTTATATACTTTTGTCATTATTTGTTGTTGAAATTTGATGCTTCCATTATTTTACAAAAAATTTATTCATTTGTGTGGGTGTTGTTCATTGTTCTATTAGATGTCAATTCAGATTTAAGTATTCAGGTGTCTATATATACATGTTCATGTGTTTCGTATTTCAGAATATGCAGCTTTAGGAATTTTGCCGACAATAAGAAAATTTCAAAAACTAAATAAATAGATAAATGAGATACTGGTTACTGTCTGAAAGCTATATGCATGACGTTTTAGTGGCGACTTAAATTGAAAACTAATTAATTTTAGAGTCATATATAATAATGATCGACTAGAAGAATATAAAAAATGAACGGTTTGGATCATTTTGTAGACGGAATGTCTTGCATTAGCTTATATAGACACACTCAATGACTAAATTGGATAGATTAAAAATACAGAATTAAATCGGCGAATCGAATAAAATAAAAGGATAAAAAATTAATGAGTATATTTAACCCTAAGTAATAGTACAGTCCAAGTACACCAAACATGTGTAATGAACAATTTCGACAAAATAATAGTGAAATTCATTTCTGGAGAAGACTTGGCCAGGAAGCATAATTAATTTCCACCACTGTTTGTAAGAAGTGAAAGCTTCCTTGAGGGTACATATATTACCAGGTCAAGTTATGTCTAATAATTTTACTGTATAAGATACAGTTGGAGAAAGACAAGCAGATCAAATCAAAACACCGTTTTTAGGTAAAATATTTTAACTTTATAACCCCAGTAAGTACTACCTGGGTCCTCAGACAAAGCACAGGGTTTGGGTAAATTCGTAAACTTTATTGTAGCTGTACGTATTGAATGGTTATGCTTGTGGGTGTTAGATATGAATGTCCCCGGCCACATGTCGCGTGCCTATTAGTTTATAATCCAAAATTCCTGAGGTTGAGTGCAGAGGATTCGAGCTTGGGATGATGATGAAATATATGAAGAAGGAAAAGACCAGCAGACATTCCTATTTGCCCTTGGATCACATGTGACTTCCACATTCTAAGATACAAAACCAAATTTAATGTTTGGAAAAAGAGATATTTAATTTGGCTTGCAGAAGCAAACAGAAGGCAGGAATATAATGGCAATGCAAGTTGGGAATGAAAACATGAAAGCAGACGAGCCCCACCATATACATTTCAATTTCTCTCTTACGGTGGGTTTCTGAAATGGTTAAAAATGTATTTAATAATATAAAAAAAACGCTTCGAACTGCATTTAGCAGATAAATTTAAAAGGGCTTATGGGTCTTAATGAAGCACTTGGATTAATTTTTTTTCGACATTCTTATAAACAGAAGTGCTTCCTATAGAAACAGCGGAAAGTGAAATGTAACAATAATCACAAACAAAAAAGGCAAGCCAATTGGGGCAGGACCATATATCAAACACATATATGAGACTAACTCTATGACCATGATGGATGATGGTGGGCTTTATTTTTTTTTATCTAACTTGTAAGACCCTTAACTGTCATTATAAGGATGGATGTTTGAACTCCTTAGAATTTAAAGCTTGATGGGTATGATATCATTGTTGTCTGAGGCTTAGGAGGGATTTGGACCACAAAAGGGCATCTTTTTCAGATGTTGCATTAACAATGTGGGGGCATCTTTTAATTATGTGATATCCTTGGTCCCTTTCCCTTTTGATTTATAAATTGATATGTCATGTTGTTTTTGGCTATGATTCCATAGGCTCGAGCACAGATATTATTGTGAATTGGAACCCTACATCTGCTCCCTGTCTAATTAATGAGGGTTAAATGGTGTTGTGAAATTTCATGTAAATTGAATTCACATATATATATTTCTCAATATATGAAAATTTTGTTTGGCGCAAATGTGGATTAAGTCAGTAGGTCAAGACAACGTGTTTGTCGTTTTACACCCAGTTTGATCCTTCTCCTCATACATTAGAGTAGTTAGAATTTGTAAAATAAAAAAAAGTTAAAATTGCTTATCTAATAAATTTCCTTGTAAATGAATAAATCTGTGCCTTATTGTATATAGGATAGAAGTTGATGTTCCTTGCCATGATTTTGAAAAAATGATTCGAACGTGGATGATAAGGTCTCAATTCAATTAGGATTGACCATTTTCAAAACAAAATGATATGGAAAAGAATATAAATTTGAAAATGAAATTATTAAATTAAAATTTACTATTATTTAAATAGAGACTAATACTTGACTGTTATTTAACACGATCGCAAAAATAACACGACTTATTTTTCTAACGCAAATTTCTGATTATGGCATGATAAACACCTTTAACTAATATTGTACGTACATAATTTTTTTTTTACTTTTTAATCATATAATTTTTTTTCTTGGTTTAGCGTGTGGATGAGTGAATTTTCACTTTAACAAACGGAATAATTTCTCATCCACAACAAAGTCATGCTATTACAAACTCACCACAAATCGGTATCAAACTCACACCTATGTGAGGCGAACCTAATACCTACACGTAACATGTATAATAGCCGGCATGTTGTTTATACGTATCAAGTTAGAGTATATTCATTTGTACTTGGTATGAAACTGAATTTGAACACACATACCCTTAAAAGAATTCGGAGCAATAAGTCCACACCACACGACTTTTAATCACCTAAGCTGTTAGAGTAAATGAAGTACAAAGTTAAAAAGTTTAGATCTCTTAATTACACGTACAACAATTCATAATTACACATGTTTGGTTGTCTCAATGCCTTCATAATAAAGGAAGAGAGAGAGAGAGAGAGAGAGAGAGAGAGAGAGAGAGAGAGAGAGAGAGAGAGAGGTTATTTATTTTCAAAAATTTCTACCTTGTTTGAGTTTGACATTAATTTGTCACAGCCATGGAATCTGAATTTGGTAGTTGTAAGTTAACGGGGATCACATGATTAATGTTCCCCCTATTTACTTCAATCACCGGAAAATTGGTCCACATCTTTAAATTAAGATGTTGACATGAGAGAACATTTTCAACCATCTTTTCCCATTTATTTTCGTTTTAAATTAAGAAATTGAAGCAAAAGGAAAAGAAAATGTGTAAGAAAGTGAAGTCAGTAATTAATAAAACTAGACATCCATTGTAATATAATCTATAGTTGGGTAATGCCACATTTTTCATCTCATCAATTTTCTTTTTTCTGAATCTTCCAAATTGTTTGCTGACTAGAATTTCATTTTATTTTTAGAGAAAAACGATAGATTGTATTTATAATTTAAGTATTAAGGTCATCGGCGGCCAGGGACCAATACAAATACAAATAACCGCATAAAACTCTTAAAGAAAGTTTTGATTAAAGTCTCTCCTGTTCTTGGAATTTAACATGGCAACTTGGCTTTTCTTTCATGTTTGCAGTTGTTGAATGGTGTACTTATCTGAGCAACCCCACATGTAGATGAGAGAGAGAGAGAGAGAGAGAGAGAGAGAGAGAGAGAGAGAGAGAGAGAGAGAGAGAGAGAGAGAGAGAGAGATGAGAGAGAAGTTTTAAGTCCTCCATGCATTTAGTAGGCCATAGTACTTGGCTTAATTGATCATAACCAGAGCTAGGTCTCTGGCAATTAATTCTGAATTCTCAAAGTGGTCCTAAAACATGTACTCTCTAGGTCTTGTGTTTTTATCTTCTTTTGCACCACTTCCTCCACACATAAACCTGCTTGACTTTTCCTACCAATGTTAAGTTAAGTTGTGTGGGGCCATTGATGGCCACTGCCTCATACGAAAGCTTTGTCTTGCTTTGCTACCCAAATATATAACACACAAAAGTATCAAACATATTGAATCAAATAAAGTACTTGCCTCCTAATTTAGTTACCTATAAATAGCATTTGCGTTTGAGGACTCTTTTTCTTTTTTTTTCTCAAGAGATTTATTTGTTTACTTTAAAAAGGAAGGAACAATTGTGGCCAATTTAATTCGCATATTCTCATCCGCCACGTCTAATCTAACACCTAATTCAATTCAATCACACGAGGAAGCTAAGGGCTGGTGGGTCCTTGTTATTAATGTTTTGGATTGGGCAATTCCATCCATCATTATTAGCATTCTAGGGCATCCTAAGAAATTTGTACGACTAACTCTGTATCTTTCCATTACAAATTTTCAATAATTCATGAATTATTGGAGAAAACTGATCCACATGAGAGAGAGAGAGAGAGAGAGAGATGGTGCTGGGGTGGTTGCCGGCAGGCGGCGGTGAGAGGCTGGGCCGGGAGTATATAATTTGGGTGCTGAGTGTGAGTTGTTTTTTAGGGGAAAATTGTCTTTTCATTTTTTATTTGCTGATTGGACTTAGAATTTTCTTGGGTTTGTTTGAATATGGGCTCTCTTCTCTTCCTCATTCTTCATGTAGTGTCACTATTTCAAACGATTTGATCAAGCACAAACAAGCTATGTTTTAAAAAACCCATACACTCAGCTGGATATTATTTCATACCCAGTAAAAAATGAAACTATTCAGTATATTACCAGAAAATGCATCACAGAATAAACAAGGAAAAAGAACACTTAAAACCATGCACATGTTTTTTCTTTTCTGGCATAAAACACAGAAGAAAAAAAGTACAAGATATTCATCCTTTATCCCATTTAAGGGTTGTAAATCTCGGATACCTGATATGTGGTACTTGCAAAAAGGAGTTCTGAATACTTATACAGCTCTACCACACTTCGTAATTATGGCATTATTCTGTTGTCCTAGGCATACTATGAGGAAATTCAAGCAGCAACGGATGAGTTTCTCTCGTTCAGAAAGCGGTAGTACTTGTCGTGATCTGATGTGTCTCTGAATCCAGGAATGAAATCTGAAAAGAATCTAAGGACTGCAGCTAAATGTTGCAAGTCATTGGAGGTAAATGCAGACTCGAGAAACAATGAAGGTCGTATGGTACTGACCTGAAATTTTTACAATACAGTGTTAGGCATTCTGAAATAGTGTGAGAAAATTAATACCTTTTCTTTCAACATAATATCGTCAGGAAAAGAATTTGGCACAGAAAGAATTTGGTCAAAGAATTGCTAAATAGATAAACACATCCTAAAGCAAAATCATTGAAAGATGCAATAAGTGAAAAATAAAAGGAAAAAAGGGTGATAACATCTTCATATATTTTCAAGAAAGCATATCAGCTTTCTACTGGTCCAAATAATGGAAACTTTGTGGCATCAATCACTAAACACAGCATAATAGGTTTAGAAGTCTCCGCAGCATGAGGCTGAGCTAGGGAGTGGACAGAAAACACAGCAACAGCCAGCAAAAATAAAGTGAAATGCAAAACCAACATAAAATGCACGGCAATTAGAGTGATAATATATACATAAATCCTTTCTTTCCTCGGATTCCAAGGTAGGAATTACCTTGTACTTCCGTGCATAGCGTAATGCTTCAAGGTAATATCCATCTTGAACTAGTAACAGTACATAGTCATGATGTAAAGAAAGCTGCCTCAGCATATCTAAACCCAACTTCCTTGTTAGGGAGTGCTGACGGCCAGACTCTAGGAGTTGCATTGCTACTTCTTTAGAAGGTTCAAGAATCTGTTATGAAACAGTTTTCACTGTGAACATCGGATCAAGCATAAACAGCACACTGTTGCAACTTGCAAGCACACGTTTCTAATAGGCATGTGTTCAGATACCTTGTTTAAGACAAACTGCCCAAGTTCTGCATATCGCTCACTGCGTGACAGTAATTGTATGGTCAGGACATAGAGATTAGGATGGACTTCAACCTTTTCCAAATTTGCGCTGCAAAATAATAACAAATTAATAAAGTTAAGAACTATGATCATTCCCTAATTCTTTCAAATATGAAGTACTTAACTTCACACCCATCACAGGAAAACTAATATTTTGGAGACATTTTTAAAGCCGGTTTTGGTCCAGGTAAGCTAGCACATCAGGCTGAACCAAGCCAGCAAATCAGAGCTTGATATCAACCTGGTTCATAAGGCATTAATGTTTTCTTATCTTTTTTTTCTATAATATTTTGAAGTTATTCCTACACTTTTGTAAATTTATAACCTATGAAGTTGAACAAGTTTTAATTATTAATAGAAGTATTCGTGAAAATACTTGACAAACTGATGTGCGACCACTAGGGAAAAGAGAATAAAGAGAAAGTGAAAAAAGAGTTGAAAAAAGTGGACGGAAGAGAGGAGGAGCTAAAAGATGAAGAACAAGAGGGATGAAACTATGGTTTCAATATCCATTAATCAAGTCTGCCAAAAGAGTAGTAATAGTCAAAGAATAAATCCACCTCAAGCCAGGGGAAAAAAAGAAAGAAAGAGATGGTCTTCTTAGGATCTTCATTATCCATTAAAAACTATTTATACATATTTATATGATGTGTGCCTTTCCAGGCCATTTTACAGTTATACAACATCAACCTGTTTCAGAAACAATCAACCAGCTGGTTAAACACCAGGTGGAGTACAATCAAATGCGAGTTACACATATTAACTGATACAATAACTTAGGTTAACATGCTACATGCTCGCTCAGATACAAGGGCAAGATTGTGCAAATTCATGATGAGCCTTGCTAAAAGTGTATATGACAGAGAATAAATACCTAGCATGACTTTGCATTCAAGGCCCTGATCATTTCAAGGTTCATAAATATATGCCATACCTGCGAAGAAACTCAACAATGATGGCAACCAAGTAAGAAGGTTCTCCAATCATCTCTTCCTCAACAGGAGCAAACACAAAACTGTACATTTCATCAGATGAAATTACTGGAGAGGTAGGTTGGGACTCTTGCTGCTCCAAAACATTAGCATCCAATGGGCTGTTGCCCGATCTGAGAGATGAAGACCAAACTTCACCACCAGAAGTTTCAGCACCCATTAACTTCCCCCTGGCCAATTTACCATCAAACAATTGAACGTTATTTGAAGTGATCTTTGGGGGTCCAAAGCTTGCATTATCCTCAGAGTCAGAATCTGAAAAGTTTAAAAATCTATTCGGCGATTCACTGTCCACTCCAGCCGCAGATTCATGTTTAATGGATTTTCCAACTGCATCCACTCTACTTGCAGATACATCAGCACTGGACCTAGGGCCACTCGTCTGTGGCACAATAGAAGGTGATGTTTTCCCAGACTTCATTCCCTTAATATAGGTCCCAGTCTTAACAGAGTGGGAGTAGGAGGAAACTAAAACATCTATTGCCCGGGAAACTGTAGACACAGGTCTCCGTTCTAGAATAACAGTACGCGCTATTGACAAGCACAATTGTTTAGCCTGAAAAGGAAATGGAATAAAGTTATCGCCAATAGTCATTAAGCAGTTCAGCCTCAAGAAAGGCAATGCAGCACCACAAGAACACGAAACCACTCCACTAGACATTACAGATCATAAAGGTTTAACTGCATCCTAGATAGGAAAATGGTTTTGCAATAATAAGCGACCCAAAAAAGATACTAAAAACAATTATATAATTGCATGCTCTAAGCAGTTGTCCCTTACAAAAAAGAAAGAAAAATCAAGTAAATAATGAGCATACCAAGAAACAAATAATAAATTCTACCTTATTGGCTTCCAACTTCCGCCGCTGCAAGAATTCAAGCACTGATGGTACCTCTGAGCTACTGGCAGAAATTGCCTACAGGAAGAGAGAAAGAAGGATTATGCAAGAAAAGATTTACTTTTCTTATTCACAATTAATGCCAGAAGAACAATCATATTAACAAATTACGCAAGAGAAAATGAAATGGCTTGCCTCCAAATCTAAATGAATCTTCCACAAAAGTTGATTAGCAACATCACATATGAGGTCAGGAACAAGAAAACTCCAGTCATCTCCGTAGACGATTGCTTCACGGTCACTCATAACATTAACTTCTGAACTTTCAGCATCTTCCCTATTTGGTCGCAGGGAAGAAGAATTGGACCTGGGGAAACCCCTGAATAGTAGAGGAAGTGGGGCTGATATGGGTGCCCGAGAATCTGCAAATATATCATACAGTATAACAACCTTCGCATCTACTTGATGCACAAGCAGTACATTATCAACCACACTCACAGCAACCTTGCTTGAATAAATTGGCAAAGAACCCTGCAAAGTATATACAAACATCATTTGCGTAGAATAAGTACACACCAGAGTAAATGTGAATAGCGCCCACATGAAGCCCACATAAATGCACTGAAACTGTAGTGATCACATGAAGCCATGATTTACTCATAAAACCACCAAAACTCTCTCTCACAAACATCAATCGCCCCATATTTTACTGGAGTTAACTCCAATAACCCAACAATGAGATCCAAAATTACCAAGAAAAATCTTTTCAAATCCATCAATCCAAGAGCTATAGGCCCCTTTATTTATTTACGCTGATAGTTGAGAAGTGTGAGTAAAAAAATATACATTGACAAGGAGGCCAACCCCAAGTATACAGGAAAAGCCAAAACACGAAGATAACCAATGGGAAATAATATAAAGCAGGATTTTTTAGGATTGACAGTCTACACTCATGTAATTTGTCTCTTCATCATATTAAATTCATACCCATGCATGTTCCTCAAGTAATTTAGTCATGCAAGCATCCTTAATTTAAATACCAATAAAATAGACACTAAAATACTTATCAAGAAAAACAAAATGGAAAAGGTCCAAGATATATTGGAGTATCTGAGATGTATCAGTACAATATGAATTAAGACCCTCAGATAACATATCCATGCTACATAGCCTGTGGCCAATTGGTTGACATTTCTGTTAAGATTTCAGGGAAACGGACCAGTGGCCCACTACTACCAACACCAATTTTGTTCCCAACTTAACCACCTACAAAGCTCAGCAGGTGTGGGTTTTTATCACAAAAGACCTCTGTGTTATTAGTAGTGGAACCACTCACTTAAATATTGTATTTTATTTTGTCAAGTTTCTAATGTTTTTACATTCTTCAACAATTTCAACTTAAGGTGGATCAAAAGATTCTAATAGACAGTTTGATCACAAAATTTACCTGTTGTACAACCACATCACGGTAAAACCTATAAGAATGGAGGAGCATTGCAATCCTATCAACTTGCAGGCAGTATATTCTACCATAGCTGAACAATGAAAGACAATATATAAGCCTTGATTCTGGTTGGCAAATTAAATCTAGCAAAAAGAAAACTACAACAGGAACCTACACAGTAGCTATAAAAACATCTTCAGCAGCAAGGACAGGTTTATTGTTAGCCTCGGATTTAGCCATTGCCATCTCAAACTTTGGCAGACGAATAATCCCTGCAGATGAGAGCTACCCAGACGAAGTAGCAAATCTGTCAAAACTAAAATAATAGAGCGCACTGAATGGCATACAAGCAAATATATCAATAATCATGTTAAGCAAAATAATTATATCATGACTGCAAAATAATTATATCAGAACTACAAGAGAAGCCACACTAGCAGATGTTTCAAGCAGAAAGAATCAAACATTTTGTTCCAGAAACTATGAAATGATTCTTAGTTCAACCTATAAAATACTTTTCAGCAATGCAAAGCACGGAGGAAAATATTCATAATGACCATATCAATTGCTTGCATATAATTGTATGAACTACAAGGGCATCAAAAAGATTGTAACAGTCTATAATCACTGCTGTATTTTGCATTAAGAAAGTAAACATTGCAAGTTGATGAGTGCTAACTATGAAAAGCAATTCAACTTCCTAAAACCATATAGTCCAAAACAGAAAACAAAAAAGGAAATTCTTCCACTTTTCTTTAACAATGGAAAAAAATTAATGAGTACTTTCCTGTGTATTACAAGAGCAATAGTTCATAGAAGTAATTTACAGCAAAACAGCAAACTGAAAGGCTTCAAAAAGAAAAACATTAACATAATGAGTGTTACACATACCTGAAAACCATTGAAGATTTTGCACTGCATTCCAGAAGCAAGAAGAACCAAGCGACTTTCATGTGTGTAAACATACCAACTCACATGTAATTTCCTCGTCTCGACTAATTGGAGTGATCTTGACTCAGAATTGTAAGCAAACAAGTCCAGCCCACTGAGATAGAACTCCATTTTAGCAAAATGAAAGAAAGGCAAAACCTTGGCGCAAAAGAATGTCGTTGAAACAAAGAGAAGAGTAACAAAAAATGTTATTGTAAAGATTTTGAAACTTTTCACAAAACATGCTCAGATATCCTATCCCTCTAAACTCAAGCTTTAGTACAACACCAGATCCCACACCCCGCCCTCCGCCTAAAAATCCTTTGCATGGGGCCACAACAAAGACAAAGCTTCCTAACTATGTAACAAAATGGAGCGCATTCTATCCCACAATGAGGGCATGCTTTGAGTTTGAAAAAAGATATTGTATCCAAATAACCTCTCAATAAAGAATCATTTAAAAATTAAAAAAACCCCAGAAATGACCCAATTGTAATCTCTTTAAGGCCACTGCCACTTGGTTAATAATGCTACTTGAAAAGTAACAGTTTAACTTCTCATGAACAGACCTCCTTTATCATGTGACACAAGTGGAGAGAAGACTGGCCATAACAATAACCTGCTCTCTCTGCTTGCATCAAAACAATCCTTCACCTCCAAACTATCAGAGCCCACTTACCCAGTGTTGGTCCTACTTAACACAGGATCCTAGGAGAAGAGGTCCAGATATGATCCTACCCATCAACATTTTAGTGGCCCTCAATAATTTGTCAATTTAGAAAGATTAGGGTTGCCTATCATGTATGTATATATATATATATATATCATTACTTTCCTCTTTATGCATGAAGCTTCCTAGACTTACTGCAGATATCAGCACCACAAGAGAAGTACATTTTGGCAACAGCACCCAATCTGTTTTAAATGGTTACTATGTGCTTAACAAAAAGAATTGCATCCCTGGACGTCTATAAATAAGTGGTCTTTAACTAGTTTACTTGTCCTCACAACTGGGTAAACTACTAAGGTATGATCGATCTGCATGACATGATCATGACAAAAATTCTTGTGATGGCAGAAGCAGAACCAAACCATGAATTACCATCCAGTCATCAGGATACTATAATTTTCTCTCAAATAATATATGCCGATTCGATAGATCAATGATCCAAGTTCAAGTGAACAGATGGATAAGACTATGCTGCACATCCATGGATGCAGGGTGCGACCAATACGGTGATACAGCAAATTTACAAAAACTAGGATACATATATGGCAACAATACGCCAATGAAATATCCTATATTATATTTTATATATGTTTTTACAGAAGATATACGAATCACATAAGTTGATTCCTTTTTCATGCATAGTGTTAATGTTTCATCGATTACCAAATACAAAATAAATAAAACAGAAAATCCAGCATTGCAGACAAAAGTTGCAAAATAACTCATTCCCGTATCTTGGCTGTATCCTGACTGAATACTATGCATATCGGTTGCCTATCCTTGCCGTATCCATATTTCAAAGCCGCCAACGTTAAGCAATACGCATTTGGAGTATTTGATATGCATGCAGCCGTGCAGGGGTGCATCCATATCTGACAGTCCATATCAAAAAATTTGGGAATATCTGTGGTTCATAGAGTATGATGGCAAACTAAGCCCTTTTACATGTTCAATTTTTTTGCTACAAATCCAACTAAAAACTAAATAGATACAGGATATACAAATGAATACACAATTCAAGTAATATAATTCATTCTGTAATATTCATATAAAACATGTGGAAAAACATATCCTTACCTGGTCTTTACAAATACAATATCACACATTGGACAATCTGTCCAAAAAAATCCCAGTATGCTCTCTGACTCTGACCTGCACCTCTGACTAAAAGTTTCCCCACTTCCTCTATCCCAAAACTGTATCTCATGATCAGATCTTTGGACTGCTATAAACTTTGCATCTAACGAATATCGAACGGATAAGATGGGCCCTTCACTAATTGAATCAGAGGTAGGAGTAACCACAGGATCAAAAGGAACAGTTTTCCAACAGAAGACCTATATAAGAACAAAAACGGAAAAAACACCATTCAGATCAAATTGGAATGGAAAACTTAAAGAGTTGGAAACATTCAAGTACAAATATCATATTACCTGATCTGATGTTGGGGAAAGCAGCAGCTTATTCCCATCATCATAAAATAAACCCCTTGATCCAGCTATGCTGCATCTTAGGGGCAGATATGGAATATAAACATGTGAAAGAGCACCAGACCCACTCAAACCAATACTAGACTGTGAACTTGATGCTTTTCCAGACATCTTGATTTTCAGACCTTTGAAGAGTTATTGCAGGGTTTAGCAAGTACTGCTACTGATAATCCTAAACCAGCCTCAACACTATAAAACAAAAAAATAATAAGTATAAAGATAGACGAAGAAAGACATGAAGAACAGATACTCTAAAGGATCATGTTAGTGGAACAGTAAGAAAGTTAACAAGACTTTTCTAGATAAATGGAGAACCTTTTTTAGAACACTTCCAACTACCGTGTCCAAGCACTGAAGAATCACGCTTGGCAGTTCAAGCCTTTCCTCGCAGCTATTTAGAAGCAAAAAAGCAGACTCAAAAGCAATTTTCCTAGAACATGACAAATACAAAGCTGCCATACACTGACATATCTGTCATTAATTATGAAATCGTACCATGTTTTGCATGCAACTCTTTAATGCAAGAAACTCTTTCAAGCACATATCACGTTCAACTTGTGGAACCTTTGCTGCAACACAACCCCCATATTCTTTTGCCTACAAGGAAGAGATCAATTTTAAATTATGCACAATGTACCATGCAGATTCCAAGGTTTTGTCTACGGGCAGCTCCTAGAGAATATTGTTTAAACCATCTGCATAAACTTTTTTTTTTCACATATACATATTAACCAAAGAAAGAAATAGTGTACTATACACATATTCTGTCTTCTTCTAGATGAACATGATGTCAAAGTTCAGGAACTTGATTTCTACCTTCACCAATATCTCCCCATAGTCCACATGATAAGAATACATCTATGCAACATTAAAATTATTTATTCGATTCCACAACATAATCTCTCCAGCCTAAAGTCCACTCTTTAACAATTCCATTTAATCGAATTAAGTAGAACTCTACATAATGTTAACATTTTAAATTAGATATCACACTCTATTCTTTAACAATTTCATTTAATTGGATTACACAGAAACTTCCCACGCATCAAAAATCTAAGGCCACATCTTCTCGACCCAAATTTAAAACCTTGTTTAAATTCCCAGGTACAAGTCTTTGTACAGCTCCTCCCAATCTCTTACTATCGTAAACTTAAATCAAATATCCCCAATCAACAACTCAACCACATAGCCATCAAAGAACGCGCAAAATACACCTTCTTGGATCAAAATTTATTCTCAGACCACAAAAAGAAGATACATCAAAATTCATTCCCGTATACAATTGAATCAAAATTGACCAAAAGACAGAGACAGAACCTGTGCTGCACAAGTCACTAAAATGCGTTTAAGCGTGGATGTAGAGTTCCTCTCTTTCATATCCAACGTACTGCGAAAAATTAAACACAATTGATAATACGAAAAACAAAAAAGAAAAAGAAAAACTCGAAGCATTGAAAATGCACGAGCTGAGCTAACAATGTACTAAATAGCATTAATCAATAATTCGAAATCCTCATTTAAACCCTAAATTCACTTCGTTCTAATTGATTTTTCCAATTTACGCAAAATTTCACAAGAAGAAGAAGAAAAAGGAGGAGGCAAAAGAAGTTACCTGGTAAATTGACCATCGGGAGTTTTGGGTGATTGTACGGACGATTAACAGAGAAGGCGAAGATCTCAGAGACTCTGACTCGGACTGTGACTGTGTTTTAGGGACGGGAAGGAAGGTACCGAACAACCTAACAGTCGTGTCAGGCGTCAACGAACTGCGGGTTTGTTGTGCTGATTCACTGGTGGTTCATGGACAGTACATCACAGGCGGCCCAGTCGACTGCCACGTGGCTATAATCTTTAGCTGGTATTAAGTGGGCCTTTGGTTAGAGCATCGTCAACCGGCCCAGTGCTCCAGCCCACCGCACTTGTACAGTTGCTCAACCCTTCGTGCTCCAGCCCGCATCAGGTATAGCGGACCTCACACCAATCGGTCGGTGACCGATTAACATGACTTATAACTTAGTAACGGACTTTGAGTTCAAGTAGTTAAGAGCATTTATTTCTTTACTTTGCACATGTCTCTAATCGGACATCCAATACTCTATCATTCGTGCAAGCAAATACTCTTTTTATTTTCTAAATCGGCCAGCATGAGGTAGAGGAAGTGGAGCTTTCAACACAGAATAAAAAGACAGCTCTTTCCGAGTAGTAAATTTTTGTTGTGGCCCAACACGAAGATGAAGTAGAGCTTCCAACAACAAATTAAATGAAGCTCCTACATAGAGGATAAAAGCAAAAGTTGGACTGCTTTCTGATTTTGGCTTTTTTTGGGTGCATGGAATGATGGAATATAGTTTAATAAGAATCCTATGATGGGAAAGAGAACAAAAAATTAAAACATTTATAAAAAAAAAATAAAATTAAAAAAAAAAAAGAAAAGAAAATGTAAAGCATCCCCAGGAAAAAAGAAAAAAAAACACTTTAGTTTCAATGAGTGGTTGGTTGACACTGGACAGGCTTTTGGGAGTAGATAGAACAATACCATTACAAATCCTTTCATTGAAACCATAAAGAAATCTAACGTGGAAGTCATAAATAACCAACAAAGTTTAATTGGATAAGGCCGATGGTGGGTTAAGATCAACTTGGTCTTAATTAATCTAATTTATGATTGGGAGATTTCGAACTTTGATGCGAATGAGTGAACGCATTGCTCTAACCAACTGACATAACTCACATCTGTTAAGCTTTAGTGCATTTTGTATTTCGACTACGGAATAATTGTTGAACACACTCACCCAACATAATTCATAATGGCAGCTAATATATTAAGTTGTCATTATTAATTTAATCTGCAGCCATCATTATTAATTATTCCATCTAACCTTTATTAAAAAATCTTAATCAAACATTGAAGGCATATTCAATTGCTTACTCAACTACAACAACTTGCTATTAATTATTTTTAAAATGAGAATTTATGAAGAAAGGAGAGATGGTTGACATCTCCTTCTCCTCTAACATAATCGAGAAAGATGGTTGGCCTCATGTGTTGACCCCAGAATTATTATTTTTTCTAGTTTATTTTTGTATTTAAACTTTTTTGGGGTTGAACACAAAGAAGACACCATTTTTTTATATTCCTTGGTCAGACAATCTTTGTGTATTTTAATATTCTACTTTACCTAAACCTTTATTTCCAAATACCAAAAAGCCAGCTCATGAACATTTTGTGTTGGTTATGACCTGAAAAAAAAAAACAGAACATCTTTTGTAGGTTTGCCACACCAGTCTTTCTCAACTCCTCGCGGAAAACATTTTATTAGCCTCTTCTTCCATCCTTCTGGATAATAAGATATTGTCTTCCAATCAATTGATATTTTTCAAGATAGGGGGGATTCGAATTCGTAGCAATTTAAATATAGGTGTAAATATTCTTAATCCCTAAAGCTTCTCAAAAATTGATTTGAAACCACCAAAATATAAGTCTTCTTTATGCACGTTTTGTTAATGCAAACGATATTCAAATGCACGAGTAACTGGTCTTAATCATTTAAGCTACAAATTTCTTGCGTCATTACACGATTAAATACTCAGAACTAAAACGGGATTGGAATATAAAGAAGTTTGGATTGAGGCATTCATAATGTCTAATGTCTATCTTTTAATGACTCTTTTACCTTTTTTTTAATAAAAAAAATTTAAATATATTTTACTTTATTTTTTAGAAGCGTAAAATATTTATAAAAAAAAATACGTATAGACGTGTGTAATGTCAGCCCGTAATGAGGAAGGCTTGAATAAAGTATAGCTTTTCATGCTATAATGAAACGAATTGCACGGGTTGAAGATTCATAATTACCTTTAACCATCTTCGTCCCTTTGTTTTTACATTTGTCAGGTTTGTTAGCTTTCCATATGAATTAGGTACGGAGGAGTAGGACGGAGGCAGCTAAGGCCCGCTGGGAGCAGCTGCTCCCACTCAATAATTACATTGGGATGTGTCATTTGTATGGAGAAAGTTGTTATGTGTAAGGAAGGCACGTACCACATACCATCAAGAACAACAATAGTCTCACTCATTTTTTTTCCAAACGTCATCGTGTAGATGTGAAGGCTTTACTGATGCAAATTGGGCTGGTTTCTATTATGGATACGCATTTTACTTTTAAATACTTTATGTTTTTTTATATATGATAATCTTACCACTCAAAGTGTTGCAAAATCTAGTGTCGAGGCTGAGTATAAAAGTATGGCTCGTGATGTTTGTGAATCACTTTAGCTCATGAACTTATTGAAAAGACTTGGGATTCAAGTATGGGAAAGATATAGGACTATTTGCGATAATAAGATTGATACTGGCATTGCATGCACACAAACATGTGCAACATGACCACACTAATGCAGGTTGAAATTGATTGAAATTTCATCGAGGAGAAGTTGGAGGTTGAAATAATTAATTTTTCATTTGTGAAGACAGAAAATCAACTGGTTGATATTTTTACCAAGATAGTTTCAACACAGTGTTTTACAACTCTCTTGGCAAGTTGGGCTCATATGATCTCATACGTTATCCAATAAGAATATTTTGCTTACCTAATAATTAGTTAAGAAATTAATTTATGTACAATTAGATTAGCCATACGCTTAGTCATGCCAAATTTCAGTTAGGAGGTCAGTATGTTACTCAACTTACTTATCTAAGCTTAGCGCATATATATATATAAGTACTTACTTCAGCTTTAAGCATTGTAGCAAGATACAAATTATACTTGATCAATATCAGACTGATCTTGTTCTTTTGTTCAACAATTTCTCTCTCTCTCTCTCTTTCTTCGATCATCTTCATCTTTATCTGATTCTTCTATTGTAGCATAGTCCACATATTAGGTGTAAAAAATAAACACGTAAGGAGGCGTGTGGAGAATATCCACATCGAAAGCTTTAGCTTAGTCCGTAAAGGATCTTAGACACCTCCGCATATTGTCTTAATCTTCAAGTTTCACTATAATGTTACAATCTTTATTCTTGTAAAAATAAAAAAAAATGCAATTACATAATATTAAAAGTTAGTTATTGAGGAAAATCACAAGCCAGTGAAGTGAAAAAAAGGTTTAGTTAATCATAAAAAAAAATAGGATTGATGATGATACCTTAGATCCCGAGGCCTTAAATTATGATGATGACGATGTTGATGATTAGAATTGAAACAAAAAATCAAACACAATCAAAAACATTTTTTCAGCGGACAGAATTGTCATGTACTGCCAATGATAAATACGTGTCAAACAACGGACGAAGGTTCACAGGTCTTGACATCCGACATACGACGTCGTTTTCTCGTCTTCGTCTAATTTTCCCCTTGGGCCCCACCCCCTCATCGCACACAACTCCTGTGATATCTTGACTCTCTGATGGTCTCCCTCTGCCCTCTTAAATAAATAAATAAATAAATAATGAAAAAAAGAAAAAAAACATAGCCCCACCACCATTACAGCCAGCCTTTCACTAAGCTACAGCTACTGTACCAAATTCACTCTCTCTCTAACGACTTTCTTTCCTTTTTCTTTTCCTTTCTTCCTTCGCTTTCTCTCTCTATAACTATAGGTGGTGTATGTTTATGCCGTTTATGTATGTAGGAGTCTCTCTTACTTTCTCTGCAAAAAAGTTGGATTGAGAAATGCTGATTGCCTTTGATCAAAGGCATCGCTTCCAAGGCAAGCAAGAAAGGCTCCATTTTATTTATTACAAAATATAGAAAAAAATAGCTCAGATATCTCTCTCTCTTGGTCCCTCACTCACTCGCACAGAGCAAGCGTCTCTCAGATCCGTCTCTTTCCGACTTCTGAGAAGATCTCTGTGATATAAAGCTCGCTTTCTCCCCACTTTTCTCCATTTGGTGCATGCAATCCTCCTCTGATTGCGTTTGCAGGTAAAGACTCTGCTGCTCTGTTTAGTTTTTCAGTGCTTTGGAATTTGGGTTAGTTGTATTTGTACTTAATCTCTTTGCTGTTTTCTTAGCAACGTAAAAATGGGTTAAGAAGATGTAATTTTCTGCAATTTAATGGGGACTTGTTCTCTTCCTTAACCTAATTTTCTGCATTTGCTCATTGCCTTACTCGTTGTCTGGTTGCTGAGAAAATGAGGAAAGTAGGTAACATAGAATTTTGATTTTTGACATTTCTATTTTTGCTACATTTATATATTAGCAAAAAAAGGGCGAGGTGAGGTAAACTTAACTAATCCAAGGAGTAGTTGGATATAGTTGGTTTTTTAGTATTCCGTTGTTCGAGGTGAGGTAAACTTAACTAATCCAAGGAGTAGTTGGATATAGTTGGTTTTTTAGTATTCCGTTGTTTTCCTCTCAACAATTCGAACTACTACACCCTCCGTGCCACAATCATTTTCCCCACAGTTTTCTTGGCAACCAAAAACAGTGCTAGAGTATGCTTAGTGCTTAGTGGAAGTACTCAAAAATTGAACTTGTTACTTCAATTTGGTTGATTTTGAACTTACTTCTGGTGTCAGAGTTAAAGTGTGGCATTAGAACAATATATGTATATATATTTTGGTCCAAAGTTTAGATGGTTATTTCTGCCTGCATTTCTCTTTAACCCACCAAGCCTAAGAAGATGTTAACATATTGAAGAGTTCAGAAGCTGATGTTGTCGCTGATATATGCTGAAGTAGAATTTGTAGTCGATGTATTGAAGGATTGACTTCGAGCGGTAATGGCATCAAAACATGGACCAAGGTCAAAAAAATTCGGTTCAAGAGCTGCTAATTCTCCCGCATCTTCGACTACATCGTCTTCAAAACAATATTTGGAAACATCTATTGAAGCTCAGAGCTCTCCTGCATCTTCTTCAGCTCGAAGTAAGCCACAGTACTTGTACTCAGAAAGTGTACCGCAAGATGTGGAAAGATCAAAAGAAAATGTCACAGTGACGGTCCGCTTTCGTCCACTCAGGTTCATTTCACTAGTATGAATTGTATTTCAATTACAAAGTTCCATGGGTACTTAATAAGTCAGTTGTTGGTTCTTGTCTATGTCTGGTGTAGCCCGAGGGAAATTCGCCAAGGAGAAGAAATTGCATGGTATGCAGATGGAGACACTATTGTGCGGAATGAGCATAATCCATCAATAGCTTATGCATACGGTATTTATCTATTTTCCATTAAACAAATAATCTTGCATTCTCTTTATTTATTGAGCTTGTGTAGTGGAAGAAAATAGTAAATCAAAGCTTAATGATCTTGAGGTCTAATGAATTTGCACATAAACTATATACATCTAGTTAATTTTAATAAGATTGCTAAATAATGACTTGGTTTTTATCCATTACACTAGATATGGATGACTGAGATGAATTGAGATCTTACTCACTTTGCATCTTAGTCATCCATATATAAGAAACAGGTCCTTGCCAGAGAATAATTCTATATGATAAAGGCCATAGCACATCAAAAGTCAATGCAGAATAGTTTTATCCTTAATTTAGTAGAAGTTTATGATTTCCCATAAGAAAAAATGTAATATTTCATATCTTGTTAGGGAAATATTTTATCCAATGCGTTGAACATAAAACTCACAAAAGTTAATTTTTGGTTGAACCTTGTATTTTGTCTCATGGTTTCTTTATTCTATGCTTCTAGATAGGGTGTTTGGCCCTACCACCACAACACGCCATGTCTATGATGTTGCTGCTCAGCATGTTATTAGTGGTGCTATGGAAGGTGTCAACGGTAAATAGCTTTGACTTCTTGGTTTGATGAACTTAAATTTCTGCATTGTTTGCAGCTTGATTTCATGTCCTGAAATTTATCTGAAGTGTAGTTTGATCAGCTTTGCTTTTTTCCACTTATAAAAGATGGCCAATGAACAATTAATTTTCAATGTATTGAAACCAAAAATTGTACCCCAACTATTTGGATTCAGCTTCACGAATTACACTGGAAGTTTGACTTTTCGAGATCTGATATTATTGTGTGGTCCCTTCACAACCTGATTCATATAGCTCTTGATAGTTATATTTCTAATAATTTTGGGACAAATTGGATTGTAATTGGGTTACTAAAAAAACAGTAAAGCTCTCTTGTATACATTTGTATAGACTATATTTTAAGAGTCGTTCCTTTCTTGCTGGATCAAGTGTAGGTTGAACATATTTTCCGTTTGCTTTTGTTTCCTTTACATTATCAAATTAATTACAGCACCTACTTTTTAGATATAAGTTTGATGAATTATCTTATAGGAGTGCCAGTTATGAAGTCCATTTGGCCTTTGGACTTTTTCCCTTTCTATTTTCACCAAGCATGGCTTGATTACATTGCAAGAAGTGATATAACCCTTGCATGCATGAAGCCATGAAAAAAGTGTAAATCAATTGGGGCACTTGTTCTCCATGTCAATTAACGTCATATGATGAATTCTTACCTCAGCCACTCATTTCAATAACATTCCAAGGACTTCGAGCTTCCCTCCTCCTAAATTCTTTTTGACTAGGTTGCTGGACCTTTTTGAACAATGCTATAGGTTGGAGAGTGCATTGTTAATGCTCACTGGCTGAAGTATAGTTGTAAATTGGTGTGTAGTGAATGATGATAATAGAATCTTGGGACCTAATGGTCTGTTGAATAAGGAAAAGCTGGGACCACTAGTTCTGGGTGGAACTCTAGGAACCATAAGATGATCAATCCCTTCGCATTCTTGGTCTACACAGTTTTGTTGACCATCTAGAAAACTTCGGGATCTTCTCTTTGTAAAGCTATGCGAATATGACTAGAGAACCTATTTGGCTGAACAAGCCATCCTGGTTCTGCCATCTGTTTTGTTTCCTAGGCACCCAATGCTTTGACTGTCAAGAGTAAGAACCTCTGCCCGCCAAGGTTAACTTGAGCACTGGTAGTTTGAATGGGTTCGGCAACTTGTTGCTCTAGCGATTGAAGTTATTAGCAGTTTGCACTAAAATTTGAGGGAGTTATACTTTTTGGTATTCACTATTCAGATATATCTATGTTGTAGATATGACATAATGTAGTGCTTATATATATGGCTTATGATTTCCTTCCATGCCAGGTACAATTTTTGCATATGGGGTGACCAGCAGCGGGAAGACTCACACTATGCATGTGAGATTCTCATCATATTCTTATATAGAGTATAACTGGTTAATAAGCATTCATCGGGCACCTCTATTTCTTCATAGTTTCTCATAGAAGTAACATACATTGTGCTTTGTAGTGAGATTAGGTATTAATGTGCTTGGATCCATTATGATTATCAATTTGCTTTCTCCTACGAATTTCAGGGTGATCAGAGGTCGCCTGGAATTATACCACTGGCTGTGAAGGATGCTTTTAGCATCATCCAGGAGGTACTTTATATGCGATACTAACTTCTTAATGTAACATAACATCTGTGGGTTTTTTATTTATTAGAGAAACTACATATTATGATATCTGTCTATTCTCCAGACTCCAAATCGAGAGTTTCTTCTTCGTGTGTCATACTTGGAGATTTATAATGAGGTAAGACTTTTTACACTCCTATTTTCTCTATAGCATACTTATGAATCTCTTATTGGCTGTTGCTATTTGGAGATTGTTCTTGATTTCAAGTTTTCTGGATGCACTGTTTAACTTTATACTAGCTTCAGTGATGCTTGTACCTTTAAATTTACTATATTACCCTTTTAAGGTTTCTTTCATTTCAGGTTGTTAATGACTTGTTGAATCCAGCAGGACAGAATTTACGAATTAGAGAGGATGCCCAGGTGCTTTACTCATTTTGCGATCTTATGATCATCTTCATAAATTAGTGTTATGCAAATAACGATGGTTACTGCCATTGTTTCAAATGCTTCAATCACATCATTAATCTTATGATTTTACACTTCATGATGCATTTAATATCCATGGTAAGATAGAGATGAAATCTCATCCTCTTGAGCTTTAGGCAATGACTTGAAGTGTAGACAATATATGGTGTAGTAGAAATACGATCACTGATTCATGGTCCAAGATACATTCCTATTACCTGCAGTCTAAGGCAGGTACCTGGTTCTTAGAGTTTTTGAAAATTCCTGCATGACTGAAGACGCCACACAATATCTTTTCGTTAACTTTTGTATGGAGTCTGTTACAATCAGAATATTTACTTATGATTATGTGGCTAGTTACTTTGTCAAAGCTGGCATTTCCAAACTGTTAAGAATGTCTTGTTAATTGCTTAATTGATGGCTGTAGGGCACCTTTGTTGAAGGAACAAAGGAAGAAGTTGTACTATCCCCAGCTCACGCCCTTTCACTTATAGCAGCTGGAGAAGGTAAAAGAACATTAATGATATTTTGTGATTATGGGAGTTTCTTATTATCCAAAATCTTGTTTATTTGTGTAGTTGACCAGATGCTATTGGTTCTTGTCAATTTTAACTTCTCGTTTTCCTTTCACGAATCTTGTTTCACTTTGTGATGGAATTTTAATTGTTGCCAACAGAGCACAGGCATGTTGGATCGACAAATTTCAATTTACTCAGTAGCCGGAGCCACACGATATTTACACTGGTGTGTTTCCCTTATCTTAATATAGCATATTGTAATCTTGATTGTTTTTTGTAATTCTATTTCTGTTTTCGCTAATAATTTCAATTTCTTTTTGTGGTATCTTACCTTTAATTTCTCTTCTATTGTTTTCTTGACACGGACAAACCTGCACATGACTTAATATGTTTGTATGACTACTTTGTTAACAGACAATAGAGAGTAGCCCATGTGGGGAAAATAGTGAAGGCGAAGCTGTAAGTCTGTCACAATTGGTAAGTATTCAACACTCAGGACTGAGTTCAATTACTTGTTTGTTATCTTTCTTAGTTACAAACGACTGGTTTGCTATATTTCTTGGTTACAATTGTGAACTATTCAGCTTTTTTTTGTTCAATATTTACGATTTTCTCAAGGATCTTTCATATCTAACTTGTATGTGCAGAACCTCATCGATCTGGCAGGTTCTGAGAGCTCGAAAGCTGAAACTACTGGTGTCAGGCGAAAAGAAGGATCCTATATAAATAAAAGTCTGCTAACTCTAGGAACTGTGAGGCCTCAAGCGTTGTTTTAAGCCAAGAAGTTTGAAATATCATATTAGATTGTCCTTTTCCCTGTAATTGTTTATCTTATATGATATACTTATTTCAGAATATTTTAACTTCTGTTGACGCAGGTTATATCAAAGTTGACAGATGCGAGGGCTACTCATGTACCATACAGGGATTCTAAATTAACCAGACTTCTTCAATCTTCGCTAAGTGGTCATGGGCGTGTATCTGTAAGGCTTCCCCTGTCTTTATGGTTCCTCCTCTATTCCATTTATCTGCATGAAGGTTATTATTTCAATGCATCTTTGTGGCAGAACCAATATTGATTGCGAAGAAAGTTTTGTAATTGATTACTTATGTTGTCTACTATTACAGCTCATCTGCAATGTTACTCCTTCATCAAGCAGTTCAGAAGAGACACATAATACGTTGAAATTTGCACACCGAGCTAAACACATTGAAATTCAAGCAGCACAAAACAAGGTATGCTTGTTTTATCTCTTTTCTTTAAACTCTTAGTATTTTCATTTGTTTCTCACCTCACATAATTTTATGTACCTGCAGATTATTGATGAGAAGTCACTTATTAAGAAATATCAAAATGAGATACGTAGTTTGAAGGAAGAGTTAGACCAGGTGAAGAGGGGTATCGTTACAATTCCTCAACTTAAAGATGCTGGGGAAGATGATATTCTGCTCCTTAAACAAAAGGTGCATTCAAATTCCTCTTCTGGATTGATCTCAGGGTTATTTCTGGGTCTGCAACTTTTGTGATATTCTGATTCTAAAACTCTCTCGCTTTCATAGAAATCAAACTTGAATGAAATGCTCAAACATGATTAAAATTGGTTTAGACACCTACAGGAAAAAAGACAATAGCTGTTATCTCAGTTGGTGCAACCCTATAAATTAAGTGTGAATGTATAACTAGTTTTGAGATTTATTTATTTATTTATTTTTGTATTCTAAAATCCACTTCAATTATTGTTATGGATCAATCGTAAAGCCATCTTGGGCCCCATCCTTGATAAAGATGGGGTTCAGTCCTCTGGAATTACCAACAGACCATTTGTCATTCAATTAATGAACAGTTCTCAGTATTGATGCATTATATATTTCTGAATAGTCGATGTTGCGTGACTTGAACTGCTTCTTTTGCTGTGATGTAATGTGTGAAGTTAGAAGATGGTAAATTCAAACTGCAATCAAGATTGGAACAAGAAGAAGAAGCCAAAGCTGCTTTATTGGGAAGAATCCAAAGGCTGACAAAGTTGATTTTGGTCTCGACAAAAGCAACACAATCATCAAGGTTTCCTCATCGACCTGGTCATAGAAGAAGACATTCCTTTGGTGAAGAGGAGGTCGGATTGAATTTTCCTAAGATTTCCCTCTGCTAGATGAATAGACTAGTTTTTTTTTTGTTTGCTTATTTAGTTGCTTTTTGTTGTTGACCTTTTTCTTTTCCTATTCCTTATTCTGTTTGATATGAGTGTAACTACTTGTGTAAAATTACAGCTTGCATACCTACCATACAAAAGGCGTGACTTGATTTTAGATGATGAAAGCATTGACTTATTTGTTCCTCCTCTTGAGGGGAGTACTGAAACTACTGAAGATAGACTGAAGGGGGAGAAGAAGACTCGGAAGCATGGACTGTTAAACTGGTTAAAGCTACGGGTATGTGCCATTTGGTTGGTAGAAATATTTCGTCCTTTCTTAAGGTGCCTTGATTATGGTTGGAGTAATGGTATTATATGAAATATTTTTTGGGGGGTGGTGTCATTAGTATAGATGTGATGTTTAAGGTGTTTGTTTCAATGGCTCAGTTTTATTCTGTTTAGGGTTTGGTGTTTGTTTCAATGGCTCTCTCTTAAAGGGGGTCTGAGTTTTATTCTGTTCCTTTGTTATATATAATATATATGGAGACGCATATGTATTATATTCTTGATGCCAATGTACTTATACCTTAACTTACATGCTTTAGAAGGTTGATCTTGTAATTTCTTGGGGTTATTTCCATTAAATAAATAATTTTTTAAGAAAATCCCTTTGATTCTTGTAATTTCCAAGTATATATTCCTTCTTTTCTTTTTTTCCTTAAAGCCAGTACCACATGTTGATCCACTAAAATGGCATGGGATCCTATGAGGAACTTCATAGTATGGTCTGAACCTTAAGCTTTTCTGAAGGAACTGGTTAATCAAACTTGTGCTGCTTGTGCCTGACAGCCCAATATATTTATCATTGCAAGACCTTTTTGTATTCTTTATAGATTTATTTTCCATCTTTTGTCAATTCTTGGTCAGAAACGTGATAGTGGTGCGGGGACCTTGACAAGCACCAGTGATAGATCCAGTGGAATAAAATCTACTAGTACACCGTCAACACCTCAAGCAGAAAGTGGTAATTTTCATGCAGAATCCAGACTTTCACATTCTCTACTGACAGAGAGTTCTCCATCTGCTGATCTTTTGTCTGAGGCTAGAGAGGATAGAGAAGTTGGTCGGGAAAATTTCCTGGGACAAGCGACACCTCTGGTATGTGGATCTTTTGCATAAAGAATGTTACCTTGTACTTGAGCCAGTATGTGAAATATCAAATCTTGTAAACTTACAGGCTAAGAAATTATGTGAGGGATATTCTAAGTATGGTCCAAATATAATTTATTTCTCAATTTTATGATTCATTCGTTCACTCATTTATTCATTTCTACTGTCAGACTACCACGAAATCAATTGATCAGATTGATCTTTTAAGGGAGCAGCAAAAAATCTTGTCTGGTGAGGTAGCACTCCATTCAAGTGCTCTGAAGCGGTTGTCTGAGGAGGCAGCAAAAAACCCCCACAAGGATGGAATTAATGTAATTCTCTTATTTCCTTACCATCCTTGTCTCCAAATGCTGTTAATATTCCTGGGACCTTCAATTTTACGGTTGTTCTGTTATGAAGATGGAGATGCGAAAGTTAAAAGATGAAATCAAGGCGAAGAATGAACAAATAGCTTTGCTGGAAAAGAAAATTGCGGAGTCCTTCATTGTTTCACCCAACAAACTGGATCAACTGGAAATATCCCAAGTAAGTTTGGACTTCCGTAATGTTGGGTCAGCTTGTACCTCTTTTTTTTTCTTGAAACATAAAAAATCTGTCTTCAAGGTCAAACTGATGTTGTTTGTCGTTTATGCTGCAGTCTTTTGCTGAAGTGATGGCACAATTGAATGAGAAGTCCTTCGAACTTGAGGTGATAATAACTTACTACATCTTGATCCAAGAAAATATAGCACAGTAAATAAATAACACTAAAATAAATCATATGGAGCATCAAGTTGGACCACTTTTGTGTTGATTATAGTTGTACATTATTTTTGTTTGATAATTAATGTCGTGGGCAAGAGACTTGCATGATCAATTGACACACTATAGAAGCATTTGAGTTCCATGGGATGTCCAAAAAACCCATCGTAAATATCCACTTGCATGACCCTCTCTGGGTATATCTTTATTAGTGTTACTTCAGTTTCCAGTTTACAAGACTTTGGATATTATACAAAGTACAACTACACTATCAAATATATGGAAAAATGAAAATTAAGTTTTCCTAGGGCTTTACTGAGGGTTGTCCTACTATAATCCCAGTCTATTCTGTTGACTGTTGTATCATTACTTTCATGCCAGGTGAAAGTTGCTGATAATCGTATAATCCAAGAGCAGCTGGAACAAAAGGTACAGGAACCAGTTTAATAAAATTTATTTGTTAATTTTATCTTGCAATAAGATTTCAGAGTTCAGAGCCTCACATGACTTCATATTACGTTGTTACCAGGTCTGTGAATGCAAAGGGTTGCAGGAAACAGTTGCCTCATTGAAGCAGCAGCTCTCTGAGGCACTAGAGTCTAGAAATTTGAGCCCAATGGTCGGTTCTCAAACTGATTCAAAAAAATTGCATGAGGAATTTTGCACAGAGAAAGAACATGCAGTGGTGAATGACACAAATGAAATTTTCCTTCTACAGAAGCAGGTTTTCCTTCTCTTGTGGTCTCTGAGTGTTTGTTTAGTTGGAAAATTTGAGTTTTGTACTGCCCCAAACAAATGGAAGACTTGGGTGCTGCAAAATAGGTTGCAGTTACCAATTAGTCATAGTGTAACTGATTCCGTTGATGCATGCAGAAACTCTCTATGTTTAGAAGAGAAAATGATTGTTTCTATGGAACATTCTGTTTTAAGAGTTTATTTGGCAGTGCACTAAATTATGATAAGAGAATTTTCGTTGAAAAGATCTGGATTCCCATGGAAAGTACCACTGATCAATTTCATGAGCTTGTTATTCTTCCATTTTGTTTCATTTTATTTTTTAATATATCAGTTTCAACACTGTCAAACTACATCTCTATTAAATTACTCCTTTTTATCTTTTCCTTTTTCTTTTTAACCCTCACTTAGGTGGAAGAACTGCAGCAGAAGGTGGCTGAACTGACCAAGTCAAAAGAACATTTAGAAGTTCGGAACCAGAAACTGGTGGAGGAGAGTTCGTATGCCAAAGGTCTAGCCTCAGCAGCTGCTGTTGAGCTCAAGGCATTATCAGAAGAAGTTGCCAAACTCATGAACCATAACGAGAAACTAACTGCTGAGCTGGCTGCATCTAAGAACTCTCCCAACCAGCGTCGAAGTAGTAGCACAGGCCGGAATGGTCGGAGAGAGAGTCACGCCAAACAGGACCAAGGTGCGTTTGTCTCAGAAATGAAGAGAGAACTGGCAGTGAGTAAGGAGAGAGAGCATTCATACGAGGCTGCTCTTATGGAGAAGGATAAAAGAGAGGCTGAGCTTCAAAGAAGGGTTGAGGAATCCAAACAAAGAGAAGCCTACTTAGAAAATGAACTTGCCAACATGTGGGTTCTTGTGGCCAAGTTAAAAAAATCCCAAGGAACTGAAACTGATTCTTCGGAATCAACAAAAGAGACTCGATGATCTGATGGTTTTGGAGGATGGTGAGGGGGATTCAAGATGATCCAACAATAATGAGCTTTCAATAAGATTGGTTTGAGAGAGTGGGAGAGGTGTAAAAATGTGTGTTTTGTTTTGTATGGCAAGGGTTTCTTGTTTGTGTATAATACAAAATTAGGGCTTTTTGTTTTCTTTACCCTTTTTCTTGCCAAGGGCTTACTGTCTGTTTGTAACAAATTAGGGATCTTTTCTTTTTTCGTTTATCACAGTGCTGGTTCAAATGTATTCTACAATACACGATTCGGGTTCTCTATTTTTCCCCAGGTAATATTAGTTTGGCTACTAAAAAGAGAAAAGTGCCTTTTTATAATGTTGTCAAGCTGTATTAAAATTCTTGTATTGAGTTCTGTTCATCTGGAATGTGTCTTTTTTTTCTTTTTTCTTTTTAATAGAAGAGAGGACAGTAGGTTGCTGCTCATGGCTACTGTTGGACTAGAAAACTGTCCGTGAATGGGCTAGAAAACTGATCAATGACCCGAGAATGGGAATCATGGTTGGTTGGAAGATGGGACTTCAAGCCCAAACACTCAAAGTACTAAATGTCGAGTGCAAAGATAACTACTCGTAATCACTTGAACTATAAGTAAGTTACTGATTCGAGCTCTGCAGTGCATTTCTTACAACAGCTTTTGAAGAGTATGATTCATGGTTTTCTAGAATTTAAAGAAAAAAAAAACGTCTGGGCTTAAATTTAGAAGGCATACGCAGAACCATCCCTAAACAAAATGTTATGCCAAGTGGACAACACATATGGCTTTTGAATACATTTGAACTTCAAAAACAGTGCAACTAGAACGACGAACTGCCCAAGTCCTATCAGCCTCCGCATTTTCCCACAGTCTTGTTTCCATCTCCGGACACAAAATTGTTGTCCACTTATCAGCTTCAATTTGTCATTGAGAATTCAGTACCATTAATTTCTGTCGAATCCCCTCTATCATAGGTAGCACAGGCAAATCACGAAATACGCCAACCCAATTATTAAATGACTCGGCTAAACTATTTGCCATATCTCCATAACGCATTCCTTGGAAAAAAGCGTTGGCGTGGTGATCTCTAGACAATTCAGATATAAATGTCTTCACTTTTGAACTCCCTACAACCACCAACTCGTCCATTGCTACTTTAAACTCTTCCTCCGTAACAGCATATGCGCATTTACTAAAGAGATTGACAACACGGTCTTGGAGCAGTTTCCCGTAACCTGACTTCAGGTACTTCGATATCAAATTCTGTTTGAGGTGATAGTAGCAGTAAGAATGAGGCCATCCAGGGAACACAGCCCCCATAGCATTTAACAAACCATGATTGCGGTCCGAGAAAAAGGTCACCATTCTCCCCATCGGAAGCAATATAGCAGCCAAATGTTGAAGAAACCAAGTCCAATTCTCCTCTATCTCAGAATCAACAACTCCAAAAGCTAAAGGATAAAACCCTGCAAAACAAAACCAAAAGTACAAGTATAAGCAACAAACGGAAACTGTAGTGTAGTTTATGAAAACAAATCTGCTCAAATTTTAAAGGAAACCAAAAGAAAACTGGATGATCAAAGTACTAAAACTAAGTTCAAAACACATATAAGCCCATGAGATGGTGGAACATTTCCATAGACTTGCAAATATTATTCTAAAAATGAATTCTGAAACAAGAAACTACACTGCAGTAGTTTCTGGTCAAAATTTGCAAGAAACGGAAATTGCAGTGCAGTTTATGAATGTTCAAAGAACAATTGACAACATACAAGCAATATTACACAAAACAGTAAACATAAACTGCAATGCAGAGTACACAAACTAACAGCAAATTACACAAAACAGTAATGCAGATTACACAAAAATCCAATACAGTACAGTAACCATACCTTGATTCCATGCTTTCCGGAAGCACAAAGAAGCTGCCCCTTGTACTTGCTCTTCAAAAACGTAGCATCAATGAACAACAAGGGTATGCAATATTGAAATCCAGCAATGCAAACGCCAAAGGATACAAAACATCGTCTAAAGTGATTAATTCCAGCTTCACATTCAAGCTCACATAGAGAACCAATGTTAGTTTCGTTTACCGCGTCCACATACCACACTAACTTGTTGAAGGACTTCGACTCATCACCATGAACGTCCAGTTTAGCTAACTCTTTGCCAAACCATGCATTGTAGTACGAAATGTCTATACCGTAATAATCTTTCAACTCGTGTATAATCTCAACTGGCTTCTTGTAAGATCCCACATCGACCAACGGAGAGGGGGGGGGGGGGGGGGGGGTGATATGCCTTATATGTACATGCCCGCATCCATCTAGCACGAGGCCTTTTGGGAGCTCACTGGCTTTGGAGTTATAGGAACTCCGAAGTTAAGCGAGTTGGGGGCGAGAGCAATCCCAGGATGGGTGACCCACTAGGAAGTTGGTCGTGAGCTCCCAGAAACAAAACCGTGAGGGCCAGAGAGGGGGAGTCCAAAGCGGACAATATCGTGCTACGGCAGAGCCGATCCGGGATGTGACAATTTGGTATCAGAGCTACTCTGCCGTGCGGTGCGAGTGTGCCGACGAGGACGTCGGGCCCCTAGGGGGGTGGATTGTAAGATCCCACATCGACCAACGGAGAGGGGGGGGGGGATGATATGCCTTATATGTACATGCCGGCATCCATCTAGCACGAGGCCTTTTGGGAGCTCACTGGCTTCGGAGTTGTAGGAACTCCGAAGTTAAGCGAGTTGGGGGCGAGAGTAATCTCAGGATGGGTGACCAACTGGGAAGTTGGTCGTGAGCTCCCATAAACAAAACCGTGAGGGCCAGAGAGGGGGGCCCAAAGCGGACAATATCATGCTACGGCAGAGCCGATTCGGGATGTGACACTTCAGCTCTGGTTTTGCACGAATTCTGTCCACAAAGAGAGAGGACACCACACGAGACCTCATCATCTTACTCTTTGATTCCCGTATCCGACCCACACATGTATGCACATTATTTAACATCTGAATTACAAAACAGCCGGTAGATTCACAACGAGAAGCATAAACACGCCAACTACAACCCTCCAATTTCTTATTCGAACAAACAGCAATCACTCGCTTCTTGTCATTGCCGGCATATAAAAAATTAAATCCTACTTCAAGAGCATACTTGCACAATCTTCAAGAGCATACTTGCACAATTTCAACCGGAACTCCTCTGCACCGCCGTCAAACTTCTGCCCTAATTGATGTATGTACATCTCCCACTCATTTGACAACAAAGGCTTAGCACTTGCTCTCTTCGACCTGCCCAAAAATTCATTTCTATCTTCGACAGTACTAGAACACGAAGACTCGCCCTTTTCACATGATATCAACTCCTTATTTGCACAAACATCACCACTATACTCACCGCTCCCTAATAAATCCTCAACTAAAATATCCAGTCTTCGCATTTGATATCGACAAATATAACATCATCACATCTAAATCACTATCCGTTTCTAGTAAACAACTAGAATAACCGGGCAGCGAATACCGTAACGTGAAACTACCCAACTGCAAACCCCTAAACCTTAGACACAAAGTCTTCGAAACATCAACCATGGATGATTTTTCTGAAATTGAAAACATGATGGTTTCGGACTTATATGTGCACTTGGCAATGACACAAACCTCCATTAGCCTTGCAATTGCAAACAAAACAACAAACAAAAACTAAAACAATTCAAATCAGTAAATAATGTAGATGAGCAGTTGTAATATTCTCATATACTTGCAAATATTAGTCTGAAATCGAATTATAAAATAAGAAACTGCAACAGTTTCTAGTCAAATTCAAGTCCACAAGTAGTTGTAACATTATCATACACTTCCTATGTAGTTTATGAAACCAGAAACTGCCAGTTTCTGCTATAAAAATTGCAACAAACAGATGCAGTTCATGACAGAAAATAAAAAACTTCGAATAGAAACCAAAAGGAAACCACGATCAAAGTACTAAAACTAAAGTCGAAAAACATATGTCGATATAAACGAAAAAAGGTTCAAAAGTACTCATACCTCAACACCTTGGACTGCCGATAATCAACCCAACCAAACAGCAGCTGAAAATCAAATTTGATCACAAAACGAAGAATATAGGGTTTAGGATGCAAATCGAATGAAAATGTAGCAGAAAATCACACCACAAAACTGAGCTCGAAATACTCGAACTAAGGAGAACATATATCGCCCAAAACTGAACTTTATTCCGCATGCAAATCGAAAGAAAACCAGAAAAACACATAAAATCGAAGAAAATTGAAGGAAAACAAACTAGAAAATCGAAGCTCCCTTCACAGACCTTCGCAGAACGAGAACCAGAGCTCCAAAAACTCAATGCCGAACGAAAACGAAAGAGAAGGTATCGCGCGTAGTTTAAACATCCAGGTCTAAAAGCGTCATTTGATTTGTAGGTTTAAAGATGAGCCAGACTTTTTAAGAAGAAGGGTACAATTGTATTTTCAGGTTTTAGTTTTAAGCTAGCCCAACAAATCTGGGCCTACTTTTTGGGCTAATCTAAAATACCAATTCTTTTATGGGTATTAAAACCCAAACCCAAATACCTAATGTCTCATATCCAAATTACTAAAGTTAATTATGTCTAATAACTAATTTTCCTTTAAAAAATTAAGTCTCATATCAATAAATAATATCCATAAAGAAAAAGGAAAACTCGCAAATCATCTTTAAAATGGAGGTCTTTACATTTGTGCCCAAAGGTTTAAAGAGAGGAAATATAGCTCTCACATCAGACGAGGGACCTTTAAAAGGAGGCGAGAGGAAGAGGCGCGCGTCATTTAGGCGTTACGGCTAGGGTTTTTCATCTGTAGCAGAAGAGATAAATAAACAGGGCAAAACGATTTAGGGTTTGCCCACTTCCAGTTCTCTACTGGATCAGCATTATCTCAATTGCACAGGCGGTGTTAGGTTCGGTTCTCTCACTCTCTCTCTCTTTACTAATTTAGTTAAATAATCTCCGTAGATATGGTTTTTCAGATTGGGCATTGTATCTGGGTTCTCTCTCTCTCTCTCTCTCTCTCTCTACTTATTTAGTTAAATAATCTCCGTAGATATGGTTTTTCAGATTGGGCATTTTGTATCTGGGTTTTATTTATTTGATTTGTTTTCTTTTTCCTGAATTGGTTTTAATGTCTTAGACTTCCATCTTTGGCGAGTATTCTATGCGTAATTTACTGTGGTTTTTCCTCCAGTTAGTTTTTCTCGAATATAGTTGGACACGGAAATCGCAAAATGCTTTTCTGCAGTTCAGTTTTGCTTCTGAGCTGTTCGCATAGTTTACTGGTGTATTTGTTAACTCAACGGTAGAAAGCAGTGGAGTATGAGTTTTCCAGGAAAATAAGACTTTGGGTTTCTAGGGTTTCTTTTTGTTTCAATTGAAAGCTCCCACTCCTATTACTTTCCGGATATGAAATTTCAAGTTAATTCTTGAAAAGTTACTTAAGATAAGACAAGTTTATTGCAGTCCTCAATCAGCTTTCATGGATGGATGTGGGTAGCCTTTTGATTGAGGACTGTGACTATACTAATATACTTGGTCTTAAGTAATGGGTACATTATCAGAGTAGGGACAATGGGTGCATATCCCACTTCGAAAGTGGATAGAAAGAGTAGGGACTATTGAGGACTATGTACCCATTATCAGTAAACTATATCGTTAGTCCTCAAGTTTACTTTTTTTTTTCCACTACCCATTGGCTTTTGTGGGTTTGGCCTTTGCCTCTTTTGGGTTTGTATGTGTGTGGCTTTCTTCCTTTGCACAGTAAGCCCTCCACTCATATGAGTCATATCCCTCTCACGTAGGCTTGATGCCGATGCTGTGGCTGTGGAATAGCAGCTGTTATTATATATTTCTATTGTGTTTGATTGCTGCTTTTAAAAAGAGGAAGAGCATCTATTATGTTAATTATGTCTAATACCTAATTTTGGGTGCTAACTAGGTTTTTTCTTTCTTTGTGCACCAAACCTCTCTCTCAGCCGATGGAGCGCCTTTTGCCTCTCTCAAAACACTTCCCCTCAAGGGAAAAGATCAAAGAAGTTTGGGGCAAAGCAAAGGCTTCGAGGATAACAAATACAACTGATATACTCGGTTATGCCATTATTGGAGCTGGACTTTGTGACTGGTGATACAGTTTGAGAGGTTCTGAGCAGCAGATGCGGATGAATAAGGCTTTGGTTAAGTTACACCAGGCTAGAAATGAACTGAAAACTGTAAGTATTTTTTCATTTACGTGAATTTTCTGTATTTGTTTTGAAAGTTGCAATTCATTTAATCTTTTTTGGGAAATAGGCAACTGATAAGCTCAATGAATCAACACAAGTGTTGCAGAGCATAGCGTAGGTCATTCAAGTTCCCTCTCGGCCTCCATGGCCCCTTTCCCTATTTTGGTAATGCAGTTTTTCTAGTTATATTCCTCCCGAATACTTTAACAAAAAATTTCTCCAACCCAAAACAAATTTCCCAATCGTCTTCTAAACAACAATCAAATTCGGGAGGAATATAACTAGAAAAACTACATTACCAAAATAGGGAAAGGGGCCATGGAGGCCGAGAGGGAACTTGAATGACCTACGCTATGCTCTGCAACACTTGTGTTGATTCATTGAGCTTATCAGTAGTCTATTTCCCAAAAAAGATTAAATGAATTGCAACTTTCAAAACAAATACAGAAAATTCATGTAAATGAAAAAATACTTACAGTTTTCAGTTCATTTCTAGCCTGGTGTAACTCAACCAAAGCCTTATTCATCCGCATCTGCTGCTCAGAACCTCTCAAATTGTAGTACCAGTCACAAAGTCCAGCTCCAATAGTAGCATAACCAAGTACACCACACACTGACCTCCACCTACAAAATCAAGACAAAATTTTAGAGAACAATTTCAATAAGAAAACGCTGCAAAGGTAAGACATTTACGAACCTATACTGTAATTTTGATTAATTGGTATAGAGTTCCAATTCAGGGTAATAACTGTATTTTAGATTCGAATCAAGGACAAAATCTTGAAACTATTGCACTGATTGCTTACTATCAGTATTTTTGTCGCTAGTTTACTGTCATTATGATTAATGGCTGTAAAGTTCCAATATAAGGTAATAACACTGCTTGTTTCCTTTGAAATCCTATTTGTAATGCATGTATACCACTGTATAGTTCCAGTATGTGGTAATAACACTGATTGTTTCATCTGAAATCCTATTTGTAATGCATGTAAAACACTGCATAGTTCCAGTATGTGGTAATAACACTGATTGTTTCCTCTGAAATCCTATTTATGATGAATGTCTACCACTGTAAAGTTCCAGTATAGGGTATTAATACTGCTTGTTTCCTATGAAATCCTATTTGTATTGCATGTCTACCACTGTATAGTTCCAGTATATGGTAATAACATTGATTGTTTCTTATGAAATCCTATTTCTGATGCATTTCTACCATTGTAAAGTTCCAGTATAGGGTATTAACACTAGGGCTAGGCACGGAACAGTACGGTATTGGGCTCGTACCGCTACCGATACTGAAAATTAAAATCGGTATGGTTCGGTATGGGATTATGGTTTGCCAAAGTTGGTACCGTACAATACCGTACCAAATCGGTATCGGTATGGTACGGTACCATTTCAGTATCAAAATGACAAAACTCAAAAATGAACCAATTGAATATTCAATTTCAACCTATTCATTCACCAAAGATTCAAAGATTCAACATCCAAATCCTAATCAACCAAATCAATATCCATTTACAAATTCAATATCCAAATCAACCAAATCCAGATGGTTAAATAAAACTCATGCCTTATGGCTTACAAACCAAAATAAGCGATAATTATGCCTTATGGCTTACAAAATTACAAACACAATCCAAAAATAAATGACAAAAACAGAAAGTTATGCAATCCAAGCTTCATTTGCAGCCCACAATTTGGATTCAAGTATCCCCATCATTTGCATATTCTGTAAATTACCCAAACAACTATTAGAAAGAATTCAATGCAAACTAATACAAAACAAATTACAAATAGTATTTAAAATAATTTACCTGATTCAATGGCTTCATAAAATTCAAATTCTTCAATTGAAGGTGTATCTTCCAAAATAAAGTTTCTGCTTCACATGCATTCTTTCCAACATATTTAATCAATTCAGCAGCATTTGAATGCAAATCATCAATTCCGCAATTCTTTCCAAAATAAATGCAGATATTGTCCTAAATTAATTCATCAATTCAGCAACATTTCAATGCAAATCAAAAGCTTATTATCAAAAGTTTCAATTACAGACAGAGAATTTGTTGAACATTAACTTACCATTTGAGTTTGAGTCTTCGATTTGGGGCTTCGAGTTCCAGACAGAGAGAGTGATCGAGAGGAGCAAGCTTCGTCGATTTGGGGCTTCCAGACAGATTGAGAGATCGACTGGTCATCAATTTAGGGCTTCAAAGAGAGAGAGAGAGAGAGAGAGAGAGAGAGAGAGAGAGAGAGAGAGAGAGAGAGAGAGAGAGAGAGAGAGAGAGAGAGAGAGAGAGAGAGAGAGAGAGAGAGAGAGAGAGAGAGAGAGAGAGAGAGAGAGAGAGAGAGAGAGAGAGAGAGAGAGAGAGAGAGAGAGAGAGAGAGAGAGAGAGAGAGAGAGAGAGAGAGAGAGAGAGAGAGAGAGAGAGAGAGAGAGAGAGAGAGAGAGAGAGAGAGAGAGAGAGAGAGAGAGAGAGAGAGAGAGAGAGAGAGAGAGAGAGAGAGACAGAGATTGAATCGAGAGTGAGACAGAGATCAAGAGATCGATCAAATTCGAGAGATTGAGTGAGTGAGACAGAAATCGTGAGAGTGAGAGAGTGAGAAAGAGACAGAGATCTAAGGGTTTGGCATGGTTGGATCGATCGAGGGCAACTAAGAAAGATCGAGAGTTTGAGAGAAAGAGAGCTGGCTGGGAGTGGGAGGAGAGTTTGAGAGTCTGGGTCTAGGTGAGAGATCGTGAGAGTGAGAGAGTGAAAAAAAGGTACTCTTTCCTTTCAAATAATCTGCAGCTGATATGACAACATTGTTAATAACATGTCAGACGTACATTCTTAATACTATGTCATAGAAGCAAACTATTAATACCATGTTATAGATGTAAACTATTAATACCATTTCACATAAGTAAACTATTAATACCATGTCATAGAAGTACACTCTTAATACTATGTCATAGAAGTACACTCTTAATACTAAACTCTACTTAACAAACAGATAAAAAGCACTAAATTTCAAAAGGAGGATGATGCTGCTCAAGAAGTGAATGAAGAGGAGGATGATGCTACTCAAGAAGTGGATGAAGAGCATGATGAGGCTGCTAAAGAAAAAAATGAAGAAGAGGATGATGAGAACCAAGAACATGAAGCCAACAACACCACTAGCTACAAGATGACCTCCAAACTGAAATCCCAGAATACAAGAATTCAACATTGTTTGAGGAAGTTGTTAGATCAATCCCAGAATACAAGGAGGATGAAATACGGCTTACAAAAGAGTATATGATGGAGATCAATAATGTTGCTGAATATTGGACATAGAAGGGAGAGCATCAAAAGATCCATGATGTAATAATATTTTGCATAAAAAAGAATAAATTGATTCAGATGCTATGCAATGAAAAAGAAGAATTAAGGAAGCAGCAGCAGCAATTGCAGAAGCTAGTTAAGGCAGAAGCATATCACAAGAATTCCATTCAACTTGATCTTTATGAGGAAAAATCCTACATAACAAAGCTGCAGCTAGAAAATGATCAACTTCTTGTAGAGAAGATTTCATACTTGGAGATTATAAATGAAAAGGAAGCTGTCATTGCCTTGTTGAGAGATCAAAAATTAGCACAAGAAATGCAGAGTGAAGAGGATGAAGGAGAAAAGAAAGAAGGTGAAGCAGAAGAGATAAAATCAAGAAACTTGCATCCGAGGGCTCAAGAGATCGCAACAGAACCAGATTCCTCATTCCCTAAAGCAGAGACGAGAGCACAAAAGAGAAAGGCAAAAAGAAAAGGACAAGAACCAGCCAAATCAAAGAAGAGGGCCAAAGGTTCATTCCTGCAATGGAATACATATCAGGTCTACAACATGCTGGATGAACTCTCACAAGAAAAGCTGAGAAATTACTGGAAACATTCAGTAGATGGGTAAGGCAATGTGTTTCATTCATTTTCAATGGGTTTAGGCACTATTATTGAACATGCATTAGAAAATAGGATTTCATAGGAAACAAGCAGTGTTATGATCCTATACTGGAACTTTACAGGGTGTAGACAGGCATTAGAACTAGGATTTCAGAGTAATATAGCAGTGTTATTACCCTAGAATGGAACTTAACAGTGGTGGACGTGCATTACAAATACGATTTCATAGCAAACAAGCAGTGTTATTACCCTATATTGGAACTTTACAGGGTGTAGACATGCATTAGAAATAGGATTTCATAGCAAACAAGCAGTGTTATTATCCTATATTGGAACTTTATTTAACAGTTTTTTCACTTTTATTAACATTTTTTCTAACTACAAATACTGTTACAACATTGTTTTTTGGCAAGGGGAAAGCATTTTATTAAAAGATGACATACAAAGCTTATTAAGAGATACTGAAATTTTTGGACAAATCATAGATAAGTATGGAGAGATAATTCATCATAATGAAAAGAAGGAGACCCTAAAAGACAACAGAATGCATACATCTCGTGCTACACTTACGTAAGATAATAGCTATCTTATCACTTCTAGTAAATATCACAAATTATTCATCTTCCTATACTTTTCACATTCTTTCTAATGCTGAAACTATTAATCTTGCAGAGGTATCTCACATGGAAAATGCACACAAGAACGTTTGATGAATATTTTGTCAAAATCCTTGAATTAATAGGGAAAACTTCAAAGGTTTTCATACCAATAACGGATGACGGCCACCACACCCTCCATGTCTTTGACACCAATTCATTGCAATGGACTCTCTACAACTCTTTGACGGGGGAAACAGAGCAAACAGTTGAATGCTACAACAAAAAAGCAGTAATTTTGGTAAGACAGACTCCTACTGTGAACTGTTAATACAAGGCATTAACAAAACAGTTAAACAAGAATCAGTGAAGCTAACAACATACTTGCCTACACTGCAGGTAGACACCTCAAATGCCTTCCTCAATAGTGTGAAGGAATGTGCTCCAAATTTTTTAAAAGAAAACAGCTTCACACTTCTTGAGTTCAAGAACCTAGTCTACAATGAAGAATTCACTGAAGAAACTGCAAAACTTCTTCCAAATCGGAAAGTTACTCCAGCAATTGATCAAACAAATATCTGATGAAACATGATCCCACCAAATTCAATTTTATGGAGGACAAGGAATGTGCCCAACAACCCGAAAATTCGTAAGTGTCACAATAACATTTTTCTTCCCCCGATTCAAATTAAACTATGATTCACTAAATATTGCATATCTGTGTGTGAGTTTGCAGAAAAGATTGTGGTGTATTTGTCATGTACTACATGCAGTAGTTGTCGCAATGAAAAAAAATTGAAGAAAGCTTGAGTACAAAGCAAGTGTGGGAAATGAGAAAAGAAATTTTATTGAAGACAATGGCAAGTGAAAAAAGTTGGTATTTCACAGAAGGGAATAAAGGATGAAAGAATGGATTTCACAGATTTTAGAACTGTCCAATATGTAGCTTCTAACTTCCAAATGTCAAATTGTTAATATGTAGCTTCTAAACAAAATCTTTTGCTGCTTCTTAACTTTGTAGTTACTGTGTAGTGAAATTCAAATGTAAAAAATTCTTACTCTGTAGCTTCTCATTTTCAAAATTCTTAACAGTGGGTTTCAAAATGCGCATTAACAATGACTTTCAAAAAGCCCAGCCCAAGTTGACCAAAACGAGGTCAGAAACGAACTAAAGGCCAAAAAAATCAAATAAGCCATCGTAAAATACAAAAAAAAAAGCCCAATCTAATTTGACAAAAAAAAAAAGCCCAAATAAACTAAAAGAAATCACAAAAAGTTTCATAAAAAAAAGCCCAGAAAACTATAAAAACCAATTTCACCAAGCCCATAAAAAAAAAAAAAAAATAAACGCAGAGAACAGCAGTAAAAATAGACGCACGACGCACAAAGTGAAAAACCAACTCACCTCTCACTCCGATCTTTGCGACACCGACTCCAAAAGCAGGTGACAACTTCCATAACCACCGGGTGGGAGACAAACTCCATAACCACCAATCAACGACAAACTCCATAACGAGAAAGCCGGCAACTAGAAGTTACAATCTGCCATAGCCACAAGTCTTCAAAATCGACACTACAAAACCCTAAAACAGCAACTGAGCATAAGGACAACCCAGGAAACAAGGAAGAAAATTTCATCCATAAAGATCGACAGAAGGTACAATCTCAAATCCCAAACTCACTTTCCACTTTCGTGTTAAGATCAGGCTAACTAATGCAAGAGTACCACGTTTCATACAGGTAACCGACGAAAAGTTCCAACAATGACAGAATCAAAGACCCAACCTGCAAAAATCACTGATCAACAACCAGAAACAAACACTCCAGATGCAAAAAGCACAGAAGACCATCCCAAATCAAATAAAGAAGCTTCAGAAATGACTGACAAACATCAGTATCAAACTCCCAAGTATTACAAAATCTCTAACTTCAAAGTCCAATAGCAATGTTTTGACATGTTTTGAAAAGAAGCATGTTTCAACTGCAAATGTATATGTTTCACAACTGTTAATACTATGCCATAGAACTTGAACTGTTAATACCATGCCATAGAACTTGAACTGTTAATACTATGTCATAGAACTTCAAAATATACAGAATGCTTTGTTACTAAAAATCTGGGACTGCTATGCATCTTGCTCTTCTAGTGCATTGTGAAGCAGTGCACTTGAAGACCAAAATATATAGCATGCTTTGTTACTGAAAATATGGGACTGCTATGCATCTTGCTCTTCTAGTGCACTGCTTCGCAGTGCACTTGAAGACCAAAATATATAGCATGCTTTGTTAGTCAAAATCTGGGACTGCTATGCATCTTTCTCTTCAAGTGCACTGAAGACCAAAATATATAGCATGCTTTGTTAATCAAAATATGCGACTGCTATGCATCTTGATTAATACCATGTCATAGACCAAAATATATAACATGCACTAGAAATGCATATGAAATAAATTGTAGTGCACTAGAAAGAGAAGCATGAGGTTCAAATGCATAGAAGTAAACAGTTAATACCATGTCATAGAAGTATTAATACTCATTTGTCATCTTTCTTTTGTTTAGTTAAAGTAACCTATTTGCTTCACTTAGCAGGTGGTCATATGGAAAAAGGTAACCGGGTTGAAATACAAAAAATAAGCATACAAAAGGATCCTAAGCCAGCAAAAGGCCAAAATAGCATCAACAAACACACAAGGCACACCACCAACAACAGCAAAAGCCAAGCTGTCAACACCTAAAGCCGATCCACCTAAACCAAAAACCAAAGCTAAACAAACACCAAAACCATCCACACCCAAATCCACAAACGCACTGAAACCAAAGAAAACAACGAAGACCAAAAGAACACCATCCCAAACACAAAAACCTAAACCAAGCAGACGCAATAACCCAAATTATGTGTAGATCAAGAGCAACATGCCTGACAACACAATTCAAACGGTAAAAGACAAGCTTGAAGCAAGAAAGGATGTCCTCAAGATCCTACAAAAAATGCCATTTTGGAGCTTCATCAAGGCTTACATGGTAGGACAGGTCACCAAGACAGAGTGCCAGAAGTCTAATTATCAAATAATTAGACTGATCAAACTCTACAACCCTGCAATCAAAAAATTCAAATTCAGTGAAGGCAACGAGTATGAAATTACAAGCAACGATGTGTCTGGCATCTTTGGATTAAGGAAACAAGTTGCCAAGCACAACAACTTCCACAAGGACAAATTTGGACTTTGAAGAGAAATACTTCAAGAATTCAAAAAAAATCACAAAAACTGATGTTGACAGGTGTCTGAACACAACAATAGCAGATCACAGAAACAAGAATGCAATGGATGTTGTGAGGTTGTTAATCCTAGAGCTGTTCATCACAAATCTCTTTTGCAACTCTGGGGCGACAATGGCTTGGACCTTTTTGACTATGATCGACACCTTAGAAGCAATGAACAGCTACAACTGGGCACAAGGAGTCTTAAAAAATAAAAAAGACAAGACAAATCAACCAAGTGTGAGTGGTTGCCTTGTGCTAATCCTGGTAAGAAACTACATCCATTTGTTAATCCTATTATATTATTTGTTTTCATGTGCATTTACACTTTATATTGGAAAAAATGTGTGCAGTATTGGCTGTGTGAAAGAACTAACCTGATCAGTCCAATTCCTGGAAGAGAAGATCACAAACCAGCGGCTGTCAAATGGAGCCTTCCGAAGCTCAATATCAAGCTGAATATTGCAAAATATGAAAACATTAAGGCATTTTCTTACTTCCATAAACATATATAATGTTAGTACACCATAATTACTACTGACTCCAATCATGAAATAGATAAAAGCTGCTGACAATGAAAAAGAAGAAGAAGTAACAAAGACTGATCATGTAGACCATGAAGAACAAGAAGAAAATGAAGAGGATGATGACTTTGTTATCACACTTAAAGATTGGGTAAGATAACCTACAATGATCCAACATTTATATTTGAAAACTGAATTGACGGTGTACAAACACATATAAATGTGTATAAATTTGATAATCCTCTTTTTTCTCCTTTCTAATATTTGTGACAGTTAAAGAGTCAAACACAAAAAGGAAAAAAGCAGACTGTTATTACCCAGAAACAGAACTTCAGCGTCCATGAAAATGTGGACCGAAGTGTAACCCAGACAAAAAGTCCACCAGAGGAGCAAAAGGTAAAATTTCTCCACAAATTAAAAACAAATGTAAATCATTTAAATATCCAAATGCAACCAGAAACCAAAAACAAAATTATTAGTTTTAGTTGCAAACGTTCTATTATTAACCTAAGTAGAAAAAAAAACTCTTGTGCTTCAGGAGGAAAATGAAGACAATGCAGAATCATTGGGATGCAAAGTAGATGATGAAATTGAAGAAGAAGCAGTTGACCTTAGTGCAGACACAATGACGGAGGAGAGGACTGTTAATGTCCAGCAACAGGATCCAAAACTTGATAGCCAGGACGACAACTTCGACAACATTTTTGAGGACATAGTGGGTTCAATCCCTGAATACTACAAGCATGAAATTGTCCCTACCCATGAAAAAATCCAACAGCTGAAGGAAGCAGTCGACTATTGGATTGAAAAGGCTAATATTTGAAAGGATATGATGCAGACAGCTATAGAATCCTGCATCAAGAAAAATTCGTTCATTCACCAAATATGGGCTGAAAAAGAAGATTTGGAGCAACAAATCGAAATACTGAAAAAGCAACTTGACCAAGAGCAAAAAGAAAGCAGAAAATTACAAGGGGAACTTCATGCACTAAAATCAAATAGGAGACAGCTACAGGAACAACGTGAACTACTTGAAGGGGAAAAGTTGAAGGACAAAGATACATAACTACATGTATGAGGTCTACAACAGGCTAGATGAAATATTAAAAAAGTTGGAAAATTACTGGAAAACTGCATCTGATTCTGATGAGTAAGCCAATCTGTCATAGAATTACACTGTTAATATTATGTAGTAGAACTATCTAGAATTACACTGTTAATACTATGTCATAGAACTGCCTTGTTATTAAACTGTTATGAGATTTTCATTTGCTGAATTATTATTTGAACAACATTAATGTTGCAGGGACCCCTTTTACCTAAACAACAGGACAATATTGTACAAACATAACATTGATGGGAGATGATCCAATTTCTGCACTAATCATCGATGCTTATGGAGAGGCCCTTAATGATGATGCGAAGCAGAACACTCAGAAACAAAAAAATGCTTACTTGTCTGCCAATAACTACATAAGATCACATATCTAATACATCAATTTTATATCATCAACATACTCACTAATTACCAACATATAACTTTTGCAGATGTTTTTGCGAGGTGCTTCATATAAGCTGACATATAATGCTTTCTATATGCCACTCCTAGAAAATATTGGAAGAGTTGATAGAGTGTTCATACCAATTACAGATGAGAACCACCATACACTGCTTGTCTTTGACACCGGTGCAGCAATGTGGACACACTTCAACTCATTCAGGGGGAAATTAGAACAAACTCTCCAATATTATCACAAGAAGGCAATTGTTTTGGTAAGTAGGACTGGTGATTAACACTGTTAATACATAGGACTCTAAATTTAAAGGAAACTAAGTACATATTTGACTATGATGCAGGCTGAGACAGCAAATATATTCCTCTGTCTTCTTAAGGAATGTGCTGAAACATCACTGAAGACAAACTCATCCAGATTCCTGATTTTGATGCCAGGAAGCCGAGAGGGCTGAATGAAGCTTCAGCTAAAATGATTGCAAAAATACTTGCCAGCATCAAACTTACACCAGAATATGCTCGGACATTGAAGTATCTGATTCGTCATAAGACTACTAACTTCAAGCTGATTGAGAACAGAGAATGTCCCCAACAAGCAAATAATTCGTAAGTTAAGCAATAACAGTGAAACTTTAATCCTCTTCAACTAAAAAAAGGCTGAACTAACTCCTGCATGTGTATCTCTATTATGCAGCAATGATTGTGGCGTCTTTGTCATGCATTTCATGAAGCAACTTTCCCAAGACCAACAAATAGAATCAGATTTCAACAAGGAAAAGGTTTGGGAAATGAGAAAAGAATTCTTCATGAAGATTATGAGCACTGAAAGAAGTTGGATTTCCATCAAAGAGAGAGAAGAGAGAAATGCAAAAGAATGAAGTTGCAATCAAATATTTTGCCAAAATTCTTGCTTATATTGTACTTTCGTAGGACTTGTGCAGGTTTAGAACACTAAAGTAAGGTGATTTTAAAATTCAAATTATGTAGTTATTCAAAAACCAGTTTATTTACGTGAATTAACAGTGTATGCAACCTGAAATAACGGTCTCCATAACACTAAAACAACTAAAAAGTTGAACTCCAACAAATAAAAATGCACTCTAAGTACAATGTTAATATTATGTGATAGAAATAAATTGTTAATACCATGTCATAGAACTATCTTGTAATTTCAAGAATGATGTAAACATCGCTCATTAAACAGTGTTCGTTGATTTATAGATAATTCAAACAGCAGTAATGCTTAATTCATATCGAACTTCCAAACCAAAATTTGCAAAATGCCAAAAATGGTAAATATTATGTTTATACCAAAAATCAAAGAGTATTCATATGCAGTAACTGCTATTTCACCATATTAACAACTTGCATATCAATTTCTATTCCTTTCAACTATCATTGTCATTAATCAATCACATAGCACTTTAACTAGTTAAAAACTAACTACACTCAAGTCAACTCTTTATACTCCAGAACCTTTACATCAAATAGGGGCCTTGCAAGTCCTCCTATTATGACGATCACAAGAACCGCATCTCTTGCACTTCACTTGCCTTTTAGTTTCACTGCTTGACTTGAAGCGTTTTGTTGGAGGTCGTCCCGGAGGCTTTCTTGTATGAGGAGGTAGAAGAACAACATCTTCAGGAGGCGGCTTCTCAATATCAGGTATGAGAAATATAGGGGTTGCATAAGTAGCCCTGTAAAAGTCTGCCTTGTAATACTCATCAACAAAGTCGTACAAACATAACCCCGATCACTTGAATTGCATGCTGACATGGAAACCCAAGCAATTGCCACTGATAACAGGAGCAAAACCTCTCGTCCAAATTGACCATAACACTCAAATCAGCATGAACTTTAAATATAGATTCACTCGCGTGACATATCCTCCAATGACAACCCTTTGAAGCTAAATTCTTCAACTCATCCTCAATAACCGGACACAAAACACTACACCATTTCTCGAATGCAAGCTTCCTCCTAGAAATCATCTCCATCCTTTTGATCCTAATAGTGCCAATTAGCTCATAAATTGGAACCCTACGCACCTCCTTAACCCATGAATTAAACGACTCGGACAAGGCATTACTAACCTCCCCATACCTCTTTCCCGGAAAAAATGCATTAGCAAAATTTTGGACAGGAAGATCAGCCAAAAACTTATCAATTATTGTTGCACCGCCATCATCTCTTAATTTTTTGAACCTATCTTGATATTCCTCAACAATCGGTGCATACAACAACTTACAAAAAAAAGCCATAAAATATGATCCTTGAAAGAGGAACCAACAGAATGCGGATACTTCTTTTTCAAGTTGTCTTTCAAATGATATAGACAAAAACCATGGGGAGAAGAAGGAAAAACAGTCCTAACAGCATCGATAATAGCACCATGCCTATTAGAAATGAATGTAAGTTGCCTACCTTCATCCACCAAGACTTCAGTTATCCTTTGCAGAAACCACCTCCAATTGTCCACAGTTTCACCAGATACAATTGCAAAGGCAAAAGGGAATACCTCTACAAGAAACAGAGAACTGAATTACTTAGTGTGATCATTGCAAGACCTAACATTGTTACCACATGAAGCATAGTAAGACTACAATGCATAAAAATACTCAGATGTAGGGTATGAACAGTATAGTAACTATTCATACCACTTAATGGAAGCCAACAACTACGTCATTTACATTTGCATAGCTATACTATTCATACCACTCAATGGAAGCCAACAACTACGTCATTTACATTTGCATAGCTATACTGTTCATACCACTCAATGGAAGCCAACAACTACATCATTTACATTTGCATAAAGGGTATGATAAAAGTGTACAACTCCATATTACTTAACATCAATTCATTTGCATAACGGGTACAAAAAATTGTAACAACAGTAGTAAAAAAAAAAAAAGCAATGCATACCTTTATTTCCATTCTTTGCAGTAGCTCCTAGAAGAGTACCATTGTACTTGTTTGTGACGAAAGTACCATCAATGAACAACATAGGCCTACACCATCGAAAACCATCAATGGAGGCCTTGAAACATATAAAAATCCGCTGGAAACGAGAACCATCCTCGCCACAGTCAAGCACACAATGAGATCCAACATTGCTGGCCTTCAAAACATCCACATACCAAGGCAGGTGAGCATAAGACAACTCCTCATCACCATGTAAATACTTAGTAGCCGACTCCTTCCCATACCACGCAACATGATAAAGGGATATCCAATCCATAATTTTCCTTCAAATCAGCAATCAGCTCAATAGGCTTTACCAAAGGATTGCTACGAACTTTATCTTTGACAATGGAAGACACCAAACGAGATCCCATTGCCTTATTTCTCTTCTCACGGATCAAACCAGTGCAACTGTGTAAATATTTAAATTCTTAATATAAAAAAATCCATTTACATTAGAATTAACAGCATGCACATACCACTCACAACCCACTGATTCCTTCTTAGCACACACGGCAGTAACACGACAAGGCTCATTTTTCAAATACTTCATCTTAAAACCATTCTCAATCGCGTACTTAGCCAACTTATCATGGAATTCACAAACTCCACCTTCAAACTTCTGACCCTCATGAGTAATATAACCCTCCCAATCAGTGGACAAATACTTACGACCTCCACAACTACCATATTTGCCTAAATAATCATTTCCAAACTCACTGCTAATACTATCAAAATCAATACTCAAACAAGAAGAAGAAGCTGCACTTGAATCAACAATACTACCAGCCACACTTGAATCCTTACATGTATCCTCATCTTGTGCAACATTGTCATTATTAGGAACAGCCTCCAAAAAAAAAGGAGAAGCAATTATCTTTGTATTAACTGTTTGAACATGATTCACTATAGCCCTATCCCTAATAGAAATATGAATTAATTAATCCTTCATCAGTCCACATACCATAAACATGACTTTCAAATCATCATCCGATTCCAATAAACAATTGGAGCAATCTGTAAAAGAGTACCTCAACTCAAAATTACCTAACTTAAGCTTACACCTACTACACAACTCGTTGGACAACCAATCAAAAGTAGTAGTTGAAGACAAAGTAACCATTAGAGTTCTAGCACCATAGGTGCACTTTGCCACTCTCGAATCATCCATATCTCTACAAAAAAAAAACAACAAACAAAACAAAAATGACTACTAATAATAACAGTGTTATTACCCTATACTGGAACTTAACAGTGGTAGACGTGCATTAGAAATAGGATTTCATAGCAAATAAGCAGTGTTATTACCTTATACTGAAACTTTACAGTAGTAGACGTGCATTACAAATACGAGTTCATAGCAAACAAGCAGTGTTATTACCCTATACATAACAAAACAATTTATATATCAGGAAGAGGTATGTAGTTTCTGTTTTTCTGCATTGCAGTTTTTGTTTCATCCATTGCAGTTTCTTTTTCATAATGCAGGTGATTAAAGCATTATATTCAACTAAAGTACACAAAAACTTGCAAACATAAGGCAGAAATTTCATAGCAAACTCGATGCAAGGAAGAAGAAAGAGAGCTCTCTAGAAGACGCTAAAAATGATTGTGTTGCTTTCGGCACGACGTCATAAGAGAGAGAGAGAGAGAGAGAGAGAGGTAAGATCTGATTTTGGCGATTTAAAAAAGGGTGAAATTGTATTTTACCTTTATAATATACACAGGCCCAACGAATTTGGGCCACCTTTTTGGCCAAATCCAAAACAAAATTTGATTCTACTTTAGGTATTGAATCCTTTTAGTAAAGTATCTTATGGTTAATACCTAATTTTTCTAAAAATTTATCAAACGATTTTGACACTGCTTTTTGTACTAAGAACACTTTAACAAACATGGAGCTACTTCACTTTACAGCTGATTATTTTCAAAGCACAACATAAGCATCTTTTTTTAAAAGTCACATCAATCCCAAACTGAGCCCTTAATCCCATGAATCTGAACATCCCTAATCAATTTCGATAAATTGAGAGAAAGAGCTTCACTGACCAGCAAGAAAAGGTACGGAGAAAGTGGGTCTCCCTATCTAAGCCCCTGGATGGGCAAAAAAAATCCACCGACTTACGATTTAAAATGATGGAGAATGACACAGATCAAACACATCCCAAAACCAAAATAATTTCTGGCAGAATCTTTTTTAGCCTATTAGCAATGACTTTGGCTAAAATATTGTAAGAGCTATTACATAAACTTATAGGACGGAACTGACCCGTGTTTTCAGGGGTTTGGACCTTTGGAATCAAGGCAATAACGAATGCACACAGGGCGTCCCCCCGCAGCCCAAAAAGCGTAGGGGGGAGGGACGCCCAAGGTTTTATTTATCTCTTCCAAGCTGCACAGACCATTATGGAAATCAATAGCAGTACTAGAAACAATATTGCTCATGATCTTCCAATATTTTTTATATAGATAGCTTTGAAACCCGTCTGGGCCAGGAGCCTTCTGAGCACCCAACTGCACAGCCGCCGCTTTAACTTCTTCTTCTGTAATTGGGCAAGAAGGTCACGATTCATCTCTTCCGTCACAATTGACGAGATATTACCAATGATTTCATCCCAGTCTCTAGGGCCAACGATTCGAAACAAGTTGCTAAAGAAATTTTGAAATTCCTTTCCAACATTCTTTTCTCCAGCAATCCAGTTCCCCCTTTCATTCTTCAATTTAAAATAGTTTATAAAATTTTAAGTTAGGAAGTAAAAGAAAATCATCCATTATCTATGGTCAAGAAATTATTTCCAATATCTAGATTGAAAAAAAAATATATGCAAAAGAAAGAAATTAAATCATATTGAAATTAGTTCACCCAGATTCTTTGGGGCCCACCACCTGCACAGAAAGAAGAGAAAAATTGACACTGTAGACCTAACGAAAGTGACTGAAACAATCTCTCTCTGTCTCTCTCTTCTCAAACAACCAGTGGTTTGCTTGTTGTCATGGCTCTGAAATTAATGGGTGGGAAAAAAAAAAGACCTGATTGGGCTACTATCAAGATTCAGAGCGTAAATCTGGTTCGACTTCTGCTGCAGATGAGCAGAGTGAACAGAAACTATCAGCAAATGATATACAAGGAAATGGTATTTGAAAATTTCTTTTTCAAACAACAATTGCAATTCCAAACTTGTATTTATTTATTTTTCCTTTTTTAGGATAAAACTTCTTTAATCAATTTTTTCTGATTCTTTTGGCCAGTGTAATTGTATTAATCAACAGAATAATTTAGTAAGTAGCTATTTACTTCGATGTAAAATTCTTATTATTATTTTTTGATACATGTGATATTGGGGGAGGGCGGTCCAAACACAGAACCTCGGGTGCAAGGATAAATATTCCTAACCACTTGAGCTAAAAGTCCTTGTTGATGTAAAAAAATATATTATATTTTAAGAAAGAATCGTGCAACATGGGTAATAATTTTAGAGTATGTTTACATGGGCAACTAATACATACCACGTTAAATGGGTCACTCACTACAAAAAAAAGTGGCAACAGTCACCATTATTTGGTGACTAATGTGGGGTGATTAAATGCTTTAGTGACCAAAAAGGCTTTACATTAGTCACCAAATGTCACCAAATAATGGTGACTGTTGCCACCTTTTTTTTTTTTTGGTAGTTATTGAACTTAAAAATTAGTCATTATAAAAGGTGAAAAAAAGCGTAAATAAACTCATTGAGGTCCGCGGACGTTTAGTTACCAAATTATAGCATATTTGGTCACTAATGTGACCAGTCGTAGCAGAAAATCAGTATGATTAGCATATACAAGAAAAATAATAACTTGATGTTAAATATGGAATGCATATTGGCAAACATTTTCTAGAGAGTAAAGTAGGCTGAGTTAGGAAAGTTCTCAAATAACATATTAGACAGACAGAAGAATAGTAAAAGTAACTATTTGTCAATTAATAGGATAGTACCCATAAACAGGTAAAGCTGATAAAAAGGGTTCAATTCCTCTTAATCTCCTGTTTGAAGCTGGAAATTATAAATAGAACTCAATCAATTTTTTCTTGGTTGGCCATTTCTTATTTGTTAATTCGACAATTGTATCGTAATTAAATGATGATATCTCATCTCTGCAAAGGACCCACACTAGTGTAGTGGTTTAGAGCAATTGCTCCTGTAGGCAAGAGGTTATGGGTTTGAGTCTTAGTATCTGTGTAGTGTGTGTGAGTTTAGTATATTATCGTCCCTCTCAATAGGGAAAGGTCCTAAAAAAAATGGATATCTCATCTCTATGAGAAATGTAGCCTGCCTGTATTAGTTACCATTTTCCTGGCTAGTAAACAACAAGAACTCTCTATAGAAAGATTTAAACAAAGCTTTTGAAATGCTTAGAGCATTGCATAGTTCATAACATTAAACAAATCTAAGCGCTTAAACTTATATTAAGACCTTTGTAACATTAATTCATAATTGTTATATAACTCAAACTTAGACCTCTAATATAATTTCCAGACATTTATTAATCCATACCAACAACTCTAAGCACCTTTGTACATAAATGAGACCCCAGAGCAGCTCTTCAGAATCAAAATCCTAGCTTCAGCTCCAAGCTTAACTCTTCTGTCTTCTCCGAAGTCCCCTCCTCCTCACCATCATCCCTAGCTCCCTCTGGAGCAAACCCTCCATGGCCAACCCTAAAAATTGGGTCAGTCAAAGTCCTCTCAGAAGACCTCTCCAACTCTGCAGCTGCACAATACCCAACACTATTAGTACTGTTATATTTCCATTCCCCTAGAAAATCTCTTGTGACATTAACAATACCTTCTGGGGCCTTGTTGCGCTCATGATCTTCTGCCCTAATCATTCCATTGGGTTGGGCGTCAAAATAATCACCACATGCAACTGCCATTAGGCCTGCAGTAGGGTACACTATCTGATGATAATAAGCTCCGCCTGCATTCACCTCTGGACGCACCTCACCGGCAACAGCAGCAGCGGCGGCTGACGGGCCAGCTTCAGCAGTGTGCCTGAAGTTGTTGGTATGGGCTTCAATGAAATTCCTCACCACACGGTGGGCGTTTTGGAGAGCACCCAAGGCCTGAACGGAGGCCAAAGCCTTGTCACAGTGACAGCATTTGAAGAGATATTTCGGGCCAGAGTTGGCCGTGCTGTCTTCAGAGTCACTGTTTGACATGGTGATTGGTTTTGGACGACGAAAACAAGGGAATTTAGACGAGATCGAGAAAGCTAGAGAGAGCGAGAGAGAGAGAGTTGGGTTAGAGGAAATGGTGTAATTGAGAGGGGGTTTTTAAGGAGTGAGAACGGACTTGAACTTTTAATGCAGTGAGATTCTGGACAGATTTTGGTCCTGTGATAGCTTTATGTATGTGCATTTAGGGATTGAGGAAGTTCTTGAGCCCGCCTAAGAAAAACTTGCGATAAAAAAAAGCTAAGCAAACTGGATAATCACATAGTTTTCGTTTTGTGCTTTCACATTAAGACAGCTTTGATTTTTGTTTTTTACTTTCTAAAAGGAATCTGCATATATAATAGCAAATATTACACAAAGTTTATCACATTGAAAAAAGAGCCTTAATGAATGAGCCTCATATGTGAAACGTATAATAGCTGATTACATACTATATATGAATTTTCGAAAAGGGTGATGATTTTGGAATTACAACGCCTATATTTCTGTACCTTTGGTTTTGGTATGAATGTAAGTTGGTCCAGTTGGGGATGAAAATCTAGAGGGAAGGCTTTATTACCATGGCATTTTAATTAGCTGGTTGTTTCTGGGTTGATATTAGCTGCATTGGATTTTCATAGTCCAGCTTCGACTCTTTACATTTGCCCTTTAATGATATATTTGCCTTTATTATAGGGAGCTGATTTTCCCACTCCCATTTTGTCTACTTACACTCCATTTGTTAGAAATTGTATGTTCCCACTTCTCTTCTGTTCACTTACACTCCCTTTTATGTTATAGTAAAAAGTATTTAAAAAAACAAAAGGGAGTGTAAGCTGACAAAAGGGGAGTGGGAAAATCATCACCTTTATTATATTACAAGATAGTTAGTTAAGATTAGCACAAACAATTACAACTATAAATTGATTGCAACATATACTAACCAATTTGGGAGAATTGTATTTAGGGCGGATTTTCTTGTTTTCATATAACAACATTTTTTAGTAGAGAAATCAATACCATAAAGTCAATCAATCAATAGACAAAGTATATGTGGGTTAGGCCAGTTGACCAAGGTAGTGTGCTTGCCCAGTTGCACCCAAATTCGATCCCGCTCATACATTAGAGTAGTTTAGAATATTGCATTTGTCAAAAATAAAAAATAAAAAATAAAAAATGGTAAGCATGAGACCATATCCAAGTATCATTAATATGAGTATAAGCACATGTTTTCCTTAGTGAAACATTGTACAAAATAGACTTGTGGCTCAAATTTTTGGAGCATTAATTATTTTGTCGGTTGGCGTATTACGTCTGACACTAATATACTGCATTTGAAACTTCTGGAAAATCAACTGTTTTGTAGGGACTTTGTTGCATTGCGTCCGACACTAATATACTACTTGAAACTTTTGGAGCATTAACTAATTTGTCGGGATGTTGTCGCGTTGCTTCTGACAGAAATATACTAAGACTTTTGGAGAATCAACTATTTGTCGGGACGTTGTTGCATTGCGTCTGACACTAATATAATGCTTGACAGTTTTGGAGAATTAACTACTTTGTCGAGATGTTGTCCCATTGCTTCCGGCATAGATATGCACTAGAAACTTTTGGACAATCAACTATTTTGTCGGGAGGCTGTCTCATTGCCTCTGATACTCGATCTGACACTTATCGAGAATCAACTATTTTGTCAGTAGACATGATATACATGATAAGTATGAAGCGTTGTCACATTGCATCTAACACAAATATTGTACCTAACTTTTGGAGCATTAATTATTTTGTGAGTGCGATGTTGCATAGCCGTTAGACACTAATATATAGTGCATCTAAAACTTTTAAAGCATTCATTATTCTGCCGTTTGTCGCATTGTGTTGGACACTAATATACATCACATGATACCTATCATACACCAAGTGAAATATATCATATAACATAAGATCACATATGACATTTATCACAAACAATATGAAACTATTTTAGGACTACTTTATTCAATCAAGAACCTTATTTAACTATTAGCTGGAATTTCCATATAGTTTTTTTTTTTCATATAGTTTTTTGGCCATAGTTGAAACTTGAATCATCAAACTTTCAGATGGGATTTCTAGGTTGAACCTAGGAATGATAATAACCATATTTGATGTCAATTTTTTTGCAAGGAACTTTCCCTTTATTGCAAAAATAGTTATAGTGACGAAAATGATCCGGTATCGTCAAGATGACGAAGATGGCTATATTAGGCGCCAAATGGTACTGCGATGGCCAAAACCCTATTGTTTCGACCAAAAAAGAAAGACTGTCTGTATATTGTTATAAACTATGGAAATATAAATCTTCTGTTACAAACTGTACATAAACTTAACACATTTTTTCCAATCAAAGGCTCGAGACGAGACGCAAGTTATTGATAACCATTAAAAAAAAAGTGAAAAACGAAAAAAGGAAGGCTTCAGATAAACATCAAGAGCCAGTATTTACCAAAAAAGGATGAAATTTCAGGAACCACAGCCAGAGTAGAATCCCAGAAGCGAAATCTGGTTATAATTAAACTTGAAATGAAAACCTTTTTTCTGAACAAAGAGAGAACATTCCACTTAGATCTGATAGACCAAACGACAAAACTCTGACTTGGCAAAATAATAGACAGCCAGCACAGAAAGGGTTGCCAATGCCATGCATCTTTTTTGCTCGGTTGCTCGGCGGAGTTAACAAAAAGAAAAAGAAAAGTCCAAGACTCTTCTAGCTACCGTTGCTAATTGATTGCCAGTAAGAAGAACTGCATCCAGCTTGCCTATTAATGAACTTACATAAGTAAAGAAAAAGAACCCCCTAACCTCACACGCACATCAATAAGATGAAAACAGCAGTTACAAACAAGAAGGCTACTTTTAACATATATTCTATGATGTCTTACACAATTAAAAATTTGAATTCATTTGAGGAGATCAACTCTCCTAATACATCATCGGTAAGCATCACTGGCGACAACAACAAGAAAAAATAAAATGGTATAAAGAACAAAGCTAAGCTAAAGCTACTACTCTTCTCTCTCCCTCACTTGCCCTAACATACATTAAAATCTTTTTAGGGAATTATTAGTCGCACCTCAAAAATAACCTCCCTTGCTACACTCTTTAGGCAGAGTGTGCACATAGATCTGAGGTCGAGGAAATCAATTTTGGAGTGCCGATACCAGCTCCCTAACTCTTTTATTTTGAAAAAAAATTAGATTATCTAGATAAAGCAAAGCATAGATGGATACATATTTATCATGTGAGGAAAGAGAGAGGCAAACACTCTAATATTGACGTATTAGAGTTTGAGACTTAAGTCCAGCTCTTCAGTCTTGGAAGTACTTGCACCACCACCTTGATAAAAGTACATGTACTCCCTATCCTCCCACTCTAAATCAGAATCAGAACCCTCAATCTCATCAATCAGGTCATCACAACCACATCTTGTTGCCAAGCTCAGGTTCACACTAGGCATCACTACCTTCAAATCATCATCCTCCTCATAATACTTAGCCTTCTTCTTCTGGTCAGCCCCATCACCATCACCTTCAGGAGGCCGCTTGGTTCCAGAGCCAGAAGCACCACCATGACTGCCACCGGACGACGATCCAAACCCGAACCCAGCCTGTTTTGGATTACAATCCCCCGCCATTCCCATGAAATGGAAGAACTCATATTCACACATCTTGTTGTTGTTGTTGTTGTTGTTGTTGGTGTTGACAGCGGCGGTTGTGGTGGTGGTGATGATTTCAGCATCAACGTAATAATAACTAGCTGGGTATGCCCATCTTATAGGGTCTGGAGACAAAACGACATCTCTGTCCCTGTCATTTTCTTCTGCAGCGCGCTGTTGCTCGCTAGCAAACAACGCATTCCTCTCCTTGCGGTGAGCGTTCTGGTGGCCTCCGAGGGCCTGAGTGGTGGAGAAGACCTTGTCGCAAGAAGTACATGGGTATTTGCTGGAATCACCAGACTGAATGGTTTGGAAGCTGAGGCATGCACCAAGAACTGGTGACATGGGGAACCTAATTGGGATTGGATCCGTTGATGGAGTAATTGGGGTATTTGAGGTGATTGGGAGGTTTGTGGTGGTGCTTGAGCTTTGAGCTGAGGACTTGTAAGGGTTAAACATTTTTGTTTTATTGGTTTTTGGTTTTTTGAGATGGGAAAGAAATTAGAAGGCAAGAAGAAGAAGGAAGGAGAGAGATAATAGAAAGAGGTGAGCTATGGAGCTTGGTTACTAGCTAGCTAGCACTTGCTAGAGGAGGAGGAGGACGGTATATAAAGGGGGAAAGGTATAGGTTAAATAAGGGTTGCATGGGTGGGGCCTACTGGGTTAAAAGTGAGGGGTTTTTTAGTCTTTTAGTATTTGAATTAAGGGAGGGGGTAATGTAAATTGGTAATAAGGAATCTAATTTGACGTTGAAGATGAGGTCTGGGTTAGGGTTTGAAGGCAACGTGGGAGGAGAAGTAGAGAGTTGTACAAGCTGCATGCGTTAGGGATGAGTTGGCGTCATGACACGTGGGCTACATGGCGAAGAGAGAGACTAAACTGGGTTCCACCAAGAAAAACAGACTAATAACATATATAACTTGGGCTTCACTTGCTGGAGACTCAAAACGGCAAAACCAGCTGCTAATTGTACGGTATGGGAATTGTATGCAATAGCAAGGCTGCTTGTAGATGTGTAGATACATTTTAAACTAGTTTAAGAACATCATCATCATTAAATACTAGTAGTAATTGTTTCTCAAAAACCTTGATTTTATTGGGAGAAATACCAGGGACATCTTATATCAATTTTTGGACACCAACTGATGCGAACTACTTTGAAACAGCAAATAAGAAATTGCACATTAGTTGGTGTCTCTAGTATTATTGTTTTATTTATTTAAGTTTTGGATTCTATATCTCATAGTTACAATCATGCACGGATATTTTGGACCAACCATGCATGAATATTCCTAGTCGAAAGAGCAATACGTCTCCATACGTTATAACATTAATATCAAACTGTAAAAGGATACAATTGCATTGTCCGGGAGCGCAAGTTAGCCACGCTAGATCATGCCAAATGAATACCCAAAAAACCCTCTTGCAATTGAGATTGATGATATATTTACTTTTAGAATGTGATGATCCAATCTAAAACTAATTAGTGACCCAAGATCACTAAACTCTTATGCAAAGATTTTACACTCTGATCAACACATTCCCTCATGCCAAATACGTGGATAATTCATATTCAGTGACATAAGAGCATGTATGGTCGTTAGGCCTAACACGTAGAATGTGAGTAGCCCAACACCAATTGGGAATGGGAAAAAAGAGCTCAATACCATTTAAACTTGTATACTCTCAACATGTACATATATTCTCTTTCTCTAAACTTTTGGAAAACAACAACACTGATTAGATGGTTGGAGAGATTTTGAAAATTACCATCTTAGAATATTATTCTTCCCAATTTCATCATATACATCTCAAATTGAGAAAGAATCTCAATGCTCTTGCCAATGGTTTACTTCAAAAGGCCTCTCAATGCTCATGTACTTGAGTTGCACCTAGAAAAAGAGACTGGTATTCTTGTCTTAATACACATAAATAAGATTCTAAATTATCACCTCGGGTGAAAGAGAATATAACCAAATTTGTCTCCTTCCTATTTCAGTCAACATATTTCATTAATACAGGCAATATAATGCCTATGTTCTCAACGAGCACTTTGGCCAAAGGGTATAATTGAGAAGGGGTTAATGTTTTGTACACTGTAATTTTCAGATAATGTGGTGAAGTTTCAAATGTATAAGTGCATTTCAAACACTTCCCTTAATTATTATTATTTTGCGTTTGATCAATATATCGAGAATTTATTTATTTTTAGAATAACCTTATTAATTTTTTATTTATAAATAAAGTCTTATTTTGAAGTGCAAATAACATCTCCCGTCTCTAGGTTACTCCATCTAGATTCACACAATAACTTTTCGCTTCGCCTTTTCAAATGTAGGGGTTTGTTTGAGGGTTGTTCACGTTTTTCACTCTTAACTAAGATGTCTGGTTCTCTAATTGAAGTACAAGACTTGCTTCTCCATTGGCCCTGCCCACAGAAAAAGTTAGCTTCAAGCTTAAGCCATACAAATCTGGTTTTGGATTTTTTCTTGGCCAAGTTCTTCGTCATTTCTAATATTGCTTGCCTAGAGGATAGACATAAATGCTATCTGATGCACATCCAACGGCCTTCAAATGCTTTTGTCTTTAAGCAACACATTGTGAGAAAGCTTCTCGCTTTAAGCAATTATATTGTGTTACACAAAACTTAGAGTTTCTCTCCATCAACCATATATCGGCCGGGGTTCCTCTGAATAGATCATCTTCTTGTTTTTACCAATTTTTTTAAAAGTGATTTCATTAAGAGGTTTAGTCAGACCCTCGGGTGAGTGTGCAGGAGTTAAGTGAATGTAACCAAACAAGTTTGGCTTATTCCTCTTTCATTCAACTGATTTCATTAATAGACCAAAACAGCCGAGCTAAGACCTCAGGTGCAAGGGTAAATGCTCTTAACCACCGAGCTTCAAGCCCCTTGCAGTGTATAATATTCTAAGTGTTTGAATGTGAATCTATTAAAACAGCCGCAAGACTATCTTCACTTGGTTTAACAGATAATATTCTCAACATTAGTTGACTTGTTAAGTAAACCCCACCTAATCAAAATGTCTGGTTCTAGTTGAACCACAAGATGTGGTTCTGTAACTGAACTACAAGACTTGCCATTGCATTGGCCCAACTCACAGAAAGAGTTAGCTTCAAACTTAAGCTATGCTGAGCTCTGCTCGCAATTTTTTCCTTCACCACGCACGCTCGAATTAATTGCCAATATATATACATTACTCCAAAAGATGCCATCCACAGAGAACCTTCTATAACAACGGCCTTCAAATTCTTGTCTACAAGCTAGTTGTAGAAATGGTACATATTTTTTTTGACAAGGAAAAAGCAAAAAAATAAGAGGTTTTAACCGAGACGTACGATTTGTGAGATGATGTGGAAGACTATCTGTGCCAATTAGTGAAGACTCTTGCCTTAAAAATCCATGTAAGTATAATGGGAAAGATTGGATATGCAGTTAAAAACCAAAAGTACTAAGCTAGCAATTGATCATAAGGATTTGCAGAAATCCTTAGTAGTTGCCTTCATGTATGGGTCGGGAGAACACTTTTGGTGCCTTTACTTGCAATTCTCTTGAGGCCCACGAATACAAGAAAAGAAAATTAAAATTGAGCTATGGCCTACTTAGACATTTTCGTGATCTTGGGTTTATGATTAATTGAGCTATGGATGATGATACTCGAGAAGTCCATTTCAATTTCTTGGGCTCTTACTTTAAAAAAGAATATTAAAATTATGATTATTTTTTATACAAGCGATATTGAGGGAGGGGAGTTTCTCACACACACTATCAAGGTATCATAGGAGTTCGAATATGAGATCACTTATCTACAAGCCATGATTTTAATTATACTAGACTTTGTTTTCCATCATACCTTTTATATCCTACATCTTGGAAAATTAGTACCTCTTGATGTCATGAAAACTCCTAGATATGTGGGTGTAACTTCTCACTCTACCTCCTCCTACTCCTAATCTTCATTACCTTAATCGTCTCTCCAAATGCATTAGTGCCTTAACCGTGATGCTTGTCTCCACCAAAGCCTGTTTCCAGCCGGCTACTTTTTCCTTCCAGTTGAAAGCTAATTAAATGCTTGAATCGATTGGATGTAATAGATTTTTTTTTCTTTGTCAAATATATGCAGTGGATGGGGATATATCAAACTAGTGCCACAATTGGATGGCAAAATTTTCTTTCTTTCTTTCTTTCTATTTTTTCCGTCCCTTTAATCGTCTCTCCAAATGCATTAGTGCCTGGGTTCATTAATCCAATTACATGCATTAGAAATGCTGGAATGCATACCATCCCGTCCGTCCCTTCCCTATGTATAAAAATTGCAGGATTGACAATTAACCATACAGCAAATAAGATGAACAAGATTTATACTTAGTCCATCGATTTTCATTATACATTTAGGCTCGTTTGTCAAAAGTGGTATTTAAAAACATGGGTAAGTTAATCCAAAAAAATGGCATAAATTGTTTTCCTAAGTGGGGGAAAAAATTTCCCAAGGTGAGTCCTTATCCATGAATCCATAATTGCATTCCCAAAAGTGCACTCACCAAACATAGGAATGCAATTTGAAATGCATTCCCAAGCTCCTAAATCTTGAAACCCTACCCGACAAACTTTGAGGAGTAAATAAATTATGCATATTTCAAAAGATAACAAGAATGATTCTTAACTGGATGGGTACAAAGAAATAACACAATTTTTACATAAATAGAATTTGTGGTGGTATGGTATGTTGGGGGTCCTGCTGCGAGGTCAATATATATATATATATATATATATATATATTTGGAGAATAAGCAGAATTTCATTAATAAAAGGGTAAATTCAAGAGATGTACAAGAAGAACACACCCCAAATGGAGATTCTGCATACAATAAATTGGGAAAAATAAATCTAGCAAGATAGTCAGTAATAAATATTACAAAATCAAACTAAGCTCACTCAGAGAGTTGACAGATAGAGGATCAAGAAGACTCTTTATAGCACCAGTGCTACAAAGAGACCATGAGAACAATTGATTCTGCATGAACATGAAACTAGAAGCACCAAAAGTGAAAAGGGCCTTACCGCGTAGCATCCACTGGCCAAAGAACACAAGCAAAAAGTCATTTTATAAAGATAGTTTTAATTTTTTGTCTCTAATGAAGAGGTCCCTATAAACCCTTTTCAAGTAGTCCAAAGTTTCTTTTTATTATTATTATTATTATTATTATTATTATTTTATATAAGTGATAGTGGGAGATGGGGTAATTGAACTTAAGACTTATGGTATATAAGTAAATGCCCTTAATCACTTGAGTTAAAAGCCCCTTACAATAGTCGAAAGTTAAATAGGATGTGTGAGCCCTTTTCAATCCAATTACATATTAGAGATGCTTAATTAATGTATATTAATTCATTCCCTTTAATATCATGAATATTCTTCGATAATAATTATCTATAATTTTTCTTTATTGATATTCAAGAAAAAAAAACATGTAACTTTGTTGAAGTTTCTCTTTGATCAAAAAGTATTTATTAGCCTTCTCGTGAGTGTCTTAAAATGATATCAGTCTATATACCAAAATGTACTGACGGATTTATGAGCACTACATGGCATGGAAAATGTAGATGGGAGAGACACTGTGACAAGCAATGCAAGAAAAGGGAAAACGCAGAAGGTGGAGCATGTGAACATGGTAAATGAAAATGCTTCAAGAAAAGTAACAAGTATTAACCTTGGTGGATCTTAGCTAGAGAGCCAATATAATAAGACTCCAAAAATACATCATCAGTTTATTCGACCATCCTCTTTTATTGAGAGATTCCTCAAATATATTTGAGTGATCTTTTGTGTGGTGCATTAGGTATTTTACTTCAATAATCTGAACTATTTATTTTTAAGTCTTCATATTTAAAGAATCCCTTAATTGAAGCTCTCTTACTATCCTAAGATTCGTGTTTGGTCTAGCTATACATCTCCATATTATGCTGAATGCTTGTTGTATCTTTTTATAATTAAGTAATGTATTTGCTTCTATAATAAAATAATATGAATTTGAGTTTAATGTGGATGATCATTTTTATTTGTGGATGTTGAATTGGATTTATTCCATGTTTTGCCAAAATTAAATATTAAATATTAAAAAAGAAAAGAAAAGAAAGAGGGATGTGAGGTGGCAAGTACCGAGAGAGAGAGAGGGTGAGGTAGAGGACAACTTAGGAGCACACCAAAAGCTTAGATCAATCCAACTAACAACGCGTTGGTGTATGTAGGGCACTCCTACAATAGTGTTTGTGTGTGTATATGAGAACTATTAATAATAATAAAAAAACTAATAATAATAATAATATTATTATTATTTTGCATATCTCAAAAGATAACAAGAATAACTCTTAAATGGATGGATAAAAAGAAAGAACACAATTTTTACCCAAATAGAATTTGTGGTGTGTACATGTTGGGGGTCCTGCAGAGTCATTTTAGAAAGACAGTTTTAATGAAAGAGGTGCCCATAAGCCCTTTTCTAACAGTCGAAAGTTATTGTACAAAGAATTTAAGTAGGATGTGCGAGCCCTTTTCAATCCAATTACATTAGAGATGCTTAAATGTATATTAACCCTTCCTTCCCTTTAACTTCATGAATATTTTCCGACAGTTATTATTGATATTTATATTCAAGAAAAGCCATGTACAATTTCTAATCTTCATTACCTTCGCCGTCTTTGCAAATGCAAAATTATTACCATATGGTGTAAAACTAATTTATGATTAAACTTTTGTTAATTACGTTCTTCTCTTTCTAATGACAATGATATCAGGTTTTAAACAAATATCTGCCGAATTTATCCCATGAAATGGGAATATCACTATTTTGTTTTCTCCGATACTTTCACGTGGCATAGTATTATTTGCTGGGATAACAAAATACTACTATCCCCGTTGCAACCAAATTTTTCTCCATGGAAGATGCGGGTGGGATATACACTATAACGAGCAATGCAAGAGAAAGGAAAACGCAACACGTGGTGGAGCTTGTATGCATGGTAGATGCAAGGAGCTAACTAGAGAGACAATTAAGACTCCAAACCAAACGTTGATAAAAACTCTACAAAACTGTCATGACGAGTTTACTAGGGCCTGGACCAATCAACCGATCCATTCTTAATACCACAAATAGACTCTCCTGTTTCTGGTTGTTTTCCTGTTGAGTTTAGGCTGATCATGAAGAGTCCTGGTCTGCAACTCTTATCAACAATGAAACTCTCACGCCATCATTCCACTTTCCTATATATCTAAACTGGCTGCAACCAGAGTAGGCCTTAAAACCAAGCCTTGCCTCTTAAGCAACCCAGCATATCCCCAGCAAATGCAAAAAAGTGGACATAGATACCCAGAATTTATGCACTATGGTACCCAAATACATGTGTGTGTCTTTATCCCTTTGTATTACTTCTTCAAGAATCAATTCAAAAAGTGAAACCGTCATGACTACGAACATGAAAAAATTGTGCAAACCATTGTAGGTCATTGTTTAGAATTCTCATCGAAATGTTGCAGACATTTTGATTTAAGAACATAAGAAAAGCGTTGTTGATCGTGTTCAACGAAACAACTCATTCAAAATACAAGGTTAAAACTACAATCACTATGGCAACTACGATTAAATACAGCACTCAAGAGAAAGAATCCAATTCCAGAGATTAGGACAAAACTCACACAAGCTTATAAAAGGAAACCCAATGGCCGAAAGAAACATAAGGAGACTCAATTATACTTCACATTAACAAAAACTTTGACATGATTAAAGAACAGATTTGAATTGATTCAGATTCATAGTAAATACATTAAGCAACCCATAAGTTGACCCATAAGAACTATTTATACTCATCGGCACAGAACCGACAGAGATGATGTTAGTTCAAAATAGCAGCATTTTGAACATCTTCTACTACATAGAAAATGTTCCCATCTTAACTAATTACTGAAAAACTTTAAATTTTTTGTTAATAAAGGACCTGAAATTATGCAATTCACTGAAACAAATGAAAAAGAATAACAAAAGGAGTAAAATTCGTCTCTTTTTTAGAGACCCAATGATGAGAAAATTATAAAGCAACTCAAATTCAACTTAATTGTCATTAGAGAACTACAACACTAATTAGAACAATAACAATGAGAACCTAGCAATAAGTAAAACTAAGATTTAGAACAAACCCAGTGTGCAGTGGAGCTCCGAGCCATGGACCCATCAATTGGTTTTCGGATCGGGCAGGGGGAACAACCCGGAACTGGCACCTCTCGGAGGCGAGAAGCCTAAGAACTTCTGCAAATTTGTCCGAATGCTAATCGAGCAGAGAAAGTACAAAAACGCCATCGAACAGTCCGTCGAATCTTCCCCTTGCAACCCTCTGTGGCTCATCTTCATCACCAACCCAAAGGGCTTAAACGGTAATTTCGCCACCACCTTCCCCTCGAACAGCGAGTTGAGTAGCCCAAAGACGACGAACAGCACGAGCGCGACGACGGCGCCGGATTTGAACTTGAAGAGCGAGAGGTCGCGGCTCGATTCTTTCAAGCTCGTCTCGACCCGGTCGATCTTCTTGGTCTTGGACTTTTTGGCGATTTTGATGGCCGGATCGGTCTTCATGGTCTCGAGCTTCTTCGCGGCTTTGTCAATGGAGGAGCGGAGGGACTTGTAGGAGTTGGTGCGGTAGATGAGGACCCATGAGATCGCCTCGCAGACTATGGCGGTGCAGAACGAGATGCCCACCACTGTTAGGCCGTCTGAGTACTTCAAGCTCGAGAGGAACGAGGTGGTTGCCATTGGGGACGACGAAGAAGAAGGAAAATTTGGTGAGAAAACGCGAGAAAATTGGAGTGACTTTTGATCTGATTTGGTGGTGCTTAGATTTGTAGGTGGAGTTTTTGTATGGGCCTGACCCATGGGCCTCAAATGGGCCTTGGGCCTTTTTTACATGTCCTACTACAACTTGTAGTTGGAAACCATTTCAGAAATGGACAAGGATAAAAACACACCCTATAAATATGCATGGTCGTGCATTGTCCCTTTCACACAAAAAAATAATTTGAGCTTTGTTCTTCGATTCTCAATTTATTTTTTGCTCCTCTTGTTTTTTATTCGTCTGCTGAGCTGCTCTGCTTTTTCAGTCATGGCTTTGAGAAACATTGCTGCTCTGGTTTTGTTTGTGATGATGGTTTTGTGTGGTGCTTGTTCTGGTGCTGTTTATAGGGTTGGTGATTCTGATGGCTGGACTTCAAGAGGTCTTGTTGATTACAACAAGTGGGCTTCAACGAAAGATTTTCACGTCGGCGACACCCTTATGTTTGCTTACAACAATCAATTCCACAACGTGATGCAAGTTTCTGATCAAGACTTTCAATCTTGCAATGCTACGTCTGCTATCGCAACATACACCTCTAGCTCTGACACCGTCACCCTCAAAAGGCCCGGCCACTATTACTTTCTTTGTGGTGCTCCTGGTCATTGCCAAGCCGGACAAAAGGTTGACATCGAGGTCACCCTACCTGTTCCAGAAAGTATGATTCAGAGTCCAAGCCCGTCGCCTTATGGATCCTCATCACCTTCAGTCTCTCATCCTGAAGAGATGTCACCAAGCTCAACTCTAAGCAGTGCTCCAACTCTTAACTCTGCTACCGCTTTTGTGTTGGGTCTTTTGCGTTTTGTATTTTAGAGTCTAAATTTCTTTCCAGAGTAAATTAGGTTGCTTTTATGTTTTGGTCCACGGATGTGGTAGGGTTAGATAATTTTTGTTGTTTATGAACTTTTATATAGTTAATTGATATGAATTCTTTTATTTCTCTTTTCTTTTATGTGGTAGGGTCACAACTTTTTTATTTCTCTTTTCTTTTATTCTCTATCTCTCTCTCACTCCCCGACTTCTTCTTCCTCCTTCTTTCTCTCGCGTGAATAGTAACTCAGCCATGTTTAGTGGCTTTTCTGGCGCCATCCAACCTCGATTTCCAGTGTGACCTCCACGAGAAATGTTCCTCTCTTCCTCCTCTACTTAGCCCAGTGGTTAATCGACGCCAACAACTGAGGATTTCTCCGATTTAACGAAAAATAGCTCCGGTGGTTCTTAGAGTTTTTCCGGCGCTTGCGGTCACGGAATCAGTCGAATAAGGTATGATTTTTCATCCCCTCCATGTGATCTTGCTGTTGGTTAATGTAGTTTGGATCGATTTCGCGATTTGAGAGTTCGAACTAAAACCCCACAAGATGGCTAGCACCCCCTGTTTTTTTTACTTGTTTCTATTCCTCCTAACCTACATAAGTAATTTCTTGATCAAGTAGTGGGGATAACCTGGAGTAGAGGCACGGACCTGGGCTACAGCCCGGGGGGCTTTTAATTTTTTTACAGCCCAATGTAAATTTTTAGCCCGCCCCAAGCCCACTCACACAGCATCAATACCCCTTCACGAATTAGCTCTGGTTGGTTGCACTTAGAAAGCTAAAAAATTAAGACGAAGAAAGAACGAGCTGAGCAGATTCCATGGGAGTCCCATGGACGCGCTATGCCTAAGCCTTGCTATGGAAAAGTGCCCAGTTTTGATCGGACCTTTACATTAAACTATGGAAAAGCTGTTGACGCAACTCCTTACTGTAATTATGTAATAAATTTATACTGGATTTGTTAAATTGCTGGTTGCAGAAAGAAAGAGATGGAGGCTCAACATTCCAGTAGTAGCCGTCCATCAAAACTTGATCATTTCAGTCACAGCCATGAATTGATGCTCAAAGAAGAACAGAAAGAGAAAAACTATGATGACAAATTAGTTTTTTGCAATGCGTGCGTGGAGCCGGTATTTGGCCCTAGATATAGTTGCAACACATGTGTCGACCCCAATTCCACCTTTAACCTCCATAAATCATGTGCTGAGGAGTTATCCTGCGAGATCATCAAGCACCCGATTCACGAGCACAAACTGAAATTCAAATGTAAAACAGAGCCTTCTGCAGTACTTTTCACTTGTAATGCATGTGACCAACCTTGCAGATTAGCCTACGCTTGTTCCCCATGTGGTCTCGCCCTTGACCTCAAATGTGCCTCCAATTGGCGCCACATTCTTGACAGGAAAAAGCCCCACGAGCATCAATTCAGCATCCTTCGGAAAGGAAATCCATTTGATTGTGAGGTTTGTGGCACAAGTCAAGATTCACTCCCCTACCTTTGTACCATCTGCCACCTCTTGGTCGGTAAGGAATGCACACAATCACTACCACACACAATCGAAATTACCTCGCACCAACACCATCTCTGTCTCATCTGGTTCCTTGAAAAAGATTACCCAAATGACCAAATTTGTAAAATTTGCTATACAAGCACAAACAGAAGTCGAGTTGTTTATGAATGTGGTCGTTGTGATTACGATGCCCACACTCTATGCTCCAGGGACAAAATAACCCGCACCTTTGATGATGGCCGAGATTATCAGAGACTAAGACGTTACAATCGTTCCCCAATAATCAGGATGATGAGGCGAAAGAGGGGACACGAATTGAAATTACGGGTGATAAATCCAAGTGAGCTAGTTGGGGGACGGGGGCTCAAGCACATCAGTCATGATCATATCTTAACCCTCATTGATAAGCTTAGAGATAATGATGCAATTACTTGTAACGGTTGCATGATGCCCAAGATTGAGAAGGAAAATGGGACGGGGAGCAACAAAAGTGAAAAGAAAAACTAATAATTGAAATCTACTAGAAATTGTTTTCACTTTCAAGTGGTTGTTTTCACTTTTGTTACTCATACCTCTCATCCTCTCTCTCAAACTAAAATGAAAAATGAAAAATAAAAACTAAAAACTAAAATTGAAATGGTTATCAAACGGGTTGTAAGGAAGTAAGAAAAAAAATACGTGGGGGTAAAGGGAGGAATGGTGGGGGAAGGTAGGGGTGAGAGTGTGCGAATGGGTACGATGGTGGGTTCAATATGAAAATGATGGGCTGCTAGGTTGGGTCTGGGTGGGTATTGGGTAGGGGGAAAAGGGGGAGCTTCTATAGTGAGGGGAAAGTTATAAGGGGTGTTTTTGAGGGGTATGTAAGAGCCGTTGGATTTCATCCAACGGTGAGTTTTCAATATTGGCTTTTTGGTAAAACCGGGTTGAAATTACCCATACCAAAAAGATGCAATCCGAAAGTGCAAAGCACGCTCTCTCATCCTAGTTAACCCTCCTTCCTCCCAAGCCACCCACTCTGCAATATGTTTTTCTTCTCTCTCTCTCTCTCTCTCTCTCTCTCTCTCTCTCTCTCTCTCTCTCTCTTGCCATCTCTGGTTTGTGGTTATCAAAGAACCAAAATCCATTCAGCAAATATCTTGCAACCAACACAGACACAACGGAGGGTTTTGGGTCTTTTTTATTATTATTGACACTTTATCATCTCAAAAATTCATTTTCTAACGCCCAACTTCTCCTAATTCCTCTCCTCTCTCGCACTCTCTCAAATCTTGCCTTAGCTCCAGCTCGCCAGCCATCTCCCTACTGTCCAATCCAGTTCTCCACCCATCAATCGTCATAACCCAGCTCTCCTCAAATTCGGAACCCTAGCTTGACCCTAGCCAAGCAGCCGCAACTCACGACCTCCGTTGTCGACCTCCACCACGAAGCCACTATCGCAACTCCACAGCCCAGCCACAGTCGCGACCTCCGTCGTCGTTCTTGACAGCGGTGAGTTCTGATATTAGTTTTGTACTCTCTGTCTGTTATAAATTCGTTGATCCCCTTTTCTTATTATTGCAACATTAGGGGCATTCATGGGCTCCATTTTTGGCTACGGTCCTCTATCTCTCTCCCTCTCCTTCTCTGTAAGTCCTTTTCTTCTCCGTCTTCAAATTTCAGTAATCCTCTTTACCACTAACCTGAACCACCTACTTCTCTGGTTCTCTTCTTCTTCATGTCATTCAATTTCAATTTTTTTTCTTTCTAAATTCTATTTTAGGGATTTAGGAATTAGGGATTCAGTTGGGTTAATTTTGAAATTCTAATTTAGCGATTCATTCAATGCCTAATTTATGAGCTGTGGCTTTATGAATTATCAAGTGGACTACTTGTTTTTAATTGATCATTGATAATAGTATTATTGTAATTTTTAATTGATCTTTGCATATTTCATATTTTAGCCTTACAATTTTAGTGGCTGGGCAGCTTGCAATTTTGTGTAGACAGGTTATTAAATTCTTCTAGTATTAATGGAAGTTGTGTTACTAAATTATCAATAGCTACGCTCTTGGTTGACATGGTTGTTCTGAATTGTAAGATTAGCTTACTATTCGATGAACCCACTTGCTGATATTAGGAAATTGAGTTATTAATTGAAATGAATGGGAATGTGCTTGTTTCTTATGCTATTAGATTTTGTGTGAGTGTGATGCTAATTAGCCTTTGAAATACACATCTTTTGGTGTTAATATTTGAAGTATTGGAACATGGGAAAGTTGAAAACAGGCATCTTCATGAGATGCTTGAGCAAAATTTGAAGTATTTCAAGAGCATTAAGTAGACCTCCCTTGATATGGCTTGCTATAAAATGTAACATATGGATTTGAATTCCTTGTTCTAAAGTTGCCCCTGTAGATTATTTGTTTCAATTCATGATTCTCTTACACCTATATAGAAACATAGGATTGGTTTGTTTTTATTTTATCTGGAATTGTTTGTTTTTTAGAAAATGGAGAATATTGAACAGCTTCAGAAAATTGTGGTTGTTCTGTTCACTATTGCCTTCTTTAGGAAGCTTATATAAAGTACATGTGGAGCTTCTTGAGTCAGACAATTCCACATTGCCCCATTTTTTGCCAAACCATCTGATGATTTTTTAATGGTTCTTTTTGTTCCTAATCATGTTCCCGTAATATCACTTTGTACAGTAATAGTTACTTTTCTTCAATCTTATCGGATTGGAATGCAGCTGTTTTTTAGTTTCATTGTTCTGTGTATTTCTATTATGGATGTTGTAGTTGTATCTGGTTCTGTATTGATGTTATGGATGTTGTTTGGTTATATTGATTATTGGTTGGTTGATTAAGTTCACCCCTTGAGAGGTGTTTTGATGTTTGGTTCTGTCCCTCTTATTTAGTTTAACATTTTCTTTGTGCTTTATGTGTTCCAATTTTTCCGATTTTCTCTTGCTGGTGTTCTAGGTTAGGAAGCTCTTTGCCTATTAGTATGAGTTTCTTAGGTCTTTTAGTTTCTGATTGCGGTTTTCTTGTCTCAGTTTCTACTTTGTTTTTTTGGTCTTTGTTTCTCCTTTTTGCTAATTTCTTGTTTTGCCATCTCTTCTACAGGTTTTTTTTTTTTTAATGACAGTTGGACCTAGATTTTTGACTTATGGAAGATTGTTGTTATTGAGAATCATCATCAATTTGGCGTGGGACAACATTCCATTCTGTCACAGGAAGTGTGCTGTAATTATATGGAAAAAAAAACATGTAATTGAGGAACTATATTTTAATCATGTAATTTAGTCCTCATTCAATGAAATTGAGTTCAATTTACTTGAGAAAGCTCAGTCTTGAATTTGTTCTTTTTGTATTCGCAAGTGTGTGCAATAGAAACATACTTTTTTTTTTCAAAGAACAATGGAAAATTACTTTTACTTATATTATACATTTAAGAGAGAACATTGTATACGTTGTGTATTATGTCCCTGTATTCCCCCCTCCTCCTCTCTCTCTCTCTCTCTCTCTCTCTCTCTCTCTCTCTAAGATGGACTATTGGAGTTTTCGTATTGCCAATGTATAGCCTCCTATTGCCCTAGTATTCCCATTATATAGCCTCCAATTGCCTTCATATTGCCATTGTATTGCCCTAATTACTTTTGTATTGTCATTGTATTGCCCTTAATTGTCTTTGTATTGCCCCAATTGCCTTTGTAATTGAAGATAATGCCATAAGGAGTTTGTAACAATTTTCAATGTATTTTTCTGATTTTTAATTATTTATTTACGAATTTTTTTATAAAAAAACAAAACAAAACAAGGATCAAAATGGACAGTGGTGCAATCACTGGAGGACAGTCAGTCAGCCACACTGACCGCGCCCATTCAGCTTCCGTCATGTGTCACTCCATACCATTTAATAATAATTTCTAGGATTTAACTTACAAAATTCATAATAAATTAAATACAAATCCAAAAAATTCACCGAAAATTGGTAGGAACTCCTTGTGACATTCTTAACGCCCCAAAACTCCAAAAATATAATTTTGACTTATAAAATTTGAAAATGATAACAAAAACTCAAATTTGTTTCAAAACAAACCAAAACACTAAATTATGTTCCATAAAAGTAATGTATATTGGTGTGTCTATATTGCATGTCTGTTGCATCTATATTGCTTGTCTATTGCGTGCATATCGTACATTTATTGCGTGTGTGTTGATTGTTTATTGCTTACGAATGAAATAAACAACAATACACAGACAACAGACAAGCAATATACACACAACAGACAAGCAATATACACGCAATAAATATGCAATATACACGCAATAGATATGCAATATACATCACTCCATAATTACACCAACCATAAGGAAGCCGTATTGAATAGGAAATTATACTTAACAGTTGTTCTTCCTACTAAAAGAAAGAATAAGGACTGTTTTCCCCCTTAAATATAACTCCTTAAATCTTACTTGAGTGGTACTTTTGCCCCCAATAAACATGCAATATTGGAGCAATAACATGCGATATACATGCAGTAAATAATCAATAAACCTTCAATAAATATTCAATATCGGTTCAATAACATGCGAAATTCATGCAGTTAACAATTAATAAACCTTCAATAAACATGTAAACAATCAATAAACCTTCAATAAACATGTAAACAATCAATAAACCTTCAATAATCATTCAATATCGGTTCAATAACATGCGAAATACATGCAGTTAACAATCAATAAACTTTCAATAAACATGTAAACAATCAATAAACCTTCAATAAACATTCAATAACATGCGAAATACATGTAGTAAACAATCAATAAACCTTCAATAAAACCTAAACATTCAATAACATGCGAAATACATGCAGTAAACAATCAATAAACCTTCAATAAACATGTAAACAATCAATAAACATTCAATATCGGAGCAATAACAAGTGATATACATGCAGTAAACAATCAATAAATATTCAATATCGGTTCAATAACATGCGAAATACATGCAGTTAACAATCAATAAACATGTAAACAATCAATAAACTTTCAATAAACATTCAATAACATGCGAAATACATGCAGTAAACAATCAATAAACATTCAATAAACATTCAATAACATGCAAAATACATGCAGTAAACAATCAATAAACCTTCAATAAACATTCAATATCGGCGCAATAACATGCGAAATACATGCAGTAAACAATCAATAAACCTTCAATAAACATTCAATATCATGCGATATACATGCAGTAAACAATCAATAAACTTTAAGTATACGCAAATAAACAATCTATATACACTGAATAATTGTGCAATTTTAAAAAAAAAATGTATTGTCTTATTATTGCATCGTATTGGCCCTGTATTGTGATTTTATCGTCTTCGTATGACTTTATTTTTTAAAAGTCAGTCTTGGAAAGTTTTTGCTGGGTTTCAGATCCATTGCAACTGGTGGCTCCCTAATTGCAGGCATCATATATGCAAAATAATTTTGTCAGAGTTAGACCTAGGTTTTTTTTCACCCACATACATATTTTGGAAATGAAAACTTACATAGGAGGTTAGACACTTCCAAAATGGCTTCCCTCGATTTTTATCTGATTTTGAAACCCGAAGCACCATTGCAGCTCCACAATACTAACACCTCTTTGTTTGAGCGGGAGATGAAGACGAAGACATGTTGAATCTTCTCACTTGTACCTCTTCTCACTCAGATCTTCTCACTAAAACCTCTTCGACTCATACCTTCTCACTCATAGTTCTCAATCATACCCCTTCACTCATAACCCTAAACTTCTCACTCAGCTCTCTCTCATCTCTGCCCAAATCGAATTATATTCTTCTTTTCTGTGTGTGGGTGGGTTGGTCACGATCTGGACACCTGTACCGTCAGAATTGTGACACCTTTTACCCCGAAAAGCAATATAATATTTCACTACCAAATATTAATCTGAAAATTGAGGGGACACTGCTTTAAATATATTATTTTATTTATATTTCATTAAGGCAACTAGTTGCATAAGAATTCATCATCATTGGTTCCATTTTAATAACATTACTAGGGGTAGTTTGGTGTGGGAAAATGAAAAAGTATCTGATGGGACCTTCTGTGACTAGTCAGTAATCCATCACATTTGTATCAATGAATTTGATGGCGGGAAAATCTTAAAAATGGCTATGCAAATAGGTTATTAATTGACTTTTTGACTGTCTGACTCTCTTTGCATTTCGATGACGTTTTCCCTTCTCTTGTCTTGAGTTTTAGGGTGTTGGGTTCAGTTTTTTTAAAAAGGTTGGCTGGCTACATTGTACAAATGTTGTTTAAATGTTGGGTTTTAATCTATTTTGTCTGGTGTTTGTGCTGTCATAAACCGTTTTATATATAAATGTATAAAATATATTATATAGTTGAATGATTACTGACATCATAGACGGCTACGAATGACATTTTCCTGACACAGATATTTTGCACAACTACAATCTTGATATTTGGTAAACGAAAAGGCATGCATGGAGTGAGTAGGTGTCTTTTCACCGGTGCTTGAGAATGACATTTTCCCACTTAGCATATCCCAAACGATTTGGTTACACGTTTCTTAAGCAAAACTTGAACAGTGAATGACTTTTAATAATTTTTTCCTGATGTTGTAGAATGCATGGCTTGTATATTTCCATTTTATTTTTCAAAACATCCCTTAACCCTAAAAAAGAAAAAAAAACAAATTGAAGAAGAGAGAAACTGATTAGCACCAGAAATGGTCTATTCGCACGCAAAATAAAAATAATAAATAAAAATTTGGAGTAAATATAATTAACAAATGTACAGGCTAAAAAGTAATATAATAATAATAATATAATTTAGGACAAATAATAATAAAATACCAATTTTGCATAACCATGAAACATGGAATTCAGTAGGAAGATGAAGTCTCAATGAGTTCGTAGCAATTTTCGGAACATTATTGTGATTTTTGTGTATTTAGTTATGAATTTTCTAAGAAAAAGTAATAAATTCGTTGAGACACACTGATTGCGCCCCATTCAGCTTCCGCCATGTGTCGCCCCACACGATTTAATACTATTTTTCTAGGATTTAACTTATAATATTGATAATAAATTAAATAAAAATCCAAAAAATACACCGAAAATTGGTACGAACTTCTTACAACATTGTCTTTGACTATGGAGGTCTAAAATCATGATTTCACATATTTATGTCCACGGTAATCCTTGAATCAAAGAACATGAGTGTTATATTGTAGAGCATCAACTAGTGTTTTAAATCGTTTAGAAATAAATGTGAGTTTTTGTCATCAATTTATATTTGTCTGAGTTAAATTGTATTTTTATAGCTTGATAGTGTAGAGAACGTCACACGGAGTTCGTAGGACCTTCCGGTATATTTTTTGAATTTTTAATTTATTTGTTATGAATTTTAGAAGTGAAATCCAAAAAAAAAAAAAAATTATAGAGGATCACACGTGGCTGCAGCTGAAATGAGAGCAGTCATTCTTTTCAACAGGTGGTATCCTATGATTGCGCCACATGTCATTTTGTTTACTTTTTCCAAATTTATCTTAAAAAAATCATAAAAAATTAATTAAAAATCTGAAAAATACATCGAAAATTACTACAAACTCCTTATGATTATGGAGGCCTAAATTATTCTCATATTATTATTTACCCTAAATTATTATTCTATTACTTTTATCCTAAATTGTTATTATATTGTTGTTTACCCTAAAATATTATTATATTACTTTTTATTGTGAATTATTATTATATTATTATTTACCCTAAATGATTATTATATTACCTTTTACTCTAAATTATTATTATATTGTTATTTACCCTAAATTATTATTATATTATTATTTAACCTAAATTATTATGATATTATTATTTACCCTAAATGATTATTCTATTACTTTTTATTCTAAATTATTATTATATTATTATTTACCCTAAAATATTATTATATTACTTTTTAATAATAATAAATGAAATAAAAATCCACCATGTGTCGCTCCATACCAATTAATAATAATTTTCTATGATTTAACTTACAAAATTCATAACAAATAAAATAAAATTCCAAAAAGTACACCGAAAATTAGTAGGAACTCATTATGAAATTCTCTAAGCTCTAAAACTCCAAAAATATAATTTTATGTGATTCCATTACGGACGTCCTTTTTGTAATATGTTGTAGATTATGAATGTTTTGACTTTTCAAGGCTCTTCTCTGTTACTGTGGCACAGAATGCAGTGGAAAGGCCTAATTGGGTGAGAACATCCTTGAGCTCGTTTATTCGAAATATGCCAATTTTTCCTGCAGTAGCAAACAAAAATTCTAATAAGTTCACCACAGCAATAAGTAACATCCACCAGCGGGGACACCAAAACAATTCACTGCAATAGTAATCAAATATGGAGGTATGAATAACAACTCTTATAACTGACTGCAAAAGTACAACTCTGATAACTAAGTTGCATGAGATACTTTAACATAAAAAAGAAAATATGGGATCAACTGTATTCCAGTAAAATGTCTTTGCTTCTTTATAACTGTCTATAGTTAAATCTTTCTTCTTGTGTCATCCATTCACACCTTATGCAAGTCTCACGCCAGTTGCATACTGGTTGACTAAATTCACTAAAGTAAAACAAAACCACAATTGACTAAATTAACAATAGCAAAGCACAATTTCTGAAGCAAATGTTCTACCAAATGCCAAAACTCCATCCACTACAATACAACTATAGAATTGCATCAATCAAATTGCATAAGAATCAACAAAAACTTAATATCCGAGCAAATTTCAGTACAATAGTCATCAAGAAAAAAAAATGTAATCAAATTGCAACCAATCAACTAAATACCTGGCAAAAATTAATGCCCAACAAGTACAAAATCATCACCGGACCAATTATTTAATCAACCACCAAACCAAACATACCAGCACATAGCCTCCCCAAGGATCGATTTAACAAAAAAAAAAAAATTTAAAAAAAATCCAAAAACAGATTAATCAGAACCAGAAAAACAAAAACATTTCAACTGAAAATACCTGGATTGAATAGCAACAACAGCATGCACAAAACAAAAAAACTCTAGAAAACGATTGAAATCTTACTGGGGTGAACAAATTGGAGAACGACGACGGAGGTCGCGACTGTGGCTTGACTTTGGAGTCACGACAGTGGCTTCGCTGTGGAGGTCGACAACGGAGGTTGTGAGTTGTGGCGGCTTGGCTAGGGTCAAACTAGGGTTCCAAATTTGAGGAGAGCTGGATTATGACGATGGATGGGTAGAGAACTGGATTGCACAGTGGATTGAACTTAATCCCTAAATTGGAGAAATTATGAACCACTTAAGAAACTCTAAATTTATAAATCACTAAATTAGAATTTAAAATTTAGAAATAAACTCATAAATCACTAAATTGGAGAGTGTAAGAAGGATTTGTTTATGATTTCACGCTCTGGGAGAAACGTTCCTCTCACTGGACGAAGTTGTTTTCAAAACGGGTAATTGCAACCCGATTGTAGCATAACGAGTTCAGCCTTTGGATTGATCTGATGGCTATAAAGTGAACCCCTTATAACTTACACTTATAACTTTCCACTCATTATAGAAAGGGCTGGGGAAAAGGTCACTTCAAGGAGGAGCTGTGAATGATTGACAGATAAGAGAACCATTTGTAAAATAAAATGTTTTGTTATATTTTTTTTAACACACGACACTTGCATGTCATACATTTGAGCAAAATAGTGTGCTCTACTCATGTCAAGCAACATTTTAGCATATTATTTGACGAAATTGACAATTAAGGGCAAAGTAAGATGCAAAACATTAGTCAAATGGGAAAATGGGTTACTTTTAAGTTCCAAGAGCAATATGAGATTCAACCCTAGTTTCAAGGGCACTAGAGCAATTAATCATATTATACGTTATTTTTTTGACTGAGTATATCTGGGCCGTTGATCTCTCATTTTCATTACTCTTTGTCTGAAGCGGCGAACGTAACTTCATTTAGGGCTGGTCATTTATACCGAAAACCCGACCGAACCTGCCAAACCGGACCGATTTTGGCGGGTTGGTTCGGTTTTGTAACTAAAATTATTGAAATCGGCAGAAAAACCGGCCGACCTGATGGTGAACCGGTTTGAATTTTTTAAAACCGGCGAAACCCAAACTGGACTGCTTCTATGTAAATTGCGTAAAAATCCAGAAAGTGCGCGCACATGGAGAATCGAACTCTGTTCAGAGTTCGGATGCAAGGCCCAATTACCACTGGACTGATGCGTCATCTTATGCAACATGTGTATAATTGTAGTATTTATTACAATGTCAAAGAATTAAAAAAACATTTGAAAAAGAGTTAGGGTTTCCCCTGCCCCACAAACTCTCCTTTTCTTTTTCTTTTCTCCCAGCCGTCATTCTTCTTTCTTCTTCATCCCGCCCTGCGCGCTGCTTCTTCTTCTTCTTCTTCTTTCGTTTTTCTCTCCATATTCTTCCTTGGCTTTCGTTCTTCTCTCCATATTCTTCCTTGGCTTCTTCTTCTTTTCTTCTTCTTCCTCCCCATACCCCCCAACGACGAAGTGGTCCTCAAGCAATCCTCTGCCGTCGATACTCGCCGAACCAAACCGCACCGCACCGCACCGACTTCTCGGCGTGCCGATTGCAGTCGGTCTTGCATCTTCTCGGCGCGGCGGCGGTCTACAAAATATGTACGCCGATGACCTCCGGTTCGGTGGTCGGCAACTCTTCCCAGCCACGGTTATCGACCCGTGAACACCCACTCTTTCCTCTTCTCGAGCTCGCTCAGCTCTCTCCCTCAGTTCTCTCTCTCACACCTCAATGCCCGCCTCACCACCATCTCAAACCGACGAAGTCAATGTCCAGCACCCTCTGTTTCCCAACTAATCGCAACCACCAGCGCTCTCTGTCTCTCTCAACATCTCTGCTCGCCGTCTCTGCTCTCTCGATTCCAGTCGCCAGCACCATCGCCGCGTAACTCAGGTATTTTCACTTTCAAACCCTAATTTTCTCATTGGGTTTCAATTGGGGTTTCCAGTTTGGGTATAGAATGAGGGTTCGATTAGGTGTTTCCATTAGAATTAGGGTATCAATTAGGGTTTCAAATTATACGGTTTCAATTAGGTTTTCGGATTTGGGGTTTAATTATTCGGTTTCAATTATGGTATCATAAAAATACAGTAGTGCATATTATTAGCTGCTACAACAAATGATTATTAGAAAGTTTACAAGTTTCATGTGCATGTGGTTTCAATAAAGCTGCATCTGATTGTTGTAAGTTTTAATAAAGCTGCTGCATTGTGATCTGGATTTTTCTCTTTTGCATGACTGAATTGAATCAATATGGTTTGAAATTAGGGTTGTATCTGTTGTGTAATCTGTCTTAGACTTCACATCAGCAAATGTATGAAAATAAATTTAGGGTTTATGGAGTCTGATTTGCCAAGTGTGGGATATGGAGTCTCATTTTTCTGTTTTTCTGTTTTTCTAGCTTCCTCTTTCTCTGGATTTCTCTCTCCGGTCGAATCCACACAACTCCATTATCAGGTAATTAATTTGCGGGCCTTTCTCTGTCATGAGTTTTGTTTGGTGTTTATCTATTCAGAGAATTTGTTACTTTTATGAAGGCAATTTCAAAGATCATTAGGCAGTTTAAAGATCCTTTGGCGAGCAGCTTCAAAGATTTTTGGCAGTGATTTCAAAAATGGCAAAGGTATCTGTATGATTCTGTCATGGGTTTGTTTATATGTTTTTTTTCCTGTGCCTTCTGTATGATTCTATCTCTTTACATGCATGTAGTTTGGCGTTCAGCAATATTCTCATGTTTAGATGGTCCATGGAATAGTTTTCGTTGGATTATTTTCTTCTATTGGGATCTTGTTATCTTCCATTTTTTTTTTTATAAAAATTTGTTTGTGTTTTTTTTTGGTTTCAACCGGTATTGGATCGAACTCGGGTGCAAGGGGGCAGGCACAGTGATATCGTATTGTATACCGCCTTTCTAATAGGGGTGAAGTCCATCCATAAAATGGTTCTCACCCATATGATGTACCAACTTTTTTGAAGAGTGTTTTTGTTGTTTGTAAATACGTGGATTTGTTTTTTAATTTGAAGTTTATCTTTTTATTATGTCATGGTACTTTGGTTTGTAAGCTTTATGGAACATTAGAGTTTTATATTAAGTTTTAAGTGTTGATGAAGAAGATGGGTTAGGGATGCTTGCGATTTATGCATTTTAGGTTGCTTGGTTTGAATGAATCGGTAGTTCGAAAATAAAGGAAATGTGAACTAAACGAATTTGAAAAACAAAAAAACAAAAAGACTGATGCACTAAATTGGATTGATTGGTCTAATTCGGTCAATTTTCTTGGAAATGCTGTAATGCGGGGGTTGTGGGTTAGAGGGTTCAATTCCACCATCCAACAAGAGAGAAAATGTTAGAAATGATTGAATTGTTGGATTGAACTCCTCATTGAGCCCCTTCATCAAAATCCCCCTCATAAAAAAGCTTCCCAATTTGCTTGGTTGATGGTTCGAAATGCCCAGCCCAAGTTTTATGTATTTCATATAATATTTGAGCCTTCTTATTTTATATATTTGAGATCAACTTTGGCCCTGTAAGGGGCTGATTCTGTATAAAAGAAATTGGCTTATTTCAGGGGTTTGACTCTTACTGGAAGTGGTTTTTGAATATTCTGCGGTTTATGTTGTTCGGCTCGAGTGAACCTGCGATTTATTTATTTTATGTTGCTCAGTTTGAACGAATCGGTGGTTTGAAAATAAAAGAAATGTGAACCAAACCAATTTGAAAAAAAAAAGGAACAGAAAAAAGTAAAAGAAAACCAATGCACTAAATTGGATTGATTGATCTAATTCGGTCAATTTGCCCTCTATAATGAAAGGGTTGTGGGTGAAGGGGCTCAATGAGGAGTGCAATCCCACCATTCAACAAGAGAGAGAATATTGGACTTCAACTTTTGAATGGTTTGATTGAGCTCCTCATTGATCCCCTCTCACCAAAATCCCCTTCATTATAGAAGCTCCCCAATTGCCTGGTAAATGTCGAGCCCAAGTTTAATGTATTTCTCGTGTTTCATATAATATTTGGGCCTTCTTTTATTTTTTTAGCCGAATCGATTAGATCCGTTTGTTTTTAAATTTTGATTACCAAATTGAGCTAACCAAAACCAGCCCATTACAATGGGCTGGGCTTTGCTTTGGCAACTTGACTTGTTGCATGTCCATTCCAATTTAACAAAATCGATTCCGCTGACTCACACATTCCCCTCATGAAGTCGTTGCTAAACCAGCCCATTACAATGGGCTAGGCTTCGCTTCGGCAACTCGGGTTGTTGCATTTCCAACCCAATTGAACAAAATCAATTCTACTTACTCGCCCATTCCACTCATGAAGTTGTTGCTTTCCTCTCTCATTGACAATAGGACAATAGTTGAAACAATAGTTGAAACAAAGTGTTTTATTAGATTGGATGAGAATAAGAGTACACGGGTTGGTATAAGACTACAGGCTAATGGGCTTATAGTGATTTAGTTAGTTAGTGGCCACTTCATGTGTTTAGGACTGTAGGCTATTGACCCTTCACTGATGTCGTTATTGGCTACTCATCTTATTACTTGTTTTAGTTAGGCTATTGGCCCTGTAGGTTGGTTTCTTTCTACCTAGCTTTGTGAGTTGATTGGTGGGTGTTGAAGAAAAATGGGTCAACCTCCATCTGTTTTTCTTTATCGGGGCTTAATTGGCATGTTTTGACAGCCAACACCCATTTGAAAAAACTCTTGTTACTTTTAGTTCATGAAAACATTGAGGCATTTAGTCCCGAATGCCACAAGCATTCCTCTTTGACTAACCTTGTCTGATTTAGCTGTCCTAAACCTTGCTGACTCTCTTTTGCACTTGTATTGTTATTTTTCTTGATGATTGCAGCAGCAGTAATTGGAAAAAATTGGTGCTCTTGAGTTTTGATTTGAGAAACTAGTCTTTGCTCAAAACACTCCTTCCGTAGTGTTTTTTATTTGGCGTGTAACATTCCTTATGATTTTTGACTTTCATGGATTGGTAAACAGAATTAGTGAAGCTTTGTGCTGTTTGTTTGAGATTTCTATATGGTTCCTCCATTTTCTTTTTAATACTATTCCTTTCTCTTGTCCATGGAACTTAAACCAGTTAAAGAGGATGTGATTTCCTCTTTGTTTTGCTGGCAGCAAGACCATACGATGCTCAGCTCAAGAGCATCCATAATTTTTTCAGTCACTTGTAGATTGACTTTTCTTGTGTTTTTGTGGTTTCCGTTGTATTCAATGTTTTGTCATTGTGGTGTGGAGTTTTTTTTGTCGATGTTGATTTAACTCTAAATTTTTTTATAGGGGTTGAGTTCGTTTGATTTGAGTTTGATTATATAGGTTTCAATTATGCAAAATAGAAATAACTTGTTATAGGTTTCAATTATCCCAGTGTTTTATTAGATTGGATGAGAATAAGAGTACGCAGGTTTGGTATAAGACTACGGGCTATTGGGCATATAGTCCCGAATGGCACAAGCATTTTTATTGAGCCTCTTTGACCAACCTTGTTTGATTTAGCTGTCCTAAACCTTGCTGACTCCCTTTTGCACTTGTATTGTTATTTTTTATGATAGCAGCAACAGTAATTGGAAAACATTGGTCCTCTTGAGTTTTGGTTTGAGAAACTAGTCTTTGCTTGAAACACTCATTCCTTAGTGTTTTTTATTTGGCGTGTAGCATTTCTTATGATTTTTGACTTTCATGGATTGGTAAACAGAATTAGTGAAGCTTTGTGCTGTTTGTTTGAGATTTTCTATATGGTTCCTCCATTTCTTTTTAATTCTATTTCTTTCTCTTGTCCATGGAACTTAAACCAGATAAAGAGGATGTGAATTCCTCTTTGTTTTGCTGGCAGCAAGAGATGCTCAGCTCAAGAGCATCCATAATTTTTTCAGTCACTTGTAGATTGACTTTTCTTGTGTGTTTCTGGTTTCCATTGTATTAAATGTCTTGTCATTGTAGAGTGGAGTTCAGCTCAAGAGCATCAATAATTTCTTCAGTCTCTTGTAGATTGACTTTTCTTGTGTTTTTGTGGTTTCTATTGTATTCAATGTTTTGTCATTGTGGAGTGGAGTTTGTTTTTTGTTTGTTTTTGTCGATGTTGATTTAACTCTAGATTTGTTTATAGGGGTTGGGTTCGTTTGATTTGAGTTTGATTATATAGGTTTCAATTATGCAAAATAGAAATAACTTGTTATAGGTTTCAAAATAATTGGTAAGTCACGCTGTTAATCATATTGCAAGAGATGAATTACTTTTTGATAGGGAATAGACATGACTTGATGAATATGGAAGAGCAAATATCAGATATGGTTCAGAGTTATAAGTTGAGTTTGAGAGACTGAGGATGAGATCCTCTTTTCGATTTCTCAAAAACCTGATTTCCTTGGTGTTTCAAATTTGTTTTAAAATAAAACTAAGGTACTGCATGTGAGGATCAGACTCACTTATCCAACCCCCCCTTTTTTTATTTATATTTTTTTCGTTTCAAGTATGCCTTATCTTCTTTATTGAATTGTTGACATTTTTGCTGATTTCTTCATTTTAGGGTGGTGCAAAAAAAATCCATGGCTCATCAAGTTCAAGACAAAGTCATGAAATTGCAAGTGTAAATGATAAACCACCGATCGGTCTACAAGTACATCCAGCTCCAGCCGTAATGATGATGCCTAACAGTGTTTTCTTCGGTTTGTATGTCTTGCTTGGTGTGCTTTTGTTTTGGAAGATGAATAAGAGTTATTTGGAAGCATTATATGGAAGCGTCGTCATCTTGACTGAGGTGGGATATGGGGACTTGGTGCCTGTTGCGGAAGTGGACAAAGTGCAGATGTGTCTTTTTATTTGCTTTGGCTTCTTCTTCGTGGCTGATCGTGTGGAAGAGACTATCGATCATATTCAGTATATGGTGGTAATGTGGCTTCGCCGAAAGGGTTGGTACTTCAAAATTCCGTACATCAACTTTCTTTTGGCAGTGGCTGGAATATTACTGTTGGTGGGATCTGGAACTGTTGCAATCATTTTCATTGAAGGCAAGGAGTGTGCAGATGCCTTTTATTTGACAGTTGCCTCAATTACAACAGTCGGGTTTGGAGATCAAAGTTTTAAATCAACAGGGGGAAAGAAGTTTGCAACATTCTGGTTATTGTTAAGCACCAATGTTGCTAAGCGGCTTGCTAAATGGTTGAGTGCCCAACTGAACTACCACAGGTACATAATAAATTTTCTTAAGTCTTAGATTTTCAATTATATCAATTATGTATTTATAACTATTTTTCTAATTTGAACCTGTCTAAAGGTTTGAATATATGGCCTCAACAAGTCGAAGGGGCGATTGATGCATCCATGCCCAAGATATCAAGTGCAGGAGCATCAAGTGTTGTGATTTGTACTATCTACCACAATGATTTCATGGTTAATTTGTAACTTTGTATTGTCTTCTGTCGTCCGCTTGAGACTTTGTACCGACTTGTACCACCTACTTGTAACTTCCTATAGTCTACTTAACTGTACTAGAATGTCTCATACCATCTACTTGTAACTTTCTATTGTCTACTTTAGTACTTATCTGCTAGGCAAATATCATATGGCAAACCTTTTATCTGATCCAAAGAACTATGTTTTACTTTAATGTTTTTTTCTCGATTCACTTTATGTTGTTAACGTATCTAAGTTTTAGTAGTTCTTTCTTTTTTCTCTTTCATTTTTTGTCAATTTCAAGATATTTCTGGAGTTAGGCTGGCACTAACGTTATGAAAAGATGTTATGTTTCCTATTACTAGTAGTATTTGGAAACCTTTGACCACAAAAAGGTAGTATTTGGAAACCTTTTCAGAACAGGACAAGGATAAAACACACCCTACATATATGCATGGTCGTGCATAGTCCCTTTCATTTCACACACAATGAATTAAGCTTTCTTCTTTCATTCTGAATTTGTTTTTACTCTTCTTCTTTTTTTTTAATCTGCTCTGCTTGTTCTGATCATGGCTTTGAGAAACATTGCTACTCTGGTGTTATTTGTGATGATGGCACTCAGTGGTACGTGTTCTGGTGCTGTTTATAGAGTTGGATATTCAGTTTGGTGGACTTCGAGAGACCTTGTTGATTACAAATGGAATTCAACAAAAGACTCACGTTGGTGATACAATTATTTTTTCTTACAAAAATCAATTCCACAACGTGATGCAAGTTTCTGATCAACAATTTCAATTTTGCAATGCTACGTCTGCTACGCAACATACACCTCTGGCTTTGACACCATCACTCTTAAAAGTCCCGACAAGTATTTTTCATCTCTTACATGCCCTACACGCACCATGGATTTTCGACAACCATTCAGGAGACGCCCACGTGGATATTGAAATATTCCTTATGTCAAATACTTGTGTCAATTAAATTCCCATTTAATTGGCCATTTATCAAATTTAATATAGGGATATCTTCATAAATCAAGGATTTGATTTCCACTAAATCTCATTGATTTACCCAATCTCTCTACTTATGGAAAAGAATAATCCCCTTAAAAAAGGACTTATTCTCCCACAAATCATACCAAAGATGGCACAAGATGGTAATTCTAAACCTAACTTAAAAACCCTTGCAAAAATCCCCCTAAGGCTACACGACATTTTTGCTCTATGCCTCTCTCTCTCTCTCTCTCTCTCTCTCTCTCTCTCTCTCTCTCTCTCTCTCTCTCTCTCTCTCTCTCTCCAGTAGAGAAAACACTCCTTTCTTTTCATAAATATATATATGTCTCTAAAACTATATTCTAACTTAGGCATCGGAAGGCCTTTGGCTAGCAACACATACAAGTGTTCTCCGATTGACTTGTAAGTTTCATATTTGTAAATTGGCATTCCCTAGCCTAAGCTTCTTTTCTATGTAAGCACTAGGAAGTTTAAGATTGAGTATTAAGAGCGGTTATGAAGTTGGCAAAGCAAGAGAGATGCGGATAGAAGATTAAAGTTCCAATATTCGACCATTCATCATCAAACAAGGCTTCATATGCATTTCATTGAGGTAAGTTAAACTTATACACCATACATGCATTTCTAGGTGGTTAGCATCATTTAGAAAAAGCTTTAAAACGATTTTAAATTGCATTCATGCATTCACAAGTGTTTTGGTATTGAATAAATCAGGTTTAAATTGAGTTTAGATCAATTGATGTTCAATGCCACTTGAGCGGGCCTATTGGCGCTCAAGCGGTGCACGTGTCTGAACATTCAGTGTTCTGCCTCTCGAGTGGACTCACTGGCGCTCGAACAGGATAATTTTCTGATTCTGGCGCTCGGGCGGATGTGATTGGCGCTCGAGCGGAAACGCTGGATTTCAGTTTTCCTACTTTGTTTTTCGCGCATTTCTTCTAGAAATCTTTGTCCTAATTTTATTGGGTCTTTTTATCTCTTTCTAGTTTTAACCTCAAACAAGTTTTAGGTCATATGGATACCTTGTTTTAGTAAACATAAAATTTTGAACTCACATAAAATTGGCTTTTTGCATCAAACCCTTGAGAGTTATTTTTTATGAACTCTTGAGATTTTTCTTCATCAGCTTTACTAGAGTTCATTAAGCATAACATCGTTCGGTTGATTGGATTGTTCCTTGTGAATCTAATCAACCTAGCACCCACATCACATCATTCTTTCCGTTGGATTGTTCATGCCTTAGTGGTTATTGATGATTGTGGAGCTTCGTGCCGCAATCAAGATCGACGACGTGGAGTCAATTCAGAGACGTGTCAAAGTAGTAGCAAGAGCGTGGATTGGCTGCCACATAGAGATAAGTGTTTGAGTCAATTAAGTATCTTTTGTACCACTTTTGTCTTAGTGGATTGGTTTTTGATTGGCACAGTGCCCGTGGTTTTTTTAAGGGAGTTTCACTAAAACACCTAAAATGGGGGCTGAAATTATAAAAAAACCCAACACCCAAAACACTTTATAAACACACCCAAAACCCATCATTACACACACTCAAAATCCATTTATAAACACACCCAAAAAATATACAATTGTTGATTGTGGGGTTGATTTTGGGTGTGTTTCTATGTTTAAATAGTGTTTTGGTTTTTTTATAAATACATGTCTAGGATTGGGTTTATTTATAAATATCTATTTTTTTAATCCCACCTTGGGGTTTTTTCACGTTAAAATTCGTTGCATACTTTATTTTTCTTGTTTCTTTGATTGATTCGAAACTAAATTTAATTGGATTAAATGTCAACTTGGTAATATTAAAATTGAACTTAAAATATGACAAAAGCCTGTTCACCTTCATCTAGGCAGTTGGGTGGTCTAGCCCTTCAATTTCAATTAGTACCGAAGCAAGTCACTAGATATACTTAGTGAGATCCTAGGCTACATCACTCTAATATGGATATGGCTACCGGTCCTGTCTCTCACCCATCATACTCTGATGGTCCTATGCTGCCTAGAAAGCTAAGATAAGAGCTTTCCTTTGGGCCCTTGATGATAGAGTTTGGCATATTATTGAGAATGGTTGGACTGAACCAACCAAAACTGTGAAAGATGAGATTGTTCATAAACCTAGGAATGAGTGGACTATAAATGAGGTAACCCATAGTACAAATAACAAGAAAGGCTTGAATGCGATATTGACAGTTATTTCACCTGATCAATTTGTGTTCACATGCACATGTGAGAACTCTAAGGAAGCCTGGGATATTCTACGAGTCACTCATGAGGGAACCTTTATTGTTAAGGAGTCTAAACTACAAATGATCACTACTTAGTTGAAAACATTAAGATGCAAGAAGATGAAAACTTTTGTAACATCCCTGACCCAATTTAATCGATTCAATCCAATTTAATTCTTTTGTGAAATTACAATTTCGCCCTTGGGAAAAGTGTCTTTTTGGTCCCTTTTTAATTCGGAAGGATTTTGGGGATGTGAATGGCACCATTGGGTAGAGCTCGTTCTCACTAGTTCATAGACACGTAGTAGGCTCAAATCACAGTTATAACGAAGAAGTTATGGTCAATGAAAGGGCAGTGGCACAATCGTAAATTTTTTGAACTTGGGTTTTAAAATCAGATCAGCTCTCTCTCTCCCTCATTTCTCTCTCCCCGACACTCTCTCTGTTTCGAAGCCACAAATTCAGACAGTCGTCGTCCGGCCCCCAAATCCGACACCACGACTTGCAAAACGCTCTCTCCACCTCCTCTACACGACCCACTAATTTTCCAAACTCGATTTTGAGCCGTGAAGCGACTGGAATGAGGAGAAAAGTCACGGATCCTCCGTCATCGTTTCCGGCGATTCTGGCAATCAAAGTTATGAAACTTTAATTAAAGGTCCTATATGACTTGGAAATTCAAAAAGGGATTTGACCATATGGACTTGGGCACATATGTGACACATTATAAGATTAATGTGTTGGACCAAGGCAGCAAAAGATGACACACAAAAAGGGGGTGTGGCTACACTAGGGCTTGGGGGCATTTTTGTCATTCTTTTGAGCTTTTTGATCCTATAAGTGTGTAGCTATTGAATCCTATCATGCTAAGGTTTTTCTAGTTGGTGAAATTGGAAGAGAGGAAACATCAAGCTCTCTCTCCCTAACCCCCTTAAATCTATCACATCAAGTGAGGGTGCTAGCACCACTCTTCACTTGTTGTCTACTCATTCTCTCATCCCATTCAATCCTTAGTGAAGAGCTTTGGGTAGGTGCTCCAAAGGTATGAACATCTTATCTTTCTCTCAAATAGGATTTAGAGAGTTTTTGGTGCACACTTTCATAAACTTATAAAGATTAGGACTAAATCAGACTTGCATGAATCCCTAGTTTATTTAATGCTTCCACTCTTACTTTCATTACATATTAGATATGGCATGCTAGGTGATTTATACTCTCGAAGTTTGGTTGTAGAGTTTTTAGAAATCTCTATACAACACCATTCCCACAATATTCCCTTCAGGCCTCGCGGGCCCTACTGAACAATATGGGAGGTTTGACCGTACAATTGAATCGGGGTCTTTCAAGACCATCCTATCCTTTGGAAAACACTAAAATGGCCCTAGGACTTTTCTTAAAGGACGTGCTTACACTAAAATGTCCAGCTAGAGGTTTGCATGTACCTGCAGTAAGGTTATTCTCTAGTTGTTCGGCCAATGAATTGCATGTACCTACATAAAGATTACTCTATGGGTGTCCGGCCAGTGTATTGCCTGTACCTGCTTATGTGGGTGTCTGACCAGGATTTTCCGCCGCCACCTGCCCGATTGTCTACACAAGTGGTTGACCAGTTTTCCCATTCTTTGGTTGCCCTTAGGTTATTGCCTATACTCGTATCACAAATGCGAGTGTCCGGCCAATGAGTTTTCCCTATGATTTTCCCCTGCCACCCTGCCGATATACTACACAAGGTTGGCCAGTTTTCCCATATGTATACTTGGGTGGACAGTTTTAGTATGAATTGGATTGAGACTGGATTTCGGTTGAATTGTATTTTGAGCTTGTTTGATTTATTGAATTCAAAGAATGGTTTGAAACTTGATTTTTGTTGAATTATATTTTGAATTACACGATATTTTGGATTTAAATGTTGTTTGAAATACCATATTGTATTAATTGAAACTTTACTTTCCAATTATTTTGCGAGATTGTTTTACCTACATGTGTATTTATTATATTTTGTTCTTGTGCATAAATTTATTGGTGTTTTAGTACGTTTTCAAAGGTTTGCAAAAACAGAGGGGTTAGTATGTTTTGTATAATTAGTTTCAAGAAAAACTTTCTTTTTGTTCACTCGCGCTTTTACTATTTTGCGCCCCCATGAAGTAGATAGCTCAGAGTTCAGACTACCACGTAAGCTACTCCGACATCGGTGAAGTCTTTGTAGTTCTACCTAGAAGGAAACTTCATTTTCCATTTTCCCACTTACGACTGAATTTGAGGCCGGAGGCCATGTGAAATTTGTGTGTGCTGCCAGTCGGGATTATTAGATTGTCGTTATTTGCAAGTGTTAATTTGGGAAAGTTCCATTTTACAGGGGAGAGTCTGCCGAAATTTCGGTAGAAGTCTCGACCTATTTTTTTTCTTAAATTACTGGTGAGAAGTGTAAAGTTAGTAGTGGTCCGACATTGTTCGGGTGACGGAATATGTAACAGGATTCGACACAAGTTCCGAAAGAGAATTCGGGTCGGCTCCTGTCAACTTGGTATCAAAGCATTAGGTTCATTTCGTTCGGACTTTGCACTTCCTTGCATTCTTGAAACTAACGACCTTCTGTTTCCTTCTTAATAGAATCATGCCTCCTAGACATTGGGGAGGGGGGGTAGGTTGTAACATCCCTAACCCAATTTAATCGATTTAATCCAATTTAATTCTTTTGTGAAATTACAATTTTGCCCTGGGAATAGGGTCTTTTTGGTCACTTTTTAATCCGAAAGGATTTTCGGGAATTGAGTGGCACCGTTGCGTAAAGCTCGCTCTCACGAGTTCGTAGACACGTAATGGGCTCAAATCGAAGTTATGACGAAGAAGTTATGGTCAACAAAAATGCAGTGGCACAATCATAAATTTTTCAAAGTTGGGTTTTAAAATCAGATCATCTCTCTCTCTCTCTCTCTCTCTCTCTCTCTCCCTTATTTCTCTCTTTCTGACACACACTCTCTCTCTCTCTCTCTCTCTCTCTCTCTCTCTCTCTCTCCATTTCGAAGCCGGAACTTCAGACGGCGATTGCATCACCGTCCGGCCACCAAATCCGATGCCACAACTTGTAAAACGCTCCTCTCCACCTCCTCTACATGACCCACTGATTTTCTAGACCCAATCTCGAGTCGTGAAGTGACTAGAACGAGGAGAAAAATCAGGGTTTTTTTGTCGTCGTTTTTGACGATTCAGGCAACGGAATCCATCGAGTAAGGTGTGTTTTTTCATCCTCTCAGTGTGTTCTTAATGTTTTGACGGTTAGTTTGGGTCGATTTGGAGTTTTGGAAGTTCGATTTTAAACCTAGAAAATTCCAGTCCTTGAAGTGCTTTTCCAGCTACTTCCCGGCCAAATTGGAGGTCGGCCCAGTTGTATAAGTTGCCCCCTAGTTGTCCTGATCATGTAGGTGTAGGTATTGTTGGGTGATTCGAGAATTTTCCGTCGCCGAATTTTTCTCAAGCCACCCACGTGCTGCCGGTGTGTGTGGTGACACGTGGGCCATGGTGTGGTGACCCATTTTGTTTTAAAATGTTTCCCATGTCGTCCCGAGTACGACGGTATGCTCAGATTCGAATTTGGTTATCGTTTGACAATCGAACAAATTTACGCCTTTTAGGTGATAACCAGGTTCGATATATTCAGACTGTTGGATTGGCTCCATGTCCAAGTATGTTGTTCTCTGTACCTCTAGGACTGTGTAGGAATTCGCGGATTGAGAATCAGAGTTCCGGATATTCCGAAATCAATGAGTTTAGGGTTAAGTAAACCAGTTAACATCCGATCATGCAATCGAGACCGATCATGCGATCGAGACCGATCGGACCCCTCAAGGAAGCCAAAGTTGTCCTCTCACAAATGAATCATTTGGATGAGGGTTACAATGCATCACTCAATAATAAATGTGAGAATAGAGCTAAACCATAAGGGACTTAACTCACAATAGAAGGATGAAGAACATGTATGACTATGATCTCAAGAAGGATGCCAAACACTTAAAAGTTGAAAAATGTGTGCAATTCAACCACATGACATTTAGGATCAATTTAGGTCTTTACTATAGGTTGTAATGGGGCTAAGGGTGTAAGGTGAGTGAGAAATGAAGGATATGGATACAACAAAGTCCAAGGAACTCACAATGTAAGAGCATATAACAGTTGATTATGAATCATCATGCTTAAGTTTTTTTTTTACGTGATCAATTAGACCACAAAGCCTTATACCTCCACTTATTTTGATTCTTACTCCTTTCTTCTATTTGAACAACCATCAATTTATTTTTTAGGCCAATAAAGAAACTTGGAATTGAAATTTGAATCCATTATCACTTAACCACAACTTTTCTCTTTTCTTTCACCAATTGAGTGAAGTTCTCTTCCTTTTTTTTAAAAAAAAATTTATATTTTTAATATGTAATATCCCTTCCCAAACTTAGCATGAAAATACATCCAAATTAAAGCTCATGAGTTCCCTAGAAAGGTAAATTCTTGTTTTTCAGGCTAAAGCTAGGAATTATAATTGGTTAAAAATAAGAAAAGGCTTACATGTAGGCTCAAAGTGGTTAACAGTGGAAAAATCATGCTTAAGAATGCATAAGAATGAATGTCTTTTAAGTGCTCAACTAAGTCAATGAATAATGAGATCAAACAACAACTCATATGACAAGAAAATAAGAATATGTGTATAACACTCATGGATTGAAGCACAAGGCTCAAAGCTCACATTATATGGTTATACAAATCTAATTCATGCTTGATACAATTCTTTGGATCATGCAAGTCCTTCAATTGGAGAATTATGAAACAAATGGCAAGTGAATAGAGGGTTTCAAACATATCATGCTAGAACGTTGCCATTTAGTGAATAATAAATTTTCTTTTAAAGCATTTTCAATCAAGTCATGTAAACATTCATCACAATCTCATCATATGTGTTCGGAAAGTGACTTGAAAACAAAAAGACTTAAAACTGAAAAGAAAACAAAATAAAAGAAAGCAAGAATTTAAGTGAAACGAAAATGACTTGCTACCCCTAACAACAGTCCTACGCAAGCGGAAATCCAACCCATTGGAACCCCCAAACCAATTGAAAACCCAACCCAAACGAAAGCCCAAACGCCTGTTATTTTATTTTATTTTTATTTTTATTTTTATTTTAAAAATTCAAAAAAACGTGATCAGAAGCAAAAGGAGTGAGATTTCTGAAAAGGAAGAATGTGGGCCCTGATGTCTTGGCTCCTGGTAAGTCACGGGCAAACAAAGCGAGAGACGTGTCGACGTGTAGAGGCCCCTCGCACATTCCCAAGCCAGAATTATTGGTGTCTTGGAAAGACGTGACGACTTTTCTGACTGCGTTGAAAGGTGGAATTGCAATTAAGGGAGTTGGGGAACGGGTGCGGTGACAGATGGACGCAAGTTATAGGGGCACGCGAAAATCAGAAGTGCAGTGGCTAGGGTTAAGCAAAAACTACGTTTATAAAAGGGAAAGAGAAGAGGGGGGTGGGGGGGGGGGGGGGGGGGGGGGGAACACAAAATCAGAAACACACAAAAGAGAGAAACAAATCAAATGGCGTCTTCCTTCCCATTTTCATTGGATCTCAACCTAGCTCCACCGACTCAGACATCAGGTCAAGGAGCAGCACCAGTATGGATGCCCTACTTTGCATCCTCACGAGGACCCATGATAGTAAACGACTCAATACTCCTAGATAACGATGGAGTTACAAGAAATTTAGTGACTCCCAGAGATATATGTGTGCTAGGAACAAGGGATGAAAACCAGGTCGTGAGCGATGCCCTAGCATTGAGCGTGCAGAGTACAACATTGTTGCAAGTGTGGGTTATCGCCTAATTGCGAAATCCAATGAGGTGGAGGTGCTTAAGGCTTAGTTGGCAGCGGAGCGGAATTTGGTTGAGGAATGTTAGGGTGTTATAAAAAGCTTGAAAAGGGAGAGGGCAAGGACGGTGGAGGTGAATCGACATCAGCTGGAAGTATTGCGGGAAGAGAATAAAAACCTATCAAAGATGGTAGATTTTTACTCTCAAGACATACGAAAGCAGCTAAAGGCCCTAGACCGACCGAGTAAACGCAAGCAACTAGATCGTGATAGGAGTTGTGCTCAAGCTAAGAGTGCGATCTTTGGGAGCTCATGTGATGAGCCCCAAGAGGCTGTGCATGAAGACCCAAAAGAGGACATCCAGATGGCCAAACTAAAAGCTCCTATGGGCGAGACACAAAGCGACGTGAAGAAATGATTTTTGTTGTATTATTAGTGTTTTTTTTTTCCTTTGTCTTTAACTAGGAAATAAAAGAAAAGTTTGCAAAACAACCTTTTTTTATTTTCATTCTTTTTAAAGCAGAAAACACCCTTCCCAAACTTGAACAAAACAAAAGAAAAAAAGACAACTGGAAAAGACAAACAAAAACACAAAGCATAAAAAAAACAGGGAGGTTAAAAGTAAAGTGAGTGTAGAAATGCTCCCCTTTAAAAGGACGTGATCACAAAATGCTCGGGAAGTGAAGGGATCCGAGAGAAAACGGCAAAAGGCAGGACAGCACTCTGGAGATCCGAAGTGTTGTCGGCTCCCTTATCAGTAGAAGTCTATTTATTCAGCGTCTCGGTTAAGTTGAGGAGTGCCCTGCAATTCTTCCTGAAAACTCAAAGAAAATCATAAAATGATCAAGAAAAACAATGGCAACCTCATCCACTCCCCACGATGATCTCAATCTGGATTTATCCCTTGCTCCACTGTCGTCCTAGATAAATGCTCCTCCAAACTTTGTCTTCCCAAATTCCTCCTACCATCATGGCACGGCCTCAACCTTCGCTAAGGCAATGTCGAACAGTGTAATATTGCAGGGAGGCCTGGTTGTCGGTAGACTCACACCGGCAGATCATTGGCATATAGCACAAAGGTCTGACAAGGTTGCGGTAGAGGAGTCCCACGCCTTAGCCATTCACCACGCAACCTCAGTTACAAATTTAGGCCTGCAACTACTAGCGAGGAAGCGAGAGTGGCAGAATTGCAGAAAAGGCTATACTATTCCAACCAGAATATAGAAACACTGCAAAAGTGAAATGAAGATTATGAATAGCTAGTGAAGGTTCTACAAGCAGGAGCAAATAGAGACAACTAGCATGATGCCTCAGGTGGCTCAAAATGCGAAAAGAAATATGTGATCCAGAAATCTATGTATGCATTAGCAAGCTTATGTTTGTAATCACATGTTATGAAATGAATAAGCATTTAAGCCAAGGTTCAGAGTGTGCAATCATGAAGCAAACCACTTCCCAAACTTAACAACAAATTAGATACGAAAACAAGTATAGGAAAATAATTAGAGTAATAAAATCAAAGAGAAACAACAAGAAATTCGAAATTACCTTGGTTGGAGATTGAAACCCTAACTCAAAAATTTCTCTAGAAGTGATCAAAACACTTGAAATTTCAAGGAATAGAGGCCAAAAACGGATTCTACTCGAAATTCAAGTGGGAAATGTGTGATTTATGTGAGGATTTGAGTGGGTTGTGAGAGATTTAGAGGGAGAGAAAAGGGAGGGGGGGGGGGGGGGGGGGGAAGTGGCGCGAACAGTGCGAGACCGGTCGCATGAACAGTGGCGACCGGTCGTTTTCGGACAGATTGGGTTGAGACCCGTCTCGTGAACAGTAGCGACCGATGGTTTTTTTTTTTCAAATTTTTATTTATTTTTTAAAAACTAACCTTCCCAAACTTATATGAAACATTGTTGTGAATGATGAAGATTTAGAATCAAACAATGTCATGAAAAAAAGTTGGAAGAAACAAAAAAAGTGACTCAAAAAAATCCATAAATAAATAAAAAGATTAAAGCAAGTTTGAGTCTAGGGAAACTCTCTTTTGAAGCAATTAGGACGACAATAAACTTCTTCTCTTCACCTTGGGTTGTCCCCAAGAAGCGCTAAGTTTAAAGTCTTTTGCTGGACTTCAAACATACTATGGTCACTTGGGGGGTTTTGGCTAAATCGCCTCCTTGTGCCGAACAAGAAATTTCTTCAAATCTCTTTGCCATCTACTCAACCCCCTTCGTATTCTTTTCTTTTTAGGCGGTAGATTCCAAAAGTAATTTTAAGCACTCTTCAATACATGGGTTGGATGGAGGAGGCACATATTCAGGATTGGGTAGCCTTCTCATTTGAGTAGAAGGAATGACATTGAACATGTGATTGGTGCTTGGAACATGGTGTTCAGCTTATCTTCCTATAGTACTTCAAAAACAGAATAAGGCATTAGATTAATGGAAGCACATAAATCAAGTAAAGCTTTTTCAAACCTTTTATCACCAATAACACATGGAATTGTGAAACTTCCTGGATCTTTCAACTTGGGAGAAAGCTTTATTTGCAAAACAACAGAAACCTCTTCTGTTAATGCAACAGTTTTGTATTCCTTGAGCTTCCTCTTTTTGGTACAAAGATCCTTCAAGACTCTCTAAACGAATTCTTTTTAGCTTGGGTTGCCATGACATACTGCTAGGTGTCACTCATGGCTTGTGGAAGCCCTGTAAGGACTAATTATAATTAGTCTTCGCTAATAGGGTGAATCATTCATACCCACTGCCTCGCTAATTAGAACCTATAAGATCGTACACCAAAAAAGAATCGATTGGGAAATTATGAAGAGAATGAATGATTTTGTGACTTGGTCAAAGTCAATGTGAAAGTCATAGGTCAAAGTCAAAAGTCAAAGGTCAAAGGTCAAACAGTTGACCCCACACTTGACACGGTCAACTAAGGGACCAACACTCGTTAGACAAGTAAGTGACTAAATTAGTTAAGTCACTAGAGTAATTAAATTGATTAGATTAATTTAATTATTCAATTAAAGTTATGAAACTTCAATTAAAGGTCCCATATGACTTGGAAATTCAAAAAGGGATTTGACCATATGGACTTAGGCATATATGTGACACATTATGGAATTAATGTGTTTGACCAAGATAGCAAAAGATGACACACAAAAAGGGGGTGTGGCTACACTAGGGCTTGGGGGCATTTTTGTCACTCTTGTGAGATTTTTGATCCTATAAGTGTGTAGCTATGGAATCCTATCATCCAAGGGTTTTTCTAGTTGGTGAAATTGGAAGAGAGGAAGCATCAAGCTCTCTCACCCTAACCCCTTGAATCTATCACATCAAGTGAGGGTGCTAGCACCACTCTTCACTTGTTGTTTACTCATTCTCTCATCCCATTCAATCCTTGGTGAAGAGCTTTGGGGAGGTGCATATCTTTGTACCTATATGGAGAGCTACAAGGTGGAGAATCAACATTAAAAGGAGAGCCAACAACAAAGGGACCACTCTCTCTACTTGAACAACATTCTTGGTTTTAAGATTCGCTCCAAGGGTATGAACATCTTATCTTTCTCTCAAATAGGATTTAGAGAGTCTTTGGTGCACACTTTCATAGACTTATAAAGATTGGGACTAAATGAGACTTGCATGAATCCCTAGTTTATTTAATGCTTCCACTCTTACTTTCATTTCATATTAGATATGGCATGCTTGGTGATTTATATTCTCAAACTTTGGTTGTAGAGTTTTTCGAAATCTCTATACAACACCATTCCCACAATATTCCCTTCAAGCCTCGCGGGCCCGGTTGAACAATATGGGAGGTTTGACCGTACAATTAAATCGGGGTCTTTCAAGACCATCCTATCCTTTGGAAAACACTAAAATGGCCCTAGGTCTTTTCTTAAAAGACGTGCTTACACTTTTGTGTCCCGGGAACTAGAGTTTAATCTTTAAAATTCATAGTTGGGTTTGATTACCAAGTTAATCCTAGTATTCTCTCGGTATGTTTCAGGCGCAACGAATCGCTCCGGACGAAACTGCAGACAGTTAATTGTGCTTTCGACCGTCTTGCATGAAATGTTTTAAGAATTGATTGTTTCCGGTGTTTACTTTTTGAACATTTGGTTTTGGGTGGAAGTAATTTAATTATGTTTTAATTATGGTTTTGACAATTTCCTTCGTGTTATGATGGTTTTTACAACTAAAGAGTTATTAAATGTTTATGGATGATGTAAGTTGGGTTTTTATTTTTCCAAGCATTCAGTTTTGGTTCCAAATGACTTTAAACAATTATGCATGTTGATAAACGTGATATGCTTGGGAAGTTTGGGAAAACGTTTGTGAATGGTTATATATGTTTAACGGTGGTAAATATGTTCGATTTTTAATTAAATATTTGGTAAGGATTTTAATTGTGGGTTATTGTTCGGATTTACTTTGAGAATGTTTTGATAAGAGTTTTATTGGAGTTTTATTGGTTGGAAGTTAAATAGTGAAATTAGGGTTTTAATCTCGATTTAAAAAGGGGTTTCGTTTATTTAATTATTTATCGATGCATATTTGGGAATTAGTTTGGTTTTGAAAGATTGGTGTATTGTTTGAGAAAACCAAGAAAGGATTTGGGAAAGAGTTTTGAAAAAGAGATTTGTGAAAAAATGAGTTTTTATGTTTAAGTGTTGAGAAGTGGATTTCAAACCCACCCTAGGTACCCATCTCCAGTTGCCTTCGGAATATATTGGTTGCCCTCGGATTATATCGGTTACCTTCGGTAAAGTTTGTCCACATGACTAGAATTGCATGTACCTACATAGAGACTACTATGTAGGTGTCCGGCAAGAGGTTTGCCTATACCTGCAGTAAGGTTATTCTCTAGTTGTCCAGCTAGTGAATTGCCTATACCTACATAGAGATTACTTTATAGGTGTCCAGCCAGCGTATTGCCTGTACCTACTTATATGGGTGTCCGGCTAGGATATTCCCCTGCCACCTGCCCGATTGTCTACACAAGTGGTTGACCAGTTTCCCAATTCCCCGGTTGCCCTCAGGGTGTTGCTTGTACTCGTATTACAAATGCGAGTGTCCGGCTAGTGAGTTCTCCCCAGGACTTTCCCCTGCCACCCAGCCGATATACTACACAGGGTTGGCCAGTTTTCCCCATAGGTATACTTGGGTGGAAAGTTTTCGTATTTTGAGCTTGCTTGATTTATTGAATTCAAAGAATGGTTTGAAACTTGATTTTTGTTGAATTATATTTTGAATTACTCGATATTTTGAATTTAAATGTTGTTTAAAATACCAGATTTTATTAATTGAAACTTTATTTTCCCATTATTTCCGAGATTGTTTTACCTACATGTGTATTTATTATATTTTGTTCATGTGCGTAAATTTATTGGTGTTTCAGTATGTTTTCAAAGGTTTGCGAAAACAGATGGGTTAGTATGTTTGTATAATTAGTTTCAAGAAAAACTTTCTTTTTATCCACTCACACTTTTACTATTTTGCGCCCCTAGGAAGTAGATAGCTCAGAGTTCGAACGACCACGTAAGCTACTCCGGCATCGGTGAAGTCCTTGTAATTCTACCTGGTAGGAAAATTCATTTTCCATTTTCGTTGTTTATTTTGAAACTAACTTTGTAAATTTAACTCTAGTAGTTGCTCTTATATTTCCCATTTATGACTAAATTTGAGGTATGAGGCCATGTGAAATTTGTGTGTGTCTTATCTTGTGTGTACACTTTTACTATTTTGCGCCCCTAGGAAGTAGATAGCTCAGAGTTCGAACGACCACGTAAGCTACTCCAGCGTCGGTGAAGTCCTGGTAATTCTACCTAGTAGGAAACTTCATTTTCCGTTTTCGTTGTTTATTTGGAAACTAACTTTGTAAATTTAACTCTAGTAGTTGCTCTGATATTTCCCATTTATGACTAAATTTGAGGTATGAGGTCATGTGAAATTTGTGTGTGCCTTATCTTGTGTGTGCTGTCAGTTGGGATTATTATATGGTCGTTATTTGCAGGTGTTAATTTGGGAAAAGTCCATTTTACAGGGGAGACTCTGTCGAAATTTCAGTAGAAGTCTCGACCCATTTTTTCTTAAATTATGGGTGAGAGGTGTAAAGTTAGTAGTGGGCCTGGCATCGTTCAGATGCCGAAATATGTAACCAGATTCGACATGAGTTCCGAGGAGGAATTCGGGTCAAGTCTTGTCAACTTTTCAGATTTTATTGCTATTCAGTGAGTGAGTACATTCTTCTTTCAATCTAGGTGAGAAAATCCTTGAATCTGTGTTAGTTAAAAAGGTCCTTAGGTCACTCCCTGAAAGATTTAAGACTAAGGTAGTTGCAATTGAAGAGGTCAAGGATTTAAACCATTTGAAGTTACAAGAGTTGATAGGATCACTAAGACCTATGAGATGAACTTCCATGAGCCTAAGAAAAATAAGAGCATTGCTCTTAAATCAGTGAAAGAAGATGATAAAGATGATGATTCTGACAAGTCTATATCCAAAGATGAGATGTCTATGTTTGTCAAAAAATTTAGACGGATTTTTAGGTCCAAAAGGAGATTTGGAAGGAGAAATTTTGAGAAAAAGGATAACAATACAGGTCTGGTGAAAAGCCTTCTGACAAATCTTTAAGAATAAGGAGGAAAAGGGTACTATGAGATGTTTTGAGTGTCAAGAATAAGGTCACATCGCACATGAGTGTGCAAATAACCTGAAGAAGAAGAGTAAAGGCAAAGACAATGCAATGAATATGACCTGGAGTTGACTCCGAGAGTGGATCATCAGATGATGATGTTGTGGCTTTAACTGCTTCTGTACAAGACTTTGACAAGAATGACAATGGGTGTGGGTGTGATTGTCCAGTTGAGAATGATGAAGATAAAGATATCTATGAAAAATATGATGCATCATTTGAAGAGACAATGAACACCAAAAAGAAAAATATCACTTTGTCAAAAAGGATTAAAAAGCTTAATGAAGAAAAGACTCATCTTGAGAAGAAATTGGATATTCTCTTGACCATGAGGAGGGAGGAATGAGAAAAATGGTTTAAATGAGAAGATTAATTCTCTGCAAAATGATTTGATGGAGCAAGGTAATTTGGTTGGTTTGTTGAATGAGGAAAAAGAAAGACTACTAAAGGAACTTCAGCGTTCGAAAGATAAAGTTGAGCTAACTATTGGTGCTGAGAAAGTTGATAAAATGCTCAATCTTGGGAAAACTACGGAGACAAAAGAGGATTAGGATTTGTGGATAACAAGTCAACTCCATGTATTCATCAGACCAAATTTGTCAAAGCCATAGAGTTAAATCCCTCTTCTCAACCTAGGAAGTTTATACTTGTATGTCACCATTGTCATAAAAAAGGATATATTAGGCCAAGATGCAATAGTCTTAGGAACAAAAATAAAGAGTCTCTTCCACCTAAGAGCAATTTTGTTTCAAAATCTCTTCACGTTAGATTCCAAACGCTTCTTAGTGAAGCACCTAGACTCTCTCAACTAATTTCTCTTCCTAAACCTGGTTCCCCCAAGGTTTAACAGATTTGGGTTAAGAAAGAATCTCATACTTGTTTGGTTGCCTACACTGCACTCAATGCTTATAATTATGGTGTCTGATATTTTGATAGTGGTTGTTCTAAACATATGACTGGTGATAAAAGTGTGTTCACCTCTCTTCATGATAACTATGCTTCTGGTTTTGTTACTTTTGGTGATGGGAGTAGTTCAAAAATTCTAGGCAAAAGTTCCATATCTGCACCTCACATCTTAAGTCAAATCTCATAAGTATCAGTCAATTTTTTGATGAAAATCAAGACTTTGCCATGTTTTCCTTAGAAAATGCTTTATTGTTGTCAATGATTGCAAAATTATTTTAAGTGGAGTGAGGACGAGGGATAACTGTTACCATGTAGATGCAAGAAGTGATAGTTCCTCTGTTTGCCATAAGGCTAGTGATGACACCTTGACTCTTTGGCATCAACGATTGGGCCACATAAACTTTTGAGAGCTTGAAAAGTTATCCAAGAGAGACGGTGAAGATAAATGCTCTACGTGCCATTTCCAAATCTTATAGCTTTGGTCAACTCTATTGAAGTATAAGTGGTCCCTTATAATTCCAACTCCAAACAATCGAATATTCCCACATTTAATACATTGACAATGAATATGTGTTGTATTTATAAGATTTTCTACAGCAAAATTCAAAAAACCTTCCACTCCTAACTCATACGCCTTCAATCTTCTATCTGCAGTTCATATAATACTTTTTTAATTACTTTCCAAAAGAAAAAAGGGACAAAAACAAAATCACATAAATGTAGATAGAAGGTTGAAGGCCACATTCTTATGTTTCGCCCCTGAATTTACTTGATTCAGAATGGCATCTTCCCATAATCATGTCCATCCATGCATGAGATGAGACTTGTCGATTGATATTAGACCACAATATTAATATGACAATTGCAGCCCATAAAAGGAAAATAAAGTACAAACGTTCTTTCTCAAGGCATAAAAGAACGACGAAGAACACCCCATCTATCAGTACAATTTGTTTTGTACTAGTAGCTAGTAAGCTGTTGTTGAAATTTTTGAAAGGTATTGGCGGATATAATATAAAATCTTAATAGATCAAACAAGTGTATTGCATGCAATGGATATGCATGGACTATCAGCAGCATAATCAGCACAAATTTCAATATCCAATCCTTTAGGGTATCGGAATTTAGGAGCAGTCGCCATCTAGCTGAGACTCTACATTAAGCAACTTGTTCGAACAAGATTTTCAATTTTATTTACAAAACGATTTCTGTCTCTACCTGTAATTGCATTGATGGTTGGTTGGTTCATCTTGTTTCAGTTGCATTGATGGGTTTGGTGCTGGAGGATCAATCAAAGATTGGTAGTTCTTGAATTTTGAGTACAATGGAATGAGGCTTGAACCATATGATCAAGACCCCATTGTTGTCATCATGTGAAGGGGCCAACAAACATGGTTTAGCTGGAAGCAGCAACTCTGTTGCTGCTATGAGATGTGATTTCTTCTCCAAATTGCCTGACAAGGTTCGGTCTGGCTTCGATCCTGAGGCCCCTTTTCATCTTAACCTTTCTAAAACCACTGGCTTGATAGAGGGTAACTCAGAACTATCTCTTGGTTCTTGTTTTTATCCAATCCTTTCATAAGTTTTGGATTTAGATAATACCCTTAAAATTAGAGAATCTTATTTGGTGTCAGTAAGATTTACATGTTTTTGTGCTACTGAAATATGGGAGTTATTTGACTGATTATTAACTGCATTGGTCACTTGCAGTCCATTTTAAACAGAAAAGGATGGACCATTTAACTTCGAATAACGATGTTAGAAGTTGTCTGAAATATTTTAATCATGTAGTACTACTAAATATCAGAACAAATTATGGTTTTGAATGTCCTCTGTAGTCTGTCTGGAAGAATCATTCAAATAGATCAAGCGATTGGATAGAGCTAATGAGGTGATCAGCTGAGTAAACTACAACTGAGTCATCGACAAAGACGGTATTGAGGTTGTGGAAAAGAAGATAAATTTTTTTCTGATTATGATTATATGATTAAGTTTAGTGATTTTAAAAGTAAATCTGGAAGCTTTGATCATTTTCGATTAATGAACATTCTCTAAGATGATACTTACAATATAAAACATATGTTCCTCTCTCTTGAAAATGAGTTTCTTTTTGTATTAGGGGAAAGAGAATACTGTTGGAATTGGCTCAAATTTGATAGCATGTGATGTGTTTTGTTATGGGCACCTACCTTGTTGTTGTAGGCTTCACGTGATGGAGTTTTGGAAGAGTGCTTTTGCACTTCTATTTAGGTAGCCGAAAGCAACCAATTGAGAAAGAAAGAGTTAATTCTTTCTTTCTTTAATGTTTGCATGTTGGTGGCCAATGATATTGCATGATGATGTCTTTAGTGGGAGACAAAGCATAGGGCAATGATGAAGGAATTTTTTCATCTTTGGCTGACCATAACGTGGGTTGGCATGTGGTCATTAATTGAATATGGTGGTTGGCTTTTGGAGCATGTGGAGGACTTTTCTCACTAGCCATCACGTGGCTTCCTTGCATGCATGGGTTCATAAATAGGGAGAGAGAGCAGCAAGCATTAGAGAGGTGTGTGTGGGCATTTGTGCCGCACCATTTGGTGGTGCCGTTTGCACCATGTGAGAGAGAGAGATGAAGGAGCTGCTGCTCCTCTTTGTTGTGGCTGCACATATGAAGACAGTTTGTTTGTCTGATCAGTGAGAGAAAAATCCATTTCTCTACTGGTCTTTGGGTGTGGCACTATTTGTTCTCTCTTTTTGGTATCAGTGTGTGAGTGACTTGGGTGTATTTGGGATTTGGGTTGTGAGAGTTAAACTCTGTAATTCCTAGGATAGGTGAGAGGGTTAATCTCCTTTGGTTGTAATCTCTTTTGGGATACTAGTGGAATTTCTTGCTGTCTTCGAACTGGATGTAGGCTACACACGGGCCGAACCAGTATAAATCCTTGTGTCGTTTGGATTTCTGTATTTCATATTTTGCTCTTGTTGTTTCAACGGTTTCATCTCAACCAGTGCAATCCGCTTCCGCTGCGCACAACAAATACTATGAGAAGCAATTTGCCACCCTAAGGTCTTTTGAAGAAGTTGACTCTCTAGAATCACCCCATGTCATTGATGAAGAGGAAGATCGAAAAGAACAAGCCCAGCATGAGAGAGCAATGAACATTTCTAATTGGGCAAACATCTTTCTGCTCGCTTTTAAGGTTATATATTTTATTCCTTATGCAGCTTTGCTAGTATTCGCGATTGTCCGCGCATACGCGAAGGTTTATACATGCAATTTACAACGCATAAAACTTCATATTTGCTCCTCCTGCTTTGTGATCTTACTGCATTACTCAAACTGATGCTTGCCAGGATCATTATTTTGATGTGTTAACAAACATAGTTGGTTTGGTTGCTGCTGTTCTTGGTGATAAATTATGTCGGTGGATTGACCCTGTTGGGGCTATCATCCTAGCATTCTACACAATTTCCAATTGGTCCGGAACTGTGCTAGAAAATGCAGGTCTCTCTCTCTCTCTCTCTCTTCCCCACACACAAAGGGTTGTTCTGTGTTTTTGATTGAAAGCCATATAGATATAGACTCGGAATAATTTTATAGTGAGGAACACTGATATACTAGTGGTTGCTTCTTCATGCAGTTTCTCTGGTTGGACAATCAGCTCCTCCTCAAGTGTTGCAGAAATTGACATATCTCATCCTAAGGCACCACAGTTTAATCAGACGTGTCGATACAGTTCGTGCCTACACGTTTGGGGTTCTATATTTCGTTGAGGTGCAATGTTCAAGTATTAAGTTCAACTTCATTTCTAGTGTTAATTTGTACACCAATCATTTCTTTTTCTAATGAAATCTAGCTGCTGTAAATCAGTTGTTGAAGGGCACCAAGATGGTAACATTTCATTTCAGAACTGCTTTTTAGTTCTTGTCCTGCCAAGTCCTTACCAGAATTTTCCTCTACAAAAACAGGTTGACATAGAACTGCCAGAAGATTTGCCTTTAAAAGATGCTCATGCAATTGGAGAGTCATTGCAAATCGAGCGACTGAGAGAGCCAATCCTTTGAATCAAAATACAGAAAATTAAGGTTTAGAGATATTACCTCAAAGAGACAGAAAAATTGAGATAGGGAGTGATTGAGAGAGAGCGGGAGTGACTGAGAGAGCGAGATCGAGCGATTGAGAGAGCAAGGAGTAGGAATGTCATAAAATTGATGAATCATCTGTTGACACTTGTATTATTGATTTTTTTAATAATATAATTAAAATATTCGGGTCGATTCGGTTTTCGCCGGTTTGGAGATAATTAAAACCGGTCCAACCCGGTTTAGATCCGATTCTGGTGGTTTTTTTTATCGATTTTTAGATTTTTCAATATAAAAACCGAACCAAACCACCTAAAGCGGTTCGGTTCAGCCAATTCGATCGGGTTTTCGGTAATAATGCTCATCCCTAAAATTACCATGAAACCTATTATGGGTTTATATGAATACTGAATGAGAATATATATATATATATATATATATATATATATATATATATATATATATATGTATATATATATATGTATATATATATTGGTAATTGTGAATATTTCTGCTATTTCGACATTGAGATTGGGTTATAGTATCTTATGGTATTTCTAAATATTATTTCCGATATTTGAAGACTATGCATTATTGGAGGTGATGAAATCTCTAAGGGTAGTTGTCATTTTATTGTTTGTTTATTATTGATTGATTGATTTATTTAGTTATTTAGTTATCTATTACGATTAAGATTATCATTATAGTATTGGAATGGAATGGTTTGTTAATTGAATTTTGGCGTGATTAATGAATCAACTAAATATCTAAGTACGGGTCTATATTTAATATATATATATATATGGACACTAGTTCTCAACAGTACGTGGTGTAAATTTCAAGGTAGTTGAGAACTGATTTCTGGAAAGTTGAGGAAATGATATAAGCATCTTCAGCGGTTGATTGTTTTATTTTTTATTTCTTTTACTTTTATTTTCATTTTCATCCTTGTTTTTATTATATATATATATATATATATATATATATATATATATATATATATTTAAATCTAAGTCAGTAAAACATAATTGATTTATGAATTAGAGGAAGTTCAGTGAGTGGCTTGCTTATGCTCCGAGTATGAACTGTTATGAGAAATGGGAAAGTTGAAAAGCGTATATTTAGAGCTTGTGAATATGTTGAGCATATCATTACCATAAGAACTTGGATTAATTTGTAATCACATTTAAAAAATGATAATTGACATGAGATACCAGGGCAATATAATAAGAGGAAAGAACTACATGTGGCTTGATCCCTGGTTAAGGGTACGTATGCAACCTAGAGTTACTAGATGCAGCCGCGAGACCAAGTGATTGCAAGGTCGTTCAGTTATATTATTTGAAATTGGTTAACACATATTCTTGTTGTTTTAAAGGTTTGGATCAGTTTCTGTTGGCGTAATATCTTATGTGATTTTGGGAGGCCTGAGGCCATAATGATTTGATGTTAAGTTGCTAGAATTATATTATTGTGCATGCTGAATGTTGGGTTTATTAAATAAAACAAAAATCGTGTTTTATACAGGTAAAGATTTTTGGGAAATGTGCAATTTATAGGGGAGACTTTGCCGAATTTTTCGGCAAAAGTCTAACTTAAAGTAAAATTAGATTTCTAGTTAGAAGGGCAATTCGGTCATTTATGCCTGGCACTCGCCAGGTGTCGGACACGCACAGGGTTCGGCTCAGATTCCAAAGTGGAATTTGGGTTGGGTCCTGTCATTTGGACTCATTGTTTTGGGCCAGCAAGCAGCCGATAGAACTTTCTGAGGCTGATATGTAGAGCCTCAAAGGTTTTCCTCACTTTGGTGGCATAAGAACCTCCAGCTAGGCGAGATATTGCTTGATTTCATCAAACGCTCTTTGATGCTCGACCATCCAGACGAACTTGTCTGTGTCCTCAACCTAAGCAAAGGAGATAATAGTCGAATTTTGCAGGCCAAGTTAGAGATAAACCTTCTTATGAAATTTACTTTCCCAAGAAAGGATTAGAGTTCTTTCTTAGTCTTCACCGGCAGTACGACCATAATTGCGTAGGCCTTATTCTTGTCTACCTCGATCCCTCCTTGATGGACCAAGAAGTAGAGGAAATTTCCTGTCGTGACATCAAATGCCCATACCTTGGGATTCATCTTCAAGTCGTGCCTTCGAATTCGTTCAAATACATGTCGAAGATGATCCACATGGTCGACCTTAGAAGTTGACTTGACAACGACGTCATCAATGTAAACCTCAATGGTTCGGCCAATTAAGTTGTGGAAAATGAGATTCATGGCTTGTTGATATGTTGCCCCGGCGTTTTTAAGGTCGAACAACATGACTACCCACTCGTAAGTTCCATTAGCTCTTGGACATCTAAACGCCGTTTTATGAATATCATTCTCAGCGATAAAGATCTGATTATACCCAGCATGGTCGGCCATAGGCATCGGGTATTCGTCTTTAGGAGTTGCAAGATTCAAATTTATTTAATCTATGCAAACCCTTAGATCTCGAAATTTCTTTAATATTGGCACAATGTTGGCCAGCCACTCAACGTATCGAACAGTACAAAGAAAGCTGGCTTTAAGAAGCTGTTCAATTTCTTTCTTGACTTTTAGTTGTACCTTGACGGAGAATCATTGTGGTGGTTGTTGGAAAGGCTTGAACCCGTCTTTTATTTTTAACTCGTTTTCCACCAAATTCCTAGGCAATCCAGGCATCTCATGATAATCCTAAGCAAAACAATCTTTATATTCATGGAGCAAGCCAATAATTTCGGCGCTAAGCTTAGGGCTCAAAAGTTTACTAAGAATGAGAGGCCATGGTTCGGCCTCAGTTCATACATTTACTTCCAACAAAGGATCTTGAACTTCAGGATGGCAGTCTTCCATCAATAGTTAAAACATTGCCGTCATCAGATTCATGTAAGAATTCGATCAAATTAATCGGCGAGTTTGAGTGTAAAGATTCCTCAGCCCAGTGCTCCAGCAGTCGCTCCATCAAGTCTGACATAGGTGCTGCCCCTTCTTCTTTGGTAGTGGTGTCTGACATTAATAAATGCTTGTTAGGTCGATCAACACCTCTTCGCTCCGAATCCTTTCGGAAATTCTCGACACCTAGCTCCAAGTCTTTCGTGGCTGAAGTTCTTGTTGGTCAGCCATTGGCGTCATGGCCGCTCAAAACAACCCATTCGACGTTGTTGTTAGAGATCATGGCTTGTACAACATGGGCCTTGAAAGGCTTCATGTCGGTCGGGTGAATTGACACTTTTTGGTAGTCCCAAAAGAAGAGTAACTGAAAAAGTGTAAGATCCCACATCGACCAACGGAGAGGGGGTTGATATGTCTTATATGTACATGCCCGCATCCACCTAGCACGAGGCCTTTTGGGAGCTCACTGGCTTCGGAGTCATGGGAACTCCGAAGTTAAGCGAGTTAGGGGCCAGAGCAATCCCAGGATAGGTGACCCACTGGGAAGTTGTCGTGAGCTCCCAAAAACAAAACCGTGAGGGCAGAGAGGGGGGGCCCAAAGTGGACAATATCGTGCTACGGCGGAGCCGATCCCGGGATGTAACAATTTGGTATCAGAGCCACTCTGCCGTGTAGGAATTCAACCAATTCAAACCAACCAATTACAGGCTTTGCTATGGCTGGCAGAAAATAAAAACCTGGTAACAGAGAAGGAACACAAGTCTCTAAAAAAACTACAAGATGATTCACTAGAGTGAAAACTTGACTAGGACCTTTTTGAGCCAGTGATGGGTTCGTGATTTCAAATCCGAAAACTGAGTGAAATTTCCAAATATGGGAGGACCTTTTTGAGTCGAAGTTGTTGTGGCTGCAGCTATGGGAGGAAGCAGAATGTGAGGGCAGCGGGAGGAAGAAGAACAGATTTTGGGTTTTTAGTTTTTAGGTTTTTCCTTTTTTGTTAAGTGAAATTTAAAAGGTAAAAGAAAAAAGATATTTTAAAGTAAATTTTTCTCAGCCCTTGAATTAAATCTAAGGGTGGGTGACCACAAGTCTCTTGGACTCCTGTGGTCCAAGAGAACGGGACTATCAAATTTGATGCTAAAGGTTGTATTGTAGATAATCAACTATGTCAATAAATGGAATCAATGCTTGAGAATTTCTTCTCATATATCTCATTCATATCTTAATTCCAAAATACTAAATATGTGTCGGTAGTAATATTATATGAGCAGCTTAAATTCCTCCTGGAAGTTTGAGTAGATGAAACTCATCATGCTTCTTTTTCAAGTTCGATTTAACTTGGGTAGCTTAAATTCCGACTGAAGCTCACAGGGCAATTCTAGGCCTCTTGCTTGATAAATGGAGAATTGTTAAGCTTGGTCCAAATAGAAGACTAAACTCGGCCCGATTAACAAACAAATATATTAAAAGGCACATTAAAAAAGAGAGGAAAGAGATGCCTGAGAATGGCTAATTAAAAAAGAGTTATAGCATTTATGAGTCCCTAAATTAGAGAGTATGATTGGAGTTAAAATTTTATAGAGAGCTCCGAAAATAACTTTCGTATATTTTTAGATAAATTTTAACTAAAAAATAGAGAGCATAATTATAGATGCTATTACACTATATATTGTTCCACTTCACTTTTATAGTAATCTAATTCTAAGAATTCTTTTTTTTTTTTTGGTCGGATATCTTTTTTTTTTTTTTTTTTGGCTCTGCAACTCATTGTGTTTGGTGACTCAGAAGAATAAAAGACTACTTATATAAACACGGATTGTACACCAAAATAGTTATTAATAGCAAGTACCGTTCACTGGGTTGGGTGTGTGCATTCTCTATGAGGACAGAAATTTGGTGCACTCATCTATAGATATGTTTTATGGCACCGTCGTCATGTAACACCGTTTTCGTTTTGTTCAAGTTGGAAAATGTGTAGGTTGAGCTCAACAGTATAATTTCTTCATTCAAAATTGCAATTTCAAGTTGCCTGCCTTGTTTCTTTGGCTCAATCGATGATTTCAGAACAAGCATGAAAAATATAAGTGAAAGGCATACCATTACCAAGCACCAAAACCCTGGAGCATTGATGCAGCGGTACCCGAACAAGGATGTTGGAAAACACGAACCACAAACCACCAAGCGCCATTGAGTCTAAGAATACCCGAAACTTGGCATAAAACGCATCCTACAGTAATGGTATAATCGAGATGAAGAAGCAAGGAATCTACTTAAATACTAATCCATAGTGCCACATCTGTTGGAAGTAGATTTGAACATACGTACATACATACATGTGCACCTATAAACAATGATAATGAAAATTAAATAAAATAGAAGAAACATGTTTTGAAAAAAATTGAGAGGGGCTTTTGGAGGGTTTCGAAGGCGTTTATGCCAGATGTCGTTGGGAGATTGGACGGAGCACAAATTTTAACAAGATATGTGTTGGCGCTAAAACTAAACAGATAGAAATATAAGCAACTTACAGGTGATGTAGAAGGTCCAAGGACCGGTTGAGCCTTCGATATGGACGCGTTCTTCCTTGGGATGCTGGATCTGGGGCAAGGAGAGAAAAACAGTGGGTGAGGTCTAAGGTACCGATGTGATACCTGCCGAAGACCCTCCGATGCTAAAGTAAGTTAAAAGAGCTTTAGCTATCCACAATGTATGAGTACAAGAGTCAAGTCGAAAGTCTTACATTTTGTTTATGGAGAGGGGGCCTATTTATAGAGAGTCTTTGGTGTGCTCTTAGTACTTAGTTTTGATGTGGGACTCGTGGGAGTGCCTTCTGAGGTTGACACGAGTCTCTAAATATCTAAGTGGGGCATTCGAGGTTGTCCTGTAGAATCGTCAAGGCATGCCGATCGCATGCTTGAGGGTCGTTCGGTAGCTGCTACAGATAGTCTGTTTGGTGAGGCACTTAGGAGAGCTCGCCGTTTCAAGGACCTGACGATTGAATCAGCGGTAGACGTCGATTCACACTCGAATGATCAATCAGTGCGAGTCGCAGGGTTGACTTTAGCTTTGTCCTCTATCCACATGTCACGACGTGAGTGGAGGGTCATATATGGTACAAACAATATGATTTAAGGATTTACCAATTTCGCTTAAGCATACATATTAACCATCTTGAAATGGGTAATTAATGATAAGAGTTTCCTAAGGCTCGAGCTCATTTGAGCGTCATGTTTTCGCATTTGAAAAGGCAATGCTTATTTAATGCTTGGTTGAATGAAATCCCAGAGCAGAGAAGCAGCCCAAAATGACATCGTGGTAAGAAATGTTGCCAAGTGTTTTTTACACTCCCATTTAAGTAAAATTGTGGGAAGTGATTTTTACACATGCATTATTATTCCATTATTTTCAAGGAGAATCAACGGTAAAAAATACCAACAAGGAGAATCAACGGTCAAAAACAAGGGAAAGAAAATGGGGGTGTAAAAAGTAAAAGGAAAGCCCTAGAAAGAAATAGTCAGCCACCAAGTAAACTTTGACCTATGTCTATAAATAGTATTTTAGTCCAGTAAAACAGTGAAAACTACATGCTTTGTCGTCCCCAATTTCTTGGCGCCGCTTTTCCAAACCCTAGCCGCCATGGCAACCCAATCGGTGAGCTTGTCCACTGTGCTTCTCAAATCACTGAGCCTAATGATCTCTCATTCCTCACTCCACTTCTTCTTGTTGCTCATTCCCCACGCTTTCAAGCTCTCCACAGTTTTCTACCCAGCTTTGCTTTAAGTCGTCGCCAAACCAGTCCGCCAGATACTATTTCTCACAACTCCTCCTCCTCCTACTACTTCTTGGCCTCAAAAAACCCAATCCGCCATTTTTGGTTTGGTTGTCTTCCTGGCTTTAGACATCCCCTATCCATGTCGTGGGTTCTTCCTCTGTTGATCACATGCATGCTTTCCCTTAAGGAGATTGCGTTGTCCTCCGCACTGTTCCGGCTGTTGCTGGATTTGATGGTTCCTATTTCACTGCGTTCCTGTGTTTGTTTTTTCTGATGGTCTTACAGAACCGTGACTTGATGTGGAGCCTAGCTCCGCCCGTGGTGGCAGAGTGAAAATTGGGTCAGGATGCCTTGGAGCGGAGCAGCCGGTTGGTAAGACAAAGGGGGCTGAAAAGAGTTGTGTGGTATTTAATGGGGTTTTAGGTTTTTGCCACTTAGGGGTAGGGGATTTTGTGGATAAAGTTAGAAAGGGCAGCTAGTTTACTGCGGAGTTCGGCATTGGGCCTCCTTGCCTCATTCTTGCTTCTATGGTACATGGTGGCAGTCACTTTGTTGTATTGCATAGCTTGTGAGGGTGAAGAAGAGGCTGATGGCGATATAAAGTTGCGATTTGAAGATGATGATTAGGGTTAGGGTTTAGACTTTAGGGCTGTAGACCAAAGTTCCTAACTTTCTATGGTTATACCAAAAAAGGGTAAATAAAAAAAAAATCTTCATATGATTAGGGTTAGGGTTTAGACTTTAGTAGTTATGTGATCAATGTAATGGGTAAATAAATAAAAATACTTCATATGACCAGGGGTGATTGTTGAAAGGCAAATCCCTACGACCTTTTAGACAGTCGGTAGGTTCATGGATTGTCGTTCGGTAGTGTGGGTTATTTTTATTTTTATTTTTTTAACTGCCGAAGCTAACCTCTGTAGAATCTTTTTCGTCAGTTTCAGTGTCTTTGAAACTCCCTACCGCGTCGAAGAGGGACGTTGAGGTGATGGAGAGGGTTCGAGGTAGAATTGCCAAAGAAGATCGGTTCTTCAAGACTCTTCTGCGTTTTGCGAATCTATACAAGGTAGGCTTGATCAGTGAGGCCCAGCCCGCCTGAAGAGAGAAGGAGGAACTGGGGGAACTGGAGAGGAAAAAGAGTAAGTGATGTCGTTCGGCATGTTGACAAGTTTCCTTTTGATGCCGTTCCTTTGCTGACTTTGTTTTTGTAGTGGCAGGAGGTAGGGCTATGTCCGATGCGACAAGAGGAGGTTGGAGTCTCGGGCTCCTCAGTGGACGAAGAAGGATGGTCCTCTGAGGCCGAAGACGAAGCCTCCACGTTCGGCCGAGGGGACTTCGGCTGATAAGGTGACTATGGCCGAGCGTCGCTGGGAGAAGCGGGCGGCGAAGGGTTGACATTAGCTTCGTCCTCTGTCCACGTGTCACGACGTGAGCGAAGGGTCAGATATGGTACAAACAATATGATTTAAGGATTTACCAATTTCGCTTAAGCAAACATATTAACCATCTTGAAATGGGTAATTAATGATATGAGTTTCCTAAGGCTCGAGCTTATTTGAGCGTCATGTTTTCACATTTAAAAAGGCAACGCTAATTTAATGCTTGGTTAAATGCAATCCCAGAGGAGAGAAGCAGCCCAAAATGCCATCGTGGTAAGAAATGTTGCCAAGTGTTTTTTACACTCCCATTTAAGTAAAATGTTGGGAAGTGCTTTTCACACATGCATTATTATTCCATTATTTTCAAGGAGAATCAACTGTAAAAAATACCAACAAGGAGAATCAACGGTCAAAAACAAGGGAAAGAAAATAAGGGTGTAAAAAGTAAAAGGAAAGCCCTAGAAAGAAATAGCCAGCCACTAAGTAAACTTTGACCTATGTCTATAAATAGTATTTTAGTCCAGTCAAACAGTAAAAACTACATGCTTTGTCATCCCAAATTTCTTGGCGCCGCTTTTCCAAACCCTAGCCACCATGGCAACCCAATCGGTGAGCTTGTCCACCGTGCTTCTCAAATCACTGAGCCTAATGATATCTCATTGCTCACTCCACTTCTTCTTGTTGCTCGTTCCCCACGCTTTCAAGCTCTCCATAGTTTTCTACCCAACTTTGCTTAAAGTCGTCGCCAAACCCGTCAGCCAGATACTATTTCTCACAACTCCTGCTCCTTCTCCTACTTCTTGGCCTCAAAAAACCCAATCCACCATTTTTGGTTCGGTCGTCTTCCTGGCTTTAGACATCATCCCCTATCTCTGGGTAGTGGGATCCGCCACAAACAGTGCGCTTCGCGGGTTCCATGGCCAACCCGCCGCTGTGAACTTCGGCATGTCGGGGGTTTTTCCTCCGTTGATCACATGCATGCTTTCTCACATGGAGATTGCGTCGTCCTCCGCACTGTTCCAACTGTTGCTAGACTGGATGGTCCCTATTATTGGTCCCCTACTTCACTGCATTCTTAGGTTTGTTTTTTCTGATGGTCTTACAGAACCGTGACTTGATGTGGAGCCTAGCTACGGCCGAGGTGGTGGCGGAGTGGAAATTGGGTAAGGATGCCCTGGAGCGGAGCAACCGGTTGGTAAGACAAAGGGGGCTGAAAAGAGTTGTGGGGTGTTTAATGGGGTGATAAGTTCATAATTTCACACATTTGCATGCCTTCATTACTTAGTAATTTTGTTTAGTTTCTCTTTATTTCGAGTCACTTATCTATGTTTGTGTGTTCTGTAGGTTATGGGAGCAAGAGATCACATTTGATACAATCCATGCATATTAAGGGCTGATTGGCATGAGAGGAATACACTTGAGGCATTTGAAGCAAAATGGTGCAAAAACGTGCAAAAACTGGAGCCTGAGTTAGAAGTTCATTTCGGCCTTATCTTCTTCATCCGAGCTTGGATTGGGCCAATACTTGTGTGGTTGGATCAATGACATTCTGAACTTAAAACTGGATATCTTAAAGTCATCATTTGATTCAGCCCAACCCAATTCGTGAGCCCATGGAAATACACATCATGATGACATGGGGATGAGCTGATGGATGCTTGGTCATGGTGAGCTAGGCATGAGCTATTGGTTTCTGAATGGAAGCTTGGTCATGCTGACATGATGATGAGCTAGGGCTGCTGGTGGGATTTATTGGTGAAGTGCAACAACCAATTCTGATTATCTAAATACAAGTGTTGTATGCATTAGCCATATTGAATTCAGAATTATCACTCCCCTCTCCCTATAAATACCACTTCAATATCCTGAGATTCACAAGCCCCAGATATTACACACATTCACTCATCCATTACTCCCATACACACATTCAGATTCACCACAAAGAGAGAAGAGAGCTAGCTGCAAAGGAGGGAGAGCTGGGAGCTGTCCTGGAAACTACCTTGCTGCCACCAGCTAGTTCTTCTATTCTCTTTACTCTATCTATGTATTTCTTATTTTCTGTATTCATAGTTATGTTTAACTAATCCATTCAGTTAGGGCTTAGGATGAAGCCCTAGTCATGAATATTCAATGTTATGGATGATTTCATAGTTAATTGATTTCCTTGCTTTCATTATCAAGTTGTTAACCTCCAGTTTATTATGTGCTTGATGTATGTTTTCTTGGAGTAGCTAACTAGGATTTTATGCATCTAGCACAGGTTGGGAAGGGGTTTAGATTCACCAATTCTACTCTCCTTTCACAAGCAACACATGAATGGCCTAAGAATCATTCAAGGGGTTAATAACCATAGGTTGACTAGGACAGATACCATGTTCTAGGACTTGTGTGATTATCATATTCTCAAGGAACTTAATGACTCTTGTATGCTTTATTCTAAGTAGATACCATGCTTAGGTTGCATATAAGGGATCAGGTGTTGTGTAGATACCATGCACAATCACATGCCTTAGGAGAATCATGCATCCTGCACCTAGATACCATAGGCTTGTATGCGATAATCTATTGTTAATGAAGCTTGAGTCAACTTCTATGCATTCATAACTTGGATAGGAAGACTAGAGGTGAATTCCAAGGCTCTAACACTTCTCAATTATTGTTTCACAACTTGTTGATTGCTGCCATTGTTACTTTCCAGCATTTCCATTCCATTTTCTTGTTTTCATTTCAACAACAAACCCCCCCATTTCGAGTGCGTGTGTGGTGCTAGGATTCTGTCCTAGACCTTGCCATTTGTTAGTTTGTTAGGTTTCTGTTTTCCAGCATTCTAAGTAATTTAACTTGCAACCAAGTTACCATTCTCCGTGGGATCGACCTCGTATTTACATAAGCTATACTATAAATGGTTCGTGCACTTGCGAGAATTTAAGTTGCTATTTTTAATAACTCATTTTAGTTGTTAGGAATAGGCTCAACAAGTTTTTGGCGCCGTTGCCGGGGAACCGGTAACGATGGTGCTATAGTTAGATTACTTTGAGTGTTTTTGTTTTTGTTAGTTTTATTTGTTATTTTCGTAGGTTTTTCTTTCAGTATTCAGTTTTTCTTTTTAGTTGTTATCCCCATTTGAAAGCACTAATTTGGTTCTTGTGTGTGCATGTATGTCCGAATCTGATTCTGAGCCACTTTCACCAAGAACTTTTGCTATACGTACTGGTTTGAGGAGGAATTATAGTTCTTCAAGCTCTGATTCTAAGAGCTACGAATCTGAAGGTTCAAGCAACATGGCAGAGATTCCAAACAACAACAATAATGATGAAGGAGGTGGTGCACTTGTTGTCCAACCTCGGAAACCCCTGCGTGAATTTTCCATTCCCAAAGTCACTGATCAACCTTCGTGCATCGTCTATCCTCAACTCACAATTGACAGGTTTGAGCTTAGAAGTGGTATGATTCATCTTCTTCCAACTTATTATGGTAATGCCACTGAGGATCCTTACATGCATGTTAAGCAATTCTTTGAAATATGTGCTACAATCAAAATTCAAGGACTTGATGATGAGCAGATTAAGATGAGGCTATTCCCATTCAGTTTAAAAGATAAGGCTAAGTCTTGGTTATACTCTTTGCCTAATGCTTCAATTCGTACTTGGGATGAGCTTTCTAATAAGTTTTTGCAGAAATTCTTTCCAGCTCAAAAGACTAACAAGATTAGAAAGGAAATTCTTGGTTTCACACAAAGAGAAGGAGAAGCTTTTCATGAATGCTGGGAGAGGTACAAGGAGATGATGAGTTCTTGCCCACACCACAACATAGAAAGTTGGATGCAAATGCAATCTTTCTATGAAGGTTTGCTTGATTCTGAAAGGATGATGGTAGATGCAACAAGTGGAGAAGGATTGATGAACAAAACAGCAGATGAGGCTTTTACTCTCTTTGAATCTTTGAGTGCTAACTCTCAACAATGGAGCTACAATAAAGGAAGAGGAGCTCCTATGAAAGCTGTGGTCTCTGAGGTAAGTACTAACAATGAGATTACTGCAAAACTTGATGTTATGTGTTCTTTGCTTCAACAGGCAGTGACTGGCCCTCTAGGAAACAAAGTGGAAGTTCAAGGCCAATCTTTTGCGGACCACATGTTAGAGCAAGCAAATGCCCTTCAAGGAAGGAATCCTCAGAATGATCCTTACTCAAACACATACAATCCGGGGTGGAGAAATCATCCAAATTTCAGGTGGAGCAATAATGTGCAACAATCTCAAGGACCTCCCCCAGGATTCCAAATACAACAAAGGCAATTCCAGCAAGCTCCCCAACAAGTTCAAGAGCAAAGGGGTGATCAAATGGGAGAATTGCAAGACATGTTCAAGAAGTTCATGGGGCAACAGATGCAAACCAATCAGAATCTTCAAAATGCAGTGAACAAACTAGAAGTGCAAGTTGGGCAGATTGCATCCTCCATGAGCAATAGAGCATCTGGAACCTTTCCGAGCCAAACGGAGGTGAATCCAAGGCATCATGAGCATGTTAAAGCAGTGCACATCTTGAGAAGTGGTAAACAAGTTGATAATAAGGTTGGAGATGCCAATGAAGAGCAAGAAGATGGAGAAAATGTGGAGATCATTCAGCCACCACTAGGGCAGCCCACAGACTCCACCAAACAGTTCCTCAATCCTCCTGGAAAGAGCACAGGCCCTAAGGTATCATCTAATGCTAATCAAGTTCCAATTTCAACTAATGCTTTTAGGCCTATTGCACCCTTTCCCAGCAGGTTATCAAAGTCAAAGAAAGATCAAGGCTTGGATGAGATAATGGAAATATTCAAGAAGGTGCAAATCAACATTCCACTGCTAAGTGCCATTGCTCAGATTCCAAAATATGCAAAATTTTTGAAGGATCTATGCACTAACAAGAGGAGATTCAAAGAGCATGAACAGGTTGCATTAAGTGAAGAGGTGAGTGCAGTCTTACAAAGAAAGTTACCTCCAAAGCTAAAGGATCCAGGTTCGTTTTCTATACCTTGTATTGTTGGTGATTTCAAGATTCCAAAAGCTTTGCTTGATCTTGGTGCATCCATTAACCTTATGCCATATCATGTTTATGAGAAACTTAACCTTGGTGAGTTGCAAGCCACATCTGTGAGCATTCAATTGGCAGATAGAACTATCAGGTACCCCAAGGGCATTCTAGAAGATGTTTTGGTGAGAGTCGAAGGCTTAATCTTGCCAGCTGATTTCTTAGTCTTGGAGATGGAAGAAGCACCAATTCCTGACAATGAATTGCCCCTCATCTTTGGCCGACCCTTCATGGCTACTGCTAAGACCACGATCGATGTAGCGCAAGGCACTCTCACCATGACCGTTAATGGAGAAACTGTTGCTTTCAAAGTGTTTGATGCCACGAATCTGCCAAATGATGTTCAAGATTGTTTTCAAATTGAAGTATTGGGCAATCTAGGGAATGAGAGATTTGATGGTCTTTCATATTCACTAGAAGCATGCTTGCTGCAAGAAGTAGACAAGGAGGAGCAGGGTGCTGCCCACATGTTCAATGCTACAATTCCTACACACAAGAAGGGGCTGCCCAAATTTGGAGATACTCCAATCATTCCTCCAGTTCTTTGTGATTCTGTTCATAATCAAAAAAGGAAAAGGAAAGCAGCAAGGAAGCGATGGAAAATGAAAACAAACTTGGTGAACTCCCTTGCAGTGCATGAGGTGTCAATTGAGCCCAAACCCCCCCATTCACTATAGCAAGTTTGGATGTCCGGCTGAAGACATAAAACTTAGCGCTTCTTGGGAGGCAACCCAAGGTGACGAGGAGAAGATAGAACGTGCAAGAAGCTGCTTGCATCCTAATCGCTTCAAAGGGGAGTTGTTTTCTAAACTCTAAACATTTGGTTATGTCTTTTCCTTATCTTCTTTCCTTTCATTTATGAGGCATTGCTTGTTCTTGTACTCTAAACATTGAGGACAATGTTTCATTTAAGTTTGGGGGGAAGGATTTAGTTATGTTGTTTCAAAATTGTCAAAATTTTAAATTTTTAAGTGTGTTTAGTGTCTAAAAACGCAGGATTTTGTGTGTTGCTTTGCCATCCTTTCAAACACCTATGATAAGACTTGGATTTAACTTTAATATGGTTTTGCAGAAATTGATAGTCATTGTTTAAGGCCTGTGTGTGGTTCTGAGTTAACTTTGTCTTGCATGCCATCCTTGCACTTATTGAGCACTTTGCCAAGTTAGTCCAATTTCTTGCTACTTGGAGATGTTATGCAATTCTACTTATTTCATGATCTTGGTTTCGTACTCTAGAACTTGTTTGAATATCTCTTGAGACATCTTGTTGCCATACAATGCTTAGGAAGTGATTTAGGCCATGTTTGAATCGTTTGAGCTTTTCTAACCATCCCTCTACATGTATTCATCCCTAGTCAACCCATTTGAGCCTACGTTAAGCCTTTCTTTGTGTAAACCATTCCTACCATAATAAATCTCTGTTTCTTATCTTTACCTATTCTTTGAGCAATTAAAGCTATCTTCAAAAGAGAGTCATAAAGATGCAAGGTTTTTAGGAGCAAAAGTGATTCATTGAGTGCCATAACCCAAGTGTTGAAAAGAAATAAGTTTGGGGGTATTGGTAACTAATCAAAAGAGGTAATGAAGTGTGACCAATGTAGTCACGACCCTAGGGTGTTATAAGGAGAGATCATGGTGATCTAGGGTAAAGAGCCACAAAATTAGGCCAAATAAACACATTTGAAGGTGCTGAAATTATGTTGAAAATCTGCTCATGTATGTGTTCCTTGCTTGTTACAAAGTTCAATAATCTCTCATGCTTTTACCTATGCTTTAGTTGTGCTCAAAATGTTGTTATATCTTCATGTCTCCTCTTTCATTCAACCACTACCCTAAGCCTCATTACAACCCTTGTAAAGTCCTTTTGATCCTTGGTATTGTATGGTATTATTGTGGAGAGCTGATTTCATAATAAGCTTATGGGGTTCGAAAATCTTGATTGTGCTTCAAGTGTGTGCGCATGTACTTATTTGAGTTGCAGGTGTTGTTCTGATTTGGCATTCACACACTACACGTAAGGATGTCATTGTAAGCTTTGCACACTCTTGAACCATGTATGGAACTTAGATTGTGATTGTTGTGTTTCTTTGGAACCATATACTTTGGTGATTCTTTGAGGATATTGTTTGGGAGGCTAGCTGCTTATTTTCTGTTTTCTAAATTGTGGTTTTAGTTTGTTTGCTCGAGGACTAGCAAAATCTAAGTTTGGGGGTATTTGATAAGTTCATAATTTCACACATTTGCATGCCTTCATTACTTAGTAATTTTGTTTAGTTTCTCTTTATTTCGAGTCACTTATCTATGTTTGTGTGTTCTGTAGGTTATGGGAGCAAGAGATCACATTTGATACAATCCATGCATATTAAGGGCTGATTGGCATGAGAGGAATACACTTGAGGCATTTGAAGCAAAATGGTGCAAAAACGTGCAAAAACTGGAGCCTGAGTTAGAAGTTCATTTCGGCCTTATCTTCTTCATCCGAGCTTGGATTGGGCCAATACTTGTGTGGTTGGATCAATGACATTCTGAACTTAAAACTGGATATCTTAAAGTCATCATTTGATTCAGCCCAACCCAATTCGTGAGCCCATGGAAATACACATCATGATGACATGGGGATGAGCTGATGGATGCTTGGTCATGGTGAGCTAGGCATGAGCTATTGGTTTCTGAATGGAAGCTTGGTCATGCTGACATGATGATGAGCTAGGGCTGCTGGTGGGATTTATTGGTGAAGTGCAACAACCAATTCTGATTATCTAAATACAAGTGTTGTATGCATTAGCCATATTGAATTCAGAATTATCACTCCCCTCTCCCTATAAATACCACTTCAATATCCTGAGATTCACAAGCCCCAGATATTACACACATTCACTCATCCATTACTCCCATACACACATTCAGATTCACCACAAAGAGAGAAGAGAGCTAGCTGCAAAGGAGGGAGAGCTGGGAGCTGTCCTGGAAACTACCTTGCTGCCACCAGCTAGTTCTTCTATTCTCTTTACTCTATCTATGTATTTCTTATTTTCTGTATTCATAGTTATGTTTAACTAATCCATTCAGTTAGGGCTTAGGATGAAGCCCTAGTCATGAATATTCAATGTTATGGATGATTTCATAGTTAATTGATTTCCTTGCTTTCATTATCAAGTTGTTAACCTCCAGTTTATTATGTGCTTGATGTATGTTTTCTTGGAGTAGCTAACTAGGATTTTATGCATCTAGCACAGGTTGGGAAGGGGTTTAGATTCACCAATTCTACTCTCCTTTCACAAGCAACACATGAATGGCCTAAGAATCATTCAAGGGGTTAATAACCATAGGTTGACTAGGACAGATACCATGTTCTAGGACTTGTGTGATTATCATATTCTCAAGGAACTTAATGACTCTTGTATGCTTTATTCTAAGTAGATACCATGCTTAGGTTGCATATAAGGGATCAGGTGTTGTGTAGATACCATGCACAATCACATGCCTTAGGAGAATCATGCATCCTGCACCTAGATACCATAGGCTTGTATGCGATAATCTATTGTTAATGAAGCTTGAGTCAACTTCTATGCATTCATAACTTGGATAGGAAGACTAGAGGTGAATTCCAAGGCTCTAACACTTCTCAATTATTGTTTCACAACTTGTTGATTGCTGCCATTGTTACTTTCCAGCATTTCCATTCCATTTTCTTGTTTTCATTTCAACAACAAACCCCCCCATTTCGAGTGCGTGTGTGGTGCTAGGATTCTGTCCTAGACCTTGCCATTTGTTAGTTTGTTAGGTTTCTGTTTTCCAGCATTCTAAGTAATTTAACTTGCAACCAAGTTACCATTCTCCGTGGGATCGACCTCGTATTTACATAAGCTATACTATAAATGGTTCGTGCACTTGCGAGAATTTAAGTTGCTATTTTTAATAACTCATTTTAGTTGTTAGGAATAGGCTCAACATGGGGTTTTATGTTTTTGCCACTTGGGGGTTGGGGATTTTGTGGATGAAGTCGGAGGGGGAAGCCAGTTTACTGCGGAGTTGGGCGTTGGGCCTCCTTGTTTCATTCTTGCTTCTGTGGTACACGGTGGCAGTATCTGTATTGTATTGCATAGCTTGTTAGGGTGAAGAAGAGGCTTATGGAGATGTGAAGTTGCCAATTGAAGATGATGATTAGGGTTAGGGTTTAGACTTTAGGGTTGTAGACCAAAGTTCCTAACTTTCTATGGTTATACCAAAAAGGGTAAATAAAAAAAAACTTCGGATGATTAGGGTTAGGGTTTAGACTTTAGTAGTTATGTGATCAATGTAATGGGTAAATTATAAAAAAAAACATCATATGACAAGGGGTGATTGTTGAAAGGCAAATCCCCACGACCTTTTAGACAATTGGTAGGTTCAAGGATTGCCGTTCGGCAGTTTGTGTTACTTTTTTTTTTTTTTTTTTTAAAACTGCCGAAGCTAACCTGTGTAGAATCTTTTTCATCTGTTTCAGTGTTTTAGAAACGGCCTATCGCGTCGAAGTGGGACGTTGAGGTGATCGAGAGGGTTCGAGGTAGAATTGCAGAAGAAGATCGGTTCTTCAAGACTCTTCTCTGTTTTGGGAATCTATACAAGGCAGGCTTGATCAACGAGGCCAAGCACGCCCGAAGAGAGAAGGGGGAACATGAGGAAGAGGAGAAAAAAAAGAGTAAGTGATGTCGTTCGGCATGTTAACTAGTTTCCTTATGATGCCGTTCCTTTGCTGACTTTGTTTTTGCAGTGGCAGGAGGTATGGCTATGTCCGATGCGACGAAGGGAAGGGTGGAGTCTCGGGCTCCTTAGCGGAAGAAGAAGGATGGTCGTCTGAGGCCGAAGACGAATCCTTCACGTTCGGTCGAGGGGACTTCAGCTAAAGAGGTGACTGTGGTCAGGAGTCGCTGGGAGAAGCGGGCGGCGAAGGGTTGACTTTAGCTTTGTCCTCTGTCCACATGTCACGACGTGAGTGGAGGGTTGAATATGGTACAAACAATATGATTTATGGATTTACCAATTTCGTTTAAGCATACATATTAACCATCTTGAAATGGGTAATCAATGATATGAGTTTCCGAAAGCTTGAGCTTATTTCAGCGTCATATTTTCACATTTGAAAAGGCAATGCTTATTTAATGTTTTGTTGAATGCAATCCCAGAGCAGAAAAGCAGCCCAAAATCGCATTGCGGCAAGAAATGTTGCCAAGTGTTTTTAACACTCCCATTTAAGTAAAATGTTGGAAAGTGATTTTTACACATGCATTATTATTCTATTATTTTCAAGTACAATCAACGGTCAAAAACAATGAAAAGAAAATGGGGGTGTAAAAAGTAAAAGGAAAGTACTAGAAAGAAATAGCCAGCCACCAAGTAAACTTTGACCTATGTCTATAAATAGTATTTTAGTCCAGTAAAACAGTAAAAACTACACGCTTTGTCGTCCCCAATTTCTTGGCGCCGCTTTTCCTAACCCTAGCCGCCATGGCAACCCAATCGGTGAGATTGTCCACCGTGCTTCTCAAATTACTGAGCCTAATGATCTCTCATTTCTCACTCCACTTCTTCTTTTTGCTCGTTCCCCACGCTTTCAAGCTCTCCACAGTTTTCTACCCAGCTTTGCTTAAAGCTGTCGCCAAACTAGTCAGCCAGATACTGTAGCCGGTGGCTTCCAAGAGCCGTTCGGCATGTTGACCAGTTTCCTTCTGATGGTTGAATGCAATGCTTATTTAATGCTTGGTTGAATGCAATCCCAGGGCAGAGAAGCAGCCCAAAATCCCATCGTGGTAAGAAATGTTGCCAAGTGTTTTTTACACTCCCATTTAAGTAAAATGTTGGGAAAGTGATTTTTACACATGCGTTATTATTCCATTATTTTCAAGGAGAATCAACGGTCAAAAATGCCAACAAGGAGAATCAACGGTCAAAAACAAGGGAAAGAAAATGGGGGTGTAAAAAGTAAAAGGAAAGCCCTAGAAAGAAATAGTCAGCCACCAAGTAAACTTTGACCTATGTCTAATAGTATTTTAGTCCAGTAAAACAGTGAAAACCACATGCTTTGTCGTCCCCAATTTCTTGGCGCCGCTTTTCCAAACCCTTAGCCGCCATGGCAACCCAATCGGTGAGCTTGTCCACTGTGCCTCTCAAATCACTGAGCCTAATGATCTCTCATTGCTCACTCTACTTCTTCTTGTTGCTCATTCCCCACGCTTTCAAGCTCTCCACAGTTTTCTACCCAGCTTTGCTTTAAGCCGTCGCCAAACCAGTCCGCCAGATACTATTTCTCACAACTCCTCCTCCTCCTCATACTTCTTGGCCTCAAAAAACCTAATCCGCCATTTTTGGTTTGGTCGTCTTCCTGGCTTTAGAAATCATCCCCTATCTATGGGTAGTGGGATCCGCCACCAACAGCACGCTTCGCGGGCTCCATGGCCGACCCGCCGCTGCGAACTCTGGCATGTCGTGGGTTCGTCCTCTGTTGATCACATGCATGCTTTCCCTCATGGAGATTGCATTGTCCTCCGCACTGTTTCGGCTGTTGTTGGATTTGATGGTCCCTATTTCACTGCGTTCCTGTGTTTGTTTTTTTTGATGGTCTTACAGAACCGTGACTTGATGTGGAGTCTAGCTCCGCCCGTGGTGGCGGAGTGGAAATTGGGTCAGGATGCCCTGGAGCGGAGCAGCCGGTTGGTAAGACAAAGGGGGCTGAAAAGAGTTGTGTGGTGTTTAATGGGGTTTTAGGTTTTTGCCACTTAGGGGTAGGGGATTTTGTGGATGAAGTCAGAAGGGGCAGCTAGTTTACTGCGGAGTTGGGCATTGGGCCTCCTTGCCTCATTCTTGCTTCTATGGTACATGGTGGCAGTCACTTTGTTGTATTGCATAGCTTGTGAGGGTGAAGAAGAGGCTGATGGCGATGTAAAGTTGCCAATTGAAGATGATGATTAGGGTTAGGGTTTAGACTTTAGGGCTGTAGACCAAAGTTCCTAACTTTCTATGGTTAGACCAAAAAGGGTAAATAAAAAAAAAACTTCATATGATTAGGGTTAGGGTTTAGACTTTAGTAGTTATGTGATCAATGTAATGGGTAAATAAATAAAAATACTTCATATGACCAGGGGTGATTGTTGAAAGGCAAATCCCTACGACCTTTTAGACAGTCGGTAGGTTCATGGATTGTCGTTCGGTAGTGTGGGTTATTTTTATTTTTATTTTTTTAACTGCCGAAGCTAACCTGTGTAGAATCTTTTTCGTCAGTTTCAGTGTCTTTGAAACTCCCTACCGCATCGAAGAGGGACGTTGAGGTGATCGAGAGGGTTTGAGGTAGAATTGCCAAAGAAGATCGGTTCTTCAAGACTCTTCTGCGTTTTGCGAATCTATACAAGGTAGGCTTGATCAGTGAGGCCTAGCCCGCCCGAAGAGAGAAGGAGGAAATAGCCCTAGAAAGAAATAGCCAGCCACCAAGTAAACTTTGACCTATGTCTATAAATAGTATTTTATTCTAGTAAAACAGTAAAAACTACACACTTTGTCGTCCCCAATTTCTTGGCGCCGCTTTTCCAAACCCTAGCCGCCATGGCAACCCATTCGGTGAGCTTGTCCACTGTGCTTCTCAAATCATTGAGCCTAATGATCTCTCATTGCTCACTCCACTTCTTCTTGTTGCTCGCTCCCCGCGCTTTCAAGCTCTCCACAGTTTTCTACCCAGATTTGCTTAAAGCCGTCGCCAAACCAATCCGCCAGATACTATTTCTCACAACTCCTCCTCTACTTCTCAGCCTCTAAAAACCCAATCCTCCATTTTTGGTTTGGTCGTCTTCTTGGCTTTAGACATCATCCCCTATCTCTGGGTAGTGGGATCGGCCACCAACAGCGCACTTCGCGGGCTCCATGGCCGACCCGTCGCTGTGAACTCCGGCATGTCGTGGGTTCTTCCTCTGTTGATCACACGCGTGCTTTCCCTCATGTTGATTGCGTCGTCCTCCGCACTGTTCCGGCTGTTGTTTGATTTGATGGTCACTATTTCACTGTGTTCTTGTGTTTGTTTTTTCTGATGGTCTTACAAAACCGTGACTTGATGTGGAGCCTAGCTCCGGCCGTGGTGGTGGCGGAGTGGAAATTGGGTCAGGATGCCCTTGAGCGGAGCAGTCGGTTGGTAAGACAAAGAGGGCCAAAAAGAGTTGTGTGGTGTTTAATGGGGTTTTATGTTTTTGCCACTTGAGCGTTGGGGATTTTGTGGATGAAGTCGAAGGGGGCAGCTAGTTTACTGCGGATGGGCATTGGGCCTCCTTGCTTCATTCTTGCTTCTGTGGTACACGGTGGCAGTCACTGTGTTGTATTGCATAGCTCTTGAGGGTGAAGAAGAGGCTTATGGCGATGTGAAGTTGCCAATTGAAGATGATGATTTGGGTTAGGGTTTAGACTTTAGGGTTGTAGACCAAAGTTCCTAACTTTCTATGGTTAGACCAAAAAGGGTAAATTAAAAAAAAAACTTCATATGATTAGGGTTAGGGTTTAGACTTTAGTAGTTATGTGATCAATGTAATGGCTTTTGACAAAAGAAAAAGGATGAATGTAATGGGTTGTATCTGAAAAAATTAAATGGCTCCATTTAAATGGACTTAAGTTTCTCTCTATTTCTCTTTGGGCTTTCTGTTCTTTCAATGAATCCAGGCTCATTTTGCTGTAGTATCTTTCAACAAACCCAAAATCAGCAGCTCCCTTATTACTCTTAAGGCTTGTTTGGTCTGATTCTGGGTAGGTCAAAAAGCACTTTTATAGAGAATTACTTTTCTAAATAATCATTTTAAGCGGTTTTAAGTGATTTTATGGAGAAGCACATGAGAGGTGCTTTTGTTCAGAATCACTTAAAGTGATTATATGAAAAATTATATTGGAAGTGGTTCTCCCTAGAAGTGATTTTGGCCTATCTAGAATCACTCCCAAACGAGCCCTTATCCATTCTGAATTGAAGCACAAGCAGCAAAGTGATGATTATGGTTTAACAACAATGTGCATTTTTGTGAGGTCTGTTTAGAACCTCACTAACTGCAATGAGAGATCTAATAGAAGCCATCTATCATTAAAACAATCGACTGCACAAGGAAAAAAGTTAAGAGTATGCCACAGTAAACTTGCAATTCAGACGTCCCCTGAAATCCAATCCAACAGAGGCTCCAATGGAGCTAAAGACGAAATACAGAAGTATGTGCATCTCAATTAAAACCAAAAATTTTAACATTCCTATACGGCGCAGCGCATGTCATATGACTGTTATCTTTCATTTGTAGGGCCGTAGTAGGCCTTGAGATCTTTAGTTTTAGGGCTTAATTTCCTCTGCAGTATTGGGCTTTGGCTTAGTTTTTCATGCCAATAGATTAATAATTTTTATTTATTTTTATATATTAGTAATGAAAAAGAGAAAATTCAAACTCGGCTATACCCTGTAAATAGCAAACTAAGTCCTGACGAAGTTTCGTCGGCACAGGTTTATGCCAACAAATATTTGTCGGATTAGACATCTCCCGACGAAAGTTACCTATGCCGACAAAATTTCGTCGGGAGAGGTCTAATACGGCAAATTTCACCGGGATAGATATGTGCCGACGAAATTTCGTAAAGAGGGGTGTTTTTGTTTTTGTTTTTTAATTTTAAAAATATAAAATTTGTTTTTTTACTTTTTTTTTTCTTTAATTTAATATGTGTGATTAAGTAATATGTTAGCTTTTTTGAATTACCTTAATTAATAATTATGTATTAATTATTATTTCTTTAGTGAATAGTTAAATATGTTACTGATTTAATTCTGCTGTGCAAAAATGAAAAAATAAATTACTTATTTTCATTTGGTTGTCATAATTAAATTTTCCCAGAGCCCAAGAGCGGCTATGGTCTTTTATATATATAGAAATATATATATGTATGTACGTATGTATGTATATTTCAATTATATATTCGTGTTCTATACACATATACTATTTTTTTAAAAGCAAACGTACAATAGTCATATTGTAACTAGTTTGGATATGTTGAAACTAGCAAATTAATATCTATAAAGTACAAACTAATGCAACTTGGAGGGTCCTTTTTATTATTATTATTTTTTATTAAATAGTATAGATAGACCTTTTAAATATAATGTATTTGAATAGTCAAGCCGTGCGGCTATACTCTTTTGACACGTGTTGTCCAATCGCTGGAGGGTCCTCTTTCTTTTAAAAAAAATAGTACTAGCCTCTCTATGGTTTAAATTTTTTTTAAAAGTAGAATTGTCTTGACACATGGCACCTAATCGTTGGGGGTCCTCTTTTTTTTATATAAAAAATAGTATAACCGCACGGCTGTACTCAAGTTTTTTAATTTTTTTTAAAACGGTATAGCCGCACGGCTATACTATTTTAAACACCCTTTAAGTAGCATAATATGTATTTCTCTTTTTTAATTACTTTGATTAGTAGTTACGTTATTATTTACTTAGTGAATATTAAAGGAAAAAAAGAAAAAGAAAAAGAAAAATTGAATTAGTATTTATTAAGTAATATAATTCATGAAGTTAATTAAAATATTTAATACTAATTATTCACTAAATAAATAGTAATTAAAATATAATTACTAATTTAACTAATTAAATCAGGCAAATATATTTTTTTAATTACTAAAAATAAAATTAATGAACCTAAACATCCTAAGTTGATATATATATATATATATATATATATATATATATATATATATATATATATATATATATATATATATTAAAGATCTCTCCCGACGAAGTTTCGTCGGCACAAGTCTATTAGACCTCTCCCGATGAAATGTTGTCGGCATAGGTGGTTTTCGTCGGGAGAGGTGTTTACTTTTTTTAATTTTAAAAATATAAAATTAGTTTCTTTACTTTTGTTTTTTGGCCAACTTCTTTAATTTAATATATGTAATTAAGTAATACACGCGGCGTCCAATCGCTGGAGGGTCCTCTTTTTTAAATTAAAAAAAAATCGTACAGCCGCACGGCTATACTCTGTGGTTTAAATTTTTTTTAAAAAGTAGACTTGTCTTGACATGTGGCGCCTAATCGCTGGGGGTCTTCTTTTTTT